>OZ005651.1:96759563-99159563 GCA_963930645.1 Salticus scenicus
CTTTTTTCTGAATTTTCCCCGAGTCATAAACGTAAGAGTCTTGGGGAATCGCGTGTTCCCAAGCCACTTTCGAATTCACTAAAAATTGAAAATGGTGGGGTCCTTGGGAATTGAAAGTGAAAGCGTAGGGTTTAACTGGAGAAGGGGTTCCACTCGCCGGTTTGGGTACGGGGGTGGACGTGTAAAAATACCAAAAGTAGAGCAGGAGTAATCCGGATAGAAAGACTGAGGTCATTCTTTGGTTTATTCAAGATGAGGGAAGTGTTTACACAAGAGCAATGTCAACAGTGGTTCCAACAAACACGGGAACAAAATTGTTGTAAAAATCCAGATTATATCGTGTATTTGAAACAAGATAGAGCCATTGATGAAATGCCCAACTGTTTTAAACAGTGCAAAAATTGTTTAAAAATAGTACGAAAAGTAAATCGTTAAATTGGAAAAAAAAAAAAAAAAAAAAAAAAAAAATTTTTTTTTTTTTTTTTTTTTTTTTTTTTTAAAGTGAGTGTGGCTTAAAAAAAAAAAAAAAAAAAAAAAATTTTTTTTTTTTTTTTTAAGTGAGTGTGGCTTAAAAAAAAAAAAAAAAAAAAATTTTTTTTTTTTTTTTTTTTTTTTTTAAATTGATACATTATTTTTCCTCACAATGATGTACTTTTCCACCCACTGGGAGTGTGTTCAGAGACAGAGAAGTATTAATTTGATCCGCGTGATATTTCTCAATGAGCAAGGGGAGCATCATATTATAGAAAAATATTACGAGCAATGGATTGGAGTCTGTACGAGTGACATTGATAAGGTGGTTCAAAATATAAAAATTTTTTTTCCAGGTCACAATGTCGTCTATCGCAAACTTTCCGAGGAGTCCCAAAAAGTACTACCCTATTTCGACGAAAGGTTGGCCAAGGGAAAATTAGAGTATAGTCGAAAACCTTTTTATAAAGTCTATACGACTGCTTCCCACGAAAACATTGGTAGGTTTTTCCAAAAATATAAAATTAGCTATTACGAACCGGAAGAGTGGTTGACGCGCCTCTACATTGACCTCTGTAGTCGACACAATACCTTCTTTTTTTATTACATGTGGTACGAGCTCAACAATGATTCTCACAGTTTACTGGATTGCTTGCACATGGTGCCCGAGCGCACCGACCCACCCGATTGGACCATTGGAGCCTTTGATTTGGAAACGGTGCCTCTTGTCGAGGATGCCTTGCCCCGAGGGTATCTTCCTACGGACCGAAAGGTGATGGTGAGTCTTTACAAATGGAATCGACGCTACGGGACTCAAAAATGGATCTTATATGTTTTGCCCGAAGGCATTCAACAACCTTTGAAAGACTATGAATATGGCTATAAAACAGAAGGGGAAATGTTATTGAAATTTCACGAGCTCTTGAAAGACGTTCATATTTTGACCGGTTACAACATCAACTTTTACGATCTTCCCTTTCTGTTAGCGCGACTCACCTTCTTAGGATTCGGTTCCTTAGCTTTGACTTACTCCTCCAACTATGTGGGATCGGATATCGTGGTGTATTATGATCGCAAAATTACTCTAGACCTCTATCCCTATTTCCAAATTTTTTCGGACTATAATTTGCCGAGCTATACACTGGACGACGTGGCGCGTCACAAGTTGGAAGACATGACCAAAGTCCCCGTGAAATCCATTGGTATCCGGAGTTGGTATACCTATGGACCTATACCGCGGTGGTTGTTTGAAACGAATCTCGCCGAACCCGCTTTTCAAATGTTGCAACCTGCCAAAATTGATGACGTATCGCAATTTGGAAGTTTTATCACTTATTTAGACTATTGTTTGAGAGATTCGGAATTGGTCTACCGTCTGCTGATCAAAGAGGAGGTCTTATCCTTCTTAGCGTCCCGGGCCAATTTCACCACTTTAAATATGGTACAGGCTTTGCATGTGGGTAATTCGAAATATTTGGCCGAACTTTTAAAATCGTACGGTACGAAATTGGGGTTCTTTTTGAACGATCATTTTTTCAAAGTCGATTTGATGAAATATCACCATCTCCTCAATAAACAGGGAAAGTATCAGGGGGCCTTAAACTATTGTCGACCGGAACAAGTGTACAATGATGTGGTGGTCATGGATTTCAGTAGTATGTATCCGAGCTGTTTGGTGAGTAGTAATTTGTGTTATGGCACCTGCACCATCATGAGACGAGAAGATTGGGAGGTTCTGCCTCAACGCAACGCTTTGCTGGCCATTCCCCATCGAGAGCATTCTCACCTGGATTTCAACAGGTCTCGCACAAGGCCTTTGGACCAATTCGCCTATCCGGATCCCCAATCCAATGATCCGTACGTGATTGTGATCAACCCCCATACCAAAGCCTTTCTGCCGACCCTCGTCACCCACTTTATCCAGTTGCGGAAACATCACCAGCAGGCGTACCAAAAAACCAAAGATATCTATCATTACAATGTACAGCTCGCCATCAAAATTTTAATCAATTCTCTGTACGGCATCATGGGCAACAAGGATTCGTGCCTCGCCTATCTCCCGTTAGCCATCACCATTGTGACGTTAGCGAGATACCAGTTGCTAGGTTCCTATCACTATTTAAAAAGCAAAGGGTACCAGATTTGCTATGCGGACACCGACAGCCTGATGGTTCACAAATGGCCGGTGGATCACTGTGACGAGGTGAACGCCTTTCTCCACCTGCCTCACGTCGAACTGAAATTTGAACAACGGATGAAACGACTCGTGGTCCTGTCCAAAAAACGATATGCGTACGAGGCGGGTGACCACTATGTGATGGTCGGCTTCGCGAAAAAAATAAACGGATTGGTTCAATGGATGTTGAAAGAGGTACTCGATTGCGTGTGGAAAGCTCTCTTTTACTGATCCGACAGTGACGGATGGGTCGAATGGGTCAGGATACTCTTGGAAGCGAATTATCGATGCCGAGATCCCAAAAAATATGCCATTTACCGGAAGCTGAGAAATATCGAGGACTACAAATCGTCCAACTGTCCTTCGGTGAAATATTTGAAAAAATATCCAGACAGAGGGGGGGAATATGTCCAATATACCTACGGAAGGGCCGATGTCGCCGCGTCGGAGGCTTCCAACTGGGTGATGGACGTCGAGGATTGCCAAGGGGTGAATTTCGAACAACTCTTTGTGAGTCAAAAGAAAACATTATGTACGTTGATGAATATGGCTTATTGGCACTTGCCCAACCCGACCCATGCCACCGACATGATTTTAAATACATTTCTTTGGAGGCGATTTATGCATGGCGAATTATTACATTGGCACACAACAGGACGACGCATCGTGATGCTGGTCATACCGGGTCTTAAATATACATTTACCATGAATGACCACTTGACAAAGGAAAGGGATCGAAAAAGAGTTATGGTGGAGGAATCGGAAGAAGAAGAAGAGGAGGAGGAGGAGGACTCAGAAGATGAATCAATAATTAGACTTACTTCAGACATGAAAAATAAATGCCACATTCGAGATTGGTAAGACAAAAAAATTTTGTAATGTTTGCTAGATGATGTAAGAAAAAGTTTTAATGAGCCCTCTGGAACTGACTGGTCGAAAAAAAAAAAAAAAAAAAAAAAATTTTTTTTTTTTTTTTTTTTTTTTTATTATTAAGTAGATTAAAAAAAAAAAAAAAATTTTTTTTTTTTTTTTTTTTTTTTAATGGGTTGGGGTCTTTTGCTTTCGACCAGTCAGTTCACCCACAGTCATGGACGATTGCAGTGTGTGTCTTGAACCCATTCTCCAATATCAAAGATTTATTTTAAGTGCTTGTCGTCATCCGTTTCATGATCGGTGCATTTGGAATGTAGTGGAGTTTCATGACATGATTTGTCCTCTTTGCCGTACTGACATCAACGAATCAGATTATGCACAGTTGCAGGAGTTTTTCGACTGGCGTAGTTACCGCAAAAACAACGAGAAAAAATTTTTTGGACGTGCACATTCTGAGGATTGGTCTTTCCAAAGTCATTTTGCGACTCTCTGTGGACCCAACTATGAATGGTGGTCTACAGGTATTGGTTTAGACTTTAAGGACACAAATGTTAATATGAGTGCATTCTGCATTCGAATATTTACAGCGCTAAAAGAAACAACTACGCGCTGGTTCCATGTGCAAATCTCATATGATGATTTCTTAAATTTTGAAAACGTTTTGAAAAATTTAGGAAACGAAACCTTCACACTACCTTGCTGGTGTTGGTGTGACAGTGGCCCGAATAGACAATGGCACAGACATATGATTTTAGTAACATCTGTCATAAATGTGATTCAATCAAGATTTCTCCACAAAGACAATCCACAATATCATCCAATAGATAATCCTTACCAACTTCTCGAAACAATCTATTCACTCAGCAGGAAAGAATCTATGTGTTTTTTTCACAAAGAAAGAAATAACTTTTATATAAATCGACTACTTCCTCCTTTTTCCAAATGGATGTTATCATTCGTCTACAAAGAAGGTGTAACGGATTACATCATCAACAATTTAAAGTATTTCTCTACTCAAAAAGTAAATGATCGATGGCAGTTGGAAACATACAACCTTGCACGTTCTGTACAATTACGTGAGGATTTTATTCTTCGAGTAGATAAAAAATATATACCTGTAAATTATGTTACAGATAGTTTTCTCTATGGGAACAATGGTGAAAAACTTTACTTTAAGTTTGATAATAAACTTGCTAAATTAAAAGAGTGCGATTGGAAATTGGTGCAGGCCGAGTCAGGTAATCTGACAGACAAATTTTTGGAAGATTTACACTTTCGAAAATATGTAACATGGAATAAATACTTTATATATCCGAGTCATAAGAGAAAACAAATAAGAATTTAAAAAAAAAAAAAAAAAAAAAAAAAAAAAAAAAAAAAAATTTTTTTTTTTTTTTTTTTTTTTTTAAATAGGTTGGAGTCTTTTGCTTTCGACCAGTCAGTTCACCCACAGTCATGGAGGATTGCAGTGTGTGTCTTGAACCCATTCTCCAATATCAAAAATTTATTTTAAGTGCTTGTCGTCATCCGTTTCATGATCGGTGCATTTGGAATGTAGTGGAGTTTCATGACACGATTTGTCCTCTTTGCCGTACTGACATCAACGAATCAGATTATGCAGAGTTGCAGGAGTTTTTCGACTGGCCTAGTTACCGCGAAAACAACGAGAAAAATTTTTTTGGACGTGCACATTCTGAGGATTCGTATTTCCAAAGTCATTTTGCGACTCTCTGTCTACCCAACTATGAATGGTGGTCTGCAGGTATTGGTTTAGAGTTTAAGGACACAAATGTTAATATGGGTGCTTTATCCATTCGAATATTTACAGCGCTAAAAGAAACAACTATGCGCTGGTTCCATGTGAAAATCTCATATGGTGATTTCTTAAATTTTGAAAACGTTTTGGAAAATTTAGGAAACGAAGCCTTCACACTACCTTGCTGGTGTTGGTGTGACAGTGGCCCGAATAGACAATGGCACAGACATATGATTTTAGTAACATCTGTTATAAATGTGATTCAATCAAGATTCCTCCACAAAGACAATCCACAATATCATCCAATAGATAATCCTTACCAACTTCTCGAAACAATCTACGCACTCTGCAGGAAAGAATCTATGTGTTTTTTTCACAAAGAAAGAAATAACTTTTATATAAATCGACTACTGCCTCCTTTTTCCAAATGGATGTTATCATTCGTCTACAAAGAAGGTGTAACGGATTACATCATCAACAATTTAAAGTATTTCTCTACTCAAAAAGTAAACGATCGATGGCAGTTGGAAACATACAACCTTGCACGTTCTGTACAATTACGTGAGGATTTTATCCTTCGAGTAGATGCAAAATATATACCTGTAAATTATGTTACAGATAGTTTTCTCTATGGGAACAATGGTCAAAAACTCTACTTTAAGTTTGATAAGAAACTTGCTCAATTAAAAGACTGTGATTGGAAAATGGTGCAGGCAGAGTCAGGTAACCTGACTGGGAAATTTTTGGAAGATTTACACTTTCGAAAGTATGTAACATGGAATAAATACTTTATATATCCGAGTCATAAGAGAAAACCAATAAGAATTTAATTTTTTTTTTTTTTTTTTTTTTTTTTAATTAATATATTGGTTTCTTTACTATTTCTCAAAGCCCCAAGAAACTCTCATGGATATCATACAGTCAATCTTCCGGTCAGTCTTTCGTCATTGCATTGAAAACTGTTATCGTTTAGCCAATCTAGTACCCAACGACGATGAAAACATTGATGATGAGTCCCAGAAAGTATTTGATTTGTACGAAACTAAAGAAGAACAGGCGGTCCCACAAAATACAAATTGTAAATTTTATTCAAGTTGGAAGAAAAAGAAGTGTAAGCTGGGAGAAAGTAAATAATGTTAACTGCTATGTACAATCAAATGTATGATGGATGTAATTCAATGAAATAAATATTATCATATAACTTTCTCTCTCTCTCTCTCTCTTTTTTTTTTTTTTTTTTTTTTTTTTTTTTTTTTTTTTTAAGTATATATATTTAAAAAAACATTTCTTAAGGATCAAGTAGGCATAGGGTTGAATTGGAAATGCTGCGGCATCGTAATAAATTTTCTATTTCGTATGGTTTAATTGTTAAAACTAAAGATGGTAGAGTGATGCTTATAAAACGAAAAGTACCTTATTCCGTCCAAAAATTTTACATCTTCTTATTTAAACATGGTATAAAATATGATGAAAATATCTATTACAAATTTAAAGACATTATTGAATGTGACTGGTTACAGCAATTAACTCAACGAGAACAACTAGATTATTATCGTTTTGTAGATAACAAAATATTTGAAGATTTGTATGATTTTCCTCATGGTCAAATGAGTTCTAAATTACCAAAAACTCGGTTACAATGCTTTTTAAATGCTTACAGAGAATTTCGTGAAGAAACTGGATTTCGTTTCAAGTTTACCAAAGAAGATATAGAGAAATATCCTCTTATAAAAATTGAATTTATAGGATGTGATGAGAATTATTATACACAATATTATTTTGTCGTAGAAAATGTAACAAATTTGCACAGATGTAGGTATTTTGATTCTTTCGATCAAACATACCTATCAACATCCAAAATAAAAAAATGGACAGATGATAGACTCATTTATCAAAGCCAACTTGTATCTTTAAATAAAGCTTATAAATTATTAGAAAAACAACAAACAATTAAAAAGGACGATAAACATTTACTACTTTCAAAAAATTTTAAGAATATAATAATCTAAAAAAAAAAAAAAAAAAAAAAAAAAAAAAAAAAAAATTTTTTTTTTTTTTTTTTTTTTTTTTTTTAAGAAACAAAGTCAAGGGGGGGAGAAATGAATTCTGAACAAATTGTCAAAGTTGTTTATGATAATGTCTTAAAGTTTTTACATCAAATGCTCGGAACCGATAAAATGAAAATGGTCGCTCAACAGATCAATAAAATGTTTCCTAGTTGGCCTCATACCTGGAAGACAATCCACGGTTGGTTACAAGAACATTCGTTGACCAACATGCAACACAGCATCCATAGCTTTGCTCAGCTTTTTCCAAATTATGTCTCTTTTGCTGAAGAACTCGACAATTCTTTGGTTCTGCACGATGAATTTTGGAATCAAGTACACTACCAGCTTCGGAAGACTAAAGAATCTTTATGATGGTTAAAGTTGGACAATTGGAACCCTTAGCTTTGTTGACGTTGGCCGGTGGGTTGTTGTACTCTATTGGTATATTAACGGTGGAATCGAAAGCAAACACTTGCTACCGCGGTCATTTCATTGTTCTCACTCTCGTTATATTCACAGCTCTTTTATTCATTTCCGTCTTCAAATACATCAAGTTTCGTTTCGCATTTCGACAGATGGACGATTTGATTTGGGCTATGAAAACAAAATAGACTGATCGACACCGTCTGCATTTCGAATGAGAACCGCGTCCCCTTGACGGAAACCTAGCAAGGCATAGTAATTCACCGGTTCGACAGTACAGTGATCCGTGTTTCCCGCGATCCATTCAAACTCCAAGTGTTGAACGATCGCCGCCCACATGCGCAGACCCACACTGTCTTTTATGGAAACGGGTCCGTCTTGAAATCGAACGGTGAATGTGAAAGGATCCGTGATAGTGGCCGATTGGATGAGCCTGACAGCTTTTCGTGAAATGATTTCTAAAATTTCCATGAATCAAGATTATGGATAAGAATATAATTTTCATAACAACCGCTTTACAGTGTTTAAAACACGATATACTGCACGATCTTTTTGACGAACAGGGTAATTTAAGAACTCTTCAACAAGATGAAAAAAATCAATTGGAAGCATTCTATAAACAAGTATCATTAGGTTCATTTGACGAGTATCTTGCAAAAGTAGGGGACAGAATTAAAAAGGCAATAGAGGAGCATGGACCTGGATATGATTTTTCGAAAATTACATTTAGGAATGGAGAGACTCCAGGTTTTGTCCATGGACTTGCAACCACCAGTGACCCACCACCATCACTTGCAAATTCTGGGACCTTAAGTTATACAATACCTCCGACTGAAAATGGTGGTCCTTCGACCTTCAGTTTTACAATGCCTCCTCCGATAGTCACTGATGGTGATAGTCGCATATGTGATATAAGAAAAATATTTGATCCTGCTACCAATCGTCGTTTTCCGTACGTCGATAAACCTCGTGTGGTGACTAAAAAACGTACCGAAGAATTTGACCCATTGAAATTTTTAATGGATAAATATGGAGATGGGAGTTATCATCAATTAAGTTTCCAGTCGGACGAAGATGTACAAGACGATCTAAGTATATTAACGTCACCAGAGAAGAAAAAATTGGATTGGATCGCCGAAGGCGTTTTGCGAAAAATGGCAGAACACTTGACCACACTGAATCAGGCTTGCAACTACCGATTACTGGATGTACATTTTGAAAAGGTACAGTAAAAAAAAAAAAAAAAAAATTTTTTTTTTTTTTTTTTTTTTTTTTTTTTTTTAACTGTGTGTGACATCATTCCAGTCGGTCGTCTCCATCATTTCAGGATAAACGGTCAAATGAAACACAGCTTGTGCGATGGGGCTTCCTTTCCCAATTGTGTAATCCTCTGAGGAACCATTTTGGATTATCACCCCTACCGAGCCTCCTGGATTTATCACACCGCCATATACGCTGAGTCCTGCAATGACCTGCGTATCCCGGATAAACATACCCATGTAGGGAGGAAACTCAAACGCAATTCCAGTCTCGATCACTCTTCTCTCGCCCGGTTCCAACACGATTCTCTTAGGGGCATACAAATCGAATCCCGAAGATTGGTCCTGTTTCGGATCCATAGCAGACTTGAAGACTTTTGCATATTTCACCTTGGGCATAAAGTAACGAAACAAAAACGAGAGGATTGCAGTAGCAATCGTGTTTAAGAAAGCCATGTTATCGAAGAACAACTTTTCAAATTTTATTCATTTATAAAAAAAAAAAAAAAAAAAAAAAAAAAAAAAATTTTTTTTTTTTTTTTTTTTTTTTTTTTTTTTTTAATGATAAATTCAAGACTTGTAGGCAATCAGTCCAGCCACCGCAAATTGTAAGAGTTGTACAATCAAATGTGCGAGGAATTTCATTTTATGTTCTGTCACATACGCCGCTCCATTTGCACGTGGGTTTCCTCCTGAGGCGGGTGCATCGCCATTCAGAGAGTACACAGCGAAACCGTACGTCATCAGTCCGATCACAATCAGGACGAGGAGTGCGGCAGCCAAGATCATTTTTAAGTTCATCATTGCCTACTTTATTCTACTAACCCATCGCCACCAACATTCCCAACAGCAACATACTCAACACGTTCATCACGGTGGGTGCCATCAGACGCATTTTATTGTCGGTCCAAAATTTATTAGCGGTTGTAGTGGTGGGTGCCTTGGCCATTTGGTAGAGAGACCAACCCATCAACACCCCGCTGATCAGCAAGAGCACCAAAACAAAACCAAGCAAGAGAGTTGTGAATCCCAACGTTTTCATCTTTATTATGGTGGACGCAATCGTTCACACGCAAGGAGTGGTTTTAGGTCGCCGCTATCTCGCTTTGGAACTCGCCTATGCCGACGTCACGGGTCTGGAGCGCCATTTCCTCCTCAAGAGTCCGATCCCTTATGCCTATATGCGTCGACTCTATCCCCATGCTCGACCGGACGTCCTGGTCACGGTGGACGAAGGCGCTCGTTACGTCGAGGTGTTGGCTTTTTTGCAGGCACGCTACCGATCGCTTCAGCAGTCCGCCGACCACACGGTCGTGTTTGGCTACAAAGGAGACAGTTATCAACCGCAAGTGCTGATCGACGCCGGCATCCCTCATCGGCTCAACGTGGAAAGGTGGGGGGTGCCCGCTCTCCGGAACACGGCCCCCGACACTTGTCCCTGGCATAGAGATACCGGGAGCAAGTGTGCTCGGGTGGCTTTGAAGCAGATTCTGGATCATGTAACAGGATCCAGAGGAGGCGTTCCGTCCGACGCAATTGTTCGGTGAGATAGAAGAGGCTCAGCGAACTTTCGGGGGTCGTGGGCAGGGAGGAGGGGATCTCCTTTTCCCACAGACCGTCTCGATGACTGAGGGCCAACAGTCGCTGCAACACATCGATGAGTTTCGGAGGCGTGTTGTCGTGGGGCACTTGCTGCACGCTCTCGTGAATGACGCGCACGTTATGCAACAGCGCATCCAGTTGAGGACACTCGTCCAGCTCCTCGGGTTTCTCTCCCTGCAACACCTGGTGGAGGGTGTGTTGCAGCAAGGCCCTCACCGACACGCTCAGAGGATGCAGGGGCTGTTGCTGGAGAAAGGCCTTCAAGGTCTGGTCCGTCAGCCAGTGGGCCGCATTCACATACTCGGCCCGCGGCACCAAAAACATGTGGAGCGGATCGACCGTGTGACCTCGCGCTTGGCACGTCATGTCGTAGAGGCGCAGGGCGCGTTGCTTCTGCTCGCTCGAGATCTCGGGCAAAGGCGAAGGGTGGACCGGTCGACGGAGATTGAGGCAGCGCCGGGCCACCTCCCCCCAGAACGCGGCCGACTGGTACGCGTAGGTCGTCCCCCCCTCTTCCAGCAGCTCCTTTAAAATGGCGTCGTCTTGGGTGGGCGGAGGGGGGAGCAGGGGGGAAGGGGGATCTTTCGGTTGGGCCAGCCACCGCTCCAGCTCGTCCCAAAATCGGGACACGACCCGTGTTTTGAAAGGACGGCGGGGCTCCGCGTTCAGAGAGTCGATCAGCAGGTTCAGGTCGCCGTACACTTGGTGAGGGAAAGCGGTCAGTCCTCCGTGTTCCATCAAGTCGAGCCACGGAATCCGTTCGGCTTCCATCCGAAGAATGAAAGGGAGCACTTCGGGAGGAGGAGGCTCCAGGGCCCCTCCCCCGAAGATCAATCGCTCAAACCAATCCAACCACATCTTGGTTCCAGCGAAAAAAGTTCAAGGGATACGACTTGGCCGTATAATAGGAGAGCAGGTTGCGGGCCAGATGACACTGCACCAGATAGAGGGTAAAGAAAAGGAGCGTATAGACGGTCCACATGACTCTTTTTATTTAAGGATGTCTTATGAAATTGCCACCCATTATCGTACGTTACCGGACGGATCCAAGGCCTATCCGACGGATCTCTTTGGCAACGAATACGTTCCCGAAGGGTTTCCCCTGCTCACCACGAAACGGGGCCGAATCCTCTACCCTCTGGACGAGCGGGGCAACGTCAAGTATCGGAAAGATGCCCAAGGCAACGAGGTCTACGAGAGGGGGGTAGACGGTCGCTATGGCATCGGGAGGCGGCGAGATGGGAAAGAGCAGTATGCCGTGAATCATCGAAACGACGAATATTATCCACCGGGCGCGTTTGCCCGAATGCCGGATGGATCCTATTATTATGCCACGACAAAAGAAGGCGAGACCGTCTTTCCCCGAGACGAAGCGGGGTCCGAGTTTTATATCACGCCGCCCGACTTTGAAAAACCCCACACCCTACCGGATCGCTATGCGGTGGACGCGACCGGCGAAATCTATCCCCGAACCCCTTCCGGGACCGAGATCCTTCTCAACCACCAGTATGCGATGAAGGAGGGGGAGACTTACGATTTTTACTATCCCAAAGACTGTTTCAACAATGAATATTATCTGCCGGACACGATGCTCGATCGGTATGCGGTCACGAACGATGGCAAGGTGATCTTGATGCAGAAAGAGGATGCGCCTCACATCGATCCGGACAAGACCCCCTCCGACCTCACCGACGCGGATATCCTGGGTAAATTAATTCGAGACGCAAACGAAGAGCGAGATTTTTTGACCCACCGAGAGCTACCCATTTACAGCCTCCCCCACAACTATGCGTATCGAGACCGAAAAACCAACCAAGTGACAACGGTGGTCCCCCCTCCTGCCTCAGCGCCGCTCCTGCATGCCACCCTCTTTTCAACCGGGTGGATCCTGGCGGCCGCTGTACTCATGATAGGGTGTTTTTTCCTCTTTCGAAAAATAAAACACTAACCCTCTTTTAAGTGTTAATAATAAATAGTCAGAAACTCCAAAAACATTTTTTTATTTAATAAATAGTTACAGATTTGAAATAGTCTGGGTCTTTGATGCGAGCCGTCACCGTGAGGGGCTCCCGCTTGAAGTAGTCTCGGATGACGACACTCTCGGGTGTGATGGTGGCGTTGCAGACGAGGGATCGGTCTCCGAACACAAAGTGTTGGGTGTCTTTTTCTTCTCGTCGAATGAAATCGTAGATCCGGATGCGGGTGACTCGGTACTTTTTAAATTCCAGCACTCGGGCAGGCTTGGCTCGGTAGAGCGTGATCACCACCTCGTCTTCAGGCTTGGCTAAAAATCGCACCGTGACACATTTCTCGGGAAGACAATCTTCCAGAAGCAAAGTTTGCAGTCGACTCATGGGGATGGGAGGTGTGTTGGCCAAAACGCGCTGCTCTTGAGTCTCGACCACGTCCATGGTCACCATGTAATCCACATCGGACGTGTTGGTCATGATCTGGCGAACGACGAACGGGATGCGGCCGGAGGGACACAGAGGACACCACTGAGCAGGGGAGAAAGGAGAACACTGAGAGTGAAAGGCATGCTCGCAGTTGGGAAAGGTGCAGGGATCTCCCTGCAAAGGTTGATTACACCAAGAACAGATCGCTGACATGGTGGAAATGATCTCTCCGCTCGCTCTCTCTCTATATATACATTGAAAAAAAAAAAAAAAAAAAAAAAATTTTTTTTTTTTTTTTTTTTTTTTTTTTTTTTTTTAACTAGGCGGAAGTCCTAAACCAGGCAGTCCTAGACGTAGTCCGTTGAGTCACACAATTTGCCATTCCTTCCCAACCATGGTGGTCTTCTATCCATCCTTCTAATTCTTCTTTTACTGTTCGTGAAAAAGTTTCATACATAACATCTATAAATATTCTCGGTGCATTGTGACGAATACCTGCAGTGGTATATTCTCCGATAAAACAGAAAAATGCTACAATTCGGCTCCAAGTTTTACCTTCACTAAAAAGTTCATGTGCTAATCCTGCTATAAGAGTACCTGCTGTATCCTCGTCGTATCGATCAATTTGCATGACAGTTTTTTTTATTTGTATCCCATAACTCTCTCTCAAGTCATCTAAGCTATTTGTGACAATGTTCAACACCTCTTTTTCTCTTAGACTCCAGGCATCAACAGCATCCAATGTATAATACCTTTTCAATAAATATGCAAAAACATTTTCCAAAATATAATCTATACGGACGACATTTTTTTTATCCCATGCACCTGGGTTCTCCATAGTAGATTTGGAGCCATTTGTTAACACATTACTTTAAAAAAAAAAAAGACACTCCTTTCGCTCGTGCCACTCGACAGGCCCGTCTCAACTGTTCAAAGGTTCCCTCTTTGCCTAGCCAAGCTTGACACGCTTTTTTCCATCGAATCAAATACGTTTGGTGTTTTTTGACAAAAAGTTTCGGGATCGATTGATAGTCGGGCAGGGCCTCGCCTAAAAAGTCTCGCCTCCTCCTCCGATCGGTGTTGAACCACCCTAAAAGATCCCGCATCTTGAGCGGGGTGGTCATCAGCAAATAGACCAACAGACACGTGGCGTCGGTTTCCTTCTGGATTTGAACGCGGTGGTAGAGGATCGACAACTCTTTCAACGTCAACATTCTTGATCATGAGTTTTGTCACGGCCCAGCTCCTGCGAGTGGTTCAAGAGCAGCGACCCGATCTCTACGCCGCCCTGCTTCGACGGATCCGTCCCTACAGCCTGGAGTCGGTCCTGCGCGTGTTGGACGGTCACTTGCGCCGAGTCCGGAATTTGAACCTTTTCAACGAACACGGCGACGCCATCCCCGAATTTGTGTGGACGGTGGTGAAACACATGATCTTTCCCACGCCCGGGGACGCCTTCGGCATCCAACTGACCTGTCGCGCCACCAAATCCGAAACCCAAGGCACCCTGGACAGCAAACACTTGCAGTCGCTGTCCGAAACCCAGTGTTATGCGTTCAACTGCGAAAAGGACATTGTGGAGGAATTGGCCCTCTTCTCCACCCAGATTCAAATCTTTGAATTGGCCAACCGCCACCGCTATGCCACCGTCTTCCTCTCCGACGACCTGCCCCTGGCCGAGCTCTTTGGCAAATTGCCGACGGCCGGTCTCTTGAAACGGGGCGACCTCTATAATAAGGGTGTGACGCACGACGGCCGCTACGCTTACTTGAGCGCGTTTCAGTTCCTGGTGGTCGAGGACCGCGGTTCCTTGAAAGTGCTCTACCGATCCCTCAAAGACCTCTATCAACTGCTGAGACAGATCCCCCTCCGGTACGTCGTGGGCTTCTCGGACGTGCGCAACGTCTACAAGAAGTGCGGCGTCTCGAGTAGCTTTTACACGCTGCTCGAGATTGTGAAGCGACAACTGTTTCGGAACGAAGACTCCCCCTACGAGAAAGCGATCGTCGTCCTCCTGAAATACATGTTTCGGCGGGGCACCCTCTCCCCCATGAACCGAGACGGCTTGGCCAAAAACGAAGACCGCACCCCCCTCGAAAAACTGAGCTTCGAGGCGCTGAAACGCAATTGCTCCCAGCTGAGCACCGGACCGACGCGAGGGCAGTGGGTCACCGTCGAATCGTCCATGGACGCCATCTTTTGCGGCCAGCAGCCCACCGAAGGGACCGGGTACCACTTTGCCTGCCTGCCCGCCCCGTAAAAAAAAAAAAAAAAAAAAAAAAAAAAAAAAAAAAAATTTTTTTTTTTTTTTTTTTTTTTTTTTTTTTTTTTTTTTTTTTAATGAATAGGGTGTTATCGAATATATTTTCACCTATATAATATTTTATTGTGGTCATGGTTCAAGGCAAAGATTTAAAGTATTATTTCAATACCGTGAGGAGGAATGCGTTTTCGTTTGCGTGTCCGTATTCGAACTGCGGTATACGTATTGTTTCGAATCAATACGAAAAACATTGCAATGCGGAACATGGAGTGAATTTTAAACGATGCTGTGTTTGGTGTTTTGGAAATGTGACCTTCAAAAGAAAGAACGATGGGGCGAAACATCTATTGAAATGTTATCAGAAATTTAAAATTCGCATAAAACGAAAAATTAAAAACCCGGTTGATCCTGATGCACCTTTCGATACTATGACATTTTTCGATTTCACACCCATGTGCGAAAAGCAAAACTTTTTCGATCACGAACCCATTTTATCAAAGAAATGTTATGAACACATTTGGCCAATCGACTTAAAACCGCTTCCGGTAACCTTTGAAGATGACAGTCTAAATTTAGCGACTTCCTGCGTGCGAAAATATCTCGAAGCCGATGACACGCTCTGGATTCACGTCATGGTGCGAGCTTTCGTATTTGAGAATTTTTTAAAGATTATCGATTCTTACCATGGTCAAATAAAAACTCTTCCTTTTTCTTGCTGGTGTAACGGAGGAACCGAATTGGAAACGCGTCATCGACAACACAGACACTTGATCGTCGTTTTCCCGACCCAGAAACTTTTCAACCATTACAAGCAGCAAAAAATTAAACCGAAAGACGACATACCTTACAGAAGTTTCAAGTGTGTAATACACAATCCTATCAAGTCAGCATTACATTTAGTCAATACTTTGGGTTACGTGAGCCAACGTACATCCAGCTGTAATTTTACTATTGAAGACGGGATAAAAATACATGGAAAGGCTAATCATTTTTATATATTGGAAACCCTACCGAAAGATTACAGATTGGCATTGGTCCTACAATGGGATGGGGGTATCATGGAATGGATACATCAACTATACAAACACGTCGACCCACAAAAACTATTGCAGGTTCCTATGGAACACATCGATGGGAAATGGCGTATTCAAGTCAAACATTTACCCGATATACGACTCGATTTGACCCTTCCAGTTTCTAAAAATTTTTGACCGTCTAATAAACCCACGGATTTATTCTTTCACCTCACTAGTGGGAAAAAAATATATTTTCGACGTTCTTATTATACTAACAAGACAAATTATTATCTATTTCATCATGTCGTGCGTGATGAATGGTGGACTCCGTGCTTTTTGCAACAATCGTGTTTGAATTGTGCCAAACCCTTTATTGCAGTATGTGATGAATTACTAAAGGAAAATGAAAGTTTGAAAGTGGAACTTGAGTTTGTTAAAAACCCTAATTAAAAAAAAAAAAAAAAAAAAAAAAAAAATTTTTTTTTTTTTTTTTTTTAAGCCACACTCACTTGAAAAAAAAAAATATATATATATTTTTTTTTTTTTTTTTTTTTTTTTTTTTGTGATATATATCAGTTGCTTGATTTCTAAAACTCAGATCATTTCACATTGTATTTTTAGAAACAGTTGTTGCTGTTTTTAGAAAACTAAACTCTTGCCTTTATATATATTTAAAAAAGTAGTAATATTTAACAGCACAATAAAGAGCCTTTCTCTGAGCGGTTTTAAACTATAATTTTTTTATATATTTTTAGTTGATTTGGTCATAATTATGGTTGAAGGCGGTTTTAAACTATAATTTTTTTATATATTTTTAGTTGATTTGGTCATAATTATGGTTGAAGACAAAGATTTAAAGTGTTATTCCAATACCGTGAGGAGGAATGTGTTTTCGTTTGCGTGCCCATATTCAGGCTGTGGAATACGGATTGTTTCGAATCAATACGAAAAGCATTGCAAAACAACGCACGGACTGAATTTTAAACGATGCTGTGTTTGGTGTTTGGGAGATGTGACCTTCGCAAGAAAACACGATGGAGCGAAGCATCTTTTGGAATGTTATGGGAAATTCAAAATTCGCATGACGACTTTAAAACGAAAAGTTGAACAACCACAGGGTGGCTCTCCGAAAAAAATCACGAAATTGCAATTTTTCAATTTCACGCCCATATGTGAGAAATTCAAGTTTTTCGGTCACCGCAAAATTTTCTCCGACGAGACATACTACACCGAACCCGTTTCCCCTCTGGACCTGAACGATGAATCCTTATCGGTGCCATTCAAAGACGACACTCTGAATGTGGCGGCCGCCTGTGTCCAGAAATACGTGAGAGGGGGTTACGTGTGGCTGCACGTGATGGTGCGAGCCGTGGTCTACGAAAGTTTTGTCCGAGAGATGACCTGTTTCGACGGAGGCACCCTGCCCTTCTCTTGTTGGTGCGACGGCGGAAAAGAATCGGAGCCTTGCTTCAGACAACATCGGCACCTGATCGTAGTGTCGCGGTCCATGGAGGATTTCAGACGCATGTGGCGAAAGGTCGTCCTACCCAAAGGAGCCGCCAAACCTTATCCTGGATTCAGATGTAAGATATACAAACGGATCGAGTGCGAACTGCATTTGGTGAACGCGATGGGTTACCTGAGTCAGCGCCATTCGGGTTGCAATTTTAGCTTTGGCGAAGAGGAGGTGGACTTTCTCGACAAAATCAAAAAAAAGAGAAGGAGTAAAAATCATTTTTGCATCTCGGAAACTTTACCGGCGGATTACAGACTGGTATTGGCGACCCTGTGGGACGGCGGCATCATGCAGTTGATCGGACAGAAATATAAACATTGCGATCCGAAAAAATTGCTCTGCGTACCGATTGAAAGGATCGGTTCGAAATGGAAAATTCAAGTCAAAAATTTACCCGAGATAACGATGAATCTAGTGTTACCGGTGAAGGAGCAATTTAAAGTCTCCAAAGAGATCACGAATCACTATTTATATCTGAACGAAGGAAAAAAGATTTATTTTATCGAAAAACGACACTATAAGAAGTTGAAAAAAGATATAGAGGATTACGCGTTGTTTTATCGAGTCGTGGGCGACGATTGGTGGGAAACGTATCCCAGGCAACGCGATTGTTTGAACTGTGCGAAACCGTTCATGGACCGGTGTGAAGAATTGGAAAAAGAAAACAGGGATTTGAGAAATAAATATGAGAAGCGATGCGAAGAAGAAATCAGAGAATTGAAACAGAGATTGAAAATGGCGGAAGAGAAAAATGACACACTTCAGAAAGCTGCAGAAGAGAAAATTGACACACTTCAGAAGAAAATTGAATATTTGAGAGAAACCGAAATTGCTGAATTGAAAAGACGATTATCTAAATATGAAAACCTTTAAAAAAAAAAAAAAAAAAAAAAAATTTTTTTTTTTTTTTAATTAATAGCTCAACTGAAGTATGGATGGCAAAAAAATATATCTTTATCTCTTCAAACATGGATTTGAAAAACAAGCTCAAAGAATTGGAAAAAGAAAACAGGGATTTGAAGAACAAGTTCGAAGAATTACAAAATAAATATGAGAATTTACGAGCGGATATCGAACAGAGACGCGAAGAAGAAATCAGAGATTTGAAACAGAGATTGAAAATGGTGGAAGAGAAAAATGACACACTTCAGAAGAAAATCGAACATTTAAGAGAAACCGAAATTGCTGAATTGAAAAGGAGATTATCTGAATATGAAAATCCTTCAATGTAATTTTTTTTCCTATAAGAATAAAGTAAGGATGGCAGATTTAATCCAGCTCTCTCTTTCCGATGATGATTTGACTTTTTACAAAAAATTACAAATTCTACCCAACGATAAGGTCTTGGCGCAGCAGCCGGAATTTGAAAGATTTAAGAAACTCTACACATTGTACAAATTTCATCTGGCTACCCTTCAAAGACCCGAACTGAACATTAAACTGGTATACAATACGGAACACGGATGGCACATGTCGTCCTGCATCAAAAGTATACCCGGAAAAGCACAACCTGACATTTGTACGTGCGAGGAAGATTTTGCTAACGTGGACGATTTTTTCTACAGGGTGCAGCGAGATAAAATCTTTAGGTGTAAGTTATGCAAACGTTACATTCCTGATTGGGAAGAAGCTGCTGTAAACAGGGATAAAGAAATGGAAGAAGGGGGTCCCTAAAAAAAAAAAAAAAAAAAAAAAAAAAAAAATTTTTTTTTTTTTTTTTTTTTTTTTTTTCAATTAAAGGGTTTCGCATTTCGGTTCATCGATCCAAATCACTTTGGGATTCGAGCATCCCGTCTTGGACTCGCCCATCAGCAGCTGCACCGTCTCTCGGTGTATTTCGAGGGGTTCTCCTTTGCCCATCAAGAGGGTGCCACTTTTTCCCACCGCATACAAGTGTTCGGATTGCGAGCCACCGCGCCGCACAAACAGTTCCAAGCACTCGGTCTTGCCTTCGCGTCGGTAGCGCGACCACAGGATACAGTCGAGCCACTGGCTGGGCGGCACCACCTTCTCGACGACCAGCGAGACCATCGACGAGACGACGGCAGGGGGTTGAGGCGTGGCCCTGCCCACATACAGCGCGTACAAGTCGACCAGGTACGAGGGGGGCAGGCGCTCGCAGCCCAGCAGCGTGTATTCGCAGCGGCTTTGGGCCGTCGTCATCACGAGGGTGATTGGTTTCATGGTACAAAAGGGACAGCCATGCAGCGTGAAGCCTCCCCACTTCAACTGGATCTGTCCGGGCTCGACAAACATTCCTTTACTCTGGGTCAGAGCGCTTTTGTCCGGCTCGTGCAGCAGTGGTGCGAGCGACCCTCCAAGAGGCTGGTGATCGTGTCGGGCGGACCCGGCACGGGCAAGAGTTATGTGGTCCGCACCACCCTGGAGCACGTCCGGGACGTGGACCTGCTGAAGATGAGCTTCACGGCCAAGAGCGCTCAGGCGATCGGTGGCCAGACCCTCCATTCGGCGATGAAACTCTATTACCGCAACCCCGTCTACCAGGCGCTCGAACAGGAGCTCCAGGACGAAACGCACCTCCTCGCCACGATCCAGAAGAGTCGGGTCCTCGTCGACGAATTGCATTGCGAACGCGACCCCCACCTCGTGGTCGTCGACAAAATCTCCATGATCCCCGCCTGGTTCCTCTACTGGGTGATTCGCTACTTCCTGGATCGCGCGGACCACCCCCTGCTGGTGGTGTGTCTGGGCGACCCCTACCAACTGAGTCCGGTCCACTCCCCCTTCAACCTGTTCGACGTGACGTTCGAGCGGCCGCCCTGGCCCGTGCACTACCTCACGTTGAGCGAGAGCCAGCGGTTCGTGCCCGAGTACCACGACCTGATCCGTCGGCTCTGTGCCTTGGTCGATCGCGGCGAGGAGACGCCCTTCTTTGCTTTCGTCTGCGACCACTTTCCGGTCGTGGACGATTTGGACGGCCCCCTCCTGTCCCAGGCGCAGCGGGCCATGGCGGCGACCCGCGATTGGGTCCACAAACTGAACGGGTGGTACCTTCGCCACATGGTGCCGGGACCCGAAGTGACCCTGAACGACGGGGCGTTGAGGTTGAAGGGGGGCTGTCGCGTGGTGGTGACCGAGAATAACTGTTCGCCCGTCCCCAATGGCACCGAACTCGTCTTTCGAGAGGTGCGCAAGAATCGCGTGATCTGTGTGAACCCTCAGCAGAGGGTGGTCAAAGTGGGCAAAAATTCCCGAGACCAGTATCCCCTCGAGTTGGGGTTTGCCTCCACCATTCACAAGTTTCAAGGCGAAACCATTGACACAGACCGAGTGGTCATTCATTTCGGAGGCATCCGATCCAATTTGAATTTGGTGTACACGGCCCTCAGTCGAGTCCGAAAGAGGGAACAAATTGTAGCCATTATTTTGTAAAAAAAAAAAAAAAAAAAAAAATCTAAAATATAACACAATCATTTTTATTGACAATAAAAAATATGATAGTCTACAATAATGACAATCTAAAAACAATAATGACAATCACATAAAAAATTATTCTAGTTACAATAATTATTATATAGACACTGATCTAAAAAATTATTATAGAGTCATTTACGGTATCAAACGTTTCAATTCCTGGATAAGGTCCTCATATTTTTTCTGGTATTCCTGATTCTGTGCTTGGTACGTTTGGAGGAGGTCGAAGGTTTCATCCCAACAAAACGGGCGTATCCACAACGTTTTTAAAAACTGTTGCATCACATTACCGGATTCCACCTGAAGCCTCTTCCACACCTTCGGCTCGAGGGTGAGCAAAGTCTTGTCTTCTTCGAAATAGAGTGGGGTGTCCGCATAGAGAAAATGGGGTGTCGGATGAGGGACGAGTTTGAAGGGTTTGGCGATGGGTAACACAAACTCTTCCTCAATCGGCAGGGTGTCGGTCAAGCGGGTGCCCTGGACTAACCACACTTTGTCTTGTGGGTGGGCCCGCACAAATTTTTCTTGGACACTGAGATGATAATGATAGTGATCGGTGACCTGCCGAAAAAAACCACCCTCGTAAGCAAAGGATAGAATCCACTGGAAAGTCAGCCGAAGAGTTCGATTGATATAGAAATTGCCCACTCGGGTGTTGAAGGTGCAAGTACTGGGTCGACTGACGGAGCCGATCGCCTCGATGAGGTCGTGGGCCGTGTGGAGGGAACGTATTTTCATCCCCACAAATTTAAAGTCGCTGGAAGCAGTCACTAGAATCATGTGTCGGTGCCATTTTTTCTCTTTGGCACCGTCACACCAGCACCAGAAAGGTAACGTGTACACTCCTTTGGTGTGATACATCAGGTTACGAAAACTGAAATACTGCTCGAATAAAACACTAATATGATACCATTTGTGGGTGGTTTCGGAAAACTTGCGCACACACTTGGCCGCCAGATGGAGGTTGCCGTCTTCGAACGGCGGTACAGTTTTCCCGTACCAGCTATCGTCGGGTTCCCGGAGGGAAGAGAAGTACATCCAACTGTTCATGAGCGAGTAAAGTTTGACCAACTCCAGATCACGACCCAAAAAAGTCTTTTCGGTTTCCTTGCGAATAGTTTTCCAATCCAACGTTTCGCGCAAACGCTCTTGGTCCGAGTATTCCACGACTGAGTGACACGTTGGACACGCCTGGATCGTGGTCGAGAGACACTGGGGATGAAACTTGTGTCGACACTTCAGTAGAGTGAAGGAGTCCCATGCTTCCACAGGCGTGGGGCAGACGCTACACACAGCCATGTCTGAGAATGTCTCTGCCACTGGGTAGTATATATAGTTGAAAAAAAAAAAAAAAAAAAAAAAAAAAAAAATTTTTTTTTTTTTTTCAATTATTTATGGGTGTTGCCACAGGATACCCCAATCATGGAAGAGGAGGATAGCAGCATTCCTTGTGACTATTGTCTGGAAACAGTTGATAATTTGACTGAATTATTCCAACACATGGGTAATCATGGCCGTTTTTTTTGTATTCTCTGTCAAACGACATTTTCTACCTTTACTCTAAGACGACAGTATGAGTTACACTCTTGCAAATTTAATAAACCGATGGTGTTAGTAAGTGATTTAAAACCGTGCGCTTATCGCACCCCCTATTGGATAGCGATCGAGGGAAAAAAGTATTACTTACAAAAGGAAGGAACAGTATTGTTCTCTTGCATCATACATTCACCCATCATCCAGTATTCCATTGCACAGATGCCAAATTCGTTGTGGTTGTTTGTAGATGATAATTCCTTTGATTAAAAAAAAAAAAAAAAATTTTTTTTTTTTTTTTTTTTTTTTTCAATTATTTATGGGTGTTGCCACAGGATACCCCAATCATGGAAGAGGAGGATAGCAGCATTCCTTGTGACTATTGTCTGGAAACAGTTGATAATTTGACTGAATTATTCCAACACATGGGTAATCATGGCCGTTTTTTTTGTATTCTCTGTCAAACGACATTTTCTACCTTTACTCTAAGACGACAGTATGAGTTACACTCTTGCAAATTTAATAAACCGATGGTGTTAGTAAGTGATTTAAAACCGTGCGCTTATCGCACCCCCTATTGGATAGCGATCGAGGGAAAAAAGTATTACTTACAAAAGGAAGGAACAGTATTGTTCTCTTGCATCATACATTCACCCATCATCCAGTATTCCATTGCACAGATGCCAAATTCGTTGTGGTTGTTTGTAGATGATAATTCCTTTGATTAAAAAAAAAAAAAAAAAAAAAAAAAAAAAAAATTTTTTTTTTTTTTTTTTTTTTTTTTTTTTTTTTTTAAATTATAAATTGAGTTTCATTGAGTTTAGATTCAAAAAAACATGGAAGGTGGAATTGTCAATTTCCCCTGCTGTTATCATGGTGACTATTTGTCCAGTTATTCTAATCTCGATGCAAACGTAGAATTGGTATTCCAAAAAATTCTAAATTTTATTGTTCATTATCTTCATCCTGAATTTATTGACCATCTTACTGTAAATTTTAATGAAAGAGAATTAGTTATGTACAATTCGATCCATGGGATGATAAAACAATTTTTGAAACAATATCCAACTGTAATGAAGGTAGAGGATGGAGATATTTATGAAATTTTGCAGGAGCAACTGAATAACATTTCTGAACGATCGAAAGAACGAAGATCTAAAGTGATAATTGGGGACATGTCGTTACCCTATCACAAAATCGTCTTAGAGTCTCTCATTTTTACAGGAAAATGGATGGCTCATTGTATGAAAACCTATCCTGAAAAGGATAAAGAAATATACATTTGCATGGTGGATATATTAATGAAGTTTTTTAAAGAAGGGAATATATTCAAATGGATTAATCATATGAATTTAATTACAAATGCGTTTGGGAAATATGGAAAAATTGACAATGAGTTTTCAACCATAATTTATAATTCTCCACCCACATCCAATGATGAGTTTTTCTATCGTTTTTCTATCATTCATGTAGCAATTATATTATTTCTTGGTTGGTTAATATATGTTGTAAAAAATTTGTAAAAAAAAATTATTTGTAATCATAATTGTAACAATAAAATGTTTTAAATATTATTATTTGTTTCATTTTTTTTCACCATCTTTAAAAAGTTGAAAGTGTATTTTGAAAATCCCCCCCCCCCTCCACGGTCGAAGAAGCCATTCCCAGGTTGAGAGCCAAATGAAACAGTGGCATCGGTCCTCCGAGGTTCGGGACCCAGTGGTCGTTCTGGAGTGTCACGGCACGTTTTGCGGTAGAGGGGTTGGTGCGGCTTTCCAAACGTGGATGGTCCCACCCTATCTCTTTTTTGACTTATTATTTAATTCTGCAAAGAAAAGTCGGTTATTCCTGGATCCCCAAGAGGCGTGAGGGCTATTTAAAATGTGACCATCCCTAGGGAAGTCACTAGATGCATAATTTTCCTTATTTTCATAAGTCAGTGGAGGTAGCTTGTTGGTTCGAGTATGATTATCTAAATGTGGATTATAGCGTTCCGTGTTCATCTTTACTTGAAACCATACAAAATGAATCACTCAAAAAAAAAAAAAAAAAAAAAAAAATTTTTTTTTTTTTTTTTTTTTTTTTTTTTTTTTTTGAGTGGGTGTGGCTTAAAAAAAAAAAATTTTTTTTTTTTTTTTTTTTTTTTTTTTAAATATATATAGAGGAGTCAATTTTGTATGAACGGGCAGAGTAAGATGGCTACTGACAACTTTAACTTTGTCGTTCATTCTCTCTTGCAAGATTCTCTCGCCTTAGCCAGTAAGGGGAAGAGGCGTTGTTTCTTCTTAAAGGATCACCGTAAGAGGAGTTCGAAACTGAGCACCCAAGAGCACGTCCTCAAAAAGAACATCCTAGATCGGATGGTACAACAGTTTCCAACTTATCCGGAACTCGATTCTATTAAGGACACGAAAGATGTCGAATCACAACTCCTCTCTGGATTGAAGGAGATTGACCCTAAAAACGACTCTGTCCATTATCTGATCTATGCCGGAAAGTTTCTATACGAATGCATGAAACTCGTGGAGAAGAATCTTTTTGAAATCGTTGGGGACAGCCTATTTGAATTTCTGGTAAAGGAGTTGAAGTTAACTATGGACGATTTTGCGGAGAGCAGTAGTGAATCCGAGAGCAGTAGTGAATCCGAGAGCAGTAGTGAATATGAGAGCAGTAGTGACTCGGGAAGCATGGATAATTTGGTGGGGAGCTCAGCAGAAGAGGACGAGAAGATAAATGTACTTTTTGAGTGTGAAATAAAATGATATAAAAACAATATTGTGTTTTTTTTTTCTTTTCATAAAACAAGTAGTCATGGTTAATAAACAGGTTGTCACGGAATTAAGTATATTGGATGATAATGAAACCTTCTATCAAAAAATGAGAGACATGTCTCTCGAACAATTGGAAGGGGAATCGAATCGATACAGACGATACGCCGAACTGTCAGGTGTTATTGACTGTTTCTTAACAACCCGTAAACTACCCCCCGGAACACAGTTGGAGATGAAATGTAGCCCCACCGGTTTTTATCTAGATTTTTGCAATCGAATGTATTTAACAAATTCTAGGAGGGGGGAGAAAGAAAATATGATTCAAGAAGAAGAACCAAAAGAAGAAGAACCCCCTGTTTTGCGACCCGATTCAGAACCGCTTCCAGAAATGGACGCAATACCAGCACAAAGACGTTAAAAAAAAAAAAAAAAAAAAAAAAAAAAAAAAAATTTTTTTTTTTAAATGAATGAATAATCATTTACCCCTACGACGATGGTCACAAATAAAAGGACTTTTAAAATTGATCAAATTGTAACAACTGTGGAACTCTCCTAGATTTTACATATCACCTGGGCAGATGAAGAATTATTATGTCCTGCTGATGACGAATAAAAAATTTTTTATGTGGATACAAAAATGTTATTTAGTAACAGGGCTTCGCCGCCTCACGGTCACCCAGCAGACCGGGAGAGACCGAGGTCAGCGGGTTGCCGTGCGAGCGGGGCCAGACACCGTGGGAGGGACCCGGTCAGCGACAGATTTTTTTTCTGATCCCCCAAAATCGGGATTGAATCTATCACTCAAATACCCTTTTGATACAACCCGCGTGGTACTGCAAATTTCAGGGTACTGGCATTTTTTGCACTGGTTGTACTACAAATCATACAGTCGCCGGTAAAAAGAATTTAGCGCCGGGACTCTCGTAGAATTTTTTAAAGTTTATAAATAATCGATATTATGGAGCCTATTGCATCACCCCCATGATTCATCCAACAGCTGCTTCATGGTTGAATGAGATTGGACTGGAAAGCGACAGCTGCGTGACCCCAATGAGTCATACTATTGTTCTCCTTTTTGAAAGGGGATGAACAATGCTTCATTGTCTGGCTTGCCAATGAGTCATCACGGGGATGGAAAGGCCCCATTCATCCAAACCATCTGCTTCAGGGTTGAATGAGATTGGACTCGACAGCTGTTGCTTGCGTGACCCCAATGCTGCTTCATTGTTAAAACTCAAACTATTGAAACCAACTGACAAACCGAAGCTGTTCAAAAATTTTTATTTTCCAATTTCAAAAAACTTTATTCGGAGACTCGCCGAAGCTGATCAAAAAATTTTTATTTTCCAATTTCAAAAAACTTTATTCGGAGTGGGGCGACTCGAGATCTCTCCAACGGTATCAAGATTATGAAGATCGGCCCATTAGGTTCCGAGATATGAGCGAAAAACCATAAAAACTGGAAGTTGTCAATAAAACGGCGCCAAATTTTGGTACCAATAAAATTCTGAATAGAACATGAAGAATGCGTGAAAAAAAAGTCCTAGACGTACAAAGCAAGTAAAAATTTGGATTAGACCCACCAGTAAGTTAAAATGTCACTATTAAAATTGGTTCCAGTGGGCGCCAAAACTGCCAAAAATGAAAAAATGCTATTGCGTTACTCTAGTTAAGTGAAAATACAGAAAAAGTAAGAACCAACGCGAAATTCCTAGGGTCATTTTGAAAGATAGGGAAAAATTGGAATAGGAAAGGCGCCCTCTGTCGGTGAAAAAAGTGAGGTAGCCTACAGGGTGGGGAGACTCGAGATCTCTCCAACGGTATCAAGATTATGAAGATCGGCCCATTAGGGCCCGAGATATAAGCGAAAAACCATAAAAACTGGAAGTTGTCAATAAAACGGCGCCAAATTTTGGTACAAATAAAATTCTGAATAGAACTTGAAGAATGAGTAAAAAAGAAGTCCTAGACGTAAAAAGCAAGTAAAAATTGGGATTAGACCCACCAATAAGTTAAAATGGGTCATGTTCACTATTAAAATTGGCTCCACTGGTCGCCAAAACTGCCAAAAATGAAAAAATGCTATGGCGTTACTCTAGTTGAGTGAAAATACAGTAAAGGTAAGAACAAACGCGAAAATCCTAGGGTAATTTAGAAAGATAGTGAAAAATTGGAATAGGAAAAGCGCCCTCTGGCGGTGAAAAAAGTGAGGGAGCCTACAGGGTGGGGCGACTCGAGATCTATCCAACGGTATCAAGATTATGAAGATCGGCCCATTAGGGCCCGAGATATAAGCGAAAAACCATAAAAACTCAAAGTTGTCAATAAAACGGCGCCAAATTTTGGTACAAATAAAATTCTGAATAGAACTTGAAGAATGCGTGAAAAAGAAGTCCTAGGCGTAAAAAGCAAGTAAAAATTGGGATTAGACCCACCAGTAAGTTAAAATGGGTCATGTTCACTATTAAAATTGGCTCCAGTGGGCGCCAAAAGAGCCAAAAATGAAAAAATGCTATGGCGTTACTCTAGTTGAGTGAAAATACAGAAAAGGTAAGAACAAACGCGAAAATCCTAGGGTAATTTAGAAAGATAGGGAAAAATTGGAATAGGAAAGGCGCCCTCTGGCGGTCAAAAAAGTGAGGGAGCCTACAGGGTGGGGCGACTCGAGATCTATCCAACGGTATCAAGATTATGAAGATCGGCCTATTAGGACCCGAGATATAAGCGAAAAACCATAAAAACTCAAAGTTGTCAATAAAACGGCGCCAAATTTTGGTACAAATAAAATTCTGAATAGAACTTGAAGAATGCGTGAAAAAGAAGTCCTAGGCGTAAAAAGCAAGTAAAAATTGGGATTAGACCCACCAGTAAGTTAAAATGTGTCATGTTCACTATTAAAATTGGCTCCAGTGGGCGCCAAAAGAGCCAAAAATGAAAAAATGCTATGGCGTTACTCTAGTTGAGTGAAAATACAGAAAAGGTAAGAACAAACGCGAAAATCCTAGGGTAATTTAGAAAGATAGTGAAAAATTGGAATAGGAAAGGCGCCCTCTGGCGGTCAAAAAAGTGAGGGAGCCTACAGGGTGGGGCGACTCGAGATCTATCCAACGGTATCCAGATTATGAAGATCGGCCCATTTGGGCCCGAGATATAAGCGAAAAACCATAAAAACTGGAAGTTGTGGCGCCAAATTTTGGTACCAATAAAATTCTGAATAGAACTTGAAGAATGAAAAAATGTGTAACACCAGTCTTTTCTAAGATCTGTTTTTAAATACCAGTAACATTTATATAGTAGTTGTTTTATTGTCTTAATTTAAATGGATGGAATCCACTCTTGATAAAGTTTATTAATAATCAATATGCCTCGGAAATATTACATGATTGCTAAAGAGAGGTTGGGACTTGAAAGCGGGCAGCTGCCGCTTGCGTGAGTCATCAACGATCCCCCCCTGAGACAGGCTGATGCCGCCATTGTTAAACATGCACCTGGTTCCCTTTTTGAAAGGGATTGAACAATGCTTCATTGCCTGGGAGGAAGAGAGCAGTTGCTTGCCAATGAGTCATACATCTCCCCCATCACGGGGTGATTAGGATCTGGTGGGAAAGAACCGTTATGCTGGTTCCAAACTCCCTTTTTGAAAGGACAATGCTTCATTGTGTTGTTGAATGAGATTGGCCGTTATATTATACTTGACAGCTGCTGCTTGCCATTGTGTTAAAACTCTTTTTGAAAGCCGTTGAACAATGCTTCATTGTGTTATACTTGAAAGCCCCCATCGTGCACCTGGTCCCTTTTTGAAAGGCACAATGAGATTGGGAAGGAAACCGTTTATACTGGCAGCTGTTGCTTGCGTGAGTCATCACGGGAACCTGGTCTCTTTTGACATCATGGTTGAGGCCGTTATACTGGAAAGCGACAGATGTTCCCCCCATCGTGCATCTGGCCATTGAACAATGCTTCATTGTCCAATGAGTCATCACGGGGTAGTCTGCTTCATGGTTGAATGAGATTGGACTCGACAGCTGCTGCTTGTGTGACCCCAATGCTACTTCATTGTCATACTATTGTCCTTATCATGCACCCTTTTTGAAAGGACAATGCTTCATTGTGTTGGTGCCGGCTTGCCAATGAGTCATCACGGGGACACCCCTTTTAAAAGGCCCCAAACCAAAGACAGCTGCAGAGCAAAGGAAACCCACTCGCCGAAGCTGACAAACTTCGGCGAGTCTGTGAAAGATTTTTTTTTGCTCTCTCTCAGAGTCACATCAATGTTATTTGAACCATCATTTTGGTACATCATTTATATTTTCCTTCCAAATTTTAAAATTATTTATATTATATATATATATATATATATATATATATATATATATAGCTATTCGATACTAAGTGACATATATAAAATAAAAAATGTGTAACACAGAGCACCAGTTCATCAGTCTTTTCTAAGATCTGTTTTTAAATACCAGTAACATTTATATATTAGTTGTTTTACTGTCTTAATTTAAATGATTAGTCGTTTGGAAAGAATGGTTCCACTCTTGATTATATAATTTTTTTAGAGCAAAAGAAAAATCTTTCGCCTAAGCTTTCAAGATTGATAACCCATCATGACAACGCATTCCAATTTTTTTTTCAATTTCAAAAAACTTTATTCGGAGATCTAGCAAGAGACCTTTCAAGACCTATCATGACAACGCATTCAAAATTTTTTTTAATTTCAAAAAACTTTATTCGGAGATCTAGCAAGAGACCTTTCAAGACCAATCATAACAACGCATTCAAAATTTTTTTTTTTCAATTTCAAAAAATTTTTATTCGGAGATCGAGCGAAAGAAAAATTTTTTATCGACTCACCAAAGCTTTTAAGGTTGACCATTCGCATTCAAAAAAAAAATTTTTTTGAAATTGGAAAAAAAATTTTTTGAATGGTTTGTCAGCTTCGGCGAGTCGATGAAAGATTTTTTTTGCTCTCTCTCAGAGCAAAAGATCACATTAATGTTATTTGAACCATCATTTTGGTACATCATTTATATTTTCCTTCCAAATTTTAAAATTATTTATATTATATATATATATATATATATATATATATATATATATATATACCCCATCATGACAACGCATTCAAATTTTTTTTTTTTAATTTCAAAAAAAAATTTTATTTGGAGATTGAGCGAAAGAAAATTTTTTTATCGACTCACCAAAAGTTCCAAGAAAAATTTTTTTGAAATTGGAAAAAAAATCGTTTGTCATGTAGAATTTTTTAAAGTTTATCCTCGGAGCATCATTGCTAAAGAGAGGTGGGACCGTTATACTTAAAAGCGGGCTGCTGGCGTCCCCCCTGAGACAGGCCGCCATTGTGAAACATGCACCCAGGGCCCGGGAGGAAGAGAGCAGTTGCTTGCCAATGAGTCATACATCTCCCCTGAGACAGCCGCCATTGTCCCTTTTGAAAGGGCCCGGGAGAGCAGCTGCTTGCCAATGAGTCATACATCTCCCCCCCACCTGGTCCCTCTTGAAAGGCTTGCATGCACAAACTCAATGAGAGCTGCCTCATCGCCCCCTGAGACAGGCCTCCCTTTTGAGAGAGGCTTTTGAAAGGCTGAATGCACAAACTCAATGCTCCCTTTTGAAAGGGGATGGCCAGGTGGTTCCATGCATCTGGTCTCTTTTGAAAGGGCCAATGAGTCATCTCTTTTCAAATCTCATTACCCTGAATCCACACAGCCCACAATATTACCTTCAATGTTTATTATATTATTTATTTATTTATTTATTTATTTATCGGTATTAGAAAATGAGTCACACGATTGCTTCAAATCTCAAATGGACATTGCCCTGAATACATCTGATCCACATAGAAATTATACTCAAAATCCCTTATTTATTTATTTATTTATTTATTTATTTATTTATTTATTACCGAATCGGTATTAGAAAATGAAAACAATGAGTCACATGATTGCTTCAAATCTCAAATGGACATTACCCTGAATACATCTGATCCACACAGAAATTATCCCACAATATTACCTTCAATGTTTATATATATATATATATATATATATATATATATATATATATTATTATTATTATTATTATTATTTATTTATTTATTTATTTATTTGTTTATTTATTTATTTATTTATTTATTATTTTTTATCTATTACGGTATCAGAAAATGAAAACAATGAGTCACATGATTGCTTCAAAACTCAAATGGACATTGCCCTGAATACATCTGATATGGAATCCACATAGAAATTATACTCCCCTTCAACATTTAGAGAAATGCTAAAATATAAGTCATCCAACTGGTCAAATAAAATTAGAAAACATTTTAAATGTGAACCAGTGTATTACCCATCATAGATAAAAAGTAGAAAATGTGTTAATATTTTCAATATGTCAGAAAATGAAAACAATGAATCACATAATTACTTCAAATCTCAAATCTCTGTCTGATGTGTAATATCGTTATTATCGGCTTCACACAGAAATTTTAAAATATAAAATGTTTAAAGAAATTTTTAAAGAATATGTTTAAAGAAATTTTAAAATATATAAATCATAAATTATATATATATATATATATATATATATATATATATATATATATATATATTATATATATATATATATATATATATATATATATATATATATATATATATATATATATATATATATATATATATATATATATATATATATATATTACAATATAAAATATTTTTTGATGGACTCACCCTTAAAGTGTATCGAAAACAACCCTCATGATGATTGCGATCTGGTTCTAAAAAAAAACCTAAAGATAAACACGTCGAAAAAAGTATTTATTGACAGCATCCAAAATGACATCCAAAATGTTTCTTGTCTAAAATGTTTTTTTTGCACACATCTAAAATGTTTTTTTAACACATCCAAAATGTTTTTGTCTAAAATGTTTTTTTTTTTTGCATACATCTAAAATGTTTTTTTGCATACATCTAAAATGTTTTTTGAACACATCCAAAATGTTTTTGTCTAAAATATTTTTGTCTAAAATGTTTATTCACACAAAATGTTTTCATCCAAATCACAAAATGTTTTTGCACCCTTCTCAGGAAACAGGGCGTCCGAGAGCTCCCTCGGCAAAAAGAGTCTGGCGTGTTCCAGGTCGAACCACAGTTCGTGCTCCACCCGTCCTCGGCCCGTGGGCCATTGCCATCCCAGCACGTCTCGCGGGGTCAGCGTGGCGAATCCGTAGACCGTCTTTTCGAGGGTCGGGCTGTCCCTCTGCACGCTCACGAAATCCCTCTCCAGCGTGCCCACGTACAGCAGCGTCCGACTGCGGGCGCAAGCCCGGGCGACGTCCGCGGCCCGCAGAAACAGCCGGCCGTCTCGCGTGGTCAGCGTGGCGAATCCGTAGACCGTCTTTTCGAGGGTCGGGCTGTCCCTCTGCACGCTCACGAAATCCCTCTCCAGCGTGCCCACGTACAGCAGCGTCCGACTGCGGGCGCAAGCCCGGGCGACGTCCGCGGCCCGCAGAAACAGCCGGCCGTCTCGCGTGCGCAGCATCAGGAAAGTGCAGTCGAGCGGGGGATAACCTGTGTAAGAGAGCGACATGACTGCATCTGATGGTGAGAAGGTCTCTTCTCACTGAGCAAGTTTCAGGGGGGGTGGAGCCAACGGCAGGAAAGAAGGTCAGCCAATGATTGGGAAGGACTGAGCCAATCGTAGGAAAGGAGGTCACCAAGGGTTGGGAAGGAGGTTGTCAGCCAATAGCAGGGTGGCAGGAAAGGGTCTTCAAAAGTCGCTTCCAACGAAGCCTTCTCTCTCATTCTCACCATGGAAAGAGTCGTGGATATCTTCCCGCAGACGGTCTCGGAGGTGTCGGCGGCTCTCACGCCGCTCTCCACTCCCAACTACAACAATCTGCACGAGGACTCGGATTTGACGCCCTTCATCATCGCCATGACCAGTGCCGACAAAGTCTATTATTACGTCCAGAAGTACAGTCAGCACTATCGGAAGCATTTCGCCGACACGGTGAAAGGCGCCCTCTGCAACCAAGGTGCCCGCGTCAAGCCTTGGACGTATGCCGACAACAAGTTGAAGCGGGTGCCCGACCAGTCCCTGAAACGCAACACAGACGTCCGGACGGGCTTTGTGATGGGCCGCACCTTTCTGGTGAAGAGTGCCTTCACCTTTGGCCACCGCACCGTCAAGCCGGCCACGGGCCACGTTCTCCAGACGCACGTGGCCCCGATCATGTTCCATTTCGTGCGCAGCAAGTCTCCCCTCGGCATCCAAGAGAAACACTTTCATGCGAAGCGGGAGTACGACTACAGTGCTCGGAGACTGCAACCCAACCAAACCTATTATTGTGCTTCCGGACTGGAATACGTGCTCTACACCATCCAGAAAACACTGTTCCGAGTGACGGTCGTGCCTGCCCAAGACGAAGAGTGGCTCACGAAGCAAGGATGGCTGGATCCCCGAAAAACAGAAGCTTTCCGAAAGCGCCGTCGGTCGTCGGAGGACGACGCACCCTGCAAAAAGCCCAAGATCAGCTACGATCCACCGCAGACACCCTACGTGTACGACCGGCACTCGGACGAAGAGGAGCCGCCCACTCCTTATGTGTACGACCCGCAACCTTCGACATCCTCGGGCAACCATCCACCGCCCACTCCCTATGTGTACGACCCACAGCCGGACGAGGACCGTGACCCGCAACCGGACCCGCCTCCTGCTTCGGACGTGGACTACGAGGACATCAGCAGTCCAGAGCCTGTCGTGTCGCCGTCTCCCTTTGTGGTGCCGCCTCCTGCAAGTGACGCTGTACCTCCTGCCAGTGACCCTGTGGTGCTGCCATCCCCTTTTGTTGTGCCAAGTGACTCTGGGGTGCTCTCCCCTTTTGTCGTGCCACCCCCTGCCAGTGACTCTGGGGTGATGCCACCGCCCCCTGCTCCCTTAGTGATGCCCGACCCCTTGGCGGACTTTGTGAACAGTGTGTCCTTCGAGGATTTAGAGAAGGCGACGTGGTGGGACGAATGGATCGTCTCCGTCGCAGTGCCCCCCACTGGAGGGGTTGTGAGCCCTCCGGCTTCAGTAGAATATGTAAAATTTTACCAGAGCCTGACGGAATTAAAACATTGGAAAAATAATTATCCACCGCCGCCGATATGCCACGGCGTCCATTCGAAAGAAGCTCCTCTTGACCTCAGCTGTAAGCAGCCTGGTGAGTCTTTTGTAATCCTGTAGATGAAAAATAAATAAGTGGGTAGTTGGAGGTAATCCAACAGCCTAAAAAATATTCTATTGTTGTTTATTATGATTGTCGAATATTTTTTTTTTATCCCAAACTTTTTTTTGATTTTAGTTTTAATTGGGATTAAAAATCTTGAGATCAACTCTGACGGTGTCAAGATTATGAAGATCAGGTAATGACCATAAAAACTGTGGCGCCAAATTTTGGTACATGCTATTGCGTTACTCTAGTTGACCAACGCGAGGGTCATTTTGAAAGATAGGGAAAAATTGGAATAGGCCCTCTGGCGGTGAAAAAAGTGAGGGGGTGGGGTGACTCGAGATCTTTCCAACGGTATCCAGATTATGAAGATCGGCCCATTAGGACCCGAGATATAAGCGAAAAACCATAAAAACTGGAAGTTGTGGCGCCAAATTTTGGTACCAATAAAATTCTGAATAGAACTTGAAGAATGTGTGAACCTAGACATACAAAGCAAGTAAAAATTGGGACCAGTAAGTTAAAATGTCTCATGTTTACTATTAAAATTGGCTCCAGTGGGCGCCAAAACTGCCAAAACTGAAAAAATGCTATTGCGTTACTCTAGTTGAATAAATATACAGACAACCATCGCGAAAGTGCTAGGATAATTTTGAAAGATAAGGAAAAATTCGAATAGGCCCTCTGGCGGTGAAAAAAGTGAGGGAGCCTACAGGGTGGGCCGACTCGAGATCTTTCCAACGGTATCCAGATTATGAAGATCGACCCATTAGGACCCGAGATATAAGCGAAAAACCATAAAAACTGGAAGTTGTGGCGCCAAATTTTGGTACCAATAAAAGTCTGAATAGAACTTGAAGAATGCGTGAAAAAGAAGTCCTAGACATACAAAGCAAATAAAAATTGAGATTAGACCCACCAGTAAGTTAAAATGTGTCATGTTCACTATTAAAATTGGCTCCACTGGTCGCCAAAAGAGCCAAAAATGAAAAAATGCTATTGCGTTACTCTAGTTGAATAAATATACAGACAACCATCGCGAAAGTGCTAGGATAATTTTGAAAGATAAGGAAAAATTCGAATAGGCCCTCTGGCGGTGAAAAAAGTGAGGGAGCCTACAGGGTGGGCCGACTCGAGATCTTTCCAACGGTATCCAGATTATGAAGATCGACCCATTAGGACCCGAGATATAAGCGAAAAACCATAAAAACTGGAAGTTGTGGCGCCAAATTTTGGTACCAATAAAAGTCTGAATAGAACTTGAAGAATGCGTGAAAAAGAAGTCCTAGACATACAAAGCAAATAAAAATTGAGATTAGACCCACCAGTAAGTTAAAATGTGTCATGTTCACTATTAAAATTGGCTCCACTGGTCGCCAAAAGAGCCAAAAATGAAAAAATGCTATTGCGTTACTTTAGTTGAGTGAAAAGACAGAAAAAGTAACAACCAACGCGAAAATGCTAGGGTCATTTTGAAAGATACGGAAAAATTGGAATAGGAAACGCGCCCTCTGGCGGTGAAAAAAGTGAGGTAGCCTACAGGGTGGGCCGACTCGAGATCTCTCCAACGGTATCCAGATTATGAAGATCGGCCGATTAGGAGGGGAGATATAAGCGAAAAACCATAAAAACTGGAAGTTGTGGCGCCAAATTTTGGTACCAATAAAATTCTGAATAGAACTTGAAGAATGCGTGAACGTAAAAAGCAAGTAAAAATTGGGATTAGACCCACCAGTTGTGTCATGTTCACTTGAGCCAAAAACCGTAAAAAACTGGGACCCTTAGATTGGACAAGACAATTAAAACTTAATAAAAATCTACATAAAACTTTCTCTGTAAACATAATGCATCTTGTATACTTTGTATTCTATTCTTTTAATATTAATCCTATGATTACATTTTGCTCATATATGTTTCATACAAGGGAAGTTGAACTGTAACAGATGGATGACCTACATTCAGACCAGGCCAGATGTTCGTTGAGGGGAACATTTCTTTTACACAATGGAGCTGTCTTTGGATGAATGGGGCTTTTCAAAAGAGACCCCGTTCCCGTGATGACTCATTGGCACAACACAATGAAGCATTGTTCACCCTTTCAAAAAGGGGGAACAATAGCCACAGCTGTCACGCAATCTCAGAGAGTTTTTTAAGTAGACCAGGCAGACTTTGCAGGGATCGCATCGCTCATGACGTCACCGTCAGCCAATCGCATCGCTCACCGTCAGAGATGACCTACTTTGCAGCCAATCGCATCGCTCGTGACGTCACCGTCCTCGTGAGGCTGGCTTGGCGTCCCCTGCGATCGTTCATTGCTCTCCCGGCAGCCATTGAAGGTAAGTGTCTTTCTGTGGTGAATGTTTTTAGGGTCTTTAAAATGTTTTTAATAAGAAAATGTTTAAACTATAGTTTGAAAGGTTTTATGTTCTTATTATGTGCTCCCCATCCATTTAAAAAAATTATAGGACTATAGTTTGAAAGGTGTTTTTATAGTTTGACCGCTTTCAACTGAATAAACAAAACCCCCGATTACAAGTTAAATTGTTTGATTAAACTTTTGGAAACTGTAAAATAATAATATGGAATTTCCCTGGCATTTTTGAAAACAATTGTTATATACTTATTGTAATAAGACATAACACAAAAGTTTGAAATGTATGGTTCAACTGTGGGACCAGAAAGATTTAAATCAAATATGTTCTTGATGAATTTTTCAAAATGGGTCTATTCTCATTTGTATTTATGTTGTACACCATTTTAAAAAATCCTTAAAAGGTTGTGAATAATGGTTGAAAGGGATTATGTTTAAACTATAGTTTGAAAGGTTTAAAAAATATTGGTCAATTTTATGTTCTTATTATGTTGTATTGCTTCAACACACCCCATCCATTTTAAAAAATTATATGACTATAGTTTGAAAGGATTGGTCCTTAAAATATATAATGTTTTTATAGTTTGACCGCTTTCAACTGAATAAACAAAACCCCCGATTACAAGTAAATTGTTTGATTAAACTTTTGAAAACTGTAAAATAATAATATGGGAAATAAAAATTTTTCAATTTCCCTGGCATTTTTGAAAACAATTGTTATATACTTATTATAATAAGACATAACACAAAAGTTTGAAATGTATGGTTCAACTGTGGGACCAGAAAGATTTAAATCAAATAGGTTCTTGATGAATTTTTCAAAATGGGTCTATTCTCATTTGTATTTATGTTGTACACCATCCTTAAAATGTTGTGAATAATGGTTGAAAGGGATTATGTTTAAACTATAGTTTGAAAGGTTTAAAAAATATTGGTCAATTTTATGTTCTTATTATGTTGTATTGCTTCAACACACCCCATCCATTTTAAAAAATTATATGACTATAGTTTGAAAGGATTGGTCCTTAAAATATATAATGTTTTTATAGTTTGACCGCTTTCAACTGAATAAACAAAACCCCCGATTACAAGTAAATTGTTTGATTAAACTTTTGAAAACTGTAAAATAATAATATGGGAAATAAAAATTTTTCAATTTCCCTGGCATTTTTGAAAACAATTGTTATATACTTATTATAATAAGACATAACACAAAAGTTTGAAATGTATGGTTCAACTGTCGGACCAGAAAGATTTAAATCAAATATGTTCTTGATGAATTTTTCAAAATGGGTCTATTCTCATTTGCATTATGTTGTACACCATCCTTAAAATGTTGTGAATAATGGTTGAAAGGGATTATGTTTTAACTATAGTTGGATATGATTTTGAAAAATTTGAAACTATAGTTTGAAAGTCCATTTAAAAAAATTATATGTGTTTATCTTAAAATGATAGTTTGAAAGGACACTGAAATAAAATGATGTCCTTAAAATATATTATGTTTTCAATAATGAGTTTGAAAGTTTTCAACTGAATAAACAAAACATTTGTTGCCCTTTGAATAACAACTATAGTTTGAAAGGGTTCACACCACACCCCACCAAATGGGCGAACCATTTAAAAAAATCCTTAAAATGTCAGTTTGAAAAGTGTATTAATGTTTTATAACTATATTAAAATTTTTTCTCATACCTCCGATGCTCACAGCTCCCTGTTCAAATAAATGTGATTTGAAATACCTGTTCCAAATGTCTTGTAAATGTCCATTCCTCTCACGGTCTGTCTCTATCCGTCCATACAGTGTGTACGCATATATATATGTAAAAAAAAAAAAAAAAAAAAAAAAAATTTTTTTTTTTTTTTTTTTTTTTCTCGAAATTTTTTTTTTTTTTTTTTTTCCGAATTTTTTTTTTTTTTTTTTTTTTTTCGAAATTTTTTTTTTTTTTTTTTTTTTTTTTTTTTCGTCTATATCAGCGACCCGCACTTCAGCACTTGGCGGAGAGGGTCCCAATGTGCATGTCGGAGGCGGCAGAGTCGAGGAAGGATTCTCGGTGGTCATTTCTAGTGGCTACTTCTGGGAACACGTGCTCTGCCCCCCGAGGCATCCACCTACACAGCCCCCCCTGGGGACTGCAGAGTCGTGGAAGGCTTCCTGGTGGTCATTTCTAGTGGCTACGTTTGGGAACATGTACTCTGCTTCCCCCCCCCTCCCCCTTCCGAAAGTCCCCCCCTCCCCCCTCCCCACATTCACACACACTCCACTCGGACCCTTCTGCCAGCTTTAGGTTAGTTTTTTAGTGTGTAAGATACACCGGGCGGTGGAGCTGTCGACATGGATGGTCTACGTTGTTATGCCCGTAGACCCGCAGCTGCCATCTAACACTTCTTTTTTCTTTTTTTGTTTGGACATTAAAGATTGAAAAAGTGTCTCTGTCTCATTTATTCACACCGACACAAACACCCCACATTAGTTTTAGTATTAGTGTTTTAGTGGCCCCGGGGGAACGCCCTTTCACTCTGTGCGAGCAGTCCCTTTAACTGAAGCCCATCGTTGGCTCCTACCTAAGCGGCAGTCTCGTGCAGTACCTAAGAGGCTGATCCCGGGGTGCGAGAGAGCGCGACCTGCCAGTGTTAGGTTAGGTTTAGTGTTTAGTGGTAGTACATCTAGTGAGTAAGTACATCGGGCGGTGGAGCCGAGGATCAGGCTGCCATCTGACACCTCTATTTTTTGTTTTTTGTTTGGACATTAAAAAGTGAAAAAGTGTCTCTGTCTCATTTATTCACACCAACACAAACACCCTCTTAGTGATGTAAGATTAGTCTTTAGTGTTTAGTTAAGCGCGAGTGTTTTAGTTTTTAGTGTTTTAGTTTTTAGAGGCCCCCGGGGGAACGCCCTTTCACTCTGTGCGAGCAGTCCCTTTCACTGAAGCCCATCGTTGGCTCCTACCTAAGTGGCAGTCTCGTGCAGTACCTAAGAGGCCGACCCTGGGGGGGAGAGAGAGCGCGGCGCAAGAAGCGATCATAGAAGGAGAAAAGGTAAGTCCATTCATTGTTGTTGTGCATAACTGTATGGACAAATGGTTTTCAAAACAAATGATTGTGTGAAATGGTTTTCAAAACAAATGTATGGTGCTTTTCAAAACAAATGTATGGTTTAAAAAACAATAGTGTGAAATGGACAAATGTGGGGTTTTCAAAATGCTTTTCAAAACAAATGTGTGGTTTTAAAAACAATAGTGTGAAATGGACAAATGTGGGGTTTTCAAAATGCTTTTCAAAACAAATGTGTGGTTTTAAAAACAATAGTGTGAAATGGACAAATGTGTGGTTTTCAAAATGCTTTTCAAAACAAATGTGTGGTTTTCAAAATGCTTTTAAAAACAATAGTGTGAAATTTTTTTAAAAACAAATGTGTGGTTTTAAAAACAAAAGTGTGGTTTTCAAAATGGTTTTCACAAATGTGTGGTTTTCAAAAACAAATGTGTGGTTTTAAAAACAATAGTGTGAAATGGTTTTAAAAAACAATGGTCTGTTTTAAAACAATGGTGTGACAATGGTTTTAAAAAACAATGGTCTGTTTTAAAAACAATGGTGTGACAATGGTTTTAAAAACAATGGTGTGTGTCTTTTAAAAATGGTTTTAAAAAACAATGGTGTGACACTCAAATAAGGGTTTGAGGCGACGCCCCCCTGTGTGGGGGCGCCCCGGGCCCCACTGAAAATGAAGGGTGTCACGTGTATGTGGCGGGTGGTGGAGGGAGGCCCTGGGCCCATGGCCCGGGGCCGAGTGTTGAAGGGTGTCACGTGTATGTGGCGGGTGGTGGAGGGAGGCCTCGGGCCGATGGCCCGGGGCCGCGCCGCATACCACAATTGTGTTTAAAAAAATTTTTAACTTTCATTTTCCTTTAGTGATTTTGCACAATTCAAACACGCACGACAGGATAAAATAGATAATAATTTGTCTTAGTATAATAAGAATATATTTTTTTCCCACCAGTGAGGTGAAAGTCCGTGGGACGGTCGAAAATTTTTAGAGGAGTCGTATATCGGGTAAATGTTTGACTTGGATTTCCCATCGCATGGGAACCTGCAATAGTTTTTGTGGGTTGACGTGTTTGTATAGTCCATTCCATGGTATAACCAATGCCAATCTAAAATTTTTTTTTTCAATTTCAAAAAAATGTTATCCGAGCTTTCAAGATTGACCACAACGTATTCAAAATTTTTTTTTTTTTTTTTTTTTTTTTTTCAATTGCAAAAAAAAATTTTATCCGAGCTTTCAAGATTGACCACAAGGCATTCAAAAAGTTTTTTTTTTCCCAACAATTTTATCCGGAGATCTAGCAAGAGAAAAGTTTTTCACCGACTCGCCAAAGCTTAAAAAAAAAAAAAAAAAAAAAAAAAATTTTTTTTTTTTTTTTTTTTCGACCTATTTTAGAGGCCCCCGGGGGAACGCCCTTTCACTCTGTGCGAGCAGTCCCTTTCACTGAAGCCCATCGTTGGCTCCTACCTAAGTGGCAGTCTCGTGCAGTACCTAAGAGGCCGACCCTGGGGGGGAGAGAGAGCGCGGCGCAAGAAGCGATCATAGAAGGAGAAAAGGTAAGTCCATTCATTGTTGTTGTGCATAACTGTATGGACAAATGGTTTTCAAACCAAATGATTGTGTGAAATGGTTTTCAAAACAAATGTATGGTGCTTTTCAAAACAAATGTATGGTTTAAAAAACAATAGTGTGAAATGGACAAATGTGGGGTTTTCAAAATGCTTTTCAAAACAAATGTGTGGTTTTAAAAACAATAGTGTGAAATGGACAAATGTGGGGTTTTCAAAATGCTTTTCAAAACAAATGTGTGGTTTTAAAAACAATAGTGTGAAATGGACAAATGTGTGGTTTCCAAAATGCTTTTCAAAACAAATGTGTGGTTTTCAAAATGCTTTTAAAAACAATAGTGTGAAATTTTTTTAAAAACAAATGTGTGGTTTTAAAAACAAAAGTGTGGTTTTCAAAATGGTTTTCACAAATGTGTGGTTTTCAAAAACAAATGTGTGGTTTTAAAAACAATAGTGTGAAATGGTTTTAAAAAACAATGGTCTGTTTTAAAACAATGGTGTGACAATGGTTTTAAAAAACAATGGTCTGTTTTAAAAACAATGGTGTGACAATGGTTTTAAAAACAATGGTGTGTGTCTTTTAAAAATGGTTTTAAAAAACAATGGTGTGACACTCAAATAAGGGTTTGAGGCGACGCCCCCCTGTGTGGGGGCGCCCCGGGCCCCACTGAAAATGAAGGGTGTCACGTGTATGTGGCGGGTGGTGGAGGGAGGCCCTGGGCCCATGGCCCGGGGCCGAGTGTTGAAGGGTGTCACGTGTATGTGGCGGGTGGTGGAGGGAGGCCTCGGGCCGATGGCCCGGGGCCGCGCCGCATACCACAATTGTGTTTAAAAAAATTTTTAACTTTCATTTTCCTTTAGTGATTTTGCACAATTCAAACACGCACGACAGGATAAAATAGATAATAATTTGTCTTAGTATAATAAGAATATATTTTTTTCCCACCAGTGAGGTGAAAGTCCGTGGGACGGTCGAAAATTTTTAGAGGAGTCGTATATCGGGTAAATGTTTGACTTGGATTTCCCATCGCATGGGAACCTGCAATAGTTTTTGTGGGTTGACGTGTTTGTATAGTCCATTCCATGGTATAATCAATGCCAATCTAAAATTTTTTTTTTCAATTTCAAAAAAATGTTATCCGAGCTTTCAAGATTGACCACAACGTATTCAAAATTTTTTTTTTTTTTTTTTTTTTTTTCAATTGCAAAAAAAAATTTTATCCGAGCTTTCAAGATTGACCACAAGGCATTCAAAAAGTTTTTTTTTCCCAACAATTTTATCCGGAGATCTAGCAAGAGAAAAGTTTTTCACCGACTCGCCAAAGCTTAAAAAAAAAAAAAAAAAAAAAAAAAAAATTTTTTTTTTTTTTTTTTTTTTAGATAGGTTAAAAAAAAAAAATATTTTTTTTTTTTTTTTTTTTTTTTTTAAAGATAGGTTAAAAAAAAAAAAAAAAAATTTTTTTTTTTCGACCTATTTAAAAAAAAAAAGAAAAAAATTTTTTTTTTTTTTTTTTTAACCTATCTTTAAAAAAAAAAAAAAAAAAAAAAAAAAAATTTTTTTTTTTTTCGACCTATTTAAAAAAAAAAAAAAAAAAAAAAAAAAAAAAAAAAATTTTTTTTTTTTTTTTTTTTCCCGACCTATTTAAAAAAAAAAAAAAAAATTTTTTTTTTTTTTTTTTTTTTTTTTTTTTTTTTTTAAAGCTTTGGCGAGTCGGTGAAAAACTTTTCTCTTGCTAGATCTCCGAATAAAATTGTTGGGAAAAAAAAACTTTTTGAATGCCTTGTGGTCAATCTTAAAAGCTTTGGTGAGTCGGAATGTGTTGTGGTCAATCTTGAAAGCTTTGGCGAGTCGGATAAAATTTTTTTGAAATTGAAAAAAAATTTTTGAATGCGTTGTGGTCAATCTTGAAAGCTTTGGTGAGTCGGATAAAAATTTTTTGAAATTGGAAAAAAAAATTTTGAATGCGTTGTCATGACCGACTCGCCGAAGCTTTCAAGATCATGACAAAGTATTCAAAAAAATTTTTTTTTTCAATTTCAAAAAAATTTTATTCGGAGACCTAGCGAAAGAAAAATCTTTTATCAACTCACCAAAGCTTTCAAGGTTGACCAACACATTAAAAAAAAATTGGAAATTGAAAAAAAAAATTGTTGAATAGTTTGTCAGCGTCGGCGAGTCGGTGAAAGATTTTTTTGTTCTCTCTCAGTCACCGACTCTTTCCTTTTAAGATTTGAAGTAATTGTTTTCATTTTCTGATACCATTAACATTTTATTTGAATTCTATCGATTATATACTGAGAATCCAAAATGGTGGTATCACATCATTTATATTTTGTTGGATTAAAGGTGAGTATAATTTCTGTGAGGAGTTTTCATTTTCTGATACTATATTGAAAATATTACCATTTCATTTTGCTCACAAAAGTTTTGAAATTATTTATATTATATATAAATTATATATATATATATATTATTATTATTATTATTATTATTATTATTATTATATAGCTATTCGATACTAAGTGACATATATAAAATAAAATAAAAGTGTAACACAGATCACCCTAAGATTCAGTAACATTTATATATTAGTTGTCTTAATTTAATTCACTCTTGATTATATCCGATAAACTTTAAGGAATATGTTTTTTATTTTGAATATCCAATATTGGTAAGTAATTGAATGTAAAAAAATGGGACTGGACAAGGTATTGTGGGGGTTAACCCCCACAATACCTTGTCCAGTCCCATTTTTTTACTTTAAAAAAACAAACAACTTTAAAAAAAACAAACAAACTGTAATAACAATAAAATATTTTTATTTATATACAATTATTTACATTTTTTTATATACAACATTTTTTATATACAACATTTTTTATACAACAGGAGAAGAAGAAGAGGGGAGGGCTTTCATTACTTCTCTCATAAAGAGTGTGTGTTCTTGTTTCAATTGTAAATATTGTGTATGCAATCTATTTAATTTAAAATTAAAATCTATGGAGTAATTTAAATTTTTTAAGTCTTTGATATGTTTAGCTGATTGGTTGAATTTTTTAAATGATTTTCGTAATTTTTTTTTAAGTTTTAAAGATAATTTTTTAACTAATGGAAATTTCAGGGAACTTACGGATTTTCTTCCTCTTCTTCTCCTGGAGGGGCCGGGGACTGGTGAGGCGGCCGCAGAGGAAGGACTAGGGGAAATGGCTGCGGGAACCGAGGAGCTGGTGACGGTAGCGGCTGATGAGGTGATGGTAGAGGCGGTGGCTGATGAGGATGTGGCGGTTGCAGAGACTGATGAGGAGGTGGCGGTTGCAGAGTCTGATGAGGGACCAGATGAGAGGGTGGCGGTTGCAGAGACTGATGAGGCGGTGGCAGAGGCGGTGGATGAGAGGGCGGCCGCGGCTCGTAAACAGTTCCAAAATTCGGGCTCAAAGCGCGTAGCCCGAAGTTCCCGTAGAGAAATAAACTGAGGGCCGGCAGAGGAAGAGGCGGTGGAAACAGCAGAGGAAACAGCAGAGGAAGAGGCGGTGGAAACAGCAGAGGAAGCGGCAAAGGGAGCGGCAGAGGACCCTTCGCTGGAGCGCAGCAGTTCCTCCACGCTCGGCAAATCCGGACTGCTGGAGCGGGAGGTGTCCGACGACAACTGTATCTGTTCAGGAATGTCCAGCTGCCCCTCCAGTCCTGCGTAGTAGAATTCGAACCGGCAGAGGGGACATTGGGCTTCCGAATAGCTCCGCGCATGATGTAACAGGCGCCGGACACACGTCGTGTCGAACATGTGTCCGCAGCGAAGGGTAAACCCATTCCAAGAAGAGAGAGACTCGTAACAAATGGGGCACTCCATCTCGACTGACTCGGTAAACGGAAAGCCGCTCTAGACGTTCGCGAGGCCCCGCCTCCGCGTGTCGGGAGGAACCAATGGGAGCGAGTGGATGGGACAATTCAGATATTAATAAAAAATGATTGAATCTTCACTGGGGATTTTATTTGAGATCAACTTTTTATTCAGTTATTAATAAAAATTATATATTTATCATTATATCTTCACTGGGGATTTTATTTGAGATCAACTTTCATTCAACCATGAAGTAGCTGTTGGATGAATCATTGGGGAGCAATGATGCAATATTTCCGAGGCAATATTGATTCCCAATCTCATTGTGCCTTTCAAAAAGGGACCAGGTGCACGATGGGGGCTTTCAAGTATAACACAATGAAGCATTGTGCTTTCAAAAAGGGTTTTAACACAATGGCGGTGCAGCAGCTGTCAAGTATAATAGAACGGCATTCAACACAATGAAGCATTGTCCTTTCAAAAAGGGAGGCCTGTCTCAGGGGGCGATGAGACAGCAGCCCGCTCTCATGGAGTGTGTGCATTCAACCCTGATAAATGGGTCAAAAGGGACCAGGTGGATGGAATCCCGTGAGGGATGACTCATGGGTAAGCAGCTGCCTTCCCAATCGCCTGACAATGAAGCATTGTTCAAAAGGGATGAGGGGGGTCTTTGGTTTGGATGGGAACCAGTATAACGGTTCTTTCCCACCAGATCCTAATCACCCCGTGATGGGGGAGATGTATGACTCATTGGCAAGCTCTTCCTCCCAGACAATGAAGCATTGTTCAATCCCTTTCAAAAAGGAACCAGGTGCATGTTTAACAATGGCGGCGTCAGCCTGTCTCAGGGGGGATCGTTGATGACTCACGCAAGCGGCAGCTTCCCGCTCCCAACCTCTCTTTAGCAATGATGTAATATTTCGATTATTAATAAACTTTAAAAAATTCTACGAATCTGAGTGGATTCCATCCATTTAAATTAAGACAATAAAACAACTAATATATAAATGTTACTGGTATTTAAAAACAGATCTTAGAAAAGACTGGTGTTACACATTTTTTCATTCTTCAAGTTCTATTCAGAATTTTATTGGTACCAAAATTTGGCGCCACAACTTCCAGTTTTTATGGTTTTTCGCTTATATCTCGGGCCGTAATGGGCCGATCTTCATAATCTGGATACCGTTGGAGAGATCTCGAGTCGCCCCACCCTGTAGGCTCCCTCACTTTTTTGACCGCCAGAGGGCGCCTTTCCTATTCCAATTTTTCCCTATCTTTCTAAATTACCCTAGGATTTTCGCGTTTGTTCTTACCTTTTCTGTATTTTCACTCAACTAGAGTAACGCCATAGCATTTTTTCATTTTTGGCTCTTTTGGCGCCCACTGGAGCCAATTTTAATAGTGAACATGACCCATTTTAACTTACTGGTGGGTCTAATCCCAATTTTTACTTGCTTTTTACGCCTAGGACTTCTTTTTCACGCATTCTTCAAGTTCTATTCAGAATTTTATTTGTACCAAAATTTGGCGCCGTTTTATTGACAACTTTGAGTTTTTATGGTTTTTCGCTTATATCTCGGGCCCTAATGGGTCGATCTTCATAATCTTGATACCGTTGGATAGATCTCGAGTCGCCCCACCCTGCAAGTTACCTCACTTTTTTGACCGCCAGAGGGCGCCTTTCCTATTCCAATTTTTCACTATCTTTCTAAATGACCCTAGGATTTTCGCGTTGGTTCTTACCTTTTCTGTATTTTCACTCAATTAGAGTAACGCCATAGCATTTTTTCATTTTTGGCTCTTTTGGCGCCCACTGGAGCCAATTTTAATAGTGAACATGACCCATTTTAACTTATTGGTGGGTCTAATCCCAATTTTTACTTGCTTTTTACGTCTAGGACTTCTTTTTCACGCATTCTTCAAATTCTATTCAGAATTTTATTGGTACCAAAATTTGGCGCCGTTTTATTGACAACTTCCAGTTTTTATGGTTTTTCGCTTATATCTCGGGCCCTAATGGGCCGATCTTCATAATCTGGATACCGTTGGAGAGATCTCGAGTCGCCCCACCCTGTAGGTTACCTCACTTTTTTCACCGACAGAGGGCGCCTTTCCTATTCCAATTTTTCCCTATCTTTCAAAATGACCCTAGGATTTTCGCGTTGGTTCTTACCTTTTCTGTATTTTCACTCAACTAGAGTAACGCCATAGCATTTTTTCATTTTGGCAGTTTTGGCGCCCACTGGAACCAATTTTAATAGTGAACATGACCCATTTTAACTTATTGGTGGGTCTAATCCCAATTTTTACTTGCTTTTTACGTCTAGGACTTCTTTTTCACGCATTCTTCAAATTCTATTCAGAATTTTATTGGTACCAAAATTTGGCGCCGTTTTATTGACAACTTCCAGTTTTTATGGTTTTTCGCTTATATCTCGGGCCCTAATGGGCCGATCTTCATAATCTTGATACCGTTGGAGAGATCTCGAGTCGCCCCACCCTGTAGGCTACCTCACTTTTTTCACCGACAGAGGGCGCCTTTCCTATTCCAATTTTTCCCTATCTTTCAAAATGACCCTAGGATTTTCGCGTTGGTTCTTACCTTTTCTGTATTTTCACTCAACTAGAGTAACGCCATAGCATTTTTTCATTTTGGCAGTTTTGGCGCCCACTGGAACCAATTTTAATAGTGACATTTTAACTTACTGGTGGGTCTAATCCAAATTTTTACTTGCTTTGTACGTCTAGGACTTCTTTTTCACGCATTCTTCAAGTTCTATTCAGAATTTTATTGGTACCAAAATTTGGCGCCGTTTTATTGACAACTTCCAGTTTTTATGGTTTTTCGCTCATATCTCGGAACCTAATGGGCCGATCTTCATAATCTTGATACCGTTGGAGAGATCTCGAGTCGCCCCACTCCGAATAAAGTTTTTTGAAATTGGAAAATAAAAATTTTTTGATCAGCTTCGGCGAGTCTCCGAATAAAGTTTTTTGAAATTGGAAAATAAAAATTTTTTGATCAGCTTCGGTTGGTTTCAATAGTTTGAGTTTTAACAATGAAGCAGCATGGGGTCACGCAAGCAACAGCTGTCGCTTTCGAGTCCACCCTGAAGCAGATGGTTTGGATGAATGGGGCCTTTCAAAAGGGACCATCCCCGTGATGACTCATGGGCAAGCCAGACAATGAAGCATTGTTCAACCCCTTTCAAAAAGGGGAGAACAATAGTATGACTCATTGGGGTCACGCAGCTGTCGCTTTCCAGTCCAATCTCATTCAACCATGAAGCAGCTGTTGGATGAATCATGGGGGTGGTCTCTTTAGCAATGATGCAATATTTCCGAGGCAATATTGATTATTAATAAACTTTAAAAATTTCTACGAGGGTCCTGGCACTAAATTCTTTTTACAGGTGACTGTATCTTTTAATAATAATATATATTTATATTCAAAACAAAAAATTGCCAATAACGCGATAAATGCCGAAAAAGGTAACCTTTTTCACCATTCACGTGGTTTCACCCTTGCACCTTTTCTTATATTCCCTTAATAATGAAATGTTCCGTCCACTTTATAATAAGTCTATGGTCCATCAACACCTCCTGCACTAAAGCCTCGTAACTGAGGTTTACGTCAGAGAAGATACGCCGATTGCACTTGGTAGCAAAAGTATCCGAGCACTAGCAAAAATTCCTATGTAAAAAACAAAGAATCTCTAAACCGGAAAGAAGGGAAGGCTCCGTAGACGTAATGTTGTAAAACCACGGATTAAGAGAGTCTATAGGATGTATTACTAATGTTACGGAAAGGTAGTAATTTTCATCTTGCAGATAGAGGGCGACCAATCTCGAAAATACACCAATCAGCGCGTTTTTGCATTTCTGGCTGTTCCTTCGTTGGATGACTGAAGCCGAAGGGGCGGGCTTTCCCTTTCTTCCGATGAGTTTCAAAGATACTTCACCAGGCGGCGATCGGATCGCTTACTCTGTTCGGCTGAATTAATGCGGAAAATAAAGCTCCGTTCCCCACGCTGACCGCCCTATCTAGTTTGCCATCCTGTATCCTAATCCGTGTGTAAAACGAATGACCGCCGGCTAAAACAAGACCTTGGAGCCTCAAAGATCGAGAAATCTTCTTGACATTTGTTCTGCGCATCTCATCTGTGGTTTGCGTATGTCATGGAGTGTTTACACCACGGAACCAATCAGCTTCAGCTTTGCTATTTGCTCACTTTGTTTACGATAGTTTAGCAGAAAATAATTTCCTTGGAGATGGAAAACATGGAAAATAGAATATTTTGTATTTTTATGTAATCTTTTAATTAATATCATTTCAATCAAATAAGAAATAATTTTAAAAAAGTGGTTGAATTCATTTATTGTCATTAGAAGTACAATTGTTTACTTGTCTCGAAATATTTTAGTATCAATTTAGAACAATTTAGAAAATATAATTAGTTTAGCATTTGAGCATTTGTTAAATAATAATCATATTTTTATTATTAAGATGTGTTGTTTCAAGTCCTTATCAATTACGTTCACATGTAAAATAAAATACAAAATACTGATGTGATTTTAGATTGTTGATCTTTGATGACTGAATTGAGTGCAAAATATTTGTGTTTAAATATGTAACTTTATTTAGTCCTTCAATACGTCTGTCTCTAAAGGTGTTAAACTTGTTATTATTATCTTATAAATGCTATTTTTTTTAAACTTGTTTTTGTTGATGAAAATGAAAGTACTTAATATTTAAAGATGTTGAGCAAAGAAAAAAAAAAGTATAGATTTACACATTACAGTAGGCTACTCAATAAATTATAAAATGTTATTTTGACTCATTGTTTTTAACATTTTCAGTAGGAATTCTCAGTTCGATTTTAAAAGAGCAAAGCACATTTGTGGCAATGAATATTTTACTTTGCAAAAATCCATAAAACCTGTGAAAAAAATGTTTACAAAGATTTTTATGTAGTCATAAAAATAATTCAGATTATTTGTAGTCGAAATGTAGATCGCATGCACTTAGTATTATTTTGCAAAGGAATGAGACCGTATAAAAACATTTAATATTGCAGATAAATTGTAAAATTTAGAAAAATATTTTAAAAGTAAGCTTTAAAATATTTAATTATTCTTTCTAAGATATTTTCTTTATTGCTTTCACTTAATGAACACATGAGCAGGGTAAATATCTGCACATGTCATTTTGTCTATGTTTTTAAACAGTACATGGAAATAAATTAAGTACTTAAGCAAGAAATTTTCCATGGGAAATATTATTTATACTATGGCATGTCTGTATTTTAATACATCCTAAAGAATATGTAGTATTATGCATTGAATTATAGAATATAAGTACTTTAAGTTGTATGAAAAGTATTTTAAGGGTGAAGCACATTTTATGCTAGATATTTTTAAAAAGCACTGCAAGTTTAATGTTACTATTATGTGTATTAATTATCATACTAGTTAATTTACAATTAACATATCCTAAAATCTAAATTTAATAATAAGATAATTTCTGTTTTCAAGTTTTTTTTTTCCCTCCACCTTCTTTATTAAGCCTAATTGTAAGTATTTTGTCCTATCTTATTTATTATTTATATATTTGTAGAATATTAAATCATTTTTATTTCCTTAAAACAATGCTATATATTTGTCCTCTTAAATATTACATTTAGTATATAAAATTATATAATAAATACCTGTGGTTTATCTTTTAACCCAAATTTTGCTGATGTCATTCTTTTTCTTAGTTAAAAAAATTCAAAATGGCTGCTAAGCATAAAAGTTATTGCATTTAATTGCAAAAGCCTGAATACGTTATTATCTATAGCTGAAAAGTATCAGCTATATTGTTTCTGGAAAAAATGAGATCCAGCTATGGATCTTATACACAACAAGTAATTATATACAAATGTTAATCTTACATACAAAAAAGTAAACAGGCAAAACCATGACATCGCATATTTTTATATTTACTATATGCCATGAAATGAGAGTATAGTTAAAAGAAAAAGCAGAATACAACTAAAATCATACTTTGAGCAATTTTCACTTATATTCTATTATTTATTTGAATATTTTTGTGTGGTTCTGCATTTTAGTGATTACAAAGTACAAAACTTTGAATAAACACCATAAAATGCAAGAACTCGTAACAGTTGTTTAGTGTTGAGAGAAAACACAACCCTTTGTCAGGCGAACAAAGTAGGCACGAATGTTGCAAACAGAGGTAATGCACACAATAATTTTAGGTTGAAGGGCTTTCGTAAGGTGAACTAAATAGGCAGGAGTGTTACAAATAAAGTGGCAATCTATCTACTTTGTTCGCCTGAAAAAAGATCATGTTTTGTTTTGACCTAAAGCAATTGTTGCAAGTTCTTGCATTTTATGGCGTTTATTCAAAGTTTTGTACTTATTACTTTTAAACACCAGTTGTGAGGTGCCTTTTTATAATATTAATGGTTAACCCCTTGGGTACGGATTTATTTGAGAAAATATTTACATGTGGAACGGATATAATTTTTGGTTGCTTGGAGTAGTATGTAAAAGCAGTACATTTTACGTAAGAATTTATTTATTTCTAAAATATTGGTGACATATGTAGTATTAAGATGTCTTCAAGTAATTAGAATTGTGAAACAAAAATAAAAAACAAAAAAAGTGAATGACGTGTCTCAGACGTCAAATGTACCCAAGGGGTTAATCATCTGTCTGCCTTAAATTTCATTTTAAATATATTTTTTAACTTAATGTGAGGGAAAAAGGAAAAAAAAATAATAATTGGTCTAAATATACAAAAAGCATAAAAAAAAAAAAATGTATATCAATTTAAATAAGTTTTTTTAGCAGTTTTGGCCGAATATCCTTCAAACCGGAATAGGAACTATTTGGCTGGCTGATTTATTCTCATATTAAGTTCTTATTTTTATCGTGTCAATCAGCCTAATTCTTTGCAAACTCTTTCAGCAATACCATTTACATTTAGTAATATTTTATTTTTTTTAATTATAAAAAAAATATTCAGAAACAGTGGTTTACATAAATGTAGAAAAATATTAGGAAATATTACTATACATAAGTAGTGGTGTAATGCTGAACTCACAGTAAAAAAAAAATTAATAATTGTAAGGTTTCTTAACAAACGCATGAAATTTCTTAAAAAGCAATATCTTGTCATCTCCACATGAAATGATAATAACATAATTCAGAAATGCAGCATTTAAAAAAATCAATTTAAAAGTAACAATCTATTGTCTAACCTTTATTAAAACTGACACAAATGCATTAGCGGACTTACAACTCTCGAGGCCCAGGGCAAAATTTTCACTGGGGGACCTCTGACTGGAGCCCCTACTATTTAGAGGGCCCCCTCACACTTCTTCACTTAAATTTATTACTATAAAAAGGCACTGAAATAAATTTTAAGATTGATTCAAAAGCCAAACACACAACAAGAAGGCACTAGTACCATTTGTTCTGCTTTAATTAGGCTTTACATATATATATATATATATTTTTTTTTTTGAGTCGTCGCTCAATGGTCACATTTTGTACATTAAGGCTGTTTTAGACAGAAATCTACGGTTTAAAGAACTCCAGGGAATTTTTCTAGTTAAAATAATGGCACGGCAACTTCACCAAATATATATACTTAAAGGTTAAGTTTTTCCGAAGGCTGCCTTATGACTTGAGGCCCGGGGCAGAACACCCACCTCTTGTATGCCACTCCAAAAATGCTTCTTACTCTCATATGAATAAATTGTGAAATAGAGATGTGATGTTTTTTGTGCATGTTGGGGTATTTCATATGCATTTTTCAATGACAAACTCAAAATTGCTATTTTATGACTTGTGTCATTTTTCTTGCCAGATTTGAATGTGATCTTTGTTTCATCTCTTGAAGTTTCCTAAATGGCAACATCATGTGAATTATGTACGCTCTTTCTTAACTCAACTTTAGAAACATGCATCGTTATACTGTTATTGAAAAAGAGAAATTTTTTTTGTCTGATATTATTATTAATGCAACTAATACTTAATTTTCTTTAATGTTACTTGAAACTAGATAAAACAGTTGTCTTCATTTAAGTATTATCTATTTCTTAATTACTCTGAAAAATCTTAATGATAATTAAAAATAATTTTTTTTTTTTTTCAAATGATTTAAAATTTTTAAAAATTGAATTTTTATATGTTCAACTAGCTGAATAGTTTTAGATTTGGCCAAACCGAATATTCAGCGCATTACTAATATATATTGCATTAACTTGTTTTACCTTTTTTATAATTTTAAGGTTAAAATGGAGTTTTTATTCAACATCTTGAACTAATTATTCAGTATAAAAACTACTGAACTAAGAATTATCCCAGGTAGCACAAAAATATCGGCCAATATAAAAATTTGATATTGGCCAACGTAAAATGAACCCCCCCCCCCCCTAAAAGATATCCAGGAATATTATTTTTTGACATTTATTAATGTTGGCCAATATTTACAGACATCTGTAAATATTGTATTTTGACATTATTAAATAACATTTTCAGATATTGCTTGATATTATATTTTGTTATTCCTGAATAATATTTTTAAATATTTAGCAATATCTATTTTATAGATTTTTGAATATTGTTTCAAGATATTTCCCAATATCTTTTTCTAATATTTCTGAATAAAATATTTATATATTTGGCTTTATTAATTTTTGAGATTTTCCAATATTGCTTCTGGATATTTAGAAATATTTTTTTCTAATATTTCTGAATAATATTTTTAGATATTCAGCTATATCTATTTTTGAGGTCTTTGAATATTACTTCATGATATTCTAAAATATTTTTTTCAAATTTTTCTGAATAACATTTTTGATACTTTTCAATATCAATTTCTTAGATTCGTGAATATTGTTTCCCAGTATTTATATATATATTTTGGTGATAAAAAGTCAGCAGCAAAATTATCCGAGCACTAGCAATAATCCCTGTACAAAAGAAGTACAATTCATACTGCCTTCTTAAATAAACCAATGTCGAGTTATGTTCTTAGTCAGTCAAAGAACATGACCCGACAAGGATTTACTTAACAAAACAGTATTAAGTGTACTTTTTCGATATCAGAATTATTGGCTAATGCTCGGAAACTTTTGCTGCCGACTGTATATCACCAAAAAAAGTATATCAATATTGGGAAATCTGAATATATATTCAGAGAAAGGATTTTTGATTTTTTTTTTTTTTTTTTTTTTTTTTTTCTCTAACATTTCAGAACATCAGAATTAATGGCAGTATGTCAGTCAGTTTCAACTATTCTTCTACATATTATTTAATGGAATTTTTGTTGCTTAGTTTGATGATCTCTCATTCAAAAATGAGGCTTTTCGTATTCTGTTTAATATTCAATAAATATTGAATTGAGTAATATTCTATAACTAACAAATATTACTCTTTGAACATAATCAATGAGCATTTTTTTTTATCAATTGATTTAATTTTTTTTAGTTCATTAAGCTAAAAAAAAAAAAAGTTCAAAGAATAACTTTCAAAACACTTCATATTTCAATGACAGATTGTTATATACAACTAAGCAACAAAATCCCATAGGATAACATAGGAAGGAAGAAACAGGGAATTTGATGTGCAACCTTAACAGCCCTCTTCACTTACCCCCGTCGGAAGCCCGAGGCAATGTTATTCTATGGGAAATTTTCTTTACTTATAACTAATTAACTAATATATATTTTTAAATTCTGTTTTTACATTCAGAAAATTCCCAACTGTTAAATTGACACTCATTTTTTAAAAACGAATTTTTTTCATTTTTTATTTTGAAATTGCAAAATGAAAAATTTTACATATTAAAAATTTGTATTTTACAGCTTCGAAATAGAATAGTAAAAATGAAAAAAATATGTTTTCAAAAAAAGAGCATCAATTTAGCAGTTTGGAATTTTCTGAATGTGAAAACAGAATTTAAAAATATGTATTAGCTAATTAGTAATAAATAAAGAAAATTTACCATAGAATAATATTAGCTTCGGCTTATATGGCGACGGTGAGTGAAGTGGTCCTTTAATGAGCCACTTTTTGCTTCTAGAATATGCATTGGCATTGTAATCATGAAAAAAACTGAAGTTAGATTTTGCTGTATCAATACCTTTTGATATCTTCTTAATTCCTCATTATTTGCTATTTATGCACAATAGCATAAGAGTGATTCTGAATAAAACAAAATTTTATGAACTATGCCTTAAAATGTTTTGAAGCATTTCATAGATACATACATTTTTATTTAGAAATTTTATACATCAACCTTGAAAATTAATTTCTAGTAGATCAGAATGAAAGGCTGATTTTTAATACGAATTATGTGAAAAATACCAGAGCCGGTAATAGAACCTAGCCTTCTGCTTAAATAAACTAATGTATATCACCAAACAAGCAGAAGGCCTGGGTTCAGTTTCCGGCTCTGGTATTTTTCACTCAGATAGTATAAATAATCTGCCTTTTACTCCAATCTATTAGAAATGAATTTTCAAGGTTGATGTATAAAATAACTAAATTAAAATTTTGTGGCCTATTGGAGTTGTGCCATGATCAATTTGTCACTTGAAATAGCTGCGTGTTTGCTGACTCGGTGACCTTGCCAACGTATATTATGTGAAAAATGCTGAGCTGGTTATCAGCCAGGATAGCTCAATAGTTAGAGCATCTGCACGTTAAGCAGAAGGCCCAGGTTCGTTTAACGGGTCTGTTATTTTTCCCACAGGTTTTCCGCTTCCACTCCAATCTATCAGAAATACACATATATACTGTATGTATGTTTAGTCTATTTTGAATACAAGCTATAAATTAAAATGTATAAAAGTAAATGAGAATTAAGATTTTCTATAATCTTTTGATCAAGTTATAATTGATTAAGTTATTTTGATTAAGTTATAATGGAAGGTTCAACCATTCATTTTAAAGGTACTGGCAAGCTCTTTTAAAAGATACCCATTATGAAAATTTACTCCCCTTGAGGGGGGACTTCCCCCCCAGGGGGGAGGCGAGGCTCCTACATACACAATTTTTTCCCCCAGTTGACTATCTCTATTACAAATAATTATTTTAAATTTAATAATGATTATTAAAAATTAATTCTCTTTATGCACATTTATGCAAAATTTTGTCCTATATCACCATGTTAAAAATTTAGAAAAAGCAGGATGGCAACGCAACTTGTAAGACAATTTTTACCAAAAGGTTGATAGGCACTAATTTATGTCAAGGTGCAACTACATACCAACTTGTATGAAATTCTGTGAAGTAGTGCCTGAGATACAGTTGCCACAAAATTTTGTCTCTCTCACACACACACACAGACAGACAGACAGACATTTTCTAAAAATGGTCAAATCGTGTTCTACAGCTCTTAAAACGTGTAAATCCATCAAAAACCCAAGGTCGAAAATTTTAAGGAATCTAATACTTTCTTCTATTGAATATAGAAGAAAGTAAAAATGGTCAAATCGTGTTCTACAGCTCTCAAAACCAGGGTTGGCTTTTTGACGTCAAAAACTGGTTTTTGACGTGACATGTGTCAAAAACTGGTTTAAACTGTCGAAAACTGGTTTAAACCGTCAAAAACTGTCGAAAACCATAGGTGAAAAATCTAAACTATAATGTTAAATGATTTTATGCATATTTTTAAGTTGCAATGTACTAAGTACATAAATTAACATTCATTATTTGTATATATATATATATAAAATATTTTTCTAGAAAAGAAGAAAAAAAGAAATTTTTAGGAAACATATCAATGCATCATCATAAGGAAAGAGTGAACATTATGTAAATCTTTTTCATAAATTGTCTTAAAGTTATATATTATTAGGTTATTACTTTGTGAATTCAGTAGTAGGTTAATTTTTAAAATTATGTTAAGTGCTGAAATTTCAATGAAAATTTTTAGCATTCAAATGTAATATTTAAAAAACAAAAAGTAATGCTGACTCTAGAATAAAAGAGCCCCCAGGGGGAATTCAATAAAAAGGGCAAACTATTTTCAAAAAGGGTATTTATTTGTATAATTTGCAGTCTTCTATGTTGTGATTTTTGCATGTGACAAAAGTAAATTACTAATTTTACATGCATATATGTAGGCTATGTGCATTTTTTCTTCCGGGAATGCTGTAAAACTATTGCTAGAAGGTTACATATCAGGAAGAAAAGTATTTAAAGGCTTCTAACATTTAAAATATTAGAAAGATCACTTGGTGCTAATATGTTTTTAAAAGGGCCGCCGGGTGCTAAAAATGGTGGGAAAAGGGCCACTGGGTGCTAAAATGTGTTTGAAAGAGCCGCCAGGTGCAGCACCCAGCCAAATTAGCCTGGAGTTAACACTAAAAAATCTGGAGTGACTTCACTCGAAATTTTAATGTATTTAATATTATATTTCAATGCATATAAAAGCAGATTTTCATACCTTTAAGGCAGTAATTTATGAAAGAGATCTGTCCACCATCCCTTTCATTAAAAATGATTAAAGTTGCATTATGTAATTCATATTAAAATTTAGTTCAACTAGCCATGCACTACAATACCTCAAATTTTTAATCATGCAACATTATAACTCAAAATGAAAGAACATTATGCAATATTTAATAGCACAATAATTTCATTCATTCGAGTAAAATACATATGCCAGCTTTTAATTATCAATCAGCATATACTTAGTAGAGCTTATTTTTTAAAAAGCAAGACTGTAAAATTTTTATAACTTAAAACACAATAAGTAGTTTACCTTAGAATAAACAAATTCCTATATTCGAATTTTTGTTTTTTGTGAAGATATAAATATAAATTTTTTGTACTTAAATAGAAATCATTAGCGTTCATAGGAAACAGATAATACACTTCTAAGAATTATTTTTAACCATGAGACATATAAATTAAACACTCTTTTGTAAAATTACAATTTTTTATTTCTCTAAATATGACTACTTCATTGTTAAAATATACCAAGAAGTGTAAAATCCGAGGTTTTTGACAGTTTTCAACATGAGTTTTTGACACAGGGTTTTTGACATGACAGTTTAAACTGTGGTTTAAACCGTCAAAAACTGTCATGCGTCAAAAACCTGCCAACCCTGCTCAAAACGTGTAAATCCATCAAAAACCCAAGGTCGAAAATTTTTACGAATCCAATACTTTCTTCTATTGAAAGTAAAATACACATTAAACAATGGATAATTGTTGAAACAAATTTCCCTATAGAATAAAACGAGTTTGGCTTCTGGGAAGGTCAGGTGTTGTTCATGCATAAGGAGCTCTAGCCAGTAGATGAAAAAGCGGATATATTGGTGCTTTGGAAAAAGACTGATTAACAAATGAGAGTTGTAGCCCTCAGTGGAGTGTCATTTATGGAGGCCTTTCTAGCAGAAAACTGAGGTTTTTAACAAGTAAAAGATATTTTGATAAGCAATTATGTGAACTATAAATATCTTTTTATGCAGATGCTCTACCACCATTTAGCTATACTGGCTGATTATCAATCGGCATTTCCCATATAATATCCATAGACATGTCCCAGTGGTAGAAACACCGCGACGTAGTCGCGGACACAGAAAAACGGCTTGCAGACAGTTTTTGTCTGCACTAATAAAAAAATTTGTCCACAACTTTCGGACAGTCTTTGTCTGCTCTAATAAAAAAAAAATTGCCCACAACTTTCAGACAGTCTTTGTCTGCAATTTACGGACATTTTTCGCCTGCGACAATGTGCTACCGATGTACGACATCTTAGTTAATGTGAAGCATCAATCTGCATCACTAAAAGAGGGGGATGCTCTTATCCCTCTTACCCCCCATGAGGCTTTATCTCAAAAAATCATGGTCTGAAGTAAAAAATTTTAAATTTGGAGTTAAATGGATGCTAATATGACAAAGACTGCAGGGTCTTAACTCCTCTTACCCCCCACGTGCTTTATCTCAAAAAATCATGGTCTGAAACTACAAAATTTGAAGTTTGGAATTGAATGAGCGCTAGTATGACAAAGACTGCATCATTAAAAGGAGGGAGGGTCTTAACTCCACTCCCCCCCCCCCTCACGGTGCTTTATCTCAAACTGAACTATAAAATTTTAAAGTTGGAGTTGAATGGGAGTTAGTATTATATGAACTGCATCACTAAAAGAGGGGAGGGTCTTACCCCTCTCCCCCATGCCTTATCATGAAAAATCATGGATTAAACTTTATTTTTTTTTTTAATTTGGAGTTGAATAGGTGTTAGTATGATACGGACTGGATCGTAGAAAGAGGGGGAGGACCTCCTCCCCACTTAAATGAAATTTTTAATTTGGAGTTAAATGGGTGTTACCGTACCGTATGATACAACACCCATTCCACTTACATGGAATTTTGAAATTTTAAATTTGGAGTTGAATGGGTGTTACTATGATACAAACTGCATCGTTAAAGGGAGGGAGGCTCTAACCCCCCCCCCCCATGCCTTATCATAAAAAATCATGGCCCGAACTTCACAAAAATTTGAATTTGGAGTTGAATGAGTTTAAGGGGGAGGATCTTAACACATCTTACCATATACGGTGCTTTATCTAAAAAAAAAACCATTTTCTGAACTTTACAAAATTTTAAGTTTGGAGTTAAATGGGTGTTAATATGACAAAGACTGAATCATTAAAATAGGGAGCATCTCCCCCCCCCCCCCCCCACGAAGCCTTATCTTGAAAACTCTAAACTTCACAAAATTTTTAATTAGGAGTTGAGTGTGTGGTAGTCTGCCAAAGACTGTGCAATTGGAAGGAGACAGGTTCTGTTCCTCTTCCCCCAATTGTGCTTTATCACTTACAGTCCTAACTTTATGAAATTTTAAATTTCAAGTTGGTTAAATGTTAGTATGACAAAGAGTGCACTGTTGGAAAGGGGAGGTGCTGATCCCCCTCTGTGACTTCTCAGTTACAGTCCAAATTTTAAATTGGACATTATTGAGTGTTGGCGTCACAGAAACCGCATAATTTAATAGACAGCATCTGGACCATTTTCTCCCTATGGTATTAGGTCTTTTAAAAATTTTCAGAAATTAACTACTTGAAATTTTAAATTTCAATTCTTTTGGATACTGCATAACGAAAACTACTTTCTTTGAATGGGAAGGAAACAAATTATTTAAACTAGGACGAAAGAAAGGATTAAACTAAAAAACTTGTGTATTACATGATTAATGCATGAATAGTTTATTTAAGTCACTCACAATATTATTGTTTTGTAAATAATATGAACTGTTGTGTGAGTTTTTATCATGACAGATACTTCCTTTCGAATCCACAGAATTAAATTTTGCTTTTGCCAGAATTTCGTCAAAAATTATTATTATTATTTTTTTTTTTAAAGAAAAGAAAATTAATAATAATCAGTATCAAAGCAAACAATATCTTTTTTTTTTTTTTTTTTTTCAACATTTAAAAATTTAAATGTCCCTTTTTAAAGCTTTTACCAGGTTATTATTTTCATATTTTAATTAAATATTAATTTTAAAAAATCTAATCAAAATTTCGTTACAAATACGGTACCAAATGAAAGGGGCATTTTTCTGAATCCGTCTGATTAATGGACAATTAGATTTTTTAAAAATTATCTAAAGTATGAAAATCTTATGGCAACTTGCGCATGTATATACAGGGTTCCCACGGTCCTTGAAAGTCCTTAAGAAGTACTTGAATTTCATTTTCATTTTCAAGGGCCCTTGAAAGTACTTGAATTTTGTACAAAGTCCTTGAAAATCCTTGAATTTTCCACTCCAATAGACATGCTTAGCGTGAATTCTGTCAAGGCTAAACTGTCTCCATTTCCACATGCGCACGCCATTGTCTAATATAATGATTTTGTCATAAAATTCTTATTTCATTGTCTTGCTTTTGCATATAGTTTCAACTTATTTGTTTTGTTTTTTGCCAGTCTCATACCTGTTTAATGGGATGGTCATTAATTTTGAGTAGAAAATGACTAGACCAGGACTCAAACCTAAAAACTTTAGAATAATCATAATGATTCCAAATCTTGAACTAATCGTTTTTTGACTCTTGTAAAAGTTAATTTGGTCAGTCCATCAAAAATGTATTGTAAAAACAGGCAAAGTTATTCTAATTACAAAAAAATATTACTAATGAAAGTAGTTACTAAAGTTTTGTGTATATGCCTAACGTTTTGCAATTTTCTGCTAGTCCTTGAAAAATTTCAAATAGGCTTGAAAAGTCCTTGAATTTTTTTCTTTTTTAAGAGTGGGAACCCTGATATATATATATATATAATCTCAACAATGGAATAATTAAACAAAAACTATTTTTTTTTACTTCAAGGTAAGTAAAATGGCACAAAAATCAATACTTGAACACATGTTACTACTAGGGCCTTTTAAATTTAAACGCAAAAAACAAGTTTTCCAATTTTGTGTAGGGGTTTAGTTGTTTTCCAGGTGCCGGCCCCTTCCCTACACTAGGCTATGGATTCTTCGACTTCAGCTATAGTAAAATCCATACGTGTATTCATCTTTTATGGATTACTAATTTTAAAAATGAGGTTTTTTACCATGTAAGTAAAATTTATAATTATATTCTTACATGTACAGTAACTTGTCATAATTCCTTATTAAAAAGTTTAAGTTATTTTTGTTATATATTAGGGATGTAACGAATATTCGGCCACTATTCGGTATTCGGCCTGGCCGAATACTGTCAGATATTTGGCCGAATATTCGGCCTGGCCAAATACCGTCAGTCACCTTAATTTTTTGTTTTTTATTTTTTTTTAAAATATATTTAATGAAAAATATTGAAAATTACATTCCACTGTATTAATTTTTTAGAAAATCTGATAACATTTACTCATTCAAAATTACATAATACATAACTGTATTTAATAATTTTACATCATATAAGAATGTTTTCTTGTCACAAATTTATCTTTAACCCTATCAATAACTGTAACCTGGTATCCACGCAGATAGACACCAGGCAGGTAGTCATTTTGTATTACAAAACGACACAGTGATATAGGGTTAAACAAGGATTAGAACCTTTAATAATAAAATGCAAAATATATTATATCACTTTTCATGTTTGAATCATGAGAGAAGTCCATAACATAAAATTTAACAATTCTTAGCTTACCTGTATATATACATTTTTCCCCATTTTTTTAAATTTTAAAATGAATAAATTATTTTTTTCTGTCATGTAAAAATAGCTTAATCTTCTGCAGAAGAATATATTATTGTTTCTTTACTTTGCTGCTATTTAAATTAAGTTTGACTTATGACAACAATAAAAAGTGCTCGAATTTCTTTCATTGCATAATATATAAATATATTATAATGGATATATAAGTATGTTTAATAATTTTTCAGTTCAAATAATCTAAATATACATGCTTTAATACTATAGAAACCATTTTATTTACTTACATGTGGGAATGGGGACACAGTGAGGGAATGATATTTTGCATTTTAAAAAATATTTTAAAATTATATTTGAATTCCAATAACCAAAGAATAACAGTTTATATGTAAAACCAATAAATACTGATAGTTTGGACAGCTTTTTGTTTTTGTGTTTTTAAAAGTATGCCCTCAAGACTACTGGGACATGAAATGACATTTTTCAGAGAATTATTCATTTACAATATTAAAAACAACATCAAGTTATAGGTTTTTTTTTTTTTTTTAATATATAAAGATTAAAAAGCATTTTTTTTTAAATATTTATTTTAGGTTCAGTTTAAAATTGAAAAGTTATTTTAATTACAAACAAAAGTGAAACTTGTTTTAAAAGCTAACTATTCGGCCGCCGAATATTCGGTATTCGGCCTAAAATTTGGCCGAATATTCGGTATTCGGCCAAATCACTATTCGTTACATCTCTATTATATATATATATATATTTTTTTTTTCAAAAAGTTTACAAAACAGTAGCTTTATAAATAAATAAAAATATTTTTTTAACTAACATAATCAAGGTAGACATCAAATTAAATCATATGAAATTCTCTTTAAAATGAGGAGTCCGAAATTTCTCTATCTCTTATAAAACATAATGTGTTTATTTAAGCTAAAAAATGCCCAATTTTCAAAATCAAAAGATATAAAATATTTTTTAAGAGCATTTTATCATTTATTTCAAAAAGAGGAATGATTCCTGAATGTTTAAAACTAAAACACACTTGGCATGGGTTGATTTTACAAACAAAAAAATTTGTAAAGCATGTGTAGCACAAAAAAACCTGCCTTTAACTAATTCAATAAATATTATAGATTATATTTTAAACAGGGCTTTGCACAGTACTTTTAAACTTTTTAATGCATAATTTTCTGCAAATTAACCTTTATTTATAGATACTGCATTAAAAATTAAATTAAATTAAATACAAGTGGTAGATGATAAATTTGCGATTAAGCTTACTTTTATCTGTTTACACTGTATTTCAATAAAACAACGATAATTCATAATCTAAACGTAATCTGCTTCTTTTTTAAATTTAATTTAACTGCATTCAGCTTCAAATACGTTAAGTAAATATGTAACATTAATATTTACAAGACGATTATTAAAGAGTAAACTTATGACAAAATTGTTACATCATCATTCTTTTTTTTTTTTTCTTTTCCAAAATAAAAAAGCCTTAATTAAATCAAATACAAAACTAATATGTCTTTCTTTCCTTTTTAATTAACAAAAGATATATACATAATTAAACAGTTAAATATTATAAATTATACATGTACAAGTAACAAGCAACATACTTAAGCATTTTATGCAAGTCCATTTTTTAAATGTCCTAATCTGAAAACACATGGACGAACCCATTTTCACAAAACAATTTATATAATTCAAACTTCACGCTACTAAAATATATATTACAAGCTTTAAAAATATGTAAGTATCACACTCAAAATTTTGTTAAATTTGAAATATTGACGTTCAGGTTGACATTTCCGTGGAATTGCCTTATTACGAATCAAGAGCTATATAATAAAATTAAATTAATGTCAGGCACACTTAAGATTATATATGAAAGAAAAAGATATACATTCAACTTATTCCAAAAATACTTCTATGTAGATTTTTCATTTTAAAAGTTATAAATTTAATATATGTTTACAATAAATTTTGGTGAGTATTATATAATAAGACGATTAAAAAATATATAGCAAATAAAAGTAGTCTTAAAGATACAATAATGAAGTTGCAGCAATCCTATAAACAATACACCCACGAGATATTCATCAAACAAAATCTATTCAATTTCAAAGTATCCAAATCAAAAGGAGGAATAACTTGAAAAAATATAAATATGTTTTAAATGAATAATAAAATTTTTTCCTCTCAAATCGCTGATCGCTCACACAAACAAAACAAACTATCCCAGTCAGCAAAGCTGATTGGTTCCGTGGTGTAAACATTCCATGACGTACGCAAACCACTGACGAGATGCGCAGAACAAATGTCAAGAAGATTTCTCGATCTTTGAGGCTCCAAGGTCTTGTCCGGCACAAGGAAAAATTTGTATTGCAGTGAAGCAAATTTACAGGGGTAGAAGCTTCTGGCAGATGCTTGGCGGTTTGGCGAAATTTGGCTATTTAAAGTAGCGATATATCACCTTATATTGTTTTATAATCCCATGATTCAAGATAAAATGCTCTTTACTATATGAGATGAAGGTTTATTTTAAAAATCTTTTGCACTAAAACAAAAAAAAAAGGACTGCTTTTTAATTTAATAACAATAAATAAAAAAAACACTCGAATAATATTTTAAACAATAATATGATTTTCAAATTATATTTACTTATTAAACAAAATAAATAAATAAAAAACGTTTATAACATTTTGTAACTCTTTTGAATATAGATTCCTCCTCCCTTACCTAGATTTTATTATTGCATTTTAAGAACTTTGTTAATATTTATTTTTAAAAGCAATGCAGAATATGTCTATTTCTAGCACATATGCATCAAAAATTGTTAAACATCTTACGAAATATACATATATAAAACAAGGAGAAAATATTTAAAGTATTCGCTTATATAAAATTTTAAACATTTTACATAATGAGATAATTTTATATTTGATTATCAATAATAATGGAAGGTATAAATATTTATTTTACAAAATAAATTAAAAAAGTGCTACATTTTCTAATAATAACTGCAAGAAAATTGATTTAATATCACTTTCAAGTTTTACTTACTTAATAAAGAATGTCATAACACTAAAACAATTTGAACCTCTTTTGAAAATAGTTTAGTTTTCATCTTTCTTCTGCATTGTGTTACTAGATTTTATTGCAATTTGTCAGTATTTATCTTATATTTTATTATTTAAAAAAGAGAGAGTGAAATGCATATAGTATATACATAGAATTTTCTAAAATATTTTTATGAAATGAACAAAAACAGTTATTTAATTTATCTAAATACAGTTATGTTTTAACAAGTTAAAAACAAACCCAAAAGATATAATTATCTGTTTAATAATAATAATAATCTGCTCTTTCTAAAAAATTTTCATAAACTGAACAAAAACAGTTAGGTTTTTAAAAATTAAAAATATAACTAAAAGAAATAATCATCTCTAGAAAAAAGCAATTTTATAAAAATACAGAAAATGACCACTACTTTTTAGAAAACATAGGCTAAAATTATACTCACCATTACTAAAAATGTAGAATTCCATTCTGAATACTGAACAGTTGAATACTGAAATAATAGACACTACGGATGGCTACATTTGTTTATAAACAGCCAAACCGAAGCATCTTAAATTCAGTGAACAGTGAAATAGTAATCCATAAATTCATAAAAAATAAGTAGAATTATGCTATAAACAAAATAATCGGGCCGAACTCGAACTGATAACAAGCGTTGATTTCACATCTTTACCGGTAAAACAACACAAACACACATCATATCATAGATCACATAGACATTTTAGATTATATTATTATAATATTACCTTGAAAGTGACACATTGATGATTGATCGATTACTATTTATCTTGCTTTAAAATAGAACACAAAAAATAATCTTTCTGACTGAACGCTGAAATTACAACGTAACGAAGCAGCGTCTGTCTATTTTGAAAATGGCGTGTGAGACGTAAACCACACCCAAGCTTGCCAAAGCTTCTTTCCTAGCCAAGCCAGCTGCTTCTTTTACTGGAGCGGTTTCAGACAACCCTATTTGGCAACTGTAAAAATTGTTTCGCCCTCAAGTTAGTTTCCTTGCAATACAAAGTTTTTCTTTTTGAAAATATTCTTCCAACAGATGGCGATAGTTACGACTTTCAAAGCCTTCCCTTCTTTATTATTAGAGATTCTTTGGTAAAAAAAGTACACTTAATACAGTTTAGTTAAATAAACCCTTGTCGAATCATGTTCTTAGACTGACTAAGAACAGGATTCGACAAGGATTTATTTAACAAAACAGTATTAAGTGTACTTCTTTTACATAGGAATTTTTGCTACTGCTCTGGTACTTTTGCTGCCGACTGTACATCCAATCCACACCATTCTATAGATATTATAGGCAGAGATGTAAAAAACCCGGGAATTTTGCTTCAGGGGAATAACCATGGGAATTTTCGGGTTTAAACCGGGAATTTTGGGAGCTTTGATGGGAATAAACTAATATTCAGTGTTTAGATTTAATTTCATTTCTTTTAAGTGTACAAACAACTTGTTTCAATATCATTTTTATTCTATTTGCTTAAATAAAAGTGATATAAAAAATTATGTGATTATTTTATGAAAAATTGTAAAAAATTAAACATTTACGTTGTTGACAATAATAAATTATGACGTTTTGTCTGCCTATTTAAATAACTTTAGAACTTTTTTTTTTTTTTTTTTAAATGAATACCATAATAAAATATATTATAAAAAATAACACAATGAAATTAAATTTTGGTTAGAATACTTTAAAATTATTAAATTTTATTATAATTAATCGAACAAAATTTCACAATAGTTCATGAAATTTCGTTATAATCAGTTAAAGAGCACGGACAACAAAATCGAACATGAGTTCTTCGGCTATCAAGAATTAGAGCAATAATTTTTTAATGCATCAAATCAATACATAAAATATTCAATAGCTAATAATTAATAATTTGGCTGTAATTTCTTTCTTTCTTAATTTTTTGCATATTAATATTGTTGAAATTTTAATTGAAATAATATTTTCCATTGTAATATTATTGATTGTTTTAGTAAATGCAGAAAATTTTGAAGCATTTTTGTTTTATTTTTGAAATAAAATGTTAAAGATATCAACTGAAACATGATAAACTCTGATTGCGATAAAAAAAAAAAAAAAGAAGTGTTATATTGAACTCAGTGTGTTGTGTGTATACCGTCAGAACTAAGATATAAATATACTGCAATCTGCAATAACAGAAAATAAGTCTTAATTAATGAAATTTGAAACTTGCACTTTTTAAATTTCTAAACGTTAAAAGCACTATTTAAAAATTGAAAGATCATAAAAAAACATCTAAATGTGAGATAACTTGGCTGGGATTGCGGTGCCTCGCTCACCACTATCTTACGCACAAACTCTGTCTTAAGATGTAAACAAAACGCAAGTCGTATTGCAGTGTCTCACTATCTTACGACAACCTCAGAGCTATCTTAAGTCGAATCGTAACTGGATGCGCGCGCAATCACAACATAGCTCGCTCTGCGTCTCCCATTGGCTGGCTGGCTTTCTCTTACGAGGACACGCGGAGGACTTACGCTTGAGGCACCGCAATACCAAGATAAGATCGTTCTTAACCACGCCCATCTACGAAAGTTCGTAATATTTAAGATAAGACTTAAGAACGAGGCACCGCAATCCCAGCCAACAGTTTGAAATGCCTTAGAGCATATCTAATCTCAAAAAAAAAAAAAAAAAAAAAAAAAAAAAGCTAAATTTGTAACTTTTGAAAACTTTTAAAATTCCCTTGTTTTGGAAACTTTAAAAATTCCCTTCCCAAAAACCGGGTTTATTCCCTGGTTTAAACCCGGGTTTTCTCCCCGCTCACATCTCTAATTATAGGAAATGTTGATTGGATGTAATCGGCTGATTTTCCTTCACGTAAAGTTCAGTTCAGAGGTTTACCATCGAGCAGATATACTAGTAGAAGGAGGAAAAAACTGCGGAAGAAAACTTGTCCAACATGTATCACGTGATATTTCGTTGGGATAACCTTTTTCGCTACTTATCGCTTTCTTTGTGATAGTTTGTTTCCCATAAAAAAACCATCTTTTAGGTTATAAATACCAAAGAATCATTAGGTATTCTTTGACAAATATATTATAAGAGTTATGTATTTATTATTATTTCTTTTACCAAGGGAAAAATATATAGTATGTTGTGGCCATCACAAAACTTTCTTTTATATGTAAATTAGATATTTATTTATGTAAATTAGATATTAACTAAAATAACTTTTTATTAAAATTTCTTTTCATGATGAATGCAAATGATTTTCATTTCAAAGATATATATCATAATGGCTAAAGAAAATTTATTTTGTGTCCTATAGACCACATTCATATTTTAAAAACTGCATTTTTCTCCCTAAATTTTTTATTTATTTATTAAAAAACGAAAAAAAAAAAAAAAAAGACTGATAAATTTCTTTTTAATTATTGTAGATTTATGGTTGAACCACTTATTTTAAAGGTATTGACGGGTTCTTTTCAGAAGCACTAATATTAAAAATTTACATAGACACCCCCACCCTCACCCATTGAAAAGTGATACATCTACATTTACAACCATTTTTTTTTTTTTTTTTTTTTTTTTTCATAATTGATTATTACTATTTTAAACAATTCTTTTTAATTCACAAAGGTTTCTTAAAAAATAATTCTCATTGTACATATTTATGCGAAGTTTCGTACTATGTTGAAACAAATAAATAAATACAATAAAATAATTATATACAGAATGACAGCGCTACCTATTGGGCGTTTGGTGTTTTGGAACTAAGACTGATTGACAATCCTAGGATCCTGGGCATAAGAGGGAATGCCCTCCTTGGGGGGAGTCTTTCTAAGGGTTCCTAGTCCATATTTATGCAAGTTTCGGAAAAAAACACATAAAACTTCAAACAACTAGGTCAAGGAGCGCGAGCTGGGATTGAACCCGGCACCTCACGTCTACCAGCTTTGAGCGCAGAACCGCTCGACCACTGGTGGGCGATTTTCAACAACAGATTATAGGCACTAATTTATATTTCGATGTTAGAACTAAATATCAAGTTTGGTTAAATTTCGCCCATTTATTTATGAGAGAGCCTCCACAAAAGTTTAGGCACACACGAAGACACTTAAAATAGGGCAATCGTGTTCAGGATGTGTCAAAACGTATAAATTCATTGGAAACCAGTGACTAAAACTTTCCATTAATCGAATACTTTCTTCTTAAATATAAAGAAGAAAATAATAAATAAAACAAATCTTAAATAATGAAGCATCTAGATTATTAATAAAAATATTATTATGACGACATTAAAAAATAGAATATGTCCTATTCCTTTTTATATTATTATAATTTAATTTCTTTTACAGTTATAAGATGAAAGTATTATATTCCTATAAATTTTTGCTCCGATTTTTGATGGGTTTATTTTTTTTATGCCAATATAGTCAACAATGAAAAATAAAAAAACTATTTTAATATATAACTCCTATGAGAATTGAAGATCAAGACTACATTTCGAAGTTTGTTTATAGATATCCCTCGCCAATACACTTGGCCAAAGAAGGTCATCGCCAACAGTCAAGAGCGATACGAAAGAATGATTTTCATAATAACAAATTTATTTAGGTGATTAATATGAATTTCATTAGCAAAGTGTTTAGATATCATATTTTAAATGAATATAGCTAATAATATAATAGTAAAAAGAAAAATTGCAACATATTGATACCATCGAGCTTCAATCATATTACAGAAAAAAAAAATCACTAAAAACCTTGAAATACATTACTCACGAATGAAATGTAACAGAGTTTAAACCCCTGATATAAACTTCATTGCATCCTTTCATGCAACACTTGAAAACCATTGTAAATTCGTCAATGTTACATAACTGAACTGGCTACGAGGAAAGATCACAAACCACGCGGGCGCAATACCTCGATGATTCGGCTTTCGGCTAAAAATGGTGATTAAATGAGAGATCTAAAAGTCGTTGTCACGTGACAGAGACTCGATAATGTTGGCCACATAAGGGGGTTGCCATTTCGCTCTCTACATAAATTAAAGCTCGATGAGGTTTACTATTATGTAAGTTGGTTGGTTGGGACACGGCCAAACTCGATCTTTCCCTACGGCTTTCACAATCACGGCTACAGTCGGCATCAAAATTATCCGAGCACTAGCAAAAATTCCTAATTTAAAAAAGTACACTTAATACTGTTTTGTTAAATAAATCCTTGTCGAGTCATGTTCTTAGTAGTCAGTCAAAGAACAAGATTCGACTATGATTTATTTAACAAAACAGTATTAAGTGAACTTTTTTTTTTTACATAGGAATTTTTGTTACTGCTCGGATAAATTTGCTGCCGACTGTAGTTTCGGAATCACTAAAGAGCTGTTGTCCCCTCTAAATGGTGGGGATCGCCGAAGCGAGAGAGTCACCCTTTCCGTGGCAGATCAAAATTGCGATGGCATGTCTCCGAACTACCTTTAGGTAGAGATGCAAAAAACCCGGGAATTTAAAACAAAGGGAAAAATCCCGGGGGTTTTAGGGAAAAAACTGGGAAAATTGGGAATTTTGTGGGGAAAAAACAAATTGGAAATCTCTAAAGCAAATAATAAGTTGTTTAGAAAGATATTAAAACTTCTTCACACACCATAAATTTTAAGTCAAGGATTTTGCCCTGCTTTCAGTCTTGCTTTTGCCTCCAAGTAGCACGTGTTTTTTTGCACCTGATGAAGAAAGGCTACGTCCTTTCGAAACCGGTTGTGCTGACTTAAAATTTATGGTGTGTGAAGAAGTTTTAATATCTTTCTATTGATTGTACGCCAGTTTTTGAATTTAGTTTTAATAAGTTGTTTACTTAATATAAATGGCAAATTTAAGGACATTGATATACTGATAAGCTTATAACATTATTTTAATTTATTATTTTATTTTCAATTTATCAGAACTGCAGCCAAATCAAAATTTGAAAAGAAACTTAAGCTTTCTTTATTAAATTAGCACTTAAGATAAATGTATCGGTACAATGTTGGATACATTTCCATATTATACAAGCTGAAGAATTAAGGAAACTAATGTACATAATCTTGTAATAGTTTGAGAAGAGAAGTAATTAAGGTTTGAAAACTGCTTTAAAAATTTCTATTTTATAAAACTGAAGAATTATTTAAAATAATGAAGTGGTTTTTAAAAAGAAGAGATGGCATTTTATGCAATTACTACAGTAGTATAGTTTCTTTTACAAGTAATAATTTTCATAAATATTTCTAATTAGAGTTTGTAAAAAATTGATGTTAAATTTCCTACAATGAAAATTTTTTGATGAAAATTTATACACATATTGTTTCCCTGATTTTTATGCATTAAAAAAAAAAAAAAAAAAAAAAAAAAAGTTTCTGCATTTCTAACACAAGTGGGGAAAATTTTCTAATTACTTATATATTTCCCTAAAACAGATTAAATTTAAGAATTCTTCTTCTTATTATTATTATTATTATTTATAATTGAAAAAAAAAAAAAAAAAAAAAAAAAAAAAAGAAGAAGAAGAAGAAGAGAAACAATTTAAAAATTATCAGGTAACAAACTAATTTCTTATATACTTCATTTGAGTTTAATGAAATATAAATTTAGTTGTTTTTTTTCCTAAAATCTTAAGTCCAATTCTCTAATTTTTTCACAGTATATTCGTAAACGAATTATGAATAAAAAAAATTAAATGTTATTGATTCTCATTAAGAAAGGAACGGATATCTCAAGAACATAACAAAACTAGTATGTTGTGGCCACCACATGACTTTCTTCTATATTTTCCTATACAAATTCACCCAGTAAAAATAATTTATTAAAATTATTATTTAAAAAAATTATCTTACATGATAATGAAAACGATTTCCATATTAGAGAAGTAGTATAACACTAAATATCCAAAAAAAGTCAATTTTATTGTCAATATTACATTATTATTATTATTATTATTATTATTTTGTTAAAAATGAAAAAAATCGATAACTTTATTTTAAATTTTCGCAGATTTATGGTTCAACCTTTCGTTTTAAAGGTATTGGCGAGCTCTTTTGAAAGATAACCATCATAAAAGTTTACTCCCCTCAAGGGGGGGACTTCCCCCCAGGGGGAGAGGCGAGGCTCCTACGCATACAAAATTTTTTTTCCAGTTGACTATTATAAATAATCGTTGTAAATTTCATAATGATTATTAAAAAATAATTCTCTTTATGCCCATTTATACAAAATTTTGTCCTATACCACCATGTTAAAAATTTAGAAAAAGCGGGATGGCAACGCTACCTGTAAGACAATTTTTACCAAAAGTTGACAGGCACTAATTTATGTCAAGGTGCAACTACATACCAATTTGTATGAAATTCTGTGCAGTAGTTCCTGAGATACAGTTGCCACAAAATTCTCTCTCTCTCTCTCACACACACACACAGAGACTGACAGACAGACAGACATTTTCTAAAAATGGTCAAATCGTGTTCTACAGCTCTCAAAACGTGTAAATCCATCAAAAACCCGAGGTCGAAAAATTTTATGAATCTAATACTTTCTTCTATTGAATATAGAAGAAAGAAAAAAAGAAAACGATCCCATCCCGATCCGAATTTTCTTTTATTACATGAGATGAAAAGAAAGAAAAAAAAAATCTGGCGTGAAACATCACACCAGAAGGTGTGTACACCAGACCTATTTAAATTTTAAGTTTCGCAGTAAGTAATAATATTTATGAATAATGACAGAAACTTACTGTTAGTGTTGGCACCGCATTAATTATAATTATTTTCTTCGTTTTCGGAATAAACATGGAAGATGCTCAAATTAGCGGGAAAGGGAAACGAAAAGGAAATCTATGCAGGAATTAAAGTTGAAGTTAATTTAAAGATCGGAGGCTAAGTAATTAACAAAAGTTATAAAAATATTCATAATTTCAAAATTACCAGTTTTGGGGAAATTTCAAAATTCCCAATTTTGTCTAAATTCCCAGGGAAAAAAAAAAAAAAAAAAAAAAAAAAAAAAAAAAAAAACTTTTTTTTTTTTTCGGGAAAAAACCGGGTGTTTTGAAAGCCTTGCATCTCTACCTCTAGGTGTGGGTCCCAGACCGCCGCCAATTGCCCACTGCGCAGCAGTAGTGCGCCGTAAAACTCAACCAACAGTCAATCCCCGCTAAATGGCATGTTTTCCCACGGCAAATACTGCTTATTAAAGATTACTTTCTATACACGAAAATAGAAAATAAACGTATTTTATTTTATTTCATTTCTTTACTTAAATCTTAGTACTTAAATAATAAAAGAAAAGCTTTGTAAAGGGTAACTGGCGACGTTCTGGGACGCACCTTTAGGGAAGACCCGGAAGCATGTCATCACAATTTTGATCTTCCACAGAAGGGATGGTTCCCCACTTCGGTGGCCCCCAGAGGTATGATTGACGGGAACATGGAGGACATTGCGGCCACGACGGATTTTACGTGCAATAGCCACCATTAGTGTACATGACGGTCTTTGGCTGGCCCGAGTATCGAACCCGCAATCTTCCAATCACGAGCTCGGCGCAAGCTTTGTAAAGAGAATATTCATAATGGGAAAGAAATAAATTCGATTATTAAGATAAAATCAAAAACATTAGATTGTAGCAATGTTAAAAATAATAATAAAAAAAAATAACAATAATAAAAGTTATTCATATAAATTGTACCAATTTATTTATGAATATTTATTCATTATAGACAATCTTTTAATTATTTTAAACATTCAAAATATTTACTGTGAAACATATATTCGAAATTAAAGATATACTATATATATCTTTATTTTCGATTAAATGATATTTATAAGCTTTTTAATAAAAAACTTAAAAAAAAAAAAAAAAAGCAAGAATTTCACACTAATATAAGCACTTTAATTTCTAGAAAATAAGAGTATAGACTGTTAATTATATTACACCATGTTCATTTTTTATTTCATTTATTTATTTATTTTTTTCACATATACAAGTATAAATTGCATACATTTTAAACCATTTCTGATAATTTTACATTGAATATTTACTGCTAGATATAATGATAAAAGAATAATATTTAAAGATTTAATTATGGTTTAAAAATAAATTCATTACTTTTAAATTGTTAACAGGTACTACAATAATTGAAATATTAAACGCATATAAAATATATTTGCAAACTTTTAAAATAAAAAACAGTTTATAGTAGCTTTAATGAATATTTAAAATATAGTTCTATCAGAATTTTTAATATTCTTTTAATTCAATAAATAACCGTTTAACATTTGAAATATCCAAGAATTTTTTTAAATATTATTTGCCCGAATTTATAATGTTATAAAAAATAACAAAATAACAAAGCATTTTCCCCCAATATACAGCCTTCAGTTTTGTGAGTATTATTTTAAAGAGAATTAATTATGTTTAATGGGAGTCTTAGTCTGTCTATGTATGAACATGATTCGACAAGGATTTATTTAACAAAGCAGTATTAAGTGTACTTTTTTTAGACAGGGATTATTGCCAGTGCTCGGATACTTTTGCTGCGGAGTGAACGATCCGACTAGTGATCTACGATAGCTGCGATTGTTACAATAGTATGCCTCCCATAATTATATTCCAATATTATAATGATCAAAAACCAGGAAGGAAAAATTTTCGCCAGCAATGTATCAATAAAATATTACAAATAGAAATAAAACAATACAGAAAGTAAGAAATATTGAAAAAGTTAACTGATAAAGAAAAAACAATTTCGAAATTTCCTTAAAAAGTGTTATTATTATTATTATTATTATTATTGCCGAAACGTCAGTGGAGGCCCTCTGTTGAGACTCAAAACGGTTTTGGGCTGTGTCTGTCTGTCCGTCTGTCTGTCTGTCGCGCGATAGCGGCCGCAAAATTAGCGCTATTGACTTGAAATTTGGTACACATGTTCATGAGCCCCACGAAATTAGCTGTATAGTTTTTGGTATGTATTCCATTTGTAGTTCGTATACAGGGACACGCCAAAGTTTTTCTTATCATTACGGTCTATGGGAGGAATTTGTACGTATCGCGATAGCGGCCGCAAAAATAGAGCTATTGACTTGAAACTTGGTACACATGTTCATGAGCCCCACGGAACTAGCTGTATAGTTTTTAGTATGTATTCCATTTGTAGTTCGTATAAAGGGACACGCCAAAGTTTTTCTTATCATTACGGCCTAAGGGAGGAATTTGTATGTATTGCGGTAGTGGCCGCAAAAATAGCGCTATTGACTTGAAATTTGGTACACATGTTCATGCGCTCCACGAAATCAGCTGTATAGTTTTTGGTATATATTCCATTTGTAGTTCGTATACAGGGACACGCCAAAGTTTTTCTTATCATTACGGCCTAAGGGAGGAATTTGTATGTATTGCGATAGCGGCCACAAAAATCACGCTATTGACTTGCAATTTGGTACACATATTCATGAGCCCAACGGAATTAGCTGTATAGTTTTAGGTGTGTATTCCATTTGTAGTTCGTGTACAGGGACACGCCAAAGTCATTCTATTATTACGGCCTATGGGAAGAATCTGTATGTATCGCGATAGCCACCGCAAAAATCAAGCTATTGACTTCGAATTTTTAAAGAAACGTCAGTGGAGGGCCTCTGTTGAGACTCAAAAGGATTTTGTGTTCCGTCTGTTCGTCTGTCTGTCTGTCTGTCTGTCGTGCGATAGCGGCCGCAAATATCACGCTATTGACTTGAAATTTGGTACACATGTTCATGATCCCCACGAAATCAGCTGTATAGTTTTGGGTGTGCATTCCATTTATAGTTCGTGTACAGGGACACGCCAAATTTTTTTTATCATTACGGCCTATGGGAAGAATTTGTATGTACCGCAATAGCGGCCGCAAAAATTCTCCGATTGATTTGCAAATTGACACATATATTCAGGCTCGGTATAGAAATAGCTATTTATTTTTTTAGGCCTATACTTTTTATGGATTGTACACAGGGACACGCCAAAATTCTTAACATTACGGCGTATGCGGTGAATTTCGTTTGAACGCATTTTAATATCTTTACTTTGCAATGAAGAAAATGAAACTAGAGTACTTGAGTAAGATGTTTAACTTATGTTGTTTGAAGAGAATATGTGCTCTTAAGCTTACTAATTAATGTTCAGGACCTTACAAAATTGTTCTGATAATGTCACGTAGTCATCCAAACGATGTTAAATTTGGAACAATTATTAATTTTAAACGCAAAGTAAGCTGAATAGTTTTTACAGGTGTATAGAATGTTTATGGTTTGTTTACAGAGACACGCAAACGAATTTCGTAGCATTAGAGTCTATGGACAAACTTTTATTTAAGAGCGCACTTTAATGCGTTTATGCTGCATTGAACTTAATAAAATTAACATACATTATAAAGATGCTTAAAATTATGTTTACTCTTAAAAAAGGTTATGTATAGACTAAATAATTTATGGGACCACACAAAATAATTCCGAGTATGTACTGTAATCATCCAAATGATGTCAAATTAGTTTGAAAAATTAATGAGTTATAATTAATTAAGTTTATTCTTATTATTGGCGTTTATTATGACTGTGGCTACTTTTCCGGGATATATAAAATAATTTCGTACTATTACGGTCTATAGTCGATATTTCTTAAAAGTTTATTTTAACATGGTTACACACCATCAAATATAATGAATTTATGTTAGAATTTTAAAAGCATGTTTTCTTGTTGATAATTGTGGGCATAGAATTGGAAATTAGTTTAAAGGTTACGCAAAATATTTCCGATATGCTATGTATTTTTTTTTTTTTTTGTATGAAATTTGGTAGTTATGAAATTTGGTATTTATGAATTTCACGGAAATAATACAAGACCGTCGTTTATTAAGAATACATATTGTTGCGTACTTGGGGGTCCGTAAGTTGTCCGAGAATGAAAGGCAAAACTTGCAAAAATTCAGTGATGTATTCACAGGAAGTTCCAGAAAAATACAGGTCTATAAACCAATTATCAGCTTCAATTCAACCAGTAAACACAGCTTAAACAACAGCCGTTAACAGCAAAACAACGGTACAAACTATTTAGCAATAACACATAAAGAAAGTCTCATCTAAAGAGGCTCAAAGCAAAGCAAGCATTTCACGAAACTGACACAGATCTGAGACTGACTGCCTTGGCGAAAAATGCTCCTTTTATACTTTTCTATCGAACACAGACTGTTCTGGAAAACTCTCGTATCTCATAATGAGATTAGAGCTTCCATATTTGGTATATCCCTAATAAGGATTTTCTCGCAAAGGTCGCCAAAAAAAAAATCGCCAAGGAAGGAAACAGTCGCCAAATTTGGCGCCAAATCCATTTCTTCCCTTATTGGAGCTTTTTTAAATGTTTTTAAGGGAAAATTAGGCTATTTTAACGCTAAAACGACTAAAAATGCAGAAAGTTAGCATTTTATTAACTTTACTAAACTTCTTTGAAAGAATTGATACAAAAATAAATGCAATTATTTACAATTCCGTAACACTTTATAAGATATGCAAATAGAAACATAGCGGGAGGTTGAGGGGGGCGGCAGCCCCCCTCAGGAATGTATCTGATTATGGTAACAAGTCGATCGAATCAATATATACGATTATATAATAAGGAATAAATAAAAATGACCTATTGAATAATGTCTGATGTAAATAGGACGTTGAGGCTCCTGATCTGCAGATCCACTAGTTATTATTATTTTTAAAGGCAGTTACAGCAGCAAGGTAAAATATATTAAGTTGCTGACAGTGATATAAGAGATTATACGAAATCCATCACTATCATTGGCCATGAACTCTATAAAAATAAAACATTTTTTTAAGGGGAAAAAAAAAAAGAAAGAAGAAAGAATAATTTATAACAAAATTACATGATATATTAATTCAAAATGAAATATAAAACTACTTTTCAACATCTTTTGCCTTGTTATTTATTTATTGATAACACATATACATCAGACTTGTAAACTTCACTCGAAGTGCGCTTGTAAATCTTCGTCAGATAAAGACAGATTGCACGTTACAGAAATACAATACGAAGAATTAGAGAAATACGCGGGGCCAGCGCGGGAATCGAACCCGCTCTCCTACGCTCGAAGGCGATTAGTAGTGTGATGACATAACCACTCGGCCACGGAGGGCCCATTTTGCCTTGTGTATGACTTCACTTCCATATGTGGTTGTTTATTGATTAATTCAAGTCTTCCTTCCTGGTGTTTGATCATTGTAGGGATGAATTATGCATATATATATATATATATATATATATAAATTTTGGACAGTTCCTGATGACTTCAACAACTGATACTGAAATGTGACACAAAATAAAAATGATAATGATAATTACAGTTGTAATTATATTAAAAGAAATATTCTTTATTAAAAAAGAATAAGTATTTAAAAATAGAAAGAATTTTTTATTGTGTTTATTTACAAAATTATACAACGAATTTAATAAGCAAGTGTACATGTAATTTAATAATTGAAATAGGAAATGAATTAACTTTGTAATGGATGAAAAAACTTCTGTAGTAATGGTTTAGAACGTTATTAAAAATTTCAGGGTCATACATAATTTTCAACTTCTCCACATTTTGAATACTATTATTTTAATAAAGTTTTCTTTGCCCTATTTAACTAAAATATTTTACTCTTTAAATATTTTTTTCCCCCTTTCTTTTAACAAAAATAGTGGTATTCGAAAAGCGGAGAAGTTGATAACAATTGGTTTATTGTGGAGCTTGTTTATTGTTATCTGAATTTTAAGTAAATTTAAGATATTTTCTCGGTAAAAAATTTCGTTTTGCTGTTGAATTGGCTTCATTAGTAAAAATTTTTGCCTTATTTTTTTAAACAAGTGGAAAAATTTTCGCTCATATTAAAGAGAATATTTATATTTTTATGCTGAATTATATCATTATAGTCATATAGTTTTTACAGTCCCGTTAGAATTTAAAAGGGGTACCATTATTTGCTCCATAAAAATATAGGTTTCGGATAGCATAAATAGAAAATTCTTTCTGTCCATTGAATTACAATATGTCACGCACGGTAATATATCATATTTTCATTAAAATATAATAAATCTCAATTACATCTAAAAAACGATCTAAAAAAGCGTCGTCTTAAAACTCTAAAGTAAAATGTAATACAGAAATTCCTTCAAAAGAGGTAAGTAAAAGAGCTATTTACATCTGAAGGAAGCAAGAACTTGCTTATTTTTGTTAAGGTAAACTGACCAAATGTCCCCATTTTCTGGGGACATCTGGGGACTTCCTTTATTTTTCAGGCATTTTTCTAAGTTAAAAAATTTTTTAGAAAGTAAATTATTAATCAATACTACTTTATTTTTAGTCCTTGTTTATTAGGAATGAAAAAATACATCCGTAATTGGATAATTATAGCAATTTTTAACGCTTCTCTATTGTAAAGGTACTTTTATCTGGTCAGCCTAGTTAAGGCCATAAGTAGGAGAAAGAGAGAGGAGAGATCGAGTTTGGCTGCGGTTGGGTTTAACATTGCACTAGTACTGTGCTATGGGTAATTGATGACGGTTTGGTACGCACTCCTAAGGATGGTCCGGACACATGCCATCAAAATTTTGATCCTCCAAGGTGGGGATGGCACCCACGTTTCGGTAACCCCCAGAGATATAATTTGGATGGGAACATGGAGGACATTGTGGTCATAACGGTTTTCAGGTGCACTATCCACCATGCCACTATTAGTGCACACGACGGTCTTTGGCTAGCTCGAGTATCGAACCCGCAATCTTCCAATTACGAGCCCGGCGCTCTACCGACAGGGCTACCGCAGACCTCCTCATATTATAAAAGGTTTTGGCTATATTAGAGTACTTTCATAATGAAATAACGTTAGAAAATATAACTTTTATTTACGGTAGCATTTTTATTCTAAGTAAATGAGGACTGAAACGATGATAATTACGATAAATAATTTCCTTGATATCGTTTTTCAGAACTTTGAAAATTCCGCGAACATCACTACTGTTTTTGGATGAATGGGCGCCTTCTTTTGGCGATAATCGCTTTGGTGGAAGTGGAAGAATGTTGGTTTGGCGAATGAATTGGTGGATTGGGGGGGGGGATAGATAGATTCAGGAACAAATAGATTTCTACTCCGGGCCGGGGTCTATTCTAATATGTAGTCAGTGGTGGAAACCGACCAGCAAAATAGTGTCCTAAAGATTCAGCCTCTCACCAGAGTAAGACTACCAGAGTTCAAGGCGATCGAGATAATTTCTCAAAAAACCGAAACTAATGTATTTATTCGTCATTTATGTGCTTAGACTGAGGAGACGAAACTGTGAAAAGCCAATCAATTCTTATGCAATGTTTACGATTTGAGCAAAAATTTCGATAGCAGCGCTATCTGGGAAGCTTAATTTTTTTAGCAGTGTTTTAAGCAATCAGTTATAAACGCTTTTCTCACCATATATTCTAGGCGCTGTACCAAGGGCAGTTGGCGACAATCCATTTTCGACACCCGCCATCTTTGTTCACTGTTCTGAATGCAATCTTTATCATTATATTCCGTTTTTTATGAGTATTCGCTATTACACAGTAACAGCTTCTGAAATATTTCATTAAAGTATATTACGTTGTATATAGGTAAGTTAATATCCCTGAATAATCTAGTTCAGGGGATGGTGCACCTTATACTTATTATTATTTTTGTAAGTTACTGTTTTAGAACTATGAAAATTTGTATAAATATGTATTGAAATGTAAAAGTAATATTATTAAATACATTAAAATTTCTCAAAAATTTAAAAAATAAAATAAATTTTTGAAACTTTTTAAAATGCTTCCTGCTAATAATTTTAATTCCTTACCCATTCCTTAAGTATTTTTATGTTTGAATGATAAATTTAATGTAAATTTTTAGCATTTATACATAAAAATACTAAAAAAAAATTAATTTACCAATGAATCCAAAACTAATAACCAAATATGTTTAGAATACATTGCTAAACAATAATAATGTAATAGACAGAGACAATTTTAATTAATTAATTTTTTTTTTTTAATAATTATAAATATAAATACTTTTCAAGAGATTTTATATACTTAATATTTCAAAACATAAATTTGAAGAATAAGAAATTTGTTTTTAATTCTAAGACATTAATTTACTTAAAAAAAAAAAAAAAAAAAAAAAAAAAAAAAAAGCATATATGTCTGAAAATTTATAGAAAATTAAGGTAACGACACCAGTGTTCGTCACCTCTAAAATTTGCACCAGTAGTCGTCACCCTCGTAAAAGAAGTGTTAAAATAAGCGTTTAATAACATCTATGAATTTGAATCCGCCTGCACTAGATTCTGCAAAGCCTTCTGCTTCTTGACAGTTCGTTTTCAAGTGTTCGAGGAATAGTGGGTAAAGCTAAATAAACGAACTATGCATTGAATGACAATTGGATGGACTCAACGTAAAGCAAACGACTAGGGAAAGAGGTATGCATTTCTTGGTATATTTTGTTGTTTGATGTGTTTGACATTACTCATAAAGCATTATGTGTAATGTTTATGAAATGTAGAATGTGATTTATGTGAGACTTTTTTAAATTTAAAATAATACAGTGATTTTTAAGGTATGACGGATACTGGTGCCTATTTTGCACATTTTACCAATGTTCGTCATACCTGGCGAACACTGGTGTTTTAACATTTTTGATAACTGGATAACTTTTAGAATTATGATGGTATAATTTTTACTTCACTTGGACTACCAGCGCCAGTAGTTGCCACGTTCCTACTTGTTCGCCTGACGAAGGGTCGTGTTTTCTTTCGATCCGAAACAATTGTTGTGAGTTCTTGCTCTTTATGGTGTTTATTCAAAGTTTTATGCTTATTATTTTTAAACGTGAGTTCTGTGGTAGAGTAAATCAGGGTATTTTTAATCTGCTGGAGCTAACATTGAACCACCTACAAATTTTCATTGTATTTTGCTGAGAAAATTAAATTAAGGCACATAATTATATTTAGTTATTGTGAGTCTCTTTATAGTTTTTGCTATTTTAGAAAGAGAAAAATGTAATCAGTCGGTACATCTAGTTACGGTATTTTAAATTTTTGTGGTGTCCTGTTATTGCCAAGATGCATTTCAATGATATTTTGAAGTTTATTCGCATTAAGTAGATTCCTCAAATTGTAAACATTATTTAAGTGTTTTATTATGCATTTTACATATAGAAATATTAATTTTTTATCGCAATTTATTAATTTTTTATTCATTTGTATTTGGAAAGTAATAAAATACAAAGGCTTAACTCCATTTTCAACATACCTTTGAGCCGGTTCAATGTAATATCAAGGTTTCTTGTTATATTCAATATTAGGTGAATAAGAATTTATGCAGAAAATATTAAGAATAAAAGTATTTCTTATGCAAGTTTTCTATTTATGAATTATATTGTTATATAAGATAAACAAAATAAATGTATAAAATAATCTTTTAGTTGTAAAAACGTTGAATATGTAGTGCATTTTTTAAATTTTTTAATTAATTAATTAATTTTTTGGGGGAAGGGTGTGATATATTAAATAGTAGTAGCTTAATTGCTACTGTTTAACACTAAAAAGGGAAGTATGAATCAGTAAAATTCCTATTGAACCCAAACCGAGCCTAAATTAAAGAGCATGGTCTAAAACATAGGGCAGCGTGCAAATTTGCTGCAAAAATATATAATGATACATTTTAAATTATTAAATATTTTATTTCAACTACATTTTTAATAATTTTTTTAAAATAATTTAAATAAATGAATAATTTAAGGAGAAATATTTTTCTTCATCGCACGTCCCTCCCCCTCCCCCCTAAAGTTTGATTTTTTTTTCTTTTTAATATTTCACACCAAAGCCGCTAGTAGGAAATGCTTATCGTCTGCTTTTAATTTTGTTATTTTTTATACATAAAAATAAATATTCTGTTAAATTATTAAAACATTTTATTTCAAGCGAAAAAATGTTTTTCAAATTAATAGTGCAACGGAAAATATTATTTATATTGCATTTTTTCGTCTGCTTTTACTTGCGCTATTATTCGTACATAAAAAAAAAAAAAAAAAAAAAAAAAAAGAACTTTTACTTATTGCTATTATTCTGTTGGCCCTTGTATATGTTTATAGCTTGGTTTGCATACATTTCCAAAATTTAAAAATCTAGTTATATATGCAGTTTGTAAAGCTGGTTATCTCGAAGAAAAATCGAATAATTTCCAAAATGTTCGCTTCAACGTTGAACAAGATTGTAATGAAATTAATCGTGATAAATTTTCTTTTATATGTTGTTCTCATCGTGAAAAGTGTTTATGATTTGGTCAGTTTCTTACTTCTATTCACAGTCATTATTAACTTGAAAATAAATTCTTAAATTTCAATGTAATATTTTTTCTTACAAAGAGGTAATTTTATCCTATATATTTTTTAATAGTATATTTATATAGAGTATATTTATTTATTTATAAATTCTTAATTAAGTTTAATAATTATTTTCTCTAAAGTTATTCCTTTATTTTAATGTTTTGATTTATTTCATTAATATTTAATAATAATAATAATGAGCATTTCGTCGGGGTTTGAACTCAAGTAAACTTAAGGAAAAAGAAAAATATATAATAAAGAAAATTTTTTAATTATGAAATATATATATATTAGTTGAAATAAAATATTTTAATAATTTAAAAATATTTCATAAATGCTTTAATTGAATTTAATACATGCCTCATATATTTTTATATTGTATTTCATTTATATTTATAAAAAGAAAAAAAAAAAAACTGTGAGCAATAACCGGGATTTGATCGCAGGAACTTCGTCACTCAAGCTGAGCGTTCTGACCACTACGCCACGCCATCTTTTTAAGAGATTCTCTTTTGTTGGTTTTGAATTTACTATACCTACATACCACTTTTATTACTATAGCTGCAGCCGTTCAGTAGGTAAAAGAATCAAAACTGACTTTTTAGGCACTCTGTATTTTCTTTTGATCGTAAAGGTATTACAATGGGACCTATTTTCAGACCAAGACCTTTACTACAAAACAAAAAGTATCAAAATTAAAGCATCCGTTCAGAAGTTATGAGCTAACCAAAAACAAAAACAAAAACATACGGTTTGAAATGAGAACCTCTTCGTTTTTTAAGTCGGTTAAAAAACGAAATTATGGACAACCAAGGTGTTGTAATGATGATAGCTATTCTATTATAATTTAATTTTTTTAACCCCCCCCCCTTTTTTTTTTTTTTAGAAACAATAAAATTTTGTTTTGATTCTTGTACGATCTTAATTTTATTTTTACAGATTTACAGATAACCCCTAACACATTTTTGGTTATATCTCAATGAAAACTAAAGATAAAATACACAAACTGTATACTTTTCCGCACTGCCAGAATCTCAGAAATTCAAATGTGAAGCCAAAGTTGGGTGTTGCTATTTAAAAAAAAAAAAAAAAAAACTGTCGCTCATTTCAATATGTAGATAACCCTTAACTGAAAACTTCACGTCATTTTTGAAAAAAAAAAAAAAAAAAAAAAAGCAACATTTAATTTTCTGTTGAATAAAATCGATTAGATTTTTCTGCGTCAATAATAATGAAATCACAGCGGGTGTTGCGTTTTTCCGCCCTCAACTGTACAAAATGTCAGCATTGCTACAACAAAATGTCAAAGATGCAACAAGAAAGGAATGCTGACTGAAACCACTTTTCAGTATCATTATATGAAGTTCTCCGGTTTTAAAAATGGATGCCAACAAATCTCATTTTATAGTTCATGCAACAGTTACGAGCATAAATAATGATAGCGATAAAAAAAAAAAAAAAAAAAAATGGCAGCTTTAGTTTTTGACAGTCCTTTATCAACTTTGTTTAAGTGTACCTCTAGAACTTTTATGAGAAAATTTCTTACAGAAATTCTTCTCACCTTGCAAGTTTTAGAAACAATTTTATTTGGCATATATTTGTGTCTGATGCATAATGCTTCTCAGCCCCTGTTAAATATTGTTCCCATAATCATAAAAAATTAAGGCAATTTTTTTTTTTCTTTTTTTTTTGAGAGAGAGAGAGAAATGTACCTGTACCACTTTTTGAAACTTGCCAATTTTTATAAAAATTTTCAAACAGCTTTCCCCATTGAACTATAAAATACCAAATTTTAACTTGCTCCAATTTTTTTTTAATCCTTAAATGCATGAATTTTTATTTTTAATAAATACAATTTTAAATCAACCGGGAAATAGGTGTAGTTAATGGGGAAAAAAAACGCTTAAGAATTTTTTTTTTCATATTTTCAAAAACACATATTGATGTATTTTTACACCACAAAAAAAAAAAAAAAAAAAAGCTACATTTTTCTTGTATAAATTTATCAGTATATGCAAAAATATAAATATTATTCGTTATTCTTACCTTGTTTCTAACCGAAAAAAAAAAAAAAAAAAAATCCTGTATGTTTTTATTACTTTTCATATAAATAATCGTAATTCGTAACACCCGCCGAAATGAAATTGTACTCAGAAAGCGCGCCAACAATGAAAATTGTCACAGATAAAGAAATAAACTGTCCAAGATTCTAGTTGCGTTCGGAAACGATAAAATAGTTTTAGTAAAAAATAAATAAATAAATAAATAAAATCACTATGCAAAAGTTGCTACATAAAGAGATATGAGGTTTTAAACATACGATGTAGATCTACATCGCTATGCATTCAAAGGTTAAATTATATTGACTCGGATAACAGACACATGAACACACATACTGAAAATGACAGACTTGCATAAATAAAGTCTAATAAAGCATTGAAGCAATGCTTTTAATTTTCAAATATCCGGTCAAATAATCACACTTTCACTGAGTTTATATTATAAATTGAATTTATTTCAATAAACTGATTTGGCTTTTGCATCACGCTATCCAAAACCAGAAATAAAATTTATGTAAATGTTTACTTTGTGTCACAGATCCAAGCTAAATGAAAATGTACGCAAAGAGATAGTGCGATGCAAAGGAAATATTTACGCAAATTTAGTTGCAGTTTTGCGTGACGTAAAAGAGAAATCAATTTATTGAAATAAATGTATAACAATTTATAATATGAACTCAATGAAAGTGTGATTATTTGACCAGATATTTGAAAATTAAAATAATTGTTTCAGTGTGTAAATATATACTTTATTAGACAAAATCAAAGTAATTATAATGGAATCTAAAGAGAAATCTTTTAAAGTAACACAAAGGCGTCACTGGAATTTTGATATCATTGCTTTCAAAACCTAAATTTTCAATTTGTGGGAGAGGTGAATGGAAAAGAATCAGTGAATAAATTTTATCTTTTCATATTAAAAATAATGTTTACACTAACAAACAGAACAAAAAAGTAAATGTAATAAAAAATTCTATATATTTTTAATTAATAGGATAGCTTCACTCCATATTTAATATCATTATTTTAAAGATCCATATTTGAAATTCATATAGCCATAAAATAGAGTGCTGAATCACAAATTTTTAACCCGTTAAGGGTACGGTGGGCATTATAAATAAATATTTTTAATTTTACAGCAAAAGTTTTAATTTTTTGTATATATATGCACTGAAGTATTACAATATTAATAACATAAAAATAAAATAAAAATTATTTAATATTTTTTTTAATTAAAAAAAAATTAAATTTAAAATGTCTCTCGCGCTTATATTTTTCATATATTTTTATTATTTTGCTTGATTATTATTCATTTATATATTTTAAATAAATTTGGATATCGGATTTTCTATTCGTTCAGAAGTTTAGTTTTAAGAATAATTTTTGTGAAATATACTGATTTTTTTTGACAATTTCAATCTCTTGCATAATAAAACAGAGTCTTAAAAATCTAAATATAGGTGAAACTTAAAACGGATATCCAGATTTTACTGAAATGTAACATAAAACATCTTAAAGCAATTTTTATTAATTTTAAGCCAAAATTGCGACACTAGAGACATTTGAAAGAAGGGAAAATCGTTAAAAAACACATTAAGAGAAAACAGCATTTAAATTGAATTTCACCAGTTATCATTATTTATCAGTCAAACATTTTAGAAGGCTATATATTTTAAACTGTATGTTTTTTAGTATTGCTGTAACAAAATTAAAGTATTTTAAAAGTTAAAAATATATATGATCAATCTCCGCCGAATATACCGCTTGTTTTTTTTTTTTTTTTTTTTTTTTTTTTTACATTTTAAAGGGCATTTAATCAGATCATTATTTTTTTTTAAACCTTTGTAATTTTTGAAAATATCAACTTAGAAGCATGCGGTTTGTTGCATATTGTTCAGAATTAGTTATAGAAAATAAATATAACAAAACGAAAAATTGATGTTTTCCGTTGATTTTTACGATTTTCAAAGCCCACCATCCCCTTAAGATTTATATATATATATATATTGTATTGTTATATATACAGAAAAAATACCCTCTCTTTCTCTCTTTCTATCTATTATCTGTTTTCATACTTCTATAAAAATTTCTATATTTTAAATATGCTTAATTTTTGTATCACATTGTAAAAATTCTAGAGACACACCAGTCTCTCACACCATTTATGACCGACAGGCTTTGCTTTCGAAGCTGGTAGATTTTGTAGGTGCAAGGTTCGAACCAAGGTTTCATTCGGCAGCCGAGGTGTTTGCAATTTTTCGTAATTTTCTCCGAAACTCTCATGAATACAGGCTGGAACCCCTGTGAAAGATCACTCCACCTATGACTAATGTGCTCACATCATCAAATGAGCCTTAACGCCTACTCGTACATAACTCATACTTTTCTTTTTACTCACCCACTCAATTTAATTCATACATTTTTTATTTAATTGGATTGCCCTTCTTATATAAAATGAATTGACTAACAATACAATGTGAACAGGTCCATTGTTTAAAAACATCATTCGGAAAATTTTCGGTTTTTATCAAATCATGTAGTATATTTATTCTGCAAATTTTCTGGGTAAAAAATTATAAAATTTTTACCAACTTATTTTTCGGTTTTTGCCAGCCAATTTCCTAAATTTTTTAGAAATTTTCGAAAAAGAAGAAAACGAGTTTTAGAAGCAAGCCACAACTAGCTTTCTAATTTCTACAAGTCTGGAATTTTTTCCGGAATAAAGAGAGGTCGTCTTTCCTGTACTCCCTTTCAAAAGTCCTACAAGTAATGCTATAAGAAAGAATATTTTCTTATTTTGCATATTGTAAACAATTGACTTACTGTTTCTGTCTAAGGTTTCTTACTAAAATAATATGATATCGAACTACACTTATTTTCAGGCATATTTTCATTTATGTTATCTATGGTGTCGTCATTGAACACCATTTTAACATTGGCTTTTCGTTCTTTCATTTTTTGGAGAGGATGTATGTGTGTGCGTAAACGCCGATTGGATTAAAGAAGATTTAACCAGGATATATAGGATGCCTACATGGGGTTTTTCTAATTGATCCTAGCTCGTATTAACTCGAGTTTGAGAGATAATCATGGAAAACTTTCAACAAATATGAAGATGAGTTTGACTAGGTTCGAACTTAGCATACCCCGTCTATCAGCTTTAAAATTAGAGACTCTTAGTCATTAATTAAGTTCGGAAAAAAAAAAATCAAAGTTTTAAAAATCTATTTTTATTCAAAATTTATTTTTATTCAAAAGTAAAGCACATTAAATTTGTCTCAGATAGAAATGAAATTTTTTAGAAGTTCCTTAATCAAGTTTGGTGTTTTTTATTCAATATAATTTTAAAAATTACTTTGGAAATCCTTTGCCTTTTCTAAAGTACTAGATTAAATAAATGTTTCCTGTGAAATGTTAATTAAATAAATTTTAATTCCTAATTATCAAAATTAATTTAAAATGTTTGTAAATTTTTAACTCGGCTATCGATATGTGTATTGGGGTTAAAACCAACTGACTGCACTAGGTTCCTAGACCAGCAAGAAGTGCTTTCCGTGGGGTCTTTCTAAGGGGGTCCTAGCCCATATTTACGCAAACTGTAGGAATGCATATAAATTGTATATATAAAAAATATATGTATGTATGGCTGATAAATCAATTAATAAATGTACAGAACAAGAAATATTTTTGTTGCATGAAAACTTCTATTTATTATTCGAAAAAAAAAAAAAAAAGATGCATCCGCCGCCCGTGAGAAATACAATATAGGTTTTACAGAATTTTTGTAAAAAAAAAAAAAAAAAAAAAAAAAAAATAATAATAATAATAAAATAGGCTGTCTCAAAAATGTATGGATTTTTCGAGTATTTTACAGTTAAATTCACATTTTTAATCCATTTCTTTGAATTATCTGGAAAATCCTATCAGGCATGCTTAGAACTTGTGTTTGGAGAATGTGTGGCTGTAGTGAGTACCAACTATGCTCTACTTATTGCTTGAATTCCTGAATAGTCGAAAACTGAAGACTATAGGTATCACTTCTCGTGCGAGAATTGACCAAAGGTTTTCAATTGGATTTGACTCTGGACCATAGCCTCCTAAACTAAATGCCTGTCGCGTGGCTCGGAAACTTGGATACAGTTCAAGCGGTAGACAGCGCCACCTGGTACAGATTGCGAAACTTTTTTATTCAACAGTCACCAATAATTTTAAGAAGTGATATATGATATATATAATCGACTTTCTTCGATTCTATTCACCTTTTATGTATATCAAATCCCACTTTAAAAATTTTTTGGTGGCTGTTGGATAAAAAAGTTTCACAATCTGTACCAGGTGGTGCTGTCTGCCGCTTGGACTCTTGCCAAGTTTCCGAGCCACGCGACAGGCATCTAATTTAGGAGGCTAGTCTGGACTGATGCCTTTCCAGTCTATAACAGTTACTTGATTTTGCATAAACCAAGCTTTTGCTGGGGTGGAAGGTGATTTGACGCTTCGTCCTGTTGGAATTTGCAGTTCCCCCTCCTTCCTAAGACGTTTCCATTTGAAAGTAGATTTATTTTTAAGAACATTTTAATAGTCCTCAGAGCAATGTCGATCATAAAGTAAAGCAATATCGTTGTACCGTTGAAGTAAAACCTACCCCCACCATGAGAGAACCTCCTCCTTTTTGTCGACTAAAGAACTCACGAGGTTCTCGTCGTAGATCATGAATGAAAATAGTATGCCCAACCATTAGGGACAACCCAATTGAATATTTTTTCGTTAATGAAGAAACATTCAACCATTCATCCGTTCAACGAATGTGTTTTTTAGCTCTAAGAACGCGTGCCTTCCAACGGTGCTATTTCAGAATAGGTGTCCGACATATTTTCGGTGATATTTATAAAATTCCCTTACCTGTATGTGACAGTGAACAGTAGATCAGGAAATAGGAAAAGCTAAAATCCTTGCAATTTTACGAACAGATTTTTTTTTTTGGGTTAAAACTGCTCACAAAATCTCTCTATCTTATTGCTGATATGTCTTTCTTGGTTGACATGAACGCCTTTTTTTTTTTTTTCAATCGCATTGTCACTTTTTGATAGGATTTCATAAATTACAGATCTGCTATGATTTATTTGTTTAGCAATGTCAGAAACTTTAACATTTTGCTATATCAACTACAGAGAACTGAACGTTGCGAGGAATTTTCGGAGTGTATTAGTGATTTTGTATTTCGAAGTGGTTTACATCACATGTACAGAACGCAAAACATGCAATTTTTTATATTTATACTTATTTATTTATTTTTTGATACGGTAGTTATAAAAGCAAATTTTTTCACTGTACATATATTTTGGAACAACTTATTTTGAATTTTATTTTTCTACAGAAAAATCTGTAAAATAAGCTATAAGCATGATATTTCTATATTCTAACAAATTTCTGTTATGATCCTATATGCTAATTATTTTTGTAATTGTTGTTTCATTTTTTGAACTGTTATTTAAAAAAAATCACATGACTATATAATTTTGAGACTCACTATATCTATTATAAATGAACAATATAATGCAATCATTTTGTAATTTTCAATTAATTCCATTATTTTATCAAACGCAAGCAGATTTGGCATGTTAATTGCATTTTTAAAAAGCATAAATAAAATTGCATAGTTATACGTTTTTTATGTCAAAATGCTCTAATAAGAGATTTCATTATCCTGTAACCTCATCATGTCCATTATTGGCCTAGTTTAGAACTATATTAGAGCATACAAATAATTTGAACTATTTTAAAAAGTTCTTTATGTATGTATGTATATTCTTCTTTATAAATATGTTTAGAATTTATATAATATCTTTTCAAAAATATATAATTTTGTCACCATAAATTAATGAATTAATGTGTTATAAAAATTTATAAGCCAATCCTTAAGCGACTGTTTACATGAGAATTTTGAGCAAAAATTAAAAAGGAAATAGAACATAGATATAAAATTCAATCGGAGCAAAATTCCATACTTTTACTATGCACTGATTTAACTTTTAGAGATGTCTGTAGTAATCTATAAAAATAGCTAAATAATTGCATTTATACCAGATTGTATGTAAAATGTATTTAAAAAAAATTACTATGATAAGATTGAAGTTTTTTCCAAATCATTGTTATGTCTTGGGAATTCCTTTTTCTATTTGAATGTTAAAAATTCAACAGACTATCACATACACTGGTTCTCATAATTATAAGGACACCCGCTTTCTGTATTAACTAAACACTGAACACTATTATTTAAACAAATATATTTTTTATTAATTTGAATTTCATTAATTAACAATATTTAAAAAGTTTTATCGTTTTTCTATCTTAATAAAATCTTTTTGTAAAAAAATAGAACCGACTCCAAAAAGCAACTACTATTCAAGCAACTAAAAAAAATTGGCATGAAATGAAACTGAAAATTGCGCCTAAAAGTATAAAATAATTTCCTTCTTCAAACAACCTGTAACACTACAATTAATCATAACTTTTGAAGTCGGCGCAAAATTAAATAAAATCTAATTAGTTTTTAAAGATTTGTTTTTAGATCGATAGCTACAAATGCTGTTGTCTCGAATGATCCATTTTCATGTTTCCTTTATTATTTTACCACTGTATACAATTGGTCCATTAGTAGAATCTACATAGAACAGTGAACATTCTTCGCAATTTGCTATTTATGTTTCTACGAAGTTAGTTTCCTTTGCAAATTTGGTATAACTTTGATAACTATCATCCTTGATGGCTTTTGGATTTGTCGATCAAAACGTAATGCAAAAATATACATGTAAGGTGTATATTTTCATAATATATATTGTACGAAGTATTGTTTCATATTCTTGATTGCTCTCTTGAAAGAAATTAAATATGTTTGCCAGATAATTTTGCGATTTTTCTTTCACCAAGGACGACAGATACCAGCAGCTTCGCCAACTTTTGCTGTTTACGACATCTTATTTGTTTTCTTGAATCAAAGTAGTTTTCGGCTTTGTTTTGCAGGTGACATTGTGAGATGTGTATTTTGAATAGAATTTAATTTTTGTATTGAATGCAGGTATCAATTATTATTTAATTTTGCGCCGACTTCAAAAGTTATGATTAAATGTAGTGTTACAGGTTGTTTGACGAAAGAAATTATTTTACACTTTTAGGCGCAATTTACAGTTTCATTTCATGCCAATTTTTTTAGTTGCTTGAATAGTAGTTGCTTTTTAGAGTCGGCTCTATATTTTTACAAAAAATTTTTATTTTTCTCTTTTTAGTGAAACTTTATTCATATAGCAGAACATCAGAAGACGTTCGACGGCAGTTTCACAAATCACAATCCCCAAGAAAAGTGACATAACTCAAAAAATGGTTTATGTCACTGAAAAATACATGAAATGAACCCAATGTGAACAAAAAAGTTACATCTCCATCTAGAAAGTTATCCACTCGAGAGACAGTTGTGCTAGTCTTATTCCAGTCTAGTTATTTTTAAGTTGATTTTTCTCAAATGCTGCATTTTTATGTTGTGTCACTTTTCTTGCCTTTATCGGATATAAGAAAAAAAATATCTAGTGAATGAACATACTTTAAATTAAAAAGGCTTTAGAAATGTAAAGAACGGATACGCTGTATTCGTAACCAAAAATTCTGTTAGGCATATATTAAATTTTACAGTGAATACGTGTTGCCAGCTACGCTGTAAATTGCTCAGAGTAAAGTCCAAACAAAATATGCATTGCAGCTGACGGACAGAAGTTTCAACATCGATATTTACATACTTACTACTTTTACCAGTGTAGCTGCATGCGTTCAGAAGTTAGAGTGAGAACAGACTTTTGTGACTATCCTGTAATTTGTATATATCTTAATGAAATCATAATGAAACCTATGTCAGGCCAAGATCTTTGCGACAAAAAAAAAAAAAAAAAGTATTAAAATTAAAGCATGTCATACGAAGTTATAAGCTAACAAATTTCAACAACAACAACAATGAAAAACATAGTTTGTATTGAGAACCTCTTCCTTTATGAAGTCGGTTTAAAACGTTTATACGTTAATCGATGTGATCGCTTACAATAACCATACTTTGAATTTTACATAGCATAAATGTCACCCGCTAGGCTACAACGTATGCAATGCTGTTGAAGTGTGAAGAAAATATTAATTTGCGGACAAACAAATTACCGTTTTAATCGTTCTATTTTTAGCATTAATGTCTACAAACTGTCTTTTCTTACTAAATCGATGGCATCCTGTAACTTTGTAATTCACTTTTTTTCCCTATCTTGAACCGTTTTCGAGATAGGAACGCTAACTCCACTGTTTTTTACCAGATGGTGCTATAAGCGGTTGAATCACGTTGCGCACGACTACTATACTATACCTACATGCAACTTTTATGACTATAGCAGCAGCCGTTCAGCAGTTAAAAGAGTCGGGACTCACTTTTTTAGGCACCCTGTGTCTTCTTTAGATCGTAAAGATATTACAATGGGACATATTTCAGACCAAGACCTTTTCAACAAAACAAAAAGTATCAAAACCGGAGCATCCGTTCAGAAGTTATGAGCTAACAAACATAAAAAAAAAACATACGGTTTGAATTGAGAACCTTCCTTCTTTTTTTGAAGTCGGTTAAAAAATCTTTAAATACGGTCAAAAAGATGATTTTTCAGGTATTCACAATTATAAGGACAGCTTGAATCTTAGTTTTTTTTTTCAGTTATTCTTTAAATTAATATTTTATGGGGTCTCTCTTTAGGGTGAAACAGTCAGACATTCTCTCTGGTATATATATATATATATATGTATTTTTTTTTTTAATATTCAGTTTCAATACCATTTCGTACAGCATAGATGATATTCTGAATACATTTAAACGATTTAAAATTGCTTTCCACTTGCATGCCCTTTTCTAATATGATAAGTTAAGGGTTTTTCAACTTTTAGGCCACGGGAAAGTCAATAATGCAGACGTTTCTTTCTTCAAACTATTTCCTATTTCTCTAGAAGTAGAGCAAAAATGTAAGTCTTGTTGAAAAAAATATTATTCCCCCCAAAATCTAACAAAAATCTGAGAATTCCATGTAAAATTTGCGGATATTCTTTTGATGTTTATAATGATGGAAAAAATTACTAAATTCATTCTGCTTTCAATAGAAACAGCTCCCCAGAGCACCATAGATCCACCTTTAAAATGCCCGATTCATATCTGCCTTTAAAAAATCTGCTCTGACTTTAGCTATCTTCAGATTGTGCCAGTTACTGTTAAAACCATTTGGTTAATCAAGAATAAAATGTTTTTCATCCGAAAATGCAACATTTTACCATTTAATATTGTCTTTATTCAACTTTAACACAGATGTTCTTTCCCCCATTAAATGCTTATTGATTATTACAGGTTTTTTATTCATTTTAACATATTATTAATTATTGTAAACATGCATAAATGTGGATCCCAACCTTTCGTTAAAAATTGCGTGCAAATTCAGCAGCAGTCATTATGAGTAGAACAGTAAGAAAAATTATGAGTCTTCGATCACTGTAAAACAACTCTGATTTTGCATCAGATCTCTCTCCTATCGAACCAGCAATTCAACGTTTGATCGCATTTCCTTCAGCAATTTTAGATCTTCGAATTTCATTAGAAATTCGGAGGATTGAAATCATCCTTCCACTTAAAAAAGACATTTATTATACTTCACTACATGAGCGTTTTTTTTTTCGAGGAATTATCAGTAATGTCCGTCCAAGAAAAATTGAAGGCTTATATATGAATTAATCTAGCTCAGTAGTTAACAAATTAGCATGTCAACTGTAATTTATCCGCTAGTAAGTTAAATAAAACGAAAAAATCTTCATTGTTCCTATAATTATGAACATCTAAAACCGTGGAGAAAAAAAGTATTTTGCATTATTTTTTATTAATTTTGTTTCATATTAAAAAAAAGTATAGCAGTTTTGGTTTTTAGAATACATATTATGTGCACTTAGTATAATCTTGTTCACAATTATTTTTACATTAGTTATTTCAAAACATAAAGTGTCCTTATAAATATGAGAAGGAGTGTATATTAGTCCCACATCATACTATAGGTATGAGAACTTAGGTAATCGTGAAATTTTTCGACTCCGGGTTTTTGACGTTTTTAAGGGGAAAAGAGACGTTGAAATTAATTATTTTTGTTTCATATTTTATTGCTTCTAAAATAATGTACTGTCATAAAATATACCATTTTTTATCCATAAAGCATATTTTAAAGGATAAAAAGAAATTTTAAGGATAGAAGTCCTAATATATATAGCAATTGGAATTTGACTTATATGATAAACGTACATATTTCCCCTTTAAAGTAATTTTTTTTTTTTTTTTTAAATTAATTTTCAAACATGTTTACATAAATCAGTTTTTGTTTTCTTCTTAATTTAAATCTACGTATAAAACTTAGATTTTTTTTAAATCTTGCTTTGACAAATGGATATCCCAAAAATTTAATATATATATATATATATATATATATATATATATATTTATTTATTTATTTTTTGTTAAATTAGCTTTGAAAAATGGATATCCCAAAAATTTAATTAATTTTTAAAGGGATTTTTATTCCATAAATAATGTATATCTTAAGTCTAGAAATTAAATTTGTTGATGTTAAATGTTGTGTTGAAATAAATACAGTTTAATTAACCCTATCGAACTTTATAATTAAATTTATATTAGTTTTTATTTTTTTTTATTTTTATTCTTTTCATGATACTATTGTAGATTGTAGCACTATCCTGGTTATTTTTCTTGTTCCTAATTTTAGGATTTAGGACTCTTTCATACTTGAATTGGTTCTTGAACTCTTAACTTATTCCATGATTCTTGGATATTAACTATACCTTTAACGGTTTACTGTTGCTTAATTTTTACACGTGCTGTGTGATAAAGATCATGTTTTCTATGAAAGTTACTTTTCATTTTCTTCAAAATTTATCTTTAATTATTCCAATAATTTCAATTTATCTGTAGGATTTTCTCATTTTGTGTGAGCTAACTTTGATATCAGTTTAATTATTCCAACATCTTCGGTTTATGTGTAGGATTTTCTCATTGTGTGTTAACTTTGGTTTCAGTTTCTATCTTGTTTTGTTTGGTTGAATGTTTTGGGCCAGGAGCAAAGATATATTTAGCTTTTGCTATCTTTGCGACAGAAAAACATTAACTTCGCATGTTTGTATTCTACCAGGCCCCTGATGACGTTGGCATGCAAAAATACCATTATTTAAGTCTTATTTGAATTTTTGGTTTGATTTAGGTAGTCTTTGGTACTGATCATTTTAATTGTTGGAATTGCTGGTAATATTTATTAACCTTTATATAATTACTGTAAGCTCTGTTTACCAATGTGGCCTTTGTGGGTTTTTGTGGTGAATTATTCAACTGTTTAGTTTTCATTCTCATTCTTTTCATTACACTCATAAAATATATATATATATAGAGAGAGAGAGATAGATACATATATAAATGCCTAATTTTAAAATGCTCCACGCTAATTCTAAATTATTTTAAATATCCAGTTTCTTTCTTTATATATATATATATATATATATATATATATATATATATATATATATATACATTTTTTGTATGTAACTGAACACATGCACATCTGGGTATTTAATTTTTTATATCTCAATTACAAAATCAGTTACCAAATAAATAAATAAAATAAATAAATAAATAAATTAATTAATTTTTGTCTTGCGATGAAATTTGAGAGTTCGTAATCAAGGGTAATAATTCTTTGATTTCAAAATGAATACCCAATTTTGTGACAATTACACAGATTAGCAATCATACAAATTAAAAAAAAAAAAAAATCTGATGTGGACACCACATGACTTCCTTATACACTTTTAGAAATATACATAATGTTAAAAAACATTGTCACTGGACCCGAAACAGTTGGCTAAAAATATTTAAAAAAAAATGCATGCATACGTAAAAAAAAAAAAAATAGAATTAAAAATAAAATTGTGCCTTGAGGGGACTCATGTCAAAGTTGTGCCTTGGGGGGCTCATGTCAAAGTTGTACCTTGGGGGGACATGTCAAAGTTGGGCCTTGGGGGGACTCATGTCAAAGTTGGGCCTGGGGGGACTCATGTCAAAGTTGTGCCTTGGGGGGGACATGTCAAAGTTGTGCCTTGGGGGGACTCATGTCAAAGTTGTGCCTTGGGGGGACTCATGTCAAAGTTGTGCCTTGGGGGGACTCATGTCAAAGTTGTACCTTGGGGGGGACTCATGTCAAAGTTGTGCCTTGAGGGGACTCATGCCAAAGTTGGGCCTGGGGGGGACTCATGTCAAAGTTGTACCTTGGGGGGGGACTCATGTCAAAGTTGGGCCTTGAGGGGACTCATGTCAAAGTTGGGCCTGGGGGGGGACTCATGTCAAATTTGGGCCTGGGGGGGGACTCATGTCAAAGTTGGGCCTTGGGGGGGGACTCATGTCAAAGTTGTGCCTTGGGGGGGACTCATGTCATAGTTGTGCCTTGGGGGGGACTCATGTCAATGTCATTTTGAAAAGATTTTGTGTAAATTCTGGCAAAAGCAGAATTTAGTTTAGGACGGAGGACTATTAGTTTTTTTTTTCTTCGCAATTATAACATCGCTTTCAAATTATTCAATTATATTTTAGATAAATTTTAGATTTCGATAAATTGCAAGATTTTTCCAAACCGTTTTTGAGTTATTACCGTTTTTTGATACATTCTGGCCATAATGAACCTAATTTTCCTAAATATCTCCAAAACGGAAAATCATACAAAGTCCAAAAAGGGAGGTGCACAACTAGATGTTATAACAAACCTATGTACCAATTCGCAACTTTCTACGTCCAACCGTTTTTGAGTTATGCGACATACGGACACACACACACAGAGAGACGCACATACATACAGACGTCACGAAAAATCGTGTAAATTCCCTTATATCTCTAAAACGAGAGCTCGTGTTAAGACGACACTTGCAGGTGTACAACTAGACATCATGACAGTCACACGTATAAATTGGCAACATTCAGCGATCATTCGTTTTCGAGCAATGTGAAATGCAAAATCCATTTCGCAAATCGGGATTACTATACTTCCTTATACATTGTATAAGGAAGTAAAAAGAGAGAGAAATGAAGAAAAACAAATTCGCATGGAGCATTCATTATAAGTGACTGGTTATTCTCAAAATTTCGAACCCAAGAAAAATAAATTTAATGGTTAAAATTTTGTAAAATCTTTTAAATAATATTTGAAGAACAGTAAGATGATATTATTTTAAAAGTATTATTATAATTATTTTATAGTAATTATCTGTATATTTTTTATTGCATCGATTTTGGTAATTTTCATCGTCTCTTGTCCCCTTAACCCTTTAAAGTTCATTACATATTTCCTTTTGAAAATTGTTAAATTAATTTAAAAAATGACTTTTGGACGTATCACTGATCATAAATATACAAATGAAAAAAAAAAAAAAAAAAAAAAAAAATAGCATTTTTTATTTTCCAGAAGTTTATGGTTTTACAGTGAAACCAGTGAACGGTAACGGGCTATTTTTTCTACTTAAACAAACTAATATAAAAATTGCAGAAAATAAATCAGATACTTTAGAAATCCAAAAAAATTATATTTTGACTTACTTATTAAGAAATTCAAATAATGATTTAGTCAGAAAAGAAGCAAGTGTGGTGTAAGCAGTGTCACAGCACCAGACGCCTAGCCAAACATTGCTGCTACAGCTCTTGCTTTATTATTTAATTTTTTACTTTATTTACAAATTTACGAATTTATACATAAGATTAACTATACTTACTGTTTTACCAGAAAAAAACTTTATATTCATAATTGCAAAATGTTTAGTACATATAAATTATTTAAAAAGAAAAAAATTATATAAAGATGTATACCCATATACATACTTTGTATATATATATATATATATTCATATAATTCCAGAAAATGATATTTTAAGAAATTGTAGAAAATCCAGGAAATGCTCATTTTCTACTCTTACCTTATGTCTTGCGAAATTCGACCTTTACTGAAGTTTAGTTTCTCTGAGAAACCAAACATTTTGCATAACTTTTCGGACAGTTCTGTTTATTTATATAAAAAATTGAAAGTTGCAATTTATGACTGAGAAGGATTATAGTAAGTTCATGTGCTATTATTTAAAATAAATATTTGTTCTTTATTTTTAAAATTGATACAATTTTAGAAAATTAAAGTGACTTCTATATCTGGCTTCATCTGAAATAGCATTTTTGGGATTTTGCTGTAGTGCTGCCATGTAGGGCAAAGAGAATGAATAAGAGTTTAATATTCTATTCACACTTTGTAAAAATACTAAAAAATTGCTGAAAAAAAAAAAAAAAACCCTGGAATGTTTGGTTTCTGGGTGAAACCAATGAACGTTAAAGGGTTAAACGTTGAGAAGGTAGGAATCCCAAAATCGCAAAATCGACTTAGTAACCGACTATAGGAGGCCAGTTTATTATCATATTAATTTGTTAGTGGATTTTTTTCTTCTTTTAGTACATATAACTTTATGCCAGCATGTTCCACGACAAACAGTCATACTACATGTGTTAGTCTGTGTAAACGACATATCAAAAACAAGTGGTCGTAAAGAGGTCGGACTATTTTTAAATATAGCTTATGACATTGGCAAGAACCCTATTTGTTTTCAGAATTCTAATTTGAAAACTTAGTAAGTTATTGGAAATTTACGAATTTCTAAACATGGGGAATGGGGAAAATTTTTGCACAAACTTGTGTTATAAGGATTATTTTCATCGTAAAGATACTCTTCTAGTTTTAAAGTATCATTTATGACACTAACATGAACGCAATTGACTATGAACATTCTACTTTAATTCGAATTACTCTTAAAATTCGAAAGTTAATCAGAATTTATGATTTTCTGTAACATGGGAGGATAGGGCAAACTTTCCACGAACCACGTTGGACCAACGATACAATGCCTGTTCTGTTTCATTATTTTTATAGAAATAACTAAAACTATTAGGGGTCATATTTCGCCCCACGGGTGTTGTTGCAGCAAATTCGTACTCTACCCTATGTTTTTGACCATGCTCTTTAATTTAAGCTTGGTTTGGTTTCAATAGCAATTTTACTAATTCATACTTCCCTTACTAGCGTCACAGACCACTGTAGAGTTTGCTGAAGAAGCGGGGTATCCCCCAGTGAAATGGCTGCATTGCCGTCTCTGTTATGATAAAGCTTTCAAGTAAGGTTTAAAACTTTAAGTTATTCATAATTTATTTATTTATATTTTTATGTTTCCTAACAAAAAAAATTGGTTTAAATTAATTCAATATTTCTGAAATTATCTTGATGACAGATTTCTGATTGAATACAAACTAAGTAATAACAATAAGTAAAAAAGTTTTTAAAAAAATGTTTGAATTTTTTTTATGAATTTGGAGCAATTTTCTGCAACCAGCATTTATGTATTTTTGTATTTGCTGTTTTTTTTTTTTTTTGAGCTTATGTATATATGTTGAAACGGATAATGTAAGAATTTTTTTAAGATGATAATCATAAAGAGAAAATTTATAATGACAAAATTTTAAATCTGGTCAAAAGTTAGGCTTCAAAAATGACGCCTGAATGTGATTTCATGGTCGCCAAACTTAAATTTCTGTGTGCAAAATATGCCTAACAACTGCTAAATTCAAACCCTGCTTTTAAAATGCTATGGACTGCATTGAAAAACTTTATTTTGTTTATCAAAACACAAGCAAAAAACTATTTAATAAATTTAGTACTATTCAAAATGCAGTTATTAATACTCACAGACAATCAACACACTAGGCAAGTATTAAAAATTTTTTTATGTGATGAAATAACTACCGGTATCTGCATAAATTACACAATATTTATGATTAAAGATACGCAAAATATATAATTAATACTCAGTGTGTTTATATAGTATTCAAGATATGTAATACAATACTCAACATATAAGATACATAGTTCTCAAGTCATGGATTAATGGTATATTTTTCTCACTTTTTAAAGTTTTTTTTTTTTTTCTTTTTCTTTCTTTTTAGTTATTTTCAAATATAAATTCTACTATAAAGTAAAAAAAAACTGTTTTGATTACTATTTTCACATGAATTTTGCTTCCGTACCATTACATTTGTAGTAATCGAAGCTTTATTATTATTATTATTATTATTATTATTTTGACTATAACATGTAAATTTTAGATATGAAATAAACTTTTCAAAATTTTATCTATGCAATCGGCAAAAATATTTTAGGAATAAAAACAAATTATGTAAAATTAATACAAATCAGTCAATTCCATATAATTCACAAAGATATTGTCCAAGGATTGTATGAATTATACCTAAGAATTTGTAAAATAGAGGTCTTTGTATACATTTTTTTTGACAAAGTCGGCTATTATTGTTAATTCATAAACAGACATTAAACTGGCTTTAATATTAAAAATTAAACTAATAAATCATATTCATATATGAAGGTAAATATATTAAGCATACACTTAAGTAATGTATAGCAATAAAATATAAACACACATATTTGTAATACAAATTAAAATATTTTTTAAGTGTAGAAGGGAATATTCATCATTGATTATCTTTTATTTTCTTGAACATTAAACTTTATTAGTAATAATGATTTGTTCTAAATTTTTATATACTTTCTTTGTGTTCTTTGGTGCTAGTCTGTATGAATTGCAGGATAATTATACAAGAATCTCATTATTTTTTATTTTATTTATTTTTCCCCCAAAATATGTTTAAAAGCAAGGATTAAGCTAAAAATTTGATTAAAAAAAAAGTGAAAGTGAAAAAATGAGAAATGTTGCCATTTTTTTTTTTTTTTTTTTAAATCTCAACTGAAAATTTCTTTCTTTATAGTGAAAAAAATCAATTGCGAATTAAATGGTGTTGACTGTAAAGTTTTGGGTAATACATTTTTACACATGAAGGCAGGATTGTAAGATTTTTATTAAAAAAAAAACCTGGATTTCTTTTACTGCTTAAAAAGACAAACTAAAATTAACTAGGAGCTCACTAGTATAGAAATAGTGCAGCATAGAAGCGAGCACTGAAGATTGTTTTAGGCTTTGTGAGGAAATTCGTATTATGGAGTAGTTAGTAAGGTAATTTTTGGATTACCATTACCAGTTTAATAGTTTAATTACAATTAACTGCATACATACTGTTATTTTGCTGCTAATCAATAAAATGTGTATATATATATATATACATATTTCTTCTTTTTAAAGCTATTCCTGAAATAATGTAATTTTTTGCTTCTGATTGCCAAAATACACAATTATTTTGATTCTAATCGATAAAATCTGTGCTTTTTTCTAAACTATTTTTGAAATGAGTGATAATTTTGGGGCCTATTAATAAAATATGGAATCATATTGCTGCTTATTTAGACAATTTATGCTTAACACAAATAATTACTGAAATAAGAGTTTATTTTATCACTAAACAATAACCTTTTTTTTTTTAAGTTATTTCTCAAAATCTGTGATACTTTTGTGGCCTATTATTGAAATACAGAACCATTTGCCACTAACTGACAAATGTTATGTTTACCAAAATATGCAATAATTTTATAACCTGTTATTGAAATGCACAATCATTTTGCCGCTGAGAGTCCAAATGTATGTTTAAAAATGCAAAATTGTGGAAATAGACTTATTTTCAGTGACGGATTTAGGTTTAGACCCGTGCCTACGGATGTCAGGGTTTTACGTGCGCCTAAGTTTTAAAGATAATTTAAATTTGAACAGCGCTGGTGATTAAATTTGAAGGACGACCAGTATTTAAAAAGAATAAGAAACATTTTAAATTGATTTTTTTTTTTTTTTTTTTTTTTTTTTTTGCCGATTATAAAACACTTTATCACTCCCCGTTTAAAACGTTAGATTTTTAGATAACGGTTTGAAATATACGAATAGATAGCGTTATATTTGTACGGTTGATCCTCCGGACTAAGTAGCGGCAATATGTAACTATGGGATGCTGCTTTTTTCTTATGGCGATTAAACATCCAGCAATATATTATGCTTAGATCTGGGTCGAGGATGGTAATTTTTTTAAGCTTATTAAAATCTTAAAAATGATTTGATTTTGAACACAAATCCAAACATTAAGAGCAACTGAAATTCGAAATCGATTAGGTTTTCAATCGATAATACAACTTTTAAAGCGCGATCTGCTCTCCCTGTCATGAGTCAAAGATGTTATGATTTGATGAGTGAAATTATTATCTTAAAATAATTAAGTATGCAATGATTTAAATATAAAATATCGAACAAAAAGCTGTAAATAAACTGTTTTTAAACAAACTTATCTACTTTTGAATCAAAATAATTTCTATTTTGATTAATAAAAATATATAAACGTAAAGTTAGTCTGTTCTTCAGTGATTAAATAAAAAATTAAATTCTGCTTATTAAAATTTTTTTGTAAGAGAAACCAAATAAACCAATTTTTTTTTTTTTTTTTTTTCATGATCAGATAAGGATTATTTATTTTTTATTTATGTATTGATTATTATATAAAGGTTGCACAGTGATATATCTAAGAAAAATATTTTTTCCTTTAGCTGTATTACATTTATTGTTATTATTACTATTACAAATGCATGATATACTTCAAAACATGGAAGGGGGAGCGCCATATCGAAATGAGCCTAGACAACACCACCTGTAATAATGCCTCCGAGCTGAGCTCTACGTCACGAAAGATCGGCCGATTTCATCCAATCCCCACGATCCAACATGTATCATAGGAAGTGTTGATTGGATAAAATCGGCCGATCTTCCATGACGTAGAGCTCAGCTCGGAGGCATTATTACAGGAGGTGTTGGCCTAGGGCGCAATCTAATTTAAAACCGCCTTTGCTTACTTTGCTGCAAATCGATAAAACTCTTTTTTTTTTTCAAGGCTATGCAATTATTTTGGGGGCTAATATTAAAAAATGGAATTATTTCACCGCTAATTATCAATTTATTTTTTATTTTTTATTTATTTATTTATTTATTTTTTATATTTGAAATAATACGAAATTATTTCTCCACAAGCCAAAATAATTCAGTTTTTATCTTTCTTGAAAGGTTATTTATCAAAATACACACTAATTTTGCAGCTGATTACTGTAATATTAAATGATTTTATTGTTCACATAGCCAGATAAAATTCAAAGCTGTCTGTGCATATACGTATTTCACAAAACATTTTCTGCAAAAATATTCAGATTATCACACATACATATATATATATATATATATATATATATATAAATATACGTACACAGGGGGTGGGGATTTTTAAAAATTCTGAACAGCCAAAGATTTTTTTAACCAATCAGCAATATATGATACATTGTTCATAATGTTTACGGCAAAATTAATGCAAATGTGAGGTAATTTATCATTAAATTTTATTCTTTTAAGTTCTCAAAGTGCCGTTTCTTAAAATACAATGTTCAGTATAGAATAATAACAGCTTAAAAAGCTAATAAAATCTAAAGTTTTTTCTTTTTTTTTTTTTTAAACTGTTTTACAGTTCTTTGGCTGTTTTACTATACTGATTATAAGTAACAAAACAGACTATTCGCTCAGCATGACCAAAAGGTTACTCGCCTTGCTAGAGGCAAGTAAATCAAGGCAGTACAGAATTTCATGTGCAACAAATTAGCAGCATCCAGTGACTTTTTTTTTTTTTTTGCTCATGAAGCGAGTATACACCAGGGTACTGACCACTGCATTACAGAATTTCATGCATTTTTTGATTCATGCACCAAAAATTAGCCGCATCCAGTGATTTATTTATTTATTTTTGTTAGTTTAGTTATTACTGCTGTACAGATTTTTTATTTATTTTCAGATTCATGCAAGGCTGTAACTTTGCAAATTTGTAGAAAATCTTTGAATTATGTTTTAAATTTTCAGAAAAATCAGGAGAAATATTACCCTCATTAATACATTTCAAAATTTATAGAAATAAATCGTTTTTCTCACTTTTTAGTTATCCAGGGGTAGAAATTAAGAAAATTATGTCACTGGGACAAAGGACCAGAAATTTTAAGATTTTACTCATCCATACACATTTTCACAGGTCAATTCACCCATTCTATTAAATTTTTAAAAATACTTACAAACTTGAAAGACAGAATAAATTTACATGATAATAGAATATATTTGTAATTAATTTAAAAACAAATGAAGTCTTATATAAATCAAAAATGTTTGTTTTAATAAGTGCGTTAAATGTCACATATTTACTATATATAAATTTCTATATTTTTTGTATTAAAATCAAAAAGAAAAGTTATTACAGTGAAATTAAATGAACAATTAAAGAGAGTATGTAATAGTAATAATTGTAAAACGTTACTTTATGACCTTAAATAAAGCTTACACTAATAATCTATTAAAAGTAAACAAAATATCGGAATTCGGAATTTCCCGACTCAGCTCAGCGGATGAATCCATCACAGTCTGTTAATTTTTCAACGGCACTTTCCTCCAACCAATCAAAATTTAGCAACGTTGAAAAATAAACAGCTCGTGAATACATCGATGGATAAACATGTACGTGATCCATGGAACTAACTATAATTTCAAAGCATATGAATGATTAGTTTTTCGCTTAAAAAAAAATATAAATTTATTATGAATTATTATGAAACAGAATACCTATAATTACAAAATGCTTCATTATTTAAAATATTATCTAATTAGTATTTTGGCGAAATGTAAAATTTTAAAATCTAATGATTTTCTTCATAACAAAAAAGAAAAATATACAACCTCTGACAATAAAGTTCGGTGAATGAAGTCAGAACGGCCGATCTGGCAACACTGGCGAAACAAAATGCTGCACCTATGTAGTGGCAGGTGTTGACCATCTGCCCCCACCGTTGTTCAGTTGAGCATCGTTTGTGTTCCGTGTAAGACTTGTTTTACAAAGTGCTTGTTTAGTGTGTTGGTTCTTAACTGAGAACAGGGAAATGAAAAGATCAATTTAAAGTTTTGTTTTAAGCTTGGCAAGACACCGAAAGAAACTCATGTGATGCTGGTACGTGTTTATGAAGATCAAGCACTGTCCATGAAGTGTGTATACGTGCTGTTTACCCGTTTTCGAGAGGGCCGGGAAAGGGTTTCTGACAACTCTCGTAGCAGAAGACGGCGACCTCCGTCAGTGTCGAAAACATTGAGAAAGTGAGGAAATTAATCACGAAAGATCGTCGATTAACTGTGCGCATGATAGCTGATGAACTGCAGATAACCGTGAATCCATGCGACAAATCTTTACCCAGAATTTAGGGATGAGAAAACACATCACTTGACTGACGATCAGAAGCAGACACGTTTAGAGGGTGGTGCAAATTGAACATCCACCATATTTGCCAGATCTCAATCCTCCAGACTTCTTCCTATTTCCATAACTCAAACTCGCTTTGAAAGGAAAGAGATTTGACGATATTCCTGACATCCAACGACACGTGACGAGGCCTTTGAACACCATCCCAAAAGAAGACTTCTTGCAAAGTTTCTAGGACATGTATAGCAGATCTCAGCGGTGCATAGTTATGGGAGGTGACTATTTCGAAGGACAGTAATGTAACTTTCGTTAATATTTCATCTACATTAATGTTACAGGACTATTCACCGAACTTTATTGTCAGAGGTTGTATTTAAGTAAAATTTAATTTAGTATATGTATAATAAATATTTAAAACAAACAATGAAGTCTCTTTTTTGCATTTAATAATAATAAAAAAAAAATCTAAATATTTTATTGACTGCATTCAGATTGAACCAACCAACCCCAGCTTAACGAAACCGAATAACATCTGTTCTGAATTCTGAGAATATGCAGAAGAAATGCATGTATGGCGGAATAAAAAATTGTTCTATTTTTAAACTAAATTATATAAAAACAAGAGTTTTGGGGGAAAAACGGGGAACGTCATGCTTCTCAGACAAAAGAAATTAATATCATATATCAATTTTTAAAAAAATGCCCGAGTTTTTTTTGAGAAAAAATTACTCCATTAAACCTGGTCCTTTGAAGTCTTAAATTGCAATTTCAGATCTCAAAATATACTGCATGTTGAAGTGTAAAACTTTCAGGATAGCATCAGGCAGAAGATAAAAGATTATTCTGAAAAAATCAGAACAAAATATCTCCTAATTGCTGAGATATTAAATGTCGGTGTTTCCAAATTCCTTTGATATTAAATTAGCTGTATGTATAGTGTCGGTGCTAAGCTTTGTTTGAGCTTTGCTGCGTCACTCGAAAAATTACCGTTTTTCATGATAGCGGAAAGTAGGTGAATATGGAATACTATTTCTATTTAAACTCACCATAATATAGTAAAGTATTTTAGATCATTGTGTATTCGATTATTGCAAATTTTCAAGTGTTATTAATGTTTTTTGATGGTTTTATGTTATAAAAAATAGAGTTTAGACGCAAAAATTTTTAATAGTAATTAAAAAAAAAAAGGGTAATATGGAATAGTTATGAAGAGAAATATGGTTACATCCATTTCCTTAAAGGATAATATGAAATACGGTAATATTTTTACAGAAAATCAGAATAATTGAAATTTTTATTGAAATAGTATTGAAAATGTATCATTATTCAAATTTTACAAACTTGCAAATAATGTGGAATAGTTGGTATTTCGTGTCACCTGAATCATCATTTTGGAGAATAAATCAACCTCGACCACTTGTTGGTAGAGATAAGTTCATGGGAATCGGACTACTAACTAACTCAACTTCCCTACCGGAAATGACACTAAGTTTTCACTCATTTTACTGCTTCGTAAATAGATTACAGAATTCCTTAATACCGACCTCGAAAAAAGTCTGATACTTGATAAATTAAAGAAGTTGTACGACACAAAAACTGTTCTTCTCACTGACACAAGATGAACTACCGCTCATATTTGAGGCCCAATGAAGATGTTTGGCGTGCTTCCGATAGCTTGCAGCTCCGTACAAGTGAGATATAACGGTATTCTATTTAACCCGATTTCTCACAGTTCTCCTATATATTTATATATATATTAGGGTATTCCTTAAATGTGGGGAGAAATTTCGTTTTTGTTTTTGTTTTTGTTTTTTATTTTTTGAAATTTGATACGCATACCCTCTATTTATTTATTTATTTTTTTTATTATTTATTTTTTTCTATTTGACCAAAAACACTTTTTTACAAAATATCAGTTCTAGGATAATATTAACATGTGCCGAACTGACGGGAAAATCCTAATATCTATATTAAGATTTTCCCGCCAGTTCGGCACGTGTTAACGTTATTCCAGAGAGCTAATATTTTACTAAATAGTGTTTAGGGCCAAATAGAAAAATTAAAGGGTATGCGTATCGGATTTCAAAAAATAAAAAACAAAAACAGAATATCTCCCTAATTTAAGGGACAACCTAATATATACCGGGTGCGCAAAAGTTCGTGAAAACTTTAAAAATTCATTAAAAAAGAACAAATGATGATAAAACAGTGCGGTTTGCACGAATGACATCAGAAAGAGGGCGGATTTTTTTAAGAACAAAAACAAAAAAGTTCAAAAAATGACCGATAGGTGGCGCTGTGGTTCATACACGTAGCTGATTTATAATTAGGTTGTCAATAATACACCTGAATGCACATGGACTCTTCTGGGATTCATCCAGATATGCTGTACTCAGCTGTCACAAGTGTTGTAACTCGCCTTACTTGCTCCATACAATGTGGTGGAGGTCATGTTGAACAACTTATGCTTAAATAAATCTTTGAAAATGTAGAATTGTATTGGTATTGTGTTTCTTCTCATTATATTTTAATGTATGACTCATCTATATTAGTTTGCTTAACCTATTCAACATCAACGCCACCTAACGATCATTTTTGGACTATTTCTTTTTTTTCTTTTTTTCTTTCTTTCTTTCTTTTCTTTTTTTTTTTTTTTTTTTGTTCTTAAAAAAAATTCGCCCTCTTTCTGATGCCATTCGTACAAACCGCACTTTTTTTATCATCATTTGTACTTTTTTAATGAATTTTTAAATTTTTCACGAACTTTCGGCGCACCCGGTATATATGAGAAAAAACGAAAGGAAATTAGAAACATGAACGTAAAAGAAATAACGGAAAAGATAAAACATTCATTTCGTGGAATGAAATGTAGTATAACTTAGGACTTAAAATCCATAAAACAAGTAAAAATAAAACAAACCAAGTCCTTCTGGCTCATTCGGAATGGTACAGTCGGTAACAAAAGTGTCCGAACACTAGCAAAAATTCCTATGTAAAAAAAGTACACTTCATACGGTTTTGTTAAATAAATCCTTATCAAATCATGTTCTTACACTGACTAAGAACAGGATTCGACAAGGATTTATTTAACAAAACCGTATGAAGTGTACTTTTTTTACATAGGAATTTTTGCTAGTGTTCGGACACTTTTGTTACAGACTGTAGGTTAAGTTCTTTTTAACTTATCAAGTAGCCGCCATTTTGTTTCAAATGGTAACTACAATTTATTAATGGATTTGGTGGAAATATTGGTAAGGGCTATGTACATATGGAGTTTTAAGCAAATCAGTTCATAAATACCATTTTTATGTGAATATGAAATTTTCAAGTGGAACTTAGGTGGTTCACAATTTAGATCCTCCACAGAAGGGATGGCTCTCCCGCTTCAGTGACCCCCAGAGGTATAATTTTGATGGGAACATGGAGGACATTGCGGCCACGACCAACACCACCTGTAATAATGCCTCCGAGCTGAGCTCTACGTCACGGAAGATCGGCCGATTTCATCCAATCCCCACGATCCAACATGTATCATAGGGACTGTTGATTGGATAAAATCGGCCGATCTTCCATAACGTAGAGCTCAGCTCGGAGGCATTATTACAGGAGGTGTTGCTCGACAGGGCTTTTTCTGGGAATTCAGAGGAAGTTTAAACTAAGGATCGGTTGTATAGAAGACAAAATAAGAGGGGGAAAGAAGGTTAAAGCAACAGTAAAATTTTTAAGTTAGGGACTCGAAAAGACATATTACAAGATTTTTAGGCATGGGGGATCTCTCATTCTTCAACCACGTTTCTTGCAACCATGAGAGCCCTGTGCATGCGCTGACTCAACGAGTCCAGTGTTAAAATAGGGATAATAACCTTTGTAGTTGAGAGAAAAAAAAAACAGTAAAGGAACGTCGAATGACTGCATGTTTCTCAAATCACCAATTTGGCATTCCTTTAAGCCTTTAGAATCATCTCGTCAGTGCTAGACGCAGGAAGCGTGGTTGGACTATAAAGATACTTCTGAAGCTCTTAAACAGTTAAGAACAGTGGGGGAACAACGAAAAACCTTAACGCATCAATATATTCCTGTAAATTACAGATTCTTTAACTATATGCCAGTACTCTTTATTGTATGACAGCTTAACCCTTTGAAGCAGATTTATCATCAAACATAATTTTTACACTTTTTTGATAGTTTTAAGTTATTTTAGATCTAAATAAATGGAAAATGTTATGTTTAAAATTTTAATTAATTTTGGTTCTAAACTATAGAGTGTGTCCCTTTCTGCGTTGAAGGTAAATTCATCATGGGACACAGACGTCTCATGAATAAATATTTTTACAAATTACACTTATTTACAATTACTTAGATATAGGAGTAGCAATAATTCATTACTGATCTTTTTTAAATAATCATATTTAATTAGAAATAAATTTTTGAAATTGGTTGATAAAAATTTTTTCAAACTTCTTTTATTTAACATTTTTATTTTAGTAAAAAATTTACTCTGATAATCTAATAGATTTTTTATAGTAACTATTAGACTCTCTTTTATAATAAAAAACTATCATATAATAATAATATTTGTAATAAGAACGTCAAAAAATAAATAAGCAAAAGGGACACCGGTGTCCCATCTGCGTCAAAGAGTTAAAAGGAAAGTCTCCTGCGTTTTGATAAGAAGACAAGAGCTTGCAAATGAATTTAATTAAATACTTGATTTTCTAAAACTCAAGTTTCTACTGCATTAAGAGATTTTTTGTAAATTCATGTTCACTATTTACAGCTTATTTGTAATTTTTGATAAAATCGGTCAAAAGAAAAAAAAAAAAAAAATTACCCCATCCTTATAATTACATGATTTCTACATATCTTCTTGACTCGACTTTTCTCTGCCACACTGCCAAAGTAATTGGTTAAAAAAATATATATTTAATTAAAGATTATTTTTCTATCTTTCTAAAATACTTTCTTTTTAACCGTATTGAAATATTTTTGAACCAGTGAACTCATGATCAAACTATTTAAAGCCAATTTCCAATTTTTGTTAAAGTTTGCGATTTTGTAAGCTATTTTTGATTCCAGTCCGGAAGCGACGTGATTAAGGCGTGATTAGATTACACCTCCTATGATTTATGTCTGGATACGCCACTGATACATACATAAATATATATATGTCTAATTTGTATATTACGAGACTTCTCGTGTTATTCCGGGTGATCTAACTCAAAATGATGACGGTGATTATTTACTATCTAAAAAAAAAAAAAAAAAAGTCCTCTCGTCTTTATTTGATTCAGTAACAAAGCCTCCTATGTACATATTTTTCCAATTTTTTTCAAAAGTCAAATAAATAAATAAATAAATAAAAATTCCTTACGTTGGTAGACATTTAAATTTATTCAATATGGCAACAAAATTGGCATTCATCCGATGGTTAAGCTTCTCTGGGATTGTGTTAAATAATATACTTTCACTCATTAAATTAGTACAATTATATAATTTAATGTAAAAGTCTATATAACAATTTATATAATTTAATATGACAGTTATCTAACTGCTTTTTCCACTTAAAATATATAGTTGCGTTCTTTAGCAATTGTTACTATATTAGTTTCTTAAAATTTCTTTCTTACGTTTTCTCCCAATTTTATGTTTAATATTTTTTTACTTTGTTGCCAAAGGAAGAAATAAAAATAAAAACCTTTTCCATTTGGTCCATTTTATCTGAAAGAAATAGGTCTCTCGTCTTTAAAAAAAAAGAGAGGAGGGGGAAGGGAAATAATAATAATAAAAGCTATTTTTGCTGAAGTCCAACCCGTAATAAATCGTCTTGTTTTAGCGCTTTTGTGTCAGCACTAGCGGGCAGGTATTATTTACAGAAACTTGAAAAACTGTTTAGAGAGTAAATTTTTAATCAGTTTCACCTTTATAATATTTTCATTGAACGTGAGTTCAAAATCTTTATAGTGTATTCAAATCTGATTACTTTTCAATTTAATTTTACTCATTTATTAATTAATGTTTATTTTCTCTGTTCAGGATATGTTGAGACATGAATTACAAAATATTTACAAAATACCCTAACCAAATTTTAAACTGCAATTTCGTATTGCAATGAAACAAAATTTGCATCCTAACCCATTTAACACTGATACACATATTATACTACATCCTTTCCGATAAATGCGACTGAAGCGCTACCCCATGTAAACAACGGCCGCAAAAGCCCTCCTTCGATTTTGCTTCCACGCAAGCGCTTCATTCATAAGAAAGATGGCGAGCAAAGTGTATGCCCCGGCTGCCGATGTATCGGCAACCGCGAAAATTTCTACTCTCAAACAATACAGAGAAATGTACGAAAAATCCATCAATGATCCCGATGCTTTTTGGGGCGAAATAGCAAAAGAGCTCTTTTGGAAAGTCGAACCGAATAAAAAGAATTTATGCAAATTTAATTTCAATCCTGAAAAAGGAGCAGTTTTTGTGAAGTGGTTCGAAGAAGGAAAGACGAATATTTGTTATAATGCTTTGGACAGAAATGTGGAAAAAGGTTTTGGGAAAAAAGTTGCTTATTTTTGGTAAGATTTTTTAAGTGTCTGCTTTGAGTTTTTCAAGAAGAAATAATAATAATTTTTTTTTTTTTTTTTTTTTTTTTTTTTTTTTTTTAAGTATACACTTTACGCATGGGCTTTTGTGTAGATGTCAGAGGTTATATATTGTTAACGATATCGAATAGTGGATATGTTGGAGACTAAACCGTATTTATGAAGATTATTTTTAAATTATCTATATTTTAAAGGAAGGAGAAAGATTTTCCATCTTTTAGTTCATGATACATTTTAGAAGAAAAAAGGTTTTGGTTTTTATGAAAAAAAGAAAGTGAGAAAAAAAGAAAAAAAAAAAATCCTATTTATTTCTTTATTTTTTTAACGTATAATCTCTTAAAATAATTTTAATTATATTTTAATTTTTAAATATTAAAAATAATAATTTATATTCATTAAGTTTTAATAATAATCTTTAAAAACATATTTAATGAAAAAATAATATTTTTTCTTTTTCTTTTCTTCTCCTTTTTCTTCTCCTTTTTTTTTTTTCTTATTTTTTTTTTTTTTTATTAAAGGATTATATATATATAATGTTTTGTTTTAGATTAATCTTGATGTACACATTTTCATTGAAAAAGAAAATATTATTTTCACTTTCCATCTGAGCGCGTTTATTTGATATTTCATGTAACTAAATTATGGTATATCCAAATTTGTACATTTTTTTCTGTAAGAGTATTTTGATTATTATTTAACTCTTTGAGATAGAATAGCGATTGTTTTCAATAAGCCAGAAGCATGGTTTCAAACTTTTGATAGATACCACCAAACATGTAATAGACAAACAATTCGAAAAGAAAAATGAAAAAATACATAAGAAAGTGCTAGAATAACTATCAAGAAATAAAAAAAAATCTGCTTTTTCTACAGATTCGATTGACTTACTATGTATAATTACTATGTACTTATAAATAAGATCCATTCTAGGGCAGAATATATTTGATCTATTCTAGAATTCTCTCTCTTTCTGTATACATTATATACATAAAGAAAGAGAGAGAATGAGAAAGAGAGAGAGATCTGATACATCATTCATATATCCTCTCTCAGAACGATACCCTGTGAGACATTTTCCAAAGAGACAGATTTCTCTTTTTCTCTCTGTATAAAATGTTTAAAAACGTTTTGAAACACTGTTTTATCTTTTATTTCTTTCAGAAAACTAAAATATTATTAAAAACTTTAATAAAATAATTGATTGTGTGATATTTATAAATTATCATTTTTAAATAATGTGGTGAATAATGGGGAAACAAATTATTTTCAGAAAATGAGTAATAAATATATCTCAAAATTATAAGATTTGAAAATATATTGAACATCAATTAAGCAAATCATATTTTATGTAATTTAATTATTATTTATCTATGTGTGACAATTTTTTCATTATTTATGTAGTCTAAAAAAAAAAAAAAAAAAAAAAAAGAAATCAGAAATGAGAAGTTACATAATAAAATTCACGAGAAAAAAGGATCCGGAAAGCACCTTTTCATTACGATATACTAACAGGTTAAAAACGAGATTCGAAAGCTAAGGATAAATTAACCTTTCAGGAAAAATTTCCCCTTCCCGAATTGCATAAATCTGTAATAACATATCATTAAAATATATATAGAGATATATATTTCATCGGGAAAAAACATGACTTTTAAATTTAAATGGAAATGTATCGCAATTTGAATTATTTATAATGAATTTCGTGCTGTTAGGTTATATTGAATAATAATAATAATAATAATAATAATCGAAGATGAGAACAATTCTTTTCTTCAAACACAATTTCTTCATTTTTTCCCAATTAAATTGCAGTTTTTCTTTTATTGAATATAAAAATAAATAAGAAGGCAATTCTTTGAACACTGTAAAGGTTTTATTTACTTAAATATTTTTTAAATGTTTTTTTTTTTTTCCTTTAATTTTGAAGAATGAAGTATTAAATGACAATAAAATAGTAAATATTTTGTACGTAAATGCAGCAATATATATATATATATATATATATATGTATATATATATATATATATATATATATATATATATATAAGGGGAGAAAAAAACATTCAACAGCGGTTTTTGGATAGCAAATAGTCAAAATTTATAAAAAGAAAATATTTTTTTTTTTTAAATAATTTTTAAAATGAGATACCTACTTTAAAATTGCATGTACACAGATGTAGGTGTCCTACTTCTCAAATGGGATACCTACATCATACTTGCCAACATACTAATTAATATTCCGTAGTATTGTTAGCCCCGCCTTCTTTTTTACACCAGTACCTTTTTAGAGTATTTTTCTTCTTATTTAACCATAATTGCATTTGGAAAACATTACTCTAAAAATTTACTGGTGTGAAAAAAAGGGCGGGACTAACAACACTACGGAATATTTATTAGGATGTTGGTAAGTATTATCCGTAATGAAATAGTAATTCACGTCATTAATCTATTAATAAATTTAATAAATAAAGCATTGTATTTAGTTCTGAAGGGATTAATTAACTTCTTAAACATATTAACTTATTTTTTATTTTATTACACATTATTAATATTTCTGTAGAATAAAAATTGTTACAAAAAGGAAATATTCAGAAGGAGGAAATTCCTGTTACCCTGTAAACATGAAACATGATTTTTATTATTTATTTTTTTTATATTTTTCAAAAATCAATCCATTTAAATGAGAAATTCCTCGTATAGATGAATTCAGATTATCATTTTATCCTATCATATATCAATATATGATATGCGAAATTTTTTAAGGAGTAAATGAACAAGAGATTTTTTTTTTTTTTTTTTTTTTTTTGTTTATTCATCGACTTTTTTTTTTAAATTGACTTTAAACTGAAAGATAGTCTAGATGATGACACTTCATGGAAAATAAAAAACAATAGATACGAAAAACATACACAAATCATAATTTTAACGCTTTCGACCCCCCCCCCTTCCTTTGCGTACAATGATGTTATGTACGATTAAATAAAACGATGATTTCTATTCATAAATTATGGGAGGAAGGTTATTTACGATTCATAAGGACGTGTTATGTATGAGTTATTATGCTACACTCTTCAAATAATATAACCTTATAAAATGTAAATACAAATTAGTACTAAAAAATTTTAATTTGTGCGGAACAAATTTTGTCATAAATCCGATGTTATGGCTTAAAGGTACAGGAAGAATAAACTATTTAATGTTAGGGAGTAAAAAAGCTGATAACAATAATAACAATTATGATAGCGATGATATCGTTAAATGATAATGGTAACAAAAGTAATAATAATAAAATTGCAATTCTCCTTATTCTATAAATAAAATTACGTGTTTTATAAATTTTCACTTATAATTTTCTCTGAAGCATTATATAAATCTGGGACACTAATGCATAGAAAAAGAAAATGGAACTGCTGATTAGGTGTTTTGACGAAGCGAGGTATGATTCAGTCAAAATTGTTTTCAGATAACTTTTATACTTTAATTTGTTTTTGTGCTCTTTATAGATTTTTTTTTTTTTTTTTTTTTACTTCACGTTTTCTATAAAAGCTCTGTCGTTTCTGTCAGTAAATTGTTAGATATACAGAAAATTATCATTTACACAGAAAAATATATCTATATTGGTCTAATAAAAGAAAAAAAAAAAAAAAAGATAATTTGTATATTAATCTACGCAATTACATTATTATGCAGTTGTAATGTAAAATAGATACATGACTTTAATACATTTATATTAAAGGTACTATAAATAACCCCCCAAATGAATAAGATTAAAAATAAATAAATAAATAAATAAAATTTGTATAAATGATATAGTTCTTTTTTTTTTTTTTTAATTATCCAGGCCTCAAAAATAAAATAAAATAAAATAAATTTTCCATTGTGCATATTCAATGTCTGGCCGTTTACCTTAATACGCACTTTTTTAATCAACCTTAAATGGAAATTTGAATAAAAAGAATCATTAAATTAAAAGAGGCAGACTTTCAGGTTTATACATTGTTTTTCAAGGAATCTATTATTAAATATTACAGTGCAAAAGCTCTATATCCCTCATATAAATAAGATTTCAATTTATTTATGATATTATATATCATTATTATATGATAGTGATACTAATGAAATACAGCATAATTATCGCAGTATAATGGTATTAGGGAAAAAAATCCCCCCCCAAAACGCCCCCGGAAATAAATTATAAAATTTTCGAAATTTCACACTTATAGGTCAAATTATTAACGAAGTTTAATTAGGGGAACATCTCCAGTTGTGGGCACCCCACCATACCTTTTAACAAAAAGTAAATATGATGGATTTGAGTACTGTCAAACATTCATTTTGACAATACGCAGTTATTGCGCTAACACCGAATTGAACAGACGCATTTGCTTAGTAAGTGCAGCATCGAAACAAAATTTTGAAAAAAAAAAAAAAAAAGCAACACAAAAGTAATTTCTGAATTTTTTCAATGTGCGATAAATCGAAGTGAATTAATTAAAAAATGTGAGTGTAATATATATTCATGCAGTATATTCAATATATTTGGTGATGCAATATCGAATTAAGCCAAAATTTGGAAGGAAAATAGTTTTTTCTGTCATTATAAAAGTGATTGTCATTCCCGGTTGTGGGCACCCATGTTTCTTCCATTTAAAGCGTGTTTTTGACTTAAAAATTGTCATATATGGTCGTTTAAAACAACATAACATATTTTATTAGTGTTTTATGTATTTTTAGGCTTTTTTAGCCATGTGAACCCCGGAAAAATCAATCGAACCAAAAGAAATGCATTTTAAGGCGATGGTTAAAGCCATTTAGGATTGCTTAGTATATACAAAATCCATAAAATTGACTGTCCGAGAATATGGATCTTCTCGCAGCTTCTGTGTCCCTACAGAAGAAGCCTAGAAAAAGTAAGGGAACTCCACCTGTCAAACTGCTGAACAAGCGCGATAAAAATAGGAACATTCACAATCAGGACATGATGTCGATTTCTGCATCATTTGTTTGGAGCACCTGCTACCATGCCGAACAAGAGCAAATTCCATCAAATGCAATGAGTATGATCGTCTGAGGCATTTGAAATGAGCCAATATACATGAAAATTATTTATTTACAAGCATTGCACTTCTGATTTGAAGGATTTTAATTTTAGTGTTTAAAAAAAGAAATCTGGTAATAGTCAAAAATATTTTCTAGACTAGCCTTCGAGATAAAAGCTTGTTTTGAATTTAAATGAGGGGGAAAAAATAAATAAAAATAAAAATAATATGCGATTTTTTCCCCCTTCAGAATAGTGTATTAAAACTTTTATGTAAATAAATTGTAAAATTTTTAGATAAATAATTAATGGATTTATATGGATAAATGAATTAAATAGCTGCATAAAATTGTGATTTATTATTATTATTAAATGATTTTTCTTTTAAATGCGATTTAATAGAAACATCCGCAATGTTTTTTTTTTTTCTTTCTTTTCTTTTCTTTCTTTTTTCTTTTTTTTTTAAGATGATAGCCCGTTTTATTTCTTTATTTATTGATAATTTAAATTATCTAAAATTAAGCTCTTAAAGTGAGAAACGTGGTGTATTTTTTTTTTTTTTTTTTTTAATATGTATCCACATTACATTGATCATAACTTTGTAAATTCCAATATAACTTCTTACAGATTGGTTAAGCTTTATTTATTTTTTAAGATAAGAAACATTAATACAACACTAGAAATTCTATAATTAAAAGATTTAGGGATATAATTAGCGTAAGCTAAATAATATTACACTCTGAGACATTTTAATTTAAATTTTAATGGTGTGTAGTGTTAGGGTTAAAGTCAGTTGACTAAAAGAGGGTCCTAGACCTGAGAGGTACACTCTCTGTAGAAAGTCTTTCTAAGTGTTACATAGCCCTTTTTATTTGAGTTTTGGAGAAAACCATAGTAAACTCCAAATGTATATGTTGACGAAAGCGATCTGGTATCGAACTTGGCAATTTCCTTCTACTAGCTTCCAGATATTTAAATTTTGATATTCCATTGATCAGAACATTGCAGAATTTTTCAATTATACTTATAAAACTTTAATTTTTGAGATAATTTTATGCAATGTTTTCATAGTGTTGAATTTAAAATTCGCCATCATAAAAAAAAAAAAAAAAAAAAAAAAATCCGAAATTTCGTTTTACATTCCATTTTATTAAAGTTTGTTTTCATATTTGAATAATGAAAAAAAGTAGTATTAAAAGTAGTATTAAAGTTAAATTACGCATCATACGATGGATCGGGCCCTTCCTGTGAAAATTTGAACGAGCCGTCACTGGATGCAAAGCATAAAATTAAAAATCATCTGAAGAATGTATCAAAGTGAGAAAGATCTTCTATTATACTTAATAAATATAAGTCTCTTGCACTGTATTAAAATCTATCAAAACTTGATTTTTTCCTGACTTTATTATGTTCTAATATATCTAGCAAAATCAATTTTTCGTTGAATTAATTAACTTCTACAGTATGTTAGAGCTCAGGCGTTTACTTTTATATTCATATCCATTTTATTGAGATAAACTGAACTAATATATATATATATATATTTATCTTGAAGGTATTTTCTATGTTAAAAAACATACGGGAGTGAAGCATAATGAAGGTTTTCTGAAAATCTGAAAAAGGAACTTATTCAACGAAGCAGAATTCTTGTCTCCTTTCTATCCTGCAATATAAATAAAGGTCTAGACTTTATTCCACCAAAACAAAAATGCTCTTTAGAAATCTTCGCTTTTGTTTCTAAAGCTGTTTCTTTCTTTCTCTCCCCCCCCCCTCCCCTCAGACTTTTTGTAATCCTATTTAAGTAAAAAACAGCTAAAAAAGAAAAAGTGATATGTAGTTAAGTCATGCTTTAAAATGTCAAAATGAAGAGTTTTATTTGCAGATGCATTCATTTCAGTTTTACCTAATGGCGTAGTTAATTTATAATGCATGTAATAAAGAAAAATATATCGAAAAGGTATACTGATACTTTCACTTTCTTCGTTTACCTTAACGAGCAAAGTGATCCATATTGATATATATATATATATATATAGAGTACGCAAATAAAACCTTTTAAGTACTAAAATTAAATGAAAAACTATGTTCAAATACACAGATAAAAGAATAAAACTTGTACATTCAGAAATTTGGGAGAAACTCAGAGGATTTAAATATAAAGGACGAATAAAGCAATTAATTTCATAAAGATTTAAAATATATTGGACAAGGCGCAAGAACAAAAATATTGCAAGTTGGTGAAAAAACACAAATATTATTATAATTTCGTTACAAATAAATATATTTGTGTATGTTTCATATCAGGTAATATCATTGATTTATTATTTTCTTCTTCTTTCTTTTCTTCCCAAGAAAAAAGGACATTTAAACAGATTAACAGAAAAAAGGATTTACGGAGATCTTATCTCACACAATATATACACCCATATATATATATATATATATATATATATATATATATATATATGAATATATATATATTTTGTTTATGAACTAATACAGCAAAATTAAACGATCTTTTCTAAATTCAACACTTGCTTTGAATAGAGGGAGTTTTAGTGACGAATGACCCAACAAGGTCGAGCTGGGTCAGACAAGCATAAAAACAAATCATTGTTGAAAGCTGTGCGCAATTAAATAGTCAATTAAGTACATGTACCAATGGCAATACATAGCTCTTATTTATTATTATTACTTTAATGCTCACTGCGTTGAAAACTTGATGCAAAATATGGGCGAAATTGAATTATAATAGTGTATTGTAGTTATTATAATTCAATTCGGTTCAATTCTTTGGTTTAAAAATTTTAGCCATAACTTAAAGTAACACTGGAGATTTACGGAGACCTTATCTCACAAGTCTATCTCAAACAAATATATACACGCATATATATATACATACATATTGAAAAACCAAAAATTAATAATGTAAGTAATATAAAGAGAACAAATTGACATACTCCATGCGCAAGAAAATGCAGCAAATAGAATATGTATTGTTACTTAAATATTCCTAAAAAAAAAGTTCCTCATAAAATTTCTTACGTATAATAGCAAAATTATTATCTGCTTTATTTACTATGAAAAGGATAAATTTAATTTGGAAAAACTCAATGCTGTTTAATAAAGTTACTAGCTGGAACCCGTCGAATTCGACGATCACTTTATTGACCGTAATGTTTCAAAAACCGTCGCATCATTATTTAAATGTGTTTCATGATAAAACATCTAATATAATTTACGACATTTCACTTAAAAAAAGAAAGTCGGAAAAATGCTTATAAATAGAAATACTGTATATGACATCACTTTCTACAAAGTACTGTCAATGTGACGGCAAACAGACTTCAAATAAACAGATGCTATCTTTTATTTTCTATTTCGTTTAATACTAAGACTATATGTTAGCTGACACGTCCGGCGTTGCCCGGGCCCATGATACCTTAAATGAACCTTAAATTTGTATTATTTTATACCTTTAACTCGATTTTGTTTGAATTTCTGTTTTAAAATGAAAACATCACGAAAAAAATAATCATTTGTAAAAAAAAAAAAAAAAAAAAAAAAACCTTAAACAGGACGGAACTTGGGTTCGTGACCCAGTGCCTGCGGCACGTATATGCAAGCCACTAATACCATGAAAAAATTCTCAAAAATTAACCTTGAACCGAACGAACCTCTGACTCGTGTTACTGCTGCCTGTATGCTACGCAGGCGCTGCAAAATCTACTTTCCCCCACCAGGGAGCGCAGTATGTTGTATACGAACATCACCAATCACCTTGTATTTCCAAGACCTTTCAAATAAGGTGTCACATGGTGGTGTCAACTGCAAAATCCTTTAGTTGCACTTTCCACCACCAGGGGGCACAGTGTGTTCTATAGGAACATCACCAACGGTCAAGAAATACCAAGGCCTTTAAAATAAGGTACAACATGATAGGGCCCACTACAAAATCACTTAGTTCCACTTTTCACCACCAGGGGGCGCCCTATATTATATACAAACATCCCCAATCAACATGAAATTTCAAGACCTTTATCAACAACCGCCTTGAATTTCCAAGACCTTTTAAATAAGGTGTCACATGGTGGTGTCAGCTGCAAAATCCTTTAGTTGCATTTTCCACCGCCAGGGGGCGCAGTGTGTTCTGTACGAACATCACCAACGGTCAGGAAATACCAAGACCTTTAAAATAAGATGTAACATGATAGGGTCTGCAGCAAAATCACCTAGTTCCATTTTTCACCACCAGGGGTCGCACTATATTGTATGCAACAGAAAGTGATTTTTTAGTATTCGACTCTAGTCCCCATATGTACAATTTCTTCACCGTGAAGTAATTTGAAGCTTAGTTAAGCTCGTAAACGTGTTTTTAACCCGTTTCCTAAACGGTCGGGGGGGGGGGACCGTTCGACTTTTTTTTATTTTTCTCTTCTCATAGCACATCTACAGACCAAGACCTTTTTTTAGACACATCAACCAAATTTTTACACCAAGTAGTTCTCTCAATATAGTGGAGACAGACAAAAACATGTTTCAAATTAATTTATAGATTAGTTTATTTTAATCAAATACATCCTTTTTGTTTTTATTTGCTAACATTGCCGGGCACTGATGGTGATTTTTTTTTTTTTTTTAATGCTTTTCCTATTACAGAAGCAATGTTATTTATTTTCACCCTAACAGTTATAAATACCCCTGACGACATTATAGTTTTCTTTTTCTTTCTTTCTTTCTCCCCCCCCCCCCCCCCCCGATGAATTTTCATTTTTTTTTTTTTTTACCATTTGTTAATCAAATTATGCATTTTCATTAGGAAATCTTCAGTTGTTATGGTTGTATTTTAAATTCTTAATAATTATTATCGTGATTTGTTTCATGGTTTCTTCTCATTATCGTAATGAAATGATTTATTATACGTATTTATTTCAATCGCAAAAATATTTAAAATGATGCAAAGTTACTTTAAAAGTCACTTGGATCAATATTTTCAAATAAATCTTACTAAAAATTCCGAAATTCATCTCTGAAAAGAAATGAGAGGGGGGGGGGAAAGGTGGGGAAGATTTTGTACAATTTATCTGATACTACAATTCAAAACAAAAGCATACATTCATATTTAAAGACTAACATGTGGAGAAATAGATCAATATTTTACTATCAAAGCAGACTGGATTTTGAAATCTTTCCTACTAATTACGCTCTTAAAAGGCGAGAATGAAATTAAAGTTTTACTCATTTCCCCAAAATAAATTCACCTTCTCATCTCGAGTTGATTTCAGTCAATTGAATGATCACACTGCGCTGCAAAAAAAAAAAAAAAAAAAAAAAAAAAAATCGAGCCCTGATATCATTCCTGCTGATCCTTATGTAAAACGACCTCCTGAATCCGAATATGACATCCATTTTGCCCAATCACCTACCGTTTTCTCGGGACGCCACCCCTTCTCAAATTTTATCACTGTTCGGTAATTTTATGGCCATGAATTTGATTTGGAGAATGAAAAAATAATTATACTAACACTTAAAACAAAAAAATATAATGTATAATAAATAATATTAATAATTGATTAATAAAATATAATAAATGTAATTCATAATTTCAGTGGCAAATCCCCCCCCCCCCCAAATTTTCCCCTTGCTGTAAATGTTCATGTTTTAGAATTTTTCACTTCTATAGCTCCTCAGAAGATGCTTAACAGTTAAAATAATCTTTTTCTCCCTTACAAATCAGACCTATAGCCATAAAATTACCAAAAATTGATAAAAATCCCCCAAAAACGGTGGGTGACAGGGCAAAATGGGTCTCATATTCGGATTCAGGAGGTCATTTTACATAAGAATTTGCAAAAGGAACGTTGGGGCCGAGTTTCATGCAGAGCAGTGTAATAATAATGCACATAGATTTGAGTTATTACGGCCACGTTATCGAAAAGAACTGTACATGTAACAAAAAAAAAAAAAAAAATGCATTGTAATTTTTACAGCAGAAATATTTGTAAAAAGTTGAATGGAGTATATCTTCAATTTTGGTAGCAGAATTTGCTATAATTATTTGCTGTTAAAAAAAAAAAAATCACGTATGAAAACACAGTTATGTCTGTCTTAACTGAAAAAAAAAAATAATAAATAAATATATTAAAATAATTTTTAAATTTGACATTTTAATTTTCTGTTAAAAAAAAAAAAGTTTTCAATAGTTTAAAAAAAAAAAAAAAACTTGCACAAACTACATAATTTATAAAACATCACAGTACAGTTACGTTTCTACAACGTGGAAAACACAACACTGCAGTGAATATTAATGACATCGCAGGCACGTCCCTCTACTCCACATAACATCTCAGGAATATTATACACACGTCCTCCATTTGCGACATCATATGCAGCCTCACATAGAAATCACACTGGTACATGTACGGGACGCATTTTTACTACCTTTACTCGAGCTCAAACGGGGTAAGACTGGGGATGCAGTTCGACGTTGCTGATTGGTTTTTGTTTCGCGTGTCATATCTGACGTCACGCTTTCCGCGAAAATTTGATGAAAGATTTTATCTCGTAAAGTTTTTATGGTAATACTTTATTGTACTTCGACTTTATTTGTAAATTGTCTGTATTTTCGGAGTCAAAATTTCGTCCATCATTCATTCATGAAATTGAATCTATCTGATAATATAATTACAATAAGATAATATAATATCTGATAATATAATTACAATTCTCAGTAATATAAAAAATTTAGATGACTGTAAAAAATGTATACAAGAATTTGGCGAGTTGACAAACACCAAGTGGAATTCCAGATCATTAAAGCCATCAGCTCAAAGAATTGCTTGCTCGAAAGTATTAATATAAGGTTTTTTTTTCATTCCATTTTAATTTTATATTATGTATCATTGTTGAGCATTTTTAAAGAAAAAGCTGTAATGTAAATAATAATAATAATAAATAGATAAATAAAATAACACATTTCCTATTCTGTTTTTAATTTTAACTTAATTTTAATTTACTTATTTATTTATTTTTATCTTAAAAGAAATTTATCTTTAATAAAAGCACAGGAATTAGTAATTAAGAAGCGAAACTGCATTAACTTACTAAAGTTATGCAGTTACGATATTGCATTTAAGTCTGCAATGCTATATTTTTTAAAAACATTTTTTCAAATATCTTTAAAATATTCAAAATATGTTTAAACGTGGCGCCATCTATAGAATCGGATTTTTGTTAATGCACTTAAAATATTATTATTTATTTATTTTATCTATGTATTATAGATTTTACAAGATATTTTAAAGTGTATAAGGATACAAATGAAATTTATATGCAGATATACTCTATGTTACTTTCTTTTTATGTATTCAGTTTTTTTTTTTTTTTTTTTTTTTTTTAATTAATTTATTTATTTTTGAATTTCCCTAACTATTTTATGTTGCAATTTTTATTTTAAAATATAATTTTATTTTATTTTTTAATGTCACATAATATCTTCTTAAATCGAGTAACTTTTAACAGAATAAATGATTTTCAATCCCAAAAATATTTTATAGTTTATAACTTGAATCTTATTTAGAATATCTAAAGATTTTGTGCATGAATGTTTTTATATTATTTTACTATACAGAAGAAAAAATAAATAAATAAATTATATTTACAAAAGTGCTTTATTTTATTTATTTATTTACTTTTCAATTAGTTATATTTTTTTGTTCTAATTTTCATTTCAGAGATAAATGGTGAGAATAATAACAGCAAAATTATTTTTCATGAAATTCTCGAAGTAAAAATTGCTATCTATGCATTTCAATATTTCTTAGTAATACATAGCATACCTTTTCCCCTACTATATGGTTAAGAAAATGTAATAACCTGAAATATAAAAAACTATTTTTCCCATAAAATGGAAAAATAATGCAAGAGAGAAAGAGAGAAATCATATTAATTTTCTTAAAAAAAAAAAAAAGACATATGTTTTCAAATATACAAGAATTTAATATATATTATTAGGATTTTTAATGGATACGAAATTCCTTAAATGATAAGCAATTGTTTATTTATTTTTTCAAAAGTGCTATTAATTAATAAGGTATTTAGTACTACACGTAATTATTTATTTTTCAAATCAGATTTGCAGATTTTTTTTTTTTTTTTAATTAATTAATTTATTTAATATAAATAAAACGATAAAAATGATTATTTTATTTTTACTTAAGTTCAGAATATATATATATGTTGAATATTTTTAAATTTGTTATTTTGATTATTATAAAAGAACAAAAGTAAAAAATATTTTTTGGGGTTAAAAATAAATGCCCAAATAAATAAAAGTGATTATTACTTAAAAAAAAAAAAAAAAAAATGAAATATAAATTTATATATATATATATATAATTTTATTTTTTCTTAATATAAAAAATAAATAAATTCCACTTTTCCCTTTCTTTTCTTTACTTTACTTTTTTTTTTTTTTTTTTTTTAAAGAAAATTTCTGTTGAAGATCTGTTTAAAAATATGTTTAGGGAATTTGCATGAAAGTTCTACGAACTTCTAACATGAACTAATTAGGAAAATGAGGGGAATTAAAAAAATAAAATAAAGTAAAAAGATTACATAATAATTAAAAATCAAAGAAAAATATAGATAGCGCTACTATTTTCCTTTTCCAGAATTATTTTATTAGAGTAATTTTATCTGTCACAATTTTAATATGGTAAAATAAAAACTTAAATTACTCAGAAGAAAACTTTGTTTTCCAAATACAATTAGAAAACTCTTTCAAATATTCATATTCATTTATTCTCATAAAACGAGAGGAATATTGTAGATTATTACTAATTTAAGCTAAGTATTATAGTCAGCGGAGAATCATTGCGTCATAAAAGGAAGCAACCAATCAGCAACGTCGAACTGCATCCCCGTTTGAGCTGGAGTAAAAGTAGTAAATATGCGTACGGGACGTTGCATTACTATCGCTGTCACAGGGTTGTACATTTTAAAAGTCCGGTTTCCACTAGCGGTTGGAGCGGTACTATTCAGAATCTTTTGATGTGGTCAACCGGGCTCAAAACCCTCGAACTGGTTGAAAGTCTAGAGATCTCCTTGACGCTAACCCCCCTGCTGAGATAATTGAGGGGCCAGAGGCAGATATCTTTGTCAATTTTGCATGATTTTCTTTGAAGTAACTGCGCAATCTGGTTACAACTGATGACAAGACATTTGGCCCTTTGTGTCGGAAGCGTGATTAATGAGACAGTGCGATGTATCTACGATGTACTTTTAACCAAGGATGCTGCATGGGATAATTTATGATATTTGCGATATGTCCACTGTAGGGCACCAAAAAATTACAGCAGACATCTATTTTTTAATACTAAATAATGATCGAGTTGAAATAATTGAAGTAGCGATTAAATTAGTTATAACTTAAATTCGATGAAATAAAAAGAAGCATTTTGACTCAAACAAAGGCATTTTTAACTTTTGTTGATTTGAAAATAATAATAAAATAATAATAAAAGTTTGAGAAGGTGGATTAATTCATTTATTTTTAGCGAATAAATACTATTTCCTATTAGCATTTTATTATACATATGTTTATGATATTTTTTAAACTATGGAAATATTACATTAGACGATATGCCATGGTATATTTTATGACATCTAGACGATAGTGATATCACTAGAGCAGATTTTAACTGTGTTCTGTTTTATCCTTCATCTTTGACATCTATACAAAAAATATAAGCAAATACATAAATTTAACAAGCGATTCAAATTAGATATGTTACAGAGATTTTAACTCTAAAATCAAGAGTCATAGAAATATACTTCCAATTATAAAATTTGTTCATGTTGTTTTCAGTAGTAATTTTCAGGTATGACATTTTTTGTACAAGAGGTTGCATACATATCAAAATACAAAATTTAATTTTTATATTCTCTCTTCTTTCCTATTACTTGTATTTAGAAAAATATTGCCTTTTGTTAAGAGGCAGGGAGAACCCCTCTCTCTAAATGAAAAATTAGCTGAGTTATCGCTTTCAGAAACTTTCGCGTTTATCGCCAAGTTTTAACTGGACATCTGAAAAGTGAGAAAATTTGGTATACATTACACTTCAAGTGATCTTCATTTATGTTTACTGCAATTTAACGGCTACTTTTTACTCTTTTAAAATTTCTTTTAGTTGAATTTATTGTAATAGGCATGCTTCATAGTTTATAATAACACTGATGACGGTGTTTCACTCTGAATCATATTTAATAAGGTATAAATAGTGATAGGTCTATTTCTGTAACACTGTCCTATAATGTCGAAAGTTATATTAAAATGAGACTTGGCGTTTGATAAATAAAACAAAACAACTCTAAAATCAATATAGAGTGAAAATTCAGGCAGCTGTTTGAGTAGAATTGAGCACACCGTCATTAATGCATATAGGAATGGTATGTGCTCCTGTACATATGAAGGGAACCGAATTTTACTGCGATTTATCAGCTAATAGAATTGAAGGGATTGTGAGAAATTAAGCAAATTGATAAATCGCCAGTAGAATTTGGCTCCCTTCACATATATAGAAGCACATATCTTTCCTATCTTTTATGTACTGATGACGGTATGCTCAGTGCTACCGCAATAACTGTCTGCATTTTTACTTTATAATTTTTGGCGTTTTGTACTTTGCGTTGAAATCTTTTCCTGTTGGTTTGAAGCTGAAAGGTGCTTATTACCTCGATTCATCGATCGATCATAAAAAATTTCGCTGTTGTTCAAGAAACCTTTATATCGTCAAGTACTATTATCATTCTAATGAATAAAGACAACAAACAGAAGTATCATGATCTTACGTTAAAACCTGAAAAGAAGCATTATTTTTACAGGGTGATTTTAAACATTTTTTGTTTAATATCTTGCTGTTTCCGTTTTTGCCCGTTTGAAAATTGATAAGAAGGCGAAAAAACAGAATCCAAGAAATGTTTCTGCAGATTTTAACTAATATGTTAGTAAAATATAAAAAAATGAGCGGTGTTGGGCTTGGGGCTATGACGAAACTTTAATCTCCCCAAAAGGAGAAATTAGAATATCGTGTGCATTTCGACGAAACTTGAATAGAAAATAAATGTATTTAGAAATATAAAGAAGAATATAAATATAGAAGATATAATTCAATTGATAATGAATAAAACAATTTTATATAATGATAAATAATGAAGATATAATAAATATGAAGATATAATTTAGAAATATAAGTATATAAGATCATGCAATTTTTTATAACGGAAAAATGAATCCCATACGTTACGTGTCCCTATCTTAAAAAAATTTTTAGTGCAATCGCATTGAGAAGCGCTTTCTTGTACTGTAACTTAATTTTTTATGCTAACGAAATACGCACTAGACGCAATGTTCAGATTCAAAAATTCCAAACCCCATAACCCGTTAATACAACACATTGCTTCCAAAGTATTTTAATAAGCAAGCTAATATCAAAATGACAATACTGGTAATCTTAACAAATATGGATTGCTACGTAGGGCATCATCAAGTTTCAATTATTACAAAGTAATAATTGACATATCCGCTTTAAATTTATTCTATAGATTAATTGTACTGGTTTATATAATGTTGTAAATTACAGCTGTCATTGTTGATTATTTTTATTTCAGGAAGCCGTAAATTGAAGAAATCCGCACCTATCATATTCTCTTATGCAACGAGGGAGTATCAAAAAGTTTTAATTATTACTAAAAAATAGCCGAGATATCTGTGTAAAATGTATTTTGCATATTAATTGTTCTTTATGTACATAATGTTGTAAATTTCAACCATAATTGTTGAAACATTCGATTTAAGAAAGCCGTAGACTGAAGTAACCTACATTTTCCCAATTTTACAATGGCAGCCGTCGAAAGGTCAAGAAACGTAGGGGAAACGTAAAACTTTGGATGGTGACTATGTGTACAGAAGACTTAAAAATACCAAATAAAAATTAAGTATCTGTCTCCGATATTTTTAAGTAACAATTAAAATTTTACGAAAACACCTCTTATAAATGCTTACGGAAGCAATTTTAAGATGAAATTTACACAATGTGCAGATATTAATTACTATTGACGTAATTAAAAGTTGAATTCCACTTTCTGTTTTTTTTTTTTTTTCAGAATGAGGTACATCTTGGGTAAGAATAATTTGCCTCACTATTTCGACCATTTAATAGATATATACACTTTTTCACCCTTTTATTTTTGGTCTTTATAGAAATGGAAAATTTTAATAGATTTTGTTGTGTTAATTAGAATGCTGATAAGTTTAATGCGTTTATAAAAACGAATGTGTTTGAAAGTATGTCAAGAAATAGACACAGTTTAGATCTAAAATGTAGCCTTAATTTACTATATTCATAGCTAGAGAAATACACAACTAAGATCGTCAGTTTCTACGATGAAATTTACTATTTGTTAAATTATTCTGTTTAAAATGCATTTTTTTTTTTTTTTTTTTTTTTTGCGAATTAATACAAATTAAACAAAAGGTCATGGGAAAAGAACCTCAAATTTATAATTCGTAGATTATTGCTGATGTTCATTCGCTTTTATCTTCACTTTGAATCTAGTTAAAAATAAAAGTAATACAAAAAATTTGCAAGTATTCATTAATAGAAAAAGTTTATTTATTTATTTATTTATTTGTTATTATTTGAATGCAGTCTTAAGTATCTTGTTTCTTTATTTTAAACAAAAGCAACGTTTTTTTTTTTTTTTTTTTTTTTTTCAATTTAGAAAGTTTTTAAATTTTGTTGCATATCGAATGGTTTAGAAATTCTAAAGTCTATGGGTCAAAATTTTCTAAACCAAATAGTTATTGACTGGTTATAATAACTGAAGAGCAATAAGTGGTTTGGTATTATATTCAGAAGAGACAGGCATATTTTGATCCTGCATCCTACAGATAAATTATTCTGTAATACAGCAATAACATCAATACGAAATAGATCATTCTATTAGGTCGACCACCGCATATCGGTTTACCTTTTTTAGCATATTACTTAATATTTTTTTTTAAATATCTTATTGCATACTTTAAGGATTATTTCTTGATATTTCATTTTGAAATAAAAGCTCCCTTCAAGTTGCTTTATCTGACATGTATCCACACTGTTAAAAATTTCAACAGAAAACTCTGTGTAATGTATTATCTTAAGTCTTACGTAAAATTATAGAGAAAAATAAACGGAGATGTTAAAAAACTTATTTTATATATTCACTTTAATAACAAATATTAATTTAATTAATTATTGGTGAGAATATATTTTAGACTTAGAATGTTTTTTCTAAAGTAGAAACAGTCATTTTTAACTTTAATTAAAAATTTAAATAATAAAATTAGGTAAAAATACAGAATAAAGATTGAGAATCTCGATTATTCACTTTTAAGAGAGAGATTATGGAAGCAATAAGGTGATTTAATTGAATCAGGATCAGGTAATTGTAATCATCCATTTCATATTCTGAAGAGACTATTTTGATCCAAATAGATAGATTTATTTCATTTGCATTTTAATCATCTTTTAAAAGATATCAGTGTCGTCTTTAATTTCATCATATTTTAAAGGTATATTAAATGTAGAAGAGTAATATATTGTTTCATCTATCGGACAGATTTATTTAATCTATCTTTTAATCCTCTGTTAAAAGATATTAGAGTTATAGTTAATTCCGTCCTATTTTAAAATAATATTTTTTGTGAAAATCCAATAGATTATTTCTTCAATAACTTTACAATCAGAATAATTTAGTGCAACTCCTGAAAAGAAGAAAACAGAAAGGGTAAAGGGTTGATAATTTAAACGGAGCGATTTTTAGAATATTTGGATGAAACCAATACAGAAAATTGATTAAGGCAAGCTGGTTCAGATTTCGGCAGTTTGGTATCGAAGAACAAAAATACATTTTCTTTATTTTGAGGTAAGAGAAACTCAAATATGAGCAAAATGTACATACATCTTTTTGTTACTCATCCATTAATGATAAAATCAAAACTGCATATATTATTTTCTCTTAAAAATGTATATACACAGCTGTCAACTTGTAAGTTTTTTACTACCGGAAAATTTCAATAGGAATTTTGAATAAATTTTTGTAGAAGTTTCTGCGATTAAATAAGGTGAAAATTTTTAGCCAGAAAAGTGGTATTAAAAAACGTATAGGATGGCAGCTATGTATGTATGACAAATAGTTCTCGAACAAAATCCGTTACTTATATGAAAAAACTGCTTAAAAAGAGCTGAAATGGCAATGAACAAACATAAAGATGTAAACTAATGCAAAAAATAGACCTAAATATTCAATGAATATACATTAATATAGGTGTAGCTTATAATTATGACTGTAACAGAATTCATGTCATTCTTCAACAAACAACTAATGAATTCTTTTTTGGCTTGTTTAAAGTTATTGCGGCATCGACAAATCAGACTTTCGTTGGGTAACGAGGGTCAAACTTATCAAAAGATTTCGTCTAATGATTTTTCTTCCAATAGATGGTACAAAAGTTGAAAAAAAAAAAAAAATGTACAGGAAGTAAAAGTCGAACAGTTTTCTTTCAAAATTTTCAGCAAATGTCAGTATCTGAAATAACAAGAAAATAAAGATACAGAGTTGTAAGAATAATTTTGATAGGGTAGGTGCTCTAGTGATTGGCATGCTCCAGTAATTGACATCTATCCCGAAATAATTACTAAATAAGAAAAATAATAAAATCATACATTTTACATATTAGAATTTTAACATTTTATGTCAAACACTGGAGCATAGGATGCTAATAACTGGTAAAATGAATAACTATCAGTGTCAAACACTGGAAAATAGGGGCCAATTACTGATAAAATGAAAAACGGGCAGCGTCAATTACTGGAACATTGAGTGGGTGTCACATAAAAATTCATAAAAAAATAATTGTTATCAAATGTATATATTTTAACATATATGTGGTTCTGAATGTCTTTCATGTCATATGTACTATCTTAAGATTTCTAAAAATATTTTCTGATGACTAGAACATTATAAACATCAGCGATTGCTCTAAAGGTGTCAATCACTGGTGCACTTACCCTATATAAAGAAGACATCAAGAAAAGAATGTTTTAACAGAAAACACATTCATAAGTACTGAATTAAACATTTATATTAAGATTATATGTAAATGAAACTACTTTCAAACAAAGCAAAGTTTCATACGAGTTTCACAATGCGTCACAATGTTTCACAAGAGTTTTGTGATCAAAACTCTCCTGAAACTCAAAACTTTTCATTAAAAAAAAAATTGCAATGATTCAAATGTATATAAATTGTACTTTTATTAAACCTTGTAATTTGTTATAAGTGCTCTGTAACAGTTTGTTATAAAAGTTTGATAATAGTTTGCTGTAGTACGGCGCTACAAAGATTTTAGAGATGCTTAAACTATTTCTTGTCATTCTGTGGAAGTATAAAGGTTGAAAAATAAAATTCATATAAATTGTAACTGCTACAAGTTTTTTAATTAAACATATGCTTTGCTATCAAGAAATAGCAATACCACAATAATCTAACATTGGTATAAAGTAATACAATAATAATATAAAATACTATAGTGTGTATAATGTCGATAAATAGTATCTAGCTATATTATCTCATATAAGAAGAAATTAAAAAATTTCAAAGTGAAGTTTTTAAAGGAGAACGATATAGGATTGAAGTGATAATAGCCAAATTGCTGAGAAGAAGTTTATTTTATATGGCCCTGTATAGTTAATATAAATTTATCTTTTCATCTAAGTGTAGATGAAGAAAAAAGAAAGAAAGAAATAACCAAAATGTACAAATAATAATAATAACAATAATAATAATAATTAAAATGAAAATGAAGAAAAAAATATATATATATTATCCACTAGTAATATATTTCAACTTGAAATTGCATATAAAGTAACTGCACCACTAACAAGTAATGGTGGTAGTAAGTAGTGGACAATTTAAGTACATAATTTGGCTAATTTTTTTGTGGAATGTTCTTAATTTTAGAGGCTGTAACTATAGTCATAGTGCTCAGTATCTCGATTAATTCTTTCTGTACGTGACTGTACTTCAAAAAATGCTAAATGAATCATTTCTGCATTTGAAATATTAATTTTCCTGAAAGCTTAAAATGCGTTAGACTAATTTCAAATGTATATTTGATTAACAAAAGTTATTTTTTGTTACATTAATGTGTTAAAAGGCGAAGAAAGGAAAAAAAAAATCTATGAACTTGTATCATAAATTAAAAACAAATTATCTCTGAAAATTTTTAACAGTTTCAGTAACACATTGTTTTATTTAAAACTAGCCGACTTTGCCCGCTTTGCTGGTCACTATATTTACAGAAATTAAAAACAGATTAACTCTTTTTTATATCGCATTATAACAAAAAATAAACAGAAGATACATTGAAATTGCTCAAAAGCTCATTTTGGGTCTTCGCTGCCATCAGCAGCGTCTTCCTCACCCGCAAAATCTCGGGTAAGTCTCCCTATTGCCTGCGACAATGTCTTACCGATGGGTATCAGTATGAGTGCTTATCGGATAACAGTTTCGAAACGGACAGTACCGAAATAATTGAAGTAGTCCTTTTATATTTGAATCCCAGTTACATTTGAACAACACCATACGTACTGTACATAATATTTATTTTCACGTTATTTCTTATATTTTATTTTATTTATCCGGTCGACCATAAACTGACAGCAATTTCACGCTAAGTATAATATTATAATATGCTATGAGCGCTACGTCTACCTTATGAGACAACTATTTTTTTTTTTTTTTTGTGGTTATATATATTTTCCATTTTAAATATTTTATGGTTAGTTAATAGCGGCTGGCATATAGAAAAATAAATAAATAAATGTGTAAACCTGATCATGGTACAGCTTTATTATAACTCCCCTTGGCGACTTTTGAATTTTTGTCGTCATTTTGGCTTTTTCTATAAAATGCTACAGTGAGACAAAACGAGATAATTTATGCGATTTTTGTTTTTATTTTTGTTTCAGGTTTTTTTTTTTTTTTTTTTTTTTTTTTTGATGCGCTACTTGTTTTAAAATGGCTGTCGCGGAAGTAGAGTTTTTGGCGGAAAATGTCCGGTTTACATCAGAATTAAAATGTTTTAAATTACCCAGGATTGCCTATAAATAAACCTTTTTAATATAATGCTTAATTAGCTATCATGCCATGCATACTATCCGTGCCAAAAACGTACTATTTAAATATATATATACAGGGCCCGAGTTAGCCTAATTGGGGCCGGGGGCAAAAACTTCTTTGGGGCCCCCCTCTGCTTCACTACTTGGGCAAAAACTATTTTTGGGGGCCCCCTCTGCTTCACTACTTCAGTAATGAAGAATCGAACTTTATGGATGTATTTAAATTTTTCACATCATTATAGATCCATTTTATTTCTGATTGTTAACTTTGTCATCTAGCTGAGAAAAATACATATCTTTGCTGACATTAGGGCGGAATTCAGCTAAATTTTCGCAATTACGATGGCTCAATTAAGCCGAATTTTACACTGACGGATTTTGCACTGTACTGATATTTTGTTTTAAAAAAAGTTCATTAAAGAAGGAAATGTAAAATAAGCTTTCTATTCGAATTGGGGGGCCCCTCTGATGTGGGGGCCCGGGGCAACTGCCCCTTATGCCCCTGCCTTAGTCTGGCTCTGTATATATATATATATAACTAAAATTGTGGTATATTAAAAAAGATTATGCGGAAGGAACATGCTGGGTTTTTATTAGTGTTATTATTATTACTATTATTACTATTATTATTTTATTTATTATTTAATTTTAAAGTTATAATGACGTCATTTTGTCGTATACCTAAGCAAATTTGATTTTTGATAACTTTTATTATTCGCATGAAAATATATTTATTTTTATGTTGAAAAAAAAAATAAAATAAATAATAATAATAATAATAAATCGTAAACATTTTTGGCAACAACTGAATTTAAAGCTATATTTTAAATGGCTAATTTTACAGCTGTTATAAGGATATAATTTTCATATTTTAATTAATTAAAAAAAAAAAAAAAAAAAAAAAAAAAAAAACCTGATCAAAAATTCGGAAATTAGGATTCGAGGTGCATCAGGAGAGGTCAATACGATAATACGAACCTCCATGCAAATTTGTGTAGCTCCGCCATCAGCCATTTTCCTAAAAAGCGCCAAACATATACACATACACACATATCTTCTTTTATTACACATATATAGAAGAACAATTTGTAAATAACATTTTAATGTTCTCCTTGAATGATAATTTTACAAATACCAAGGCAAGTAAGTTTCTTTTCCCTTTTTTTTTTTTTTTCCAGGTGCACTGAGAAAAAATTCTGTAACAGACATCTAGAATCTAAATTGTGGCTCTAGAAAAAATAGTTCCATGTCATCCTTATAAATTCTAGTCCCCTTGGAAAGCGAGTTCTAGAAGCCCCTATTAGAATTCTAGAGCGTTTGCCTATATTCTCGAGGGCAAAGTTATTTAAAAATCTCTGGAAATAAATGAGACTACAAGAGGCGGGTTTCTGCATCTATAATCTTGGTTTATTACCAAATCCTAGAAAATCAAGCGAGAATTTCTCGCAATATAAATGATTCAGAATATTTAGAGTATTCAGAATATTGTTTCACCATCTAGAAATGTGTGCACTAGAAATTCTCGATAATTTCGTCTATTCAGTTTATTGGTGTGCCTTATGTGCATAGCTCGGAATTCTATATTTCTAGTTAAGGGATTTAGAAAATGGCCACTTATTCATTCTAGAGAAAGGTGGTATATTTTTTTCTCAGTGTATTTGTGGAATTGCTTGAAAAACTGATAGGTGTTGTTCAAGATCACTATAGGTTGTTCCCCATTGAAAATGGGGTAAATATCATTACTGGTTTGTCTACCGGGATACTAGAAAGACTTTCAAAGCTTATGTTCTATGAGAGGTATTTCTATAAAACATATTTTAACTTTAACACTTTTATAATCACAATGAAAGTTTTATAATCATAATTTTCATAATAATAAAGAAATTGACATTAAAAATACATATGCACAAGAAAATATCTTTCTATAGAATGTTGTATGATTAGCAATGAGATTTATAGGGCACACAAAAATATTCAGTTACATTAATGGCTATAGCTGAAAATTGCTAAATTTGCATTTTTTTTTTTTTTTTTTTTTTTTTTTTTTAATTAATCATTTTTAACACTTTCTAATGATGTTTAAGTGTGATTATGATATGAATTCGTCTATATGTCTTTCTTTCTGTCCATTTGTCTCCGTCTGCTCTCTTACTTCCGTAAATGTTCGCGGAATTTCTTAAAACTGATATACGTTATTCAAGTTCACCATGTGATTTAAACCAGTCAATAAATTTCAATTCTCTTCAACTAAATCCCCTGTTCCTGAACTTAAAAAATAGGGTATTTATAATGTCCCTTGTAATAATTGCGATTTATCTTACATTGGTCAAACAAAAAGAAATCTTGAATGCCGTTTACAAGAACATTCTCAGTATGTTATTAAACAAAAAATATCTAAATCTTCTATCGCGAAGCATAGCTGGGAATTTGATCATACTTTTAATTTTCAGCTTGCCAAAATTATCTTTTACGCCAAACGCGTTGCTGAACTGGATTTTTTGGAAAATTTAGCTATTTACCTTAATCGTGATAAAAGTGTCAATGAAAAATCTGATCCCACTTTGCTGTCTACAGTTTGGAAAAAATTATTTAGTTCAATTAAATAGTTTTATTAATATATTAATAACAACAATATAAATAAAAATGGAACACAAATGATTTAAAAAAAAAAAATAATAATTAAATAAAATAAATATATATATGTTTAATTAAAAATACAATAAAATAATAAATAAAATAAAATAAAAATATATTCCTTCTCTCTCTCACTTTTTTTGTTTGTTTGTTTGTTTGTTTGTTTGCTTTTTGTTTTGTTCTTCTGTTTGTTTGGTTATATCCCTCTCTGATTGGCCTTACTGGTTGCTTCCTATTGGTTAGTTGTGTTGCTCCTCCCCCTTTGGTTTTCGCCCAGTCTTTCTTTTTCCTCCAAGGCAGTAGCACGTGTTTTTGCACCTGAAGAAGAAAGGCCTCGTCCTTTCGAAACCGGTTGTGCTGGCTTAAATTTTATGGTGTGTGAAGAAGTTTTGAAGTTTTAATATCTCTATGGGATGTTTCCAATTTAAAATGGGGTAAATACAACCCCTGATTTAAGTATAGCCCCTCCCCCCTCAAAAAAAAAAAAAAAGTAACTAAATAAATAAATAAATAAAAATTAAATAAATCCAAGCATTGTGTTTTATGAGAATTATTTCTACAAGTAATATTTTAATACTTTTATTTTGTACAAATCACAATGAAATTTATATTTATTCTTCATATGCAGAATGAATGCTTTCTATAGAATATAGTAATGATTAACACATTAAGATTTATAGGGCCACACAAAAATATTCTGTTACATTAAAGGCTACAACTGAAAATTTCTGGAATTGCATTTTCATTTGTGTTAAGCTCTTTTATACTTTCCAACAATTTTTACGAGTGATTTTGAATTCAACTAATTTATCTGTCTGTATTTCACTTCTGTCTGTCCGTTGTGCGATCACGTAAGCAAAGTTCGTTGAATGTGAAATGATGCAACGATTGCGCACAGTTGGAAAGTGTAAGTAATCTATGCGAACCGCAAGATTTTTCGTTCTTGTTTTTATTTTTATTTTTTAAAGTTTAATCCATGAATGAAAAATGCTATAAAGTAGTATTAAAATAAGGTAAAGTAGAGAGGTTGATGATTCTAAGGGAGAAAAAGAAAAAAGAGATGTTGGACTTGAAAGGTTTTACAACTTAAAAGATAAATAAAATTAAATATTAAGTTTAAAATAAAAAATTTTTTTAATTTTAAAAGTTCAATGTTTTCTTTTCTGTAAAACTAATAGGGGAAACTAGGGAGACTTGACCCAGTTTTTAGTTTTTAATTTTTCATATTTTTTATATAACAGATGGAGTTGAATAAAAAATATGAGCAAATAGTCTGATATTTTGTACAAACTGTGGCTAAAAAAAATAGCATACTTAGTTCGTACTAGAGGTTTTGCAAAAAAAAAAAAAAAAAAAAAAAATGCCTTAAGTCTGCACATGGGTCAAGTGTCACTAAGCCTAGGGAGACTTGACCCCCTACTTAGGAAGACATAAAAGTGAGAAAACATAAGTATTGAAAAGAAAAGTTTTGTGATTTAAACGTTTTCTAGATCAATTTTGTAGAAGATTTTAGTAAATACAAAAAATTGCTTGTTGTTTTCTCATGCTTTATACTTTTGACATTAAGAGCTTTTTTACTTTCTCTTACCCATAAAGTAGAGAAAGTATTGTTTTTGGGTCAAATTTTCGAACGCGAGTTTTTGTTATATTTACATGTTCTGAGGTCCCCTGAATACGAAAATCATGTTTTTAGCAAATGATCTGTGTGTATGTCTGTGTGTGTGTCTGTGTGTGTGTGTGTGTGTGTGTGTGTATGCGCTTGTCTATGTATTTTCTGTGTTCTTGTCTGTTTATTAGAATAATTCATGAACAAATATTAGTAGGATGGCTGGAAAATTTCGCTGCAAAATAACAAAATTCCTGCTTTTTTTTCTACACACTATTGCCAAAGTCCACGATATTTTTACGTCATTTATCTAAAATGCAAGGTCATTTTGACGCTTTTTTATTTCATCTACGTTTAATCATAGCTAATTGCAAAAATGTGTAATTTTTTTTTGCCGGCCATTTCAGACATAAGTAATTATATTGTCACTGGTAGACAGAATTAACGCTTATTTCTACAGTTGTTCTCCGAAGCACGGAATTATTTCACCAAAAATTAATGAAATTCCTGCTTTTTCCCTATCTCATTTCCAAAGCATGCATTACACAGGTCTGCGAAATTGTATTTTTTAATTGCTTATTTTTATTTATTTATTTATTTTATTTATTATTATTATTATTGTTATTGCACTCTGCTTTGGGTGTATCTGATGTATTTTGATGCGCTGAATTCAGAAATGCTTGTCCTCACTTCCTATCACGCAAGAATTTTTCAAAAAGTAAGGATGGACATCGGAAGAAATCACACAGAGCCTATAATAAATTCGAAATTCTTCATGTATAAAACGCATTAAAATAGTCTTTTATTTACACATTACCATTTAAATGTGTTTCTTTACATCGAAGCTACGTTTGAAGCTTTTTACTCTTGTGCATAACTTGAAGGCCTTGAGGTTGTAGGAGGGGGGGGGGGGGTATTCCCTGATACCTCCTCTACATTTCTTTGTTGTTTTGATAAAATAGCTCTTCTTGTTCTTCACTCACATCACCTAGATTTTCCGGGAAATAAATTAGATGGGAGTTCAAAAAGTGAAGCTTTAAGCTCAAAAAATCTCAATTTTTTTTTATCAAAACTGTACGCGATGGAAATTTCTGAATTTTTTTCATAATCAACATCCAAAAATACACCAGAAAAACACACCACCTTGAAGAAAAACATTTCACAGTGATGGAACACGGGCGCAGAATTCATACCGGAATCTGTTTAAGAAATTTTACTACCTATAATATCGTTGATTTAAGAAGTAGAAAATTTTCTTACATTGATAGTGGTATGAATACTGCGCCCGTGTTCCATCCCTGCATTTCATAGCAGACCTGTGTTATTTTCGTGGCCGATTCTCGAAATGCAGGACCATTTCGAACCATTTGACGTTTGACTCAATTTACGTTTAATTACCAAAATACTCAGTTTTCACGAAGTCAATTAAATAATTGCATTCTTAAGACGTCATGGGAGAAAAAAAAATGTAGCAAGTTGTTTAATTTTTAAGTCGCTACTTTATTTTATTTAGTCGCTATATGGCGAAAAGAGAGTAAATTTTTTAAGGTCTAATTCAGTGTTGGGCATAATTGATTAAAAAGTAATTGAATTACAATTAAATTACAATTATAATTATTTTACTGTCAATCAGTTAACAAGTAATTGGTTACAAATAAATTGAATTACTTATTCAATTTATTTGTAATACTTCAATTTATTTGTAATCAATTACTTGTTAATCGATTGACAGTAAAATAATTATAATTTTAATTTAATTTTAATTCAAATGCAATTTAATTACTTTTTAATCAATTATGCCCAACACTGGCCCTAATTTGTGCATTCATTGCCTTCTCTTCCAGGCATTTTAAGAAATTTGAGACAATCTCAATCAAAATGAATTATACAACAACATATAAAATCTAAATTCAAACACTGCAGATGCTTCAATAAATTGTTAAAATTTTAAACGATAAATGTGTTTTATTTTTGAATACCTTCGTATGCTCCACGTTAGCCATCTCTATAGAAAATAAATTATCAAAAAATTTCCTTTATATAATTACTTTGCTTTTTAGAAAATTATGACATTATCATTTGCCGGTTAAAATAAAATAAAATGGTAATATATATATATATATATATATATATATATATATTATCAATTATGATAAATTGATTCATTTATTTCGTAGGAGGAATAAAACTGTAGTATCTGTTTCAGTTTACAACAAGCGTCAGGCAAAGATGGTAGTAAAATCTATCATAAAAGAAAATGTTCAGCCTATGAGATGGCATTCTTTTCAGGTCACTGACAAAGTCCATTTTCTTAGTAACTGACCGATGTATTGATTTGCAGGTAATTTATATTTAATCCTCAAGGATACGATTTCAAGATAAAGAAAGAAGCACTTTTTTTTTTTTTTTTTTTTTTTTTTTTCTCCAAGCCACTTAAGCAAATTATTTTCAAAAATAGTTCACTATTTTTATCTTATGCTAAAACTTTGAGATGTTCAATGAATGAATATTTTTTCTGCCTTTATGAACTGTGTTTCTCATTTTTTAAAGTTTCATATTTCACACTTTTTATGTCTTCTGATAATATTTTTCAGTAACACATTCAAATTTACGAACAAGTAAAACATATTAAAATCTAGTAATTTCCCCTGAATAATCTTAAAAGTATGTCTGTAGAGTATATATAGCTTATTTTTTCTTAACCAAATTCTATAAATATATGAATATCAAAAGGAGTATTGATAAAACTTTTATTCGATTTTACCGTAGATGCCCAAATCTCCCATTTTTTAAGGGAGTCTTCATACCAGAAAATTTTTATAATGATTTTCAGTTTAACCCGTTAGTAGTCACTATAGACAGCGCCACCTATTACAGATTGCGCACTTTTTATTTAACTCTCACCAATAATTTTAAGAAGTGATGTGATCGACGTTCCTTCGATTGTATTTGCGTTTTATGTGTAACAAATGCTACTTCTAAAAATTTTTGGTGGCTATTGAATAAAAAAATCTGGCAACACTGAAGGATGGGCGGCAAATCGACCAACTAGCGACTACTAACGGGTTAATTGATCGTTGAAAATACATGTAAAAATTCTGTTTTAGAAATATCAATGATAAATTTGCATACCTGGTAACATTTATGATTTATTACGGAGTACTGTTAACCCCACCCTTTTTTCACACCAATATATTTTAAAAGAATTTTTCGGCTTATTTCATCGTAGTTACATATTAGAAAAAAATTATCTAAAAACTTACTGGTGTGAAGAAAAAGGCGAGGCTAACAGTTCTCCGGAATAAAGTATAAATATTACCAGGTATGAATTTGATTTAAAAATTAGAAAGGCAGGCATTTATAGGTTTTACCTTATGTTTTAATTATTCTGATTTACAATAAATGCATAAATTATTAAATTAAGGTATCCGATTTTTTTTTTTTTTTTTTTTTAACCGATTGTTAGTATACTTCAATCTCATTTACTAAAAATCGAAGTTGTTAACATTTTCGATTATTTTGCTGTAAATTTCAGCAATTGTTCATTTTAAAATACCATGAATCTCCGTATGCTTGACTGTCTCCATTGTTTTTGTTCGCACATGTGTGCACAGGGTGGTGACGGCAAAATATTTTTATTGATTTTTTCACCAGTGTTTTTCTTTCGGAAATTTTAGTAGTAAGTTTCCACGATTAATTAAGTAAAAAATTATTATATAAATATACTGGTGGAAGAATCAGGGTAAAAAGGCGGGTCTATTGCCACCCTGGTGCAAATCTTTGCGATTTATACTTCTTGGTTTTTTCATAAATGTACAACGAATTCTTTCCCAATTATATATTTGCGTCCCAATTATATATATATATATATATATATATATATATATATACCTTTATTTTTGAAAAAGGTTAAAAAAATTATTAGTGCTTGAGAGTTTAACAGTTTGGGCAGAATCTATATATAAAAATGTTGACTATCATTCTTTTGTAAATGCTATATAATAATCTTTAAAATCTTTAAAATTATAGTACCCTTTTAAATCGTGTAAACTAATGCTTCATTACACTAATAAAGTAATAATTATGTTCACTATAGGTTTCAACTTCCACAAGCATTTCGTTTCTTCTTTGCAAAGGCTCAGAAGTTCTTCATTGGTGGCTCACTATGAGATAGATTTTAGTTAGAGCATTTGATATTTGAATCTAGACTAACATAATTAAACTTTATTATTTAAATGGAAGTCATGTACAGGGGAGACGACTTACAACACGACACACCGCTAGATTAGCTCTAGATTTTAGTTTATATATATATATATATATAGTTATTAATCAACTGTGCATAATGGCATATATATACTGGGTATCCTAGTCTGTTGACATTTTAAAATTCATAAAAATTGAAAGAATTGAACGTGGTTTGCGAAAATGTTGTTCTTGTGACGGGGAATTTTTTTTCTTTATTTGTAAAGAAAAAAAAATAGTTAAAATTTTCGTCGAGAGAGAGCATTGCACAGACACGTAATGATAATATGCAAAATTGAGTCCTTTGCACGATTTAGCAATTTTAACATTTCATTTCTTATTTTTCTATCCTACTTGTACATACATGAAGTTTTAATTGCAATGCTTATTTGGTGGATAAAGCGTTATTGGTGAAGATGTTTTGCTTCAGCTGAGAAACGACGACTGAAACCGGCAAAAACCGACAGAAAACTGCTGTTAGCGGTGTTGTAACTCCTTTGCAAACTGTAATTTGTGGTGATGGCGGACACATAGAATAGGAGTTATATGTTTGTAAACATTTTCATGCAAATAAATACAATTTTTCGTAGAAATGTGTGATTTGTTCACACACAACGCCTTCTATCGACGAAAATTAAATTTTAACTATTATTTGTTACTTTACCCCCCCCCCCCCCGAAAAAAAAAAAACTTTTACGAGAATAACTTTTTTGCACACCACATTTAATTCTGCCAATTAATTCATTTTTTATGAATTTTTTAAATGTCTAGACTTATGGGACACCCGGTATATATTAATTATTTGTACCAAATATAAACCATAGTTTACTTACTCAGCGATTACAATTTTTTTTTTTTTCAATTTTCTGTCTAATTACTTCTATTTTTAAATTATCATTATTATTAGTTTAAAATTTAGGAAAACATATAAATATACAAATTAGCTTTTTTTAAATCCGTACTGATTTTTGCTATTGAAATTCAACTGATACTAATTATATATATATATATATATTTACTATTATGATTAATTTAATTTATATCATTCATTCATGATTAAGATATGCAACTGTCTTTTATGAAATCTAAGTACAAGTTCAAACAAAACTCTGTGCTCGATTTAGTCATCCATGGTTTATTATCTAAAATTTCTGTGACATTTACCAGATCATAATTTAAAACAAATGAGATATGTACATAGATAATGAACTAAGTAATTATAAAGTTACGTTGATATTTATCATTAAAAAATCATAAAACTCGATAACCAGATCCCTTAATAAAAGTTCCAGAATAATTTACTGCTATGCGTTGCAAAACAATATTCCGTTATTTTTGGTTGTTTAAAACAATTTTTATATGCTTGATATATATACACAACTATAAATTTCTTAAATACATATTGTTACAAGTAAATAAAAAACAAATAATTATAAAGAGATTTTATCATTGCAATTTTATAAAAGTTATATATACATACGTATATATAAATATGATTAATAATTTCAATTAAAATTACAAATATATATATTTTACATTTTAATGAATAATATAATATTCATTATTTGCAACCACTCGTTCCCTTTCAGGCAGCTTGTCGATCCCCTTAGCGTAGAAATTCTCATTCTTAGACCCAAAATGTTCAGCAACTGCCATGAAGACAGCTTCAAAAGAAGTAATTTTTTTTTTCCAGTCAGATAATTTTGAAGCTATCAGAATAGATAATAATCCGATGGAGCAATGTCAGGTGAATGTGGTGAATGACTGAGACTTTCGTTTTTCGCTCTCTGGTTCTCGGAGGTGTAGGTTGCACTTGTGCTCAGCTGCTCCAGCGGACTTAGGTGTAGACGTGGCTCTTTTCGGCTACGTAAGGGCAGTGATTTATTTTAGTTTTCTGTCCTTTTTTAGTTTCCCCTGGTAGTTCTTGGGTGAGTGCTTCTTTAATTATATATTACTTTATTGTTTTTTCTCTTTTTGGTATTTCTTTTTTCTGTGGGCACTGGTTTGTGCCCTTGGTTTACCTCGCCTAGTCGGCTGAGGGTGTATTTTTTCTTCCCCCTCTTTTTCAAGATGCATTCTGAAATTAAAATCAGTGATACGAGCTCCAATGACCCTAACATATACATTAAAGAAATAATTAGCCCAGTGCTCCAACTCAAATTTGCTTTTTCTAATGGTGCTACTAATGTATGTATGTTTCTTGACCCACTTACCGGTGTTTTACCACGTAATAAACCTCAAGTACTAAAAGCCGAGATAGACAATAAACTCGGTGTTAACGCCCCATTGAATATAAAATTTACCAGAACAGGCAGACTTCTTATAGAAACTTCTAATGAAAAATGTGCTCTCGCTGCTGCGGAAATAAACTCACTTATGAACATCCCAGTTCAGGTTAATGTACAGCAAGAATACATTACCTCCCGTTTCGCGGTCCACAACATAGACTCTAGTATTCCCCTCCATGAGCTTGGCCAAGAAATTCAAAATTCGAATGATTTAAAAATTAAAGAGATGCGGCGCTTTACGAGGAAAGACTGCTCTGGTTCAGTTCAATTGTCAGAAACGGTACTTGTAACTATTTTTGGCACCAGTCTTCCAAGGGAAGTAAAAATGTTCTATATGCTGGAAAGAATACGGCCTTTTTACGACAGGCCACGGCAGTGCTTAAATTACTGGCGCTTTGACCACGCCACGGCGAAATGCAAATATGAAACTGTGTGTCGTAAATGTGGTGGGTCTCACTCCGCTAATGCTTGTACCAGTGACACTCTCTCTTGCATTAATTGCGAATCTGCTCACTTAGCTTCTGACCTCCAGTGCTCTGCTAGAGCCAAAGAAATGGACTTTTTAAGACTCAAGACAGATAGCCATTTACCTATCACAGAAGCTCGAAGACGTTTCTCCAAACATTCCCGTACAAAAAATTACGCAACAGCTGTTTCCTCTGCTCCTGAAAAACTTGATAAATTTATTACTAAACAAGAGCTTACTTAAACCTTAGACTCTTTTTTTCAACGGACTCAAGAGTTAATAGTGCAAGCTATGCAGCAACAAGCAACAATTTTTCTGCAAGCTATTCAGGGCTTAACCTCCTCTCTGACAACCGTCTCCACCGGTCATATTCAAGTTAAAACTGATAAGTCTACTGTAAACAAATCTCAACAGTCTCCTCAGCTTACTAAAAGTAAGCGTCGAAAACCCTCGTTTCCAGTTAACGAACTTCTTCCTTCTGCCTTTGTCAACGACTCCTCTGATGCTGAATTTTACCAGGATCCTGCTACCAACCTTTCCGAGGAAGGTATGGAGGGGGATACTTAGTTTTCCCTCCTTGGTTTCCTTGCCTCGCCCCTCTTTCGTTTTCCTTATGTTTTTCCCCTTTTTCATTTTTTGTTTTTTTTTATGGCTCAAGGTGCGTCAGTTTTTTCTTCTCGTCTTGTTCAGTGGAACGCCAGGGGCATCCGGTCTAAAATTTTCTGGCTTAAGAGTTCTAGTTTCGCCAATGCAGATATTATGGTTATTCAGGAGACTTTCCTTTCCCCCTCGCAGGAGTTTATCCTCCCAGGGAAAACTGTCTATCGCCTTGATCGTGCTGGCAGAGGTGGGGGCTTGTTGTTTGCTGTGAATAGCAAGCTCTCTTCAGCCCGGATTCATACTGACTTCTCCGACCCGGATAGAGTTGAAGCCTTTGGTATTACAGTTTGGCTTTCTAATCGTTGGCTTTCCATTATAAATTTATATTCTTCCCATGGCAACTTCAGAGAATCTTGGCTTCAAAATCTTGTGCAAAACCTTCATCCCCCCTTCCTAATCTTAGGCGATTTCAATCAAAAGAATGTTGCTTGGGGCAACTCCTGCAATTCTCCGGGTTCTGATGTGATAGCAAATTGGCTTTTCAACTGCAATGTTTGTCTTTTAAACTCTAGTAAGCCCACTCACATCAGTCCTAATGGGGCCATGTCTCTGATTGACCTATCAATTTCCAGCCCAGAATTGTTTCGCAGCACTTACCTGGAGGTGCACCCCGATCCTTTTGACTCGGATCATTTTCCGATTACCATTCACATTGACGTTCCCTCCTGTCCTGTTTACTGTAGGCGTTCGCGGACTAATTGGTCCGCCGTTGACATGAATATGAATGATTGGCTTACAGATGAAGTTAACCCTACTGTTGTAGATATTGCACAGATCCTTCAGGTGGCTACAAAAAAGAACTCTTTCCCTGTTAATATTAAACTGAATGATAATCCTCCCTGGTGGGATTCCCAGTGCGCTTGACTGTTGGGACAAAAACGAAAGTTTCTCCTTCTCTCGAAAGTCTACCTGAGTAGGGACCATTGGCGTCAATACAAAAATTTTTCTGCTCAGCTTAAACTTTATATGAGAAAACTAGCTCGAGCTTATTGGAGCCACGTTTGTGCTACCGCCAATTCCGGCAGCATTTATAAAATTATTAAAGGGATCTCTAGGAGAGCCCCGGAAGCTGACTCGCAGTTCTCAATCATCCTTAATGGCGTAAATATTGCAGATCGCAGGGAGCAAGCTCAAGCGTTTGCTGAAAATTTCGGGAACCGGGAAATTCTTCCTGGGATTCCCTATGATCTCAGCAACTCATGCACCCTCTGGAATAAGTCCTTTTCCTTAGAGGAATTAAATAATGCTATTAGTGCTTCAAGAAACACAACTCCTGGTGAAGACAGGGTCACCGTCAGCAGACTTAAAGCTCTCAACCAGCAAAGTAGGGCGAATCTCCTTAACATGATAAACCGCATGTTTGAAAGTGGTCATGTCCCTGAAGAATGGAGATCTGCTATTATCTTGCCCATTTGGAAAGTTGGTAGACCCAAGCTCAAGGTGGAGTCCTATCGTCCAATTGCCCTGACTTCTGTGCTTTGCAAGGTAATGGAGAGAATGATCCTCAAACGTATGTTAGACTGGATTATGTCTAATCCGATCCTGAACGAGAGACACTTTGGCTTCCTTCCAAACACTGTTGTAAAGCTTTATGGGTTCTGGAGAGAGACATTCGACAGGCTAGGTGCCAAAATAATTATGTGTGTGCTGTTAAATTGGACATCCAATCAGCATATGATTCTATCTGGAGAGATGCCCTCATTTACAAAATGGTCACCATTGGAATGGGGAAATTGCACATTTTTCATTTTGACTTGTAAATGATAGAGCATGAAAATACAAACATTTTGATACCATTTTTATGCATATTTGAAAACCGGATGCTTTAATAAATTAACTTTAAAAGGCGTAGTTCTCATGTTGGCGGGAAAACGCTGCGTCACGTGATAAAACCTATCGTGACGTCACTATCCATGAAATGAACTGCCGGCTGAATTTCTCCCTCTTGTATTGTAAAGAAAAATCGTGCATTCAGTGAAATTTTGTATTCTTTCTTTAAAAAAAAATATATTAAAACTATTTGAACTCATTAAACATCACTTCATTCTTTAAATAACACCAAGTTTCAATGATATTTTTTTGTACTCGCCTGCTGTTATTAATCCAAATTAAACTACAACTATAATCGAAATAATAGTTGATCAATAGAATTTTCTTAAAGAATGTTTTTAGTATGCTATGCCAAAGATGTATCTTTTAAATACTTGTTTTGTTTCATTTTATTATGTTTTATAGATTTATTATTATTTTATTATTATTATAGACTGAGTACAGAAATAAAATATTGAGATTGAGTAATAATATTTAACTGAATAATATGCATATTTTCATTGCTTAAATAATCTAGAATAGTTTATGCTAAATTAACCTAAATTAGATTACTTTTATAATTATGAGATGCCAGTATATCTGTATATATATATATATATATATATATATATAACTTTTTTAATACATTTCAATATTATAACTTAACAATATTTCTATTAAAATAGCAGCTGAAGATTGTGAATAATTAAAAACATTATAGTGATGCAGTTTGAGAAATTGAAAAGTATTTAAGGAAAATTACATGCGCTTATCATTCTAAATAAATAAATTAAATTAAAAAGGTCTCCGTACAAAAATATTAATATTATTTATATATGTATATATATATAGAAACGCGTTTAGTTATTTTTATAATGTAATTACTTTTTTATTTGGAAAAATTTAAAAATAGAAAGAAAAGATTAATAGAAATAGAAAGTAATAATAATAATAACATTTAGCAATAGGAAAGATATAAAGTACTTTAAAATAAAATAAACACATGAAATATATGTTAAATGTAATAATACCTTATAAGTTATACTTGATCTAGTTATAAATGGTATTAAATAATTAATTAAAAATTTGCAGTACATTTCAGCAATCAAACGCAATATATACACTGGTGGACAATTGCTAAGGACTCATCCGTCCTTAGCAATTGTCCACTAGTGTATATATATATATATTCAATTCATTTATCAATGAAGCCTTAATGTAAAATCCAAATATGTTTAGAATATATCAGGGGTCGATCCAGGTAAAAACTGGGACCCATTTGCTTCCCCTTCACAAAATCCAAATATCTAAAATGGGCCCCTTTAGAAAATACAAATCCATAAAATGGGTCTCTTCACAAAATTCAGATTCATAACAACAGGCCTTTCTCAAGATTTATTTTTAAAAAGATGATGATTTTGCAAAAGTTTTCCACGTTAACAATATTATTTTTAATGAGTGTGTATACTTGGCTCAGTAATATGCTGTTAACTTGATAATGAACATTAGATAGAGTAACTTCTTAAGTGAAAGGTTTCGTGTGATAATTCTTTTTATCACAAAAAGAAATAAATTTTCACAAAATTATTTTGTTTTTCACACACACACACACACAAAAAAAAAAAATTGTTTTTCACAAAAATGAGCCCCAAAAGTAAACCTGGAACAACCCTTGCATATACTATAACTGACGGTCTTCGCCTGCTTCGCTGGTCGCTAAATTTAATAAATTAAAAAAAAAAAAAAACTTTTATTTCTTTTATATCATTCTATAAACAAAAAATAAATAAATAGATAATTAAAAAATTAATTCATTGAAATCGCTCTTAACATCGTTTTGGTTATTCGCAGCCTGCGGCAACTTCTTTCCCTCCAGTGTACCCTGCTTTTTTGGATCTGGGTTCTTATTGCCCGCAGCAATGTCTTTCGTGGGCACTTCAATTTGTGTACATATCAGGAGGCGAAAGCTGCTATTATTCAAAAACTAAGATTTTAAGGATAGCTGTATCTCAGCATCTATTAAATATACTTTAATTTTGGCACCATGTACTTTATTGCAATCACTTTTTCTGCTATATTACCATTTCATTTCGATTAGTACAATAAATAAATGAATAACAAAAGATTTTCCTTTCAAAGGCATTAAATAAATAATAAATAAGTTTTTATTAAACTTAAATTTTAATAAGACTAATCCTTTATGCGATATTAACATTTTCCCGATAAAAACATTTAATTATATTTTCCTTTTGAAATGAATTAATTAAATAAATAAATAGTTGTGTAACAGCCGTTGCTAATGTAAACAACGTAGAACAATATAATTCAAATAAATTTAAGAAAATTAAATGGAAAAATAAATGGATAAAATTGAAATATATATGAGGAGCAAACATTCAAACCGTGTTTTCTCCACAAATTAAAAAAAATGAGTTAGTGATTTTTCTGTGAACTCAACATTAAATAGCACAAAATTGTACCATAATTTTAAACCAAAATTTTTTTTATCACATTATAAATGCTCTTAGAAAGTTGGGGTTTCAATCAAACAGTGTTTCCTCCAGAGCCTGTTTTCAGTCAAACTGTGATTTCTCCAGCTGACCAGTCAGAACTGTTCTTTCTGGTCGCGTGACTCGTACATATGCCAGCTTTTTATGTTTGTTTATTTCGTTAGTTCTATCTTGTTTCCTTCATTTTAGAGGAGTATGTTTTTTTAATTTCAAATGGAAGAATTAATAGGTGGTATATTAGTGAGTACTTCTAATTATGGAACTAGAAAAAGACAGAGAATTGGTGGGAAAAGAAAAGAAGTGAAAAAGAAACGATATTCAGCATCTTCTGATAACGTTTATGCTCCATGCAAACATTCTAGTAATACTTTTTCGTGCAGTGATGTTAGACCTAATGACGTTAAAAAGTTTCGGGATAGACTTTACGAAATTGCGGACTAACAGCGACAAGATTCTATTACAGCCTCATTGGTTATTACAAAAAATGTAAATCGACGTAGACCTAATAACCCAATCCAAAATAAATCGCAATCATCTGACTCACAGCATGTATTTTCTGCTTCTTATTTTATTACTAATAGCAGTGGTAGGAGAATTCTTGTGTGTAAAAACAATTTCATGGCTATAACTAAAATAGGTCGCACAAGGCTAGCCAATATTGTTACTAAAGTACGTGCTGGTGAACCTATTGAGGAAAAGAGAGGGGGCGATAGAAAAAGTCACTTAAGAATTAATAAAAAAAAAAAAAAAAAAAAAAGGTAAGAGAATTCATCTCAAACTTAAAGGCATCAGAAAGTCATTATGGAAGACAAAAATCGAAGTGATTGTACTTGCACTGTACATTAAGTATAAGGAAGTTGCATGAAATTTACAACAAGAACTGCAACGACGACCTGGACAAAGTTCATTTCGCTATGTTGAGGAGAATATTCATAAATGAATTTAATATAGGCTTTAAGTCTCCTTTTAGTGATGTTTGCAGAACGTTTTTTTTACTTGACCAAAAAATAAAGTCGTGTCCTGCAGGGTCTACAGAAAAAGTTGATCATATGACTGACAAAAGAAATCATATATTAAGAGCCAATGCATTTTGTCCATTATGAAAGAAAATACAGATGAATCGTTAGTTTATGTTTTGATTTACAACAGATTCAACAGTTGCCAAAAAGAAATATTCAAGATGCCTATTACTTAAGGCAATTCAACTTTTACAGCTTATGCATAATGAGTTTGGATGGTCTAAATACAGCATTTTATACTTGGTCTGAGGAGTCAGCAGGGAAAGGCAGCACTGAAATGTCGTCGGCTTTATATTGCCACCTAAACAAAATGGACCTTGAAGGTAAAAAATCATTGCGGCTCTTTAGTGATGGGTGTATTGTCCAAAATAAGAATAACATAATTCTTCAAATGCTATTGCACTTTTTCTACACTACAACGTCAAACATTGAAAAATAGTATTGAATTTTCCTGTCAGAGGACATAGTTTCCGTCCAGCAGGTCGTATATTCGGTCGTGTTGAGAAGATCCTCAGAAAAAGTGTAAAAATGACATCAAAGAACAATATTATGAACTGTATCAGAAAGTTGGTGATCTAAAAATATTGAGGATTGATTGGAAACTTTATAATACGAAATCACTTAATGCTTATTTAAAAAATTTACCTTACATATCAGAACTGAAAAGAATAGTTTTAGAAAAAATAGAGTAAGTACGATGGTCAAAGAATTCAAAAACTGTAAATTCGAAGATTAAAAGAACAATCTGGAGCAAAACTTTTTAGGAAGGGGATTATTACTGCTATTATACGAAATGTTGTCTTACAATGTCTTCATTTGTGTCATGGAATATCACTTGAAGAGAAAAATGACGTAGACAAACTTTTAAAATTGATGCATGGTGAAGAGTGGAAAAATCAACTTGATTTTAAATGGTATAAAGATAGCATTACTAATAACTTTCATGTATTATATGAAGAAACAGAGGAACCATGCAATTGCTTATGTGAAGATATTGGTTTAAAAATTTAAATTTCAAATTGGCTTAAAAATTTTAGTTCTTCCCTACAATATGCAGGATGATTTTTCACATGTAAATACTTAATTTTATTTTATAATTACATAACAAAGTATGTTCTGTTAATTAGTTTTATTTCATTAAGAATGTTATATCATCAATACGCGAGTTACATACTTTTTCATTCAAAAAATGTTTTGTCCACATTGGAAACATTCAAAACATGTTTTCTCCTCTGTGTTTCGGACAAAACATGCTTTCTCCAAATTTCAAATGTATTTTTCTAATTAACTCTAAGTTTATTAGGTAAAGTATGCCTACAGATTTTCCTAGTAACCAGTAATACAACTAAACACACGATAATTAGGGTCTAAGAAGGGTTATTTTTTAATTTATCAGTTTTTGTGTTTTCTGAAAAATTGTATTCGAAGGAAAAAACACGGTTTGAATGTTTGCTCCTCATATATATATATATATATAAATTACTTAAAAAATTATAAAAAGTAAACTTTTTTTTTTTTCTTTTTTGATAAAATAAAATAAAAATAATAAATAAATAATGCAATTTGAAAATAACATTTTTTTTTCGTTGCAAAAACATGAAGTAAATATTAAATACATAATTAATGACTGCTCTATAAAATAATCATATATAATTTATAAAATAACATAATTAAAAAATTCTGGTTAAAAAAAATATAATAATAAAATAAATAATCAGTAAAATATATTTTTATGTACTATGAAATTTTAATGAATATTTTAATTATAATTAAATCTTTAAGCATACATTATGAAAAAAGAAATATTCTCACATACAAGCATCTAAAAAATTAGAGAAATGTAAAAAAATACTACTGATATATTAAAGCAATGCTAAAATTCTATTATGAAGACGTTTATAATTTTCAAAATATGAATACAGAACAAATCTAGATCGTTTAGCTTTAGCTACTCTTATATTTATGGGCTAATAAAATCGAGGTTTCTTCTCAAAAATGAGAATATGGAAAGAACATCTATTTTCGGAACATTATCCGATTGCTCTTTTACAAATCCAAAATCGACATTACATTATACAAATAAAAATAGAAATATATATGTATAAGATATAGTATAGTTATGGAAGGTTTAAGTTATTTCTTACAAAAGGTAAAAATTTTAAGAATAAACTATAAAATACAGATTATAGAGCGAACAAAAAGAAAAGCAAGCGGTAAAAGAGTGTAAACATTCACACTTCGTGTACTGTGACGTCAACCCCCTCACGGAGCGTTTTCGGATCACGTGGTTTTGTTTTGGTTTTTAGCGATTTTAAAACGTTAATTAAAAGTTAATTTGAAATAATTTTACGATTTTAATTGAATTTTTCGGATTCCCAAGATTGATTTTATCGATTACAATTAAAAGAAATTGTTTTTCCTTCCGTGTGCAACTTCCCCATTGGTGGTAATGTGGCCTTGTGGATCACCAACTGGATTAATAACAGGATCTTAAAAGTTAGGTGGCGTGGTGTTGTTTCCAACTCTGTAGCATCCAATCGTGGTGTCCCCCAAGGCAGCGTCATTTCCCCTATTCTGTTCCTGATCTACATGATAGATCTCTTTGAATGTATTGATTCTGGTGTTAAGATGGTCGTCTATGCGGATGACATAATTCTTTATTACTCTGATACTTCAATGGAAAACGTTAGCCGTAAGCTCAATGAAACCCTGCACAGGATCAATACATGGTGTACCTATTGGCATTTAGAAGTCCGCCCTGACAAGTGCGCAGCCATTAATTTGTCACGTAAGAATGATACTTCAGGCTCTTTCCTCTCTCTTAAAGGTGTTACCATCCCTTGGCAAGATTCCATGAAGATCTTAGGAATTGTCTTTGAGAAAAATTTGACCTACAGGCTGCATATCCAACAGGTGCAAAGGAAATGTCTTAAGCGTCTCAATTTTCTTAAAGCTATCGCTTCCCCTCGGTGGGGTGTGTCTTCCTGCATTTGATCCATATTGTCAACGCCATGATTCGTGGGACCATTGAGTATGCGTGTGTGATTTATCAAACTGCATCAAAAACTGTGCTTAAGACTCTGGACATTATATATAACGCTGCTCTAAGATTTGCCCTTGGTCTTCCAAAATGGACCCCCATTTACAAATTATATCGCGAAGCCAATCAAATTCCTCTGACATTTAGAAGAAACTATTTAGCTGACTGTTTTTATATTCGCTGCTCTAAGGCTGCAAGTTATAATCTTCTCTCTCCTGCTTCCTATTCAGCTGACTTCTCCTGGTTTGTTAATGGTTCGATGTATTCCCACTCCATGCTCATTCAAAAGCATTGGCCCAACGGAATAATCTCAGAGTATGTGGAGATTGTTGATGGCGGTCTCCCTTTTCAAACTAAGGATCTCCCTCCCACTATTATCCAGCAATTATTTTACGCATATCTCGCAGAAAATTACCGGCATTATCAAATTATTGCAACAGACGCCTCTAAAGACATGGTCAAAACCTCCATTGCCGCCATTAATATTGTTACCCAACAAAAAAAAGCCCATATAATCCAGCACTTAAATTCAGTCTTTACTGCTGAAGTTTTAGCAATCAATCTCGCAGTTCAAATTTTCGTGAAAAATGAAAACTACATCATTATCACCGACAGCAAGTCAGCTCTCGCAGCTCTCAAATCATCCAATCAGAAATCCCCTGCCTGTATCCTCTATCTCTATCATACTTTGCAGCAAGCTACACAGAGAGCTAAAAAACTAATTTTAATGTGGGTTCCGGGGCACGTTGGTATCCATGCCAATGAATGCGCCGACCAACTGGCCAAATTCGGACCGTTTGCTACCTCTACGTATAGTGGTATTGCTCAAGAAGACCTTAAGAATCATCTCCACCGAACGCTCAAATACAAATTCGAACAATGGTGGAATAACAGCAAATATGCAGAGAATTGCAATCACCTTGGGAAGCTTCACTATGTTAATATTCATAATAGGAAGAAGCCGTTTTGTTAGCTCGGTTTCGTACCGGAAGCCTACCTACGGAATACAGGCTTTTTAAATGCAAGCTTAGGGACTCGCCCATGTGCTCATTTTGTGGGGCGGATTACGGAACTGAAAAGCACTACATTTTTAATTGCCGCGCCTGGGCCGACGAAAGAACTTACCTGCTTAAAGAAATGAATATTGACTGTTCAAATACTCCAGAATGGTCCGAGTTTTGGGACTTACTAAGCTCCAACACTATGTTCTATCGGCTTTTCATCAGACTGTTTTTGCACAGTGGGCGGTTTTAAAGTTTTAAATTATCAACAGTAAGAAACTGAGTTGTTTGTTTCCTGCTTCCTGTAATATACTTTTTCTTTGGTTTTTCCTGTTTCAGTACAACGAGTTTTTTTTCTTTTTTTAATGTTTGGTTTCATAGTTCATATCCCTTGCCTACTCTTGTTCTTTTTTTTTTTCGTTTTTTGTTGGTGTGTTTTGCTGGCCAGCTAGGATGCTGCGTCGGCTGAGGATCAATTGAGGTAATGCCGGCACAAGCTGTAGCCTACACCTCAAAGCACAAGCAATCAAGCTGAGACTTTCCCATCCAAGCTCACTCAACTTTTGTTGCGTCACCATTGCAGTATGTGGCTTTGCGTTATCTTTATGGAACAGAATTCCTTTTCTGTTCGCTAATACTGGAATAAGTGTTCGCATCGATGGTTTGCCCTTGTTTAAGTAGCCAATAGTACACTGGACCTCTTCTATCCCACCAAAAACAGAGCATCACTTTCCATTAATGAAGATATGCTTTTTCAATAATTATGGCAGATGTTGCAGGTTTTCACAGCTAACTTTTTTTCTCTCTCTATTCTCGTAAAGGATCTACTTTTAATCAGCCGTAATGAGTTTGTCTGAAAACGGCTCCACATTGTATCTAAAAAGGAGAGATAAACTGATTCTATTCTGACACGACCCGATAAATTTCTTTCTGTCAAATTGTGTGGAACCCAAATACACTGCTTCAAGACAATACAAGATGTTTGATATGTTCCTTAGCAATCAAATGGTGGGTACCGAGTTTCTTTGTAATTGCTCTAATGGACAGATGTGAGTTACTTTCCAACGTGGACCACAAAATGTCATTATCGACCTTTGGTAGCAGCCCATGTCGGCGATTCTCCTTAAAACTGAAATCTCCGGAACGAAATTTGGCAAAACATCTTTTGCAGGAAAAAAAAAAAAAAAAATTACAAATCCCCTTCCCAACGTGTTACATAAGTTTTTACAAGCAACCGATCCGTTGCTTCCTTTCTAGAACGCATACCAAATGTAATTTCATAAATGCACTTTATCCATTGCCATCTTATTCACTCTGTACTTCGTAAATAACTGCTGAAGTGTATTAAAGGTAGTCTTCTTATTTTACACGAGACATGCTAAATGATAAGACTCCACATGACGCATTCCATATACTTGTCTATATGCTAACAGGTAAAATTACCTGCAGGTAGTAAAATGCGACAGAACTTCCCCATCAACCCAATAGAAATCTATCATGTTTATTTCCTACGATAAAATAAATTTATTGTTGTTATAAAAAATTTCTGGTTTGAAGTTTTCCGGGAAATACAGGGAAATTGGTTGCTATGACATATGATGCGCTATCATAAATTTTTTTTTAATAAATTAGTTACAACAAGCCAATACTGAAATGACAAAACATTTACATGAAACTTCATTTCAGAATGTACAACTACCTTTTGATCTTTTGTTTTTAACATTTTGTTTTTAGCTAGTAGGCCAAGAATCGAACTTCCTGCATAACACTTCCAATTAAAATATGTAAACAAATCAGTCTCCTTCTTTTCAAAAATTTGTAATTTTCTCCAAATATTAACAAATAAATAATTAATATGCTATCTAATTTACACTATGATGAAATACATACGATTGTAATATACGCACGAAAGTAAAGGAAAAATAAAAACTAAGTTTCTAAAATGTAAAATGATTTAAAAACTAGTATGTTGTGGCCACCACAAGACTTTCTTCTATGTAATTTTACACAAATTTATGCAGTAGAAATTATTTATTAAATTATTATTTATAATTTTTTTCCATGATAAATGCAGACGCTTTTTATCTGACAGAATTATAACACTAAAGGCCGAAAGAAAGTCAATTTTGTGCCAACATTTTTTTTTTTTTTTTTTTTTTTTGGGGGGGGGGGGGGTTAAAAAATGAAAAAGATCGATAACTTTATTTTAAATTGTCACAGATCTATGGTTTAACCATTCGTTTTAAAGATATTGACAAGATCTTTCGAAAGATACTCAAATTGAAAATTTACACCCCCCTGGGGGGTTCATTGGGGGAATGAATTAGGAAGGGAGGGGTACTTGGTGGGAAGCGATGCTTCCGCATGCACAAAAATGTTTTCCTAGTTTACCACTACTATTATCCACAACTCATATTAATTTTACAATCACACATTAAAAATGACTTTCATTATGTACATTTATACGAAATTTTGCCCTGTACTGTCATGTTAAAAATTTAGAAAAAAATGAAATCACAGCGCCACCTGTTGAGTGATTGATCCCCAAATCTAATCAGCACCAGTTTGTGTCAGGGTCCAACTAAATACAATGTTTGGTTAAATTTCGTTCATTGGTTCATGAGATACAGTGTACACAAAATTTGTGATACACACATACAGACAGACAGACTGACAGACATTTTCTAAAAACAGTTAAATCGTGTTTAGGACATCCTAAAACGTGTAAATCCATCGAAAACTGGAGTTTGAAAATTTTAACGAATCCAGTACTTTCTCTATGTATACATATAGAAGAAAGTAATAATATCCAGAACTAAACAGAAAAAGTCCCATTATTACTCATTTACTGTCGAAATGCCTACCTATTCAGTAAGTTCATTAGCTTGCATTCAGATCATATAAATTTACCATTGTTAATTTGCTTTTGAACACATTTATCGCTTGAAATTCTATTATTTCGATTACGGTTCATTCAGAGGTATCCTGTTTTGGATTTCATCGACTGGCCTAGAACTATCTTTACCAGTTCTTAGGCAATCGATTTTCTTCTCCGTAATCGATGAACTAACTGGGCTTTCTGACTTCCTCAGTGAATCGCATTGTTTATCAAAGGCAATTGCGCTTCGTAAATAACTCTCCAAGTCTATCAATAAAACATTTATTTTCAGGTCCTGGGTTCGAATCCTGCCTCGGGCATATATGCTTGTGGATGTATCCTATCCTATATATACAAGATATTGTGCATTGGTGTAATAGGTAATACTGTGAACTGATGTAAAATGAATCATTCGAGACAGAAAGTCATGGTAACTATAGGTCTCAAAGCTGTCAAATAAATATCAAACTTAAACAAAACAATTTGATTTTTATTGATATTGTTTACAAAAGCGATTTTTAAATTAACGTCATTTAACTTTCAATAATGATATATTACGCAGAATACAGTTTTGGTAGCTTTTTAACATAATCAAGTTTAATAAAAAGGGTGAATACACAATTGCCAACTTTTACGCTTTTTCGCTACCGGAAAATTTTAATGGAAAATTTTCATATATTTCAGCAGTAGTTTTCACCAATTTAATAAAATAAAAATTTATTTAAAACTTTTCCAGTAGCCAAAAAGCGCAAAAGTTGGCAAAATTGTGAATAACGTACGCGTCGGCAGGTATGGGCTAAGTAATGGGGGCATGACACTTACATAGATTTTTAAAATTCATTTAAAATTGTGTTTAGATTCCACAAATTAAAAAAACAATTACAAAGTTAATTTTTAAATAATTAAATATTATGAGAGAAACATTGTGTTTTATGAAAGTATAAAGTAGATACTCTCGCTCTCTCCCCGTACGCCTAAAGCGAAATTGTATAGAGACCAATATAAAAGAAGTTTTGCCCTTTCTTGGAATTTTTTGCCGGCGATTATAGTGAACAGGCACTGTTCCATATTGAGAGTTTCCTTCGAACACGGTTGGGGTATCTATCATCCCAGCAGAAATCTTATGATTTTATCATCAATAATCATGATTGTTTCATGTAAAATTCAATTTAATTGTTTCGTACACTTATGTATAAAAATTACTAGATCATTAGATTTTTGAAAAGGAGAGCCCTCAAAGGCATAGTAAGATCTTTACTTGGATTAAAAACTGGATGACAAACTATTGGACTACCCAGCTATCAACATATGTTTATATTCACTCTTCGAATAACGTAATGAAATAGTATATGTCATCAAAATGAGAGTCTCACTTTATAAATATTTATCGACTATAACATATTCAATATCCTTTGAACGACTCATTAAGCTAAACCATAGATGCCAACATTTTAATTTATTCCGGAGTATTTTTAGCCTCGCACTCAGCCTCGCCTTTATTCCATACCACTTATTTTTTAACCGACTTCAAAAAAGAAGGAAGGTTCTCAATTCAAACCGTATGTTTTTTTTTTATGTTTGTTAGCTCATAACTTCTGAACGGATGCTCCGATTTTGATACTTTTTGTTTTGCTGAAAAGGTCTTGGTCTAAAATAGGTCCCATTGTAATATCTTTACGATCTAAAGAAAATACAGGATGCCCAAAAAAATCAGTCCCAACTCTTTTAACTTCTAAACGGCTGCAGCTATAGTGATAAAAATGGTATGTAACTACAGCAAAGCGGTCATGCAATACAAGGTTAAATAGGGACCCTCGATAGAGAGAGACTGGACATTGGCGCGCCGGCTTTTTGACGAAATTCTCAATTTTAGTGCCAGTTGCTCCATTGCTTACCATTACGCTGAGAAGAAATTTTGATTATTTTACGTCATAATCGAAAAAGAACTTATTTATTACATTTTTACTTTGTTGGGAGATAAATTGCTTTAATTTTGGAATACTTTTAAAAGATAAAAATGCATAATTATTTATTTTATATCATGCTTTAAATACTTTGAATTCTCTTATTGCATGCTGTTTTACGTATTTATTTCCTAACATATGAGATAATTACATTATTTATTTGCTAGCTATTAGTTTTTAAGTTCTATTGTGCAATATATTTAATATGTTAGATCTCAATGTATTTTTATGATATATTTTAAAATACATATTTGAAATAACTATATAAAAAATTTTTGGTTTTTTGCTAGTACGCAAAATGTATCAGATTTCTTAAAATAAATTATTAAAAATAAAGAAAATAAGGTGTATATTATTTGCTAACATATGAAATATAAATTTCTTTTAAATAATAATTGCCATAATAAATTTTATAAATAATATTTCAATAAGTAATTATTTTTATTTACATAATATTTAAAAGAACTGAAAAAAAAAAAAAAAAATCAATGAAATAAGCAAATGTAAATAAAATAAATAAAAACATTTTTTTTAATTTCTAAAGATATTAGTTACGATTATTACAAATTATTATTAATAAAATTTTTATCTTTAATATTTAACTAAGTCATTATTATTAGTAATGCGTAATTGAAACAAATAAAATATGTATTTTTAGCTTGTAAAAATATTACGTAAATATTTTTATAAAATAATAAAAAATAATTTCTGTTCTTCTGCCGTAGTTTTACATTTATTCATGAATTACTTGATAAAAACTAAGATTACCATATTTTTGTTAAAATTTTTCTAACTTTTTATAAATAGAATGTATGTTCTCAGAAAAAATAAGGTAGAATTACTTTCACTAAAGTAGAATTGTTTTCACAATCAACGTATTTTGCTTAATATAGAAATATACAACAAAAAATTCCTCTGTTTTCCGATAGGAATTGAAAAAGTAACCATGTCAAAGGTTAAAACAAAATTCATTTTTCTTCAAATTCTTTTTCTCTAAGACGAAAAAAATTACATATTTATATTCTGCATTACCTTCTGCACAAATTTAGCACAATTTCCTTTCATTTATGTTATACAGTAAAGCGTCAATCGCGAAGAAAAAGCATTACGTTCTACGGGGATCGCTCCCAATTGGCACTAAGATGGCCGACTTTCGGTCAATGTCCAGTCTCTCTATATATAGGGTCCCTAGGTTAAATAGGGACCCTCGATAGAGAGAGACTGGACATTGGCGCGCCGGCTTTTTGACGAAATTCCCCATTTTAGTGCCAGTTGCTCCATTGCTTATCATTACCCTGAGAAGAAATTTTGATTATTTTACGTCATAATCGAAAAAGAACTTATTTATTACATTTTTACTTTGTTGGGAGATAAATTGCTTTAATTTTTGGAATACTTTTAAAAGATAAAAATGCATAATTATTTATCTTATATCATGCTTTAAATACTTTGAATTCTCTTATTGCATGCTCTTTAACGTATTTATTTCATAACATATGAGATAATTATATTATTTATTTGCTAGCTATTAGTTCTTAAGTTCTGTTGTGCAATATATTTAATATATTAGATCTCAATGTATTTTTCTGATATATTTTTAAATATATATTTAAGATAACTATATAAAAATATATTTTTTGATTTTTTTGGTAGTACGCAAAATGTATCAGATTTCTTAAAATAAATTAATAAAAATAAAGAAAATATGGTGTATATTATTTGCTAACTCATGAAATATAAATTTCTTTGAAATAAAAATTGCCATAATAAATTTTATAAATAATATTTAAATAAGTAACTATTTTTATTTACACAATATTAAAAAAAAAAAAAAAAAAAAAAAAAAAAAAAAATAACAATAATGAAGTAAGCAAATGTAAATAAAATAAATAAAAATATTTTTTTAATTTCTAAAGATATTAGTTAATATTTTTAAAAATTATTATTAATAAAATTTTTATTTTTAATATTTAACTAAGTCATTATTATTAATAATGCGTAATTGAAATAAATAAAATATGTATTTTTAGCTTGTAAAAATATTGCGTAAATATTTTTATAAAATAATAAAAAAAAAAATTCTGTTCTTCTGCCGTAGTTTTACATTTATTCATGAATTATTTGACAAAAACTAAGATTACTATGGTTTTGTTAAAAATTTTTCTAACTTTGTACATGTAGAATGTATGTCCTCAGAAAAAATAAGGTAGAATTACTTTCACTAAGGTAGAATTGCTTTCACAATCAACGTATTTTGCTTAATATAGAAATATACAACAAAAAATTCCTCTGTTTTTCGATAGGAATTGAAAAAGTAACCATGTCGAAGGTTAAAACAAAATTCGTTTTTCTTCAAATTCTTTTTCTCTAAGACGAAAAAAATTACATATTTATATTCTGCATTACTTTCTGCACAAATTTAGCACAATTTCCTTTCATTTATGTTGTATAGTAAAGCGTCAATCGCGAAGAAAAAAACATTACGTTCTACGGGGATCGCTCCGAATTGACACTAAAATGGCCGACTTTCGGTCAATGTCCAGTCTCTCTATATATAGGGTCCCTAAGGTTAAACCGCTTGCAGCGCCACCTGGTGGAAAATAGCGGAGTTAGTGTTCCTATCTCGAAAACGGTTCTAAAGAAAAAGTGAATTACAAAGCTGAAGATTATCACCGATTTAGTGCAAAAAGATAGTTTAGACATTCATGCTAAAGTTGCTATCTCGGAAACGGTTCAAGACAGGGGGGGAAAAGTGAATTATAAAATTGCAGAGAATCATCGATTTAGTACGAAAAGATAGTTTTGACATTGATGCTAAAAATACAAGGCTAAAAACGTGCATTTTTTTGTTCGCAATTCCTTACACTATACACACTTGAGCTACATTGCTCACGTTGTAGCGTAGCTGGTGAGACATACGCTATATAGTTCAAAATACGGTTACTTGATACTTTTTGTTTTGTTGTAGAGATCTTGGTCTGAAGTAGGTCCCATTATAACATCTTTACAATCTAAAGAAAATAAAGCTCCATATAGGGAAAAACAGCGACATTAGCGCTCCTATCTCAAAAACGGTTCAAGATGGGAGAAAAGTTTATTACGAAGTTGTAGAGCATCATCGATTTACTACGAAAAGACAGTTTTTAGACATTATTGCTAAAAATAGAAAGCTTAAAACGTGCAGTTGTTTCTTCGCAATTTCCTACACTGTGCACACTTGAACTACGTTGCACACTTTGCAGCGTAGCGGATGACACGTATACTCTGTGGTTCAAAGTACTGTTACTGTAAGAGGTCACATCGATTAGCGCAAAGTCGTTTTCAACCAACTTCAGAAAGGAGGGTGTTCTTAATTCGAGCTATGTGTTGTTGTCGGTGTTTGTAAGCTCATAACGTCGTAAGAGATGCTCTAATTAACCGACTTGAAAAAGGAGGGGGTTCTCAATTCAAAGCAAATGTTTTTTTGTTTTTGTTTTTGTTTGTTAGCTCATAAATTCTGAACGGATGATCCGATTTTGATACTTTTTGTTTTATTGCAAAGGTCTTGGTCTGAAATAGGTCCATGGTAAGATCTTTACGAGCAAAAGAAAATACAGGGTGCCCAATAAATTCAGTCCCTACTCTTTTAACTGCTGAACAGCTGCACCTATAGACATAAAAGTGGTATGTAGGTATAGTAAAGTGGACATGTGCTACGTGATTCAACCGCCTAAAGCGCCACCTGGTGGAAAAGAGTTGAGTTAGCGATCCTATCTCGGAAACGTTTCAAAACAGGGGAAAAAAGTGAATTATAAAATTGCAGAGCATCATCGATGTAGTACGCAAAGATAGTTTAGACATTAATGCTAAAAACAGAACGCTTAAAACGTGCATTTGTTTGTTCACAATTTCCTATTTTGTGCACACTTGAACGACATTGCATATGTTGTAGCGTTGCGGGTAACATTTATGCTATGTAAAATTCAAAGTATGGTTATTGTAAGCTGTCACATCGATTAACGCATAGTCGTTTTAAACCGACATCATAAAGGAAGAGGTTTTCAATACAAACCCTGTTTCTCTTTGTTGTTGATGAAATTTGTTAGCTTATAACTTCGTAAAAGATGATTTAATTTTAATACACTTTTTGTTGTCGTAACGATCTGGGTCTGAAATAGGTTTCATTATGATTTCACTAAGATATAAACAAATTACAGGATACTCACAAAAGTCTGTTCTAACTCTAACTGCTGAACGCATGCAGCTACACTGGTAAAAGCAGTATGTAAGTATCGATGTTGAAACTTCTGTCCGTCAGCTGCAATGCATATTTTGCTCTTTGTTTGAACTTTACGTTGCGCAATTTCCAGCGCAGAGGATGAAACGTATTCACTGTAAAATTCAATATACATGCCTAACAGAATTTTCGGTTACGAATACAGCGTATCCGTTCTTTACATTTCTAAAGACTTTTTAATTCAACGTATGTTCGTTCAATAGATAGTTTTTTGCTCCTATCCGATAAAGGCAAGAAAAGTGACACAACTTAAAAATGCAGTATTTGAGAAAAATCAACTTAAAAATAACTTGACTAGAATAAAACTGGCACAACTGTCTCTCGAGTGGATAACTTTCTAGATCTAGATGTAACTTTTTTGTTCACATTGGGTTCATTTCATGTATTTTTCAGTGACATAAACCATTTTTTGAGTAATGCCACTTTCTTGGAAGTTGTGATTTGTGAAACTTCCGCCGAACGTCTTCTGATGCTCTGCTATGTAAATAAGTTTTCATTGAAAAGAGAAAAATAAAATCTTTTTGTAAAAAAATAGAACCGACTCCAATAAGGAACTACTATTCAAACAACTAAAAATGAACTCCTATCCGATAAAGGCAAGAAAAGTGACACAACTTAAAAATGCAGTATTTGAGAAAAATCAACTTAAAAATAACTTGACTAGAATAAAACTGGCACAACTGTCTCTCGAGTGGATAACTTTCTAGATCTAGATGTAACTTTTTTGTTCACATTGGGTTCATTTCATGTATTTTTCAGTGACATAAACCATTTTTTGAGTAATGTCACTTTCTTGGAAGTTGTGATTTGTGAAACTGCCGCCGAACGTCTTCTAATGCTCTGCTATATAAATAAGTTTTCACTGAAAAGAGAAAAATAAAATCTTTTTGTAAAAAAATAGAACCGACTCCAATAAGGAACTACTATTCAAACAACTAAAAATGAAAGAAAATTGGCAGAAAATGGAACTGTAAATTGCGCCTAAAAGTATAAAATAATTTCCTTCGCCAAACAACCTATAACACTACAATTAATCATAACTTTTGAAGTCGGCTCAATATTAAATAAAAATTGATACCTTTTTTCAATACAAAAATCAAATCCTATTCAAAATACACATCTCACATTATTACCTGCAAAACGCAGCCGAAAACTACTTTGATTCAAGAAAACAAATAAGATTTCGTAAGCAGCAAAAGTTGGCGAAGATGCTGGTACCATACGTCCTTGGTGAAAGACAAATCGCCAAATTATCTGGCAAACATATTTAATTTCTTTGGGATATCATGATTATTTTGATAAGGTATATCAAGAGAGTAATCAAGAATATGAAACAACACGTCGTACAATATATATTATGAAAATATACATCTTACGTGTATATTTTTGCCTTATGTTTTGATCACCAAATCCAAAACCCATCAAGGATGATAGTTATCAAAGTTATACCAAATTTGCAAAGGAAACCCTAACTTCGTAGAAACATAAATACCGCATTGTGAAGAATGTTCACTGTTCTATGTAGATGATACTAATGGACCAAATTGTATACAGTGATAAAATAATAAAGGAAACATGAAAATGGATCATTCGAGACAACAGCATTTGTTGCTACCGATCTAAAGACAAACCTTTAAAAACTAATTAAATTTTATTTAATTTTGCGCCAACTTCAAAAGTTATGATTAATTGTAGTGTTATAGGTTGTTTGGCGAAGGAAATTATTTTATACTTTTAGGCGCAATTTACAGTTCCATTTTCTGCCAATTTTCTTTCATTTTTAGTTGTTTGAATAGTAGTCCCTTATTGGAGTCGGTTCTATTTTTTTACAAAAAGATTTTATTAAAAGTAAATTTTTCTTATTTTATCGAAGATGTATATTAAAGAAAATTTTTCTATAAGTAAAGTGGTTCGAAATAAAAGCGGGACTAAAAATACTCCGAAATAAATTAAAATGTTGGCATCTATGCCTAAACGCAAATACTACAATGTAGGGCCGTATTATAACTTAGAGAATTCAGGCATTTACCCGAGGCCTCCACATTTGAAAGGCTCCCTAAATTATTAATTAAATTATTATTAATTCATTTGTGAAATATTTTCTTTAAATTTGGGACATTTCCTTTTAGCGCTAGCAACATTTTGATTTATTTTATTTTATTTTTTATTTTATTTTATTTTATTTCTTTATTTCTTTATTTCTTTATTCTTTTATTTTATTTTTATTTATTTCTTTATTTCTTTATTGTTAAGGTGAAGGGTGGAAATTATCTCAGAAGAATCGAATCAAAATCTAGATAATTTTTGGAATTTTCTCATTGTTTATACTGCTGTTTTCTCCTACTTCTTACATATCTCGATTCATATTTATGCATTTATTTATAAGAAGTAAAATTAACACATCCAAATACATATTACCAATACTTAACTAAGAAGATTGCCTTTTAAACGAATAAGAAAGAATAGCGACTGATTTTTTCAGACTTGTAGCTCTAGCTTATGGGTCGATTTTGCCCCATTTTCCCATGCAGTAGCCTCGCTACACTCTTAAAATTTTACCTTTATTTTTTTCCTATTGTTACCAGTACCGTCAATAAAGAATTTTTTTCTTGAATATTTTTGACTGTTTCAATGCGAAAATATTATGTAAAAAAGTGTTGTTTTAAAATTGTAGTGACAATATAATAAAATGAGGGTACAATTTTAGAAAAGCTGCGAGGCCTGCAGTAGTCGTATCTCCGTTTGCTTTGAGCAAAGAATTTCCAGGAACATTGTATTGGGGTCAGTCTATTTAATTTCATGGGACATTTTAGAAATGTATTGCTCAAATACTTTTGTTTCTTTTGATTCTTGTGTCCCTTATAGGCACATAAGAGAGATGTTTAAAACAATTTTAATTTTTACTCTATTTATATTTTGGCACAAATCTATTTGAATTAAATTTATGAGTTCTAATTTTATATTAGTATTAAAGTATATAAAATAAAGGTGTCACATGTAGAGATGCAAACTTTCTGTAAATTTCGAGGCAGTGGAAAAAAAAACCAGTTTTTTTCGGGGGTTTTCTGAAAAAAATGGGAAAAATGGAAAAAATTGAATTTTTACAAATAAAAATAGGGTTTTTTAATAGTTATAATATCTTAGAAAATATAAAGTGTTAAATATTTAAAAATACATGCAATCCATATTATTTTTTCTTAGCAGAAACATACAAAAAGCTTTTACTATTAAAATATGAGCCTTCCTGTTTCATAGTTGCCAGTACCTTTCCTTGTACAAAACACCAAAAACTAGTCAAATCATCAACCATTAATTTTGCATAGGTTGTGTATTCCTATGTAATGTTCATCTCCCAGTAGCATTGATACAATGAATTTAGAATCAAACGAACAAAAAAAGTCTTTTTCATTGACCCGAATCTAATTTCTTCATATCCGAAACCCAAATACTATAAATGAAATTTAATGATTCCTCTGAAAATCGTGTAAAACTTTTTAAAATTATAAAATAAAATTTTCATTGTCTTTGAATTAGTAAATCATTTAATTTTTTTTTTTAAATGGATACACTAAGTTATAAATTTAAAAATCCGAAAAATGGATTGATATTTTTTAACCATTTACGTGTGTTATGTACTTCAATGAGTACACAAATATGCTTAAGTTTGATATATATGCGCTCAAAGCTAGTAGACGTGAGGTCTACTTCCAGGTCACGCTCGTCGGCCTAGTCGTTTGGAGTTTTCCGGGGTTTTCTCCGAAACTTGCGTAAATACGGGCTAGGATCCCTTAGAAAGACCCCCAAGGAGGGCACTTCCACTCAGTCGTAGAACCCTACAGCAGTCAATCGACGTTACTTTCAAATCCAATCCAATCCAATCTTTTAATTACATATACTTCAATACTAATATTTAAAATTACCACTCTTAAATTTAATTCAAAGATATTTGTGACAAAATATAAAGGTATAATAATCCCATTTTTAACCACAAGAACAACCTCGAAGACCTCTATAAAATCCAATAGTAGAGAATAAATAAAAATTGGTTTTAACATCTCTTATATCTGCCTATACAGGGCATAAGTATCAAAGGAAATAAAAATAGTCGATCACAGCCACTTCATGAAACTGTATGGATGGACCCGTTGGTTAGTACGCCTCTTTTTGATTTTGTTTATAATCATTTCTACATAACCAGTAAACAACAGGAAACGTTCACAACTTTTTTCTTGTTTTCCTGAACGTTGGCTAACGTGTATTGTAGCTCAATGTTTTTCTTAAGATATTTCATCTCTATTCGAGTTCATGCGGTCTCTACTTTGATTTAAATGTGCAGTTTTACAGGCCAGATATCTCCCAGTACTTTCAGTACTTGAAGAAAGAATATAAAATGAAATCTTTTGTACATCTATTTATATCCCGAACACGCTTTTCAGGGTGTTTAGGGTACTTTTAAGGCCAAAATTTTCTGGATAGGCGCGTGATTTATGAGAAGCATATACTAGGTGTTAAGCAAAATCGCGAGGATGCTTTTATCTCCGCAACCATCGGTGGCTTGTATACATCTGTACTGATAAGTATAAAGGATTTAAGTCCAAAAATGTCGATTTTGAGTTAAATACATAGTCAGACCCAGAAAAAAATTCTCTATTGATTGGTATAAAGGATTTAAATCCATGTCATTTAGTCTTTGAGAAAATCCATTGGTAAAAAAGATTCAAGTCAGAAATTTAGCATTAATCTTTGTATAAAATATTTAATTCAATTTTTTTCCTATATTAAATGAAGATTGACAATCATAAATGGCATAAAGGTTATAAATCAACATAAACCCTTTTTCCTAATCGATTCTTCTGATTAGTTTTTAGTTAGTTTAACTTTATTTTTCGTCTCCTAAAAAAATCCAAAATATGGACTTAAATCCTTTATACTCATCAGTACAGATACTTCCAATTACAAAACTTTTTTTTTTTTTTTTAAGTATAAGCATTTATGATATGAAATGTTTAAATTTAAAATATCAATTTTTTGAAATTTACAAAAACTAGCTTTTCATAGAGTTCTGTTCCTTACAAACATGAATTGTTGGCTAAACATCAGATAATGGTTCGCGCGGTTGGCACTTGTTTAGTTGGGATAATTGCAGTTGGCGCAACATCTATTGTTCATACCCTCCATTTACATCTTATTTGTTGGATAGCTATATTTGGCCCACCATAATGAACAACGTTATGAGTCCAACAATAATTGATGCGTTAAATTTACATATAACGGCTCATTTTTAATCATTGCATAACTTCAAAGACAATGCATAATTTTATTACACGCATTAAGATATCGTCGAGGATATTGGTTATTCGCATAAAAGTATAAAACAGCAAATAATAATAAGAAAATGTATTACTAAAGTAAAAAACTGCATATGAGCCAACGATTTGCCAACGACTGGGCCATCAATCTAGCCAACGGCCATTTATAACAGTTGGCCAATAAAAAACCCACCGTTGTTTCAATGTTGGTCCATATAAATTTTGTTTGTGGCATTGGTCCTTATAGTCACATTTAATAAAGGTTGACATTCATCCTAACAAATATAACACAAAAGTTTCGCTTCTGAGCGCCAAAAATTGACCGAGACATTTAGTTTCAAAGTTTGGAATTTTTTCATATCTTTTCAGCCTTCATTAAGAAGTCGGTTAAAAATTCCTTAATAAAGCCCGATAAAATGAGAAAAAATCCCAAACTTTGAAACTAAATATCTCGGTCAGTTTCGATCACAGAGAAGTGAAACTTTTTGTGTTGTTTGTTAGCATGAATGTCACGTTTCATTAAACATGACTATAGGGACCAGGAAACTATATAAAAAGTTAGCTTTTGTAATTTTCAAAAAATTGATTTTTTATTTTTAAATATGCCATATCATAAATGCTTACATTTTTAAAAACGTTTTTAATTGGAAACATCGACCAATGGTTCCGGACATGAAGACCTCTTCGCGACTTTGCTTTGCCCCCTGTGTTTTAAACGAAGATTTTCAGCTATTTCTGATCATAGTAATCAACAATAAATACTGTTGCATGCACACGCATAAACACACATAAAAAAGGTCTATAATTACACATCACTAAATTCTTGAACATACATTCCATTGATATGCCTAAAGGTGATAAAATTCTTTAGAGTACAGTTAAGGAATATGTGTGTGAATATTTATTACTGAAAACTTTAGTTATTTCATCGCAGGATTTCTTTTCTTTTTCATGTGACTTAAACAACTTAGCTGATGATCCTGTAACACTACCTAGTAACGAGAAAAAAAAAAAAAAGTCTCAATTTAAATAATTTAAAAAATACTCAAAAGAAACTGAAGTGGTATTTCCAATAATAAACATTGATATAAATTTAAATGCGATTCACCAGCACAGTTTTCTTTATTAAAGTTCTCATTTTCCTATTAACTTTATCAGCTTATGTTTACATACAACACACTAGTATTGTAACATTAAACTGAAGAAATTTATTTTCTCAAATACAAAATCAATAATATTTATTCAAATTTATTTAGAATGAATTAATGAAAACAAACATAAAACAAAAGGATAAAACATCTTAAAAAACACTATCAAAAGTTAAAAACAACAATTTTAATGGTCTCTTAAATTAATAATAATAATAATAATAATAATAATAAAAACTTCATTATTTCAAATAATTGCTACAACGTTTCCTAATTTTAAATTTTACATTGACAAAATATAATCCTATAAATACTTTCATGCATCAGAAGATAATTTATTTAAACGTAAACTATAAAGGAAAATTTGAATTGAGGATATGTGACAAAATGCGATTTAACAAAACAGGTCAAAGAAATGAAAACCCATATATACTAATAAGATGGAAGAGGCCTAAATATAATAAATCAATTTGCTTTTAACGACACGATTGCTACCTATCCTTCTGTTCTGTATTATTTATTAACCATCGGAATAAAATAAATCTCCCCACTCCAATATGAACAAAACAAGATTTTGACACCACCTCTAACAGGAGTTAGTAATTTAAAACCAGATTGTAACTAATAAGCTTATAAAGCGTCACACTCAGCAGTCCATGTTAACCTATGGGAAAATAGTATTAAATAAACGACATTATACATAACATAATACAAATTGTTAAATCCGTTCTGACATTCATAAAATTCACCAACTTAAAATGAAATTTTTTTTTTTTCTATAAAAACTGATTTTTTTCTTCATTATTATTCATTTATTTCATTTATTTATTTTTCTTTTCAAACTGGTTTTAAAGTTGTAAAATGCAAAAATTTACTTAGTGAATTTTCACATTTTCTAGCTTCAAACTAAAAATATTAAAAATTTTAAAAATTCAATTTTCAGAAAACAAGGATTCATTTAATGGTCGAAAATTTTCTGAATGTGAAAACGAAATTTAAAAATATTTATTATATAATAAAAAATAATGAAGATTATTTTTCCCATAAGGTATGTGAGGTTTGGCTAACCTTTACGCCCTGTGATGTGTGATGCATTCCCCATCTTTGAATTCCATGAAAGTTAAAGTTTGGAACTTTCCTTTAAACTCTTCCTTGCACCAATGGAGAAACGCTAAGCTGACCAGGATCATTCACTATTTTAAGCCTGTGCGTATAAGATCTTTCACAGCGCATTCTAAACAACCGCCAGTATAAATGAAATGCGAGAATTCGAGCTTTCAATATTAAAATTAAAGCCGCAAAATTTATTAATATCACACCAAAGACTGCACTGTAAAATACGCATAACTAAAATCATCATAAAGAACGAAGAAAACGAAAAATCAATCAAAAGACACGACGAAGCTATCTGTTTATAACTCATCTAGCTGGGAAAAAGAGGTATTTAAGAAACATTCAAACACGCTAGCTCTCTAAGGCCAAAAAATAAAAAGAAAGAAAGAAAAAGAAACAATTTTTAACCATGTGTTTACATATTTTGACCCAGAACTTCTAGAACACCCCTTTCGACGAATGAGTATATACCGTTCAATGTTTTATCTTTAAAATAAAATGATGGTCACTATTATAAGACAGGACACGGCTCTAGCAATAAAATTTTATTCTAAGCATGAAAGCGATGTTATTAAGCACCAAGAGAAAGAATAATAAAAAGGGGGAAAAGAAATTTAGCGATTGGATCGCACTTATTAGGGAGAGAAGCGTCAAACAAATTGAAGAGAAAAAAAAAAAAAAAAAAAGCGCTGGCTGAAACTAATTTAAGTTTTCTGAAACTATTGCGTGATGAGAGATTTATTTTTATTTTCTGTTTTTGCTACTTAAAAATGATGTACACATTTCTCAATGTGAAAGGTTTTTGAAAGAGGCAATAAAATAAATTAGGCATCGGATTCCATTTTTCACAAATATGAGAAATTATTTTACAAATCAAATTTGTTAACGTCTTAAACATACTTAACTATTGGTATCATGAGTGGATTTAGTTAATGCAGAAATATTTCTATGAGAAAAACTTTTTTTCTTTCATTAATCTGGAGTGTGCAGTTTCTGAAAAAAGAATAAAAATGTTTCGAGAAGCAAAACAACATCGGAATTTTACTTTATTGAAATGAAATAAAGTATTAGTTGACCCAGTTTAAAAAGGACACTTTAGTTTAAATAGATTTTAAAGATTATTGCAGAAAATGTACAAATAAATAAATAAATAAAAATAAAATGTAGTTAAAAACTTCCTTTATAGGGGAGACTGGGATTAGTTGGAATAAGGGACTAGTTGGTAGTCTATTGCCTACTACAGTGGACGCTGAGCGCTGTCATTTTACTAGTAGGGAGTGTATGTATAGGTGCATCATCCACCACAATTTCAGTCTGCTTAGACGCGTCATGAAATAAAAATCTCTGTTTTATCTTTTTTTTGACTGGTGAGTAAATTTTTTCATCCTACTTTTTTTTTTTTTTTTTTTTTTGTCTGGTGAATCTGTAAATCAATTTGAGACGCTACTCATGGCAATTTTCCAAAGAGTAATTAACTTTGGTTCCATGCATGTTTCATAATCTTTTGTTTTTGATGTTTGGGATTCTGTAGTATCCATCTTATGTTGGGTATCTCTTTGGGGTTAGTTGACATACTTTGGTATGAGGTCAATAACATAGCTATGACATACTTGCCAACATATTAATCAATATTCCGTAGTATTGTTAGCCCCGCCTTCTTTTTTACACCAGTATATTTTTAGAGTATTTTTATTCTTATTTAATCGTAATTGCATTTGAAAAATATTACTCTAAAAATTTACTGGTGTGAAGGAAAGGGCGGGACTAACAACATTAAGAAATATTAATTAGGATGTTGGCAAGTATGCTATGACATAGCTTGACTTTCTTTAATAATAGTTCAAAGGCTGAAGAACCTCTCCAAGACGAATAATTTTCATCCCCCCCCCCCCCAGTCTCTTGCCAAGACGATGGTGAGGGTTTTAGTTCGACAGTTTCTACGTACCCGGAGAAAAAGATGCAAAAATGTCAAAAAGATGCCGAAAGGTTACATAAAACAAGATCAACAACGAATCCTCCATAAAACCAAGAGTTTCCTATCTCTCTGAATACAAAATAAATGACTTTGTTTTGATGAAATACCAATCCTGCCAGTATCTTAGAAAAATTGACGAAACTGATGACTATGAGACTTGCATGTTTACCGTAGTCAAAACATGGAGATGGCCAGACAAAAATGAATCAGTTTCAGGCGACCAAGATAAAATTGTGCAAAAGTTGAATCCTACCTGTTCAAATAAACAAGCACACAACTCCTACATCCGTGGTTGATTTCAAACATTCAGGTTGAATAACTATAGATAGTTATAATAAAAAGGGGAAAAAATGGAGATGGCCAGACAAAAATGACTCAGTTTCGTGCGACCAAGGTAAAACTGAACAAAAGTTGAATTCCACCTGTTTAAATAAACAAGCACACAACTCCTACATCCGTGGTTGATTTCAAACATTCAGGTTGAATAACTATAGATAGTTATAATAAAAAGGGGAAAAAATAGAGATGGCCAGACAAAAATGACTCAGTTTCGTGCGACCAAGGTAAAACTGAACAAAAGTTGAATTCCAACTGTTTAAATAAACAAGCACAGAACTCCTACATCCGTGGTTGATTTCAAACATTCAGGTTGAATAACTATAGATAGTTATAATAAAAAGGGGAAAAAATGGAGATGGCCAGACAAAAATGACTCAGTTTCGTGCGACCAAGGTAAAACTGAACAAAAGTTGAATTCCACCTGTTTAAATAAACAAGCACACAACTCCTACATCCGTGGTTGATTTCAAACATTCAGGTTGAATAACTATGAGTAGTTATAATACTAAGCAAAATTTATTTTATTTGATGAATTCATTACTTGCTTATATATTTAAGCAGAAATTTTTGGTCAAATTTTATTAAAATCAAATGCTTTTTCCTGAAATTTGCTGTATTCTGTCTAAGTATCCTTATCCATATCACGTTATGCCAACTCACCCCTGCGGGTATGCGAACTAACACCGTGTGAGGTGTCAATTGGCATAGTTGCAAGCTTTTAGAAAAAGTGTTTTGGGATTCACTTAAAACGTATTTAATTGATAGGTCTTATATGATTTTTAGCCAAAGAGTTAGGCTTTCCAATGCATTCATCAAAATTTCTCTAAGTATTGCACAAAAAGTGGAAAAGTCAAAAACCAAAATCTATGTCAACTAGAACCAGTCTCCCCTACAAAAATTCTGTCTTAATTGTAGTCATAATGATATCGTAAATATTAAAAATGTTTGTTTAAAAATATCAGTTAGTTTTTTTTTTTTTTTTTATCTCATATGTAGATAATATGAGTTCCACTGTTTGATAACATTATGATGACTACTAATGGTTATTATTATCATTGCTTTGATAAAATCATTGATCCTATTATATGATTAACATAACATGATCTACATTAATAAGTCATACAGATAATCATATTATTAAAGAAAAATATGCTTAGTATACATACAAAACTTGCTAAAAGCTCGGGAAAAAAAAAAATTCTTACTTCACAACTAAAAAATACACTTGTTTTAAATATTTCATACAAGTTTTAATATTTTATGCATTTACATACTAATTTGTGATTTTTGCTTCTCTATCAATAATTTAACTTACACACAAAAAAGTAGCTGATAAAGAAACTTATAACAATTAGAAAAATTATTCTTTACAGGGCTAATGTTACTTCAAATGTTTAAAAGTTTTATTCATTAAAAAAATTGTTCCTAACTCCAAACATTTTTCATGCAATATTTGATGACAAAGTGCTTTTCAAACAGCCAGGATCGTTTAAAGTAATTTATCTTATTAAAAATAATATAGAGAAAAACTTCGGTTTAAATTAAGGACATTCTGTTTGAAAGAATTCATTAATAAATTTTCCAAACAGTGAAAATAAAGGCATAACTTGCTCGTTAAATCGACCAGAGAGGAAAATTGGGATTCTTTGGCGCCACCTTTAGTTCTCAGTTCTTTAGAAAAGCAGGAAAGGGCATTTCGTCCTTGCAGATCAAAAATCGATGCCCCTTCAGATCTGTATGTCTTTTTCAAAAACTGAAGAAAACGAGAAAGATTCTTTTATTTGAAGATAATATGATATAAAACTTGTTTAAAAAAAAAAAAAAAAAAAAAATACAAATTAATTTATGATACTAATTGATTTAAGCACTCTTATTCACAAATAATTATTTTATTTTATTTTAATTTCGAGGAACTTTTCATTACACTTTCAGAACTTTTCAGAATCGTTTAGCACTTTTCACTTTCTGCTTAAAAATTCTTTCAACATTTAAAATTTAAAATGTGTTAAATTTAATAATTTTGATTTTTCTCTTAATGTTCACAGCATACATTTTCTTATTTATTTATTTATTTATTGTCACGAAATTTTTAGTCATAACGCTTTTAGTCTTTTAATTTTAAATTTTCATTCTGGTGAAATTTATTAGTGGCTAAAAAAAAAAAAAAAAGAAAAAAAAAAGGATTAAAAGATTTTTTAAAGCTTCAACTTTATTTTCTTGTAACTTTTACATTTTATTCAACTGCAAGTTAGAGCATGATCACTTATAAGTTTTTATATGAAAAATTTTTACATTTAATGAAAAAATATGAAATTACATTAATTATCCTTAAAAGATTTTTATCCTTTTTATCATCTGATTAGTTGTCAGGAAATGTAAAATTCATTAGTGGTTCGGCTTGAATATAAATGTCCAAATAAAGAACATTGGAGAACACAGACTACTAAATATTTTGAACAATAACACTGACGTTTGTTATCAGTTACGAACACGAGAGATTGACAATTGTTATGCTAATTTTTTTAATAATAATTTTAAGGACCATTTCACTAGTATTTTTCACTTTCTTCTTGAAAAAATTTCAATATTTGAAATTTAAAACGCATAAAAATTTGTTAATTTTGTATATCTCTTATTTATCGATTAAAAAAAAAAAAAATACGCATAATAAGATAATTTTAGACTTTTAAATTTAAATGCTGATTTTTATGAAATTTTTCTTGTTGGTTTAAAATAAATACCGCATTTGAAGATTATTTTTAAATTTTAACCTTGTTTTCTTGTCATATTTTTAAATATTTTATTTATTTGAAAATTACAAAATGATAAAATTAACTTTCACATGCTGAAATTTCCATTTATGAATAAATATAAATTTTCATGGATATACCTTTATAAAAGTTTTATCTCTTTGTTCTTTTTAGTGCCTAATTGCGCGTCGGGAAGTCTTATATTCATTAAATAGAGATACAGATAAAATAAAGGCTCTGGAGAACACAAAGTTTTCTAAATAATTTGAATAGCAATACACTCTTAAAATTGAAATGGTCTGTTTCTGTCTGGAAAATGGTTCTAAATTAACTGCAACCAATATTTGGGTACTATGTTTCACTATTTTAATAGCCCTTGTTCTTAAAACGGCACTACTAAATTGGCGAAACATGGCACCAAAGTATTGGTTTCAGCTAAATTGGAACCATTTTTCTAGTAAAACTGACCCTTTTATTTTTAATAGTGCACTGGCCTTTGTTATAAGTTAAATTAATCCTGAGATTGACAATTGTTATAATTGTTTTGCTTTATAATAAATTTGAGAAACTTTTCCTAACACTTTTCACTTTCTACTTGAAAAAAGTTTCAACATTTTAAATTTAAAATTCTAAAAATTTATTCATTTTGATTTCCTTCCAGTGTTGTTAATATGCTGTCGCTTATATTTCGAATTTTTATTTATTTTAATATCAAATAAGACAATTGTTGTCTTTTAAATTTAAACGCTGATTTTTATAGAATTTCTTAGTGGTTTAAAACGGGTTTTCCATTTAATGGGAAAATTACAAAATTTTATAGATATATCTTTAAAATTTTTATCCCTTTGATCTTTTTAATGTCTTGTTACGAGTCGAGAACTTGCCATGTTCGTAAGTGGTCTGGCTTGCGCATAGATGTCATATACACATACTTGCCAACATTCTAATTAATATTCCATTGTATTGTTAACCCCGCCTTCTTTTTTCCACCAGTATCTTTTTAGAGTATTTTTATTCTTATTTAATCGTAATTGCATCTGAAAAATATTACTCTAAAAATTTAATGGTGTGAAAAAAAAGGCGGGACTAACAACACTACGGAATATTAATTAGGATGTTGGCAAGGCATATACAGGAACAGGACAAATAAATAGCTCTGAAGAACGCAAAGTTTGCTAACTATTTTGAACGATAATTTCGACGTTCGTTATGAACTAAATTACAAAAATTCTTCTTTTTATAAATTTACTAAACGAAATATTAAGAGCTCTGAAAACTTACAGAAAATTCTTCATTCATCTAGCCTAGATAATGAGATATTAAATTTCGGCTTTCTTTAAACACCATACTCTATTTTGGCAGAGTATGCTCTGTGATATACTCAATTTTATAAAAAGAAAATAATGTACACTTTGTAAAAAAAAAAAGTAGAAGGACACTAGATATTTTTAGAAATAAAGTGTATCTTTTATTTTTAATGAAATTATTTTTACGTGTAACATTTTGCAGATCATTTAACAAGGAAATAATCAGCATCCTTACCATGGTTTTTCAAATATAAATTATTAACGACAATAAAAATAGTTTCTACTTCTTTTAACTCTGTAAAAAAAGTAGAAGGACAGTAATACAAAATATAAAATACAAGCAATATTAGTAAGGAATACTCTTCCCATTGGCTTTTATAACTTCGAATATTCTATTTGGTAATGAATCATACAAAGATTGGATTCCTGTTTGGCAAAAATTAACCTATGAGCTGTTCAAATCTACTCGAAGCTCAGTAAGGAATTTAAACATTTTTCTACTAGCATATACTTGACAAGCAAACATTGGCCAGATGTTTTCCACTGCGTTAAGATCAAGGCTTTTAGCTGACTAAGGTAAAACCTGCACATTACTTGCAGTGGATCAATTTTTAACTCTAATAGTGATGTGAATGGCGGCTTCATTTTGTTGAAACATCCACTCTTCTTCTCCTAATTTAGAGCCATAAGGAAGAAGTTCAGTATTCAGCACTTCAGTATAGTCTGTATGTTTCTGCATACCGCTGAAAAAGACTATATTTGTTCTTCTTCCATATCCAATTGCTTACTAGATCATCACCCACCCTCCCTCATTTGTAGAGTTGAATAAAATTCTACATTCTTCAGACAATGCAAGTATTATTAGTAATCATGTAAATCATCTAAGTTAAACTACTTCTCGTCTGAAAAAATATTATAAAAGTTCCATCTGAGGTCTGCGACACGTATTATTCAACCCATGATAAACGGAAATCAATCTGTGTGTTTTTTTATACTTTGGATGATGCTTCTGTTTTCTGGAAATAAATTATTTGGATCTTGTTATGTAGTTATAAACTGTGTGCCTTGATACATGAGTAAGTCCTGCTTGATTTGGGGCCTTTGCGATACTACCACTGCTATTTTTAATCTCATGAGCAAGTTTTCTTTCATCGCAAGGCGTTGTTAACTTTTGAAGCCTGCCAGTCTCCTTTCTTTTCCTATTTCTATCTGACTTTCTGATAAAGTTAGAAAGTGTATTAGGGATGACGGACAGTATACGGACAATCTCTCTAACAACTTTACCATTAATTTTATATGCAACAATTTGCCCCTTTTGGAAATAATTTTAAGTTATTCTTCTAGGCAGTCTGAAAAGAAAATAACAAAGCAATTTTTAACAAAATACGTTTTCCTCAACAAAAGCAGTTAAAGAAAATTCAATATTTACTTTTTTACTCGTGCACAGTTCACAAAATAACAAATTTTGGAACGTGTCCAGTCCTTCTACTTTTTTTACACTCTCGAAATCAGGAGTTCTAGTTTTTCTACAATCCACTAATTAGCATTAGTAGTAATGATTTCATTTTTACGTGAAATTAAAGAAATCTTTGTTAAATAAAATCTGTATAAAAATCTAACACCCAGGATAAAAATACAGAAAATAATTTATAAAAATCGACTGTCCTACTTTTTTTACACAGTGTAATTATCTTTAATTGAATATAAATAATTTAATTACATATAATGTTAGGAGAAGAAATAAAGATTTATTTACTTATTTTTAGGAAGAAAAAAACTTAGAAATAAGAAGTCTTCTCACTCGCCACTATTTTGGATAACAGTATTTCTGCCTTGCAATTTTCTTTTTTTAGGATTAGTTAAATCTAAATTTACTTTTAGAAATTAGTGATATAGAAAAAAAAAAAAAAAAAAAAAATGGTGATTAGAAAGTTTGGAAATAAATAAGGATAAAAGAGTTCCCTTTTTTTTTTTTTTTTTTCCCAGAATTTTCCTACAAGAAATTCTATATCTTTAAAATCACAAAAATAACTGAAAATATATGATTAAAATTTCTGTAGAGAAATACCGGTGGCAGAAAAGACAGAACTCTTTCATCCCTGAATAAAGTTCGAAGTAAGTATATATGTACAGAGCTGCCAACCTAATCCGGCAAATCGTTAGTACCGCCCCCTTTTCTACACCACTTAATTTTTAAAGTATTTGTTTTCTTAATTCATCGCAAATTTATTTGAAGAGAACTACTCTAAAAATTAAGTGGTGTAGAAAAAGGGGCGGTACTAGCAAATTGCCGGATTAGGTTGGCAGCTCTGTATGTAAAGTTTGTAAGTTTTTCGAATTCTTACATTTTAATAAAGTTAAAGCACACAAATGTAGACAAATAATGATACAAGGATACAAGGTCTATTAGTCATGAAAACTATCATCACTATTAGGATCGTAACAAAAAATCAAAACAACAATTAGCGTCACACACACACATGTACACACGGAAAAAAAAAAAATCAGAAAATTGCATTTATGTAATAAGGATGCACACACATACATCTTGTTTCAAAAGGAAAAGTTAATAATGTATACGAGAACATCTGGGTGCTTAAGGGGTAATAAAGATATATAATTTTTTTTAATTGTTTCTTCATTTTGCCAGAATATTGGAGAATTTATATTGTCGACAAAATACTTTAAATGTACGTTAATTTTTTTTTTCTTTTATAGGGAAGGAAATGAACCCCTGGACACGAAAAAAATAACTTATGCTGCACTTTTGGAAGAAGTGTGCAAGTTTTCGAATGTTTTGAAGAAAAAAGGTTTGTATATGCTAAGTATTTCCATTGGGTATATAAACACGACTCTTTTTTTTTTTTTTTTTTTTTTTTTTTTTTTTTTAGTAATAAATAAATAAATAAATAAATAAAATCTTATAAAATTTAAGGATTGATTAGTTTAAAATATTTCCCCTCGGAAATAACAACTTTGTCCATATTTTAGACAACAAACGCATTCTGCGAAGAAAAAAAATCTGATTCTTTAGATGCAATCCAGTTATCAATCCAGTTTTTTGTATCTGCGAGAATATTGAACCTCTCTCCAAAAAGGGAGAAAAACAAACAGTAATCAGAAAACGTAATATCTGACCAATACAGTGTTTGAGACTATCACAGTGAAGGAATTCTAAGATTTCTTTTACTTGTCTGATAACATGTAGACCAGCACTGCCATGTTGGAAAACAATCTTGTCATGTTTTTTTGCTATATTCTTCATTTTTCTTCTAAAATATTTTGTTCATCAATTGTTGCTTGCATTGTTTGCCATTCAGTTGATGGTGCGGATGAGTTGCAACAGTTCATAATTTGCATCTTGGATTTTGTTTGGTGGTTTACCAAGTTCTTTATCATGTGTACTGAAATCATTTATTTTAAATCGATGAAACCACTCTTTACTACTTGTATGCGATGGGGCGTGTGCACTATATAAATGTTGAATAGCAACCGATGTGTTTATGCTGCAGTTTACTTTGCAGTGCAATAGTATGACACAACTTCTCACAAATGCTTTTGTTTGGCACATGACTCGACAGGTTTCCTAAGCTAAATATATATATTTTTTAAATATTAACTAACGATTACATACTAACTTTTAAATCTTGTTGGCAAACCTTTCTATGCAACTTTTCTGCTTTAATTCCAGGAAAAGGCAGTATACTACTAATGCCATCTATTAAAATAAGGAATCATGTTTGTATATTCAATAGTTTAGATGTTGCTTTTGATTACACTTGTTCTTTATAACGTTTGAATCAAAGTCTTTTGAAAAATCAAAATCATGTTGTCACTTTAACCATGGCGACAAGCCAATTTCTTGCAATTTTTTTTTTTTTTTTTTTTTTAACCACTCACTAAATGAAAGAAAACAAAAATATGGGACCAAATTGCTGCAAATAACAAAAGACTTACTTTCCTACGAAACACGACGTCAGAAATTAAATTCTACTATAAGCTGATTGGTAGTTAATAAAATAAAGCCTTATGCTCACCAGCTCCATTCAGTGGCGGATCCAGAACTTGACTTTTGGGGGGGGGGGCTAAGATTTTTCAAAGTGTTATTCTGGACCCATAAAAAAATTACAATTGCAAAATTCAATTGTGAATGACAGTGTTTTTGGGGGGGGGCTTCAGCCCCCTAGCCCCCCCCCTTAAATCCGCCACTGGCTCCATTCAAATGAGGAAAATGCATAATATATGAAATTAAGTAAATTTTGCCTTTTTTTTTTTTTTTTTTTTTTATCGATTATCTGGCTCTATATATTGAGGAAAACAGAAATATATATATATATATATTGCATTTACATTTTTAGTTAAATGATCATTCTAATGATATATATAATTTTATGGTATTTATCTAAATATAAATACTGTTAAAAGTCGCCATATATATATATATATATATATATATACACAGTCGAACCTCATTAACATGAATCTTGAGGGAAATAAAATTTTTTTTCATGTTATCAGTAGTTCATGCTATCAGTAACTCAGAAACTAATCTTCATTTTGATGGGGATTGTCGAAACGATTCATTTAAAAAGTATAAAAGTATTATAAAAGTAAAAGTTCATTATAAAAGTATGTTAAGCGTATTCACGTTAACGAGGTTCAACTGTATATAAATCCCGAAATTTTTCTAGAATTTTGGTCATTATTATATGCTTAATTTTTGCTATATTTTTAATAAAATAAACATTTACAGCATTTTTTGAACATAATATAAATGTTGCCAATACTAATAGAGTTAATAAAAGTCACTTAAAAATTGATATTTACCGAGGTACAATTTTGCCAAAAATGAGCAAAACTTTAAAAGAAGAAACAGAAAATTATTTTAATACTCAGGAAAGCTTGTAAAATCCAAATGTAATTTTGTTCTTCTCCATAATTTCTTTCCATTATCTTAAAAGATCATTTGGAGAAGAATTATTTAAAAGTCTAAGAAATAATAGTTATTAATCATTATCATGAGGAATATTTGGAGAAGGGAGAATAAAAAACCTAAGAAAAACTGTTTTTCGAGATTTACGGAAATTCTTATGGAGTTAAAAGAACACTGTATGGAAATTCAGAAAACTATGTTTTGATTAATTTCGCGAACATGTTAGCTTTTAAATTTTGTTATTCCACTAATTTTGACTACACTGCCAGATAACATAAGTTTTTGTAAAAGAATTCACTGTAAAACACGTATAAAATATATTTAATTAAAATCATTAAAAAACACATCGTGTCAAGGCCTTTCGCCCTGAACATTTAATTTAAAGTACAGTAACATTTAATTTGAAAATTAAATGTTACTGTACTTCTAGTTAAAATGGCTATGTCCTGATGATGCCCTGATGTTCAGGGCGAAAGGCCTTGACACGATGTGTTTTTTAATTATTTTAATTAAATATATTTTATACGTGTTTTACAGTGACTTCTTTTATAAAAAATGTGGTTTTCTACAAATACACGTGTGGTTATCATGTCTCTCTATATGAGATGTAATTTTAACATAAGTTTTGTTAACGTTTTTGTTATAATCTGCTGACTTCTTTATAGAACATAATTAAATATAATCGATAAAATAAGCGCTACGTATTTCAAATTTGATTTCTTTTTCAAAATTCTTGAATTTTCTATATCATGTTAAAAATATTATAAATGCAAAGCATATTTGCCATCTTGCATTATCAACATCTTTATAAAAAATTGTGTTGCTAATATATTAAATTTTCTTAATTCTAGATATTTCTTTTATTTAGGATTAAAAAAAGGCGATCGTGTGGCTATTTATATGCCAATGATTTTAGAGCTTCTTGTGGCTATGCTTGCTTGTGCCCGTTTAGGATTAGTCCATTCCATTGTGGTAAGACAACACATTTTTTATTAGTCTTATTTTAAAATAAGCTAATTTTACAGTATTAATAATTTAAAACTTCTGTAAGTTAAATTTAAATTTAAGTAGTATTGTAAGATTTCCTTTCAAGATTTTATAATTGACTCAATGATTCTTTGAAACATATAAAAGTTGGTTTTTTAGTTTAAAGGAGATTAGAGACAATTATAGAATATCAACAATTGTATTAAGCAACATTTTATAATACATTATTTGAAAACACTTGTTCAACTGGATACAATAATTTTTAACTATTATCTTAAACAACTTCATTAATAAATTTACTTTTTTAAAAGTTCAATTATTGTGATGTTAATTTAAACTTGTGATGTATTAATTACAGTTATAGACCTGTAACTATGCTAGTTTATCCGTAATGGTAATAGACCCGCCTTTTTTTCACACCAGAATAGTTGTAGAGTAATATTCAGCAATATGTTCTCATGATTAAATAGGAACACTATTGCTACGGAACGCTATTGCTACGGATAAACTAGCATAGTTTGCAGGTCTACAGTTATAGTACTTATATTAAAGCTGCATAGTTATTTATATGCATAAATGTTATATAGTAGTGTTAATAAATTATAATAAAATTGCTACAATAATTGAAATGCGGTGTTTTTTTCTTCTTTTTTTCTTCTTTATATATATAGAGAAAGAAAATGACGTGTGGGTGGGGGGAGGCTCTACTCCTTTTTCTAGTTATTATTAATTAATTTATTTCTGTTATACTTGTTTCATATTTGTTATGTATGATCTCATATACCAGGCTCTCAGAAAAACTCATATTAACTTTTCTATATCTATTGTTTTATATAAAGTTCATTTCCACGTGTAAGTTTTGATGATTAAAGTGTGAGTACTATGAATTAATTCATATTCCGTTCGATTTCCTGTTCATTTGTTTCTCTTGCATTCTAATATTATGTTACATCATAAATAGGCATATATTTTTATTGATGGGTGGGGGTTAAAATTATTATTGTTATTATTATGAACTTTTATTAGTATACAATTTTGCAATACACTTTTTATTTGTACATCTCCATTTAATGCCATCATTTGTTACGGAATCTTCATAAAATTTGAAATTAGAAAACAAAATTAGTGTTTTACCACGTTTGCTGTAAATTAATTCCATAATAACATAACTTGCAATCTAACACAATGAACACAGCAAAATATAAACGCTTATATGAATAAAGCCAAAAGCTAATCAAGATTTAAAAATTGTTAACTCCATTCAGTTTTCTCTACAAAGTATCTTGAAAATGAAGGTGAGGGGGGAAGTGATGGGGGGAAAGGTATAAGGGGGGATCAGCGCAATCGACCTGTAAGAGAAAAAAACAAGTTTCTCTCACCCCTTTCCATCAGGGGAAACGACCGTGCCCCAGATTGGAGTCACCCGACTCGAAACAAATCCCACAAACACACACACAAAAAAAAAAAATTCTACCAGAACTTGCAATAGAGAATTTTGACGACCCCCCGTCCTGCCCGAAACCTGAAAACTAAATGAAAATTAATAATCTTTCAAAAAATTTTAAAGTAATAAAATAAAGTAAATGTTCATTGTCGCACAGCTGGTAAATTATTTAAAAAAAAAATTTAAAGTGCAGTTACTAATACACCAAGTTAAAAGTTTTAAAATTTGAAAAATGGATTAATAAAGATTTTTAATCATTTATGTGTGTTGCATACTTCCAGTGTATAAAAAATGTGCTTCAAGTTTGGTACCTGTAGCTTGTTGTTTAATGATTATATTCTAGTATATGTTTATTATAATAATTTGGGTATGTGTACATTTAATCATGTGTATGTAATAGAGTCTTGCATCGAGTCGGGTAACTCGATTTTACTTGAACCCGATCCACTAGTTTTTTCTCTTGCGGGTCGGGTTGACTGATTTATTTTTCAAGAGAATCAGGTTCCGTTTGGGTTTAGTTTTTAACAAGTCGGGGATCGACTTGAGAATATTTATTTTTTTTTTTATTTTTTTTTTTTAACCATAATAAGCAGAAATTTGTTTGATATAACTATAACTGTATAACTGATGTAAACGTTCAATATACATGCCCATAACTAAATAAACGCGTACCCAAAATAATTAAGCAAAGTAAACAAACATATCGGACAAAAGCAATTAACAAAGAAATATCAGGTTATTATCATTATTATCTTTTACTTCCTTATACAAAGTATAAGGAAGTATTGTAATCCTGATTTGCGAAATGGATTTTGTATCTCGCATAGCTCAAAAAGAAATCATCGTAATTTTTTTTTTTTTTTTTTTTTTTTTTTTTAAGAATATAAGCTTTATATAATAAAATACAAACACTAAACTTGAAGTCTATTTTTGTAGACTTGAATCCACATAACACACATAAATTTGTTAAAAAAAATGTTATTAATCCATTTTTCAGATTTTTAATTTTTTAACTAACATTATTCTTTTTAAAATGATTTACCAACTGTATAATAATGAAAATTTACTTTATTTTATAACTTCAAAAATTTTTGCATAATTTTTAGGTAAATTATTAATTTTCACTTAGTTTTCGGCTTCCATGTCATGTTCGGGTAAAAGAAAGTCGGGTTCGGGTCGTCAAATTTCCCTATCGGGGTTCGGTTCGATTTTCGAGTAGTTGAAATTTTTTTGTTTGGTTCAAGTCGGGTCTCGGGTTGATTAAAAATTCATCTCTCGGATTCGAAGAGTCGTGTAATACCCGACCCGTGCAAGACTCTTGTACATATAGAATGTTTATATGAGTTACAGTTATAATTGTATCAAACAAACTTCTGCTTGCTATTATTATTATTATTATCATCATCATTATTATTATTATTATTTTGAAAGATGTTCTCAAGTTGACCCAAATCTTTGAAAACTAAATCCAACGCACAAGAAAGAAAAAAAAAAAAAAAACAGCCAATCCGTCGACCGTGGAACAGGTCAGGTTCGGGTAAAATCAGGTTACCCGACTCGATGCAGAACTCTAACCTGAACCAGACACAGTAACGGCTGTATTCACCAATAACTTTAACTCCTGGTTAAACACGAAAGCTTAAAACGCGTATAAAGTCAGGGTGCAACTTTTCAGCAAAATCTGACGCATTCTTTCCGGCATTGTTATTTTAAGATCTTTTAGCTGAAAATAACGCATGAAAGAATATATTTAACTCTTCGACGTTAGATGGCAGAAACAATATGTCAAATTTTGTCAGAAAGTTGCACTTTTTAGACGTTTTTCAAGTTTTTTGCGTTGATCTGGGAAACGTATTTCCAGAACATGTATTGTTTCGAAACCACCTTGGCGACCTTTTCATTTGGTAGGGATAAAAACTCAAAAGCAAAAAAGATGGGCGAGTTCAATTAAAAGACGACGATTTGCCAGACAGACACATTATTGTTAAAACTGATGACGACTCTTCAAAAATTTAAAGAAATGAAAAAAAAAAAAGTTCTTTATTTATACACACAGTTTATACAAAGTTAACAACATCATCTACAAAAAAAAAAAAAAAAAAAGTAAGATAAACTGACATATTATTACAAATATGCTTAAGTGCTTTTAATTTTTCTGATAATTAAATACATATTCTGCATTCACTAAGTAATTATTTAAGTGTATTATTATTGTTTTAATATGAGAAATATTTTTAAAATTTCTTCATAAAAAAATTTTGTTTATGCACATATATGCAAATATTTTTTAAACTTAGTAATACTAATATATATATATATATATATATATATATATATATTATTTTTCAAGTTAAAAGTATAATTTCTAGTTAAAAGATTTTAAATAATTTATGTTTTGATATTAAACATACGTACAAGAATTCTGGTAACAAGTTGGATGCTTTAATAATAATAATAATAATAATAATAATGATAATATATATATATATATTTCCCTTTATTTCCCTTTTATTTTTCTTACATCTAAATTTCATAAAGATCCAATAAAATTTAGAATAGTTACTTCTGCTTATAAAACTTATAATGTTAAAACAAATAAAAAAATTACAACTTCTTATTAAAAATGCACTAGATCAAACAAAAAATTCTATGATTCTTAAAAATAGTTATGATTTGATTAATTTTATGAAAGGTAAGAAGGTTAATAATGTCTGCACATGGGGTTTTGAAGATTTATTTAATAATATTAAAATAAATGATTTGATCAATTCTTTGGATAATTTTTATTCTGAAAGTAATCTAAAAGATATTATAGATTATAATAAATATAAAAAAATATACAGTTTAGTTTTAAAAGAGAATTATATAAATTATCATAATAAACTTTATGTTAAAAAAAATGGCATTCCTCAGGGCTCAATATCTAGTAACAGTTTAGCAAATATGTATTTGAATACTTATAAAAATAACTATAAACTTAATGAGGGTATTATAATTTACAGATATATTGATGATCTGATCGCTTTTACTAGTACGAATAATGACACTAAAATAAAAACAAATTTTTATTCTTCTTATTTGAAACTCATTAGTACCAATTTTAATCCTTTAAAAGCAAATTTCTTGGACTTGGTTATAAGTAATGAAGATAATGAAATGATTACAACTATTTTTGATAAAAGAAATAATTTTGGTTTTAATGTGATTAAATTAACACACTGGAATTCTAACATTATTAAACTGATCTACAGAAATATGATTTTAAACTATCTTAATCGTAAAAAAAGATTAATTTCTACTTATCATGACAAAATTAAGGATATTCAGAATTTCTTTAATAGAGCTGTTGAAAATGATTATCCTATAGATTTTTTACATAGTTATATTATAGAGAAATATTTAAAACATTTGAAATATAAATGATTTTTTTTTTTTTTTCCTTTTTTAAAATTCCTTATTTTGTAATTAAATTTAGGTATAATAACTGTATTTATTGTATTAGTTTCTTTAATAAAATGTAGATGGCGTTGTAATATTATATTTTCTATGGTTTCGGATTTTGGTTAATTATTTCGCTAGAGATCTTGTGAATTTCATGCTGCTGTTTGAGTGAATGTTGATCATTTTTTTTTTCCTGTTCTATTTTATTTGATCAACTTTCTGACTGTTCCATATAACTTTTTGCCTGTTCCATATTATTTTATCCATTTTATTTTATTCATATTGATATTAGCCTTATATGTGCTTTTTTTTTGTTAAGCTGTCTACCTGGGGGAAGAGTTTTGATCATTTAAAAGCATGCTATAACCCCACACGTATGTCTCAAGTCATATGGGGCATTTTTGGCAGTTTTATTAATTTATTTTATGTTTTTGAAATAAGTTTTGCTTATGTTTTGTTTCACATTTTTTAATTTTCATGTAAGTTTATTTTAAGTTATTTTTGTTGCATAATTTCAATTTTTGTATGACTGAAAACATATAGTATCTTATATATATATGCACGTTTCTTAAACAAGTTTTTCATGTGTAATTAATTATTATTAGTATTTCATTTAACTATTTTTATTAGTATTTCCATTAATAATATTGAATATGCTGCATGAATCAAAATGTTTGATTTTATATGGTTTTCATAACTTTTCAGTTTTATTTTTCTCTCTTTTGGTGGTGTTATTGGGGGTAGCTTGTTGTAAATATTTAGCAATTTGCATACGACAAGACAGAAATAACACCTACTTTACATGCAACATTCATTCTACTCCCTTGAAAACGTAATGAATTTGCATGTTTCAATTTCTGGATGTTTGATAGTCGCAATCTCTTTTTGAATTTTTCTGTTTTATCTTTTTCAATGTTTCTTGTTTTCATCTATTCAATGTTTGAAAAGGTTTTCAATATATATATATATATATACATGTATATTATATATATATATATATATATTACGGTTAAAATTACTAATTTACAATAAAAATTTTTTATAATGTCCATCTCATTATTAAGTGCACATATATGCTATAGAAGCTGAAATGTAGCCTACCCTAAATCAAGGTAAGTTGCAGCATAATACCGAGCATAGCCACCTTTTGATCAATATGCTTTCATATTCAATAAACATAGTTTTTGTAATAGTCATCTCACATATTAAGTTTGATGTATTTATGCTTTATAGAAGCTTAGATATAGACTTATTATTAACAAGAGAATTTCAGCATATTAGCACCATCTGTCGGTTGATATGTATCCAAAGTAAATCAGCTTAGTTTTTCATGATGGCCATTTCGCATATCAAGTTTGTGCATTTATACGCAAAAAAGCTGAGTTATAGACTTCTATTCACATAAACAGAGAAATATAGCAACACCGTCTGTTGGCCGACATGCACTTAAATTGAATCAGCATAGTTTATTATAATGTACTCTTCTCATATACGGTTTTGAGTGCCTATACTCTATAGGAGTTAAGAAATTGCAGCATACACGCGCCTTAATTGCCATTACATTATCAAGGTCAAATCAAATACAAAGTTCTAGGGAATGTAGTTATTATTTTAACATATAGAACGCCCACAAAATTTTGTATACGTACATACACTTAGATAGAGACAGACATAATCTGAAAATTAGCAAATCAAGTTCAGGAAATTTCAAAACATGTATCGAAAGAAATCGAAAATTTTCGCGTCGTTTTTTAATACGATGTAAGGAAAATTACTTGTAATCACTTATTAATCGATATGATGTTTTTCTTCGCCAAATGAAAGAAGCGCCAAGATGATTCCGGAACAATGTATGTTCTGGAAATTCGCAACCGGGAGTTGAAGCTACGGGTGAATACGGCCTTAAAAGTCGGAGATGACACGCTTTGGGTATTCATTGTCGCAGGTCGAAAGCAGTAGGAATTCAGATCCAACATGATACGAGTGGTGTATTCAAATTTTAAAAAAAGTGGGGGGGGGGGGGACTCCTCTACAAAATTCAAATTATAAAATGGGCTCCTTCACAAAATTCAAATCCAAAAAACAGGCCCTTTCACAAAATCCAAATTCCTGAAAACAGTTTTTTTTACATGATTTCATTTTATAAAAAAGAACTTTTTTTCAAATTTCCCCATGTTTTCAGTATATTTTTTGATGAATACAAGTACCTGTATCTGATTCTATGAAAAATTATTAACTTTATATTAAACATTACATAGGGTGACTACTAAAGTAAAAAGTTTTACACAATTTGTTTTTTCCCCGGAAAAAAAAATCACAAAAATGTCCCCCCCCCCTCAAAATAAATAAAGATTTTACAACTATATTCTGTTTTTTACAATAATGGGCCCCAAAAAATAATTCTGGAACCGGAACGCCCCTAATTCAGTGTCACTTTTGTCTCTAAATAACTACCTGAATGTGGGCAGTAATGACAAAATTAAGAAAATTTCTTCTGTACACATAGTAGGTTCGGCTACCTGCGGTTTAATGTTTTCTTTTTTTTTTTTTTAATTAGCAAAAACATGTTACATAAAAGCACAGTAGTGACTATTATATTTATAAACATATTGTTGGTTTTCTATCCATTTGTCAGCTTTTAACTACTTTTCAAATCCAGAGAAAAATACCAGGTACTTTTCACAGTAATATTTAAGATAGTTCTTCTACTAAGCTGTTTACTAAATTTTATCTGACCATCTGAACTGGGTATACCAGGTTTTATAAAATGAGACAGTAGGAACTTGGAAACTGGGGGGAACGACATTTCTCTGTCGCAAACCAATTTTATTTACAATGAAAAATAACTTTATTCTTTATTTTAGAATAACTAGGGGGCTCTGTCCCCTGCTCGCTCCGCTCACCAACCCCCGAGAAAGGCTTCGCCTCCCCCTCCCCCGACTCACTTTACTTATCAACACATGCAGAGCTCTGTCTGCCTATTCGCTGTATTCTTTCACTGAAAAGGAATATTAATAGTGCAAATTACAAGACAAAAGCAGAAAATTATTATGGAAATCCTCGCATTCAATGTCAAATTGAAATATATAATATTTATATGTATTTTTAATAGAAAGAAATTTATAATATCTGGATCATTTTGCATTACAGCTTTAGTATATGACCCTTTTTATTTATTTTTTACAATTTTAGATTCGGACCGAGGTACCCCTTCGAAATTGGAAGATTGCGGGTTCGGTTCTCGAGCCAGCTAAAAACCGTCGTGTACACTAATGGTGGCTGGTGCACGTAAAATATGTCGTGGCCGCAATATCCTCCATGTTCCCATCAAAATTATACCTCTGGTGGCCACTGAAGCGGGGGACCATCCCTTTCGTGTAGGACCAAAATTGTGGTGGCATGTCTCAGGAACATCCGTAGGGGTGCGTCACAGACCGTCGCCAATTATCCATAGTGCAGTAATGGTGCGACGTCAAACACAACCTACCTAATTATCTACCTACCTACAACCACGAATCATGTTTTAATTCTCCTGTGTAAGAAAATTAATTTTCTAAAAGTAGAGAAAAAAAGTTGATATTTATTTTCTTTCTTTTTTACATCCATGCTTTCGGGCCGCGGTACCCTAGTCTGTAAAGCTCCGAGCACGTAATTGGAAGATTGCCGATTTGATACTTGAGCCGGCCAAAGACCGTCGTGTACACTAATCGTGGCTGGTGCACATAAAATCTTTCGTGACCGGAAAGTTCTCCATGTTCCCACCCACACTATACCTCTGGGGATCACCAAAGCGGGGGGGGGGGTCCCTTCCGGGAAGGATCAAAATTATGATGGCATGTGACCGGAACATCTCTAGGGGTGCGTCCCAGACCGTCGCCAATTACCCATACCTCAGAACTGGTGCGACGTTAAATCGTACCTACGTACAGCCGTGGATCATATTTTAATTTTCCCGTGTAAAATGACTTCATGACAGAAGATCAACGTCACTGGGAGAAACTTTCTTCAAAATGGGAAATAGAGTGCCTTCATAGACTTGTCGTTTTTAGTTAATAACTTCTTTAACTAAAATGATAGAAGTTTCTAAGCAGCTGAAATGTCTTCCTTGGAGTATTCGGAACACATTGATACCTCTCATGACGCGAAGGACCCTGGCCTCCGTTAGAAGATGCTGTCGCAGACAAAAAAAAAAAAAAAAAAAAAAAAAAATCGACGCCAGTGACAGTAACTTTTTTTTAATATATAGAGAAAATTTCTATTATGGGTCAGTGTTTTCACTTCGCAGAGACTTTTTTATTTAATGATCATCGCTAATTTTGAAGAATGATGTTTGATGTACATGAAAGTCGATTAGACAAATATACAATTAGACAAGCATTACAATTAAAAATTAGTGATGGATATCGAATATAAATGTCCCTACGAGTTGGCAACATTGCTGTGGGTGGTAAATTTTGCTAAGATTGTTTCTTATTATGCTTAAAACTGTTCCATACTTTCACTGCATGTGATAGAGAACAAGTGACAGAAGTGACAATTTAAAATATTAGGCACAAATTACCCATTTGTTGGAGAATTACTGATATATATGTATGCATAGCTGCCAACATCTTTAACTTTTAAATCAGAATCGACACCGGTATTTTTAAATTTAATATATGTATTTTTGACGATTCATATTACGGTAAACAGCTATAAAATTTTTCCGGTTTGAAGTCTCCCTTGAAAAACGGGAGACTTGGCACTTATGATGTATGTAATTTGATTTAAGTGCTACTATAAAATGCGCAAAATTGATTTAAAGGTTATTGTTTTTGAAATATTTAATAGAAATAGCTGTGAGATCAATAAGATTTTTATGACATGATATATTATTAAAAAAATATATTGTTATTGTTTTTAGTTTGGAGGCTACTCTGCTGAATCTCTCTCTGAAAGGATTCTAGATGCAAAAGCCTGTGTACTTGTGACAGCAGGTAAAGTATTAATTTCCTTTAAAACATACTAACTCTTATATCAAGGTAGATTAGGTTATTTATCTTTTCATATAAATTTTATGCACTGAAAAAATAGCAGTATGTTTTTATAAAATTTTGGTTGGACAATATGTAAATAAATCACTTTTTTGAATTACACAAATGTTTGTTAGATGAACATTTTTTTCTTATCGAACAAAGTAATATATTTTAATAGAAATAAAATTGTTTGAATTATCAAAATTGTCTGTTTAAATCTAGCTTCAAAAATTGTTTTTAACCAACAACTTTTTCTCACTGGAATAATTTACATAATGCGCAACGAAGTTCATTAACAAGAAAAATAAATAAATAAATAAATAAAAACTTTTCTTCGTAATCAGTATTTCTTATCGAAAAAAGAAATATTTTTTATCAGAAATAAAACAATAAATAAATGAAAATAAAAAAAATAAAAAATATTAAATTAAAGGTGTATGTCTGTGCAAGTAGTTATTGTAAGCATTCTAATAAATCATTGAAAATGCTTATTTTTTAGAAGGGTAATGGTAAAGGAAACTTCGAATTAAAAGAAGGCTCTGAAGTAAATATATATATATATATATATATATATATATATGCAATATTAAGAAAAGAAGAAAAAATCGACATAAAAAGATAATAATATTTTGAGAAAGGTAAAACTGGAACATTTATTTTTGCTTTTTCCTATTATCGTTTGCCTCTATTGTGTAAATTCCAGTTATTTTCTACCTTTTATTGTACACGTTACATCAACACTTTTTTGAATGGATCTCCATCCCCCCTCCCCCTCTATGCACCTTTGTCTTATTTTTAGAGTTATTCTTACCCATTTATGTTTTATTCCCTTTCTGTTTTCTCTTTTACCAATCTTATATCTACTGTTTTAATTTCAAAAACTGTTTTTGCCTCATAAAGAGACACACAGACTTCCAAAACGCTTTTTATAATTATAATTATTATTTCATGATATAGTTAACATATTAACATGATAGTATGTTATCTTGAATAATAATTTACTTTGCTGAATTTCAATTTATTTTCATTTGATAAACAGCAGTGTTGCCAGATTTAAGGACTCTTTTATTCAATAATCACCAATAACTTTTAGGAGTAATGTTTGATACATATGATAGACGATTAATCTTTGATTTGATTAGGCAAACATTACAATTAAAAATTAGTGATAGATATTGAATAAAAAAAAGTCCCTAAAAAATTGGCAACTCTGATAAACAGTAAGGACATTTTTTTTTTTAATTAAATTTCTAGTAAATTTTTACATATATTATTTTATTGTTATATTTTTTCTAGATATTTGTCTCATTTTCAAAACGTCTTCATTTTTCTTTGATTTTTCATTAAAGTATATTATTTCAGACGGTGGATTCCGTGGCCCAAAATTAGTCAATTTAAAGTCAATAGCAGAAGCCGCTGTCGAAAACTGCGCAAAGAAGTATGTACAAATTAAAATATCACAGGTTTTCCCTCAATATGTTTATAATAATTATAACTATTCTTTATGCTTATAGTGGGCACAATCTGAAATCCGTAATTGTGGTGCAGCATTTGGGGTTAACAAAGAATAGCAAAGGAAACCACCCAACAGAACAGGTATTGTTAATGATCTTATATTAATTTATAGAATTATGTAAACCTTTTTTTTTTTTTTTTTTTTTTTTTTTTTTTTTTAAGTAATGATTTTATTTATTTATTCTGTTTTAGGATACATGGAAAATTAAAGATATCGTATCACTCTGGCATGAAGAAATGTCAAATGCTTCTAATAAATGTGAACCAGAATGGATGGATGCAGAGGATCCATTATTTATACTTTACACAAGGTACCGAATAATATTAAGTTTAATAATATTAGTATAATTGTGATTATTTTCAAAACATGGTTCATACGCCACGCCTTTTCTCAAGGATTCTTCCACCAATATTTTTATACAATATATTTTGTCTAACGTTTTAAGGCTTTTTTCATACCAAAAATTGCTTTATAATATTAGAGGTGCAGAAAATCAAAGAAATTCAAGGGCCGTACGAACAATGCAAAAGAAAGGAACCCCGCTTACAGGCTTTCTCTTTGAGACAATACTTTACATAAAAAAATTATTCTGCGTATTTCTGTTTAACTCTTTATATGATGCCAGTATACATAAACGCCAATTACATTTACCACATCGATTGTTGAGGACAAAATTTTATACGTAAAATCATTTAGTTGAATAATGTAACATTTTAGATAAACACGTAAAATCGGGACTTACTGTTCAAAGTGGGAACATATATTATCCCCCCCCCTTTAATATTAAATAACCTTACCCAGTTTTTACTGCCAATTTTTTTGTTTTAATCTTGTTCTCCATATATTTTGTATTTGAATATTGCAGAATTCGTACGTCTCAAGATAAAGTTTTAGAGAAACGCGTTAAGGCGGGGCTTACTGTTCAAAATAGAAATGCTCCTACAACAGAGGTCGTAGTTCTTTCTCCTTATTCAGGACACTTTCAGGGATGAGAAATTTTCACCCTTTTAGCTACCACTATTTTTATACAATAATCGCAATACTATTTAATCACAACACATTGCTACACGATAAAGTACGATAAAGATTTCTGCATGAAAATAATGATAAAAAAAGGCGTAAACTTTTTATTTCTAAAAATGCTCTTAATTTTATTTTTATTTTTATTTATTTATTTTTTTTTTTTTAAATTCTTTTATGGGGAAAGCAATTTTTTTTTTTCATTTAAAATGAGCCACCAGAATTCACCAACAGTATTAGAAAAAAAGAAATAAATGAAGTTATTCCTAAAAATTATAAAAGAAAAAAATTATAAAAATTTCCGGAGATAGTTTTTGCAATTTAGAATTAAAATTTGCGTTTGCACTATGCAAACGGAGCCGCTGAAACGGTTTAACCTTAATTTAAAAGCTTCCCCGCTTAAAATAACAGAGTGATTAATGACCAGGGAAGTTTTTTATTTAAGTTTTAGTTTTTTTTTTTTTTTTTTTTTTTTTTTTTAAATAAATTTATATATATATATATATATATATATATGTGTGTGTGTGTGTGTGTGTGTGTGTGTGTAAGATCTCTACTCGTGTCTATGGGGTGGGGTCAATGAGTAGATTTTATACACAGCACTTTATTTGAAGACATACGAAACATAAATTACACAAAAAAGGCACATAAGAATTATTTTAACAGTTGATATTCGCCAGTGACCAAGTCTTATTCCTTTGGTTAAACAAGAAGCTCACAACATTAAGAGATTATCACAAAGCAGTATTTAAGCACCTTCTCGTACTATAATACATTACAGAACTAAGGTATTAGCCTCCCAGGGCTCTACCCGACTAATCTGAGCATTTCATGCTCTAACTAAAAAAAGTGACCACATCAGCCTTCGCGCTGACGGTCTCACCAGCTCCTCACTGTAGCCGGATACCAACTAACTTTTCTGCTTTTCTGGTCACATGAGAGACAGCGCCATCTGTTGACTGCGCGAGGAAATACTTCACATATATTATATATATATATATGTGTGTGTGTGTGTGTGTGTGTGTGTGTGTGTGTGAGTGTGTAAATATCTATAAAATAAGTCTCCATAAAACAGTTCCAAAACGAAGGCAAAGATGCCAAGTGGCGTCATCAATTAATAAAGAAAGATATAAACTAAATAGACAAGATGTCCAAGAAATTATCTGGCGGCACCAATCTATGAGTGGCATAAGTAAATAAAGCAATCGTCTAAAGTTAAATGGCCAAATACAAATAGTAAAATAAAATAAAGACCGGCTAAAGAAGGCAGTTTAAAATAAGGCCAGCATTAGGACGTTTGAGGTTTTCAGCCAGTGTGTGATCATACGCATCACGTGTCTTTAACACGTTTAAGCGCCACTCGAATTCTTAAAGCGCGTATCAGACACGACGACGTTATAGGCGATTTTAGAGCCAACCATTTCCGATTTTTCGGAAAAAATTGTCTCTACTCCCAGTGTGATAGCGCGTACCGAACTTGCCCAACTTTTTCAGAGCTGTCTGGATAAAATTGTCTCTACACGCAATTTTTCCACAGACTCATCCAATCAGGATGCGCTATTTTGATGCGTCATATTTCCAAGTTGGCGGAACACGGGAAGCACTTAAAGTGGAGATTTGAAGAAGAAATATTATCGTTAAGCACGTTTATTTTACCGTTAAATGATAAGAAATTTGAATTAATCGTTTTTATTTTCATATGGCGTTATGACAATAGTTGTAACAAAGATCAAAATAGAAATAATAATGTGATATTTTACACAAATGTAAGGGAATTTTAACACTAATCATTGCGTATTTTATTCGCGCCAAGAAAAGTGATAAACGTCAGAAGTTAGTCTTCTTTCATTCAAATTTTCACCCGTCTATTGTAACCTCTACGGTGTTTTCATCGAGGAAAAATCGGCGCTAAAGTCGGCTCAAAAATTGGTTGTTTCTAAAGTTGCTGGATCTGATACGCGCTTAAGGAAATCCCCGTCAGGCCACGCGCTCTGCTTAGAAGCACATTATGTTTACTAAGTTTCAATAAAATCCATTAAAATTCCTTAATGAGATAATCCTGTAATAAATAAAAAATTAAGTAAATTATCAATAATTACTAAAACAGTGTAATATTTTTTTACTTGTATATCATATTTTATACTGTCAGTAACCGGTGGTTGACACGGCTTTATATCATATTTGACACTGTCAGCCACCGGTGGTTGACGCGCTCTAAATGGAAAGTTCAGTGTCAGACACTGATGGCAGACATGGAACTCAATGTGTTAAAGCTTGGTTATCTATTATTTCTAATGAAAGATGAAAATTAACATTAAGGTGTTAGATAAAATCACTTAAACTAGGGAAATCAATTTCCCTGAAAATGTCAGAATTAGAACATAATAAGGCATAGGGGAGACGGGGGTTAGTTGTGCCAGGGGGCAAGTAATGCCATAGAGCTTCCAGAATGAGCCGATAGGTTGCAGAGCCTGTCGTGTCATGTGAGTGAACAGGTTGATTATTGTAGTGTGCTGTGTATGTTTGGAAGTATAGTGTTGCTTTGTTTTCGAGATAAAGTTATTTACCGTGTTTTCTGTTGCGAATGTAAATTTTGTGACCTACGTTGGAATCGTCATTGCCACGAGGGATCGTGAGGTATGTAAATTTTCCTAACATTATTTGAGTATTTATATTTTGAGCTGTTATTCTATGTATTTCATTTATTTATCATGACAAGCTTTCGAAAATTAACGAATAAAGTTCAAAACGGAGTAACGCGGGGTTAGTTTGGACGAAGTGTAGGAGGCACGTTTTGACAGTGTCACTACTTGCCCCGGAATGATTTGTAATGCGTGTTTTAGGTAGATTCCTTATAGGAAATCTATCTATTGCAATGGTCCTCATGGCACGACTTCTGGAAAATTTCTTCATATCTTCACCGACCATGAACCCTAGAACCCAAATCAAACCTTCGTTCAAAAGTTTATATATATATTGTCACGTAGATGTCGTGAAGAGCCAAAGGGAACACTCGAAGTGAAGTAACAAACCTGGTTTATTACCAGAACAAACTTGTAATACAGCTACACTCGCCTGAAAACATACTCAAACTGAGGAACAAGTCGCTTAGATACAATATTCGAATATTCCAGAATACAAGATTAACATAAATTAGAATATTCCAGAAACTGCTAGAATAGGAAATTAAATATGCAAAGATAATTATAAGAATTTAGAAATAATTATTTAGAGTCTTTAAATTTACATGCCCCCGGCTGGAATCGAACCGAGGCCGTCTGGGTGACAGTCCAAAGACATACCTCTACGCCACGGCGGCAACATTGTGTCCAGTGTCGTTTAAGCTTCACGTCTGTGAAGCAAATAAAAAGGCGTAAACCCGTCGTCTCCTGTTTAGCGGTATTGTAAGCAAAGGTAACAAACGGTAGAATTTCATCCCAATTTTTCTGCTCTGTATCCACGTACATGGACAACGTGTCGGCCAAAGTTTTATTAAACCGCTCGGTCAGTCCATTTGTTTGAGGGTGATATGCTGTCGTCATACGATGATCGATATTACACAATTCGACGAGAGCGGAAGCAAGTTTGAATTGGAATACAGCTCCACGATCTGTGATAATTACTCGGGGAGCTCCATGCCTTAGGAGAATTTCTTCGAGCAAGAACTTCGCTATTTCTTCCGCTTCAGCGGTCGGTAAAGCTTTCGTTATTGCATATCTCGTTAAGTAATCAGTGCAGACTATGATCCATTTGTTCCCACGAGTAGATTTCGGAAATCTTCCTAGAAGATCGATCCCAATGCGATGGAAAGGTGCTATAGCAGGAGGGATAGAAACTAAGCGTCCAGGAGGTCGTTGAGGAGCGGATTTTCTCCTCTGACATTCTCGACAGTGCATCACATACCGAACGATATTTCTGTACATCCCAGGCCAGTAAAACCTTTTGCGGATTCTGTCATAAGTTTTCGCAAAACCAAGATGTCCTGCGGTGGGAGCGTCGTGGAAATGTCTTAATATGTCCGCTTGTAGATGTTTGGGAATGACTGGCAGCCACGTTTTTCCATCAGGGTCAAAATTCTTTCTGCATAGTACTCCGTCAATTAATTCAAATTCCCTTTTATCCGCGTTGGTGTAGTTATTCGACAAAATAATTTTTGCGAGATCTGGGTCTTTCTTCTGTTCAATCGCAAGGTTCATACTCGTAGTCACAGCTAGACATTTCTCTGGCGTCTCAGTTTCTTCGTCCACTGGATTCCTCGAGAATGTTTCAGCGTCCCTGTGCTTCTTACCGGTTTTGTATATCACTGAGAAATCATGTTCTTGAAGGCGAAGGGCCCATCTTGCCAGTCTTCCTGAAGGATCCTTTAGACTCATAAGCCAGCATAGTGAATGATGATCCGTTACAACAGTAAAATGTTTTCCGAATAGATACGGCCGGAATTGGTTGATAGCCCATACGATTGCAAGGCATTCCCGTTCTGTGGTGGAATAATTCTTTTCGGCTTTTGTCAAGGTTCTGGAGGCGTAAGCTATAACTTTTTCGGCATTGTTTTGAATTTGCACAAGGACTGCCCCAATACCATACCCACTGGCATCTGTATGAATTTCTATAGGGGCGCTTTCGTCGTACATTTCTAAGACTGGATCAGAAGTGAGGGCTGACTTCAGACTGTTAAATGATTCGGCCTCTTCAGGACCCCAATGGAACTTCGCATCGCCTTTTAGAAGCAACTGTAAAGGTTCAGCGAGATAACAAAAGCCCTTAATAAATCTTCGGAAGTATGAGCAAAGTCCAAGAAAGCTTCGTATATCATGTACATTCTTTGGAGTTGGAAAATTGCTAACGGCTTTCACTTTGTCGGGATCTGGACGGACGCCACTACTAGAAACAAGATGACCCAGTGTTTTTACTTCTTTGGCCGCAAATGGACACTTCTTCGGGTTGAGTACAAGACCAGCTTCTTGAAGACATTTCAAAACAAGCCTTAGTCGGGTGAAATGTTCTTCAAAAGTTTCTGAAAATACTATAATGTTGTCTAAATAACAAAGACACACAGTCCATTTTAAATGGCGTAGCAAATTGTCCATCATTCTTTCGAAAGTCGCAGGTGAGTTACAGAGTCCAAACGGCATAACTTTAAATTCGTATAAGCCTTCGGGGGTTATGAATGCCGTCTTCTCTCGATCCGCTTCATCTACTTCTATCTGCCAATACCCAGAGCAGAGGTCCATGGAAGAAAAGAACTTGGCACCTTTCAAACAGTCTAGCGTATTGTCGATACGAGGTAGAGGATAGACATCTTTTTTCGTGATCTTATTGAGCTTCCGATAATCTACACAAAAACGCCAGCTTCCATTTTTTTTCTAACGAGCACCACGGGTGAAGACCAGGGGCTTTCAGATGGCTGGATGATACCTTTATCAAGCATCTTCTGAACTTCTTCACGAATGATGCGTCTTTCGGTCGGTGATACTCGGTAGGCTCGTTGGCTGATTGGAGCATGATCGCCTGTATGAATCCTGTGTTTCACATTCGTCCGTGAGGCTGTCGACTTGTCAGTCTTCTCGAAGATTCCAGAAAACTTTCGAAGCAGTTCGGCTAGCTTGGTTCTTTGTTCGTTGTTCAACTGAGGGATATCATTCGAGAGCAGTTCATCAGGGAATTTGACGTGTCTCGTGTATTCAGGCCATCCGTCGTGTCGGCAATCGCACATAAATGTCCTTCATTCAAGGGTTCGGCTAGGCCTAGGCACATTCATTTAGGTATTACTTGGTTCCTGGACTGGAGGTTGGCGACCCAGATTTCACTTTGCCCGTTATGGTATAAGGTTAACATGGATGGTATAGCAAAATTCTTCTCGAAGAGCAGATTTTTATTGCCGTCTATGACTACATTTACCTCTCTTCGTACTTGGCATCCTGAAACTGCTAGTTTAGTTAAAGATTGGGGCTTAAGAGTGTAGTCTCTTGTGGCGTACAACTTCCAGGCGTCCATCGCTGCGAGGTTTTGACAAACGTCTTCTAAAAATAGTTCACTCTGTCCACAGTCTATCACGGCTTTAGAAGCTTTCAAAAAGTCCCATCCAAGGATTATGTCATGACTAAAATGCGGCAAAACAATGAATTCAAATGGCAGCTCTCTGCTATTTATGTGAACACGTAAAACACATTTTCCCATCGGCCGGACAAAATTTCCATCGGCGACCTTCAGCAAATCTTGGCTTCAGAAAACAGAACCTTTTTTAGGGATCGACGATACTTATCGGAGACGATAGAAAATGAGGCTCCAGAATACATTAGGGCTCGAATCGGCTTTTTATCCACGATTATGTCTAGTTGGTTACCAGTCATCTTTGCGGCCGACGGAGGATTTTGATTACATGCGGCCTCATCTCCTTTGAAGGTCGCTCCGTTTAGTTTTCATCCTTATTGCGGCTTGGAGATCGACTTGATCGACGATATGGCGACGGTGATCTGAAACAGCATGTTGGAGATCGGCCTTTCATCTTCTGCGTCAATTTCTTCAGGGTTCTGTCGGCGACGTCGATAGCTGTCGAAAATAGCTTTTATGCACAACATGTCCAGGACGTCCACAGTGGAAGCAGACTGGTCTGTTGTCAGTTGTTCTCCAGAGGTCAGTTTTTCTTGGCTGCGTGTGTGATCTCTGGACAGGAACGCTAGATTCTCTGGTTGCAGTGGCATATGTTGGTCGTCGGGGTGTTTTGGCCGGTGTTGATGAAACGGGGGCTAGGACTCTTTGATCTTCATCTTGGACTATTTCTTCTAGGAACTGCGAACAAGGCTCTGAAGGTTCTTTCGTCTGGTTGATCAGTCGATGGACTTCCTCCTGTACAATTTGCCGGATAAGCGAGACCAAATCTGGTTCCTCTTCCATGGCTGCCACTGGTACAACGTTTGGAAGCCTCTCAAATCTTCGTCGTCCAACCCTCTTCTGCTTCATGTCCTCAATGTAGTTGCACCATTTAATAAAATCCGTTGTGGTGCTGATTTCTTTCGTCAACAGGGTTTGATAAATGTCCTCCGCAATGCCTTTCATTAGGTGAGACACTTTTTCGTCTTCGGTCATTGAAGGATTAATTTCCTGGCACAGACCTAAGACACTCTGTATATAGCACTGCGTACTCTCTCCTAAGCGCTGGGCTCTGTACTTCAATTGCTCCTCCGCCTTCCTGGTATACTTTTGTCGGTCGCCGAAAAGTCCGCTTAATTCTTTCTTGAACACCTCCCAGGAATTCAGAGTATCTTCATTGTTTACGTACCACTGTTTTGCCGTACCATCTAGGAAGAAATAAACATTGGCTAAGCACATCATGTCATCCCATTTGTTAAATTTAGCCACTCGATCGTATTCTTTAAGCCATTTCAGAGGATCTTCTCCAGGCACCCCTCGGAAGGTCGATGGGCTCCTTTGCTGCTGGTAGGTAGGAGTCAATACGATGGGCTTGGTCTCTTCTGACAATTTGGTCTCTTCCGGCATTTTTGTTTTCTTTTTGCTGTCTGGAAAATAAAGTCCGTATTCGGGAGATTGTCCTCTTAAACGGAGACTTCTGCGAAGATCATCACTGTTATCCACGTTTGCAAGGTTTAGTACCCGGCGTCTCCACCAAAAATGTCACGTAGATGTCGTGAAGAGCCAAAGGGAACACTCGAAGTGAAGTAACAAACGTAGTTTATTACCAGAACAAACTTGTAATACAGCTACACGGCTGAAAACATACTCAAACTGAGGAACAAGTCGCTTATATACAATATTCGAATATTCCAGAATAAAAGATTAACATAAATTAGAATATTCTAGAAACTGCTAGAATAGTAAATTAAATATGCAAAGATAAGAATTTAGAAATAATTATTTAGAGTCTTTAAATTTCCATGCCCCCGGCTGGAATCGAACCGAGGCCGTCTGGGTGACAGTCCAAAGACATACCTCTACGCCACGGCGGCTACGAAGAAAGCTGACTTTGTGGTAATATATGTACTAGCAGACCCGGCCACGCGTTGCTGTGGCTAAGTTATACGTTGAATTATATTATAGTAAACTATTCAATACAGTCAAATTATTATTTACGAATAAAGACGAAAACGTTGTAGCCGATGTAAAAGCCCACGGGATTGAGATTTGAACCTTAGGTCAAAATTTGGAAGCGATTGATAAAAATTTTCATAGAGTTGATATTAAGCACAAATAAACATAAAATTTTGAATTTTATGTTTTATTCATCTCATATATTCAACATAGATATAGTAATAATATATAGATTGAACATTGGGAGAAAAAGTGATTCCTTTTCACTTGGGAAAAACAGCGATTTTACCAAAAAATGGCCGTCTTTCCCCGAGAGAATGCACACGGGAATACACACGAATATTTTAGCAAATAAAATTTATGAATAATTTATTTACTAAAGGTGAATGAAAAACTGCAGATATAGTTTCAAATTCATTTTTTTCTTTTCTTTTTTTCAATACCACTTAATGGCTGATTCGAAAGCTTTTTTTTCGGCATCAAAAATCTTTGCAAGATAACATGGGGATGATAGATCTATATATATATTACTATATCTATGATATTCAAGTATAGTTTGTAATAAATGTGTATTTTACAAAGTTCTTAGTTGATAACATATTACAATTAATTTTATAAATGAGGTAGGTAGTGTAGATTATTCATTATTTTTAATAATTATATTTATCATTTTGAATTATAAAAATTTTCAATTTTAATTTAATTCAGCGCTAATCGGTGCACAATATTTTTGGTTAACCTGTCTCTTGCTAACACAAATAGATTCGATGGTTTTCCCTCACGTGAGCATGCAGCATATAATTGCAAATGGGAAAAACATGGATTTTCCAAGTCTAAGCCGCAAATGGACATCGTTTGGCCTTGAGACTTATTTATGGTCATAAGCTATTTTGGATTAAAATGCTAAAATGACTAATATGTAATTTAATTTTTAGTAAAATTCTATTAAAATAAAAGTATAAAAGAAGCAGACGATTTAAAAATCTATTTTTATGGAGGAGTGAAATGTTATGGATAATGCCTAATGCTGTTATGGATAATTTTATTATAAAATGCTCTCATAATTTTAAATGTTTTAAAGATGGCAACAACTGTAGTTATAAAAAGGAAAACAATATGGCTAAGCCAGAAAAATAAGTAAATTTGATAAACATTTTAAAACTATTTGATAAATATCTTAAATATAGGATATTATATGGAATATTGGGCATTTAAATTAAATAAAGGTATCGTTTTAAATAGAAAAAGATTTTGGAAAAGATTAATATATTTTAAAGAAGTGATGAGAATATGTTGAGTATGTTGAAATTTTAATAGTAAATTCAATTTAATCAATATGGGAAACTTTGAGGATTAAGATAAGAAAATAGCAAGATTTTAAGATCATTTTTTAGCAAGAAATATGAGTCAAAATTTAAAGTTAAATACATGTATAAATCACAAATTTAATAAGGAACAGTAAATTGATAAGTTATTAAAGAAAAGTAAAAGAAGAATTAGAGAAATAATTATTTAAAGTTTCGAACACCGGTCATATAGATAGCTTTACAAAACAAATAGACTTAAACTTTTTTCATTTTAAATAAGTTTTAAAATATCGAAACGGTTACTTTTAGATTAGAAAATTGTATGTATAGATCACAAATTTCTTAAAAAGAAAATAATGGCAAATATTAGATAATATTATATAATATAAGAGAAAAGATACAAAATAAATGAATAAAGTTTCGAACATCATTCATTTTAATAGTAGTTCAATGCTGATTAATGGACTGACATTAATTTTAAATTTAACTTTTTAATTAATAAGAAAAAAGTCTATCAAAAGGATAATTAATTTAAAATCTACTAACGAAATGATACAGGCAAAGATTGAAATTAAATGAAATAATTATAAGATAAAAAGAACTTTTTATATACCATGTTTTTTTAATATTCCGTTGAATCATGATCATATTATTTTGTTATATGCAAGCGAAGTGATGACGTCATTCGCCGTCCATGGATGCCAAAAAAAAAAAAAAAAAAAAAAGGATTTCCTATGTTAATCGCCCATTGAATTTTTTGTAAAAAAATTATTAAATACCGAAGAAAATTATTTCCCGATTTTAATCCCCATATTTGGGTATAGATATGTATTAGTTTTCGTGTGCATGCGTTAGATTGAGTTGTTTTTGCTGTATATTTTATTGTATATTTTACTTATTTTTCACAGAGTTCAAAGTTTGAAGATATTGCTAACGTTAAATTCATACTTTTATTCATAAATTTAATTAAAACTTTTATTAACATCTTCACAAAAAATAGTTTGATTCTTGATTAATATAATTTTTACTTTTACGAGATACGGTGAAGAAACCCTAACATAATCCATGATCCTTTTTGATCCTGAAAAATATTTTTTATTATGAAAAATATTAATAAATTCATATTAAAAAATTTTAGGAATTATGACCTATTTACATAAAATGAATCGTAATACTGAAAAATATAGGTGGGCAAAGGGTATTGCAGGATAAGCATATGAAAACTGCACCAGCGTCGAATGAAGAGTTCTTGCCTGCTATTTATTGTTCTTTATCTGAAACATCTTTTGCACACAATTTTAGACTTCTACCCTCAACGATTAGGGAGTAATGGGGGTGGCAACCTAAAACGTTAAATTTAATTAAAAAAAAAAAAAACTATTCAAGATATCTTAACGAGGTTGAAATTATTTATAAATGTTTATGAAGTACATAATATATATATTTTTCAGAATTTTCACTCGATTTTAAACGGTAGAAAATGATAAGTATATTTTTGATAGGCGATTTTTTATACTTTCCACCAAAGTGACACCTACCAAAAAAATACAGTTTATTTGTTTATTAGTTAGCTATTATATATAAAAATTACAGAAGTGTCAAATTGGTAGAACGTAGTGAAAAAAAATAATAATCACTTAACAACAATACTTGTGTGCAAGTGTTTCACTCTCAAAATAAAAGACTGACACCAGCACTCATTATCAATAACTTCTTTTATTATTAATCGCAATTAATTAAAACACAAATATGATATAAATTATTGATAAAAATACGCTGGTATAGGTTTTCCGTGCTGAGACGGAAACTCTTGCACCTTTGTAATAATACCAATGATATAATATTTATTTTTAAAACAATTTTATAATAATAAATAAACAAGGCAAGCAAATATAAAAATGCTCTTTCAACATTTGTTATTAAAATGTACCAATTAGCAATAAAAAAAATATTCAATTTAATTGTTATCAGGGATCTTACATCTAAACTTTTTTTTCAAGACACTTTTACGGATGAGAAATTTTTCTAATTTTTGCTACCTTTATTTTTATACACTAGTCTCTATCCTTTTTAATCACGACATATTACTATGAAAATACTGATATAAAGATTTCTGTATGAAAATAGCATAGATGCCAACATTTTAATTTATTCCGGGGTATTTTTAGCGCCGCCTTTTTTCATGCTTCTGTCAAGAGCTGTTTCTCTATTCATAGTTCATAATGGCCACGCCTTTTTTCAAGAATTCTACCACCAGTACTTTTATTGAATAGATTTCCCTTAAAATTTTAAGACATTTTAAATATAAATAATCTGGTGTGTCACCCACACGACTTTCTCTTACCCTGAAATTTAATACTATAAATACAGGTTGCAGATTAAAAGGTAAGATAACGAGTACTGTTATGTAAACCTGCATTAAACAATTCATATTAGGCTTCTGAAGAGTTTTATATGATAATTAGTTCTGTGTGAGGGGGGCTACCGCCCCCCTCAACCCCCCGTTTCATTAATGCACCTAGATTTATATAGAATTTAATTCGGTTATTAAAAAATAATTCTGTTTTTAAAAGAATAATTTATTAATATTATAATTTTAAAATATATATCTTTTATGATAATGCAGACGATTTCCATATTAGAGAAGTAGTATAACACGAAATATCTAAAAAAAGCCCATTTTATTCTCAATATAAAAAAAAAAAAAAAAAAAAAAAATCGTTAAAAGTAAAAAAAAAAATCGATAACTTTGTTTTAAATTATCGCATATCGATGGTTCAACCATTCGTTTTAAAGGTATTGGCTAGCTCTTTTGAAAGATACCCATCATGAAAATTTACTCCCCTCGAGGGGGGACTTCCCCCCCCCAGGGGGGAGGCGAGGCTCCTACATACACAAAATTTTTTCCCCAGTTAACTATCTCTATTACAAAAAATATATATTCGTTTCATTTGGTTTAGTGCAGTCTATAGACGTTAAACTCTACTTACCTGCAATTTCCCCTATAGACGTAATGTATTAGAATTCTCTTGATTGTCCCTGTACACGAACCATTTGCTTGATCTTAATGAAAAGCTTACTGTTGCATCCCTATATGATACACATTTAGAATACCAAGTTTGAACTTTCTGCGATAGTTTGTTTTTGAGATATGCTGATAACAGACACATACACACAGACCATTTGCTAAAAACATGATTTTCGTATTCAGGGGACCTCAAAACGTGTAAATATAACAAAATCTCGCATTCGAAAATTTGACCCAAAAACAATACTTTCTCTACCTTATGGGTAAGAGAAAGTAAAAATTGCTAAAGATTAATAGTGGTGCAGAAGATTAAGAAGTTTCAAGGACTGTACGAACTATGTCATTTTTGATGGGCGGAGCTATGTGAAAGATTTATGAAGGATGTTATGTCAATTGTACCTGATTACGTTTAACAATAGTAGATGATTTATAAAAATCACACTCGTAAATAAATAAATAAATGATTAAAACATTATGCATGTAGAATAAATGAATTGGTAGACCTTTATCAAAATATTATTATTTAAAAGAACGGGAAAGCTTATAAATATACTTTAGCCAAATTAAATAGTACTTTTCAGACGTATAAAACTCTGTGTTACTGTATGTCAAGGGGTTCATTCTCTAGCAAAGTTGTTACAACTTATTGAAGTAAGCGCAAAAAGATTTAAAAACTGAGAGACTTCTAATTCATTCTGTAACATTATCAGTAACTGCCTAACAATGTTACGAATTAAAATAAAAATGTTTGCAGCTATATTTACAGCTAATTATATGGCTCGTATTCCATGCCCCCTTTTACACGTTCGGAGAGGGGGAAAACACCCGCCTTTTTTTTTTTTTTTTTTTTTGCTACTGCTATTTTCATAGATGCCAATATTTTGATTTATTCCGGAGTACTTTTAGCCCCGCCTTTATTTATAGAAAATTTTTAGGAAATATATAACTTCCATAACATCAGGCAATTTTATCCTTAAAAAATAAGTGGTATGGAAAAAAGGCGGGGCTAAAAAATACTCCGGAATAAATAAAATTTTGCCATCTATGCTAGTTTCATATAGGAATTTTTATATCAGTATTTTTGAAGTGTTGTGACGCGATTAAACAGGATAGAGACTATTATGTAAAAATAAAGGTAGCAAAAATTACGAAAATTTCTCATCCTTAAAAGTGTCTTGAAAAAAGGGCAAGATGTAAGATCCCTGATAATAAATAAATATATTTTTTTATTATTATTATTGCTAATTGTTACGTTTTAATAAAAAATGTTAATAGAGCATTTTTATATTTGCTTTCATTGTTTATTTATTGATATTAAGTAGTTTTTTAAATTAATTATAATTACATTGGTATTATTATTAAGTGATTATTATTTTTTTCACTACGTTCTACCAATTTGACACTTCTGCAGGGATGGAACACGGGCGCAGAATTCATACCGGAATCTGCTTAAGAAATTTCTCTACTTATAATATCGTTGATTTAAGAAGTAGAGAATTTTCTTACATTCATAGTGGTATGAATACTGCGCCCGTGTTCCATCCCTGCTTCTGTAATTTTTATATGTAATAGCTAACTAATAAACAAATAAACTGTATTTTTTTGGTAGGTGTCACTTTGGTGGAAAGTATAAAAAATCGCCCATCAAAAATATACTTATCATTTTCTACCGTTTAAAATCGAGTGAAAATTCTGAAAAAAAATATATATTATGTACTTCATAAACATTTATAAATAGTTTCAACCTCGTTAAGATATCTTGAATAGTTTTTCTTTAAATTTAATTTAACGTTTTAGGTTGCCACCCCTATTACTCCCTAATCGTTGAGGGTAGAAGTCTAAAATTGTGTGCAAAAGGTGTTTCAGATAAAGAAAAATAAATAGCAGGCAAGAACTCTTCATTCGACGCTGGTGCAGTTTTCATATGCTTATCCTGCAATACCCTTTGCAGCTCATTCCAGTTATTAGTTTTCGAGATATAAATAAATCTTTCTTTTGGAGAGACTTAGGGGGCCATTTCTTTTAAAGTTTTGCATGGGATAACGAAGAAAACCTTAAAAAGTAACAGAGAAAATTGCACAAAATATTTTAAATTTTTAATTACGGGTCAAACTATATACTACAACAACGTCAAATGTAAGGGAAAAAAAAAAAGGAAAGGAAAGAAAAAGGGAAACAAAAAAGATGATTTTAAGACTTTAGTGTTAGTAAATGAGAATTTTGTTTTCTCAGGAAAACAAGCCCCGCCTTTTTCTTCTAAAGCAATACTATGTAAAAAAGAAATGAAAAAATGACTTTGCGTATTCGTGTTAAACCCCTTAACACTTTTGTGACCACATACTTTTATCTGTGTGACAGTAAGGTCCGCCTGTAGGCGTTATTCTCCCAAGTTACAATCTTTCATAACAAAATTTTCTGTATTCACATTTATATTACAAATGGATATACATTATAATTATTCTTTCAAATCAAAGTATTTGTATCCGTAGTATATTTCATTGTAAATATTTGAATATTGGGTATATTCTTAAAAAATAAACAATATACAAATTACGAAAGAAACGCCCACTGGCGGAGTTACAGATTTCCAAATTACGTGAATCTACGTCAGCGGTCGCGAAATTGTTAATATTTTAAAGGGTACCTTATTCTTAAAAAAATACTTTTATAAATATATTTAAATTAAGAAACTATATTTAAGTAGAAATTATAAAACAAATAAAAAATTTCAAGAATTAAACTAACCAAAAGCTGGTAAGTACAATTAAAAATGTTTAATGCGTACTTAATGATATATTACAATAATTTATCTGAAAAGATTTAGTTTATGCGTCGTTGTTTTATTGAATTATTTTGTTCGCTCACAAAATTTTTACTCATCATTACATAACCCTACTTGCCAACATCCTAATTAATATTCCGTAACATACTTGCCAACCATCTCATTATGAAAAATACAATTTTTAGTATCCGCTTTTTTTTCCCATCAATAATTTTTTGAGATTTGGCAAACATCCAGTCCCTTATCATTATTTTCTCTCAGTACTCCTATTTTAACAATTTCGCGACCGCATGTTTTTGTCTGTTTGACAGTAAGGTGCGCTTGTGGGCGTCATTCTCCCAAGCTACAATATATCAGAATAAAATTTTCTATATTCAGATTCATACTACAAATGGATATACATTATAATTATACTCTTTCTAATCAAAGTATCCATAGTGTATTGGTTGTACAAATATGAATATTGTGTATATTTTTAAAAAATAAATGACATACAAATTGCAAAAGAAACGCCCACTGGCGGATTTACAGATTTTCAAATGACGTGAATCTACATCAGCGGTCGCGAAAGTGTTAACACTGGGCACGTTGATAGCACGAGTTAGCACTTGCGCAGAAGCTACCTTGGTCGCAAGAAAAGTGGTTAAAGAATATTATCTAGTTAAGTATTTAAATACACAGTGAAAAAAACAAAATACAATAGAAACAATAGAATTTCCTATTGAATCATAGCCTCCTAAACTAGATGCCTTCCGCGTGGCTCGGAAACTTGGCAACAGTTCAAGCGGTAGACAGCGCCACCTGGTACAGATTGCGCGACTTTTTTTTTATTCAACTGTCGCCAATAAATTTAAGAAGTGATATATGATATATATAATCGACGTTTCTTCGATTCTATTTGCCTTTTATGTATATCAAATCCCACTTTAAAAAAATTTTGGTGGCTATTGAATAAAAAAGTCGTGCAATCTGTACCAGGTGGCGCTGCCTACCGCTTGAACTGTTGCCAAGTTTCCGAGCCACGCGAAAGGCATCTAGTTTGGGAGCATAGCCTCCTTAACTAGATGCCTGTCGCGTGGCTCATAAACTTAGTAACAGTTGAAACGGTAGACAGCGCCACCTGGTACAACTTGCGTGACTTTTTTATTCAACTGTCACCAATAGTTTTAAGAAGTGATATATGATATATATATATAATCGACGTTTTTTTTCGATTCTATTCGCTTTTTATGTATATCATATCCCACTTTTAAAATTTTTTGGTGGCTGTTGAATAAAAAGTCGCGCAAGCTGTACCAGGTAGCGCTGTCTACCGTTTCAACTGTTGCCAGGCTTCCGAGCCACGCGACAGGCATCTAGTTTAGGAGGCTATGGTTGAATGATATCCGTATTAGATTCTTCTGCATCAGTAATTAACAAAATTACAGTGGGTGTTAGCCCCCCCCCCCGAATGTACAAAGCTATTAAAAGCAGTCGAATTCATTGTATTCATTGTTTCTTTTTAAAGTAATTGATAGGAATGCATTTTAAATTACATCATACTTGTTATTAATCATTATAGAAGTCATAGCTGCCAACTTTTTAAATTTATTCCGGAATGTTGTTGGTATCCGCCATTTTTTCATACCGTATTCTTTGTAGCGAAATTTTCTTCAATACGATTACATATGAAGAAAATTTTTGTTAAATTAAAAAGTTGGCAACTATGTAGAAGTTTATTTTTCGGTCATAGGATCTTAAGCACACACATTTATTTATTTATTTTTTTTAATTGTTATCTCATTGCTTTTAATAAATAAATAAATAAATAAATATAACATTTTAACAACAGAGACTTTGACAACAGCGTGAAGAAGAATTGTGTTATAACTAACATGAGTTTGAAAAATGTAGTGAAAACACTTAAAATTTAATGTCCTTTAGTAGTGACCATGTGACTTTGAGAGCTAATAAAATGTAATTCTAAAATGTAACAGTTGGAAAAAATGACTTTATTGTCCTTGGATTTAAAAATAATGTCACTTAATTTAATGCGAATTCATTTTTGACGAAAAAATGTTTGTACGTGACAACTATGGCGTGCGTGCCTAAAGTTGTTACCCTCTATATAAGGCTACTTCTTTTTCTCTGTTTTATATGATTGAACTAATATGAATATTATTTTTCATACCAGTCTTATTTTTAATGAACGAGGATTTTTCTTAGATAAAAGATTTTTATTTATAATCTATTCAAGATATAAAATGATAAAAGATTAGTGATATTTATACCAATAAAACAATTGTCTAAATAAGATATAAAAAAATTAAATTTTATTTTTAGCTTTGTCAGGTAAGACACAAAAGTGTATTATTTTTCTTACCAGCATATATTCCCTACCTTTGAGGAACGAATGTGAGACTTTTTTTTTTTTTTTTGGAAAATGTTTATCATAGAGTTAAAATATTTTTATTTTTAGATTTTTTAATTTCGCCTTAACATAATTAGATTGCAATAATTTGACTTTTTTACTTTCCCTTACCCATAAGGTAGAGAAAGTATTGTTTTTGGGTCAAATTTTCGAACGCGAGATTTTGTTATATTTACACGTTTTGAGGTCCCCTGCATACGAAAATCATGTTTTAAGCAAATGGTCTGTGTGTATGTATGTGTGTCTGTGTGTGTGTGTCTGTATGTTTGTGTGTGTCTGTCTGTCTGTTATCAGGATATCTCAAGAACAAATTATGGCAGAAATTTCAAACTTGGTATTCTAAATGTGTATCATATAGGGACGCTACAGTAAGCTTTTCGTTAAGATCAAGCAAATGGTTCGTGTACAGGGACAATCAAAAGAATTCTAATACATTACGTCTATGGGGGAAATTGCAGGAAAGTAGAGTTTAACGTCTATAGACTGCACTAAACCAAATGAAACGAATATATATTTTTTGTAATAGAGATAGTTAACTGGAAAAAAAAAATTGTGTATGTAGGAGCCTCGTCTCCCCCCTGTGGGGGGGGGGAAGTCCCCCCTCGAGGGGAGTAAATTTTCATGATGGGTATCTTTCAAAAGAGCTCGCCAATACCTTTAAAACAAATGGTTGAACCATCGATCTGCGATAATTTAAAGCAAAGTTATCGATTTTTTTTACTTTTAACGAAAGAAAAACTTTTTTTTTTTTTTTTTTTTTTTTTTTTTTTAAATATTGAGAATAAAATGGACTTTTTTTGGACATTTGGTGTTATACTACTTCTCTAATATGGAAATCTTCTGCCTTATCATAAAAGATAATTTTTTTGATAATAATTTTAATAAATTATTTTTTAAAAAGGGAATTATTCTTTAATAACCGAATTAAATTCTATATAAATGTAGGTGCATTAATGAAACGGGGGGTTGAGGGGGGCGGTAGCCCCCCCTCACACAGAACTAATTATCATATAAAACACTTCAGAAGCCTAATATGAATTGTTTAACATAGGTTTACATAACAGTACTCGTTATCTTACCTATTAATCTGCAAGCTGTATTTATAGTATTAAATTTCAGTGTAAGAGAAAGTCGTGTGAGTGACATACCAGATTATTATTATTATTATTATTTTATTTTTTTTTTGTCTCCTTTATCGTCGATAATTTTTGTAGTTTATACTTTTAATCAATAATAAAACATTATTAATGATAAAACATCATCAATTACAAAATAGTAACACATTATTTTTGAAGCACTGACTAACTTTAGTAGAATTATTACTTTCTTCTATATGTAATATAGAGAAAGTATTGGATTCGTAAAAATTTTCGACCTCGGGTTTTTGATGGATTTACACGTTTTGAGAGCTGTAGAATACGACTTGACTATTTTTAGAAAATGTCTGTCTGTCTGTCTGTCTGTCTGTCTGTGTGTGTGTGTGTGTGTGTGACAAAATTTTGTGGCAACTGTATCTCAGGAACTACTGCACAGAATTTCATACAAATTGCTATGTAGTTGCATCTTGACATAAGTTAGTGCCTATCAACTTTTGGTAAAAATTGTCTTACAGGTTGCGTTGCCATCCCGCTTTTTCTAAATTTTTAACATGGTGATATAGGACAAAATTTTGTATAAATGTGCTTAAAGAGAATTATTTTTTAGTAATCATTATGAAATTTACAAGAATTATTTATAATAGAGATAGTCAACTGGGAAAAATTTTTTGTATGTGTAGGAGCCTCGCCACCCCCCCCCCCCTGGGGGGGAAGTCCCCCCTCGAGGGGAGTAAATTTTCAAGATGGGTATCTTTTGAAAGGTCTCATCAATACTTTTAAAACGAATGGTTGAACTATAAATCTGTGATAATTTAAAACAAAGTTATCGATTTTTTTTTTACTTTTAACAAAAAAAAAACTTAGAAAAAAAAATCGTTTTTTTTTTTTTTTTTTTTTTTTTTTTTTAACGAAATTTAATTAGACTTGGTATTTAGTTGGCCCCTGACATAAACTGGGGCTGATTAGATTTGGGGATCAATCGCTCAACAGGTGGCGCTGTGATCGTATTTTTTCTAAATTTTTAACTTGGCAGTATAGGACAAAATTTCGTATAAATGTACATAATGAGAGTTTCTTAACCTGTGATTGTGAAATTAATATGAATTATTGATAATAGTAGTAGTTAATTAGGAAAAAATTTGGGGCATCGCTTATCCCCCCTAGGGGGAAGTACCCCCCGGGGAGGGTATATTTTCAAGATGGGTATCTTTCGAAAGGTCTCGTCAATACCTTCAAAACGAATGGTTGAACTATAAATATGTGATAATTTAAAACAAAGTTATCGATTTTTTTACTTTTAACAGAAAAAACTGAATTTTTTTTTTTTTTTTTTTTTTTTTTGTTACTGCGTGAATTTGTATAGGAAAATATAGAAGAAAGTCTTGTGGTGGCCAAAACATACTAGTTTTTTATTTGATTTACATAAAATTTTCCAGTTTACTTGAGTTTATCTAATTTAGAGAATTAACATTAAAGATTTAAAAAAAAAAATCTCATAAACAAATAAATAGGAATTTTCCTACATATAACTTATGATAAGTTATATGTAGAAAATTTAATTTTAAACGTTTCCAGCCGTACGATAATACTTGCATAGTACTATTATCGTACATTTTAATTTCTTCTCGACAGTATTGCCAAATTTAGGGACTCTTTTATTCAACTACCATCAATAATTTTGAGAAGTGATATTTCACATATATAATGGACGAATAACTTTCAAAGTGGTTAGGCGACCGTGAAGTTAAAATTTAGTGGTGAATATTGAATAAAAAAGTCCCTAAATTTGGTGATATCTTTAGCTCTTCCTTTATTTCGCGCTACTTTATTTTTAGAACATTTTTCTCTTATATATAACTACGATAAAATAAGAAAAAATTTCTCTTAAAGAAAAAAAAAAAAAAAAGTGGTATGGAATAAAAGTGGAGCTAAAATTGCTTCGGAATAAATTAAAATGTTGTCAACTCGGTATTTGCCAACATTTCAAATTTTTAAATCAGGTTTCACACCAATATTCTTTTTTAGAAATATTTCATCTTAATTTTCCATAACTAAATAAAGTGAAATTTTTTATAAAAAATTTCTGGTATGAATTCTCTCGCCTAAATCGGAGACTTGGCAATTATAATTATCGTACCTTTGGCAACGCTTATGCTTTCTAAAACTACAAAAATTTAGTGTAAAATTACATCTCAATCTGTCAAAAAGAACATTCTTTCTGTAACAGCATAAAATTTGTAATAATTGATACAGAACATAAAATTTGTAATAATTGATGCAGATTTCATCTAGTGGTTATATATATTTTCATTTTCGTATACGGAAAATTGGTACAAAGCATGTTTGAGAAGTGGATCCTATCGTGTCTGAGAGGTAATATCTTCGCTTACAATGCGATGGGCTCTCAATCGATACTGGCTAATAGAACTGGAGAATGTGAGAATTAGGAGGATAGAATGCGAGAATTTTTACGACGTGCACTACGAGAGAAACTTGTTGTGTACGAATTTTCTCTGTATTGTTCTGTTACAGAAAATATTTGTCAATATACAGGGCTGTCACAGGCGACTTTTATTATTTTTATTATTTTCGTACCATTATTTGCATAACATAAAATTCATAATAAATTTATTTAGACAAAGTGCAGATTTACCTGCAAAAATATACTAAAACTTTTATTTTTTGGAAATAGTGGTAGGAGAAGAATATAAAAAAAGTCGCTTGTGGCAGCCCTGATATAATTTTTGCATAGCATATGGTTGTTTTCTGGCAATTATGCTATCAGGACTTTTCTGTAACGCAACACATTTTTATTATTATTATTATTTATTTATTTATTTACAGTTTAATTCTATAACTTTTTATTTTATTATTATTATTTTTTAAATACTATATTAGAACGTGGTAGATAAGTTTCATTGATTTCGTCCACTATGAGTTCCAATAAGATAATGATATAAACTTTGAGTTTATCATCTGAAATATTTTTTTATTATTATTATTATTTATTTTATTTATTTATTTGGAATATTATTCATTTTGTATTTGAACTTCTTGGTTGCCGTATAAAAATTTATTAGGACCAACAAAACAATTTTGCTTTAAGTTCATAACAATTAAGTAGCTATAATTATAATGCTTATTTTGATGCGGCATAAAGTTTTATTTAATTATTTATTATATAAGTGCTAGATCCAAGATGAAGATAATTATTATTATGCAAATAAATTTGTCTCTCGTTGAGTTTTGAAAGTAAAGAGTTTGAATAATAATAATAAAAAAAAGATATATATGTATATATATATATATATATATATATATTAAGTTATAGATAATTTTGTTTAAAAAAAAAATAAAATAAATAAATAAAATAAATAAATAAAATAAAATAAGACCTAACGAGCTAAATCATATTGCTGTAAATAAAATTGTGATAGGAAAATGGCCAACACTTTTATTTAATGCAATGGACATTTTTAACACTTTATATCCCGAATTATCTTATTTTTGGAAAAATAGTTTGAAACTTTTTTATTATACTTCTTTATGCATGAGACACATCTCATATTAACACTTTCGCGACCGCATGTTTTTGTCTTTTTACCAATATGTGCCTATTTTTACCCGCCTGTGAGCGTTATTCTCTCTAGTTACAATATTTCAGAACAAAATTTTCTGGATTCACATTTATATTACAAATGGATATACATTATAGTTATAGTACTCTTTCTAATCAAAGCTTTTATATCCATAGTATATTGATAGTACAAATATGAATATTGGGTATATTTTTGAGAAATAAATAACATACAAATTGCGAAAGACACACCCACTGGTGGAGTTAGAGATTTTCAAATGACGTGAATCTACGTCAGCGGTCGCAAAAGTGCTAAATTTAGAGAACTGTTACATTTTTTTTTGGGGGGGGGGAGGGGGGGGGCAAATGAAAGCTTAAACTATAGGGACATTGGAGACATATCAACTGCGCCTGCCTAAATCTGTCTTATGACAGAAATAAGACAACTTCTTCCGAGTCATTATATCTCACCCCTCTCCCCATGATAATCTCTTTTTCTCGGAAATGCTTAGCATACACCTTTTCCCTCTTTATCTTTACTTTCACTTAAATAAATGCGATAGAGAAATTGTTTGCGGACATATTTTTCAAATTGTGTTTTCTCCGGAAATATGCATTTTGTGCTCCCTTGAACTCGAAATTATTTCCAGTGAATTATTTTTATAAATAAAGTTATAAAGACACTTTTGATCACTTTTCCACCATAGTTATAGCAAATTATGTATTTGGAGCTTTGCTGTTTTTAACTATACACAGGACGATGCAAAAGCAACATATCTGTTTTTAAAAGTAAAGCTATAAGAATATTTAAGAGCTTTCTTTCTTTCCCTTTCTTTCTTTTTCTTTTTTTATTTATTTATTTTTTTAAATAGGAAATCAAAGTATTAAAAAATGTCATTATAAAACATATGGTATTTTATATCAAAATGAATTATAATTAAAAGTATAATAGCAAACAGTTAGAAATTGATATTACAGTATAATATCTGATTCCAAATGTTGAAAAAATAAATATTCATTGTATAAATAATGACAATCAAAAAAGTTTACTTAATAAAAGTTTATTTATTTATTCATTTTTTTAATTATTATTATTATTATTATTATTTTTACTATTATTTTGAATTATTATTTAAAGGAAGTATTTTATAAAATGTTCTAAAACTCAAATAGTGAAAATAGTGAGATATTTTTAATCAAAACTATTCAAAAATCGCGTGAAATATATAGAAAAATATAGTCATTTAGTTATTGCTTTATAATATAATTCATCCTTAAAATAGTATTCAGTACAATAAATTTATGTGTATAAATTTTACAAATCATTTAATTGGAATAAATAAATAATATAGTGTGGCACTTACCTTACTTTCTCTCACCCTGCATTTGTATAAAAACAGATTATTACAATTTATCTATCTATTTTTCTATCTCTGCCTCTCTTTATACATGCACATATATATATATATATATACACACAGTATACTCCCAAAAATCCGCACACCTCGGGACCAAAAACGGTACCAATTTTTTAATTTTGTGGATTTTAGGTTTTTATTTTTTCCTTACTTTTCCGAATTAGAATTTTTTTGCTATAGTGGTTTAAAAATGACTGTGATATAAATAAATATGTAAAATATGCCTAATATATATATATAAAAAAAAAAAAAAAGAAAGAAAGAAAAGGTAAAGAAAATTAAAGAGCAATACAAATGCAAGAAATTATATATATATATATATATATACATATCTTTTTTTCCAATTAACAAATAAAAATTTGCCCTATAGTGTAAAATATAAAAACAACTGATGCAATTGACTCGTACATTATAAAAAGAAATATCATTATATTTAGAAATATAAATAAAACTTTTTTTTTTTTTTTTTTCCAAACACAAATGTATTTTCCGAGACCTAGACTTCAATTAAAATCGCCTTTCCTTGTCTTATTAGATTCAGTATCTAAAATATCACCATTGAATTAAATGCTATCTTGATTTTTTTCCTTGGAGCATTTACTGTGAATTTCATTTCGTTACAATGATTGTAATGTGCGGAATTCTAGGAGTCTACTGTATATGTAGACTCCCAGAATCTTTCCATTTTTTAAAATGAACATATTTGATTTGTAGTTTCTCCTATATACATAAGAAGATAGTATTAGATTATTGTTTAATTTAATGATAAGTTAAAGCAACTCTAGAATAATGCGAATAATATAGCAACCGTCCAACTGCGGCCCGACATACTCTTTGTTTCAATTTTTTATTCCCCCACCTGTACCAACTGCGGCCAGCCTTTTTTTAATTCCATATGTCAGCTGCGTCCGGACTGAAAGTATCGCCAAGTGCGACGAATCGCCAAATAAGGATAATAAAATTGTACTAGTGATATTTCAGTATAAAAGACTTGAAAAATCTCGCAATTGTATTTGGCATAATTGATGCGAACAACTTTTATACAAACTGCTTCGTAGAGATATGAAATCTTTGGATTGCGTTTTTCCAGTTTACATTTTTTCATGAATTCACGATCTTTAAAATACTAAAACTTCTACGGATATTCCAGAAAAGCCTTTATATAAACACACATTTTTTTTTTTTTTTTTTTTTTTTTTTTTTGGGGGGGGGAGGGGGGAATTCATGTCTATGTAAAAATTTGCAAAGAAAAAAAAAAATATATGATTTTTATTATATTTTAATTTTTAATTCCTTTTCTGTTAAAGATATTACAAAATTCATCACTAATTCTTTTAAGTAGTATTATACATAAGAAATAATAATAATAATAATCAAGTATTATTATTATTATTATTATTATTATTTTCTTATCAGTACAAGTTTTAATCTTTTGAAGATTTTCAATTCACGAAGAAATGCAAACTGAGAAAAGCAATTTAAAGATTTTAAATCTGTAAAAAAATATGTCAAAAACCATAAGAATTGTTTCCTGAATATATATTTTATTATATAAACAAATGATTTTAGAGATTTTTTTTTTTTTTTAATGGTTATTTAGAACCGTTTTAATGCTACTTTTCAATATGAACGTGGTGCTTTGTGGCATATTTACAGGTTTAATCCTTAATTTTAACACTAAAGATAGGTACGTAACCTTATCCATAAATTAGAAAATAAATCCCCCCCCCTCTCTACCCCAATATCGTTGCAAGATTAAAATGTGTCTAAAGGACTTATTTTAGAAGATTTACGGAGTTGAAGATTGGAAATTAAAAAAAAAAAAGTATTTTAACATTTCCATAAAAAATTTCGCACATTGGAGACAGAAAATGGTTTATGAGACTGTTAAAAAAAATATGACTATTTAACGACAGTTTATCGCAAATAAAAACTAACGAATAATTTGTGTACAAATATAATTGGTATAGAGAAAATATTAATTCACGTCAGTATCTGCTGTTAAATTATTACTTTTGTCTGTGGATTTTCATGTAAGATTTTCCAAAAAAAAAAAAAAAAAAAAAATCATAATAAAATATTTCAGTGCATTAAACTTTATACGTATTTTCCATAACAGATTTTTTTTTTTTTTTTTTTTTTTTTTATAATATTTATATATATTTTTTATCTTTTCAAAAATTGGAGAAAAGAATTATTATTATTTTATTTATTTGATGCTTAAAAGTTATTTTTACTCGTCGCTATTTAAATAATATCGACAAGCATATATATAAAGAGTTTTAATATATGCATGCTGCATTTTTCAATTATATTTCTTCATAATTATGTACCTGCATTAAAAGTTTTTTCTTTCTTCTCTTTATTTTCCCCCCATGTTTATATAGTAATTTAATGTGCCTCCCCATCCTTTCCCCAAAAAATAAATAAGTAAAAATTAAATGGGAATGTAAAATTCTAAAACCATTACTAAGAAAAGCAACTTACGCTATGAGTAATAAATTAAAAATTACTAGTTGGATACTAAATTATAACCATGTGCAAAAATCTTTGACGATTTTGGCGAAAAACGTTGTTTGGCGGGAAACTCGGGGGAATATTCCTGGGCCGCAGTTGACCTATGGGGAGATAAAAATGTCATTTTGGGACGCAGTTGATCTAGACCCAATAATATTTACATGTAATTATAGTAGTTTTTGAATAGTTTTTTGGAAGCTTTATCTTCTTATCGCAAAGACAATTAATCCCTTCCCATCCCCCAGAAGCGCAGTTCAAACAGGAGGGTGTTCAGATGGCGAGCGCATTTCTGGCACCTGCTGCGGGCGCAGTTGATATACACCGGGGACATTGAAGTCCCAATGAAATACTATAGTAAATTTAGGCTATATTGAGGGATTAAAAAATAATAATAATAATAATGAGATGTACCCGCTAAGTTTGACAAATTGTTGCAAATTTTTTACATTAAAAAATTCAGTGCTTCAATATTTCCTTTTACAAAGAATTTTCTTAAGAATATAGTTTTCGTATGCAAATAGCATTTTTTAACAGGAAATTTTCAACTGATAAAATGCAGAAATAAATAAAAATCTCGAAAAAGAAAATATATAAATTTATTTGTATTTTCTTTGACTTCTGTTATGCTTATTTTTGCATAAATTTTTAATAAAGCATTATGGTTAAAAAATAATTTACATTGTTATTTTTGTAGTGGCTCCACTGGAAAACCCAAGGGAATATTGCACACAACAGCTGGCTACATGGTTTACGCTTACACTACATTTAACTACATTTTCGATTACAGGGAGCATGATATTTATTTTTGTACTGCTGATATTGGATGGATTACTGGACATACATACGTAACATATGGACCATTGCTAAATGCTGCTACTTCTGTTATGGTGAGTCCTCAGTAAAAAAAAAAATAATAATAATATTGAATAATAATAATAATAAATATAGACAAATAACTGAAAAAGAATAATACACAAAAATAAATGAACAATATTTACTTTTAAACATGTGTTCATAATTTATTCAAACTGCCAGAAAAGCAAAAAGGAAAATGCCCACGTCGAAATTTCAGCAGCAAAAAATAAGACATTTAATGATATCATAAGTTGTACAATTCTGAGTATAGGTTAACTGAAGAGTCAAAGAGAAAATCATAAGGACGACCAATCGTATCATTTCATTGTTCACACCGGCGAATGATATAGAGTTGCATACTTTCTTGCAGATTTTGTTGTCATACTGATCTAATCCACTGCAACGTCTACAGATGTTTAGTACACCAATGTCTTTAACGGCCGTATTCACCAATAACCTCAACTCCCGGTTGAACACAAAAACTTTAAAAGCGTATAAAGTCAGGGTTCAACATTTTAGCAAAGTTTGACGCGTTGCATCTGCCATCCAGCGGCATTATTATTTTCAGTTTTTTTTGCTGAAAATAACCAATCAAAAATTATATCAAAACTTCGACACTAGATGGCAGAAGAAGCGTGCCAAATTTTCTTTGAAAGCTACACTCTGCCTTTAGACGCTTTTCAAGTTTTGGCGTTGAACCGGGAGTTGAAGTTAATGGTGAATAAGGGCCAAAGTGTCTTTAGAAGAAATTTAGTAGATTTAAGTCCGATGAGCATGAAGGCCACTCAGTACCGAAAGACCATTAGGTGCTCTAAACGCTAAATAAAGCTCTTAAAAGATGGTGGGATACATTTTATACCACCTAATTTTATGTCCTAACTGCATAAATTCCTCCCGGAAATTTTCATTGATAACTCAGCAGAAAAAATGCATTTCTTTCTTTTCTCCAAACCTTGTTCGTGTATTCTGGTGGCTTATGATATTAAATGTGTCTAATGTTTCCACAAAGGGTTAAAAGATTTCAGAGCCATCCATATATGCGTAATTCAAAATATAAACGATAACACACCGTATAATCAAGGTTTATTCGTGCAAATGTAACAAAATTACAGAGAAATAGAAAATTATTTTCAATTTTGCATACTCACACTCGATTGATATTTGAAAAGTTTTTTTTTTTTTTTTTTTTTTTTTTCCATTGCGTTTTATAATTGCAAAGTCTTTTGTCGGATCCTCAAAATTAATTCTGTGTAACATATCATTTTTCAGTTAAAGCATTCAGTCTTGATGCATGGGGCATAGCTGGTCGGATTTATTTATTTATTTATTTACTGCTGCTAAAACTTTGATTGCCCATGGAAAAAAAAAAATTGTAATTTTTGCTGCTGAAAATATATCAATGCCAATGTTTAAATTTGTAAAGGTGCACTCAATATTGGGCTTTTGAATTGCATAGATTTTACTTTAGATTTAAATAATAATAATAAAACTTTACAAAGTTTACTATTTAGGAAATTTCTAAAATTGACACTTATTTAACACATTGATATATTATACACGTTCATATATTAACACGTTGAGCGCCATGTCAGCCATCGGTGGCTGACAGTGTCAAATATGATATAAAGCCGAGTCAACCATTGGTGGTTGACAGTGTAAAATATAAAACTAAAAATATCACATTGTTTTAAGTAATTACTGAAAATTTATTTAAGATTTACTTAATTTTTATTTATTACAGGATAATATCATAAAGGAATTTTAATGGATTTTATTAAGAATTCGCGTGGCGCTCAACGTGTTAATTTCACTCCTCTGATCAGTGTTGCTAGATTTGTGACCTTTTTTATTCAATATCCACCACTAAATTTTAACTATAACGGTTGCCTAATCACTTCGAAGATTATGCGTCCATTATGTATATCAAATATCATTACTCAAAATCATTGGTGATAGTTGAATAAAAGAGTCTCTAAATTTGGTAACATTGTTTAGAGCACTTTAGAGCGGGTTAAAGAAATTCAAAATTATATCCTCAGCGTTTATTGCATAGCTTTTCTGCGAATAACACAATTTTTTTTTTAAGAATTTTAATTCTGAATTCAGCAATGAAATGGATAAAAGAAGCTCTTGAAAAAACAGTAGAGGAGAATACTGTTTTTAATGAAACATAAATTTTTATCTGATTAATCTCTTTTCATATACTCGCCAAGTGAGGCGATAATATTCATAAGTTACACAAAGTAAAAATAACATTTATGTTATACATATCTAAAATAAATCGGGGTTGTTTAAATGTTAATACTGAAGAAATAAATTCTTCAAATATTGTATATCTATCATTATTTTGTAATAAGAAATTTATCTGTATTGTTTAAAATATTGTTCTTCTATGAAAATAATCATAAACAATGTTCTGAATGGTATTTATATGATGAATTTACATCTAACCGGTTTATTTTATGTTTCAAGAATATCTTTTAACTGCAAAACTTAGATTTATTTTCATATCGATAAAAATAAAGTATTTTGAGATACTAACAGTTCCTCAGACCTACTACAAGCCCATCGGCGGCTGAGCGGTTCTGCGCTCAAAGTTGGTAGAGGGGAAGTGCCAAGTTCGATCCTAGATCGCGCTCATCGACCTAGCCGTTCGGGGTTTTCCATGGTTTTTTCCGAAAGTCACGTAAATACGGGCTAAGATCCCTTAGAAAAACCCTCACGGAAGGCATCCTACCTATAGACCAAGGACCCTAGCGTAGTCAATCGGTCTTAAACTCTGCAACCAACCAACCAACCAGATCTACTACAAATTATCTTATACTATTAAGTGAGCAATATTTGTATGTATATATATATATGTATATTTCACTGTTCTCGAAAACGGTAGCTCGGACAGTCACGTGATTTAGCACAAAGGTGCCCTCCGAAGGGTCATTCTGCACATCGAAGTCAGATTTTCGAATTTTTGATTAGTTTTCTTTTAATTAATAAAAATATGAAAATAAAACTTCCAATTTCTATAATGACGCAGAATGGAGAATCTTAGGAGATATTTGATTGGTTTATTTGATTTTCATTGATTTGAGTGTATTTTACATTGAACTACAGCTACGTTATGAGGAATTACGAGAGATTTGATTGGTTTATTTGATTTTCATTGATTTGAGTGTATTTTACGTTGAACTAGAGCTACGTTATGAGGAATTAAGATAGATTTGATTTAATTTTTAATATTTTAATATTATGCGACTTTTACAGGGAACAAATTACGATGGGCGCCGTAAGCGCCCGAGAGCATTTTTTTTTTTTTTTTTTTTTTTTTGGTAAAAATTTTCATGGTTCGCTGGCCAGCTAGCTGGTGAAGCCAGCTAGTTTATTTTAAATTAGCAATTTCAAAAAAGACATAGCATTACTTCAAAATTGTACACGCACCCTTTTCAAAGTATATTTATCTGCCTCCTTTTTAAACGTATTAATATCTATGCATGTACATATAATATACATATTCCTATTTGTTTATGAAAAGATAGGAACAGGAAAAAAATCTAAATTGACTATCTATCTATAGATACATTTACATACGATTACCTATCGTTTTATATTTATATATCTGCAGAGCCGCAGCAAGGATGTCATTATCCGTGCTTCTGAGATAGGTACCAGTCTAGAAAAGTTCTTCAAAGACATTGTCAATTATGACTACTAATTCAATGGCGATCTACGGAAAATGTTTTTGCTCTGGAAAGTAAACAGTTGCTGCGGCTCTGTTGTTACTCTATTTTTATGTGCTAGAAATTTTATAATGCTTATAATTTTTCAGTTTGAAGGCGTTCCATTTTATCCAGACGCTAGTCGTTTTTGGAAAGTGATTGATAAATATAGAGTCAGCATTTTCTATACTGCTCCTACAGCTATTCGTTCACTTATGCGCTTCAGTGAGGATTATGTGACGAAGTAAGTTGATTCCGAAAACATTGTACGATCAAAAAGTCATTTAATAATGTGAATTTACGGTTCTTGTGCATCTAAAAAAGCAGAAATATAATTTCGTTCTAAAGATGTAATTTGCTTATGACATTAATCACGTTGCTTGATTAAAAAAAAAAAAAAACTATACCAGGGTCGTACTCTCCGCCTTTTTTCCAGGACACTTTCAGTGATAAGAAACTTCCGCTTTTTTTTGCTAATTGCTACCACTATTTTTGTACAATAATCTCTATCCTATTTAATCATGACATTTTACTATAAAGATATCATAAAGATTTCTGCATAAAATTAGTGATGGCAAAAAAGGCAGAAATTCCTTATTCGTGAGTGTCCTGAAAAATGGGTGGAGAGTATAACCCCTGCTATATATTTATTGACTTTTTTTTTTTTCAATTTTTTATAATTTTACAAATTTAAATACACAGATATTTGATTATGCTTCATTTATTTCGAAAAACGTTTTTCCTAACAGACGCATATTTACATTTTTACAAATTTTATAGAGGCATTTAAATTTTTTGATGGGAAAAATAAATTTCTGCTTTTGCTAAGTTTTGGTAACTTATGATTTATGAATACTACGCTGATAACAAAGTACATAATATTAAGTTTTCTAACAGTAAATTTTAATTTTAGGTCCAGCCGTGAAAGTTTAAGACTTTTGGGAAGTGTAGGTGAACCAATAAATCCTGAAGCTTGGTTATGGTATTACAAGGTAGTCGGTGATCAAAGATGCCCTGTCGTCGATACATTCTGGCAAACTGAAACGGTATGATGCTTTCAAAATTGTATATTATAGTTATTATTTATGCATGAAAAGGAGGAAGGAAGTGCAAAACTAACGCTTTTAATTTAGTCATTAATATTTATTTGTTTTAGATTATAATATAAACCGAGAGATTCAAAATTCAATGAATAGTGTAATATAAAATTTTATATTATTTTATATTATCCTCGATTTTCTTAGAAAACTGTTGCACTACATCTAACTATCAAAGGGGAAGGGGGGAGAAAAACTTCTTCATGTAAGTTTTTACGGTGTCTTGTGTTATAAGCAAAAAACAATGAATACTGAACACTGTACTGACGATGCAACACAGTTACCGCATGCCTTTATATGGAAGAACAGCTAAAAATTGTCATGTTGTACTGAGACAAGAAGTTGTACTGAAAGATATACGTGAAATTTTTGCTCTAAAATTTAGCTAATACAAATACCTAAAAACCAATTTCTGGAATTTTAGAAATTCTTCATAGGTGGGGGCGGGAAGGGGCGGAGCTGCCCTTCATATTAACTAAACTAATCTTCTTTTGACGGGGACTGTGGAAACAGTTCATGTTAAAAGTAATTCACGTTAACAACGTTCACTGTATTTATTTGTGATATATTAATGGCTGCATTCTTTACAAATTTGAATAATAATAATAGCACAAAATTTTTCCAGAAAATGTTAAAAAATCGAAAGCTTCAACGAAATTTTAGCCCCACCTGGAAAAAAGTTTGCCCTCCTAGAAACATAGTCTAGCTACGGGCCTGTACTGACGTTCGTTTTCGATAGAACAAAAAAGTTACTTTACGAGGCCAATTATAAAAAAGAAGGAAGTTGCATAAATATCCGTTTGTTAGAAGCTGAAAATTAAATTGCTAACATATCATGAATGTCTATTTTTTTTTTTTTTTTCTTTCTTTTTTTTTTTTTTTTTTTAACTTTACGTGGAAACTGAACAGAACTGAGACCGGAAAGTGAGAGTAAGAGATAACGAGTAAAACGTGCCTTATTGCAGATTTTGATTTTTGATATGTTTTAATATGTCTTGTACACACAAAAAGTCAGCTATTCGACGTTTTTATTCTATTTTGGAATTTTTGTTTTGCATTGTATGAAAAATGTACATTGATCTAACTATATATTAACTAAGTTTTTGAAGTTTGCCTTTATGATGATAAACTATTACAAATAGAGTTAATTAACTGTATTAACTAATTTTTTGAAGTTTGCTTTTATGGTATCAAACTGTCACATATAGAGTTAATCTGATAAATATCTTTAAAATTTTCTACAGCATGTGAAAAATGATAGTTTTTATTTTCAAAATTTTTTTTATAGAAACATGAAATATGCATTATAGATGCACTAAAATATATCATAATTAATCATTTGAAATATATTTTAATGTTGTTATCTCTTGTAACAAATCGATATCTCAATATAAGTACAAATATCTCATTTTTCCGGACGGTAAAAATGTTTTTCAATTCATGTAACGTGCAAATTAAGGAAATAACGTTAGAATTTTCTAATCGAAATTCTCAGCTTAATTTGGCTTTCCATAATATAAAACAAAATGTTTGAAATAACTTCATTTACTTTTTTGTTTATTTTAAAAATATATACGCGAATTCATGCAAATGAATTTAGAAAAATATGTTTTAGGATTAGCGTAATTTCTATATAAATCACCTGATTTTTCGCCTAAGTGTAATTCAAAAGATAAATGGATTAAATTTTTCATTAATAGAAACATATCTTAAATTGTTGCCACTAGAAAAACACAATATATTAAAAACATATTTCCTAATAACGGCAACTATGTTACTCTATTCACTCTCGAATCCTACAATACATTTTGTCGTCAAACTATTCATTGCCGGTCAGGGCCCGATTAAGCTTTGAAGCTAGGGGAAGCTCAGTATCATTTCTGGGCCCCCCTTTCATTTCGGATTTTTTTTTTTTTTTTTTCATTTATATACCTGGGTGGTTTCTACACACAACATTAAAATCGTATAACTTATTTATTAAGAACATTCAGATTTTTGAGGCTAAATAACAGATTTTTCCCGAAATAGTGAGTATTTTACTTTGCTTTAGGCGACCTTTCTCAGAAAAAATTCAATCTGGGGGTGAAAATATGAAACAGAAAAACCAAGAACCTATTTTTAGTCATTTTGGGGCGCCTCTTAAATTTTAGAGGGGAAGCTTGTGCTTCCTGAGCCTTTTGAGTAATCAGGTCCTGTTGCCGGTTTTTCGGAACGAAGTTTCTTTATGCGGTTTGCGGTAGTAGTTAACTAGCAGAAATCATTACGTAAGGAAAAGGCGTCATGCTCTCTTCATGCGCATTTCTCTCGCCAGAAAGAAAACCCCCAGCAATTTCTACTTTTTCTCCCTAGTTACGGTTGCTAAGGAGGAACGCAGAGGCCTGGAGTAATGGTCTAGTCTGCTGATATTCATTATTTTAGTTTATTTTAGAATTCCTTTCTCGTTGCCAAATCCTCGTTGAACGTTGTTATTTGGAATAGGCAAGCATCGTGCGCAACCGGTTGTATAACCTTAAGATTAAACACGTGGAAATTTTGTTAAGACTTACTTGTTATTTGTTTATGTTTTAAATCATACATAAATTACATTGTCTTATTATTGCAATTTTGCAATTAAAATTCGATAAATAGAAACTGCAACAAGTGTATGTAATACAAATTTAGAAAAGTAAGTTGATAAAATTGCATATTTTGATACAAAGATTTAGGGAAGACCGGGGTTAGTTGTGCCAGGGGGCAAATAGTGCCATAGAGCTTCCAGAATGAGCCGATAGGTTGCAGAACCTGTCGCATCATGTGAGTGAACAGGTTGATTATTGTAGTGTGCTGTGTATATTTGGAAGTACAGCGTTGCGTTGTTTTCGAGATAAAATTATTTATCGTGTTTCCTATTGTAAAAGTAAATTTTGTGACCTACGTTGGAATCGTCATTGCCACGAGGGATCGTGGGGTATGTAAACTTTCCTAACATTCTTTGAATATTTATATTTTGAGCTGTTATTCTATGTATTTCATTTGTTAATCATAACAAGCTTTTGGAAACTAATGAATAGAGTTCAAAACGGCGTAACGTGGGGCTAGTTATGACGAAGTGTACGAGGCGCGTTGTGACAGTGTCACTACATGCCCAGGCATGATTTTTAATGCAGGATTTTATATATATATATATAAAAAGGGCGAAATTACAAAAGGCGTACTGAAAGAGCTTAAGGTACTTAAGAAGATTATGAGAGGATTACAACAGAAGTAAATTCCGGAAGGTGCAGTTTAAGGAAAGCCTAAGAACTGTTTAGTGTAAACATAATGTCACTTCTTAGATATATGAATAAAAAGAAGAGTATGTTGAAATCAAATATAAAAAACCACGTATGATATTCACACTATAGGAAAAAGCCAAACAGTACATTCATAAAAAAAAAAAAGTTATTGAAAAAAAAAAAAAAAAAAAAAAAAAAAAAAGTTATTGAAAAAAAAAAAAAAAAAAAAAGGAAGTAGTAAGAATCGAATAGCTCTGAAGATGACGAAAATTGCTTATGTCTAGTTTGCTTGGAGCAATACAAAATTTCTAGACCCAGAGAAAACTGGGTGCAATGCATGACATGTAAAAGATTGTCTCATGTCAAATGTACCAAAATGAAGCTTATTATATTTATATTAACTGCAAATGAGGCGCTGAAACAAGCGATGACAATGAGTGATTAAAACTGTAGGTAGGCCTATAGAGTATGAACCTATACATTTTAGTAAGATACCGAGTCTATCAATATGGCCAAAGCTTTGTATTGACCTATTTTTTATTTCTTTCCTGATTAACGCAGTTTTTTCCTTTATTTCTATTGTTAAGTGTCTCTAAATGTAGCTTTATAAAAGACTAAGAGTTTACAAATGTTAGTAATTTAACTATTTTTTTTTTCTTTTGGTTTACAGTGTTATTAAAAAATGAAAGTATTTTTATTGTGCTAAGAACAATATAACTGAAAATATATTTCATTGTTGATTTAAAATATTGTATTTAATTACTTTTCTCACATAATTTTTATATGTTACAATGTGTTTGTATGTGTAATTTGTATGTCACAATGTGCCCCAAGCATGTCAATACTAGCCCCGCTACTGGTCAAGTTGTGACAAATTTCGAGGTTACGCAGAATTCATTTTATGGTATGAAAAACGTTAAAAATATTAATAGTAGTTTTATAAATATATTACACAAAGTTTACTCTATGGTATGATATATTAAATGTTTCACCTCAGTTCAAATCTTAGAGCTAATATCAAAAATGGCAAAAACGTCACTACTAACCCCGGTCTTTCCTACTGTTTGTATATGTGTGATTCGAATGTTTATTATTTATTATTTATATAGATTACAGAAAGACAATGGTGAAATCATGTGCTCAGCGTCAAAAAGAGTGTCGAAAGAGAAAAAAAATCGTAAAATAACTTCAAAGTGCGAAAAAAAAAAAAAATGCCAAAAATAAACGCTCAATTGCATATCTCATTATAAGTGATACAATAGCCTCCTATACTAGATGCCTTCCGCGTGGCTCGGAAACTTGGCGGTAGACAGCGCCAAGCGGTACAGATTGTGCGACTTTTTTTATTCAACAGCCACCAATAATTTTAAGAAGTGGGATTTGATATACATAAAAGGCGGATAGAATCTAAGAAACGTCAATTATAAATATCATATATCACTTCTTAAAATTATTGGTGACAGTTGAATAAAAGAATCGCGCAATCTGTACCAGATGACGCTGTCTACTGCTTGAACTGTTGCCAAGTTTCCGAGCCACGCGGAAGGCATCTAGTTTAGGAGGCTATTGTTTCAGCATTAATTTCAACAATAAAGAAAAATTTGAAGAATTCCTTTTTATCAGATACATTTAATTTAAGTATTGATCCAGCGCAGTTCACAACAAAATACTGTACTACAATTGATGCTGCTTTTTCGAGATATACTTGGACAAAATTGAATCTCAAACACAGGTGTCTACCATGATAGAATATGATAACATTTTAAAAAAATTATTTTATTTTAGTATTTTTTTAATATAATTTATAATTCATTTTTTTTTTTTTTTTTTTTTTTTTAATATTTAATTTTTAATAAACAAATATTTTCGCTAAAATATTAGATGCAACTTTTTAATTTGATTTCTTACTTTACATTATTTGCATTGAGAAAAAAAAAAAAAAAAAGATGGAAAATAAACAATAAAATAGTGAGTGAGGGAGAGAGAATAAACAATCTAGATCGCTATATCAAATCAAATTCGGAACTGGAGAAAAAGCGTGCGGAACTTCTTTCCTGATAAAGGTCCCACGACCACACTTTTTTTTTTTTTTAATTATGACATAGAACAACGATTCAAACAATTCTAGCTAGGAACAGATCATAAGTAGCAATCTCGTCAGCAATAATTGATCAAAAGCATTTGTTGATTGGTCTATAGAACTCCTAAAAAAAAGAAAAAAAAATTCCAGTATATGTTCCTAGAAAATTTGGAACATTTATTAGCCCAGTATTTATCATTATTGTTTACACTGTAAATTTATTTATAAGAGTTGTCTCTTTTGAAGATCTCTGCCTTATTATGTGCTATGCTGAAAAAATTAAGTTGTATGATAAATTAAGATTTATCTTTAAATTTTGAATAGAATTTTCATTTAACAAAATATCAATTCTTTTTATTTGAAATGTTAAAAAAGGCTTAATGTTTTAACCCTTATCGCTCGTATGTCCCTTCTGAGGAAAAATTAAAAAATCGAGCCGCGCCTTAAGGTGTTCCACTGCAAATGAAATGTTATTTTTCTAAAACGTGTAACTATAGGCTACCTTTCGGTACCGGAAAATTTTAACAGAAAGATTTATTTTATTTAATGATGAAGTAAAATAAAACAAATTATTACAATTTTTTGGTAGCCAAAATGTAGTAAGTTGGAAACTATACGTGTGACGTTTTAAAGGAACGCCAAAAGGCGTATCTTACTGTTCATATGCCGAGCGTTAAGGGTTAATAAATACATATCTTATTCTAAATTTATAGTTAAAAAATAGTTTTTGAGCTATAGCACATTATAACGAAGATTTCTTAAAAAGTAACAATTTTTAAAAGTAATTTTGCAGCTTAGACGTTATTTGCAACTCCTTGTGAATACAACACGAAAGATAATAAGAACGAGGAAGTTCTTTAACTCAGCTCAGATTTCAATCAATATCAATTTATCAATAGAAAAAGAAAAAAAAAAAAAAAGTAAAAAATCCCGATGAGGGCTATTTGATCTCTGGCGGAATTTTTATTCAATAATCACCAATCATTTTTAATTGTAACGTTTCCCTAATTACTTCGAGGATTAATCGGCTATTATGTATATTAAATTACACTTTTTAAAATTATTGGTGTTCATTGAATAAAAAATCCGCCAGATCTGACAACCCTGCTGGCGACATCCTCTGAAAGTACTTGGTTAAAACTAGAGAACGGAATGAGTTTCTTTCTTTTCTTTTCTTCTTCAGTATATAATACCTGTTAACAATACGCTTTCGACAGATGAACCCTCTAGTTCTCTGGTTTATCGGGAGATAACTTTCAAAATGCTTCGACTGGTCGTGCTGTAACGTTAAAGTCTCAATAAAAGATCTTGCATTATAGAAAATCTTGTCGTCATTAGTTAGAGACAGTCTGTTTTTGTTACAAGCATACAGGGTGTCCCAAAATTACAGCGACAAACTTTAAGAGGCGATAAACCGCATCAAAATTCAGAATTATTCAGAAATGCATAGGAATCTATGTCCTCAAATGTCATTTTAACCCTGTGTGGTGTTTTGTGATATTTTCCAACAAAAAGTGGGCAAACGCAGAGCTACAAGATTTAATTCAATGTAAATAACGGCTTAAAAATAAGGAATACATAGCAACCCATAACGCAAACATCACATTAAAACATTCAGGAACGGATACATTCTGGTGTTTTTTAACACTTACCGCTATAGTTGCCAACTTAGCACCTTTTAGCTACCGGGAAATTTTAATAAAAAGTTTTATTTTACTTTATCAGTGAAAATCGTTAAAGTTCACAGATTAAATAAAATAAATTTTTCTATTAAATTTTTCCGGTAGTCAAAATGTGCTAAGTTGACAACTATACTTACCGCCATATATGAATATTATCGAGTGTTCATGTGTGGCAGTCGATACCGTTTTTTGGTTAACTGTTTTTTGGTTATTTCTAACTCCGCCTACCTTGTAAATTTTTTAATCTTGTACGTTTCATCATTTGACAAAATCATATAATAACACAATGTAATCATAACACAATGTAATAACACAATGTAATCATACAATAATACAATAACACAATGTTCGCATTAATACAATCGGTGCTTTAATTACACCGATAAGAAACAACATTATTACTGTATATGTCTTTTTCTGCAATCAATTTTTCTAAAAACAATGTTTATTAAAAATTGAAGATATAAAAGTCACGCCTACATTTGTTAAAAAACCCCAAAACACCCTATTCTTAAAGGGTTAAAATGACATTTGCGACATGGTTTCCTGTGCAATTCTGAATCCTTATGATGTGCCTTATCTCCTCTTAATGTTTGTCGTTGTAATTTTGTGACACCCTGTATAAGGAGAAAAAATTAATTGCATTCTCATACCTGCCAACTATCTCATTAATAAACGGAAGGTTTTTAGTACCTGACCATTTTTTTCCCACACCAGTCTTTTTTTTAGAGTAATTTTATGATTATTTAATCAGAACTACATTTGGATTTGCAAAAATAAAGTGGTATAGAAAAAGGGGCTGCACTAAAAAAAAATCTTATTATTCATAATTAGGATGTTGGCAGTTATATATTTTTACCAATATATTACGCTGTATTCGCAGTATCCTCTCACATTTTAAACAGATCCGCATCCTCAAATGACGCCAAACTGCGAATACTGATTAATTTGACTTTGGCGTGTTGCATATAATTTCAGATGATAGCAAATTTTCAAGTTAAATACTTTTATTTCTAATAACTACTGTTAATCGTTCTAAAAAGAAAATCATTTTATTATTAAGAGATAAAGGCTGTTAGTTAAGCTTTATTAGGAGAATTTCCAATATGCAGAGCCTGATTAAGGGGGAAGTACACATTATCTCCGCTCTCACCGGAATATTTTTACAATTATTTTTTACTTCATGTCATAGAAAACCCACGTTTTGACGAGGAAATATTTTTTATAAAAAATGAACGGTGTAAAACAATCCAATTTACTCACCGTTATTAGACACCAGAAGAATTCTTTTAAAATAATTTTTAATGATAATTTTCTGTTTATTATAGGAGGAAAGCATTTGTTAAAAAATAACGGTGTAAGTATAAATAATGTGTGCTTCCCCCTTAATCAGGCTCTGCCAATATGCAACGCCTGGCAGCCATTCTCCTGAATGAATGAAACATTTATAGTGCTAGTTGTGTTGTTGAATGTACTGCGTCACTGTAAAAAAGTAATTTTACAATTAAAGCGCCACATGATGGAGAAAAATTAAACTAATTTGGTAATAAATCTTTCGTTATAAAAAAAAAAAAAAAAAAAAAAAATGTCTTTTTGTGCATTTTAGTGAAAATCTCCTAATGCTACGGTCAATACATTTTGAATAATATATTTTTTATTTTTTACGTGATTTTCGGATCACCCGGTACATAATATAGGGGGGCGTGGGGCGGGTTGTAACAGTTTTTGGAAAATTAAGTATATTTTGAAATGTATTTACGTTTTTCTGTTTATAATTGCTGTTTTACATAGCATGCATATTGATCTATCATATTTATAAAAAAAAAAAAAAAACTTTCGTTAATTTTGCTAATTTTAGCACAAAAAATATATTTTCAAAATTGTAACACACGTGGGGCAAATTGTAACGGATACAAAGGGAACCCTAACAATAAAAGCGACAATATTTCAAACTGCTTTTTTTTGTTATCAATCATTTATTAATTTAATAAAAAAGGCAATAAATAACTAATATTAAATTATAACCTTTTTGGTACAGTAACAATGAATTATATCAAATGGACTACAGTAAAATAAAGAGAGAATTAAAGATAAAATCAACATAGAAATAAATCTTAGTCAAAGTTAAAATTAATTCAAGCAAATGATGTTTTATTCCCTCGCATGCATTTAATATGTGCACACAGTTTGTAAATTAAGCATTATACCCATTCTTATGCCACAGAGAGCGTTTAGCAGAGCTCGAATTATCCGCCCTTTTTTCAGGACACTCTTATTGATGAGAAGTTTCTGCTTTTTTTCTACCACTATTTTTATGCATTCTCTGATTCGTGATTCTAATTCGTGGTAAAATAATCACGGTACTGTAATATAAAAACACAGAAAATATTTCTGTATAAATATAGTACTGGCAAAGAAGCCAAAAATTTTTCATTTCTGAATGTTTCCTGAAAATGGGCATAGACTTCGAGCTCTGGCTGTAGGCATCTCCACAAGCCACTCCTCTAACATGTTACAACTTGCCCCATCGTATGATTTTGGACATTTTGTTTATTTATAAAAATATGTAACGATTTATGCAAAAAAATAAACATGCATTTTATAACTCAACACACAGACTAAATAAATAGCCAGAAACATTTCGTTAAAGTATAAATTAACATACCTTTAATCAAAATTTACGACATATTTTTTTCCCCACTAACTAGCTAAAATGAAGCCCGTGTACAGAACCTCTCATTAACCATTTTTGTGGAGCACCGATTGTGCTTAGATTATAAAGCGCATCATAAGAATTATGTTTATAAAAATATTTAATCACAAATGTTACAAACTATTTCGTAAATTGCGTGTTACTTCTTACCCCTGTGACAACTAGCCCTACACTGCCCTACATATGATATAATGGGATCCGTCACTCAGTTTCTGTAGCCATTAAATCAAGCTCACGAACTACAAGTGGGCTTGTGATATATAACTTTATTGTAATCCAAATGAAAACTGAAGGTGGCAGAAGGCAATGGATAGTTAATATTTTGCAAACAGTCTCAGTACTTGAATCCTGAGGTCCCGGACCGCGATACGGTACTAGGTTGGGGTTTCACTTTACGTTGTTGACTGAACTCGCCGTCGCTTAATTTAAAGATCCGGGGGCCTGCGGAGCTTCGTTAGAGTATTCTTAACAGATGATAGTTCGAGAAGACCCCTTAACTTTGGCGTGTTTCATCTTTTAAATTTTGACATATTACTGTTGTAAACTTAGTCTCCTCCCTATTTCTTTATTGGTTATATTATTTAATCACGCAATGCTTCTTTGTGTCCTATTGGCTAACGATTTCGCGCTACTAGACGAAGTGGCGTCCACATTCGTCAAGTCATGAACAACGATATTTATAGCTATTGCTTTTGACAAAACTATTCAAACCCTAATTTTCATCAATTATTACCCAATTACAGTCATAAATCTTAAACCTCATTTATAAACATCATTTAACTTATTTATGAAATATTTCAGTTATCAAAATGCTCATTCAGTTTAAATTATTAACTTGTTCATTCATACTTAAATATTTAAATAAAATTTCCTGTTTATACATAATATAAATTCAAGAAAACGGCTTACTTAGAAATTCTTGAATTTATATTGTTTATTCATTTTCGAATGATCGCGATTACGAATTTCCATTTTTTATTTTCTATACTTTTAAAGTAACTTACTACCTAATATGAGATTTCCTTTAATTCATATCGGCTGTAGCTTCCCATTATTAGGTAGATCGAACTCGCCGTCATTTGGCTTTCGAATCTGGTGGCCAGCGTGATTTTGTTAGACTATTACTAACAGAGGATAGCTATTGAAGATTGTTAATTTTTGGCGTGTTTCATCTTTTATAGTCATAATTTTGTCATATTTCTGGCGCAAACTTAGTCTCCTCCCTATTCCTTTATTGTTTATATTATTTGATGACGCAATGATTCTTTGTGTCTGCTGGACAAAGTGCAGCCATTACTAATCATAAAAGGTAATTACACAAAGAAAAGCCATAAAAAGTATATGACTGAGGCACAACCTATTTACGACCCTGTTTACGACTAGCACTCAAGGACCAGAAAGATGGAATCTCCAGATCACAGACTAAGGAAACACTTAGACCCGGTCAGACGACTTTCTTGAATGGGGAAAAGTGAAGTAACTGTAAGGCGCTTAGAGCGACCGGCGGCCATATTAGTACAAGCAAGAAACCAGTAACAATGTAATCTGTATATGTAAAAACGAATGCATGTCTGTCTGTTTATCCTTCATCCATTACAACACCATTCATTCGATCGCCATGAAACTTTCGGAAGTTGTCGAGTGCATTCCCGCGAAGATTTCTGGCATATTTTTTTTTTAAATATCGGCCCCCTCAGGGAGAAGGGGGGGTAAGAACGGGATTAAAGCATATTTTTTCACATTTGCTTTACTTATCAATGAAAAAAAAAAAAAAAAAATATCCAAAAGATTCTAGCTTCAAGATATTAAAAACAGATATTACATAATATCTAAAAAATTTTTGACAACAAGGGGGGGGGGGGGGCAAAAAAACTCTTTCTATATGTATAAGAGTAAACTCACTGATTCACTGACTCAACACAGCCGTGGGGATTCTATGGGAGATACAGTCACAAATTTTGAACCCTGACCCCCACTACGACGGGATTTTACGATATATTCTACCCCCCCTCCCCCCACACCATGGGGAGCAGAAGGCAGAACACCTTTATTAGCATAATTCGGCTTTAAACTACTTCACGGTGAAGAAATTGGAGATCGGGAGACTTGAATTCAGTAGAAATCATTTTCCGGGATTTTAGATTTTTAAGGGGGGGGGGGGGGCGATTTTCAGAGGCAGATTTAGCAAAATACTCTACCAATAACAGCACAAAAATATAAAAACCACCAAGCGTTGGATAGTTCCAAAAACTCATTTTTGGTTTTTTGTGATTTTCGATTTTTTTTTCATGGGGGGGAGGGGGTACGGGGGCAAATTCGAGCCCCCTTTTAGCGCTAAATTTGTCAGGGGAAACCTATAGGATTTGAGGTCAGAAATTTTAGTGTGTAGCTTATTTACATATATTCAACACCCATTGTAACGGGCATTTGCGAAATTTCCCTCCTTTCCCCTCTTAGGGGTGAGAGGGGGGGGGACAATAAACATGTTTCCAAGCATAACTTTGCTTCAGATTATCTCAGTAAGATTAATATATATGTGTGTGTTGTTTATGTGTTCCCTACACGCACTATAAAGGGAGTTTACGAAATTTCCCCCTGCCCCCTCTTTAAGGGTTGGGGGGACACGATTTTTTAAGAGTAACTCTGCTCCAAATTATCTCAGGAAAGTGGTTTTTTGATATGTCAATTGGTTATGTGTTATCAACATAGACTACAAAGAAATTTTTTGAAATTCCGTCCTATCCTCCCCTTGGGGGCAAAAAACATATTTCCATGATTAACTCTGTTCCACTTATCTTATAATGGCATTTTTTGATATGTAGGCTGTTTATTCATACACAACACACACTACGAGGGGATTTTATCAAAGTCCATTCTATCGCCCTTTGGGGGTGGGGGCAAAAAACATGCATCCATGTGTAACTGTGGGTCCATTATACGTATCTAACTCAAAGTATAAAGATATTTTACGAAATTCCTTCCTCCTTCCCTCTTTTAAGAGTGAGGGGAGGGGGTAAGAAGCACGTTTTAAAACATAATTTTCCTTCAAATAATCTTAGGATCTCGAATTTTTAATATGCCAGTTAGGTATGTGTATGCAACGTGCACTATAAAGGGATTTCGAAAAATTACCCCCTCCCTTTTTTTTGAGGCAGGTGGAGCAAAAAACACGTTTTCAAGCTTAAATCTGCTCCAAATTACCTTAGAATGGCTAATTTTGGTGTGTGAGTGTGGATTTACGTATATGCAATTTGCACTTTAATGGGATTTAGCAAAACTTTCAACTTCACAGTGAGGGAGAAGGAGTAAAAAAACCAGATAAGGCGCTTCCAAAGGCATCGGGGGCTTCAGACTCGATGCGTGGCAAGCAGGAAAACCACTACAACTTTGATTTCGACCAATTACAATGAATTATTTATTTATTTTTAAGATTTTTTTTCAAATTGTTATTAATGATATAGTATTTTGAGAATTCACTTCAATATAATGGCCAGCAAAGCATAGTCTATTTATAAAATTGTTTATACATTTCATCAAAATTGGGGTCGGGGGCTGTCTTGTCCCTTTCACACAGAAATATGCCAAATAAAACTGTTTAAATATATTCGTCTTATCACTTTATTAATTCTATACACATAAGATGAAAGTATTGTTCTTTAGTACAAAAATTTTCGACCTCCAGTTTTCGATTGATTTAATTGCGTTGAAATGCGCCGATCATGATTTGACCATTTTTAGAAAATAAATGTCTGTCTGTATGCCACGAATTTTGTGAATGCTGATTCTCACAAACCAGTGAACATATTTAGATATTTAGTTAGATTTTGACTTAAAACTGCTGTTGATTACATTTGGGGAACAATTTTCTCAACATGGTGGTATTGTCATCCCATTTTTCTCATAATTTTTAATATTTAAGACTAGAACAATTAAATATATTTTCACATTTAAATTATTTATAATATTAATATATATATATCTAAATTATTAATTTATATAATAAAAATTGCAAATATGGAAATTAATTTTTACTTTCTCTAACTCATTAATGACACAGGAAATATTTTGGGGTAAAATTTTTGATTTTCAGTTTTTGCTATATTTACACGTTTTGAGCTTCCCCGCTGTTTGCGTTAGCATTATTAGGCCAACTGACTGTGCTATGGTCAGCGCCTGACTATCGCACGGGCATCCGAGGCTAGTGCCCTGGGCACGAAATTTCTTAGGGGCACAAAATTTTTCTAATAACTGATATATATATGGTATATATATATATTTTTTTTTTAACTCACCTGTCATATTTCACTTACATTATGGTGACCATACATAATTGAAATTCAAGGTCAGTCCATATTTTGAAATCGTTTTTCTAAATTTTGAAAAATGGTAGAATGGAAATTATTTATCATGATTATTAGCATTTAAGTTCTCATTTATTTAACATAAACTATATCTCTGTAATTGGGTAATTGTAACAATTATTAATGCTAATATATTATGAAGGTACTCTAATATGATCACTATAACTTACATTAATAAAATTTTAAAATACAAATTGTCGTTAGACTGACTGGGGGTAATTTTATTTGTCTTTAGAACTTGGCCTAAAACAAAATCAGATTAAATTTTTGATCAAATAATTTTTTTTCGCCTGCTAAAAATTGTGGTATATTAGTAATTGATCTTTTTTTTTTTTTTTTTTTTTGGGGGGGGGGGGGTTAAGTGAGAACTCTTGCTCCTCGAAGGGGGCACGAAAAATTAAAAGTGCCCTGGGCACAAAAATTTGTTAGTCGGGCTCTGGCTATGGTTTAGGGTTTAGAGAGAGAGTGCCTTTTAAGAGGGGGTCTATCTAACGGGTTCTAGCCCGCACTTATGCATATTTAGGAGAAAACCATGGAATTTTTTTTTTTTTTTTTTTTTTTTTTTTTTACAAAGTGTTGTAATTATATTAATTAAATAATAATGAAGTCAACTTTAATCCATTCGCAATTACATGCATATATAATAGTAAATACCAAACTATAGTAACTTGCTCTTGTTCACATTCATATGATTATTTTTTATGGAATCTTCGAAGCATCAATATTAAAATATTCAGCGTCTTCAGTATTTTGTATATATATATATATATATATATTAGGTTCAACACAATAAAATCAGCAAGCTATTCATTTAATTTGATGTTTCAGAATAATTCGACAAATTTTGATTGATAAATATTCAACATTTATTATCAGCTTTAAAACCCTTACTGATTATCGATTTGAATTTGACTAACCGAGCTTTAACTTTTATAAACATAGAAAGTTGTCATGAAATTTGAAAGTGCCATTGTAATGCACTATTGAAAATGCAATATATAGCATTGAAAGTTTTTTTACAGTGCAGTATAAAAGAACTTATCATTGCAGGTATCTAAAAAATTTGCTTTATATGCATTTTGATTATGTTATTCTGTAGCAAACTCGAAAAGGTTTATACAAAATAAATCTCAAAATATTGGCAAATTTTCCTCCTCCTTCCTCTTAAATACAACCTTGATAAGACCTATGAAATATACAAAAACTGAAGGCTCATTATACCCTCATTGTTCCTTTTAATGCATAATTATTCAATACACCCTGTGGCAGAAATTGTGTGACATACTAACATTGTCGCAGAAAAGAGAGTGTCACTTGCAGAAAGATTTGCCCATAAAAATATTCCTAAATTTGAGTAGAAAATCGAAACTCATGTCTTATATTTAAGAGTTCTTCAACAGTTTACTAATAATATCGATTTCTGTACAATTATAGGCACATATTATGTGTAAACAGAGATATTTTTAACTCCTCCACAAGCATATTTTATGCATTGAAATCTAAAAATACTCCTTATAGAATAATACCAATACAATTGTATGAAAAACGCATTAATCTTTTGCTTGTACCAATATGGCGGCTCGGTTACAGTTGAGACTTCATTTTAGAACCGCCTTGCCGGGTCTAAGTGTTTCCTTAGTCTGTGCTCCAGATGGAACCTCAGGCTCCCGCCACCGAATACGAAGAAATATAACAGGAGATCTGGAAGCAAGAGGATTGGAGAAGAAAAAAACCAATAAAAAAAAGCAAGAGGATCCAATAAAGTAAAGAAATCCAATAAGAAATTAAAAAAAAAAAAAAAAGAGAGAGAGACCTCCTACAAAAATGATAATGAGAAGGGCCCAAGAGAAAAAAATAAGAAAACTCTCTCTCAGATGGTCTCAGATTTTACTGGCAGATGTTTGTTTGATTTCTCTTCCTTCTAGATGGTCATTTTCCTAGAATTCCTAAAGGGTACAAAAGGCCAATTTTACTGCTCTTAAAACTATGAGCATTATATTTTTGCAGAGGGCCCAGCCTTGGCCTCAAACGAATCAATAACAATTAATAATTAAGTTAAAATTAAGTGTTCAATTGTCAAGTATTGTGTAATTGTACCACATGTGTCTAAAGGAAGATTACTATGTCACACTACTCCTGTGTGTGCATCGCCTACAAAGTTTGGCCTGCCTTCCCCCATAACCTGGTGATGGTGAGAAAATATTTCTTTAATTTATTTGGTCAGTAGTCTAGTTAAAATTGCAAATGTGTTTGTTTTTAGAGAAATATATCTATCCCGAAATCTCTGCACTCATCTCTGAAATTTATGATATATCAGTCTTTTAATATAAACTATGTGGAGCCTTAACAGATGAATCTTAATAAAAAAAAATCATTAAAATAGATTGGATTGATCTTGTTTAGTAATAATAATTTTGTATTCCTTTTCAGGTTTTTAGCTAATTTAGTTAAATAATTTTTTGAGAGCATTTCCCAACGCATGCCCGAATATCAATGTGATATTAAAAAATGTACTACTATCTAAGATTCACCTTAAGGCCACGGATGGAAGGGTAATTAGATCGTACTTGTATCCATCCAACAGTGTCCTATTGGCTAACGATTTCGCGCTACTAGACGAAGTGGCGTCCACATTCGCCAAGTCCAAGTCATAAACAACAATATTTATAGCTATTGCATTTGACAAAACTAATCGAAGCCTAATTTTCATCAATTATTACCCAATTACAGTCATAAATCTTAAACATCATCTATAAACATCATTTAACTTATTAATGGAATATTTCAGGCATCAAAATGCTCATTCAATTTAAATCATTAACTTGTTTATTCATTTTCGAATGATCGCGATTACGAATTTCCGTTTTTTTTTTTTTTTTTTTTTTTCTATACTTTTAAAGTAACTTACTGCCTAATATGAGATTTCCTTTAATTCATTTTGCAATATTAATTTAAAATATAAAAATAATACCCTAAAATACGAAAATAATATTTTAAAATATAAAAATACTGATTTAATTCTTACCTCTTTTCTATCCTATTATGTACATATATGTAACAAATTTATTGAAAAACCCGAATTTTCCATCTTTCTTAAGTATTCTAGTATTCTTTCTTCTCAAGGATTTAGTATCAACTGCTTTCTTTTTGTTTGCCCTCTTTTAACAGCTGCTTTTATAAAACTGGCAAAAATTTCCACATTTTTATCATGCCTTTTGATTGTTTTATTCAAAAAGACTTCGTCATATCAGTCATACTTCTCATCCGAAATCTGTGGCAACATCCAGCCCCCCCCTTTCTTCTTTTTCATATTATTGTATTATATGAGATGTAATTGTTCCTCAGTCATCCAGGCTATTATGTCTCAAATTTTAAGGTTGACAAGAAAACTCACCGAAACAAAAGACACAGAAAAAAAAATTGTCAAAATGATGATTTTTTTTTTTTTTTTTTTTTTTTTTTTTTTTTAAAGATGAAACACTTGCAATATATTTGTGAAAGACAAATATTAAGTTTTTTGTTCATTATTTAAAATAAATCTATTGAATAGCATTTATACAAAATTTATATCAGATGCATTCAGTTCTTCAAGTCCATAAAAAAAAGTGAAGTTTTAGTTACCTAAAGCAGGGCTATTTCTTTCCCTTAAAATTATTGTATCGTTTAGTAATTTTTTTAGAAAGATTCAAAGAAACAAAGTACACATAATAATAATAATAATTAATCATCCAATAGAAAATTAAAAATAGGAATTTATTCTTTTTAATGTCTTTAAGTAAATTTTATTCTTCATAAATAATGTCTTATTGTTCTAATAATAATAAATCATTTAATAGAAATAAACAAAAAAAAAAAAAAAAAAAAAAAAAAAAAGGAATTAATTATTTTTTATGTCTTTTAAATTAAGGTTACTCTTCATTAAATACGGCTCATTGTTCTAGCCAATAAATTTTTTCTCATTATATTTTATATCAAAATTTTTCATTTTACTTTAAGATTTAACAACAATATCAGGGGTGTTTGTGCCCCCGGAATTCGCTACCAGAATTTTTTAACAGTGATATTTTTGATCGTTTTCCTGTAAAATTTACCAATTTAATATAACCAAAAATACAATTCGTAATTACTGGTGGAAAAAAAAAAAAAAAAAAAAAAAAAAAAACCTGTAATACAGAATTCTAATGTGCTTGATCTTCTAGTAGATTTGATTTTTTTTTTTTTTTTTTTTTTTTTCGTAAGCCTGTCTCGGTAACTTCAGGCGTGTGCATATATATATATATATACAGGGTATCTCATAAGTCTGTAAATTTTTTTTTAATACATAAAAAAATTGAAGGAATTGGTGAAATTGAACGCGGTTTGCAAAAAAGTTATTCTCGTAAAGTTTTTTCCCCCTGGTAAAGAAAAAAAATAGGTAAAATTTTCGCCGATAGAGGGCGCTGTATGGGAACAAATCACACATTTCTATGGAATATTATATTTATTTGAATGGAGGCAAATGCTTATAGGCATATCACTCTTATTCTATGTGTCCGCCATCATCACAAATTATAATTTACAAGCGAGTTACAATACCGCTAACTGCATCATATAGTGTATCCGATTGGATGAAGGAGATTTTAGGGCGAATGTGGTATCAAATAAGATATGTTAAACTTAAGTTAAATATAAGTAAGAGGAAAACTCAGAAATGAGCTGTTATTCATAAAACCCTGCGATTTATAGGACTCTGATTTGCATATTCCTTGTTACTGTGTCTATGTAGAATCCACTATCGATGAAAATTTTATCAATTTTTTTCTTCGTTACAAAAAAAAAGAAAGAAAAAATCCCTTCACAAGAATAACGTTTTCGCACAATTCGTTATGGGACACCCGGTTTGTAAATGATATTTCAACACTATAGTGATAAAGATCCAGGATTCATTACGTATCATACAGTTGGCAGCAAAAGTATCCGAGCACTAGCAGAAATTCCTATATAAAAAAGCACACTTAATACTCTTTTGTTAAATAAATCCTTGTCGAATTATGTTCTTAGACTGACTAAGAACAGGATTCGACCAGGATTTATTACTATACACCATATATTATGTATACACTATATCGCCTCCCTCTAAATAAATAAATAAATATATATTATATATACATATATAATATAAATATATATATATATATATATAAATTATATTAAATTATTATATATATATTTATATATATAATATGCTTTTTCTCAACTTTCGGTTTGTAAATAATATTTCAACACTATAGCGATAAAGAAAAAGATCCAGGATTCATTACGTATCATACAGTCGGCAGCAAAAGTATCCGAGCACTAGCAAAAATTCCTATATAAAAAAGAACACTTAATACTGTTTTGTTAAATAAATCCTTGTCGAATCATGTTCTTAGACTGACTAAGAACAGGATTCGACAAGGATTTATTACTATACACCATATATTATATATACACTATATCGCCTCCCTATAAATAAATAAATAAATATATATATATATATATATAAATTATATTAAATTATTATATTTAAATTATTATAATTAATTATTATTAATTATAATTTATTATTAAATTATTACATATACATAAAATATGCTTTTTTTCAACTTTCGAAAGCCATCTAACCTCTTAAAGTAATTGAACCATATTATAATAAGACAAGTAAGTTTTGTTTTATATTTTTTAGGGAGGCGTTGTTATCACGCCACTTCCAGGATGCACACCACTGAAGCCCGGTTCTGCAGTAAGTTATTATTATGAAATACTTTGATTACTTTTCTTCAACATTTAAATAATAAAATTAATCAAACATTTTCAAATAGGATTTATTTAATTACTGAATAAAAAAGTGAACATTTATAGACAGATACATTTTAAATGTCAAAATACAAAAGGCAATCATATATATAAATTGTTTTATACATAGCAAATACTTTTATCCAGTACTTTTCATTTTAGTTATTTTATATGTTTTTATTTTAGACTTTCCCTTTCTTTGGCGTTGTTGTAAAATTACTTTCTGAAGATGGGAAAGAAATCAAAGGACCTGGAGAAGGATATCTGGTAATCAAAATTACTTTATTTTTTAACGAATAATTTCTACAGTTATTGAGGGGATTTATTTGTATATATTTTTTTCTTACTATTTGATTTATTTAGCCACTCTTCAATGATCAATATTTGATGCATCTAGTGTGAAATCATTCTGTCTGACGATTCATCTTAGGGACGTTATATGGTAGTCTCCTATGAGACATTTTATGATTAAGAAAGGGTTAAAAGCTATTTGAATAAAGTTAGTCTTAGTTTTATCGTCATTTTTAACTCGTAAAAAATATTAACATCATTCGAAGGTAGATAAATTATTTTTTAGGTCATTTAACAGCAGTTAGAGTTTTATAATTCACTTTTTGGTCACGTTACAATTAGCGAATTGAGATTTTAGATTATCGGTATAACACAATTGAATATTTTTAGTATAATTGAAATTATTAAAATGCAGTTTAAATAAAAAAGTTAAATTTAATAAGTTTTTCATAAGTAGTTTTTCTTAAAATTATTAAATGGTCCAATAGAATAATAAACAAGATGGACTACTCTATCACAATGAGTATCTTATTTTTATGACGTTTTTAATACAATATAATCATACTTACCAACATCCTAATAAATATTCCGAAGTGTTGTTAGTCCCGCCCTTTTTTTCACACCAGTAAATTTTTAGAGTAATATTTTCCAAATGCAATTACGGTTAAATAAGAAGAAAAATACTCTAAAAAGATACTGGTGTAAAACAGAAGGCGGGGCTAACAATACTACGGAATATTAATTAGTATGTTGGCAAGTATGATATAATCGACGTTTTTTCGATTCTATTCGCTTTTTATGTATACCATCTCCCACTTTTAAGAATTTTTGGTGGCTGTTGTAAAAAAACGTCGCGCATTTTGCACCAGGTGGCGCTGTCTACCGCTTTAACTGTTGCCAAATTTCCGAGCCACGCGACGCAGGCTATGGTATAACTAACTGTATTTACTAAATCTAATAATATGTATATCATGCTGTTCGATTTTTAAAACGCAATGAGGAAATTATATTTTTGACTCACATTTTAAACTTTTTGACGAGTTTGAATACTTCCATAACCAAGTATCGAATGCAGATAAGAAATTCAAAGCGATAACTATGCTTGTTAATTACGATTCAAACTTTTGTAATAAAAGATTATTCCGTTTATCCTCTCTCTCACGCCGAAAATTCTGTAGTCTAATGTTGTGAGGAAAAGAGATGCAGAAAATCCTGAAGTTAAAATTAACATCAGTATAATTTCTAAAAAAAATACTTAAAAGTGCAAATAATCTCAAGATTTTTCTGCGGACCACTAGTGGTCCACTGACCACCGGTTGGCGACCGCTGCTCTAGAGTAAAGCTTAACCCTTAGGATACATTTGACGAGTGAGACTCTTCATCTGCTTACTTGGGCGAAGTTACGGTGGACGAGTCTGACTCGTCATCTGAATTTAAGAAGCAGGCGTTGATGTTTGCGGCACCCCCGCCAGTGGGCGGGGACAGATATACCGGCGTGTGAGAGTGTTGTTCTAGAAGTGGCGCAACCAATTTTGAAAAAAGGCTACACACTATACATGGACAAGAACTTTTCTCTCAATTATTATTTTAACCTCTCTCGCCCTTTGTCGGTCTTGGGATACAAGCCTTTTTATTTATTTATTTTTTTTTTTTTTTTCAATAAATCTCGGAGTAGTCCCCTTTGTCTCGACATTGAATCGCTCAACATCGCTCTAATAGCGATGAGCGGGGGCTGCTCCCTGTTAAATTGGTATTCGACTCCACAATTACATTTAAAATTACTAGAACAAGATACAAATGTAGTTGGAACTGTGCGGAAGAACAGAAAACACATGCCAAAAGAGCTTGCTTCCTTGAAACTAAAAAAAGAGAATAGGCCAAAATGTTATTCTCCCACAATTTGTTAGCGATGAAAAGATATGAAAGATATGCATGCTTAGCACAAAACATTCAAATATTGATTTAGTTATACAGGGAAGCGAAAAAAGAATGATGACAATTTTGACAAAATTATCAAATCATCATAGGTAATCGAATACAATACAGTTATGGGAGACGTTGATCAGGGTTCCCACGGCCACGCCTTTTTTCAAGGACTCTGCCACCAGAATAATCTTAAGAAAGATTTATTCTTAAATAAACAGTGCATATTTCACAAGAAAATTATTTTTTTATATTTCTGGTGGAAGAGTCCTTGAAAAAAAATCGGGCCGTGGGAACCCTGTTGATAAACAGAACCAATTGCTAGCGTGCTTTCCTGTTGTGAGAAAATGCATGAAAGGTTACAAAAAATGGCGTTTTATCTAATAGACATGGCTATTTTCAATTCAAATGTTCTACATAGTAAAGTCAATTGTGAAACCAAAACAGGCATTGTCCAATTTCGTTTAGAAATCGCTGAAGAATTATTGGCGCAAGTTGTCCGGCCCTATTATAATATCCGTGGGCATCCTACAAGTAGGGATGCGCCACATCGTTTGCAAGCGAAAAATTGGGCACATTTTCCGGAGAATATTCCGGCAGCAGAATTAAAGATACGCCCTACAAAACGGTGTCGCGTAAGTTATAAACATAAAATAAGGAAAGAAACCACTTGGCAATGCAAACAATGCCAGGTAACTTTGCATTTACCGACATGTTTTGAAAAATACCAGACGGTACAAAATTATTAGACTTTAAGTTGGTTCTTGTTCTATATAAATATTTCTATTTTGTTTCCTTTATATATTTATTTATATTTTGTAACTAAAATGCTGTTTCAAAAATATATTCATATCACCAATATAAGTATATTCCAAATAAAATGTATTACCTTTACATATTAATATTCCGTAGTATTGTTAGCCCCGCCTTTTTTCACACCAGTATCTTTTCAGAATACTTTTCTTCTATTTAATTGTAATTACATTTGGGGAATATTACAAAAATTACTGGTGTGTAAAAAAGGGCGGGACAAGCAACACTACGAAATATTGATGTGACAAATTAAATCCGTCCCATGGGCATGAAAATCTTCAAATAATTCAGTACTTAAAGGGATAACCAACGTTTGATATTTAAAAGAGGCCGTAACCTGAGCTCTTCAATACTTCTATAACAAAAGCCATCTTTCTATCACTTAAGTATGTATTCGATTTTTGTACGTGTTCAATAACAAATTTTTACCTACACCTTCTCTGACGCATTTTATCGATATTATGCTCTTGAAAAAATTAAAAATAATTTGCTCACTCCTTAGAACATCGGACAATCTTCAAGCATAAAGTTAGATTTGATAAAGATTTTTTGACCTATAGGCACACACTGACCATGCCTTGATCACATTTTCTTCTTTGATCTTGAGATCCTGCGCGTTTATTTTTCATAAATCACGAAAGACCAGAAAATCGTTTGTCTTATCAAGATAAATAACCGCAACATTTCATAATAAAGACTTTATTACTTTTCGATTAAAATGTGAGTGTATAAACGCATACCAACTAAGTACAACAATTTATATGAGTACATAATTAAAATAGCTCTGTAACAGAATAACTTTAGAAACAACGTGAAAAAAAATATATAAGCCAGGTTTAATTATATATATTGTATTGTCTTAATTTTTCTTCATGTAATTCAGATTATGCAAATCTGAAAGATCTTTGTCTGTCCATACTACTATTTTTTACGGCAGTAACTTTCAATTTTCTTCTAAAAATATCGTTTCTGGCTCCTTTTTTTTTTTTTTTTTTTTTTTTTTTTCCACAGAAATTGTTTCCATTCAGTGTGATATTTACAAATGTTTAGCAAGTATGTTGTTTTCAGGTGTTTGAAAGACCTTGGCCTGGAATGATGCGTACTGTCTACGGGTCTCAAGAACGTTATGAAACAACTTACTTTAAGAAATTTCCTGGTTATTACTGCACTGGCGACGGTAAGCATGTTTCCAAAAATTAAATATTACAAGAAAAAATTAAAAATAAATATTATTGTCAGTTACGTGAAACATAGTCACAAATTATTTTTTTTTCTTTTTCCGGAAATGTACTTTATTTATTATTAGATCGATATAAGCACGTCATCAAAGAAATGACAAACTGCAGTTTTCAGTAATTCATTAAAATGTGAAAAATGTGAAATATGTATTTATATTATTATATATAAAAAAGAATTAAACAATATTAATGACAGATTAAGAGGCTTTGAAGTATTTGCAAGTTTCATTCAATTTCTAAGCACTAATACCTGAAAAATTTTTCAAATTTTATTTGCTTACGTGTGATAAGAATTTGGATTAAAAAAAAGAGAAGTCTTTTACAAAGTTATGACACTATTCAGCTTTGGCCCCTCCATTTTCCAAATCTACGTTACCTTTTCAATCATTTGCTACTAATATAGGCCTAAAATATATATATATATATATATATATATATATAAAGCAGATAAATTAAAGGAAAGAAAAAAATCTTATAATACAGTTAACTTTCTGTCTCAGATTCAAAATTAGATATGGCAATACATGTGTTTTGTGTACACAAATATTCTAATTTCTGTATCCTTTTTTTTTTTATTTTTATATCATTACCACATTCTTTTCTAAATTTAAAGTGCATCTGAAGCATTTAAAATGATATTTTATAAAATATATGCCTTTGAATTTGGCCGCAAATTTAGGTCGTCATATAGTTAACTGTTGATGATGACACCCCCCCCCCCCTACACACACACACACATTTACTAAAGAAGTTCCAAAAATCAAAACTTTATTATTCCCTGAACAAAATATTTAGTTTATTTATGATAGATTTATACGATTTTTCTTATTATAGTAAGGGAAAAAAAAATCGCTTGAGACTAAATGAGCAAATTAAGCAGCAAATTACTAAGCAATGCAACGATACCTTTTAATTAATATAGAATAAAAGATTTCGCTGGCCCATTTCAGATATGTTCAAATGGTGTAAGCTTTAAATGTTTGCGGTTTTTTTTTTTTTTTTTTTTTTTTTTTTTTATAAGCCCTTACAGTATTAAGTTTTCTTTGTAAATCTTATCGTCTGAATTGTGAATAGAAAGTTTAGATGAGCAATACTTGCTCAATAAAACCGATTCTTTGGAATTAGTATAAACATATTTGTTTATAAATTTCATCGAGCTAATGTAATCTGGGTGTGAGCTTTGCTCACTGACATAAAATGACATGAATTCAACTGTGATTTCATGTTGAAGCTGTAGTTAGATAAATATAGACTGATAGTTACACCTTTTAAAATAACTTTTTTTTAAAACCAGTTTTCACTTTATTTATCTAGAAAATGTTACTGAATTCCAATAGACTTTATTAAAATAAATTACATAATTTTTAATTAAAAGGGATACTGGAAAGAGATTGACACTTCTGTGATAATCAGGAATTTGAAATTACTTTAGAATTGAATTATACACAAGTTGATGTATTTAGAAAATAGTAAGATTTTTACACCAAACCTAATAAATTCTTTAATAACTAGTATGATGTGGCCACCACAAGACTTTCTTCTACATAATTTTACACAAGATTCATGCAATACAAATTATTTATTAAATTATTTTCCATGATAAACGCAGACGATTTTTATCTGACAGAATTATATCACTAAATGCAAAAAGAAAGTCAATTTTTTGCCAATATAAAAAGAAATACTTTTTTTTTTATCAATAACTTTGTTTTAAATTATCATAGATCTATGGTTCAACCATTCGTTTTAGAGGTACTGACAAGATCTTTCGAAAGATACCCATATTGATAATTTACACCGGGGGAGCGGGGGGGGGGGGGTTGTACTTTGATGCTCCCACATGCACAAACTTTTTTTCCTAGTTTACTACTACTATTATCAATAATTCATATTAATTTTAGAGTCACACGTTAAAAATAACTCTTATTATGTACATTTATACGAAATTTCGTCCTATACTGCTGTGTTAAATATTTAGAAAAAATGGAATCATAGCGCCACCTGTTGAGCGAATGACCTCCAAATCTAATCAGCACCAGTTTATGTCAGGGTCCAATTAAATACCAAGTCTGGTTAAATTTCGTTCATTGGTTCGTGAGATACAGCATCTACAAAATATGTGATACACACACACAGACAGACATTTTCTAAAAACAGTCGAATCGTGTTCAGAACATCCCAAAACGTAAAAATCCATCGAAAACTGAAGTTCGAAATTTTTTACGAATCCAGTACTTTCTCTATATATACATATAGAAAAAAGTAAAAATCAGTTGAAAACACAGTATATGGCTCGTCTGTTTAGGTTTATGAATCCTGCTGCTGTTAAGTCAACTGTTAAAAAAATATTATAACTAATATTTTAAATTTTTACATAAGTTTTAAAGATTGTATAAAAATGAAACATACAGTTTAAATGAATTCACCCATTAAATAGCCGAATTATTCTTTACCTTTATATTTTATACTAGCAGGCTACGCCCGCTTCGCTGGTCACTGTATTTATATGATTTTTCAATAGAATTGAATTACTATTTATTTTTTATAGCGCATTATTTAAAAAAAAAAAAAAAAAAAAAAACCTACATTGAAATCGCCCTTCTTGTTCCTGCAGCTTACGGCAGGTCTTTTTTCGCCCGCACTGCATCGGGTCCACAGGTTACCACTGTCTGCAGAAAGGTCTTTTACGGGCACTTCCATTTGGGTATTTATTGACGGCGGGTAGATTTGTTATTATGTAGGAACTATGATTTCAAAGATGACTGTATCTCAGCATCTATTAAATAGTTAAGTTTCATTATTCAGTAGCAAATTTTTCATTATTTGCGTGAAAATATATTTATTTTTTTGTCGAAAAAATTGAACTGGAAAACTTTTCTGGCAACAATTAAATTTAAAACTAATATTTAAATGGCTAATTTAAAGCTATTATAAATAAATTATTTTCATATTTTAATTAATTTTTTAAAAAAATCAAAAATCTGACAAATGCAAAAAGAATCTCGAATGTTGTTCTCGAATGCGTTTTAAAATATTTTGATTACTTAAAATATTTCATCTCTTGCAAAAGGGAAACATCTACATATTTCTTTAAAATTTACTTATTTTGAAGAAACGTTTATATTTTTATAACCACCTCTTCAAGAATAAATTTATTTTATGATTTTTAGGGCTCCAGTGTTGTTTTTTTTCTTTCACTTAAATTTTTATTTTGTGCGTTTTAGTAACTAAAAGAAAACTAATCAGAATTTCTTAGGATACTGTTTAGATAATGAAATGTTTTCTTTTACAATTGACATCTTATCTATTAATTATCTGCAAGAAAAGTAACACATATGCCACCGAGTATCGAACCCATGACCATCGCATTAACAACTTGACGCTTTAACCGACTAATCCATTGACCGACATAATGGAATCCTCACATTTACTTCAAAATGTAAACGCCTTGTTTTTTTAGTGTGACATGCAAACACTAATGCAAAATCCAATTTCAATAAAACAAAAACTTCTAATTAAAAGAAAACTAATCAAAAATTCGAAAATCGGGCTTCAAGGCGCATCAAGAGAGGTCATTACGAACCTCCTTGCAAATTTGTGTAGCTCTGCGATCAGCCGTTTTCCTAAAAAGTTCCTGACATAAGGTTGTTGTGCCTAAATGCGATAACCCATAAATGCGACAAAGTTCTTCTACTGAAAATCTAAATGCTTAAATCACAAACTTATAAATCATAATGGAACATACACATTTCAAGAATGGTTCGCGAAACTTTTCATTAAATTTTAAATGTTTTTTCTAGTAGAATTTTCTTTTGCAGTAAACATTGTTCATTATGGCTTTCCCCCATCTTTTCCTAATTGCGATGAAATATTTTCAAACAGTAACTGTAAATTTATCCTTTCATCTTTCAAGGTCAAATAACCACTGTTACGTCATGTGCTTGAATACCCTTTATACCTATCAGAAGAAAATTAAAAAAAAATACTACATTTTTTTTTAAACAGGGGTTAAAAATTTTTATCGCATTTAAGGGTCTGTTTACACCATTTTCCTAAATGCGACAAATTTTATCCCTTAAATGCAGAGAGTTTTACAGTTGATATATTAAGGGAAGTTTAAACATTTTTTCCTTTTTAACACTTTCCAACAAGGTTTAAAAGTGACTTAGGCTTGTCTGTCCCTCTGTCCGTCTGTCTGTCTGTCTCTCCGCGCTCTAACTCCTGTAGGGACACCCGAAAGTATTCCAAAGTACTGTATTCTATGAGAGGTATTGCTGTAAGCCATATTTAATACCTTAACTGTATACAAATCTTAGTGAAATTGAATCATGTTATTCAAGTTCACTATTGGATGTTTCATATATAAAATGGAATAAATACCACCACTAGTTTGTACACAGGGACACTCGAAAGTACTCCAAAGCATTGCGTTCTATGAGAGGTATTTCTATAAACCAAATTTTAATAACTTTACTTTCCACAAAGTTTAATGAATTTGAAATATGTTATTCATATGCACAAAAGAATGCTTTGCATAGAATATAGCATGATTAGCATTAGATTTACAGGGCCACACAAAAATATTCAGTTACATTAAGAGCTGTTAATAAAAATTTGCTAGAATGGCAATTTCGTTTACATTAAGCGTTTTTAACATTGTCTAACAATTTTCATCTGTGAATATGATTTCAATTTAAGTATCTGTCTGTTCGTCTGTCCGCGCTCTAACTCTAGTAAATATTTATGTAATTTCTTGAAACTGATATATGTTATTTAAGTTCACTATCGGATGTTCCCTATTGAAAAAGGAGTTAATATCTTTACTGGTTTGTGTACAGAGGCACCCAAACCTTTTACAATGCATTGTGTTCTATGAGAGATATTTCTATAAGCCATATTTTAATACCTTTACTATGCACAAACCTTAATGAAATTGAGAAATGTCATTCAAGTTCACTATCGGATGTTTTATATATTAAATGGAGTAAATACCACCACTGGTTTGGGCACAGAGACACTTGAAAGCATACCAAAGCATTGCGTTATATGAGAAGTATTTCTATAAACCAAATTTTGATAACTTTACTTTCCACAAAGCTTAATGAAACTGAAATGTGTTATTCATATGCACAAAAGACTGCTTTCTATAGAATATAGTATGTTTAGTATTAGTTTTACAGAGCAACAAAAAAATATTCAGATGCATAAAGAGCTATTAAGAAAAGTTTGCTGGAATTGCACTTTCGTTTACATTAAGCGTTTTTAACATTTTCTAACAATTTTTAAGTGTGAATATAATTTCAATTTGTGTATATGTGTATATGTTTGTCTGCCCATCTGTCTGTCTTTCGGCGCTCTAACTCCGGTAAATATTTATGGAATATCTAGAAACTAATATATGTTTTTCAAGTTCACTATCGGATGTCCCCTATTAAAAAAGGAGTGAATACCTCTACTGGTTTGTGTACAGGGGCATCGGAAAGTACTGCAAACTATTTTTTTTTTTATGAGAGACATTTCTATAAACCATATTTTAATAGCGTTACTTTACACAAATCTTAATGAAATTGAAATATGTTATTCAAGTTCGCTATCGGATGTTTCCTATGTGAAATGGAGAAAATATTACTACTGGTTTGTGTACAGGGAGACTTGCAAGTATTGCGTTGTATGAGAGGTATTTCTGCAAACCAAATTTAAATAACTTTACTTTGCACAAATCTTAATGAAATTGAAATATGTTATTCATATGCAAAAAAGAATGCTTTTTATAAATACAGTATGATTAGTATTAATCTTACAGGGCCACATAAAAATATTAAGTTACATTATGAGCTATTAATAAAAATTTGCTGTAATTGCATTTTCTTTTACAATAAGCATTTTTAACACTTTCTAACAATTTTTAAGCGCGAATATGATTTTAATTTGGTTATCTTACTGTCCGATTGTCTGTCTTTCTATCTGGCTCTCGTCCCGAGAGTTCTTAAATATTTTAAGAATTTTGAAAAATTGATATATGTTATTAAAGTTCACTATGGTATGTTTCCTATTTAAAATGCCATTAATATGTCCTACACAACGTGTTTGTGTACAGGGAACTTCCAATGCTTTGCGTTTTAGGACAGACATTTTTATAAATCACATCTAAATAACTTTCTACTGTAAAAATAATAAATAAATTGAAATGTATTTTAATATTCTAAAATAATGTTTTGTATAGAATATGATATGATCAACCTTCAGATTTACAGGACTACACTAAAACATTCAAACATATTAAGGGCAGCAATTATAATCTAACGGCTGGATTTTCTTTTGCATTAAGCCTTTTTAACGTTCTTCAATGATGTATGAGAGCGGTTTTAAATTGAATTAGTCAATCTGTATATTTTTCTGTGCTTCTCTCCTTTGTTTGATAATGCAAGCAAAATATTGAAAGTTATACGATACAACAAGCACGTACAATTGGAGAGTATTAATAACCAGTGCGTACTGCATGATTTTTCGTTCTTTTTTTAACACTTTCCAGCAAGGTTGAAAAGTGTCAATCTCTTCGGTTTGTCTGTCTGTCCGTAGTCGAACTCCTGTAAATTTTCATGGAATTTCTTGAAGCTGATATATCGTATTCAAGTTCACTATCGGATGTTCCCTATTGAAAATGGAGGGAAATCCTCTTCTGATTTGTCTACAGAGACACCCAAAATTTTCCAAAGCACTGTGTTCCATGATAGATATTTCTATAAACCGTATTTTGATACGTTTACTTTAAACAAATTTTAATGAAATTGAAATATATCATTTAAGTCCACTGCCGGATGTTCCTCATGTAAATTGAAGTAAATACCATCACTGGTTTGTATACAGGGACATCCGAAAGTATTTAAAAGCATTGCGTTCTATGGAAGGTATTTCTAAGCACCAAATTTTAATGATTTTACTTTGCACAAGTCGTAATATATATATATATATATTATTCATATGCACAAAAGAATGCCTTTCATAAAATACAATATTATTAGCATTATATTTACAGGGCCACACAAAAATATTCAGATACATTAAGAGGTAGTGTTGGAAAATATCTTGAATTGCATTTTCGTTTACAATAAGCGTTTTTATCACTTTCTAAATGTTTTTAACACATTCCAACAAAGTTGAAAAGTGTTAATGACTTAGGTTTGTCTGTCTGTCTGTCCGTGCTCTATCTCCCGTAAATATTCATGGAATCAGAGTTACACATACACTGCTCAGAAAAGAAGAGTTAAACACGGAGTTACACACTCTGTTATAAAAAAGCAAAGTTACACACACAATTACACACAAACTGTTAATAAAAATGCAGAGTTACACACAGAGCTACATACACACTGTTAGCAAAAAATTAGCGGTACACACAGCGTTACACACATTGTCAAAAAAAAAAAGAGATTTACATATGGAGTTACACAAACTGTTAATAAAAAGGCGGAATTATACAGTTACATACACTGTTAATAAAAAGGCGGGGTTACACACACACACAGTTAAAAAGAAGGCATAGTTACACAGTGAGTTACACACGCACTGTTAATTATATACAGGGTTACACACACACTGTTTGTTGCACATAGTTACACACACTTTTAGCAAAAAATCAGTGATACACACAGAGTTACACACATTGTTCAAAAAAAAAAAAGAATTGAACATTGAATTACACACACTGCTAATAAAAAGGCAGAATTATACACAGAGTTACATGCACTGTTAATAAAAAGGCACTGTTAATAAAGAGTTACACACAGAGTTACACACACAGAGTTAATAAGAAGGCAGAGTTGCACACACACTTTTAATTACGTACAGGGTTACACACACTGTTAGTTACACTTAAGTAAAATTACCCATGCTGTTTGCTAAAAATCAGCGATACACACAGTGTTACACACACAATGTTAAAAAAAACTGTTAATAAAAAACTAAATTACACATGCAGTTACACACAATGTTAATAAGAAAGAAGAGCTACACACACACTGTTAATTGCATACAGGGTTGCACACACAGTGTCAGTTTCACATAGCGTTACGTACACTGTTAGAAAAGTTCAGCAATACACACAGAATTACACACACACTGTTAAAAAAAAGAAGAGTTACACACTGTTAACAAACAGCAGAGTTACACACAAAGTTCCACACACTGTTAATAAAAAGGAAGAGTTACACACACTGTTAAAGGCAGAGTTACACATAGAGTTACACAATATTTTATCTTGAAATAGTTATGCGGTATTAAGTATTTTATAAACTATAAAAAAAAGAACGAAAAATCATGCATTACGCAGTGATTATTAACACTTTCCAACTGCACGTAATTGTTGTATCTTATAACTTTGAAAGTTCTGTACCTACGTTATCACACAACAAACAAACAGTAGTTCTGAAAGGCATACAGACAGACTAATTGAATTCATAATCATTGTTTGAAAGTGTTAAAAATGCTTAACACAAAAGAAACCGTCGCCCTTCGATTGTAATTCCAGACCTTAATCTATCTGAAATTTCAGTGTAGCCCTGTAAATCTTAACGTTAACAAAATCAAATTTTATACAAAACATTATTTTAGCAAATTAACAATAAATGCAATTTCTTTATGATTTTACAGTTGAAAGTACAGTATGAAAGTTCTTTAAATGTAAATTATAAAAATGTATGTTCTAAAATGCAACGCATTGGCATTTTTTACGCGTTCCTGTACATAAACATGTTGTACAGTACCTATTAATGCCCTTTTGATTTGGGAACATTCAATAGTGAATATGAACAACACATTTTTTTAAAAATTCAAAAACTATTTCCGGACACTAAGTGCGGTACACGGACAGATAGACAAATGGAGACTCGGGCACATAGATACAGAAATTGAAAACACGTTAAGACTTAAACAAGAAAGAAAAATCATGCAGTACCCATTGATCACTTTCCAACTGTACGTAATTGTTGTATCGAATAACTTTTAATATTCTTTGCCTACGTTATCACACAACAGACAGAAGGACTGAAAAATATACAGATAGACTAATTGATTTTAAAATTACTCATTTTGGAAAGAGTTGAAAAGGCTTAACGCAAAATAAAATGCAGCCATTAAATTATAATTACAGCTTTTGATCTCTCTGAATATTTTAGTGTAGCCCATTAAATCAGAAAGTTAATCATATCATATTCTATACAAAACATTATTTTAAAACATTAACAATACATTTCAATATTTTTATGATTTTTACAGTAGAAAGACTTTTAAATATCACTTTCAAAAAATTCTGTCCTAAACCGTAATGCATTGGCATTTTTTGTTGTTGTTGTTGTTGTTGTCCCTGTAAACAAACTAGTTGTAGAGGACCTATTAATGTCATTTTAAATGGGGAACATTCTATAGGGATAATGTTTATAAAAATAACACTCATAGAACTCAATGCTTTCGAATGCTTTTGGGTGTCCCTGTACACAAACCAGAAGAGATATTCACTCCATTTTCAATATGGAATATCCGATAGTGAACATCAATAAAATATATCAGTTTCGAGAAATTCCATAAATATTTACAGGAGTTCGAGAGCGGGCAGACAGACGGACAGACAGATGGATAGATACACAAACTGAAATCATATTCAATCTTAAAACTGTTAGAAAGTGTTAAAAACGCTTAGCGTAAACGAAAGTACAATTTTAGTATTTTTTTACTAATAGCTCTTAATATAAATGGATATTTTTGTGTCACCCTGTAAATCTAATGCTAATTATGCTATATTCTATTCAAAGCCTTTTTTTGTGCATATAAATAACATATTTCGATTTCCTAAAACTTCGGGGAAAGTAAAGTTATTAAAATTTGATTTATAGAAATATCTCTAATAGAACGCAATGCTTTGGAATACTTTTGAGTGTCCCTGTATATAAATCGGTGGTGGTATTTCCTCCATTTTATACAGGAAACATCCAATAGGGAATTTGAATAACATATTTCAATTTCATTAAGATATGTCTACAGTAAAGGTATGAAAATATGGTTTATAGAAATACCTCTCATATAACACAATGCTTTCGAATGCTTTTGGGTGTCCTGTGCACAAACCAGTAGAGGTATAAACTCCATTTTCAATAGGGAACGTCCGATAGTGATCTTGAATAACATATTTCAATTTCATTAAGATATGTCTACAGTAAAGGTATGAAAATATGGTTTATAGAAATACCTCGCATACAACACAATGCTTTGAAATACTTTCGGGTGTCCCTGTACACAAACCAGTAGAGGTATAAACTCCATTTTCAATAGAGAACGTCCGATAGTGAACTTGAATAACATATATTAATTTCAAGAAATTCCATAAATATTTACGGGTGTTAGAGCGCGGACAAACAAACAGACAGACAGACAGACAGACAGACAGACAAACCGTAGTCATTAACACTTTTCAACCTTGTTGAAAAGTGTTAAAAATGTTAAAAACTGTTATATCGCTCAATGTAAACGAAAATACAATTCCAGTAAATTTCCAATAAAAGCACTTAATGTAGCTGGATATTTTTGTGTGTCCCTGTAAATCTAATGCTAATCATACTACATTCTGTAGATAGCACTCTTTTATGCATATGAATAACATATTTCAATTTCATTAAAATTTGGTAAAATATAGGAATCAAAATTTAGTTCATAGTAATATCTCTCATCAAACGCAGTGCTTTGAGGTACTTTCGGGTGTCCCTTTATACAAACCTGTGAGGGTATTTACTCTATTTTCAATGGGAAACATCCGATAGTGAACTTGAATAACATTTCAATTTCATTAAGGTATGTGTAAAGTAACGATAATAAAATATAGTTTACAAAAATACCTCTCACAGAACACAATGCTTTGGAATATTTTCGGGTGCCACTGTGTACTAACTAGTACAAGTACACATTTCATTTTCAGTAGGGAACATCCTATACTAAATTTTAATAATATGTATCAGTTTCAAGAAATTCCATAAATAATAACGGGAATGATAGCGCGGACAGACGAACACACAGACAGCAGACAAACGGACACACTGACAAACCGAAGATATTAAAAACTTTCAAACTCGTTGGAAAGTGTTAAAAACATTTAGAAAGTAATAAAAACGTTTAATGTAAACGAAACTGCAATTCCAACAAATTTTCAATAGCCCTTAGTATAACTGAATATTTTTGTTTGGCCCTGTAAATCTAACGCTAATCATACTGTGTTCTATGGAAAGCATTCTTCAGTGCATATGACTAACATATTTTAATATCATTAAGATTTGATATCATTAAGTTTTTAAAGTTTGGTTTATAGAGATACCTCCATTAGAACGCAATGCTTTAGGGAATAATTTCGAGTTTCCCTGTATTCAGACTAGTGATGGTACTTACTCCATTTTCAATGGGGAACATTCGATAGTAATGTTGAATAACATATTTCAATTTCATCGATATGTGTAAAGTAACGGTAATAAAATATGGTTTATGAAAATACCTTCCATAGAACACAATGCTTTGGAATGCTTTCGAGTGTCCCTGTATATACATACAGTAGAGGTAGTATCGCCAGTATCGCCAGTAGAGGTACATACTCCATTTTCAATAAGGAACATGTTATAAGGAACTTGAATAATATATATCAGTTTCAAGAAGTTCCATGAATATTTTCGGGAGTTAGTGCATGGACATAGAGACAGACATGCGGATGGACAGACCGACAGACACAATCCGAAGTCAACAAGAAAGAAAAACCATGCAGTACGCATTGATTAGTAACACTTTCCAACTGTACGTAATTGTTGTATCGAATAACTTTTAATATTCTTTGCCTACGTTATCAAAACAGACAGAAGGACTGAAAATGTACAGATAGATTAATTGATTTTAAAATTACTCTTAGGCGTTTTGCAGAGAGTTAAAAAGGCTTAACGCAAAAGAAAATGCAGACATTAGATTATAATTGCAGCTTTTGATCTCTCTGAATATTTTAGTGTAGCCCTGTAAATCAGAGAGTTAATCATATCATATCCTATACAAAACATTATTTTAGAATATTAACAATGCATTTCAATATTTTTATGATTTTTACAGTAGAAAATTTTTTAAATATAACTTTCAAAAAATTCTGTCCTAAAACGTAATGCAGTGGATTTTTTTTTAATCCATGTAAACAAACTAGTTATACAGGACCTATTAATGTCATTTTAAATGGGGAACATTTTATAGGGAAAATATTTATAAAAATAACACTCATAGAACAGAATGCTTTTGAATGCTTTTGGGTGTCCTTGTACACAAACCTGAAGAGATATTCACTCCATTTTCAATATGGAATATCCGATAGTGAACATCAATAAAATATATCAGTTTCGAGAAATTCCATAAATATTTACAGGAGTTGGAGCGCGGGCAGACAGACGGACAGACAGATGGACAGATACACAAACTGAAATCATATTCACATTAAAAATGTTAGAAAGTGTTAAAAACGCTTAATGTAAACGAAAGTGCAATTCTAGAATTGTTTTATCAATAGCTCTTAATATAAATGGATATTTTTGTGTCACTCTGTAAACCTAATGCTAATCATGCTATATTCTATGCAAAGCATTTTTTTTCTTTTTTTGTGCATATAAATAACATATTTCAATTTCCTAAAACTTCGTGGAAAGTAAAGTTATTAAAATTTGATTTATAGAAACATCTCTCATAGAACGCAATGCTTTGGAATACTTTTAAGTGTCCCTGTACATAAATCGGTGGTGGTATTTCCGCCATTTTATACAGGAAACATCCAGCAGTCAACTTGAATAACATATGTCAATTTAATTGAGATATGTCTACAGTAAATCCAATAGAAATACCTCTCATAGAACACAATGCTTTGAAATGCTTTCGGGTGTCCCTGTACACAAACCAGTAGAGGTATAAACTCCATTTTAAATAGGGAACATCCGATAGTGAACTTGAATAACATATATCACTTTGAAGAAATTCCATAAATATTTATGAGATTTAGAGCTCGGACATACAGACAGGCAGACAAACAGACGGACAGGCAGATACACAAAACTGAAATCATATTCACCCTTAAAAATTTTTGGAATTTGTTAAAAACGCTTAACGTAAACGAAAGTACAATTCTAGCCATTTTTTTTAATAGCCCTTAATGTAACTGGATATTTTTGTGCCACCCTGCAAATCTAATGCTAATCATGCTATATTCTGTGCAAAGCATTCTTTTGTGCATATAAATACCATATTTCAATTTCCAAAAACTTCGTGGAAAATAAAGTTATTAAAATTTGATTTATAGAAATATCTGTCATAGAACGCAATGCTTTGGAATATTTTTGAGTGTCCCTGTACATAAACTGATTGTGATATTTCCTCCATTTTATACAGGAAACATCCTAAAGTAAACTTTAATAACATATTTCAATTTCATTAAGATATGTCTACAGTAAAGGTAGGAAAATATGGTTTGTAGAAATACCTCTCATAGAACACAATGCTTTGAAATACTTTCGGGTGTCCCTGTACACAAACTAGTAGAGCTATAAACTCTATTTTCAATAGGGAACGCCCGATAGTGATCTTGAATAACATATATCAGTTTCAAGAAATTCCATAAATATTTACGAGAGTTAGAGCGCGGACAGACAGGCGGACGGACAGACAGACAGACCGACCGACAGACAGACAGACCGACAGACAAACCGAAGTCATAAACACTTTTCAACCTTGTTGGAAAGTGTTAATAACAGTTTTCAACCTTCTTTGGAAAGTGTTAATAACATTAAAGTAACTCCCATGCATTAAATGCATTATCGCATTTCGGGAGTTTGAACATCGCATTTAGGATATAGTACCTTAAATGCGACAAAAATTTCCTAAATGCGACGCTGTTATATATTTTCATAAATTACTGATATTTTTTTAATTTCTTGAAAAAAAAAAATGACACAAAACACTAGTTTAGAAGTATGAGTATAATATTCAACCATTTTTTCTTTCTTTTCATAATTATTTGTTTACTAAAATGTCATAAGTTTCCTAAATGCGATAAACTTACCAAAAATCACGTCGCATTTAGGCACAATGACCTTACATATACACTGACTCACACACACACAAACATCTTATTTTATTATATATATAGATGCTTCTTAAACGAATGCTTTCCACTACTTTGTTTTTAAGCACTACCAATTAAAAATGTCTATGTTTCGAAAGATTAATTTCAGAAGAATGCTGTAATTTTCGTGTTTGACGGTTGTAAAATGTTTTAACTGCATTCTTCGCTGTGTTTTCATTTCTGTTTTGACAGTATAGGATTTATGTATTCTATAATCAATTGGCCTTAATACCAACATTCAGACCATCGCCAATTGCCCATTGCATAGCTTTAATGCGACGTAAAAATTCATTCAACTTTTATTGATAAATGAGTTATGGGAAATCTGGATTTGAAATCGAAAATTAACATTGTCATTCAGTGAGACGAGTTCATAGTCACATTCACGTAGCATCCTTTTAAATTTATCTTTTTGGACTCCTGCTAAATTACACTCTTACACTCCTGCTCAAAAGTTTAGCAAGATTTCCAAACGATCAGGTTTTCTTTTTCAATTTAAACACTTGCGGTAGCCTGGTCGGTAAGAGCAGCGAGTTCGTGATCGAAAGATTGCGGGTTCGGTCCTCGAGCCAGCCGAAGACCGTCGTGTACGCTAATGGCGACTGGTGCACGTTAAATTCCGTCGTGGTCGCAAAGTCCTCCAAGTTCCCATAAAAAATTATACCTCTGGGGTACCGGAACATGGGTTTAATCGCTCTGATCCGGATCAAAATTCGAGTTGTTTGGCTGGTGCTGCCATCTTTCACCAGCTTCTGGAGCTAAAGTCGTACTTCCTCCTTATGAGGCGCTCTTAAATAACGGAAGACGCACCCCTCATGCCTTAAAATTAATCCGGTAGTTCCACTACTGGGGCTCGGAATTTCCGAGTGGCACACGACAACAACAACATCTCTGAATTAAATGTTTTCAAACATTGAGTATTTAAAGATCTGGATCTTTCTCACGTTTTTCAGTGAAGATTGGTTTAAGACAACACTTAGGGGGCCGGTAACAAATTGAGCAAAATCAATAATGTTTGTGATCACCCTTTATCGTTAAGTAAACAAAATGATCTGTAACTTTAGGATATGTTAATATAGACCTTGTACAATTTGTGGATGAATTTGTATGACGATAGCATGTTAAATAACAGAGATATAAGCATTTATTTTAAAACTAAAAAAAATTAGATAATGGTCACTCTTTGGTTCCATTTTGTCAGGCATACAATGTTATTTATAAAATCAGTTGTGGACTTTGTAAACTCAATTATATTGGTGAAACATCCACACCTCTACATCTACGAATTAATCAGTATAGTTCTGATTCAAAAAAGCTTTCATCTTCTGCAGCACCTTCTAAATCAACTATAGAACTATAACACTTTAAATTACATAATTTTAATTCATGTACCATAGAGATTATCAAAATTCATAAAAATAAAAGTGAGCGTCTATTTCTAGAATCAAAATTTATGCAATATTACAATACTATTTATCCATACGGTCTAATTCTGAATACTTTAATAAAAATGTTAAAGCATATTCTAACATCAACACACTTCATGATTATTCGACTATTTATGCACAACTCAATCACAAAATTAACAATAAAACTTCTAGAACTAAAAGAGGTAATAATAATAATAATAATAATAAAAACAGATTTAATATTTTCTAAAAGTGCCATTCTTAAACTTATTTCAGATCTACAGACTAATTACTTATCTAACTATAACTGGTTCATTATTCGAAAATTTATTTTTGCAATTATAAAGAAATACTTAGTGAATTTTCTGAATGTCTTTCAAAGCCAATCATATAATAAACATTTTTTATAATATTATAATGCAGAAAATCACACAATTTATTTTAAAAATTAATAAAAAGCCCAACAAAATTAAAACAAATTCTCAATTAATAGTGACTTTTACAAATCAAATATTGAATAGAATTAACATTACATCTATCATAAATGACAAAGAATGTTTATTTCCTATTAAAGATTTAAATTTATCTCGTACCTTGTACCTTCAAATATCCTCTTCCTCTTGGCAGAAAGATATTCAATTATAATTCTGTCTCTAAGTTTACCTCTTTTACCAACACTGTATCATGTAAATGCAATAATCCTTCTATGCCAAAATATATTGACAGAGATCATGAACACATTATTACTGGTAATCTCAATATTATTGATAATTATCAATTTAAAAAAATCATAGAATTTGGCACCAAATTTAGATTTCCAATTAAAACTAGCATTCCACAAATCTTTCAACAGTTTCCTTATGACCTAGATTTATTTATTTATAAAATTTCTATTACTCATAATAAACCTATTGCCTACTTCACTCAGTGGAAATTTTAGTGTTACAAAAAATTAAAAATGCTTTATTACTCAATTATTCAAATCTGGTGATTTTTTTTTTTTTTTTAATCTGTACTTTTTAACTTAATTCAATCAAATCACTACAGGATGACTTTGTGATAACTTATGTTGACAAATCACTTAATAATTATGCTATTATATGTAAATCCTACTATCTCTCTATTTTAAACTCTTCGGTAACTAATAGTAACATCTTTAGTTTAACTAGTAATAACCTTATTATTAATAACCAAAAAATACATAATTACTATAAACTACTTCAACTTCCCTTGTTATCAAATCTTAGTAATATCGTTTACAGTCTTTTTCATAAATATAAAACTCAAATTAATCCTCCTCGCAATTTTAAAGCAGAAAATTTCAAAACACTTCTTAACTTTGTTATCCATAATAATTATATCTTCCACAACAACATCTATTTGCAACAAGTAGGAATCCCACAAGGGGGTTGTAGCTCCAGTATTTTGGCAGATCTCTACCTTTATTATTATGAAAAGCAATTTTGTTATGATGTCCGGCTTTATCGTTACATAGATGATATTATTGTATTTTATCTTAACAAGAAATCACAAAATGCCTTTTCCTTAAATTATCCATCTAACTTAAAGCTAACTCAAAATACTCTAACTAATCAATCAATTAACTTTTTAGATCTAAAAATAATCTTTGATGGTAATAAAATTTACACAGATATCTATGACAAACAGCAAGATTTTAGTTTTAAAGTAAACATATTTACACATTTTAATTCCTGTCTGCATCTTTCAGTATTTAGAAACATCATCATTAACCATTTATTTCGAATTAATAATTTATGCTCTCCGAAGTATAAAAACAAGAATATTAATAAACTGATCACAGCCACTGCTAAAATGGGTTTTCCTAAAAACTTTGTATTTTCTATTTTATATCCATAACCATGTCTCTGTCAGTACAAAAAAAAAAAAAAAAAAAAAAAAAAAAGTGTGTGCACTTTAATGTATCTTAACAAAAAAATTATAAAATAATAAAAGACAATAAAAAAGGTGGCGGTTGGGTGGGCAGATGTTTGATTACGGAGGATTGGTGGTGTTGTTTGGCTGGATGGTTGGGTGGGATTGTGAAATTAAAAAAAAAAAGCAGAAGACTTGTTGGATTTACTTTGTATTAATATACAATCTTTCTTTTTCCATTAAATTTTCAGTTTCTTCATTGTTGAGTTGTCAATTATTCTTAAAATTCTAATCATACTATTAAACACATAGTAATCATTTTTTTTCATTGTTGCTTCATAGTTTCATTATTCTTTATCTGCTATGAAATTTTGCCTCTTTTAATCCATATGACTCCTATTTTAGTCTTGGCAGGCTGGGGGAGTGTTGCCGGCGTGAAACTAGTTTAACCCCACAGGCAAGTCACATGTCTTGCTGCCTGCCTCCTTCCTCCCTTTCTTAAGTTTCTTAAATTATTTTTTCATAAATTTCGTTTCAGTTTAAGTTCTTCTGTTAAGATTTTGTTGAGTTAGTTTATTGTTTCGTTTGTTTTGCAGGCTGTTAATTAATAAATTTGTTTCTTTAAATATGTGTATTTCATCCCCTGATAATTTTTTTTCACCTTTCTAAGCTTCTCCTTCATATATATATATATATTTTTTTTTTTCATTCTTATTGATCTTTGTGGTTTCAGTGATCTTGTATCTGTTGCTTGGCTTTTACTACGCTTAATAAAACGTTATTATATACAAAGGGCATTCATTCCATAAAAACTGAGAGTTATTTTTTTACGTAGTGGCAACACCGTGAAACTAAAAAATAGAACTGAGGGCGATTTTTTCAAACTGTTAACTGTACGTTTATACAAAATTCTAAACGAAGCAGACGATTTTATTTTCCTATTTCCGTGCTTGTTTAAAGACCTGTTTTATTTGCCTTACAGAAATGGAGATGAGTGATTCAGAGTTAAAAAACGAAATGCGTTGTGCCATAAAATTTTGCTACCGTTTGGGCAAAACAGCTCCAGAAACAGTTAAGTTAATGAAAGAAGCTTACAAAGGCAAATGTTTTGGTGAGTCTACGATTTTTAGATGGCATGGTGATATAAAAAAAGGCCGTTTGTCTGCAGAACTGGCTCCTAGTCCTGGGCGACCAAAAAGTGTTGTGAATGATCGAAATGTTAACACTGTGTGGGTAATCCTTCGAGAAAATCGGCGAATGATATGTGAAGAGATAGCGGCATCAACAAACCTTTCGAAAACGTCAATATTTCGCATTCTACGCTACAATTTACAGCTTCGCTATGTTTGTTCCAGATGGGTCCCTCATCACCTTACTAAAGAACAAATAAAAACAAGAATTCACCAATGTTGTGAATGGAAACAGATGCTTCAAAATGATCCAAATCTCCTAAAGACTGTAATAACAGATGATGAAACTTGGGTGCATCATTATGATCCCCTTACCAAGTCTGCAACAAGTGTATGGAAACATACTGATTCTCCGCCTCCGAAAAAAATCCGACAAACCAAATCTGCTGGAAAGGTCATGATGATTATTTTCTTTGATCATAAAGGTGTAATCTATCAGCATGCTGTGCCTCCAAAAACTACTGTGAATGGTGAATATTGTGTTTTAGTTTTGAAAATTTTGCGACAACACATATCGAGAAAGCGTCATGAACTGGTTGGGAATTGGACATTACATCACGATAATGCTCGCCTGCATGTCGCTACTTCTGTTCAGCAATATCTTAGTACAGTCGGTAACAAAAGTGTCCGAACACTAGCAAAAATTCCTATATAAAAAAGGTACACTTAATACTGTTTTGTTAAATAAATCCTTGTCGAATCCTGTTCTTAGTCAGTCTAAGAACAGGATTCGACAAGGATTTATTAAACAAAACTGTATTAAGCGTACTTTTTTTACATAGGAATTTTTGCTAGCGTTCGGACACTTTTGTTACCGACTGTAAATGCAATATTAAAAACATGCCACATCCCCCTTACAGTCCAGATCTCGCAACATGCGATTTCTGGCTGTTTCCGACGTTGAAGGAGAAGCTCCGTGGCAGAAAATTTAATACAGATTCTTAAGTTATTTCAGCAGTGGAGGGTTCTTTGAAGCAGCTTCCAGAAAAGGCTTCTCTACTTGTTTTGAAAAGTGGGTTGAACGATGGGACCGTTGCATATCATCTGACGGAAGGTATTTTGAAAAAGAATGATGTATTTTTTGCTGTAAATATATTTCTTGATTTTTTATGATTTTACTCTCAGTTTTTATGGAATGCCCTTTGTATATATTAGCATGTTTTTTATTTATAATATACAGAGTTTTAAAAACAGAAATTATTCCCACTTTCATATAAATTGAAAAAACACTTTTGAAACAATATATTGCAATCGGAATACAAATATCTTAAATATCTCATGAAATATGAGCATTTTTATGAAAAATGTCTTCACTTCGCAATCGCGAAAGATGGAAAATTGTTTATTACATAGGTTGAAAGCTAGATATATTGGGCAACTTTTGTTAAAAGTTCATTCAAGTAAAAATTAAACAAATTGTCGTCAAAAGAACAAGCTAGATTTTCGGTATCTTCCAATTGAAATTTCATGAGGGGTTTTTCACATGCCACGTATATTAATTTGAAGATCCAATTACATTCTGTAACAAAAAAAAAAAAAAAAAAAAAAAAGACGCACCAAGAAGTGGGGACAAAAATTGGTAGATGGGGTGGAATGGGTGGTCCAAATGGGACAAAACTTGTTTGATGTGATTTACATGTGGAGAACAACAATTGATTACAGCTTCAGAAAATTTGAATGATTTAATCAAGAGAAAGGGCCTCACAAAGTAAACAAGTCAATAACGCGTTAGTCCATTTCTGGCCCTTATGTACACAGTTATTCACCTTCGTATTAATTGATAGAATTGGCAGATGTACTCCTGTGAAGTATCGTGCCAAATTCTGTCCAATTGGTGCGTTAGATTGATAAAATCCCGAGCTGGTTGTAGGACCCTTTTTATGATGCTCCAAACGTCTTCAGTGGCAGAGAGATCCGGGGACAGCTCAACCCTATTTCACTGAGCCGCCTATTAAGGGTCTTTGAAGTCACTGAAGTACCAGCTGCACATAGGATCGACGATAATGATGAATTGGTGCTGGATTCCATCAAAATCTGTATGTATGTCAATTTGTGTCCAGTTTGCATTACTCCTTCTTGGTGCGTCACTTTTTTTGTTATAGAGTATATTTCAACCACATAACAAAAGTTCTTTATTTGTGAAAAACCCCTTATGATCTCACAAATCTTAGTAAATAAAATAAAATATGTTAGAGTTACAAGCTTATAAGGGGTTTTTCTCCAAAAAATGCTTTTAGAGCGTGGTTGAAAAATTGGATCTTCAAATTAATTACGTGTCATATGAAAAACCCTTTATGAAATTTCAATTCTTAGAAATACCTAAAATTCAGCTCATTCTTTTGCCTACAATTTGCTTAACTTTTACTCTTTTCAAATGAACATTTGATAAAAGTTGCCCAATATATCTAGCTTTCAGCCTATGTAATAAAATTTTTCCTATTTTTTGCGATTGCGCAGTCAAAACATTTTTCATAAAAATGCTCATATTTCATGAGATAGTTAAGATATTTGTATTCCGATTGCAGTATAGTGTTTCAAAAGTGTTTTTTCAATTTATATGAAAATGGGAATAATTTTCGTCTAAAACTTTGTATATTATAAATAAAAAACATGCTGATTTTTTTTAAGAGTTTTAAAATAAATGCTTATATCTCCGTTATTTAACATGCTATTGTCACACAAATCCATGCCCAAATTGTGCTGGGTCTATATTAACACATTCTAAATTTATAGATTATTTCGTTTACTTAACGATACAGGGTGATCACAAATATTGTTGATTTTGCTCAATTTGTTACCAGCTTCCTAAGTATTGTCTTAAACCAATCTTCACAGAAAAAACATGAGGAAGACCCAGTTCCTTAAACACCCAATGTTTAAAAACATTTCATTGAGAAATAAGTTTTCAAATTGAAAAAACTGATCATTTAGAAATCTTGCTAAAGTTTTGAGCTGGAGTATATTACTGAATGCTGAAAAGCAATGTCAGAAAAATAAACTGTCATACTATAATTGTTAGAAAATGCACATTTATCGTTATAAAGAACTTATTTGTTGTGAAAATCATTTTTCGAAACAATACTAACACATACAGAATATCAGATACACAAATATCTACAGAGTGATCACAAAGTCCCGTTATCCCCTATCGAATGTTGATATACATTCCTAGATGGTCACACTGTATGAATGTGGTATCATGGCACAGGACAACTTTGAGGTGGTGTGACTTTCTTTACTATTTATTCCAGGGTGTCTGTATGAACACCATCGTTTACATAACAGAGTATGATTCTTCCCCATGTATGATGTGAAATTCTCCTCAATATTGCTAACGTGATGGCAGTAAATACACATTGGACAGCATTCTTAAGTTCCTCAACTGTCTCATAATGAGTGCCAGCAACATTATGTAATACATAGATAGGGTGTAACTGAACTCTGTGATCACTCTGTATATAATATCTGGTGTGATTACTAATTTTTTTTTATTTTCAAACTAAACTAAATTTCAAAATTTACTTGTTATTGTTCAAGATTTCTTTTTTTTTTTCCTTTCAAAAATTTCCTCATAAAATAGAATTAATAAAAATATTTAAAAAACAAAAAAAAAAAAACCTCACAAATTATTTTACTATTTCATGATTAGTACTTAAAGTGTTTTAATAATATTTCAGGAGCAAAGCGAGATTCAGATGGTTACATTTGGATTACTGGAAGAGTAGATGATATGCTCAATGTTTCTGGACATTTACTATCGACAGCGGCCGTAGAATCAGCTCTAATTACTCATCCAGATGTAGCTGAAACAGCTGTAGTATCAACATCGCATCCAATTAAAGGAGAATGTCTTTATTGTTATATCGTTCTCAAAGAGGTACGTTGTTTACATTTCGTATATACATTAATGAGATAAAATTTTTAGCAGTTTATAATACCACCCACACCACCACTTATGAAATAGCTCAGGAGCAATCCGCAAGACCTGCAAAAATTCCTCTCACTACTCGTCACATGACAACTAAACAAAATAAAGTAGCAACTTAAAAGATTAAACAATACACCTTCTTTTTCTCTTTTCATCAACATAAGAATAAATATTTTCTGGTACGAAAGGGTCCAGGTTCAAGTCCCAAGTAAGACATATATTTGTGAAGTCTTCGTTATATATAAAGAAAAAGTGAGGGTTCTTTACATTGCACTAGTGCTACGCTTTGGCCAAATGGCGATGGTCTGGGACTCACCCGTAAAGGTAGTCCGGAAACATGCCATTACAATTTTGATAATTCACGGAGGAGAACATTATGTATATAAGAAATTCTTTGTTGTTATTGTAAATTTATGTAAAATGGTTCATTCGAGACAAAAGTCATTGTAACTATAGGTCTCAAAGCTACCAAATAAATAAATAAATAAGAATAAATATTAACAACTAAAATTTAAAAATTTCATATTTCTGCAATTAGTAACTTAGATCAAATGTGGTGAAATCCCGCATTTTAGAAATAGCATATAAAATATATGGCATTTTTTTGTAAATTAAACATCCCAAAAGCAAAAACTGTGTTAATTTGAGGTGAAATAGTAACTTATTTTGGCAATTTACTTTGAAGGGGGGGGGGGGGGGGATCAAGTTTTGTTAATCTGTAGCGCAACATGAAACCCACTGAACTTTAACCCAAACACTCAGTTACGGAATTTACTATGTAGTGCAGATTCTGTATAAACTGGCATATTATAGTACATTCTATGTAAATATTAAATTTTGCATACATAATACTTTTTATATGTTGTCACAATGGGGCCACAGTAGCCTAGTTGGTAGAGTGACCAGCTTGTAACTGGAAGATTGCAGGTTCGCTACTCAAGCTGGCTGAAGATTGTCGTGTTGATTAATGATGGCTGGTGCATATTAAATCTCTCATGGCTATAATATCCTCCATGTTCCAAAAATAATACTTATGGAGGTTACTGAAGGGGATGAGCTACAGCGGAGCAAAATTGGCATGTCTTCGGAACACCCCTAGGGTAAATCATAGACTGGCACCAACTACCCACAGCTACAGGAAAACGTTAAAACTCACTCTTCTTATTTTATCTATATATTGTCACAAGCCCCATGTATACTACACTGTATTTACTTTCAGTAAATGCATAAATGGTGAGACACTTTCGATTTCAGATGATTATTCAAATACCTCAAAGTACTTGATGAGTTATCTTGAAACTACAAGAGTATAAGGAAAATGTTACACCTCATATATTTCAGCAAAAGTTTTGTCCCGAAAGAAAAGAGGACACCAATAAAAACCTAAAGAAAAACAATGTTTGGCATCACCTTGTAAAAATTAATACCTGAAATGCATTCTGGCTGCAGCACATGATTATGCAGCTTCATTTAACTATCCGTATTTATTTGTATGAGACTAGCACATATATTCATGGGGATAAAATTGCTTCTTTAGAAAAATGCCTCTATTTTTTATCATAACATGTAGGGTAAACCAGTGACGGCTCGTGAGATTCCTTTTCAGGGGGGCTGCATGTCTGATGTGAGTACGATTTGAGAAAAAAGCAAAAGTGATTTTTTGAATGATCTATTTTAATCAGGGTATTTAGATTTTATGTGCAGAGACTGAGCAAAAAGCAAAGTAATATAGGATACAGTATAGATTTAAAATTTTATATTATTGGACATTCATCAAAAAAAAAAATCTGAAGATTTTATTTTGTCAACTTTATTTATTAGTGATAATCAATTTTCCGCATCAAAATATTTTTCATCTCCATGCTATTATTTTCTCCAAGAAGGTACGAAGTATGAAGAATACATACATAACTGTAAATCAACTTTTGCACATTAAAAAGATACACACAATGATTTATATAAAAATAATAATAAATAGTTTGATTACATACTTATGTATATCTGTACATTTCTTGCTATAATAATAGCAAATAATAATAATTCGAATCTATAGTCCATGATGATAGAGAATTTCTTTCGTGTCTTTGTAAAAGAATTATAAGTCCCAGGGCCGAAACTAGGATTTTTTTCACCCGGGGCAAGGAGAGATTTTAGCACCCCCCCCCCCCTCCAACCAGAAATTAAAATTTCAAAGGAAATTTTACAAAGTTTTTATGGCCATTTTATTTTCAACTGCATTCATAAGAAGTAAATATTGAATTTAATTCAAATTTTCGATAAATTTACAGATTTTGAAATGCATTATGATTATATTTAACGGATATGTGTGTGTGTGTGTGTCTGTATGGGACACAAATACTGTAGCTAATTTATGAACTGCATGTTCGGAATTCTATGAAACCTAGTATGCAGTTGAATTCTGACATAAACTGATGATGTCTAGTTTTTTATACATATCGCTCGACTTGCAGCACTTTTATGCCACGTTTTCTTATAGCTATATCTCAGCATCTCCAGGACGGAATTTAACAAACTTTATACATTATATGCTTAATATGAAAAACAGAGTTTACAAAACAAAACAGAATCGCAACATGTGTTTCATGTCGAAAAACTTAGCATGACACTTCGCCAGGCATAAAAATGTACAAGCACAAGTAGAGCTACAACCAGCCGATTTTTATTTTAACGTATATGTTTTATATCTTTATAACATTTCCTGAAAAAAAAAAAAAAAAGATTGAAGCATTATTTTAGGGGGGGAAAAAAAGAAGAAGATGAAAAGCGTATAATAGAGAAAGATATAAATTAAGCTACAGTTATTATTTTTATTTATTTATTTTTACTGGTTTAATGATAGTTTCTTTTTTTTTTTCCTCTCTTTTAAATTAAGGTATTTATAAATGACAAATCTAAAACAAGTGAATGTAAATTTCACATTCAATTATTTTGAAAACTGAAATTATCATCATTTCGAGTGAATTTAAAATGATATTTTGAATATTATAGTCGTTACATCAACTATACTGCAGAGAAATAAACAGACAAATATTTAAGTTTTTAATATAATTAAGATGCATAATTAATAGATATGAACAAGTATCTAAAAACTAACTCATATCCATCAAGTGCGTACTAACCGTTAGCTGTCTAAATACACTGCGCTGCAAAAAAAAAAAAAAATTTTTTCGAGCCCTGATACCATTCCTGCTGATTCTCATGTAAAATGATCTCCTGAATCCGAATATGACCCCCCCATTTTGCCCAAAATCCCACCGTTTTCTCGGGACGCCCCCCCTTTCTGTTACTGTTTGGTAGTGTTATGGCCATGTATTTCATTTGGAAAATGGAAAAGAATTATTTTAATACTTTGAAATTAAAAAAATATATAATTTATAATAAATAATAGTAATAATTGATTAATAAAATATAAAAAATGTAATTTGTAATTTCAGTGGCAAATCCCCCTCCTCCCCCTAAATTTTTCCCTTGCTACAAATGTTCATGTTTTAGAATTTTTCATTTCTGTAGCCCCTCAAAAGACATTTAACAGTTGAAACAATCCCTTCACCCCTTTCAAATGAAATTTATAGCCATAAAAATAATGCCACATAAAATAGCCACAATAATAAAAATAGGGGAGCGTCCCCAAATATTGGTGGGTGATAGGGCAAATTGAATGTCATAATCGTATTCAGGAGGTTATTTTACATAAGAATTTGCAAAAATAGTGTTGGGGCCGATTTTCATGCAGAGCAGTGCCATTTGCAGATAATCTTTTTTTTTAAATCATTTTCAGGAAATAAAATAGAAAGGCAGGTTCTAGTCTATGAATATTCTCGGAACCAATCCAAGAAGACTATTATTAGAACCACTAACTTCATGGTAATAGGATTATATACACCACAAAATAAGAATATCGTTTGTTCAGAAATAATATTCTACAGCTTTTTACAGAATCTCTCATAGGCAAATGTATAGCTTAGAGTTCAACAGAATTCGTTCCTGTGCAGATAGCCTACTTTTGCACTCTTTGACAAACAATTAGCGGCGAGAAACAACGCATAATATATAGAAAAAATTAACTCCGATAAAACTGAGAAAGGGCTTGCTGATTTTGGCAATCCTGAACTATTTTCTGCCAAATTTGATCGCTAATCTTGTGATGTCACTAAATTCATCACCAATGTAGATGACAACTTGTCGCAGAGTGAATGCTTTGGCGACAAATTTGGCAACCTGGCATTAATTTTGGTGAAAAATGGTGGTTTAATATTGCCGAAATTTGGAAGCTTGCATGATCTACTGTTTTCTTGCGCAGAACTAACTTCATCAAAAGTTCTACAAATCACTATTAAGAATATAAAAAGGAAAGAGTCATTTCTATAATTTTTGTTGACAAGAGCCTGTCTATTTCTTTACGTATTACTTTATACACGGTATTACAGTAAAAAAGGAAATAGATGGCAGATTTCTTCACTTCCACGGAAATGGGCATTAGTGGCAAATTTTGCGACTTGGCGAAAAATTTGGCAATTTGGCGAAAAATTGTAATTTAGGGTAGCCAAAGTTTAGAAGATCTAACTTCAATAGAAACCGAATTGTAAAATTTTCCAGGTTAATTCATTAGTTTCTAGAGTAGAACTATCTCGAAAATTCTATAAATCACTAGCAAGACTGGATGAGTTCAGTTTCTGTTTGGACTGCAAGCTGAGCGTACATCTCTAAGAACTTAAAGCATTTGGTCATTGTTCTGAATTAGTAAAATTCCTGTTCTGTGGTGTAGGCTGTTCATGAGTACGAAAAACTGGTTCATTCGATTGCTTATTCGGCTGTTTCCAGAATATTCATGAAATAAAATGCATTCATCTAGAACCTACAAGTCTTTACGAATTACTTTCTACGCGCAAGAATGTCAACAAATTTTGTAACTATCAATATTCACACTAATATTAATTTCTGTTAAAATCTGTATGAAGGAAAGTTATATATAATTGCAAAAAAATTTGTATTTTTGGTCATCATGGATATAATATTCATGGATATTCAAAAAAGGAAAGGCGCACAGAAACACCAAAATGAGAGATGCACAACAACTGTTGTAACAAACTTAGATGTGAAATTGCAACGTTCTACGTCAAGTCGTTTTTGAGTTATATGAGATACACACACACACACAGACGTCACAAAAAATCGCATAAATTCATAGATATCACAAAAGCGGAAGTTTATGTCAAGACCAAAATTGGTAAATAACAATTCCAAATATAAATTTGCTACTCTCTATGACTATTCGTTTATGAGCTATGCGATACACAAAATCCATTTCGCAAATTGGTTTCACAATACTTCCCTATGCTTTGAATAAGGAAGTAAAAAGTATACTAAACGTACAGACATTTTATTTCATTGTAATATTTATAATTATACATGTTAGGAGGTAGTGGTGGCTTTAGTTGTCATAGTACTTTGAAAGGGACTTGCTGAGCCTTGTGAATGATAGCTCCTAACTGAATTATTAACTAGTTATTTTGCATTCTTTTTGCCCCTTTATTTTTAGTGCACTGGATTGCTTTATAACATTATGGCCTTATTTTGGCATATTTATTTTAATAATTTAATAATCGCACTTTCAATAATCACGACGGCGCCCTGAGCAAAAAAAAAAAAAATTTTTTTTTGCTTCCTTATGAATCATGATTTTTAAAGAGCCTTCTGAAGTTTAATCAAATATACTACGTATTTTCCAACCATTTACTTTTTAAAAAGATTGGCTGAAAGTCAGGGACCACTTGTAAATTACTCTTCTTCGATTGCGAGAATATTTTATCACACTCACTAACCTTAAAAGAATATTGTTAGTCTTGGAGAACACTCTATCCACCATGCTTTTCCTTGTAAATGAATTCTGTTATCTATTAATCTTCTTTCTTCTTCTTTTTAATGTGTAAATAAGGCGACAAATCAGCCTTTTCCGGCGCCCTTCTCCATCCGGCGCCTGGGGCCCCTCTAGTTTCGGCCCATATAAGTCCTGTACTCATCAAAACTATACAAATCGTGCGACGACTACCTGTAACCTACCTACCAATTTTGTAGCTCAATTGGATAAAACATTTAGGGCACTTGAAAAATTTAATTAATAGTCAAAATCATACGGTTTATTTATTTATTTATTTATTGTGTGTGTATCTTTGTAAAAGAAGTCCCACATCCATTAAATTCTGTACAGTTCGTGTGACAGTGACCTTTAACATATCTACCAACTTTCAACTCAATTGAACCAAGCTTTTAGATGTTATTGCATGTACTCACATTCATACACATACTCACACTATACATATAATACTGTAAAAATAGCAAAAGTGAACCCAGGAGACCTTGAAGCATAGAAATATACCAAAATCTCATAGTCGATTTTTTTCATGATTACAAAACTTTTGTTACATAATGTATGTTCGGAAAGTAAAAAGAAAAGAAATGTATTTCACACAGTTTACTATGCAAAGTATTTGGAACAAAGATTAACTAATAAATCATCTAAAAAACAAAGAAGACAGTGCAAATAAATGTACACAAAGAAAAATTCTGCTAATTTCAAAATTATTTTAGAACAGTGACTATTTCAAAATTTTCCTTTGCAAGTAAAGAATATGAGCGATCACCAAAAAAATAAATAAATAAATAAAAAGAAGACCTGTTTAAAACGAACAATTTGAAAATTTTATTTGAATATTTGGAATTATAAACCAAAGTCTATAAGAAAAGAAAGAAAAAAACATACACACAGCACAAATAAATTATATTTATATATATCTTTACTTAATATATTATTCACGCGAGAATTTTGGAATAATGATAGTTTTCTTTTTCTTCATCATTTTATACATGGAGAATTCTTTTCAGTGTGTGAATTTTATAGTAATGTTTCTTAAATGAATATATTTGAAATATTAGATAGATATAAATCTTAGAATCTCCATCCTATTTCTTTTAGATAGGAAATATAGCGTCATTGCCAATTGCTGTAGACAATTTTGAATGTTGCATAAGAAATAGTCTATTACAGAATTTAGGAATACACAGCAAGGAAAAGTCTAAATTAAAAATTGTACTCCAGTATTAGATTAAATTATATTTAAAATATGTATTTTAAAATTATCTTTTCTTAAAAAATAAATAAACAAAACTGAATAAAATATTGATTATTTAAAAAAATTAAAATCTTTGGAAAGGTTAATATTTATAATAAATAATTTTGTCTAGCAACTATTGTCATAATCTAAAATATTTATTGTCACTTTCTTTTACCATAAAGAAACATAAGATGCCACAATTATGTCGAATTATAATTAATTATTTATTTTTTATAAAAAAATTTCTTGTACTTTATATTAATACAATGCCCATATCTTAAAAGCGCAATAATAATGATGTGTTTCATTAATTTATTTAGAACCATCCTTTTAAATATTAATTGTAAGAATTAACATTGATGTAAAACATGCACATCACATAGATTATGAAATACATTAGAGAGTCAAAAATCCACACAGCTCGGGACCAGAGGTTGTGCAAATTTTAGGATTTAGTGGATTTTGGGGCCCATAAAAAATGATTTTAACTTTGATAAATAAAAGCAGAATATTATTCAAACTAAACACATACTAGTGATTAATAACACTGAATATTAAATTACTAGGTACATAAGAATAATAATGAACATTAAAAATATATATATATATATATAATGAAAACAATAAATAAAAATTAAAAAAAATACTTGTCAAATTTAGATAAAATCTGTTCCCATGTAGTTTACTTTTAAACTGCACTTGGACCTGCATGAATTATTTATTTAAGTAACACAAATTTATTTTTCTAATAATCTTACCGATTTCTTCCTTACAAATTGAAAGCAAAATGCAGCAGATAGCATTTAAAAAAATTAGTTTGTTATTGTTTACCTGATTGATATCATCACTATAATAATCATTATTTTCTTTTGATGAATTTAATATACTGTCAATAATTTCATTATCAGCAACTTTATTTTTGCAGTCTTTCATATTATTACTATTATTTATTTTTTGTAATCATAAAATATAAGCACAAAATCTGCATTCAAGATCTGTTTCAAAAATTTTGATTTGCGATTTTGTAACTTGTGAATTTCATTGTTTGTATCTGACAAGCTGTGTGGATTTCGGACTTTGGCGGATTTTAGGTTGGCGGATTTCTGGCTCTCTACTGTACTTGCCAACATTACGAATATTTTAGGTTATTATTTTAAAAATGCGAACTTTACACACATGATACAGTATACTAAAATTTTATTTAGATATGAAATATCTTATTATAATTAAAAATGAATTTCCAAAATTTGTCGCATATAGTCAGTAACGTAACCGATATCTTCTGTATTGCTGTACATTAAAAAAAAAAAAATCTACAAATGTTAAAACACTATTTCCTTTAGATATATTTAAAAAGACTTCAATAGCATATAACAGTTTAATTTGGTTTGAAATATTATCACAAAACTAAAACCATGCATAGTCAAGCCAGTATTGCATTCTGCATGTTTTGTGTGTCGTCGTAAAAAAAAATGTAAATAAAAAATACAACATTTTCTGAATGGATAATTAACTTATGCATTGGAATAATTTATATGAATTTCCTAGATTTTGAAGCAGAATAACACTGCTAAAATGTATTTAAATTAATTTTCTCATAATGTGTAATGTATAAGAAATTTTTGTACATTTCTTTAAATAAATTGTAAACGAAACATACCACCATTTTCAATAGGAACTAGTATGTTGTGGCCACCACAAGACTTTCTTCTATATTTTCCTATACAAATTCACTAAGAGCAAATAATTAATTAAAACTATTATTTATTAAAATTACCTAACATGATGAATGCAAATGATTTGCCTTTTAGAGAAAAATAACACTAAATATCCAAAGAAAAATAGTTTTATTGGCTATAAATAACATCTTAAAAAATACATTTTTATAATGGTTATCACACATATCAAGTTTTGTACAGTTATATGCCATACAAGTTGAGATATAGCCTTCCCGTTATCAAGGAATTTTCCAGTACACAAGTGCCATCTGTTGGCCTATAAACATCCAACTTGAATCAGCATAATGTCTCATAATGGCCTTCTCACATGCCAAGTTTTGTTTGATTATACGCAACAGAACCTGAGATATAGCCTTTACTTAAATTGTAGAAATCGCTGTATAGCAGCGCCACCTGTAGAGCGGTTCACACCAAAAGTTGACAGGCACTAACTGTCAAGGTACATCTACATATAAAGTTATATGTGATTTTGTGCAGCAGTTCCTGAGATATATCCTTCCCTTACATTTCGGAAATTGTTGTATAGCAGCGTCACCTGTTGACTGATAAGCATTCAAATTGAATCAGCATGTCTCATAATGACATTCTTATATATCAAGTTTTGTTTGATTATACGCAATAGAACCTGAGATATAGCCTCCCCTTAAATTGCAGATATCACTGTATAGCAGCGCCACCTGTTGAGCGGTTGACACCAAAAGTTGATAGGCACTAATTTAGGTCAAGGTGCATCTACATATATACAATTCTGAGCATTAATTCTGGAGATACAGTTGCCACAAAAGTTTTGTCTCACACACACACAGAGACATTTTCTAAAAATGGCAAAATTGTGTTCTAGACCTCTCAAAACTTATGTTGTGGCCACCACAAGACTTTCTTCTATATTTTCCTGTATAAATTCATTCAATTCAAATAATTTACAAAAACAATTATTTATTAAAATTATTTACCACTAGTTAATACCCATCAAAATTTGACTGATCATGTGCATCTTTTCACGGCATAAAATTTTAAACACTCCTGTTTTAAAATTTTGTATTGCTCTTAACCAATTTAACCAGTTGTAATCAATTATTTTTTGGTTGGAGGGGAAGGGGGAATAAATTTCAGGAAATTTTAGTAAACAAAATTTAAGCGTGCTCCATGTAATAAAAATAAAATCCCAAAATTTTTCCTAATTTTACTCTAAATATGACCAAAAGAATGTGAGGAGTAATTAAAAGAAAGAATTTATAAATTATGGTAAGAATGGAGAGAGAAAGCACACATGAATACTTTTCATACATACATATTTTTTTTAGCTTGATTGATAATTTCTATCTTTAACATACTTTTCTACAAACAGCATATGACAAAGAACATGACTCGACAATTATTTATTTAAGAAAACAGTATTAAGTGCAAATCTTTTAAATGCTAATTATTGCAAGCGCTTCAATAATTTTGCTGCCAACTGTACATAGCAGGAAAATAAAATCAATCGAGCCAAAGAATCTCTAGAGATTCTTTGTATCGAGCATCGATAACAATAATACTATTCCATTTCAATTACAATCTGACAGTGGCGCCATCTATAATCTATCAATTAAGAAAAAAATCTCTAGAGGTTTTTTTTATTTTATTTATAAAAATATTTTTAAAATCACATAAATCTATAAGGCAAGATAATTTAATTTAAAATAAATATTAATGATGTTTTGTGTTTTCTTTATATTCTATAATTATAATTTTATTTACACTTAGAAATAGACTATGCTACTTAAAAATAAATGAATAACAACATTATAACACTTTATTCTGTCAAAATAGTATATTTCACCAAAAGTATATTGTTAAATAAATAAAAAATAAGAATGAATCTAATATTTTAGCAAGTGAATTTACTCAGTAAATTTCTTATAATAAATTATACTATGTAAATTTTTACTCGCATAAAATATATTTTTTTTCTACAATATATTATGAAAATGAAATATCAAAAATTATAATAATTAGATTTAAAAAAAAAATTTGATTTTAATTATCTAAGAACATGATTCGACAAGGATTTATTTAACAAAACAGTATTAACTCTACTTTTTTTATATAGGAATTTTTGCTAGTGTTCGGATACTTTTGTTACTGACTGTACATTCAAATTGAATCGGCATGTCTTCTAATGGCTTTCTCACATATCAAGTGTTGTTTGATTATACGCATTAGAACCCTTCCCTGAAACTGGGGAAATTGCTGTATAGAAGCGCCACCTGTTGAGCAATTAGTACCAAAAGTTGATTCGCAGTAACTTATCTCAAGGTGCATCCACATATAAATTTTTTTTGTGCAGTTTTGAGCAGTAGTTCCTGAGATATAATCCTTCCTTAAAATATGAAAAATGCTGCACAGCAGCGCCACTTGTTGAGCAGTTGACCCCAAAAATTTATAATTACTAACATATGTTAAGATGCATTTTATGAGCAGCTGAGAATCTTAAAGTCCCACTCAAGCATATGTTGTTGCTGCCAATTATTAATATGAAAATTGCGTTTTTAACTTGTTACTTCTATAAACAAAGGTTCTAGTTGCAATGAACCTGAAACATTCCTCCTCACATTTTTAACAAATTATTTTACTTCATTGAAAAAGGAACAAAAGGAAAGAAAAGATATTTTAAACATGTTGATATTTTTGCTTATTTTTACACTTACATATATTTCTATTCTCGTTAAAAGGAGAAAAAAAAAGATAAAAACATTACCTTAAATAAATTCATGTTTTAACTTAAGGTTCACAACCTTTTGCAGGTGAGTACTACTCATACAGCTGAATGGTGTATAATAAAAAGCGAAAATAATAACCTTGATTAAAGCCTGTTTACACATTACACAGCTTTTATTATTTATCATTTACAGTTTTAAAGAAAAGTCCCATGTGTCACAGGTTAAGTGGAGTTTTTCTCCTTTACAAGTATAAAACAGTGCAGAAATATGTAAACAAACATTAACTTTGGTAATGGCTCTTCACACTCTAATCAGCTATATTGAAAGCCTTCCACATCCCAATCAGCTATATAAGTAAACTTGCTCCTAAAAGGTTGTGAACCTGTATTTTAACTTATGTCTATGCTTATTTAAAAAATGTGTATTTCTGAAATAAAATCTGATCTCAATTTACAGGGAAGGAAGTTTAATGAAAATGTTGCTAAAGAGTTAAAAGAGAAAGGTAATGTTTAATTTGAAAAAAGAAAAATATATATATTAATGTTCAGACACATAAGCAGACTTTAATGTAATGTTCTGTATCAACCTTTTCATACAGGATTGTAATTGGATATGAAAAATAAAATGAATTGATATTAGATTTCTACCCTGAAAACTTTGACACATCAAATATCAACTGTGTTAAGTACTTTTTTAATAACTACAAAAAATATTTTATAAATAATATTAAATCAATAAAGAAGTATCTACAATATAATATTTCTCTAACGTGGACCAGGTACAATTAAATTTTGTTGAAATGATACAATAGTTACGTAAGATGTTATCTGATTGGTCAACCCCGATTAGCAGCCAAATTTATGCTTTAATTATTCTAGAGATTTTGGCTACAATAATTTAATCTAATACACTTAAAATGCATATTTTCTTAAAGAAATTGAAAAAAAGATTACCTTTTTGTGTTGAAACATTGCTCAAAATCTTACATTTCGAAGTATATTTGGAAAAATTTTAGACAGTTAAGTTTCAAATTCGTGGTTAGCCTTTTGGCAGAGCAGTGGTGATGCCATCTATTGACTTAATTAGAAATCATCTTATTACCAAAAAAAAAAAAATTGAAAGCCAAAATTATATGTTTTTTTTTTTTTTTTTTTTTTTTTTTTTAGACTTTTCATTCATTTTAAACAGAATGAACTTTATTTATTTATTTATTTTGTAGATACATTTATTAACTATGGAATTTCTATTACATATGGTAATTTAATCACATGAAATTTTATGAATGTTTGCTTTTTAATATTGTAATAATTTAATTCTAAGAATTTTTAACTTTGCAGTGGAAAAAATTATTTTCTAAAATTGAAATTATAATGCAAATATAAAGAATTTGAATCTCTCTTATTGAGAAAAAAAAACTGAAATGTTCCAATGATTTTATTTATAAAATTTTTTTGAAAGTCATACTAGGTATGTAGGTACTGTCATGCAAATGTTCTGTGTGGGGGAAAGTGTAGTATATAAATATTTGGATAAATCATATTAAATTAATTAATGATAACAAAATATTTGTACTCTTGCTCCAGTACCACATTTAAAAAAAAATTGAAAATTTGTACTGCAAATGAATTTAAACTTACTTTAAAATTTTGTACTTTTTAAGTTGGTGCTAAAATTTGATTTTATACAAAGAAAAATAAAACGATCTTTAATGGGTTTGTTTTAATATTGCATGAGTAAAATGCATTTACTTATTTGTTTATTTATGAGAAAAATATCAAGAGCTTTTCCTTATTATTTTGTTTTTAGAATAATTGATGATAAAAACAAGGAGTATTTTCATTAATTATTGTGAACAGAAATAGAAGAAAATCGTTTGTAAGGATCTGAGTGGTGATTGCTTTTTCAGAGTTTTTAGTGTGTTAAAACAAACAATGAAATTTCATCTTAAACTTTAATTATAGTTTTAAGCAAGATATATTAAGTTTGTAAGGAACAAATAACTAAGTTAATACATTATACTCAGTTTCATAATCTATGAAAAGTTGAATGCTTACTATACTTTCCCCTGTATTTAGATATAATTTATTTATTGACAACATTTGATATAAATTTATTTACAAATATTTATATTAATTTATTTATCATATCCTGTAAATGATTATAAAATAAGCATTTGTTTTAAATTTTCTACAAATTTGATATGACTAAAGTCACAATCAAAGCAAAAATCTTTCATATCAGATGTCAATTTGCACTACTTGAAACAAACACATAAGTAATTTTGATAGAATGCAAATTAATTTATGTTAAGATAGTTTTCATTAACCTATAGAAAATTATTATTTGTTTTTATTAACACAACTGCAAATCAAACAACTTGATGTAGAATAAATAAATACAAAAGTATGGTTTATTTTACAAATTATCTATTTAATATGTTTTTTTTTTTTTTTTTTTTTTTTTTTTTAAGAAGTTCACAATATAGTAGATTACAATTACAATTTGAAGACAAGAGTTTATTAATTTACTCATCAAAGACAAATAACATGGTGACTTTTTCTCTTCTAAATCTTTTTCTCTTAATAAATAATAAAACAGTAAAAATTTATTTTTTAGCATATGGATGCAAAATCCTTAACAGTAAAATGCAATTATTGCAAACAGATTTGAACAATCGTGTGCAGTACATTATAATAAAATTCTGCTATATACAGAAGGTTATTCACACTTTATGGAAACGATTTTATAATTTATTTTTCTTTTTTGCAGTTTGAGATAAAAAATTTGGCAACTTTATAATAACTGTCTGCTACTTTTATCGTTTGATGCGATGTAAAAATAAAAGATTTTGAAAAGGGCTCCAAAAATTTATAAATAGCTCAAAGGTTACGTAACTGCACAGAGGAGAAATATTCATATCACCAAATTATAAAATGGTGTAAAAATGTGGTTATTGCATTTCTAAAAAAGGTATTTATAATATATTAAATTTGAAAAGAAAAAAATGTCTAAGCGAAAGTAAAAATGAAAACATGACCACAAAACTTCATCCTAAGACTGTTCGAACAGCAGGCAAATGTCAAGAAAGTGAAGTCTCTGATCCTAAAAAAAAAATCTGCCAGCTCAAAGATCCACTGCATCGAAACTAGGAATGTCTTTTAGCAATGTAAGTAAAATCATTCATAAAGATTTGAAGTTGAAAAAGATGTTTAAACCTAAAGTTCATCTGCTTTTGCCAAAGCATATGAAACAGAATATTTACTTTTGTATTGTTTCCTTTTTCTTTATTTAGTCATTTTGATATTCTAATATATACACTACATGACATCCAAAATGTAACACCAAGATAAAATGCAAGTATTAAAATGATATTTATTGGGCACATATATTAGAGCAGGAAGAACAATTGATCAAATTTTCAGGAAATTTGGAGTAATATATTCTGAGAAAAAAGTACATAAAACAGCGACATCTAGGAGCAATAAATATACTTATCTGCCTAGGAATTGAATCGAACAGCGATTGGATGGCATATTCGGGCACAGTACTTCATGAAGCTTCAACCTGATGCCCCAGTTCACCGACCACAGTTACTGGTGAGTGGTGGCACGCCAGTCACTTTTCAACGATTAAACAGTCATTTTCATTGGCACGAGATCAGGAGAATGCACTGGTCAGGGAAACATTCAAACACATTCTGTATCAAGGAAGGTCTGGACAATATGGAAAACTTGTAGTTGCGCATTGTCATGCTTAAATGCTGTGCTACAGGGGCCTCGAATATCGAGCAGAGTGGCGGGCCTTAACTCGTCAGAAATGTAATGGTTGCTATTCAGGGTGCTGGGAATGTGAATAAGAGGTTATAGAGACGTGTATCCAATGTGACTCCATACCATCACTGCAAGTGATGGGTCAGTATGATGATTAGAATGCCAGCTGACAATGTGCATTATTCACAATGCTGTTAAATACAGATGAGGCAATCTTGTTGCTGTAAACAGGATTGTGATTTGTCAGAAAGGCAATGTCATGCCATTCCTGCACAAAAGTTTGTCGTTGATCACAAATTAAAGTTGCCCATGTCAGTGATGTAGCTGTAAGGATCACCGAAATTCTTATAGCAACATACTGGGTCACCACCTGGAGTGATGGCATGTGATACTACTAGATACACATCCTTATCACCTCTTGTTCACTTTCCTGGAACTCTGAATAGCGGCCATTACATTTCGGACGAGTTAAGGCCCGTCGCTCTGTGCAATATTCGAGGCCTTTGAAACGCAACATTTAAGCATGACAATGCACAACCGCAAGTTTTCCATATTGTCCAGACCTTTCTTGATACAGAATGTGTTCGATTGTTGCCCTGACCAGCATGTTCTTCTGATCTTGTGCCAATGAAAATGATTGTTTGATCGCTGAAAAGTGAGTGGTGCACCACCACTCACCAGTCACTGCAGTCAATGAACTGGTGCATCGGGTTGAAGCTTCATGAAGTACTGTACCCGAATATGCCATCTAATTGCTGTTCGATTCAATGCCCAGGCAGATAAGTACAGTTATTGCTCCTAGAGGTCACTGTTTTCTCAGAATATATTACTCCAAATTTCCTGAAAATTTGATCAATTGTTCTTCCTGCTCTAATATAAGTGCCCAATAAATATCATTTTGATATTTGCATTTCTTTTTGGTGTTACATTTTGGATGTCATGTAGTGTAATAATATATATATCATTCACAAATCCAGAAAAAAGCGCCTATTCATTCTAGCAAAATTGAGAAGTTATTCATTTTCTATAGTATATTTTATTAATTTGTTACAGGTGTTGGACAAAATAATGTGAACACTTTCGCTTTTTAATGTTTTGTCAAATATCTTAAAAAATACTTAATGTGTTGTTCTTAAATTTTGGGAATAAGGAAAACATGTCTTTCCTCATATTTTTCAGCAAAGATTTTGTAACGAAAGCCATTAGGGAACGAACAACAAATCCAATAAACTAAAAAGTTTTTGTGATAACCCTGTATATGGAAAAGCTTTGATTGATCTGCAAATTTTAGATATGATTATAGATTTTATATTTTATACATGCATACAGTTTTGCGAGGCTATCTTGAACATTTAAGGAGTTATTAATACTTTAGTAAAAAATGCAAAACTTTTTCGCAAGTTTTTACTTTATAACTCCAAAGGCTTTTCTTCAAATTTCATGAAACTTTCGGAAAACATGACAACATATATCTAAGTCATTATACTATAGTTTAAAACAAATATATTTAATATTCAAAAAGATATGAACAGTTGTAGTAAATAATTTATTACTGTGCATGCTTAGCCTATAGCAAAAAAAACCTTGACATAGTTTGATACCCAACTGTATAGAGCACCTTATAAAAACACTCAGTTGTTTATCACAAAATTTCATAGAGATATCGGTGATTAAATAAGCTGTTTTTCAGATGTTTTCTAAAAAAGTCTTTACGATAAGGGGTCATTCACAAATAAAAGTTTGTATCAGAAAAAACTATGTTACACAACAAAACTTAATACAATATTTTGATTATTATTATTATTATTTAAATAGGTATGTACCACATACCTATAAAAAAAGAAAAATGAATTGTTTGACAAGAAAAATTAAATTTTTTTCTGATACGAATTTTCATTTGTGAATAACCCCTTATCGTAAAGACTTTTTAAGGAAACCGTTGAAAAACAGCTCATTTAATCACCAATATCTCTACAATTTTTTGTGATATTCAACTGAATTTTTTATATAAGGTTCTCTATACAGTTGAGTATTAAACTACATCAGTTTTTTTTCTACAGTCCATGCATGCACAGTAATAAATTACTTACTACAATTGTCCATATCTCTTTGAATATTAAATATATGTGCTTTGAACTACAGTATAATGATTTAGGCATATGTTGTTAGGTTTTTTGAAAGTTCCATGAAATTTGACGAAAAAACTTTGGAGTTATAAAGTAAAAACTTGCAAAAAATTTTTGCATTTTTGAATAAAATATTAATAACTCCTTAAATATTTCAGATATCCTCACAAAACTCTACACACTTATAAAATATAACATTTATAACCATATCTAAAGTTTGCAGATCAATTGAAGCTTTTCCATATACAGGGTTATCACAAATACTTTTTATTTTATTGGATTTTTTTTTTTTTTTTTTTTTTTTTTCCCTTAAGAGCCTTCATGACAAAATCTTCACTGAAAAATATGAGGAAAGACATGTTTTCCTTATTCCCAAAATTCAAGAACAACACATTAAGTATTTTTCAAGATATTTGACAAAACGTAAAAAAGCAAAAGTGTTCACATTATTTTGTTAAATACCTATATATTATTTATATAAAAACTAGTTCACAATGAAACATAAAAACTAAATTATCTAAAAAGTTTAGTACCCATTGTTCAGTTATAATAAATAATCTTTAATTTACTAATTTCACTGTTATTAACATATTATTTCATTTTGCAGTTCGCTATTGGATTGGACCTTTTGCAACACCAGAATATTTACACACCACATCAGGATTACCTAAAACAAGGTCTGGGAAAATTCTACGCCGTGTTTTACGCAAGATAGCTGCAAATGATCGTGAACTTGGAGATCTTACTTCACTTGCTGATGATACATTGATTGAAAAGTTATTTCAAAGTCGCCCTGAGACTGCATAGATTAAGGGACCCTGCTTATATTTGAGAATGGCGCTTCAATAATAGCTGCATGCTTGCTTATATGTATGTTGCTTTGCAGTAAATGATTCTGAACATAAGAATAAATTACTAAATTATAATGTGATATTTAAATTATAAAATGAATAAAAAATTTTATTTTCAAAGATGACAAGGCATTTAAATTGTCGAAGTTTTCATAAATAAAAGCAGCATTCAAATAACTTGTTGTGAGATTCTTAGTATTGTAGCATAAAGGGTAAATATGGCGCTATCTCTATTATAATAAGGGTCTCTTATGAATAGTCATAGAAGGATAATGAAACATATCATGAACTCATAGTTATAAAAATTAGCTAATCAAATTTAGATCATATCTAACCTGCCTCATATAGGTTCAAAAATAAGTTATATTTTTTGAGCTTTTATTTGATAATTCTTTACACAGGGGCATTTGTTAACCTGGCATTACATTATATATTTTAAAAAGTATGCCCAATGTATTATTTTCAGGTATATTATACCAATAACATATCATTAAAGAAATTAAAATTTATTTTGATGGAACAAAAAAATATGAGAAATTTAAATATATCAAAGATTAACAGGGGATTAAATTGATATTTTTAAAAATTAGACTGGTGTATGAACATGACCTTCAGATGAAGATAAAACACATATTGTATGTTCCGAATGCCTAGATATAGTAATGTTTGCCTTGTATTGTGATTTAGTCTATGCCATACAAAATGGTGTCTAAACATATCATGAACTGCATATAACTGTTGTAATAATGGTGATAAGCCTCAAATACCTATAGTTTTACATTTAATGAAATTTTATTGTCATTGTTGGTACCTGTTCCTTTATACTTAGATTTTTATGTTATAATAAAATATTAACTTGTTTTAAATAAATGAAAATATTTATTTATCAGTTACAATAAATAAAAAAATGGATGAGAGAGAAAGGAAATATGCATTTATTTTTTCCATTCTTACTTTTTCAAGTGACTTTAATTGACACAAATTATCACTCCTATGATATATTAAAGTGATTCTAAACATTTTTTTTTTTTTTTAATGTAAATAACTGAGAAGAGATTTTCAAAATAAAATCTATTTTTTTTTTTTTTTTTTTTTTTTAAGTTTATGTTTCACTGCTAATGCTATGTACTTCCACTTCAATAAAGGGGGAAAATTTATCTGTAAAGTTTAAAAAGGTTAAAAAAAAAAAAAAACAAGATATAAAACAGTAATAAATATTTTATTTGAAATCTGCATAAAGACTTATATTTCATGTACAGAAATAGTCCTTAACAAAAATATTTTACATGTCTGTAAACAAAAAAGAAAATATACATCTGTATGACCCCATATATTCTTAGTTTATAGTTATCTGTGGGAAAACTGGTCCCACACAGATAATTTACCATCACAGAACATTAAGTTAGAAGTTGGTAAAGGAAGTTCAGTATCACATCCTGGACGATTTGGGAGGAAAGAAATATTTTGACGAGTATCATTACCAGATATTAAAGGCTAAAAAAAAAAAAAAAAAAAATTATAAATAAGACATTATTTTAATAACATAAATACATCATACATTGCATAGAAAAATAACAAATTTTTGAAAAAGATTGTTTGATTACAGATATGGCATTTTGAAGTAATGCTAAAGAAAAAAATACAAAATACATTATGATTATGGTGAATAACAGGAGGAAGACAAACACTACTTAATATTAATACACAGAAAAATATTTTATTATGTGACAAAAATCGTAGATTTAAAACTTTTTTAAATTGGGAGATTACATAGGAAACAAAAGAAAAATAAAATAAACATATGTAATAATTAAAACACTAAACAAATTTCTACATAAAATGTGGAAGCTTGGAAATTCTCTCCTCTCTCTGTTTTATTAAAATAAAAATTTTATATTTATGCTACAGATAATGTAACTACATACTTAAAATATAGATAACATCTACAGGCAGCCTAACTATATTAATAACAAATCAAAGAAAAATTGAATGTAAAAATTGTAAGAGAGTAACAATTATTGTTTCTATATCACATGCAGCTGAATACACAAAACAATTTTCTGTTATTGATACTGGATTCAAATGCTGCCAAAATTGTCAGCATTTGCCAAAAACTTGAAGCATAAAAGTAATCATAAAAATTAATGGAAGAACCAAAGAAAAAAAGTGATGCAACAGTAGTTGAAAAATTAGAAAATTTTAATGAAAATTGAAACAGCATACCAAAGAAATGGTAAAAACAAAGTAATGAAACAATAACAATAAGAAATAAAGAAATTAAAATGAAAAAAGAGGCATCAAAACTGAAAATATTTAAAAATATCTGAAATCATTTGAGTTTTAGGATGCAGCTGCTGCCCCATAAACTCAATTTTTATAAATACTAAATAGTCCCTTATACATACATACACACACACACACATATATATATATATATATATATATCAGTGGCGTAGCATGATATTTGAAACTGGGCATGTTCTGAAGCCAACTGTGGAAACAGCACTACTTCTAAATTCGTTATCATTTCTTATAATTTAAGTACGTAAATTTCCAATTTCTTCAAACCATAAATATAATTTTACACACGTATTTTATCGAATTTATCGTGACAGCATTTATTTAAATGCCACTTATTATAATTTATTGAAGAACCAGTAGGCTTTGCATGCTTCACTGGTTACTACATAAAAATGAATTTTCAAAGAAATTGAATCACTAATTTTTTATACATCACTTTATATATATATATATAAATTCATTAAAGTCACGCAAAATATAGCAGTGACTTTCTTCCAATGTTGGATCCGGGGTCCCATTGCTTGTGATAGCGCTTTAACTCGGACCACAAATAGTTCTTATACATGAACTTAATTATTGAACATTTTAATAAAGTTAAAAATGTAATAAGTATAATTATTTTTATTATATTGACGTTAGATACCAAAAGAAAAGAAGAAAAAAAAAATTAAAAAATGATAAACGTTTTTGCCTTTCAAAGAAATTTTTAATTTTCCAAATAAAAAATGGTTTTGAAGAGGCAACTATTGAAATAAAATATCTTATTTTGCTCAATTAAAATAAAAATCTGTCGATAGCTTCGCTTTTTAAAACGCATCCCCAGACAGAGAAAGCGTTTATGTAGTAACTGTAATAAGCTAGTAACCATTGCTAAGGAATGGAGACGATTAAAAATAAAAACCAGGCAATTCGAATAAAATTTAGGAAAAGGAAAAATTTGAGGAGATGGGGGCGGGGGGAGGAGATATTCTGATTCAAAAAAAAAAAAAAAAAAAGACAAAATCTCGATGAAGTGCGCATTTGCAGCATCCAAGCTATACCTTTGTCACATTTTGTAGCTCTGTAATCAAAGGCCTTAGCTTCAGAGCCAAGTTCTTACAAAAAAAAATTTTGATACCACTATTATTATATTGAAAATTTTCACTTCATGAATCGTAGATATTCATTTTACATGTTTAAAAAAAAAATTCTATATTAAAATAATGGTATCTAAATTTTTATTTATGAAACTGTCCAGAGTGCACGCAGACACACAGGGAGAGACAGACAATTCTCTTTACTCATGTAGAGAGACAACATAAGTAAAATTTTGATCATAATTTTATTTCTTTCTGAAGTTTTCATTTGGTATGAGTTGTTTAGGTAAAAAAAAAAAAAAAAGCTTTGAACTTTCCTGTCTCATAAAATAACAGAGATATTTTTTCAGAAATTTGTGCAAATTTCATTTCAATTGTTGAATGATTATTTATAAATAAATTTAGTTTTTTCTCTTTGTTAAAAGTTTTTTTTTTTTTTTTTTTTTTTTTATTTTTATTACATCATTGTAAAATAAAGCATTAAATTTTACTTTATCAATAATAGTATTTTTGAACTGACAACATCGTCAATCTATTCAGTCTTTTTTGTCTTTGAGTAGATGGACAAAATGGAAAAACTAGTTCTCACTGACTTTTACGGAAGATAAGAAAATGAAAATTTGACATAGACTAAAGGTCTATCTTTTAATTAATTTTTATTAAGCAGATCACATACAGTGGAAACATTAATCTTTAAGTTTTAAGGGTTTCAATAAAAAGTAACCTGACCAGTGTTCAACTGTTATGACACATCAAATACGAAAGTCTCAACAAAAAAAAACAGTTTTATTCAACAAAGCATAAATATATATTAAACTTTCAAAAAATATGACAAAAACATGATTACCTTTTCAGGTGATGAACCAGACATAGTAATAAGCACAATCAGATATCCATAACAATGCACTTGAAGAACAATCACAAAGCATCCGCGATCACCAGGTTGATCAGCGGGAAAATAGGATGATAACTATACTTCTGCGATCGCCAGGTTGATCAGTGAAAGTAAGACGAGATGTATTAACACAAAGTAGCAACGATGAAGATTATGCTCATACACTGTTAATTATATGATTTAATTTAGAAGACTTTAATTTAACTTTTTAATCAACTTCAGACTTTTTAAACTTAATAAATGCTACTTAAAAAGTAGCTAAACAGAATATAACATCATTAAAAAAACAAATATAACGACCTCGTTTCAAAAACATCGATTATCAATTTTTATTTCAAGAGTTCTCATCACCCGCGAATGACGAAAAAACTTTATCCTTTAAGAAGGAACAAATTTAAAAAAACAAAAACTTAACAATTTAAACATATGTAAATTTTCAACAACGGCAGCCATCGTTTCTAAAAATGCAAAAGCCAAAAGAGCATAACTAGCTTAGCTGTAATAACACTAAAACACATACACCAGTGCTTAGCCATCAACAGCTTAAAGCTGCTCAATTATTCACAAACTACTACTTCATTTCTAATTGAAGACTAGCTGGCCATTGCTGACAACTGCACTTTAACACACACGCCGCGATCTTTTTATACTGATCAAAATCTAGTCAAAATCTACATATAAACAATACATTACTATTGCCACTCAACGGTCATAGCTGAAAATACAATTTACTATAACTATTTCAATAGAAGTGGCAACAGTAAAAATAAGAAAAATTATGCAGAGCAAAAATGGCAACGGCAACGATGTAAACAAAACATCGATCGTTAAGGCGTGATGCAGGCAAAGATGGCTGACCGAATTTTAAGTAAAGAAAACTTTAAATTTAAAGAAAAGGTAAGTTAACAGTTATATAATAAAAAATAAGCATTTATATTTATAAAATTAACAATTTTTTATGTGCGAGGACAATTGATAGATATCAATGCCAGTGGCGGATCCAGAACTTGACTTTTGGGGGGGGCTAAGATTTTTCAAAGTGCTATTCTAGACCAATAAAAAATTTACAATTGCAATATTCAATAGCGAATGTCAGTGTTTTTGGGGGGGGGGCTTCAGCCCCCTAGTCCCCCCCTTAAATCCGCCACTGATCAATGCCCCCCACCGCAGCATATAAAAATAAATTTAGTTAACAAAATACCATCATGAGATTCCCATAGTCCATGAAAAAGGTATCACAAAATGATACAATAAACTAGTTAATACGAAGATTACCATTGACAAAAATTCAGATTTTCAAGTGATGAAGTACAACTCTCCACCCTGCAGACATACTAAAGAAAAGGTGATATGAAATATACATTATATACAATATTAATTATCTGATAACAATTATATACAATTTAATTTATGTACAAGAATAAATATAATGGATATATATACAGCATATGAAAAAATTATGAAAAAAATGAATATATATACAAATGTACAAATACGCAAGGCGCCTCACGATTTCACACACACATTCACACCATGATAACATAACATAAAAATTATGAAAAACATCTGCAAAGCGAAGAAATCAATTCAAACACAAAAGATTATATAAAGTTACAAAAGATTTATATAAAGATTACTTTTATAAATTTTAACAAATCATTTTTTGTCAACGGCTTCGTAAACGGGTCGGCAAGATTTAATTTAGAGGAAATATACTCAATATGAAATTTGCCCTCATCAAACCAATCCCTTATAAAAAATAGTTTAATATTAACATGACGTGTATGGAAATTCTCAATCCTGGACTTTGTAAAACGTATGGCAGCCTGATTATCAGCATATAAGGTGGGTATATCAAAATTATTTTCTATAAGATTTAAACCAAAACACTCACATAGAATATTGTAAAACCAGTCCTGCTCACGAACACAATCACACATGGAAGCAAATTCTGAGTCCATTGTAGAAATGGTAATCCCCTCCTTTTGTTTATTAGTACGCCAAGAAACAGCAGCACTATCCAAAAGAATTAACTGGCCACCCATAGAAACATAATCGTCCCTATTAGCAGCAAAATCAGCATCAGAATAAGAAATTAATTTAACTTGTGTGCATTTAAGATGGAGCTTATATTGACTGGTGTATTTTATATATCCTAGGAGTTTAAGTAAGCCCTGCCAATGTTTAATACCTGGATTTTGTTGGAACTGTGAGAAAATGTTAATAGCATATGCAATATCAGGTCTTGTGCGATTTGAAATAAAAGAAATACAACCTAAAAGATTTCTATAAGGTAAATGAGAAGCTTCATCGATGTCTGCTTGAATAACAGGACAATCACTCGTTGAAAACTGGATACCTTTAACAATAGGCAAGGAGGAGATAGGTACACGATGATTTTGAAATCTTTTACTAACCTCATCAATGTATTGATTTTGATGAATCAAAACACCTGTATCTGTATACTCAAACTCCACACCTAACAACTTGCGTGTGATACCCAAAATTTTCAAATCAAACTTTGATTTCAATAAACTTAAAATATCATTAGCTTGAGATTCAGTCCTAGCAAAAACAACGATGTCATCAACATAAACCAATAAAACAGAGAAATCATAATAAGAATATGCACAGTTACAATTTTCAAACTTATTAAAACCAAGTTCCAACAAAACTTTATTTAATTCATAAAACCACAGTCTGCCTGATTGATGTAAACCGTACAGTGCTCTATCCAGTTTACAGACCCAGTCCTCTCTACCTTTTTCAGCAAAGCCAACTGGTTGCCTCATGTAAATCTCATCCTTTAAGGGAGCATACAGATAGGCACACTTAACATCACACTGTACAGTCACCCAAAAAAAAAACACCACCCCCCCACCTAATTTCGCCGTAAATTATTGTAGAAACATTTAACTGGTACCGATCGATTTGTAATAACGTCTAGTTTATAACGGTATAGTTAAATTTTTCCTAAGGGGTCGTCTACATATTAAAACTGGCATTAACTTCATTTTTTTCAATAGCAACCCCTATTTTTGACTTCATATTCAGATTTCTGAGATCAAGGCGGTTCGAAAAACATACCTATTTACATACCTTAAATCAATATTAAATAGAGTTACACATGCAAATGTATTAGGGGTCCGTCTATACATTTAGAAAATATAAATCACGATCTACCACCCAGTATACATTATTTATTAAGTTACACACCGGAAAAAAATTTCAGAAATGTTAATTATAAAATAAAAAAAGATGACTAATTCACAGAACTTTCTGAGTTAGTTTATGAATTAAAAGATTTTTATTGGTTTCTATTGATTAAACATCAGATAGTTCACTTCATACGAAGAAAATTAAATAGCTTGAATAGATATTAAAATATCTATAAAAAGAAAAAAAAAAAAAAAAAAGATGAATGGTTTTAAATTTGTTTGAAAATTCAAAATTATTTTAACTCAAGCTGCCGTATAATTGTCTGAAACGGCGGCACTCAACCTGGTTCCCACGGCCGTTTCACAGTGACAATGGGAGTTTGTTCTGATACTGCAGTACTTTCATTTTCTTTAATTGACTTTTTTAAAATATTAAAACAGATTTTTTTATTTTTATTTATTTATTTTTTTAATTAATTATTATTATTTTTTTTTTTCATGACATTATTAAAAACGTTTACGTAAATCTCCACGATATTCTTTTGCTTTTATATTTTATAATGTGTAACAAATTAATATGTAAAATAATAAATCCTACTACTTAATGGGATGTTCTAAAATTCTATACTTTAACACAGATACCGAAGTGGACGGTGGGTGTAGAAAGGCTGACTACCCTTAATCTAAATCTTCACTTGAAAAGGTCAAAATGTTACATAACTCTTTTTTTTTTTTTAAGGAAAAAAGAAGAAGATAAGGAGGAGAAAGAAAGATCAAAACGAATATAAAGCATATTAAACGTTAATACCCTTTAAATACTGGAAAAAGGCGGGGTTTTGTATTGTGTGTCATTTGGGAGCTGTAGATTGCCAGAAAATTACTTTATGTAATAAAACTTTTCATTTAAAGGCTTTTTAAAGCAGCATTATATTTAATACATAGACTATTCAGAAAAAAAAAATACCATTCATCTGGTTCATGAAAAATAAAGAACATTTTCTGGCATTGCTCTATGTATATACATTCTTGTCAACCTATCCCGAAAGATTACTGGTCCTGCCCCTTTCCGTACATTTTTTTCACATCAGTCTTTTTAGAGCCGTGTCAGCCATCGGTGGCTGACACTGATCTTTCCATTTAGGCTAAGTCAGCCGGCAGTGTAAAATATGATATAAAACTACAGAACTTACATAGTTTTAAGTAATTACTGACAATTTATTTAAAATTTACTTCATTTTTTTTTTTTTTTTTTTTTTTTTTTTTTAATAGGATTTTTATAGGATTATATCGTTAAGGCCTAATGGGGTTTATTGAAACTCGATAAACATAACAGGCTTCTAAGCAGCACGTGTGGCCTGAATGGGATTTCCATAAGAATTCGCGTGGCGCTCCATGAGTTAATCGTAAATGTATTTGAAGTTAATTACTCTAAAAATTAAATTGTGTACACACAGGGGCGGGAACTAACAATGTTACGGGTTAGGTTGGCAAGTATGCATATATATATATTGCTTGATTTATAAAAATTTATAACACATTTTCTTTTTTTTTTTTTAGTATTTTGTGTTTATATCTCTTATTAAAAATAAATACAATATTCATATATAAACATTTCCATACAGTAATGTATATAAACATATTGATTAAAGAAGATTTGTTGATATTATATAACTATTCTTCTATCTGTATAGTATATTAACACAAATATATTTTGTAAATTTCACAGCATCGAAAAACAGCAACATAGCTTTCATATCAAGGCTTAATGTAAATAGCCACGCCTTTTCACAAATTTTCTAAAACTTTATAATATAAAGCAAAATAATTTTGCATATTTGTAATTAAATCATTTAAGTTTTGTCTTCAATAATCGATGTAGTAAATACCATTGTGATTTATGCATACCAGCGTCACATATAGAGTCAAATAGGAATATGCAAATTTGTCTTTTTTTTTAAATAGTGTTTCAGCGAATCAGAGGTGGGGCTTCTTTTCTTTTGAAATTCTTTCACTATCCCTCGCCTACATTGTGATAACTTTACAAAAATAGGTCAATTTGTATAATAAACATCGAAATATTGCTTAGGAAACAATAAAAATAACATAAAGGTAAATTAAAATAATTTTCCGTGAAATTATATACAAACATTTACTTATAGAGGAGACAGATTATAACAAGTGACGGCCCCCTAACAGGAATAAAAAGTGAAATATCACTGTAACTCAAAAAATAATGTTAGGAATGAGCTGTAAATTTGGAAACCTATGTTTTTGATGATGCCCGTTCTATTCGTGCAAAAATTAACATAGGTCATAATTCATAATTTTTTCAAATATGAATTTATTAATAATTTTCATAATTCAAAAAATGTTTTTTTAGCAAAAATTTGCATGGAATATGTTTGGGTTACTTCATTCTAACGAATAAAAAAAACAGAATTTAAATATCATAATTATTTCGGAAGATATGATTTAATGTTTGTCACATTCATTTAACATTAGCACCCCCAAACTTTGACAGCTTATAACTCTATGAAAAATTGAGCGAAATATATAAACTATACCATTTTCCGTGATGATTTGATCCAAAGAATTCAAATAAATTATAAAAAATGGGGGTTACCATTGAAAAAAATGAAGTTGATGTCAGTTTTAATATGTAGACGCCCCCCTAAGTAAAATCTAACTATAACATTATAAACTAGACGTTATTACAAACTGATTGGTACCAGTCGCATGCTTCTACGATAATTTACGGCAAAATTAGGTGGGGGGGTGGCGTTTTTTTTTTGGGTGACTGTACATTAAACCAACCGTAACATGAGACTAAAAGAGAGAAAAAGAATCTAACAACAGAAAAATTTATCACAGGCGAAAAGGTCTCATCATAGGATTCACCCTGGACCTGGTTGAAACCTTGCACAACTAATCTAGCCTTGTATCTGACAATGTTGCCCGACTCGTCACGCTTTACTGTGTAAACCCAGCGGTTTCCCAACGCAGTCTTGTTCTCAGGGAGTTTCACAAGATGCCAGACACCTCTCGTGGCCATACATTCTAACTCTTCCAGCATAGCCCCATGCCACTCATCAAACTGTGCAGATTTTAAAGCCTGTTTATACGTTCTCGGGACCACCACATCTAGTCAACTAGTCGTGCTGGACGCGGAAGGTATAACACCAGGGTTAACAATACCAGAAAACTTATTAAACTTAGAAAAATCAAAATCAGCAGGGTTAAAAACAATATTATTTAAATTACAGAATTTTTCAAGATCGTTAGGTGACCTTTGACAACACTTTTTACCCTCTCCATCAGGATAATAGTAAATATCGACTTTATCTCCCTTAGGTCGAGGTACAACCTTCCGGTACCATATGGAATTGGTCATCCAGTTAGGAGAAGTAGTATGGGGAGTAACTTGAGGAGCAGGAGTAACAGGAGAGACGGCTGGGACGACAACTTCAGTCTCGCTGGGCAAGACCCCAGAGGTACCAGGCTCTGGACCAGGAAGATGGTACCGGTCAACGGGCCGTGGTTGTTCCTCTGGGACAAGCACCAACTCAAAAGAAGAGTCGCCCATTACCGCTCCACTGCGTAAAACATCACCGCTTTCAACAAAAGATACATTTATAGTCTCCACAACTTTCTTCTCATCTTCCAACCAGACCCTGTAACCACGAGTACGTAATGCATAGCCCACAAGGACACCACGTTTTGATTTGGAGTCTAACTTGTGCTTACGTCTGACCTTTGGGACACCCACATATGTCAAAGTACCGAATGGTCTTAAATGTCGAACAGAAGGCTTATTTCCTGAATAGAGTTCAAATGGAGTTTTAAAGTTCCCACCGTGACAAACCCTGTTCCATGCATAATTAAAATGTAAACATGCTTCAGGCCAAAAATCATCAGATAAACCACTGGATTTTAACATTGCCCGGACACAGTTCATGATAGTCTGGTTGAATCTTTCACAAACTCCATTTTCTTCTGGTGTGTAAAAGTTGGTCAATTCATGATTTATTCCATTTTCTCTACAAAAAACCTTAAAAGAATCATTATCAAACTCTTTACCATTGTCAGTTCTGATCGACTTCAACTTGGTTCCCAAAAACCTTTCGGCCCTCAAAACATGTCTCTTAAAGACCTCAAAACACATAGATTTTTCCTGGAGGGGGTAAACGGATGATCTACCAGAGAAATCATCTCTTATAGATAAGAAAAAACGTTCACCTTTTTTCCCAGGAATCTTAATTGGACCCCAAGTATCCATGAAAAGTCGATCTAAAGGTTTTTTGGAAGAAGAATGACTCAAAGGTTTGAAAGAAATACGATTTTGCTTACTCACATGACAGGGATCACAAAAAAAATTATAAACTGATTTTAAATTGGGCAGACCTTTAACAGCAGAATTACGGATAGTATTAAAGATTAAATCAGGACTTAGATGATCAAAACGAAGATGCCAGGTATCAAAATCTTTTATATTAACAGGTTTTATTACAGGAAAAGCTGAAATTTCAGCATTATCATTTAAATTTTCATTAGAATTCTACCCCCCACTCAATTTAACACTATGCTTGTTTTTAAGTACTTTAGGAAATGTATAATAAATCCCGTCATGGAGTTTAGCAGAAAAAAGAAAATCACCATACTTGTCGACCACGTTTATTTTGCCAGCCTCACCAATAAATTTTGCACCACCCTGGTCGAATCTAGAACCACTCAAAAGATTTTTCCTCAAGTTCGGCGAGTACAAAACATTCCAGAGTTTAATAACAGTCCCATTAAAACTCAACTCCACTTCTCCTTTACCAGTAATGGGAAAAGTGACACCATCAACAGCCACGTGTAACTCATCACCAGAAATTTCAGAAAAATTACAGAAAGAAGATTTATCTTTGCAGAAATGATGAGAGGCCGCTGTATCATAAGCCCAGCTTCCCTCTCTATCAAAACTACTTAAATTTGCCTCTGCAATAAAATTTTGAGCTTTAGGAGTTTTATCACGTTTTGACTGTTGACCGGAGCCACCCCTCTTAGAAAAATTACTTCTGAGTGGTTTTTCCTTTTCTTTTGCAGCTAGATCATTATTTAATTTAACTTTACAATCTTTAATTACATGGCCTTTTTTTCTACACCTCCAACAAGTAAAAACAGGCCTACGTTTAAATTTTACATTTTGGGCCTCAATAGAACATTCTGTTCTACTTTTATCAAAATTCCTAAGTTGAAGACGCGTTTCCTCGGCACAAAGTTCAATAATAATTTTCTTAAAAGTAAAGTCCTTATCAGGCCAACGAAGAATTTGTTGAACAACCTGATCAAATTTATCAGGTAGGTATCTCAGCACTTGAAAACAAATATATTCATCTGAAATAGGTTTATTAATGGATTTTAACTGATCAGCGATTTTAGATATTCTAGCTGCAAAAACACCAATAGATTCGCCAGGTTCTAAAAAACATGTCATAATTTCTGAAAAAAGTTTCATATGATGACTTCTACTATCTGGCTGGAAGTTAACTTTCAAGATTTTCCACGCTTCTGAGGGGTCAGTACATTCACTTATTAACCCTCTAAACTCTGTATCGATATTTAGATATAAAATTGACATGGCAGCATTCTGCCTTCTTTTAAAGTCATGCACTGCCTCCTCAGTCACGGATTCACTAACTTTAGGTTCTTTCTCGACACCAATAACGATGTCGTACGCGTTTTTCTCCAGAAGCAAAAATTTAACGTCACACTTCCAACCAGCATAGTTAGTTGAATTTAACCTGGTAATTTGAGGCATAATATTATAAGCCATTTTTAAATGGTTACAAATTATCAATTACACAGTAAACAAGAAGAAAACAACTGGTCAAGTTTAAAAAAATGACACCCTCAAAAAAACTTGCCCATAACCAAATGACATAGACTAAAGGTCTATCTTTTAATTAATTTTTATTAAGCAGATCACATACAGTGGAAACATTAATCTTTAAGTTTTAAGGGTTTCAATAAAAAGTAACCTGACCAGTGTTCAACTGTTATGACACATCAAATACGAAAGTCTTAACAAAAAAAAACAGTTTATTCAACAAAGCATAAATATATATTAAACTTTCAAAAAATATGACAAAAACATGATTACCTTTTCAGGTGATGAACCAGACATAGTAATAAGCACAATCAGATATCCATAACAATGCACTTGAAGAACAATCACAAAGCATCCGCGATCGCCAGGTTGATCAGCGGGAAAATAGGATGATAACTATACTTCCGCGATCGCCAGGTTGATCAGCGAAAGTAAGACGAGATGTATTAACACAAAGTAGCAACGATGAAGATTATGCTCATACACTGTTAATTATATGATTTAATTTAACTTTTTAATCAACTTCAGACTTTTTTAACTTAACAAATGCTACTTAAAAAGTAGCTAAACAGAATATAACATCATTAAAAAAACAAATATAACGACCTCGTTTCAAAAACATCGATTATCAATTTTTATTTCAAGAGTTCTCATCACCCGCGAATGACGAAAAAACTTTATCCTTTAAGAAGGAACAAATAAAAAAAAACAAAAACTTAACAATTTAAACATATGTAAATTTTCAACAACGGCAGCCATCGTTTCTAAAAATGCAAAAGCCAAAAGAGCATAACTAGCTTATCTGTAATAACACTAAAACACATACACCAGTGCTTAGCCATCAACAGCTTAAAGCTGCTCAATTATTCACAAACTACTACTTCATTTCTAATTGAAGACTAGCTGGCCATTGCTGACAACTGCACTTTAACACACACGCCGCGATCTTTTTATACTGACTGAAAAGTCAAAATCTACATATAAACAATACATTACTATTGCCACTCAACGGTCATAGCCGAAAATACAATTTACTATAACTATTTCAATAGAAGTGGCAACAGTAAAAATAAGAAAAATTATGTAGAGCAAAAAATGGCAACGGCAACGATGTAAACAAAACATCGATCGTTAAGGTGTGATGCAGGCAAAGATGGCTGACCGAATTTTAAGTAAAGAAAACTTTAAATTTAAAGAAAAGGTAAGTTAACAGTTATATAATAAAAAATAAGCATTTATATTTATAAAATTAACAATTTTTTATGTGCGAGGACAATTGATAGATATCAAAATCCCTAATACTTTAGCAGTACGGGAAAACTACAGGACATGCTCTAGATGAATAGCATGACTTCGATCCTTTAAAGAGCGGAAATCCCCTTGTGTGGGAAAATTAGTGCAATGAATATTTCCTCACACAACAAAAATTCCCTATCAAAGGGTATGCTTTAGAAAAGTAGCATGCCTTACGGAGTAACCGGTCAGGAAACGATGTTTTCCTAGAATTATCTTATGTAACAGAAGGCATTTTCTTTCAGAATAGTTTTCAAAAATTAAATGACGGCTAATGGATGGATGGTAGCGAGTGATTAATAAAACTAGCTGTTAAATTATTATTCTTTCTTTCTTTTTTTAATCAAAATATGTTTGAAGTTTAGACAGTTTTTAGCGGGTATGCGGCGCATGCCTAGCATACCCAGAGAATACGCCACTGATATACAGTGGCGCCAACTTTTGGAAAAGATTGGGTGGGCTCAAGTATTTTTGGGTAAAATGATCAATGCTATAAAGATTTTTACTTTTCAAACATACTATGTAAGGAAAGTATTGTAATCCTGACAAAAATTTTAATTCGAGATTTTGGTGTAGCTATGCGTTTTGAAGTCCTCTGAGTTCAATTTTGCTATTTTTACGGTGACGTATAATGTGTGTATGTGTATATGTTTGTGCGTGAACACGATAGCGTCTAAATGCTTTATTCCAATGAGCTGAAAATTGGTACATATGTTGTAGGTTTGTAGATCATTGTAGCATGAGCCCTATTGATTTTGGTGATTCTAGCACTTAGATTTTTTTCTTTACAGGGACATTACAAAAAATTCTTTACCAGTATGGTCTATGGGTTCAAATTATTTAAAGTGCGGTAATGTCTAAACACCTTATTCAAATAAGCTCAAAATGTTTGCATAATATTATAGGTCACTCTAACACGAACTGTATAGATTTTGGTGAATCTAGCACTTACAGGTTTTTACAGTTACACAACAAAAATTCTTTATCATTATAGTCTATGATCTGAAATTATTTAAAGTGCGATATTATCTAAATGCCTTACCCAATTGAGCTGAAAATTTATGTACATGTTATAAGTCACCAACGAACGAACTGTATAATTTTGAGGACTCTAGCACTTATAGATTTATACATAAGAAAAAACTTTTTATCATTATGGCCTTTGGGTTTCAATTATTTAAAATGCGACAGCGTCTAAACACCTTAGTCAAATGAACTGGGAATTTATACTACATGTTACAGGTCCCCTACACACAAACTGTATAAATTTTAGAGAATATAGCACTTATAGTTATTTACAATATATAACAAAACTTTTTTATTATTAGGTTTATGGACTCAAATTGTGTGTTTTATCTGATATACATGTTATAGGTCAATGTCACGAAATGTATAGATTCTGGAGAATCTAGGATTTATAGATTTTTACAGGGACAGAACGAAATTACTCTATCATTATCATCTATGGGCTCAAATGATTTGAAGAGCAATGGCGTTAATTGAAACAACATACTATATAGAGAAAAATACTCAAATACCCTATTATATATATATTGTTTATTCAATGACTTGTCTTACTTTACTTTTCTATGCAACCATTAATTACTCTATGTTCGGAAAATTGATAAGAGTCACTCCAGATTTTATTTTCATGGGAGAGGGATGAAGGCGGATAAGGATATATTAATTCAATACTATTCAAAGTATAAAGTTATGATGGAATTAAGAATGGACCTTCGTCTGGTCAAGTTTCACTGCAGGGTGAAGGAGGGTGCGCAATATGTTTTCCATGAAACGTCTGTTGCTCTCACCAACAATTTCTTATTTAGAAACCTAATACATATTATAAGAATTTACAGTTTACACTGATCATAATTCATTTGTAAAATATGAAGTTTTTAATTGATATACATTTAAATGTGAGTCCACCGAATTTCCTTTTATGGCTTGTATTCCTAACTTTTTTCAAAGAAAACGCTTTTTTAAACTTCAAAAATATAAATAGATTCAAAGACGGAAGGAGGCTGCTCACCACTCTGCAGCAGTTTTGAGCGATTTTAACCTCCAAAGAGGGGCTCTGACAACAAATGTCACATAACAATGTGAAATTTTGAAAGAGCCCGTTTCTAGAGGTTAAGTCTCCCCCGTTGTTTATTGCATAAACGCTAAAAAAAAAAAAAAATACATTTGCTGCCGGATATAAAATCCCACGCGATAGAGGGCAGAAGTTAATAAAAAACAAAATTTAGGCTTCTAATGAGGAGAATTCGTAGGCAGCTGAAAAAAGTTCAAATTTTTGCGACGGGACTTTGGAAAAGTTAGTAAGATTAGTTTTTAGTTTGTTAAATTGGATAGTTCCATTAGGGTCACAAAGATTTTAGTTTTTAAAAGGGGACGCTCTAAAATGTTAAATAGCCAGTTATTGGGTCTAATTGGAGGATTGAGTAAATGATATGGGACTGTGAGGGGACATGCAAAGTAAGCATGTTCAGGAGAGCCTTCCTCTCCGCACTCGCATCGGGTGGTCCTCGAGCAATGAAAACGAAATAAGTAGGTTCTGAAAGGTCCATAACCCGTCAGAAAGGCTGAAATTGCTGGAGACAAATCAAAGTTATAATTTTTTACTACTGAGTTAATGAGGGCATAGGTGTAGCGTCCTTTGTCTGAAGTATCCCATTCAGCTTGCCATTCTTTCTGGAGATTACGGAAAAGGGACTTTTTGATAAAGGAGGGGGGGAGAGGGAGGAAAAAGCCGATGTCCGGATTTTGAGTGGCTGTTTTAGCCAGCTCATCAACCTTTTCATTGCCCATGACGCCCCGATACGTGAGCTAGAGATGTATTTTCTTGCAGGTTAATTAGAAGTAGTTTAATTTCCGTTACGAGAGGGTGTTTAGACCGATGGCGGTGTATTGCCTATAAGGCTGAGAGACTGTCACTGTAGATTGGAACTGAGTAAAATCTATTTTTTATCTCATTAATCCATAGGAGGGCTTGATAGATGGCAAATAGTTCGGCTTGAAATACGGTGTTGTAATCTCCCAGTCTTGAGGCCCACTGATGAGTCAAGATCCCATCTGAAAGGACACAGAAAGCTGAGCCAACTCCGTGTTCAGTCTTTGACCCATCAGTATACACCGCCACTGGAGCAGAAGGAGAGAAGGCATTAGTTGAGATATTGACTAGGGCATGAGAGGTATCAGCTGCAGGGTGAATATGCCAACTGCATGTTTTACGTTGTATTTCTGAATTGGGGAAGTGTTCATTTTGCAGTGAAGTGTTACTCAGTTGTAGAATGTTTGTTTTAAGAAATTCATATTTAACTGTTAGGTAGATAGGTGGAATCCTGGTGATCACCGTCAATGCGTCAGTGGAAATAGTTCTATAACCCCTGGAAATTTGCAATAAGAAAATTCTTTGAAGAGAGAAGAGTTTGAGTTTTGCTGTTTTTTAAAGATTTCCCCCCCCCCCCAAATTCCAGCCCCGTAAGTTATGATTTTTTCTACTAATAAATGAGAATAACGAAAATTAGGTGAGCTGCGAGAGCAAATTATTGGGTGGGCTCGTGCCCCACGGGCCCATATAAGTTGGTGCCACTGCTCATATATATATAGTAAAATCTTCCCCTTAAATACTTAATTAATATAGATGTATTGTTATTTAACTTATTGCACACAAGGAACAAGCTTGGGCTCACTCAAAGACTTATTTATGCCTTTAAGACATCAAAAACAAACTAAAAAGTATTAAGGATCGTCCTGTATAAGAAACTTGAAATAATCTATAACGTTTAAAGATGGCTTTACTTACACAATGGAAAGTTTGTATATATTTTCTTAAAGGTTCATGCATATCCATGAAGATATAAATGTCTATTATAATATTTTCTACAAGCATTTAATCACATTACAAAGAATATTCCAGCATTTTTACAAAAGCTTAGAGAAAATTTGACAAAATACACAAAAAGTATTATATTAAAATTTGAAATTAATGCATAAAAAAACTGTTCTATTTAAATTTTCACTGAAAAAATGCGAATTCAATACCGAATGCATACAATGTACAGTTGGGTAAAAAAAAACCACAGTACTCAACGTAACTTCGTTGCTAATATATGTAGAAAAATGTTATGGGTATCATTCGACGGGGAATTGTGAGTAGTTTCAGAAAATGAACTGAAATTTTGAATTGGGGGTCGTCTACATATTAAAATGCGCACCAACTTTGATTTTTTCAATGGTAATGCCCCATTTTTATTTTATATTTCAATTCCTGGGATCGCAACAATGCAAAAAAGTATATTGGTTGTATATTTTACTTATTTTTCACAGAGATATAAGTGTTCAAAGTTTGAAGGTGCTAATGTTAAATTCATATTTCAAACTTTTATTAATATTTTCACAAAAAATAACTTGATCGATATATATATATATTTACGAGATTCAGTGAAGAAAGCCAAACGTAATCCACCATTACTTTTGTTTCTGAAAAATAGTTTTAATTAAAAAAAATATTAATAGATTCATATTCATAAAAATTATGAATTATGACCTATATTAATTTTTACATAAAATGAATCCTAATGCTGAAAAATATGGGTGTGCAAATTTGCAGCTCATTCCAGTTATTAGTTTTCGAGATATAAATAAATCTTTCTTTTGGAGTGGTTTAGGGGGCCGTCTCTTATAAAGTTTTGCATGAGATAACGAATCAAATCTTAAAAAATAACAAAGAAAATTAAACAAAATAATTTTAATTCTTACTTTCGGGTCAAATTATATAACAACAACGTCAAACGCAAAGAAATGAAACAAAAATGATGATTTTTAGACATTAGTGTTAGCATCAAGAATTTCTGTTTTCTAAAGAAGACAAGTCATCGTTCTTCAAAACAAAACAATACTAAATGTAACATTGAGTATTTGTGTTAAACAATTTTATGTTGACAAAAATATGCACAAGTGGTATTTACTTCATCGAATACTGGTGAGAAATTTTGAATCTTTTAAATGAACACTAGAAGAAAAGAAATAACTAAATAGGTGGGGTTTACTGTTTTAAATAGAAAAATAGGTTAAATGTAAAAACTAAATGAAATCGGAATGCAAGAAAGACTTGTAAAATCGTATCTTAACTACCGTCATAGTTAAAGGCTTAATCATTTAATTCACACATTGCTTTATTTTTATTTAATTATTTATTTTGTAGGGGGGAGGATTATTATTTTAAGGATACTTCAGTCTTTAAAATTTTATTAATATATTTTAACTTTATATATTTTTAAAAAAATATACTTTTACTTTTATAAATATATTTTAACACTTTTTGCGATCGCAGAATTTGTCTTTTTGACAGTAAGATCCGCCAACGGGCATAATTCTCTCAAAATAAAATATTTCAGAACAAATTTTCTGTATTCACAATTATATTACAAATGGATATACATTATAATTATATTCTTTCTAATCAATATATTTCTATCCATAGTATATTTTATTGCAAAAATATGAACACTAGGTACACACTTAAGAAATAAGTAACACACAAATAACGAAAGAAACACCCACTGAGAGAGTTACAGATTTTCAAATGACGTGAATCTACATCAGCAGTCACGAAAGGTTTAATTAAGAAATTATATTTTCATAGAAATTATAAAATGAATCTTACAGTTCCAAAGATTTCAACTGACCCAAAACTGGTAAGTGCGATTAAAATTGTTTAATATTTACTTCATGAACCCTTACAATAATTTATCCGAAAAGATTTAGTTTATGTGTTGTTGTATATGTATATCTATAGTATTTCATTTCGTATATTATGTTACACCTACGAAAGAAAATTTAATCTTTATCGGGGATTAGTACAGCCATAATAGACACTTTTACTTGAAAAATATTGCATTTTTTTCAAAGAATACAGTTTGGATAATTCGAAAGTGTAATGTATGTAAATAGACTTAAAATAATCTAAAAAAGTACTGAAGTACATACAAATCTAAGAAACTGGATTCAGGATAATTAAGGAACTAGAAACGGATCATTGTTTTTATTAATTTTCATAATTCTTTTTTTCCTGAAAGATTTCTGGTTTAAAACATTAAAATTTTGTCTATTTCTTATAGGATCTTAATTTTATTTTTCTACATTTACAGATAACCCCTAACACATTTTTGATTATAACTCTATTAATACTAAAGATAAAGTATACAAACAATATACTTTTCCGCACTGCCAGACTCTCGGAAATTTGAATATGAAGTCGAAATTGGGTACTGCTATTGAAAAAATCAAAGTTGGCGCTCATTTGAATATGTAGCTAACCCCTAATTCAAAATTCGACAGCATTTTCAAAATGTGAATTTAATTTCCTGTTGAATGGTGTCTATTAAATTTTTCTGCGTCAATTAATAATGAAATTACAGCAAGTGCTGCGATTTTTTTCCCCCAACTGTACATCTTTTGCTCGAAGAAGTAATTATACTGGAGCTTTCAAGAAAAGTCAATAAAGTTATACATGTATATTTTATTTATATTTCTTGACATGAAACAGACCTTGTATAGTCTTTTTCAAAAGGTCTGTACACATGTTATTTTAATATGCCATATTCATACATGAGCAACAGTATGCACAATATAAATATGTTTCATAAATGATATCAGGTTTAAATTGGGGAACATCTATCATATCTAAATATTCATTACGAGCAATGTAAGCCATATTAGTAATCACTGTTTCTGAGAGGGAGTAAGTTTTAGTAAACGAATAAAATTAACCTCAACATAGCTAAACTTTGAAGCTTAAAAAATAGGAAGATTTCTGCACCGAAGTAGGAATACAGGGTTCGCACTAAGAAAAAAAAATGAGTGGGATTCTCCCACTCTAACAAAAAAATTAAGTGGGATTTTGAAAATTTAAGTGAGATTTTTGAAATTTAAGTCAGTAATTACATTTTACAGAAAAAAAGTATTTTCAAGAAATATGCAAATTACAGACATGGGATTGCTGAAATTAGAAATTAGCCTGAGTATTAATTTTCTTATATTGATTTGGAAAAAAATTTCTTACCTGAAAAATCTATTCTTCATTTCCCCCATGTTTACAAATTTGGTATAGATATGACACCCAAATAAAGATTTAATTTAACTGAGAAAAAATAAATAGATTCATTAAGTTCAGCACTAAAGGTCTAAAAATAATTACATATGTCAGAAATATTGAGCACTTCTATCGCTTAATTGTTTCTAGAATTGTATTTCCACAACCCGTATTTCGGAGATGGGAAAGAGGGGGAAAGGGGATTAAAAAAATAATTACAGAGTAAGAATATTAAACTCTTTCAATTCTACTTCTAGAATCTAATAAAGCAAGTTTAAAATGAATATATATAAATATAATTTATGTTTCAGATGGGTAAATATTGGGAAACAAGACTTCTGCAGAACATTTGATTGCTGATCGCTAGATGGAGATAAATGAAGGGGGAGGTGGGCAAAAAATAATTACATGAGCAAAAAATATTTAACAATTGTATTTATTTACAGGTTCTAGAATCTCATAAAGCAAGTTTGAAATGGATATTGATATTTATGTTGTGGATGGAGAAAGATTAGGAATCGGAAGCTTTTGTAGACCATTTGATCGCCGATTGTTCCATTTTTATTTATTTATTTTTTAACGAACGATATCCGCGATTTTTTTAAAAACGGAAAAGGTAAATTCGCGGAATTCAATGAATTAGATTTAAAAAAAAAAAAAAAAAAAAAAATCGCGGGAAAATAAGTGCGGGAAAATCGCGCACATGAAAAATTTTTAAGTGGGATTTTTTTTAATATTGCGCGATTCCCGCGATCCCGCGCTCTAGCGCGAACCCTGGAATATATATATACTAATTTATGATATCTTTTTTCTTTTCATCTTTTTTTTTTTTTTTTTTTAAATAGAAAATACATATTTTATAGCAACTTAACAGTTTAACAAAATAATAAAGTCCTTAAAAAGATGACTAGTAGTTTTATGACATAATGAGAACATTCACAATGCATGAATATAATTTTACTCGAAATCAGTATTTCTGATACAAGTCTTTTACCATTCTAATTACCGTATATTTCCGTGTATAAGCCGAGAATTTTTGGAAATTTTTTGGAAGCTGAATTATAGTGGTCGGCTTATATACGGATCTACATTTCTAGCAAAAAACATACTTCAGAAACAATGATTGAATACATACATTTTTAGCTTAAAAAGTATATATAAAGTAAAATAGTGATATTAAACTTTATTTTTAAATAATTATCACATATAAAATCTTAAATTAGCAATTTTAAATTTATTTCACGAAACGCTCGATGTAGTCACGTGTGTTTACATTTCTTTTTGACCTGCCGGTAGGTAACTGAAGTCATCGGCAGAGTGCACGAACGGAGTAAATTCTCTGTCTGATTCAGAAATAGTATAAGAGAAACTTGGAAAAACAGGACTCCCGATCATATTTTTAATTTATACAATTAAATTTAAATCATCTCTGTTTAAATTGTTTCTAGGCTTACACTAGCAAAAGCGGCAAAGCTTTGTTTTTTTTATAGAAGTATTTTTATTTTGTTGAAGATTGCCTTGAAGCACTGATAAAAATACTGAAAAGTAGAAATATACAAAATAATTTTAATACGTCATTAAAAAAAATCGATGCAATCGGTCTTTACACGGCTTATTTATGTAAACATCCAGCGGCGGCATTGCTTCATCGACGTTAGGGTTAGGTCTCCCGGCGTCCCGGCCCGGTATTACGGTAACAATTGTTTTTAGCTGCCGGGACTTGCGTTCGCGTCTGTGTTTGCCTCCCTTCTGATAGGGTTGCCAGAGTTAAAACTATCGCCGTTGCCGAACACACTGCGAACGTTTTACGTTATGGCTAAGCAAGGTAAGGAATTCTATTGGATAAGCACGCATTTCGCGCAATTTCATTGGACATATTATCCTGAAGGTTGTATAGATTGGCAATATTTTCTCCATTTTGGCGATATACTCGAACTTTAAAAAGAGTATTTTTTCAATTCGGCTTATACACGGGTTTGCAATTTTGGGCAAATTTCTGCAGGGAAAAATGTACTCTCGGCTTATGTACGGATCGGCTTATATTCGGAAATATACGGTAATCAATTTAGTGACACTGTATTTTGAACTCCAGGAAAAAAATTGCACTAATTTATTAAAAATATATTTCCTATCTTGCATTTTCAGCTAGTGTTATTATGAATCTTACATAAGAACATTATTTTTGTTTGGTGATATAGTATTTTAAACTTACTGAGGAAAAACAAATTCAACAAGTTCTGTAATAAAGTCTAAAAATAATTATATATGTGAGAAATATTAAACACTTTTATATTTTTTATCAGTTCTAAAATATAATAAAACGAGTTTATCAAGAACATTGGTACTTATGTTGTGGATGGAGAAGGATTAAGTATTGTAGGGCTTCTTCAGAATGTTTGATGGTCGATTACTAGTTAAAGATAGGAAGGATGGACACAAATTAATTATATGCATGAGAAATATTAAGCAAGTCAACTTCTTTATAGGTTCTAGAGTGTAATATTTCAAGCTTAAAATGAATATTGACATTTACATGCCTAAGAGTGGTAAAACACTCTTGAAAAAGAGAGAAAAGAGACTAAAATGTTAAAAAAAAAAAAGAGACAAGTTTTTCCGTTATAAATGAATATTATGAACACATATGTGAAACTAATGTATATACTGCAGTGGCATACCAAAGGTACGGTGGAAAGGGTGGGTCACCCTGGGTCTCTGATCATGAGGGGTATCTCTGAAATAACTTAATCTTTAAGAATATATCTGGTGAAGCTGTTGTGCCATTATCTTAATTTGAAACATTCCCTGCAATTCCACTTTAAGTTGTAAGTTCCAGTCTAAAGAGCTTTAATGTGCAAAATGTGCCATTAACGTACACTAACTGTTGGCCACTAACGTACAGTATAGGATCTGTTATCTGGAATCCCATTATCCAGAATGCTCCAAAAACCAGAATGCAAAATGCTAACCAAAATTTAATAGTGAAAAGAAATACACCAGTAGCAGTCAGAATTATATTCTTGCGACCTACTTTCTTTAATGCGTCAGTGTTATTCTGGAAAAATATGGTGAGTAGAAAATTGTCCAAATAATTACCTGATAATTTGTAAATTTAGATTAGAAAATAAATTTTTATGGATTTTTTAATAAACTAATAGCACATACCCCATTGAGTCCACACCAGCAGCAGGGTGTCTACTGACTTGACAGAAAAAAAATTCATGACCTAAAAAAAATTTTCATGACCTTTTTTATCAAGTTATCTAATCTTTCTTTTTGACCTGTAACTAGGTGGGGAGGAGGCATCAGTCTCAGAGACCACTTCAAAATTCTTTTCTATCACCCCTATTCTATTTTAGCTCGATTGGACAGATACATCCAGTAGCTTCTTTTTTTGTGACACTGACACTGATTTCTCACTGGCTAGAAAATTTTGCACCTGCTTCCTTTTGAAATTCTTTTATTTTTTTACGGTCGGTTTGAGAGACCTCACGTCCCTCAGTGCGTTACAATTTCGAGCAAAGGGAAGAAACATGGGGCCGCAAAACATTCAGCTTTCTGATCCCCGTTATGCAGATGAGTTACAAAGGATTTTAGAAGAAATAAGAAGTGATTTTAGTGACTTTGAAGAGTGTTCGGAAGAATATAACCAAGAAAGTTCGCATTCCACAGATTCTGAAATTCCTGGACAATGAGAATATAGAAACATAGACTGAAACTTCTTCAACTAAATATTATTACGGGAAAAAACGATTCAAGTGGTCATCTCTTGAGCTGCAAAAGAATGTGTGAACTCGTACACATAATATAATTCGTCTTTCAGGACATCGCTCCTATGGAAACTTAGGAAGAAAACCGACTCCGAAAGAGATATGAAATCTTCTTTTTACAAATGAAGTGTTGGAGAGCATAATGAAATGGACTAATGTGAAAATAGGAAAAAGTAGAAATTTTTCTGACACCAGTAAAGCTAAAATTTCTAATGCAACCATCATGGAATTGAGGGTGCTTTTAGGTTTTCTTATATACACATTTATCTTCAAATCTACGCATGAAGATATTGAATGTGTTTTTGCTACAGACAGAACTGGTCGAGATATATTCTGTGCAGTTATGTCAATCAAGATATTTAAATTCTTTATTCTAAATTTGCGATTTGATAATCCCGATGACAGACAAATCTGTAAAATATCGCATCCTGCAGCCCTTATCTCCGATTTATTAAATTCATTTATTGAAAATTCACAGAAGGCTTACACTATTGGCCCCTGTGTTTCTGTAGATGAAATGCTCATAGGTTTCAGTGGCAAATGCCAGTTCAAAATGTATATGCCTCAAAAGCCTGCAAAATATGGGCTTAAAATCATGCGTCTAACTGATGCTTGTAACAGCTATATGTATATATAATGCTTACTTATACTGCGGAAAAGATTCCGATAATATTTTGCATGTACGAAAGTCTGAAGTCATTCAGCAAACTCAAACAAGCTGTTTTACGGCTATTTTACGTTATTGTAAAAATAATGATTTTTACCATAAAGTAAGTGTTCATAAAATATATGGGTGAAATCTTAAATTAATATTTCTATTCATAATTTTTTTTAGAAATTTTAATGTAACACGGTCTTGCAGACCTCACGTCCCCTGCTACGCACAACTTTTTCACCTCCCCTGTTACGGGTTAAATGAACATATTCACTGTCTCTCTCTTTTTTTTTTTACCGATATATCACCTTGCTGTATATTTTTAAAATTACTGTACTGAAAAAATTTTTTTTATTAATAATCTAAGTAAATAGTAATGGAAATCAATCTAAAACAGACACATATTTGTGCAATGTTATACTATTGTAACTATTAGTTTTTTGGGGGATTTGAAAACTGTCATTTATTTTCCTTGCATTAAGGAGAGGAATATATATATTAAATTTTTTTCAAATCTACAAACATCTTTTTTTTTTTTCCACGAAAAGACTAAGAATAGAATTAGTAAACTAAAAAGTATATAACTATACATCTCAAACTTTGCATTTCAATGTCTTTCCTATACTTCAAAATAGAATACATTCTGAATTAGAAAAAAGTAGTTCATTCAGTTATACATTAATACTGTTTTGATTAACAAAATATTTTGAGCATACACATATTTTAAATGTTAAGTAAAAAAAATTCAAAGATATATATATATATATATATTTTTTTTTTGGGGGGGGGGGGGGCAACAAAAGTTAGAATGCTTGTAGATTTTCATAGAAGACAATTTTGTTTTTTAAAGATATAAATGACTATACTAGGTTTATAATCATGCTTATATATTTACGCTACTAAATAATAGTAACCTGAAAATCGACCTGAACTCACAATAGAGAATTTTAATGACCCACACCCGACTCAAAACCTAAAATGTAAATTAATAATTCATCTAAAAATCTTGCAATTTAAGTTATAAAGTAAATTTTTATTGCTATACAACTGGTAAATAATTTAAAATGTAATTACTAATGCACCAAGTTAAAAGTTTTAAAATCTGAAAAATGGATAAATAATAATTTTTAACCATTTAGGTGTGTTATGTACTTCAAGTGTACAAAATGTGCTTCAAGTTTAGTAATAAATACAAAACTTTGAATAAACACCATAAAATGCAATAGACTCACAACAATTGTTTCAGGTTGAAAAAAACACAACCATTCATCAGGCGAACAAAATGACCACGAGTGCTGTAAGCAAAGCAACAATGCACCAAATGATGTGTTGCTGAATTATGTTTTTGCCTATTAAAGAAATTATTTTGAAAGATATTCTCAAGTCGACCCGACTCATAGTAAAAAAAATTCAATCAACTCAACCCGAACTGCAAGAGAAAAAAATTGTTTTCGACCTGACTGGTGAAATTGGGTTAGTTGAACCAATACGTGACTCAAATCAACGGTCAAATTTCATGAACTGTTCTTGACTTTCATGACCTTTTCATGACTTTCATGACCCATTGTTGATTTTCATGACCTTTTCATGACTTTCATGACCCAGTAGACACCCTGCCCAGGGTGTCCACTGACTTGACAGAAAAAAAAATTCATGACCTCAAAAAATTTTTCATGACCTTTTTTATCAACATATCCAACCTTTCTTTTTAAATTAACATATTCATTTTCTTTTTTTCTTAACCGATATATCACCTTACTTTATTTTTTAAATTATTGTTTAACAACATTATTAGCTGTTAAAAAAAAAAAAAAAAAAAAATGGAAACATTTTTTTATTAACAATCTAAGTAAATTAAATAGTAATGGAAATCAATCTAAAGCAGACACATATAACTACAAACATATGTACACTATTTGTGCAATGTTATAATATTGTAACTATTAGTTTTTTTTTTTTTTTTTTTGGGGGGGGGGGGATTTGAAAACTGTCATTTATTTTTCTTGCATAAAGGAGTGGAATATATGTATTAAAAATTTTTTCAAATCTACAAATATATATATATATTTCCCCCATGAAAAGACTAATAGAAGAAAAGAATTATTAAACTAAATTCAGAGATGAGAGTGGGAAATAAACAAAAAGCCTGAAAGTATCAGCAAAACTCAAAGATAATTTAATTTTAGTAATAAAAGAAGAAACAGTAAAGATACACAAAATCATACTTTCTATAAGCAAAAATGGAGAATATATGAAAATAACTTGTTTAGAAGCAGTCAAAAGAAAGAAAATTCAACAAAAAACCTGAAAATTGTTTTTAAAAAACTAAGAAAAGTCTGAAATTCCTACAAAAGTCTGAAAATTCTCATCCCTGTAACTTCAAAATAGAATACATTCTGAATTAGAAAAAAACAATTCATTCAGTTATACATTAGTACTGTTTTGATTAACAAAATATTTTGAGCATACATATATTTTAAAAATTTAAATGTGAAGTAAAAAAATTCAGTTTTTTTTTTTTTTTTTTTTTTTTGGGCGGGGAGGGGGGGGGGCGGATTGGGAGAAATGCCTGAAGATTTTCATAGAAGATAATTTTATTTTTTAAATGTATAAATGACTATACTAGATTTATAATCAAGCTCAGATATTTACGCTACTAAATAATAGTAACCTGAAAATGGATCTGAACTCACAATAGAGAATTTTAATGACCCACGCCTGAGTCAAAATCTAAAATGTAAATTAATAATTCATCTAAAAATCTTGCAATTTAAATTATAAAGTAAATTATTATTGCTATACAACTGGTAAATAATCTGAAATAATTTAAAATGTAATTACTATTGCACCAAGTTAAAAGTTTTTAAATCTGAAAAATGGGTAAATAATAATTTTTAACCATTTAGGTGTGTTGTGTACTTCAAGTGTACAAAATGTGCTTCAAGCTTAGTAATAAGTACAAAACTTTGAATAAACACCATAAAATGCAATAAATTCACAACAATTGTTTCAGGTTGAAAAAACACGACCGTTCATCAGCCGAACAAAGTAGGCACAAGTGCTACAAAGCAAAGCGACAATGCACCAAAGGATGCATTGCCAAATTATGTTTTTGCCCGTTAAAGAAATCATTTTGAAAGATTCTCAAGTCGACTCGACTCATGGTAAAAAAATTCAATCTACTCAATCCGAACTACAATAAAAAAAATTGTTTTCGACCCGACTGGTGAAATTGGGTTACCTGAACCAATACGCGACTCAAACCGCCAGTCAAATTTCATGACCTGTTGTTCTTGACTTTCATGACCCATTGTTGATTTTCATGACCTTAGAAGAATAGCATTATTAAACTAGAAAGTATATACTAAACATTTCAAATTTGCTTTTTGATGTCTTTCCTATACTTCAAAAAAGAATACATTCTGAATGAAAAAAAAGTAGATCATTCAGTTATACATTAATACTGTTTTTATTAACAAAATATTTTGAGCATACATATATATTAGAAAATTTAAATGTTAAATAAAAAAAATTATTTTTTTTTGGGGGGGGGGGGGGGCGGGCAACAAAAGTTAGAATGGCTGTAGATTTTCATAGAAAACAATTTCGTTTTTTAAAGATATAAATGACTAAATAGGCTTATAATTATGCTTATAAATTTATGCTACTAAATAATAGTAACCTGAAAATCGACCTGAACTCACAATAGAGAATTTTAATGACCCACACCTGACTCAAAACCTAAAATGAAAATTAATAATTCATCTAAAAATCTTGCAATTTAAGTTATAAAGTAAATTTTTATTGCTATACAACTGGTGAATAATTTAAAATGTAATTACTAATGCACCATGTTAAAAGTTTTAAAATCTGAAAAATTGATAAATAATAATTTTTAAAAATTAATATATGTTGTGTACTTCAAGTGAACAAAATGTGCTTCAAGTTATGTACAAAACTTCAAATAAACACCATAAAATGCAATAAATTCGCAACAATTGTTTCAGGTTGAAAAAACAGAACCATTCATCAGGCAAACAAAGAAGGCACAAGTGCTACAAAAGCAAAGCGACAATGCACTAAAAGATGTGTTGCTGAATTATGTTTTTGCCCATTAAAGAAATTATTTTGAAAGATATTCTCAAGTCGACCTGACTCGTAGGAAAAAAAATTCAATCAACTCAACCTGAACTGCAAGAGAAAAAAATTGTTTGACCCAACCGGTAAAACTGGGTTACCTAAACCAATACGTGACTCAAACCGACAGTCAAATTTCATGACCTGTTCTTGACTTTCATGACCTATTGTTGATTTTTCATGACCTTTTCATGACTTACATGACCTAGTAGACACCCAGTAATCTAAAAAGATATAATGGCTGGTAGTTTGTAATCAGCTCAAAATTTCAACTATAATCTTGAACAAATGTTACTTGGAAAAGTGTTTCAATCTAGATAATTGAATATATAAATCAAAATAAATTAATATGCAAATTGCTACAGATATATAAAGAAATAATACTTTGTCGCCCCATGGCAATTTTATTTATTATATTTGTAGAAATAACACAGTAAATCTTGATAAAGCTATGAAATTTACAATTAAGTTATACTCTATTAACAGGTAATAAACTGTATAAAAAATACATGCCTATGATTGGAGTGTTAACATTTGAGCATTGTAATTTAAGGAGAGAGAGGAGGAAGAACAAGCTACCGAATTATATATATTTTACAACAATTGAAATTTATTTGATTAAAACAAACAGTGGAAAAAAAAAAGGATATTTTTAACTAAAAACAAAACTGCAAAATTATGAGTTGAGTAAGTATTATTATTCTATGCATACAAAGCTTGAGAAATTGTGGGATAAAAATAAATCTATAAAACAAAAGTTTTCTGTTCCTGTTTTTTTTTTAATAGGAAAAATACATTTCTTTTCTTAAATATTAGTTTTTTAAAATTACTAAAATAAAATTTTTTAGTAGTGTTTATGACTAAATAAGAGACGCTATATGTAAAATACTTTTATGTAAGGGTTTATGTTTATAAACAAGCAGATTTGTAAAAGCTTCATACATATATAAAATACTGTCATATTCCCCCCTCCCATACACAATAAACAAGAGGCTCAAGTTAATTTATAGAGGGAAGAAATTGTATTGCTTGGTGAGTACAGATACAATGTCATCTGAACTGAAATCTTTTTTTTTTTTTTTTTTTATAGTAAATTTGCCACTTCATTCAAACATGAAAGGATAAATTAATTAGAAATTATAGAAATTAAACGAGACATTACACTTAAATTGATTAATTAAATAAAACCTTAAAAGACTTGCCTCATTATTGGCCGGAAATTTTTCAGCCGGGTACCTGACTGTCCTCAGCGGCAATCCTCTGTCTTAAAGTTCTTGAATGAGTTCACTTGGTGGTACTTTTCATAAGGTGGCGCCACACACCATCCGGTGCCATTACACTGCTATCATTGCACATGTGTAAATTAGTATTGATTTCAATAGATTCACGAAATATTGCGTAATTATAATTGTTGTAATCTGCTAATTTCCTAGTTTCGTTGAAATTTATTTGAATATTTTGGTCATTATAGGTTTTTGCGAGGGCTGTGTTTATTTTACCAATTTTAATATCATATTTGTGTTCATTAATTCGCGTTTTAATTTTCCTTTTAGTGACACCAATATATGAATTTGAGTTTCCATTTTAATTTACAAAGGGGATTTTATAAATTCCAGCTGTTTCAAGTGGTACAATGGGGGTCTTTGTCGCTGCGTATTAATTGGAAAATATTTTTATTTGGTTTAATGGGGATGTTAATTTCATATTTATTAGCAATATTTTTAATTTTATCGGAGGCTCTGCGGTCATAAGGGATTGATGAAGTAAATTTAGAGGGTTTTTTTATCTATTTTCAACAAGTTTATCAATAATTCTACTACGGTAACCCGCTTTTTTAGTGAATTCTTTAATAATATTAATTTCTTGATTTAAGTCCTCGGTTTCATCACAAATTAATATGGCATGATTAATGTATGAGCTGATTGCATTTATTTTGTATCGGAAAGGTGTTTTACTTTTGTAGTGTATAATTTCATTACTATTGGTTGGTTTTCTGTAAACTGTAGGACTTAAATCAAGAAATTAGTATTATTAAAGAATTCATTTATTATATAAACAAAAAACCTTACTTCAGCTTTATTGATGTGACTCTTTCATCGGTGAAGTACTTTCAAATCAGGGCCCCCCCCTCATTGTCAACGCTGGTCACTCCATTCTGCGTATCTGTGAAGATTCTCTCCTGGTGTTTGACTTCTTCTCTCTCTTTCAGGAGATGGCGCCAGGTGGCATCTATACCTGTTGTTGATTGGTCTAGGTTGCATGCATTGGGTTGGCTAATGATTTCCATTGTTTCTCGAAAAAGTGCATAATTGTAATTATTGTAGTTAGCAATTTTTTTTCAGTGTTTTCAAAATCTATTTCAATATTTTCATTTTTATATGTTTGCGCTAACGCGGTGCCGTATTTACCAAATTTAATGTCATTAATATGCTCTTTGATTCTTGTATTTATTTTTATTTTAGTCATTCCTATATAACAACCATTGCTATTGTTTTGATATTTAAATGGGATTCTGTGGACAGAAAATACGGCACCGCGCTAGCGCAAACATATAAAAATGAAAATATTGAAATAGATTTTGAAAACACCGAAAAAATTGCTAACTACAATAATTACAATTATGCACTTTTTTGAGAAACAATAGAAATCATTAGCCAACCCAATGCATGCAACCTAGACCAATCAACAACAGGTATAGATGCCACCTGGCGCCATCTCCTGAAAGAGAGAGAAGAAGTCAAACACCGGGAGAGAATCTTCATAGATACGCAGAATGGAGTGACCAGCGTTGACAATGCGGGGGGGACCCCTAATTTGAAAGTACTTCGCCGATGAAAGAGTCACATCAATAAAGCTGAAGTAAGGTTTTTTGTTTATATAATAATTAAACTTGTAGCTTTATATTTTGAAAAATTCTAAAGTTAATTAAAGAATTCACTAAAAAAGCAGGTACCGTAGTAGAATTATTAATAAACTTGTTGAAAATAGATTAAAAACCCTTAATAATATTCTGAATTTTCACCCCCCCCCCCTAAATTTACTTCATCAATCCCTTATGATCGCAGACCTCCAATAAAATTAAAAATATTGCTAATAAATATGGAATTAACATCCCCATTAAACCAATTAAAAATATTTTCCAATTAATACGCAGCGACAAAGACCCCATTGCCCCACTTGAAACAGTTGGAATTTAAAAAATTCCCTTCGTAAATCAAAATGGAAACTCAAATTCATATATTGGTGTCACTAAAAGGAAAATTAAAACGTGAATTAATGAACACAAATATGATATTAAAATTGGTAAAATAAACACAGCCGTTGCAAAAACCTATAATAATCAAAATATTCAAATAAATTTCAACGAAACTAGGAAATTAGCAGATTACAACAATTATAATTACGCAATGTTTCATGAATCTATTGAAATCAATGCTAATTTACACATGTGCAATCACAGCGGCGCGATGGTATGTGGCACCACCTTATGAAAAGAACCACCAAGTGAACTCATTCAAGAACTTCAAGACAGAGGATTGCTGCTGAGGGCAGTCGGGTACCCGGCTGAAAAAAAATTTATGGCCAATAATGAGGCAAGTGTTTTAAGGTTTTTATTTAATTAATCAATTTAAGGATAAATTAATTTTTAATATACGTGACTTTTCATGCATTATAATATTAAAAAGTCATATGACTTTGCCTTAAATCAAAGTAAGAGTTTAAAATAAGAATCAAATTTATAAACAGCAATTTAATGAGTAATACAATTCTAAGAGATTATTCTACAAACAACAAATTCATTAACTCACCTGATTTTTTGAAATAAATTCTAAAATCTAGAGTTCTAAAATCTAGAATTCTAAAATCTACAAAAGTTAGAATGTCTGTAGATTTTCATAGAAAACAATTTCGTTTTTTAAAGATATAAATGACTAAATAGGCTTATAATTATGCTTATAAATTTATGCTACTAAATAATAGTAACCTGAAAATCGACCTGAACTCACAATAGAGAATTTTAATGGCCCACACCTGACTCAAAACCTAAAATGAAAATTAATACTTCATCTAAAAATCTTGGAATTTAAGTTATAAAGTAAATTTTTATTGCTATACAACTGGTGAATAATTTAAAATGTAATTACTAATGCACCAAGTTAAAATTTTTAAAATCTGAAAAATTGATAAATAATAATTTTTAAAAATTAATATATGTTGTGTACTTCAAGTGAACAAAATGTGCTTCAAGTTATGTACAAAACTTCAAATAAACACCATAAAATGCAATAAATTCGCAACAATTATTTCAGGTTGAAAAAACAGAACCATTCATCAGGCAAACAAAGAAGGCACAAGTGCTACAAAAGCAAAGCGACAGTGCACTAAAAGATGTGTTGCCGAATTATGTTTTTGCCCATTAAAGAAATTATTTTGAAAGATATTCTCAAGTCGACCTGACTCGTAGGAAAAAAAATTCAATCAACTCAACCTGAACTGCAAGAGGAAAAAATTGTTTGACCCAACCGGTAAAACTGGGTTACCTAAACCAATACGTGACTCAAACCGACAGTCAAATTTCATGACCTGTTCTTGACTTTCATGAACTATTGTTGATTTTCATGACCTTTTCATGACTTACATGACCTAGCAGACACCCTGTAATCTAAAAAGATATAATGGCTGGTAGTTTGTAATCAGCTCAAAATTTCAACTATAATCTTGAACAAATGTTACTTGGAAAAGTGTTTCAATCTAGATAATTGAATATATAAATCAAAATAAATTAATATGCAAATTGCTACAGATATATAAAGAAATAATACTTTGTCGCCCCATGGCAATTTTATTTATTATATTTGTAGAAATAACACAGTAAATCTTGATAAAGCTATGAAATTTACAATTAAGTTATACTCTATTAACAGGTAATAAACTGTATAAAAAATACATGCTTATGATTGGAGTGTTAACATTTGAGCATTGTAATTTAAGGAGAGAGAGGAGGAAGAACAAGCTACCAAATTATATATATTTTACAACAATTGAAATTTATTTGATTAAAATAAACAGTGAAAGAAAAAAGGATATTTTTAACTAAAAACAAAACTGCAAAATTATGAGTTGAGTAAGTATTATTATTCTATGCATACAAAGCTTGAGAAATTGTGGGATAAAAATAAATCTATAAAACAAAAGTTTTCTGTTCCTGTTTTTTTTTTTTTTTAATAGGAAAAATACATTTCTTTTCTTAAATATTAGTTTTTTAAAATTACTAAAATAAAATTTTTTAGTAGTGTTTATGACTAAATAAGAGACGCTATATGTAAAATACTTTTATGTAAGGGTTTATGTTTATAAACAAGCAGATTTGTAAAAGCTTCATACATATATAAAATACTGTCATATTCCCCCCTCCCATATACAATAAACAAGAGGCTCAAATTAATTTATAGAGGGAAGAAATTGTATTGCTTGGTGAGTACAGATACAATGTCATCTGAACTGAAATCTTTTTTTTTTTTTTTTTTTTTTTTTTTATAGTAAATTTGCCACTTCATTCAAACATGAAAGGATAAATTAATTAGAAATTATAGAAATTAAACGAGACATTACACTTAAATTTATTAATTAAATAAAACTTTAAAACACTTGCCTCATTATTGGCCGGAAATTTTTCAGCCGGGTACCTGACTGTCCTCAGCGGCAATCCTCTGTCTTAAAGTTCTTGAATGAGTTCACTTGGTGGTACTTTTCATAAGGTGGCGCCACACACCATCCGGTGCCATTGCACTGCTGTCATTGCACATGTGTAAATTAGTATTGATTTCAATAGATTCACGAAATATTGCATAATTATAATTGTTGTAACCTGCTAATTTGATAGTTTCGTTGAAATTTATTTGAATATTTTGGTCATTATAGGTTTTTGCGAGGGCTGTGTTTATTTTACCAATTTTAATATCATATTTGTGTTCATTAATTCGCGTTTTAATTTTCCTTTTAGTGACACCAATATATGAATTTGAGTTTCCATTTTTATTTACAAAGGGGATTTTATAAATTCCAGCTGTTTCATGTGGTGCAATGGGGGTCTTTGTCGCTGCCTATTAATTGGAAAATATTTTTATTTGGTTTAATGGGGATGTTAATTTCATATTTATTAGCAATATTTTTAATTTTATCGGAGGCTCTGCGGTCATAAGGGATTAATGAAGTAAATTTAGAGGGTTTTTTTATGTATTTTCAACAAGTTTATCAATAATTCTACTACGGTAACCCGATTTTTAGTGAATTCTTTAATAATATTAATTTCTTGATTTAAGTCCTCGGTTTCATCACAAATTAATATGGCATGATTAATATATGAGCTGACTGCATTTATTTTGTATCGGAAAGGTGTTTTACTTTTGTAGTGTATAATTTCATTACTATTGGTTGGTTTTCTGTAAACTGTAGGACTTAAATCAAGAAATTAATATTATTAAAGAATTCATTTATTATATAAACAAAAAACCTTACTTCAGATTTATTGATGTGACTCTTTCATCGGTGAAGTACTTTCAAATTAGGGCCCCCCCCCCCCCCCCCCCCTCATTGTCAACGCTGGTCACTCCATTCTGCGTATCTGTGAAGATTCTCTCCCGGTGTTTGACTTCTTCTCTCTCTTTCAGGAGATGGCGCCAGGTGGCATCTATACCTGTTGTTGATTGGTCTAGGTTGCATGCATTGGGTTGGCTAATGATTTCCATTGTTTCTCGAAAAAGTGCATAATTGTAATTATTGTAGTTAGCAATTTTTTTTCGGTGTTTTCAAAATCGATTTCAATATTTTCATTTTTATATGTTTGCGCTAACGCGGTGCCGTATTTACCAAATTTAATGTCATTAATATGCTCTTTGATTCTTGTATTTATTTTTCTTTTAGTCATTCCTATATAACAACCATCGCTATTGTTTTGATATTTAAATGGGATTCTGTGGACAGAAAATACGGCACCGCGTTAGCGCAAACATATAAAAATGAAAATATTGAAATAGATTTTGAAAAGACCGAAAAAATTGCTAACTACAATAATTACAATTATGCACTTTTTTGAGAAACAATAGAAATCATTAGCCAACCCAATGCATGCAACCTAGACCAATCAACAACAGGTATAGATGCCACCTGGCGCCATCTCCTGAAAGAGAGAGAAGAAGTCAAACACCGGGAGAGAATCTTCATAGATACGCAGAATGGAGTGACCAGCGTTGACAATGAGGGGGGGGGGGGGGGGGGGGCCCTAATTTGAAAGTACTTCGCCGATGAAAGAGTCACATGAATAAAGCTGAAGTAAGGTTTTTTGTTTATATAATAATTAAACTTGTAGCTTTATATTTTTAAAAATTCTAAAGTTAATTAAAGAATTCACTAAAAAAGCAGGTTACCGTAGTAGAATTATTAATAAACTTGTTGAAAATAGATTAAAAACCCTTAATAATATTCTGAATTTTCAACCCCCCCCCCTCTAAATTTACTTCATCAATCCCTTATGATCGCAGAGCCTCCAATAAAATTTAAAATATTGCTAAGAAATATGGAATTAACATCCCCATTAAACCAATTAAAAATATTTTCCAATTAATACGCAGCGACAAAGACCCCATTGCCCCACTTGAAACAGTTGGAATTTATAAAATCCCCTTCGTAAATCAAAATGGAAACTCAAATTCATATATTGGTGTCACTAAAAGGAAAATTAAAACGTGAATTAATGAACACAAATATGATATTAAAATTGGTAAAATAAACACAGCCGTTGCAAAAACCTATAATAATCAAAATATTCAAATAAATTTCAACGAAACTAAGAAATTAGCACATTACAACAATTATAATTACGCAATGTTTCATGAATCTATTGAAATCAATGGTAATTTACACATGTGCAATCACAGCGGCGCGATGGTATGTGGCACCACCTTATGAAAAGAACCACCAAGTGAACTCATTCAAGAACTTCAAGACAGAGGATTGCTGCTGAGGGCAGTCGGGTACCCGGCTGAAAAAAAATTTACGGCCAATAATGAGGCAAGTGTTTAAAGGTTTTTATTTAATTAATCAATTTAAGGATAAATTAATTTTTAATATATGTGACTTTTCATGCATTATAATATTAAGAAGTCATCTGACTTTGCCTTAAATCAAAGTAAGAGTTTAAAATAAGAATCAAATTTATAAACAGCAATTTAATGAGTAATACAATTCTAAGAGATTATTCTACAAACAACAAATTCATTAACTCACCTGATTTTTTGAAATAAATTCTAAAATCTAGAGTTCTAAAATCTAGAATTCTAAAATCTACAAAAGTTTGAATGTCTGTAGATTTTCATAGAAAACAATTTCGTTTTTTAAAGATATAAATGACTAAATAGGCTTATAATTATGCTTATAAATTTATGCTACTAAATAATAGTAACCTGAAAATCGACCTGAACTCACAATAGAGAATTTTAATGACCCACACCTGACTCAAAACCTAAAATGAAAATTAATAATTCATCTAAAAATCTTGGAATTTAAGTTATAAAGTAAATTTTTATTGCTATACAACTGGTGAATAATTTAAAATGTAATTACTAATGCACCAAGTTAAAAGTTTTAAAATCTGAAAAATTGATAAATAATAATTTTTAAAAATTAATATATGTTATGTACTTCAAGTTAACAAAATGTGCTTCAAGTTATGTACAAAACTTCAAATAAACACCATAAAATGCAATAAATTCGCTACAATTGTTTCAGGTTGAAAAAACAGAACCATCAGGCAAACAAAGAAGGCACAAGTGCTACAAAAGCAAAGCGACAATGCACTAAAAGATGTGTTGCCGAATTATGTTTTTGCCCATTAAAGAAATTATTTTGAAAGATATTCTCAAGTCGACCTGACTCGTAGGAAAAAAAATTCAATCAACTCAACCTGAACTGCAAGAGAAAAAAATTGTTTGACCCAACCAGTAAAACTGGGTTACCTAAACCAATACGTGACTCAAACCGACAGTCAAATTTCATGACCTGTTCTTGACTTTCATGACCTATTGTTGATTTTCATGACCTTTTCATGACTTACATGACCTAGTAGACACCCTGTAATCTAAAAAGATATAATGGCTGGTAGTTTGTAATCAGCTCAAAATTTCAACTATAATCTTGAACAAATGTTACTTGGAAAAGTGTTTCAATCTAGATAATTGAATATATAAATCAAAATAAATTAATATGCAAATTGCTACAGATATATAAAGAAATAATACTTTGTCGCCCCATGGCAATTTTATTTATTATATTTGTAGAAATAGCACAGTAAATCTTGATAAAGCTATAAAATTTACAATTAAGTTATACTCTATTAACAGGTAATAAACTGTATAAAAAATACATGCTTATTAACATTTGTGTGTTATGTTGTTAACACACAGTGTTAACAAGTTGTTAGTTGTTAACAAGTAAGTTAGTTGTTAACAAGTTGTTAACAAGTGTTAACAAGTTGCTAACAGTCAAATGTTAACACACAGTGTTAACATTTGAGCATTGTAATTTAAGGAGAGAGAGGAGGAAGAACAAGCTACCGAATTATATATATTTTACAACAATTGAAATTTATTTGATTAAAACAAACAGTGGAAAAAAAAAAGGATATTTTTAACTAAAAACAAAACTGCAAAATTATGAGTTGAGTAAGTATTATTATTCTATGCATACAAATCTTGAGAAATTGTGGGATAAAAATAAATCTATAAAACAAAAGTTTTCTGTTCCTGTTTTTTTTTTAATAGGAAAAATACATTTCTTTTCTTAAATATTAGTTTTTTAAAATTACTAAAATAAAATTTTTTAGTAGTAGTATGACTAAATAAGAGACGCTATATGTAAAATACTTTTATGTAAGGGTTTATGTTTATAAACAAGCAGATTTGTAAAAGCTTCATACATATATAAAATACTGTCATATTCCCCCCTCCCATATACAATAAACAAGAGGCTCAAGTTAATTTATAGAGGGAAGAAATTGTATTGCTTGGTGAGTACAGATACAATGTCATCTGAACTGCAATCTTTTTTTTTTTTTTTTATAGTAAATTTGCCACTTCATTCAAACATGAAAGGATAAATTAATTAGAAATTATAGAAATTAAACGAGACATTACACTTAAATTGATTAATTAAATAAAACCTTAAAACACTTGCCTCATTATTGGCCGGAAATTTTTCAGCCGGGTACCTGACTGTCCTCAGCGACAATCCTCTGTCTTAAAGTTCTTGAATGAGTTCACTTGGTGGTACTTTTCATAAGGTGGCGCTACACACCATCCGGTGCCATTCCACTGCTGTCAATGCACATGTGTAAATTAGTATTGATTTCAATAGATTCACGAAATATTGCGTAATTATAATTGTTGTAATCTGCTAATTTCCTAGTTTCGTTGAAATTTATTTGAATATTTTGGTCATTATAGGTTTTTGCGAGGGCTGTGTTTATTTTACCAATTTTAATATCATATTTGTGTTCATTAATTCGCGTTTTAATTTTCCTTTTAGTGACACCAATATATGATTTTGAGTTTCCATTTTTATTTACAAAGGGGATTTTATAAATTCCAGCTGTTTCAAGTGGTGCAATGGGGGTCTTTGTCGCTGCATATTAATTGGAAAATAATTTTATTTGGTTTAATGGGGATGTTAATTTCATATTTATTAGCAATATTTTTAATTTTATCGGAGGCTCTGCGGTCATAAGGGATTGATGAAGTAAATTTAGAGGTTTTTTTTATCTATTTTCAACAAGTTTATCAATAATTCTACTACGGTAACCCGCTTTTTTAGTGAATTCTTTAATAATATTAATTTCTTGATTTAAGTCCTCGGTTTCATCATAAATTAATATGGCATGATTAATGTATGAGCTGATTGCATTTATTTTGTATCGGAAAGGTGTTTTACTTTTGTAGTGTATAATTTCATTACTATTGGTTGGTTTTCTGTAAACTGTAGGACTTAAATCAAGAAATTAATATTATTAAAGAATTCATTTATTATATAAACAAAAAAACCTTACTTCAGCTTTATTGATGTGACTCTTTCATCGGTGAAGTACTTTCAAATTAGGGGCCCCCCTCTCATTGTCAACGCTGGTCACTCCATTCTGCGTATCTGTGAAGATTCTCTCCCGGTGTTTGACTTCTTCTCTCTCTTTCAGGAGATGGCACCAGTTGGCATCTATACCTGTTGTTGATTGGTCTAGGTTGCATGCATTGGGTTGGCTAATGATTTCCATTATTTCTCGAAAAAGTGCATAATTGTAATTATTGTAGTTAGCAATTTTTTTTCGGTGTTTTCAAAATCTATTTCAATATTTTCATTTTTATATGTTTGTGCTAACGCAGTGCCGTATTTACCAAATTTAATGTCATTAATATGCTCTTTGATTCTTGTATTTATTTTTCTTTTAGTCATTCCTATATAACAACCATCGCTATTGTTTTGATATTTAAATGGGATTCTGTGGACAGAAAATACGGCACCGCGTTAGCGCAAACATATAAAAATGAAAATATTGAAATAGATTTTGAAAACACCGAAAAAATTGCTAACTACAATAATTACAATTATGCACTTTTTTGAGAAACAATAGAAATCATTAGCCAACCCAATGCATGCAACCTAGACCAATCAACAACAGGTATAGGTGCCACCTGGCACCATCTCCTGAAAGAGAGAGAAGAAGTCAAACACCGGGAGAGAATCTTCATAGATACGCAGAATGGAGTGACCAGCGTTGACAATGAGGGGGGGGCCCTAATTTGAAAGTACTTCGCCGATGAAAGAGTCACATGAATAAAGCTGAAGTAAGGTTTTTTGTTTATATAATAATTAAACTTGTAGCTTTATATTTTTAAAAATTCTAAAGTTAATTACAGAATTCACTAAAAAAGCAGGTTACCGTAGTAGAATTATTAATAAACTTGTTGAAAATAGATTAAAAACCCTTAATAATATTCTGAATTTTCAACCCCCCCCCCCCTAAATTTACTTCATCAATCCCTTATGATCGCGGAGCCTCCAATAAAATAAAAAATATTACTAATAAATATGGAATTAACATCCCCATTAAACCAATTAAAAATATTTTCCAATTAATACGCAGCGACAAAGACCCCATTGCCCCACTTGAAACAGTTGGAATTTATAAAATCCCCTTCGTAAATCAAAATGGAAACTCAAATTCATATATTGGTGTCACTAAAAGGAAAATTAAAACGTGAATTAATGAACACAAATATGATATTAAAATTGGTAAAATAAACACAGCCGTTGCAAAAACCTATAACAATCAAAATATTCAAATAAATTTCAACGAAACTAGGAAATTAGCAGATTACAACAATTATAATTACGCAATGTTTCATGAATCTATTGAAATCAATGCTAATTTACACATGTGCAATCACAGCGGCGCGATGGTATGTGGCACCACCTTATGAAAAGAACCACCAAGTGAACTCATTCAAGAACTTCAAGACAGAGGATTGCTGCTGAGGGCAGTCGGGTACCTGGCTGAAAAAAAATTTACGGCCAATAATGAGGCAAGTGTTTTAAGGTTTTTATTTAATTAATCAATTTAAGGATAAATTAATTTTTAATATATGTGACTTTTCATGCATTATAATATTAAAAAGTCATCTGACTTTGCCTTAAATCAAAGTAAGAGTTTAAAATAAGAATCAAATTTATAAACAGCAATTTAATGAGTAATACAATTCTAAGAGATTATTCTACAAACAACAAATTCATTAACTCACCTGATTTTTTGAAATAAATTCTAAAATCTGAAGACATAATTTTCTGCTGGAAGCAATTAAACTTCTCAGGCTGTAAATAAAATAAAAATATTTTTTTAAAGTTCATAGACAAGTTGCAGTAAAATGTTTTGTAAAGTTGGCATTGAATAACATGACAATAAGAACTTTGCAAGCACTATAAATTACAAAAAAAAAAAAAAAACATGTTTGGTTTTTACAGTATGTATAGAAACATGTTAATGTAAATAGCATGCAACAATTGTTCCAGGAGAAAAATATCACACATGACATTTCAACAGGCAAAAAGAAAAAAAAAAAAAAGGACATAAGTGCATTGCTGCTTTTATAAACTCACATTTACTTCTTTTCTGCCAGATGGAATGCATGCTTAATAATGCCAAACTTAAATAATTGTCGTGTGTTCTTGCAATTTATGATGTTTACTTACAATTTTTTTATTCTTCATAGACAAGCATGTATAATTATAATAAATAGACTTAAATAATAAAAGTTAAGTTTGAGTTTTTGAAATTTTTTAAATTGTTCCTAATTTTATGCATATTTCTGATAGCATTTTGCCTGCTTTATAAAAAGAGAAAAAGGATGAAAGTTGATGAATTCTGGAAGTTTTTCTCAATAAAACCTTATCTACCTTTAAACACATTTAACAAAATATACAATATTTTTTCATTTAGAGATTAAAAAGTTTGATCTCCTTGTTATTACACATGATAAACATGATCTAGAATTTATATTGAATTACTATTAAAAATTACAGCCAGTATTACTTCAACTGAATTTTTTCTGATATAATATAAAATCAATAATACCTAACAATGGAACAAAAAAGTAAAATGGGAACATTACTTTAAAAAATATACATAAATTAAAATCTTGCACATAAAAATAATATCTATTCAACTGTATTACACTTAAAAATTCAGTATAATTTTTCATAGTATGTGAAATTATAGGGGAAAAAAATGTTTATTTTATTTTTGTTGCGATAGAATAATGTTAACAGATAGTAATACCTGGAGGTTTTAAAGAAAAATCTTTGTAAATGTTCTCCATGATGTAAAAGATTCCTGGATCAAACAATGAGTTCAAGATTCTTAAATTTGTGTTTCTAAAAATTGCAACAACATAAAGTAATCATATGATTGGGCTGAAACTTTCAGCAAATGTAAATTAAGGTCTGCTATCCAAATGATTAGAATTTTAGAGTCGCCACACATATGTATACTGATCAGCACCCTCTAAACTATGATCATGTTCAATGATGCAAATATGGAAGCAATGGGCTCAAGAGAACCAGACAACTTGGAAATTTTAGAGTGGACATCATAAAGTGGCATCAGCAGGGGTTATAAGACTGTGTCTATATGACTGTGACTATTTAGTTTCATCTTAATAGTTAGCAGAATGTTGGCACACTGCTGCAGGTATATGAATGTGTGCTTCAACAATGTCTATTCTATCATGAATTATGTACGAGAATTTCTCCCTCATGCAAAATTAACTGTACTTGCAACTACAATGTTATAGAGACTGCTATGTAGTTTGGCAACAAGAGGAATTCCAATGAATCCTGCTTTAATTTTGGATATAATGATGGCTGCATCATTATACTGGTAAATGGCCACTTTCAGAGTTCATTATCTAATATCATAGTGGATGAACCCCAGTGTTATGGTCAGGTATATGATTGCGTATCATGGCCCATGATATACATGTTTGATCAATGATGATTATCCATGATTCATGGATGATTAAAGTTATGAATTTTGGGTAATATTAATAGTTACCATTACATCAATGAAGTTCTGGAAGCAGAAATTGCTTTCTTCCCTCAAGGTTTTCCTGGAGTTGTATTTCATCAGTCAATGACAATCCACATATTGCTACGAAGGTTCAAGATTTCTTTTGAGCACAACAGATAGACCTTCTTAATTGGCTTGTCTATTCACTGGATATGTTACTGACTGAAGAACATATGTAGAATTTCCTTGGTCAGTATCTTACTAGTGATTCTCATTGCTTAGCTACTATAGAGGATGGGTTTGCATACAAGTAAACTAGAATGCTCTTCCTCAGGTATATATTCAAAAATTGTTTGATTCCATGCCATGTCTTATGTCTGCAGCCTGTTTTGACTACACAAAATTGGATTTTCAATGCGTAGATATATATATATATATCCTGAAGTTTTTTATTTGTTTGAAGTTTTTTATTTTACATTAAATTTTATTCAATTTGGATAAGTTCATGGTCTAGCATTTTTTTTTTTTTTTTTTACAAACATGAGTACATAAACACTATATAATAAGAAACCTGAACCTGTAAATTAAATTGAAATCAACTTAAAACACTGTAACTGGAAAAACAACAGAAACCTTAAAATGAAAAACAGTCAACATAATCATTTAAATATAATTATTATAGAAAATTTATCTACAATTAATATGCAACAGCAGTTTAACTTTAGTGAAGAAAATAGCATAAATATATTTATTTAGAGTTATAACACTATAAATAAAATGTATTGAACTCAATAAAAACTCAATCTAAAGAAAAAAAAAGAGAGAGAGAGGAATTAATCTGACCTACAATAAGTCAACCAGATTCTAGAACAGGCTATGTGCATGTAAATTTAGATTACCTGATTTAATAGAAGACACCAGTTAGCCTCATAATTAAATTTATTATATTAAAAAAGAAATGATATATATTTATTTATGTTTAAAAATTATTTATACAAACCTTGAGCTATTACAGAGTTTCTTATCTAATAATCGTTCACACACTTCTTTGTTCAAATTGCCATCAAATAATGGAATACCAAATGAGCAATCCAATAGTAACCAGTCATTTTCTTGGAATGGTCCAGTATCCTTTGACAGCACCACTCCTCCATCTCCAGCACCCCTTTCTTTAGGAAATTGAAATGAAAATTCAGAACTAAATTTCTTAGATGAATCATCTTGACATTTTTTAAAGTTAATTAAACCATTTGCCATAGATTTATGTGTTGGCATTTGACTAATTTTCATCATTGTTATGTATCCACAATTGTGTTTAAGATCTAAATTTTTTGAGAGAATTTGAATAGCATAATGATTTTCAATACAGGTGTGCTTATTACATGAATCTGAAATAAAAAAAATTACAATAATTTATAAATAAAGTAAAGTGGAAGAGAAAAAAAAAGAGTATATATATTATGCTACAACATCACAGAACAAAACTAATAACATAAAACACAAACAATGCATATTTTATAAGAGCAGACTGCAATGAAACAAAAATTAAAAATGTATATATGTAGAACTTGAAGAAGTAAAAACAGTTAATAAAAATAAGTTGTCATAATTCTTTACAGAGCATGAAAAGATACAACAAAGATATGAAAAAAAAAAAAAAAAAAAGGATTTTGGGGAAAAGAAAACAAAACATGGGATAAGAAAATATGCGAAGAATAAAAACAGAAATTAAAGAATTATACAAAGAGAATTACAAAAGAGGTAAAATCCATTATTAGTAGAATAATACTAATATGAATAAAAAATAATCTATCTATAAAAAAAATAGGCTATCCTATTTAATGTACACCCCAAACCATTGGGAAAAATTAAATATATATTAAATTTTCATTGACAATCACACCCCAATTAACAATTTAATCTTATCACAATTGCAGTTTTAGTTAAAATATAAAATTTGATTATACAGCAGTACCCTGAAAAAGCTTGCTAAGTCTAACATAGTTGGGATCCGGAATTTTCGCCCCCAGCATTTCGCCCCCGGGAAATTTCGCACCCCGGAAATTTCGCCCCCGGTACATTTTGCCCCCGTGTGATACAAAATATAAATGTAATTACAAATAAAGTTATAAACATACATGCGGCATTTCCCAAAATATTACCATGTTTTTATTAACTTCGAATCTTCTTTGTTTGTTTGTGTGGTCCAGTAAAAATCTTGCAACCGATTTTTAATTGACTTCCCGACTAGTTCGTCATTTGAAACTTTCAGAAAAGCTCAGATCACGGTGACAATGCATTTTTTTAATACTTTTATATAACTGTTTCGGGTCCCTGCTGCCTTCGGCAACATTTACGATTCATCAAAAAATTTATTTAACTAACTTCCCGACTAACCAGACATTTGAAACTTTCCGAATAGTTCAGATCCCGGTTACAATGCATTTTTTAAATACTTTTAGCTAACTGTTACGGATCCCTGCTGCCTTCGGCAGCGTTTATGATTCAACAAATAATTATTTAACTAAATTCCAGACTAGCTAGACATTTGAAACTTTCACAATAATTCAGAACACGGTGACAATGCATTTTAAAAATACTTTTAGCTAAATTTTTCGGGTCCCTGCTGCCTTCGGTAGCGTTTATGATTCAACAAAATTTTTATTTAACTAACTTCTTGACTAACTAGGCATTTGAAAATTTCAGAATAATTCAGAACACGGTGACAATGCATTATTTTTTTTTTTTTACTTTTAGCTAACTGTTTCGGGTCCCCTCTGCCTTCGGTATCGTTTATATGATTCAACAGAAATTTAAAAACATGTTATATTAAAAGTCCGTTCTTTTTATCTTGAAATAATTTGTTGTATAAAAATATGGAGTTTATACAATATTGATATATGTTTTGATTTTGGTCATAACAAGGGTTCACAAAGAGCATGGCGATAAAAATATGCGTGTGTGAATATTGAATATATTCATTCACGCTAAAAATATTTACTGTTTCTCTTCTAACAACCTTCACAAATTCTGGTCGTTTCTAACTTTCAATAAGTAAAGTTACTCTGCTCCTCAATCCCATCGGTGGAGGTCAAAGATGTTATGTCATGTTATTTCTTCGGACCACCTTTAGGAGCGAGACGCAGACCGTCGCCAGTTGCCCATTGCACAGCACTAGTGCGACGTAAAAACCCAACCAATCAACCAACCAACTGTGCTCCTCAAAGGGTTTAAGAACTGAGAATCGAAACTGAGGTTGTTTGCAAATATATTACATTTTCGAAAGTAACTGCTTACTCTAATAGAGCGTAGAAAGTTTTATTATAGGCTTACATTTAGTATTTTACACTATTTATTAGTAATGGAGCATATAATTAATTAAATTGCATTAAGCCAAAATAAATAATGCTTGCTTACTAAGTATGTTTTCGTTTGTTTCGTAATTCGTAAACAATTCGTTTTTTATCAGTATCATTGCAGGCTTTATCTACGGGCTGAATATTCATAAATAAAACCCATTCGTCGAGTAGAACATATTTCTGTCTTAAAGAATAAAATTCGAAACGCTAAAATTTCGAAAAATTTCGCAACAATAAAATTAAGGGCTCTGTCTATGGGCTTAATATTCATTAAATAAAGTGCATTTGTCGACAAGAACCTTTTAGCAGGTTCTTGTCGACAAATGCACTTTTATGTCTCATTATACTCATTATACTCATTTTATACTCATTTTTTATGTCTTTACGTATTACTTTATACACGCAAAAATGTCTTCAACTTTTATAACAATATAATTACTAGCTCTATCATTAGCTTCTTTTGAAATCTCTATGAACGCAGGTCATATTTAATGGCCAAAACCTTTGTATTCTTGATCATTATGAATATAATTCTCCTAAATATCTCCAAAACAGAAAATCATATAGAATCCATAATCATATAAATAGAGGTGCACAACTAGATGTTATAACAAACCTATATACTAATTTTCAACGTTCTACGTCTAACAGTATTTGAAATATGTGAGATACATACCCCCTCCCCCCCCCACACACACACACGCGCGCGTACTTACATACTGACGTCACGAAAATTCGTGTAAAATCATTGATATCTCTGAAACGGGAACTCGTATTAAAACCAAAGTTGCAAGTGTACAACTAGACATTATAATAGTTACGCATATAAATTTGCAATCTTCTACGATCATTCATTTTTTAAGCTATGCGGATTACAAAATCAATTTCGCACTTCGGGATTACTAACTTCCTTATACTTTGTATAAGAAAGTAAAAATGATAGACTCATTTTTTTAAAAACCAATTTCCGAGATCTAAAACTGACCTACTTAAGTAGGATGATTGTTAATTTTCCGCTTATAACCACGTAATACATGAGAAAGGATATCTAAAATTGATTTATGATTTCAAGAAAATCGTTAGAGCCGTTTTTGAGATACAAACTTTTACCAAAACTTGGCAAACTCAATTATTGTCCGGAAAACAATAATTACATACAAAAAGATGCTTAAAAAGGAGTTAATATAACGAGGGGCATAGCGTAAGGGGGGGGGGAGGGGGGGGAGTCTCCCCCCCCAATGTTTTAAAAAATAGGGCGGCATATTGAAGTTTCTGGAGGCGCTGTTTTGCGACTTAAAGTTCATTTGAAAGTGGATCATAATTTTGTTAATTTATCATTAGTTACAGAAATCACTTAAGAATTTTATGTATCACAAGCTGACCAACTGGTTCACCGACCAGCAAAAAAAGTTTGCGTTAAAATGTCTGACTGTAGCAAACTATTGTTTGGTGGCGCCTGCGGCGCCCTCTAAACTAATTAGACGCCTAAAACAGCCTGTTTTATATTCATGACGCTTAAAAAATCTGATAATAACAAATTCCTGTTTGGGGGCGCATACGGCATGATTTCCCGTTTTGTTCACTTACAATAGCCTGTTTGCTTACCGTACAAAAGACTGTTGAAAATTCTAATCGTATTCAGGACCCTTTAAGAATAAGTTAGTGGTAAGCTCCAGCTGAGCTGCGCCTTTCCCTGTTCAGGCACCTACAAAGGCATAATGAGGTTTCTGGGGGGGGGGGGGGGGGGGCTGTTTTACGCCTTTAAGTTCATTTGAATCATAATTTTGTTGATTATCATTAGTTACCAAAAACACTTAAGATTTTTATGCATCAGAAGCTGCCTTCGGCGACCAACTGGTTCATCGACCAGCAAAAAAGTTTGCATTAAAATGTCTGACTGTAGCAAACTCCCATTAGGTGACGCCCTCGTAACTAATTAGATGCCTAAAACAGCCTTTTTAAATGTGTATAATAACCTATTTTCCTACTGTGCAAACAATCTTTGAAAATTCTCTTCGCTTTCATAACTCTTAAAAAAATCTTATCATAACAAAGTCCTGTTTGAGGGCGCCTATGGCATAATTTCCCATTTCAAACACTTACAATAGTCTGTTCACTTACCGTGCAAAAGACTGTTGAAAATTTTGATTGTATTCAGGACCCTTTAAGAATAAGTTAGCAGCAAACTCCAGCTGAGCGGCGCCCTTCCCTGTTCAGGCACCTACAACAGCATGTTTGTTTACCATGCAACGACCCTTGAAAGTTCTGACCTTAGCAAATTCGCGCTCTGTAGCAACTGCGGCGTTCTTCTCCCATTTCACATACTTACAACTGACTCGTAAGTATGCGCAATCGCTTTCTCTCCTCCAAAAACTTAAAATTACGATTTTTCAAGACCTTAGCTCGAAAAAAAAAGCAGTTTATTGTACGTTATGGCTATTGCATAAAAACAAAATTAGATGAGGTTTGATTTGGTTATAACGATTTCTCACTAACAATTTTTGATTCTGAGTGATCCTTTAAGCAAATTTTTTATTTTAGTTTCATCGCTTACGGGTTTTGAAATATTTATAAGTCTATAGAATTCAACTAGTGTTTCTTCACATGAAATAGCGCGAGGAAGCTGATTTAACGTCGCATTAATAGGCATATATTGGGTAATTAGCGACGGTTTGGGATTAATGCCCCAGTGGCGGTCCGAAGACAAGCCATCACAATTTTTATCTTCTGCGGAAGGGATGGCTCCCGCGCTTCAGTATCCCCAGACGTATTATTTGCACGGAGCATGGAGGATATTGCAGCCACGACAGAGTTTACGTGCACCAGAGGAGACTGACTTTCATGATGGTCTTATATTGGCTCAATTATTGAATCCGCAATCTTTCTGTCAAGCTGGTAGATGTGAGGTGCCGGGTATGATCCCAGGTCTCGCTTGTCGGCCTAGCCGTTCAGAATTTTCCATGTTTTCTCCGAAACTTGCGTAAATACGGGCTAGGAACGCTTAGAAAGACCTCCACAGAAGGCACTCCCCCTCAGGCCTAGGACCCTAGAACAGTCAATTGGCCTTTTCCCAAACACCGACACCAACACCTAAGATATAAATTTCTGTACAAAAAAGATTTAATTTTGGACAACGGGACTTTTTTCTTAGTTTGTTCTTCCACATAAAGACATGCGGTAATTGTATCGCATTCCTTAGCAATTGCTACTATATTTCTTAAAACCTTTTTCCCACGATATGGGAAAAAAGAAAAACGTTTTTTAATTCGTTTAAATATATAAAATAACAATAATAAATAAACTACTGCTTTTTTCCCCCCCTTAAGAGTGAACAATACCTAATTTCATAATAAGAAAACACCACAGAACTGGTGTTTGAAAGCAATAATTACAAAACTTTGAATAAACACTATAAAATGCAATAAACTTGCAATAATTGTTTCGGGTCGAAAAAACACATGATCCTTCGTCAGGCGAAAAAAGTTGGCACAAGTGATGCAGTCAAAGTGGCAACGCACAAAACCGTTCTAAGTGAACAGCAAAAATACATACAGATGAATGTAAACATAAATACTGGTGTGAGGAGAATAGTGCTGACTCTAAAATAAAAGGGCGGCCGGGGGGAAATAAAAAGAAAAGGGGCATAATTTGCAGTGTTCTATGTTATGATTTTTGTACGTAACAAAAGTAAGTTACTAATTTTCCTTGTATATATATATAGGCTGTATGCATTTGTTATTCCAGGAATGTTGCAGAATTATTGCTAAGAAAGTTTAAAAGTCAGGGGGAAAAAATCTAAAGGCCTCTAAACATTTAAAATGTTAGAAAAGGCTACTTGGTACCAAAATGTTTTTAAAAGGGCCCCCAGTTGCAAAAATATGTTGAAAAAGGGCTACAGGGTGCTAAAAAATGTTTAAAAGGGCACCCTGCCAAATTAGCCTAGAGTCAGCATTACAGAATTATGAAATAAAAGAAATAAATAAATAAATTAAATTAAAAAAATGTAACAAAATCTAAAAATTTAAAAAATATCAAAATTAACCGAAAATCGAACTTATGTGAGAAATTTCATAGCATCAGACAAGAACGGAGTGGAACAAATATCATTAACAAGATTTTTCGAATTTTTAAATATGTAAAAAACTTCATGGATATTCAAATGGGAAGAGAAGACAGGAGATGAAATTATGTTAGTTTTAGAAAAATCAAAACGATGGCCATGAACCCAGCAGTGGGAAGCAATGGAAGATTTAGAGATCTCTTCATTACGAACATTTTGACAGTGCTCATTTATTCTATATTGCAAACGCCTTTTAGTTTGATCAATATAAACTAAATTGTACGACGAACATAGGACTAAATAAATGCCAGAATGGTTTTCAGTAGGAATGGGATCTTTAAGAGAAGATAATTGAATTTTGTTGACGGGTTTCTAAATGACTTTAAAACCAAACGGTGAGAGAATTTTAGAAATTTTAAAAGAAAGTAATAAATAAAAAGGTAAAACAACTGGAATGAGACTGTGATCGTTCAATTTGGTATCAGAACGTTTAGGATTCTTGAATTTATGTAAAGCTTTATTATTAATAGAGGGATTTTAGCCTCGAGAAAGAGCAAGAGATTTCAAGAAGTAATTAATTTCTTTCGAAAGACTAGACGGATCAGAACAAATGTGTAAGGCTTATGTTTTTCTTACTCATTTTCCAAAAATTGATAAATTTTTAATATTTCATTTTGCGGTAAAAAAAAAAAAAAAGAAAGAAAGAAAGAAAGAGAAAAATGCACATATTGATTCAGGTTTTTGAACTTAGAATTACATTAAAAATAAAAATAAATAAATAAATAAACGATTGTAAATTTTCTTAATGTGAAAACAGAATTTAAATATACATTATGTAATGAGTAATCATGAAATCAAACTTTCCCACAGAGTAACTGTCGGCGAGATTAGGTATTGTCCACTCTAAAAATATAAAGTTGCTTTCCTTAGCAACAGTTACTATTTTCATTTCTTAAAATTTATTTTGAAAGTTTTATGTTTTACCTGAATTATAATTTAATATCTTTTAAATTTGTTGAAAAAGGGGGAAAAAAATCTTTTTCAATTGTTCTACTTTGTCTCAAACCAATACTCTGGTTGTCCTAAGAAAGATACTTTTGCTTAGTCTCATACGAGAATATATATATGTATATATTTCTGCAAAGCACATTAACCATATCTTTTGAACGATACTACTTGTAAGCACTTCCTTTTATTGAAAGTAGGCTAAAAATGTAAGAGAAATTTCATGTCTGCGTATTAATATATAGATTCGCTGAAAAAATTTAGAATGCTCCAAAGATGTATTAAAAAAAAAAAAAAAGATGCTAAATGGAGGGGGAAAAAAGCTTTTTTTTCCTTGGCATATTTTAGGAATATGCCCCGAAGGAGAGGGGGGGGGCACATATTAACCGACGAGAGGGCCTGTGCCCTCGAACCCAAAGATGGCAACACTCTTGAAAGTATGTGGGTGGCATTTTCAGATGAGGAATACGAAAGGGTGCCAAACGTCGGGTCTCCCCCCCCAATCAATTTTTCACGCTACGCCCCTGAATATAACGATACTGAGAAAAAAAAAATTCCGATTTTCTCTAGAATGAATAAGTGACCATTTTCTAAATCCCTTAACTAGAAATATAGATTTCCGAGCTATGCGCATAAGGCACGTCAATAAATTGAATAGACGAAATTATCGAGAATTTCTTGTGTACACATTTCCAGATGGTGAAACAATATTCTGAATATTCTGAATCTTTTGTATTGCGAGAAATTCTCGCTTAATTTTCTAGAATTTGGTAATAAACCAAGATTATAGTTGTAGAAACCCGCCTCTTGTAGTGTCATTTATTTGCAGAGACTTTTAAATAACTTTGCCCTCGAGAATATAGGCAAACGCTCTAGAATTCTAATAGGGGCTCCTAGAACTCGCTTTCCAAGGGGACTAGAATTTATAAGGATGACATGGAACTATTTTTCTAGAGCCACAATTTAGATTCTAGATGTCAGTTACAGAATTTTTTCTCAGTGGAGTTTGAAAAAAAAAAAAAAAATCCGTGCAGTTGTTTTTAAAGGAGCGCACTTGGAAAGCCTGGAATAGATCTATTTTTACCAGACACCTATAGATTTTCCTGAACTAACCAACTATATTATTTGAAAGGTCATCTAATGGAGTGATTATATAAAAACTTTGAAGAAAATTGAAGGAGCCGTTTTTGAGATACGGACTTACGGTCCCACTTCCGTTTTCCGCTGTCCCATTTTTGGTTTTTCAATTTCCCCAAAATTAAAAAAAAATATCTGTATACCAGACCTGCCTCAGTTTTGAAGTTCCGTAGTTCTATTTTTGTTAGCTTCGGAGATACCCAGAAGACTCCGCAAATACATACACATACATACATATAGATACATTTATACACTCTGACCAACTGTCAGAAACTACTTTTCTGGACTCAGGATGCCTTGAAATGTATAAATCAGATGAAAACTTGACATCGAATTTTCGGACCGCACCTTAGAATGTAGAAAACGAGGGGAAAAGACTGAAAATTCATAGAAAAAGGGAAAAAAAAGATTAAAAATTCTACAGAAAAAAGCACGGGATGAAAAAAAAAAAAAAAAAAAAAAACCCTCACAATGTCAAGTATAAAAAAAAAAAAAAAAAAAGGCTAACACCGAAAAGGATAAAAAGACAAAATTGACTAGAAAAAGACATCGAAGAGCGGTAACGGGTGGGCTGGGGCGTTCTGTATATCGTCGGTGGTTAATACGACTCGCCTAGTATAAGTTCATTATTCTGTAATCTTATTTCCTTATTTATCAATAATGATCAAATTGATTAATAAATAAAACAAAGTAAAAAATATTTGATAAATTAATAAAATTATTATGTGTGCACTAAAAATTTAATAAATAATAAATAAATAATATTACTGTACACTTAAACTTTCTTTTAATTAACAGCGATAAAAAATTAATCGGACAAGTTTTCCATTAGAAAACATTTTTTTAATTCATATGTTTTATATTGAAATTAAATGGAAAATAGTGTGAATTAAATAGAAATATATCGAGAATTACTACATGTATATTTATATTTTTATTTGTCATTACATATATATTTTCCACAACTCGGGGGCGAAATTTCCGAAATCCAGTGTTCGGGGGCGAAATTTCCGGGGATGAAATTTCCAGGGTGAGAGATTTCCCGGGGGCGAAATGCTGGGGGCAAAATGCCGGGGGCGAGATGCTGGGGGCGAAATTTCCGTAAACCAACATAGTTAATCTATTAACAGAAGTTTATTGAATTATTTCTTTTTATTTTATTGCACTGCGCTCTATTTTTTATAGTGCATTTTCCTCACTTGAAATATGAATAGAATTTAATCATAAACTGGATAAACTCAGTGTTCTTTCTTGTAAGCAGCATGATATTTCATAAATTAATATGGTCTTTACTTTCAGATATTGAAATTTTACAGATAACATCCAGAATCAAATTTCTCTATGAATACTATTTTAAGGTCATTTACTCTGATTTCTCGTATTAAATTTTTTTGAAAGAGTTTAGTTTCACCTATTTAATTCAGCTGCTTGAAGTAGAAATTATGTAAAAAAAATTGATCATTATTCTAGAACCTTTAGGTTGATTAAAGAACATCTATTTAGAATAATTTTCTATAAAAATAAAATATTTCTTATGTTTAATAAATACTTCACAAAGGAAGATCAATATGCAACCTATATTTTTGCACACAAACTGAACTTTCAGTTTGTAGATGAAGCATTTTTTGTGTTTTTAGCGTTCAAGCAATTTTAAGAAAATCAATTATTCTATCATTTTCAAGCAACAGTGTACAGGCTATAACAGATATATTTAAAAAATCTTCACATTTGCATTACTGCAAGAATTATTGAGAATATTACAGATATTATTAGTATTCTAGAAAACTTCTATCAAATCTATTTTATATTCACACAGTGCTTTAGACTGTGACTGAGGGTGAGCAGTAATCTTCTTCACAAGTGAAGGTAGTACAAACTTGGTACTTTATACTGTACACAGTAGTATAATAATTAACATGCATTTCTGAAAATTTTACAATTGGCTAAATTTTTTAACCATTCTAACGCAAAGTGAATAAATTTCTTTATATCAAATAAATGATTTTATTTTATTTTATTGAATAGTTTTTATGAAAAGACAATAGGTCTTACATGTTTTGATTATAAAAATACCTCAGAAAGTGATTCTTTTTTTTTTTTTTCTTTAATGGGGACATGGCACTTTTGACAGAACCACTGAAGTAGGTTTCATATAAAAGCTTATATTTCCATTTAATATTTATAAATTAAAGTACATTAGGTTTGTTCATAAAATATGTAATTGCGTTTTCTCAGTTTGCATTTTTTTATAAATTCATGATCTTCAAAATGCTAAAACTTCTACAGATATTTAGGAAAAGATTTAGGGATGGATTTTGAAATTTAATAATTAGTTTTCAAGAAAAAAATTAAAAACTGCATGCAGAGCTGCCAACCTTGGTGGGAAAAAAAACAGGAGATTTTACATAATTTCAAGGGAGAAAAAAGGAGATTTTACATAATTTCAAGGGAGAAAAAGGGAGATTTACGGTTTCATGGAGAAAAACAAAACAAAATTATTTTATTCAATACATGATACTTTTTTAACTAAAAAGACCTAATATAACTTTTGTTTGATAATTTATATTTTAAACTTATTGGGGAAAAACAAATAGTTAACAAGTTCATTAACAAAGTCTAAAAATAACTACATATGTAAAGAATTTTGAACCCATATATCGCTTCAGTTGGTTCTAAAATCTAATAAAACAACTGGATCAATGTTTTTATGAACATTGATCCAGAGTTTTCCCCAGATAATTTAAGGAGGGTGCTGCACCTCGCCTGATCTTTGTTTGGAAGAAAAAAAAAAAAAAAAAAAAAAGAAACACTTTGCCCCAATCTATTCCCCTCCCCCCCCCCCCCATTACTGCATTTGTAGAAAATAACCTAAATGCTGTAAGATAAATGCTGTAAATATAAATAAAACTATTGTGTGTGACAATCAGCACATGAACAACAAATAAAAGTACAGAAAAGTTTAAAAACAGACTTTTTTCTTTTTGTATGCATATTTATAACTAAATTTTAAAATTAAATGTTTGGATTTTAAATGCCAAATGTGTCCTTAAAAATTCAAATTGCCCTCAAGAATCTAAAAAGTGTTTTTTGCTTTTTTTTTAAACTAGCAGTACCCTACATTTTTTTAAACCGGGGGAAAATGTTTGATTATTTTGTTGTAGAATGTAAAAGCTAATTGGAGAAAGGGATTTTTTTTTTTTTTTTTTTTTTTTTTTTTTTTTTTGGGGGGGGGGGGGGAAGGCGGGAGTCAAACGATAATTACATGAGTGTAAACTGTTAAACTTTCTACTTCTTTATAGGCTCTAGAATCTAATAAAGCGATGGAGAAAGAATGAGAAACAAAAGAGTTCAAAAGAGCATTAGTTGGAGATAGGAAAATATGGGGGGGGAGTTAAAAATAATTACGTAAGCGAGAAATATTGAAGAATTCTGTTTCTTTAGAGATTCTAAAATCTTATAAAATAAGTTTTAAATGAATATCGACATTTATGTTGTGGATGCAGAAAGATTGTGAATTGGAAGGCCTTCATAAATCTGAAAAGATGGCACTTACGAATTGTCCAAGAATTAGCGTTTTTAGTTCGATTTTTCGAAAATATTAGAAAAACGGGAGAAATACACATGAAAACGTAAAAACGGGAGATAGGGTTAAAAAACGGGAGTCTCCCGTGAAAAACGGGAGAGTTGGCAGCACTGTGCATGTCTAGATACAAATTACAAAAAAGAAAAATTTGTTATATTTATATTTCTAATATTTTTTCTTTTAAAGATATTGTAAAATCCATCCTTAATAAGTAGGTTCTTTTAAACATTAAATATATTCACACACATATTACGCCTTTAATCCGGAATCATCGGGACCTTGCCGATTCTGAAATACACAAATTTCCGAATTACAGATCTTTGTTTCAGAACTTGGATCTTGGATGCATTTAAGTTACTAAAATATAATATATGAATGTTTATTTAAAATATTAAAAATGTATGATAAGCACCAATTATCATATAATAAATTATTGATTCTTTTTTTTAGTCAAATAATAACAATTTTATTTATTTGAAATATTAAAAGTAAAACATTACAAAAAAAAAAAAATCTTTCTTTTATGTGGTGACACCATCTTCCTTTAATTTGGAGAAATAACTTTTTAATGAATAGATTATGTAATTTTGCAATTTTAAATCATAACTATAATATAATAAAAGAATAAATAATATAAATCTCGAAAATCCAAAGTTATATTTTTAAAAAATTTTACACTATTTGAACAGATTATGACAAGAAAATTAATTTTATTATTATCATACAAATTAATGGCAGTTTAAAACATTTAAAGTTAAAAGAAATTATAAATGAATAATGCAAAAAAAAAAAACCACTTATATTACCAAATACCAAATCAAAATCCATATAAAAAATACATAAAATTATTAAAATTAGATTAATTGATTAAAAATATATATATTGAAGTAATTTTCAAATGTAAATAAAAATTACTTTAGCATGTCTAAAAAAGACAACAGTTTCATTTTTGGCTTGTGAGAACAATCAGATATCATGTCATTCATTTTAATAACCAAACTTACACATACAAAAATGTAATTGGCTATTGGCATATAGCTAATACAAACATTTCTTCTAAACTTCCAATCAGACACCTGTTCATTTTAATAGTTATTTGGGAAAAAAAAAAAAAAAAAAAAAAGAAGAAGAAGAAACATTCCGATTGATTGTTTAAAATAAAAAATTTCTAAAACAGGATTATTTGTTTAGTAGCGCTATCTGTAGTCATTCATCAAAAACAAAAAAGAGGCACTTTGGTTTTCAAAGTCCGAATTAAAGGTGTTATACTGTATATATATAATAATGATGATCTACTAAGCATAGTAGAAGCCAAGCAACAGGTACAAGATCACTGAAACACCAATGACCAATATATGAAAGTCTTTCCTTAAATATCTGTAGAAGTTTTAGCATTTTGAAGTTCATGAAAAAATGCAAACTGAGAAAACATAATTTCAAAATTTCAAATCTGTAAATATAAATCAAAAACCATAAGAATTGGTGCCTTAATATATATTTTACAGAACAAACCTAATAGACTTCAATTTATAAATACACTGCTCTGCAGAAAAATTTTCTTTTTTGAGATCTGATACCATTCTTGCAGATTCTTATGTAAAATGACCTCCTGAATCCGAATATGACCACCATTTCCCAATCACCTACCGTTTTCTAGATACACCCGCTCCTTCATTTTTATCATTGTTTGGTAATTTTATACCCATCAGTTTGACATGGAGAAGAACGATGATTATTTTAACCGTTAAATGTCTTCTGACCTGAGGAGCTACAGGGGTAGAAAGTTCTAAAACACAAACATTTGTAGTAAGGAGGAAATTTGAGGAGATTTGTATCCAGAAAACGAAAGAAAATCAATAAAAACAATCAGTTTCTGTTTTTTTTTTTTTTTTTTTTTTTTCGCAATATTTTTCTTATTTTTTCATATTCCTTTCAGTTTCATATTTCACCATTTTCTTACCAAAACACCCAAAATAATAAAAATTATACAATGAAAATTTTTTCAAAATGTTGGTGAGTGGAGTAAAGTCTCAAAGCCTAGTTTGAGAAAGTTTGACAGATTCACTGTACGACGTTTGCTTTCAATAACTCCCATGTTAAATATTTTTGGGCAGTAAAACATGAACAGTAAAATATCCTCCTTTCACACATGTTAAAGATCACCACAGTCGAGAACACCATAAAGTTCAATCTCTTATCACAAAATGTGTACTAAAGGTAGATAACGACTGACGACTACAATGATAAGAGCAATGACCTTTAACACGTGTCAAAGCAGGATATTTTACTGTTCATGTTTTACTGCCCAAAATATTTAACTCCTGAGATATTCAAAGCAAATGTCGTACAGTGAATCGGTCAAACTTTCTTGTGAGCACTTTCAAACTTTACTCCACTCACCAACATTTTGAAAAAATTTTCACTGTATAATTTTTATTATTTGGAGAGTTTGGTAAGAAAATAGCAAACTGGAAGCTGAAATATATAAAAAATAAGAACTATTGCGGGAAAAAAAAAAAAAAAAAAACAGATGGTTGTTTTTATTGATTTTCTTTTGTTTTCTGGGCACAAATCCCCTCAAATTTCCTCCTTACTACAAATGTTCGCGTTTTAGAACTTTCTACCTCTGTAGCTCCTCAGGTTAGAAGACATTTAATGGTTAAAATAATCATCGTTTCTTTCTAAATCAAAATGATGGGCATAAAATTACCAAACAATGATAAAAGTGAGGGAGGGGGTGTATATAAAAAACGGTGGGTGATTGGGCAAAACAGCAGTCATATTTGGATTCAGGAGGTCATTTTACATAATAATATGCTTAAATGGTGTCACAGGCAATTTTCATGCCAAGCAGTGACATTAAATGGAAATATAAGCCTTTACATGAAACCTACTTCAGTGGTGCCATGAAAGGTGCCAAGTCAACTTAATATGTACATTGTGCAACTGATCAAAGTGTCCCATAAATTAGATATTTGATTTAGTTTAGTGTAAAACTTGAAATTACAAGAACCATCTTTGATTACACAAAGGAACAATCTTTTATGTTGGATAATATGATATTGGAAAAGAACATGTCATTTTACTCTCTAAAAAGCATGTAAGAAAACCTGGTTCATTATCTATACATATATCAGAGATGCCGTTCAGGTTTCAAAATTCTGGGTCCATGGGACCATGAGTTCCAAAAAACTGGGTCCTTTTTTTCAAGAAAATAGGTCCCCACATAATGAATTTATATAAAAATATAAATTAAAATTTTATCTTATTGTAGATGAAAAACAGTTTTTTATGAATTTTTAACCAGCTCTTTTTGAGATTGTCTTAAAACTAATATTATGTAGAAGGTGGTTGCTATTAAAGAAACAATGGAAAACATTTAGCTCAATGTGCTCTGGAAGAAAAAAAAAAAAAGAGAGAGAGAGAGAGAAAATACAGTACTATAATAGCTAATTATTATTATTATTTTAAACTAGAAACATTTTTAAAAAGTCCTTGAAATTATCAGCATTAAGAGAACAAAATGAGATTTTTTTTTTTTTTCTGAGGAAGGAGGAGTTTTGAGATAAGCGGATTGATTGCAAAATTTAGTTACACATTTCACTTCAAATACAGTATAGGATCCATTATCCGGCAATCATGGGACCAAACTGATTCCGGTTATCGGAATTTTCTGGATAGCTGCAAAAGCTACTCCATTCCCCCACCCTCCTTTAATCACAAAATAACTTATTATTAAACTCTACTGATAACCTAAATAATGAATTAGAGAAAAGGTAAAAGAAGTGTACTTACTTATCTGTAAAAGAAATTAATAATAGTAACATTCTCACATTAGGAAAAATATTTTATTTTTTACATAATGCAGCAAACATATTGTTATTTTTTTTAATACTTAGGTTTTCTTAATAATAAAGTTTCTTGAATCTTAATACAGACATAATATCATGTTCCTGTAATCACGTTTGTTCATCCGTTTCCTTTGTTTTTGTTTTGTTTTAATGAACTTAGAATGTAGCTGGATGATGCAGTTCAATGTATTGGCATTTTTAACTGGTAACTTTTTTGTACCAGAACTTTGGTTTCGAGTATCTTTTTGTTTGTTTTCTGGCCGACCATTCATGTGTGTTTATCATATATAGGATTGGCATATCTAATTGGAATTAGGTAGGAATGTTTTTGATTTTTTGAAAGAATAATTTTGCGCCCATTTTTAGAATTTCATATTTTGGCTAAACTTTGATATAGAATGTACCCATTGGTGATTTGTTATGCGGTGATGTTATTTGGAGTATCGTGCATTTTTTACTGAAAATCTTTTTGCATCGGAACTTTGTTTTTGATTTCGTGCCAGCCACTCGTTTCTGTTTATCGTATAGGATTGGTTCTTTTTCTTTTATGGTAAAATGGAGTTTTAAAGGATTTTTTTTTATTCTTCAGAGTAGAATGCCTTAAAAATATAAGGAACAGTTTTAAATAAGAAATATATTTTAAAATTTACCTTTTCTTTTTTCTTCCAGTTCGAAAAATGTTTTTAAGAAAGAAAACTATGCATACCCTGGGACCTGTCACAATAAATTTTTTGCATCCTGACTTTGATTTTTCATGTAAGAAACTTCACTGCAGTTTAGGAAAAACTAAATAAACATTGGCAGTTTCAATGGAAACAATAAGATTAATAAATTCCATACCAATTTTTCTTTAAGACACAAAAATGACAGTGTGCATATTAATAAGCTCAAGTTTTAGGTTTTAAAACTTTTATTGAAGAGAATAAAAACTTAAATATTTTTTTAAATTACTAAAGAGGAAAAAGAAGAAGTAATAACATACTTCTGCTTTATTTATTTATTTTTTAAAATATGTTTTCTAAAAGTGCATAAGTAGAAGAAAACAGGCCTGTAAAGATGTTTTAATGTAATTTGCCAGTTTTAATTCAGATGTTATATTGATGTTAAAATCCACTTTTCATATTAATTCTGATAGTTTTCTTCTTTTTCAGTTTTCTTTTGATATATGACGGATAACAGAATTGACAGAAAATTAGGTTTTCTTTTGGCTTTTTATGTAGTTTCAACTAAAATGTTATAAATTTATCTTAAAGCAAACCACTTTCATGTGGAGTGAAAAAAGTTTTTGAAAGAGTAAACATTGTTAAAAATATCTGGATTGAAAGCATTATTTATTTTCTGAAATACACTTTATTTTTAAAAAGTAACTTATCTTTATCTGTTCATTTGCTTTAATATCCTTAATTTGACTTAGTTAATAAAAAAGAAACTTCTCTTTAATGATAGTCTTGACATACAACTTCACAAATATGTTTGCTTACGTTACACAACACTTATCAATTCAACAGAAATAGGTCATTAGGCTTCCAGGTTCAATGCTCTGCAGGGGTAAACATCATTGCCATTATCTGTCGACACCATACAAGAGAAGGCTGAAAAGATCCTGGCTTTGACAAGAAAGAAGAAGAGTCGGACCAATGAAATTATATATTTATTCAACTTAATCTCCCTGGTGACTGATATACATTTTACAGCATTTTTCTACCATTTATAGACTATTAAAATAAAATGCATTTTCTCATTCTTGAAACCAGCTTTCAGCAGCATCTTGGACATTAGAAATGACCTCAAAACATTTTTTTTTTTTTTTAATTAGGACACAGAAAATAATCAGAATGGGCTAGATCAGGTGAATAGGGAGGATGCTGGACCAATTGGAAACCCTATGTCATGTGTTCAATTTAGCTCAAACAATGTTGGAAGATGTGCAAGTGCTTTGTCATGCAAAAACAGGATTCGTCTGGTCAACTTCCCCAAGTGTTTCTTCTTAATTGCTTCTTTTAGTTGGTCTAGAAGATTAGCATAATATTCTCAAGTTAAACTAGAGCTCTGAGGTAAGAAGTCCACAAGCAGAATTCTATCTATGTCCCAGAAAACAGACACCATAACTTTTTTTGGTTGATTTCTGAGTACAGAAATTTTCAGCTGCAGGGAACCCACATAATGCCATTCTTCTGACTGTTCCTTTCTTTCAAAATCATAAACAGGGAGCCATGCTTAGTCTTCTGTCACTAACCTAGACAAAAAATCCTATGAAGCTTCAAAAAGACCAAAATGGCTATGGATGTTTCAACTTGTACTTCCTTCTGATCATCATTCAAACATTTCTGTACAAATAAAAAAATGTTGTAAAAATCAGCATGACTTGATATTTGTACAGTTACATCAGTTATTATTACATTTTAGTTATTTAGCTTTCCTTTGCCACCAAATTTATTCTTCTATTTCAACTCAAAAGGGGCAAAGCCAGAAACTTTTCAGCCTCCCCATATACAGCAGCCATAGATAGAGCAGCAGTGTTTGTTTAGACAGATGTCTATTTGTAACTGGATACTTTAGAATCCGTCAGCAAGCATAAAGAGCAGAATGAAATGTTATTCTTTCTCTTATAATGTCTATCTCTAATAATTTCTCTTTAGACATGTTGCTTTACATTTCGTTTGGTTACAGTAGAATTTCTCGTCATGAGACTGGGTTTACTTTTGATGGCCGGCCATTAATATGCTGTTTTGTTTTATCCTCCATGTAGTGATCTTGACAATTATAAATTTTATTAAGCCCACTGCTGTTTTTAAATGTTGCTTTTAATTGAGATAATATGGAAAACATTGTTAAATTTTAAAGTTGCCTTGCAATGTTTATATTTGTTATATGTTAAGTTTATTTGTTAAGCTTCTTAATTATGATTTTTAATATATATAAGTAGTTTAAAAAAAACAGTCTTTAATAAAACTGTTACATACATTTTAACTCAATTATAGACATGTTTTAAACTGAATTGAGATAAATTTTTATTATGTAAACTACTCTGCTAATTCAAACTTGAATTTCTTCGGGGAGTATTATGGGCTGCATTTGATATAATTTAATTCAATACTTTTGTGCACTGTGTTACATACCAAAACAACTGCACAATATCTATCTAAAAAAAATGTGGCATTTTCTACAGTTTTTTTTTTTATAATTTAATCCAAACTCTTTTTTTTTTTTTTTAATTTTCCTTAAATTTTTATTTACTTGCTTTACTGCTGCAGTACAGAACTCTATCTGCTGTTCATATGTGCTGTATCACAGTGCTGAATTTTGGACCTTGTAATTTATATGGCACTTGTCACACCCATTAGTATAAGTAATAAGTAAGGTTAGCATAGGATACAAGGTAAGTTGCTGAAGGATATCACTATCAAATATAGTAATCCTTTTGTAGATATTAGTATACGGTGTTTTTTTTATTTTTATCATTTTTTAAAAGTAATTTTTTAATGAGCTATCACAGGATATTACTTTCCCCTACTTTACAAGTGATTATGGAGATTATACCTCTACTGGTTTGTGTACAGAGACACCCGAAAGTATTTCAAAGCACTGTGTTCTATGAGAGGTATTTCTATAAACCATATTTTCATATCTTTACTGTACACATATTTTAATGATATTGAAATACGTTATTCAAGTTCATTATTGGATGTTTCCTGTAGAAAATAGAGTAAATATCACCACTGGTTTATGTACAGGGACATCCAAAAGTATTCCTAAGCATTGCGTTCTATGAGAGATATTTCTATAAATCAAATTTTAATAACTTTACTTTTCACAAAGTTTTTGCAAATTGAAATATGTTATTTATATGCACAAAAGAATGTTCGCACAGAATATAGCATGATTAGCATTAGATTTATAGGGTGGCACAAAAATATCCAGTTACATTAAGAGCTATTAATAAAAAATTGCTAGAATTGTACTTTCATTTACGTTAAGCATTTTTAACACTTTCTAGTATTTTTTAAGTGTGAATATGATTTCAGTTTTGTGTATCTGCCTGTCTGTCCAAGCTCTAACTCCCTAAATATTTATGGAATTTCTTGAAACTGATATATGTTATTCAAGTTCACTATCGGATGTTCCCTGTTGAAAATGGAGTTTATACCTCTACTGGTTTGTGTACAGGGACACCCGAAATTATTTCAAAGCATTGTGTTCTATGAGAGGTATTTCTATAAACCATATTTTCATACCTTTACTGTAGGCATATCTCAATTAAATTGAAATATGTTATTCAAGTTCACTATTGGATGTTTCCTGTATAAAATAGAGGAAATACCACCGCCGATTTATGTACAGGGACACTCAAAAGTATTCCAAAGCATTGTGTTCTATGAGAGATATTTCTATAAATCAAATTTTAATAAATTTACTTTCCACGAAGTTTTAGGAAATTGAAATATGTTATTTATATGCACAAAAAAATGCTTTGCATAGAATATAGCATGATTAGCATTAGATTTACAGGGTGACACAAAAATATCCATTTATATTAAGAGCTATTAATAAAAAATTGCTAGAATTGTACTTTTGTTTACATTAAGCGTTTTTAACACTTTCTAACATTTTTAAGTGTGAATATGATTTCAGTTTGTGTATTTGTCCCTCTGTCTGCCCGTGCTCTAACTCTTGTAAATATTTATGGAATTTCTCGAAACTGATATATTTTATTGAAGTTCACTATCGGATGTTCCATATTGAAAATGAAGTGAATATCTCTTCTGGTTTGTGTACAGGGATACCCAAAAACATTCAAAAGCACTGTGTTCTATGAGTGTTATTTTATAAATATTTTCCCTATAGAATGTTTCCCATTTAAAATGACATTAATAGGTCCTGTATAACTAGTTTGTTTACAGGGACAACAACAACAAAAAAAATGCCAATGCATTACGTTTTAGCACACAATTTTTTGTAAGTTATATTTAAAAAACTTTCTACAGTAAAAATCATAAAAATACTCAAATGTATTGTTAATATTCTAAAATAATGTTTTGTATAGAATATGATATGATTAACTTTCTGATTTACAGGGCTACACTAAAATATTCAGAGAGATCAAAAACTGTAATTATAATCTAATGGCTGCATTTTCTTTTGCATTAAGCCTTTTTAACACTTTCCAAAATGCCTAAGAGTAATTTTAAAATCAATTAGTCTATCTGTATATTTTTCAGTCCTTCTGTCCATTGTGTGATAACGTAGGCAAATATTAAAAGTTATTCGATATAATAATTATGTACAGTTGGAAAGTGTTACTAATCAATGTGTACTGCATGATTTTTCTTTCTTGTTTACTTTATATTCTGTGCCCCAGCAATTTTATTTGGATTGCTTTTAGCAAAGTATTTATTTATAATGATTTAAATAATAGATAAAAATAAAATTATTCAAAAACTTAAAAGTATTATAATATCCTTTTCAAAGTTTGCTTCATGCCACTTCAGTAGAATATTTCCAAATTATATTTCAATTTTCATTTGAATATTATTATTTGGTGACTACTTTATAAAATATCTGATTATTATACGTATAAGGGCAATCCAGAAAGTAAGTTCCATTAAGTGATTAAAACAAAAGAAAACCGTTATTAGAAAAACTTTTTATTGTATAAAGAAGTACAGTGCTTAGATTATTTTTCAACATAGTTGCCACCATTGTTGAAGCATTTATCATAGTGGGGCATGAGTTTTTGTATATCCTGGTCATAGAAAGATGCTGCCTATAATTTCACAATTCATGTAGTAGTGAAACATAGGTTGATGAAAAAGTGAATGAGGATTTTAAAGAAATGCTTTGACAGTGTTATAATGTAAATCTTCAGTTCTTCCTAATCTTACCTTCAATTTTTGTAAGTGAATCATTATTAATAAGAAATGGCTGCCCATTTCATTCTTTATTTGGAAACATCTTTCTTATCAGTGAATTAAATTTAGTTCAACATTCCCAGCATTCAAAAAGCAGATGACAGACCTTAACTTACATGTGGCAGAATGTTCATTATTTTAAAACATTTTAAAAGCTCAATGTACATCCAATGCATTACTTATTGATCTACAAATAACATTAATTGTTTGTCCAAGAGTTAGTAAAATGGACATACAAATGTGAAATCTTGAAAGTAACACGTCTGCAGCAAAAATTGAAAATGAAACTTATTTTTTGGATTGTCCTTGTATCTTTATCATCATCTACCTATTTTTATTTTCCTATTAGATTCAATAATTAAAAAAGTCATCATTTTCAATAAACAGAAGTATGATAAATACCTTTTTCTTTATCTGATGTGGAATTAAGTGGAAATGGAATGTAATAAAAATCTGTAACAGCCCCTTGACCCTAAAAAAGGTAATTTTTAATTAAAAAAAAACAATAATAAAAGTTTGTTCTGCAGATGGTTCGTTGATTTATAACATATGCATGCCATACTTACATTATTAGCTATCCAATAATGAAGTTAAAACATACAGAATAAACATAAAGCATTTGTAAAGATGAAAACATAGAATGCATTGTTCATAGATAAAAAATTACTTTTATATTTTGTTATCAAAAGGTTAAAATATTTCATGCTATATCTATATAGAATCAGCTTGAAAAATAATAAAAAAATAAATTATTATACTGTAATTTGAGGGTTGGTGATAATGTAATGACCAGTTGAAAAATAATAAAAAATATTATTAATTAAATATTAATAGCTGCGTCGTGACTGCATATATTTAATTAAACCCAGTTGGTACTCTAATATCAGAAAATTCTAAACTGCATTCTTAATTAAATCGAGCTGAAAAATAAAATACATAGCAAACAATAAAGTAGATTCTTGCTTACCAAGAGTTAAATAAAACAAACACAAATTCAATTACAAAAGACAATTTTATTTTTAAAATAAAAGGTATAAAAAAAAAAAAATAGGTACCATCTATTTAAATTGAATACATTAAAAAAATATTAAATTGAGATAGGCAATCGATAATAGAAAACACAATACACAATTCTTGAAAGACATAATTTAAATTAATTAATTGAAAGTCAATTAACATATTTAAGTTATTCACTATTTCAGATAAAAGGTTTATGATAGTCCTCTTGTTAATCTTTTTATTATATATCATCCTTGAACACAAAAATCGATTCTAATTCTCAAGAAAGTTTATCCTTTGATATTATCATAATATTATTAGTTTTTATTTTTTATCATGCTTTAGCACAAAATGTCATTTTTAATTCTCAAAAAGGGTTTTACTAAAATCAAAATCTGAGTTATCTCTGGCATTCAGGAATGTATTATTCGTAACATTTAATAGCCTGCTGTAGAAATGCAAAATTGAAAATTTTACCTTTAGGATGCAGATAATACTGAAATACATGTGGCTTCAGAGCATATTAGATGTATTTAGAGATTTAAGAACTTATTTGTTATGATGGCACACAGATTATCCAAGATTGATGAACAAATCTGGTAGAAGTGATCCTTTGTTGGATTATCACAGGAGCCATTTTCACCTCTAGCACATGTTTGCTAAGTAATGCATTTGTATATCCCCAGTATTTGTATATTATTCTTGTTTCATGATGATTATGCACGTTGAATATTATTTTAAGTTGAGAAAAAATAAAATATATTTCATGCCTCCGTGGCCGGCAAATCGCCGAACGCAGGGGGAACAACAAAAAAAAAAAAAAAAAAAAAAAAAAAAACGATGTTCACTCTTGGTTGTTCTACTGCAGAGTGACTGGGGAAAGAGGAGAAAAAAAACCTTCAGTCAGTAGGTGTTGCCAAATGGAAAAACGTAATTATGGAAAAGAGAGATAATAAATATTGCTAGTAGAGGAGTAACCTGGAGATAAGTTATACAATTAAAGCAGCTGAATAACATGGAGTAAAGAGTAGATTATGATAACAGATGAATAACATGGAGTTAGAAGTTTATTATTATTTATTTAATTTTAATGATGGGAAACTGGGAAAATGGAAATTTTAAATTGATTAATTTTAAATATTGGAATTAATTCTGAATAAATTTGATTATTGAATGATATTTTCTGGAATATTTTGAAAGTTATTTTCAAAATAATATTTTTGGTTAGGAGATTGAATTAGATAGGATATGTAAAAATTTATCATTTTTACACAGATGTAATTAAATAATTTAAAATTTGTAAGAAGTTATGATACAAAGTTAAACATTATTGATCATAAAATATCTAGTAATAATTTATTAATTTTTTAAAGACAATTATTTAAATTTTTAATGACAGAATAAAACATGTTTCTGGAATTTACTAATAATTATATAAAAATTACAATGTTTTTGTGATTAAAATTTAATTGGAAACATGTGAAAAGTTTTTATTTTTTTAGACATACCAAAAGGGAAAAATATGTTTAAAAAAATAGTAAAAATGCTATATATTTACCTGGACTAAAACAGCAGAATGACAGAGAGCATCATTCAGAATTGGCAATGCATTTGACATCTGAACTGTACTCGGATCATGTGCCCATGTTGTAACAAGTAATTTTTCATGGTCCTATTAAAAATAACATCAGTTTTTATAAGAATAATTTAATGAAATATATATATATATATATATAAGAATAAATCATGTTTGATAAACTGCCATAGAGATGTATAATTTATAATGTGAAATTCTTATTAACATAAGGAAAAAAAAAAAAAAATAGCAAATATTGTGTACTTGATTAGCTTAATTTATTTGCTTTATTTGAGAATTATTGTGTCCTTTAAAGTAATGAAACAAAGAGATATTTAATATAACTGGATAGGAGTATGGTGCTTACGGAACTAAAAGACAATAATAGTATCTGATTGTTTTAAACCTCCGAGCAGTTGATATGTTTTTTCCATACACTGAGCAGTAGTTTTTCCTTTAATACACTAATAATTTAAAAAATATTATTATATATTCCTAGCTTGTTTTTAAAGTATGGAAGTCACATATAACAGTCCTGAGGTTTATCTTGACATCTGTAGTCACTTTTTTAATTTGAAACTAAAATAATTATTGTTTTAAGACATTTTAAAAACTATGCAGTGAAAACTACATTAAAATTTTGTCTAGTTGGAAGACGCTCATAGTGGGTTAACACTGTTGACAGCCTGAATAAAAATTTTCTTAGAATGCTAATTTAAAAATTTACATTGACTGATAAATTCACAAAATTAGCCATAACATTTACTTGATAAACTAATACTTTGTAATAGTTTTTTTTTTTTTTTAAGCTAAAATATAATTTAAAAACGTGTTAATTACTGTTTTTTTTTTTTTTTTTTTTTCTTCTTCTTCTTCAAAATATGTGTACAAATACACATTTTAAATGACAAGTTCTAGAAGTTTTCATACTTGCATATTAAAAAAAAAAAAAAAAAAAGAAAGAAAGAAAGGAAGAATTAACATTTATGTCTATTTTGTTAATTAAATTCTGAGATTATTTCAACATTTTAGTTTTATAAGTTTAATTTTAAAACATCAATATGAAAATTCATTATTACATTTGCAACGTAAGTGTACAAAAGTAAGTGAACCACAAGATAAAAATAAAATTTATTTACAGTATTGAATTAGGAGAAAATAAATCTCTACCCTAAAAATTTTTGGTAGAATACGCAATCTTGTGCCCTTTGTTAAAAGCAAAGTTGGTGGACCACACTTAGTCAGTGAATACAAGAAAAGTTTGAACCATACAGAATTAACCTACAGAAATGATACAATAAATCAATCATAGTATAATATAAAAAGAAATAGCTTTAAAAATATAAATTTAAAATATCTGAAACACATATTTAAAAACTGTTTAATAAATAAGTAATAAGAATCAGCATAGTAGGAACTGGCATACATATATTATGTAATATATATATATATAGTATAAATAAGTAATTCAAGTATGAAAAATATTAAATTACAATAAATAAATAATTATTAAATTGTAGTATATAAAAAATTTATAAACATGTTACCTGAAACTTAACAATACAATTTAACTCATTAATTGTCAGATGACCCACTGAGAGGTTTGTTTTGGGATTTTTGTAATTCACAGGTGGGTTACCAGAATGTTCACATTGTGGCCACATGTACCACTGGTAGGCTACCTTTTCTGCAGTTTTATATCGGAATATAAATTTCTTTAGCCTCCAAATCTCTTTGCTCAATTTGTTTTGCAAATTGCAGATGCATATAATTTTATAAATGCATACAACTTTATTACAGTACAAAGCGAAAAATCCGGAATCGTCGGGACTACTGCGATTCCGAATTTTAAGATTTTTCGGATTTTTGGTCATGCCTAAAAATATAATATTTTGATTTAAGTACTTGGATAAATTCAAGTAAAAAAATAATATATTACGATACTTAAATATATTCTGCAATATTTTTTTTATCAACTTTAACAATATATAAATTAAATTAAACTTGAAAAATGAAAAACAAAACAGATTTCTTGAAATATTTGCATACAAAAATTAGTACAAGTTACAATAAAAGAAAATACATAAGAAAAACATGCCATTTTAAAAACATTTCTGTGATTTTTTTTTTTTTTAAGTACTTTAGGTTTTTTAATTAAAAGTTTGAGCCTAATTGCAATAGAATATAGAATTTAGTTCTCAATTAGATAAATGTTTAAGAATTGTTACTATTATTATAATCTTCTTTTTCCCTCCTCTTTCAGACATTGCAAATGCCGGTTTTGAAGATTACTAAGAAATAAAATACTTTTTCGATTCTTTTATTTAGACATATTTATACTTAAAAAAAAAAGTCACTGTTGATGATGATGATTAACGCTACCGAAATTGATGTCTATGAAAGTTGGAGAAACCAATATGTATGTAAAATTATGTTTAAAGTGATGACAGAAAGTTGTAAAAACATAACGAAGTTTATTAACAATAAAACTTAACATAAGTGTATATGAAAAACATAATTTAAACTTAACAGTAGAAATTTAAAGAGTTAATAAACATTAATATTCAAACTTAGAGGGAAGCTGCTTCATAGAGATTAAAAAAACAAACTTCATTAAATTACTTATCTAAAGCAAACTATTGGTTCAGAGAATTAAACTGCCAGCATGATGCATTACTGATATTAAACTAGAAAAACTACATCGCTTTCATGGCGAAAAAAACTTCATTACTAAAAGTAAAAGTGTTGCCGAAGCAAACACCAAGCATCAACTTCTTAAAATAATATAAATGCAAGCAACAAGTAATGCTAGCTTCACATCTTAAATAGCAGAAGTTAATTTCATATTCAAAAACGTTCAAAACTACACACCCTCCTTTTTAGCGAATCAGAGAGTGACAGCACAATACTCATCTGATGCCACCTGCTGACATCTGCGGCAACCGCTCAAAAAATGAAACAAACTCCATGGTCAGGTCTATGCTGCATGGTTCACTGGTGTTCGCCTGTTACGACGTCATTAAGCATTAGCAAATCAAAGAAAAGGGCATGTACATGATTTAGTAATAAGCTCAGACAGAAACGAAGTTTGTTTACATTTAAAACAATAGATCGTGAGTGAAAATTTGATTGAGGAGCAGTAAAGAGTTATTTTTCTATCAGACCACTGCGATTCTGAAATTTAAGATTTTCTGGATTTTTGGTCATGCCTAAAAATATAATATTTTGATTTAAGTACTTGGATAAATTCAAGTAAAAAAATAATATATTACGATATTTAAATATATTCTGCAATATTTTTTTTTATCAACTTTAACAAGAAATAAATTAAATTAAACTTGAAAAACAAAACAGATTTATTGAAATATTTGCATACAAAAATTAGCACAAGTTACAATAAAAGAAAATACATAAGAAAAACATGCCATTTTAAAAACATTTCCGTGATTTTTTTTTTTTTTTTAGTACTTTAGGTTTTTTAATTAAAAGTTTGAGCATAATTGGAATAGAATATAGAATTTAGTTCTCAATTAGATAAATGTTTAAGAATTGTTACTATTATTATAATCTTCTTTTTCCCTCCTCTTTCAGACATTGCAAATGCCGGTTTTGAAGATTACTACGAAATAAAATACTTTTTCGATTCTTTTATTTAGATATATTTATACTTAAAAAAAAAGTCACTGTTGATGATGATGATTAACGCCGCCGAAATTGACTGGATTTTTGGAGTCTGGATTTTCGGCTTCGTACTGTACTCGAAAAAATGTACAAAGATATGAAAATCTTAAAAATAATATTAATTTTGTCTTCTTATACATGTATTTATTGAATATAGTCTCATTTCTTATTTCATATTTCTTTTATAAAAAAAAAAGAAAAAATTAGAATTAGAGACATGACCTTATCCTCGGAAAACTTAGCAGAATATTGTTCGGATAAAGTGGAAGAAACTTGCTTTCTTTGCAATGCTTTCAATGCTTTCTTTGAAACAAGCATTTAAAAAGCATTTCCCATAACAATCAATATTCATTTTGACATATTTTATTTCATCAATAATTACATAAATCTGAACAAAACCTTACGTGTGTTCTTTGAACTAACAATCTGAACCTTTCATTTCTGTTTGTTGGCAGTAAAAACTTGTCTTTTCTATTGAAATCTATAATGATAAAAGGAGATGTATGTCTGTCTGTGCATCTACGTTCAGCCCCTATTGAACGCAGAAGTACAAGAATTGACATACGGATGCTCAGGAGCCTTCCTGAGGGGCTCCTGAAAACAAAATTAAAAAATTTTAATTAGTTGTGGAGATATTAATTAAAATGTCGACCTATGTCTAATCAAAAAGCGATCTCAATAACTGAGAATTTACTGCATTTTGCATAAAAATAGATATTTAAACGGAGTTAAAAGCATAAAAAGTGGAAAATAAATTAGAAATATTACTCCAATCATTACGAATTTGGTACCAAATGAAAGTGCCAATATTTCAGTATCTAAGAGTGCAAGCGGCTTATCAATACAACAATTAGATTTTTTAAAATTAACTAAAGTATTAAATTTAGATGGCAACATCATTTCAACTGTCTGCGATGAAAACAGATCGCAGACGACTGTCTGGATGAAAAAGGAAATGATTATAATCAATTAAGATGTCATGTGTTTTATAGTGGGGGAAAAAATGCAATTTTCAAACTTTTTCAAATTTTCATTCACGTTACATTTAAATTGATATTCGGCCTAGACAGCATATTATAAAGTTACAGTTTTTTTATCGGGAATTATATTTATCACGACTCATGAGACCAAAAGACAATGTAAGATTAAGTTGTCTTTTATATATTGCAGTATTTTAAATTGAGATATGCCACTGAAAATCCGTAGTATTGTGTATTAATACCCAATAATTCGACTGTGAATATTTTTGAAAGCATAGAATTATCAGGAAAGGCTTAAAGGGGAGGGGGGAAAGGAAAAAAAAAGTTTTACAGCGTTTGAAATTCATATTATTAGGTTTTAAAGCAAGATAAATCGATTGCGGATATTTTTGAGTGTAAAATTATTAGGAGGGATGAAAAGGAGGGGGACGAAGGAGAAAAAATGTAGAAAATGAATGGGAGTTTCAGAGAAAACAACGAAAAACCCAGAACGCCTTTATTCTTTTATATTTTGCAGAGATTCGAATTTTTCCGCTCACATTTCATACTAAGGATTTTTAATGTTATATAGCCCAGAATTCCGCAAGTTTTGGAAAAAAAACATGGATGAGTCAGAAACAAATCTTTTTATAAAAGTGTTAATATTACCTTTGTATCTCAGCTTCTAATTAACACAATTTCATAAGTATTATATCATTTTAAAAGTTATTTGAATTGGAATTGAAGAGTATATGTTGCAAATTTCTGTCACCAGAGGGCGCTTTGACATTTTAATAATTCAATATCTAGAATTCTAATTATGATTAAATTAGTTATAACACATGATTTGAAATATTGCGGACTTTTAAACCAATAGAAGCCATTAAATTCCGTACGGGAGTTTTAGAGAACACCGCAGAAAAGCCAGAACACCTTGAAAGCTTTGTTGATTTGGAATTGAACAGTAGATTACAGAAATTTCTACTGCCAGATGGCGCTGTAATATTTTAAATTTTCAATATTTCAAATTCTAATTATCATTAAATTATTTTTAATGCATCATTTGAAAGATATTTTAAAGTACTTTTATATTATCGAAAGTGGAATTCGAGATTTCCCCTGATTTACATGTTTTAAGGTGTCCTCTGCGATTAAAATAATTTCATAAGTAATACATCATTTGAAAGCTTTGTTGATTTGGAATTGAACAGCAGGTTATAGAAATTTCCACTGCCAGATGGCGCTGTAATATTTTTAAATTTCAATATTTCAAATTCTAATGAGCAAGGAAGGTGTTGTAAGTTCCAAAACGGGGATAAGGCACCGCAGGCACCACCGAGTGGGATTTTGCTAATGTCAGAAATTTGAAAGATCATAAAATGGTGAGCAAACAGGCTGTTTCAGATATTGAAACAGGAAGAGGGCACCACAGGCGCTACCGAGCAGGAATTTGCTGCGATTAAATTTTTCAATAAAGCTATTTTCACTATATGTCAATAAGCTGTTGTAAGACCTAAAACAGGAAAAAGGTGCCACCGAGCGGGAGTTTTGTAAAATCGGATTTTTCAAGGATCGCGAACCAGCTGGTCGCCGAAGGCGGCTAGTAAAACAAATATATCCCAATCTTATGAACTATAGCTAAATATTTCCATTCTTCATCTGCTAAAAATTTTCATGCATTGGCATGAACTCAGTCTTATACTAAGGATCATGTTCTGATGTTAAGTAGTGAACTTCAAGCTTTTTTTTTATTTTTATTATTATTATTTTTTTAGTGTTTTGACCAGAAGTTGGCAATATACTGAAATATTTATATATATTTAAGTATATTATCCACTTCAAAAAGCAAAAGTAAAGAAATTAAAATATATATACAGTTCTACCGCTTATTAAAATAACATTCGTCCTGAGCCAAAGTGAAGCAGCTGATTTTTATATCAGGCAAACGTTCCAGCACTTAAATAAAAGGTATTACTTCCCTGAATTTGGAAAGAAATTTCAAAAGGTAATGAATAATGGAAATAAAACAATATTAATTATTTTTGGATCGATAATTAATTAATTGTTCCTTCAATATAAGTAAATTAAATGTATTCCAAGTTCCTATGCGCTTTCCTTTGAGGAAAATCATCTTTACTTTACCATAAGTTCATGTTTTTCTTGTAAATTTAAGATCTTTCTGCTTAAACTCCTTGTTTTATAGTTATTTCAAAATAAGATCTAGAAATTGTCTTTAATAATTAAAAATTAAAAAAAATATATCTATCATTTGCAAATCAAATCAAATTGGTAACTTATTACTGAGCTTTGAAGAATATGTTCAATGAAATTGTTACCAAGATAAGTTATTGGGCGTGTTTAATTTTTAACTATGCTGCAAGTGCAAAATTTTCGACAATGAGCAATAACGGGGGGATTGTTGTGCTTTAATTAATTTTTTTATTAAAAAAAAAAAAAAAAAAAAAATCTCATTGTAAATCAATTTTTTTAGTGTGCGTAAATGATAATTTTGGCTGCTGAAGATATTTTTGAGTTTATTAACTGGTGATGCTGATTTTATTAAGTGACAACTTTAAAAGCAGTTTGTTTTGATTTGATTCCGCTCCTGGCAATTTGATCAGACCAAGCAGTTGATTTTATTAACCAGTGCATTTATTAAGCAGCGGTTACTATATATGTATAATATATGCATAAGTAAATCACAAAATTAAACTCCAGATTTTAAATGTGTTGTTAGTTGTAAAACTAGCCACCTTTAAAAATTAAAACTTTTGAGAAAAGCTGGATTTTTTGCCAAACTTAGCCAAAATAAGTTTAGAACCAAAACTCTTTAGTTTTATACACTACCTTTCCATAAATAACCAGACACTTTCGATTTCAGACTTTTTTTGAAATATCTCAAAAAGTACTTGACAAACCATCTTGAAGCTTCCGTAGTGTGAAGAACATGTTATACTTCATATACTTCAGTGAAAGGTTTGCCCCAAAAGTGAAAAGGGAACCAGTAAAAAAAAAAAAAAAAAAAAAAAAAAATGAAATTGTTTGACATCACCCTGTAAAATGTAATCCTTGAAATATGATCTAGCTGTAGCATGTGATTATGGGGCTCCTTCCTATTATCTGTATAAATTTTCATGTCTCTATCACATGTAATCAGGAAGATATAACGGTTTCTTTAAAAAATTGTAAAAACGATTGTCACTTTTTTAGCTATAATATACAAGGTATTAAACCCAGAGCAAAGCCATTTTCAAGAAACTTGACATACAATATTAGACACATCATCCTGCAATCAGAATGAAAAAATATTAAATATCTAATGAAATAAGTGTATTTTTATTAAATAATTTTAACTGCACATGCATTAGATTTAGCGAGATTTCATTTGCATAATTTAATAGTCAAATGTATTGTCTACTTATATAAAAACCTTAAACAAGTATTGTGTAAACTTAGAAAATTATAGATGATAGAATGAACTGAATTTCAGCTGTTCCCAAAAATAAAAAAAGATAAGGTGGTTTTCTTAATATTTATTTATAATCATCGAAAACTGTATTAGCATTCATTGAATCAAAGTAAAAATGTGAGTAAAACACCTTACAGTTTAGCTTTTTTCGAGAGAAACTGATCAGCAGCTCATTCTATTATGTATAACTTTTTGAGTTTACACTATATTTGTTTAGAGTTTTTATATAAGTAGCTCAATACATTTGGCTATTAAATTATGCAAATAAAATTTTGCTCAATCTTACGCATGCACAGTTAAAAATTATTTAGTAAAAATGCTCATATTTCATTAGATATTTAATATTTTTTCATTCCAATTGCAGTATGCTGTGTCTAATATTGTATGTCAAGTTTCCTGAAAATAGTTTTGTACTGGGTTTAATACCTTGCATGTTATAACTAAAAAAAGTGAAAAAAAATTTCGTAATTTTTTAAAGAAAATGTTATAATGCTACGAAAATATGTGCTAAGATAATAAAAAAGAGCCCCATAATCACATGCTACAGTGTGTTTCAAGCATTATTTTCTACAGGGTGAAGCCAAACACTTTCATTTTTCTTTAATTTTTTCCTGGTCCCCCTTTCACTTTTGGGGCAAAACTTTAACTGAAATATATGAGGTGTAACATGTTCTTCACACTTCTGAAGTTTCAAGACTATTTGTACAGTACTTTTTGAGATATTCTAAAAAAGTTTGAAATTGAAAGTGTTCGGTTATTTATAGAAAGGTAGTATAGTCATTAGGGCAGTATAATTCAAAACTTGAAATAAAATGGAAGGGGCATGTGAAGTGAGGGGGTTATTTTTTAAGTTTTATTTAGGATTTGATTGGTTTTGCAACAAACCAAAACTTAATTTTCGCTAAATTTAATGTGAATAGTAGATCTTTAGGGTTCCAAATACACAAAATGTTTTGTTCAATTAAATTTTATTTTAAAATAACTGATTCTTGTTATCTGGTAAAAAATATTTCAGATAAAGAATAACTGATATCATAACAAAAAATAACTCTACAAAATTATGAAAATGTATCACAAATGGTCCCAAATTCATTAATCATGAAATAGAGTGGGAAATCACTCGAGTTGTAAACAGACTCATAAACACATCACTATAACCTGCTGAATCATTATAGGTATATTATTATATTAATAACATATGATTAATTATTCATAATATGCTAACTATGATGTTATGTTATGAATTAATATTATATTATTATAAAGTGATAGTACACTATCTTTGAATTTTGGCTTTGTTCCTTTTCCACACTGTAGGGTGATTTTTTCTCTTCCTCTGATTGATTAGAAGATACTTCATCTACAATCTATGGTTAGATTCTAAACTATGCTTTGCAATAGAAGATTTAGAAATTTCTTGTTTAGTAACATACCGAGAATGTTCATGTTAACGGCATTCAAGATTTCTTTTTGTTTGACCTATGTAAGATAAATCAATTATTACAAAGACTTATAGATACCCTACTTATAAAGCTCGGGGACAAGGGAATTAGTTGAAGGGAATTGAAATTTATTAACAGATTTAAAATTAACATGAAAATTAAAATATTTTAAAACTTTGGTTAATTTAAAACATAAGGCTAGAAAAAAAGGCAAGACAACAAGGTTACTGGGTATAATTTTAGCCTCATTAGAAAAAAGTTGAATGAACTGATGTTACTCCTTTGCTTTTGAATTTTGTCCTGCTTTCAGTCTTGCTTTTGCTTCCAAGGCAGTAGCACGTATTTTGCACCTGAAGAAGAAAAGCCATATTCTTTCGAAACTGGTAGTGTTTTTTTTAATTTTATGGTGTGTGAAGAAGTTTTGGTACGTACATGCTATCTCAACCCTTACAATTTTCAGGATAACTCACCAAATTGGCAACCCTGATTTCACATGTGTCTAAGGTGCTGAATTCGCAACCATATTTTAATATTTTCAGTCTGATTACATTATTTTCAAATTTATATTACTTTTAGAAGCATGCAAAAAATGTCAGGAATCTTTCAAAATTGATTATTCAATAAGCTCATTTAATTTATCCTTGACAGATTTATTATTGCTTAGAATTATTTTGATAATGCCAAACATATCATTAAAAATCTTCAGTATCATCATCTGAACATTAATTTAATAGCATGCCAATGATTAAACACTGTTAAGAAATGTATACTGTAACAGGATGTTGCCAATATGGTTGCGATAGTACGTAAGTACCAAAGTTTTCAAGTTTAAATATTGACTGTACACCAGTTCTTTAACTTAGTTTTGTGATTAACCTTATTCTGGGTTTTATTTTTGACGTTTTGTAGTTTCATCACAATCCTGTTTTTCTAGGTAATACAATTTTATTTTTGTTTTTCTGCATGCTTTTATTTTTTTGTCTATTTGCAGTTGTAGTATTTTGTTGTTTTTTGCATTTTTGTGTTTATTTTAACTGTTTTTGTATAATAAATTTTTTTTTTTTTTTTTTGGTGTTATCATGCTTATCTCCAATTTCAACAGATTTTCTAAACTTAGATGTAAATGTGTAAAATTTCTTAACCATTTAAAATTTCTTCAAACATGTAAATATATAACAATGTTATTCCTAATTTTATTTAATTACTGTGTTCTGTTCCTGTAACAGGTAGAGTTTCTAAAGCTTTAGTTCACTCAAAACTTATTCTCTTAAATGCTTGTATTTAAGATATTTGCCAATGTATCACCAAAATTGAGGAAGAGATTTATGAGCTTCTTAGGTAAAATCTTCAATGACTTTGCTGTCTCTGAAAATAAGAATTATTTATCCTTGCATTCTCTTAAATCTGCTCATCAATGTAATCTGGATTAGTGTTGCACCGAATATTTGGTTACTATTTGGTATTTGGCCTATTTGGCAGGTAACACTGAATATTTGGTTCGGCTGAATATCTTGATATTCGGTGACCAAATAGCGGAGTCAAATTTTAAATTAAGTTGAAATATTGAAATTGATAAAAATATTTTTTATTATATAAAATTTAAATTGATTTTAAATTTTTTTTTAACCATCAGTGTTATGATGTCAAAGAATATTAGATAAATAAAAAATAAATATGAACCTAATAAAGTTTCTATCGCATTAATTTTTAATCAAAATAGAATTTGTATTCAAATAATCATTTCAAAATAATCACTTATTGCATAATTGCCAGAATTTTAATTTATTCCGGAGCACTTTTAGCCCCGCCTTTATTTTGCAGCACTTTATGTTAATAGTAAACCTAAAGTTTTCCATTTTTCTTATCATTATGCTAATTAAATACAGTCAACTCTCAAAAATCCGGAACTCTAAAATCCACAATTCTCTGAAATTCACATATCATTTGCAATGTAAACAAACATTGTCAACTGATTTGTTGATTAATGGATTGCAAAAATTCAGCTGTATTAGGAGATAAATCAATTATTAACTTGTGTTGGTGAATCATCAATTACTCAGCATGTTACAGAGGAGGAAATGATAAGTGTAATAATATATAATTATCAAAAAACAAATCATATTAATTTAGAGGAAGGAGAAAGACAGTTTTCATGAAAGATTTTCTCTCATGAAGATAAGTGTTCAAACTTTCTCATAGCAAAAACCTATGTAATTGACTAAGAATTGCTGATTTCTTTGCAAGTTATCTAGGAAAATAAATATGTATGAATATTCTTACTTAAACTACTGTTGATCAGACTTTTCAAAAATCTAGATTATTTGCAACTATAATATGATGTATAAAAATTGTTCTTTAAATTAAAATTTCATGAAATATTTGTGCTTTTAATAGGCACAATTTATTTCAGCATTATATGTATAACATATAAATTGTTTCTTAAAGATTTGCTACTTAAATGAGGTTCCAAGATATAAATAAAAGAAATTATTAATAAATTTGTAAAATTCAGAAATCCGCAAAACACTTTGTTTTAAGCTGTGTGGATTTTTGAGAGTGTGCTGTGTATCAAACATTAATCAATCTTAATACAAAGTTTAACGCGTTGAGCACCACGCGAATTCTTAAGGAAATCCCATTAAGGCCATACGCGCTGCTTAGAAACGCGTCATGTTTACCGTGTTATGTTTACTGTGTTTCAATAAAATCTATTAAAATGCCTTAATGATATAATCCTGTAATAAATAAAAATTAAGTAAATTTTAAATAAATCTTCAGTAATTATTTAAAACAATGTAATTTTTTAAGTTTTATATTATATTTCACACTGTCAGCCACTGGTGGCTGACGTGGCCTAAACGGAAAGTTCAGTGTCAGCCACCAATGGCTGACAAGGCGCTGAACGTGTTAAAGAAAAAAAAAAGTTAGTTAAAAATTAAACACTTTTAAAATTCCTAATTTTTATGTTCTACATACCAGGAAATAAATATATTGTTTAATAAAAATTTATATTAAATAGATTTTTAGTTTAAATCATCTCTCTTAATTTTTCAAAAGCGAACGTAAACAATATCAAACTTACTGGCAGTTCGATTAAGTAGCGATTCAAATTTGCATAAAACATCGGAGAAGAACTATAGCCGAAAACTACGCACACGTGATTTTGGCACGTGCCTGACGATCTACGGAAGATCACTCCTTTTCTCCCGCGGAGTTATAAATAGCGGATGGCAATAGTAGTCGTGGCTTGCCTCTGTTTTTTCACCGTCTCTCGGTTCTATGCTAGTTCTTTTTCTTTTCTTTTCATGAAATATAAAAACTTTAAGTGACTTTGTCTATATATCTACACTTTTTGTTTCATTCAGCAATGGTTACCATTGGTGTGTCTATTATGTTAATTTTTTATATGTTCATGAAATGTTTATTTACTTAAATTATCTCACTGTTTTCAAGTTATATTTTTAAAAAAAATTATGTTGAATTTATAGTTTCAAATAAAATATAAATTAAAATTAAAACTTCTATGGATATCATTTATACGCTTTTATATATTTATTTTTCAGCATATTTACTTATTCTAGCTTTCATTTTTTTCTAGGACTTTTTTAATTAAATGTTGCTTAACTGGTGTTTATAAGTCTAGAGTAGCTCCTCTGCTAATTTATTTAGCCTTGGATCTACTTCACACCAGCTAATACTTTATTTATAGAAAAAATTTCTTCAATATGTAACTACGATAAAACATGAAAAAATTACTCTTAAAAATAAGGTGAAGTGAAAGAAAGGTGGGGCTAAAAATGCTCCGGAGTAAATTAAAATGTTGGCAACTCTGCTAATTGTAGTAGTTTAATGAAGGGAAAATTGTGACAGCACATATATAAAACTATATTTACCTACAGTCAGTACAAATCAAAGAGGAGGAGGGGAGGGGCAGTTCAGAGAAACAGGGAATTTAAATTTTTTTTAAAAAATAATAATAAATATATCATTACACCTAAAAATTTGACATATAAATACTTAATGGTTAAATTCTGAAGTACTTCTGGAATAGGAGGTCCTAAATGTGGTGGGCTACAACTGCTTACAGGTCGTATTTCATTTGTTAGAGGAGCCATCGATATCAGCAAACTGTGAGGAGACAAAGAATTACATGTTACTATATATTCAAATGCTGTTTAAAAAGTTATTTTTTATAATAATGTAATACATAAATATTATTGCAACAGAATAAAAGAAAGAAAAGTCTATTAAAACTAATAATAATAAGCATCAATAAGCAGTCAGGCTGATAACAAGTAGTATCTGCCTTCAGATCTTTTTAATTACTATTGCCATGTATTAAAAATAACAAAATATCTTTTGTAACAATTAAGAAAATTATAAAACCACAAAATTTCCTTAAATTTGTTCATTAAATTTACTAAGCATTAAACAGTTATGTCTCTTGCAACACAATTAGAAGCATTTTTTTTTTTTTAATGAAAGTACAGTAAACTCTATACTTCCCTCTCATAACAATTTTTTTAAAAACAAACAAATCATCAATGCCTAAATTTTATTTAAAGCAAACACACTGCTTTATATATATATACAGTGGTGGACATAATTATAAGACACCTCTCTAATTTGACAAATAGTGAAAGAAAAGATTCAGAGCTTAAAAATGTTTTGTCAAATATGTCAAAAACATAAATTTATTCTGTTATCACATGTAATTGTTTTATAGAAATGATATTTTTATAGAGTTTAATAAAAAAAATTAAAAATACCATGGACAAAATTATAAGACACCCTAACATTTTAATTAAAACACCTGCTTTTTTTTTTTTGAAAATAATGTGCAATATTGTGCAATATATGCAAATTTTCGGCACGCTGTTATGACGTCAGCAGTTAACTAAAGCAGAAGATAACCGACTTCACGCATTTACAAACATGCCACGAGGTACAGAATTAAAATAAAGTGAAATTCGCGAAATTTGGAGATTAAATGGAACTGGTGCTCCAATTAATAATATTTCAAAAGTTATTAAACACTCTAGATGAGCAATTAGAAATGTTTTGAAAAGAGGAATTAATGGATCGGTGATTAAAAGATCTAGATATACTCCTTGCTTGCCCTCAAGAGACAGACGCCATGTGCTTTCGCTCACTACACAGAATAAGATGACCACTACAGGCATTAAAAATGCTTTGAAACTAAATTGTTCAAGGAGAACCATTCGTAGGGTGTTGCATAATGCTTCCTATGTGAAATATAAAAAATTGAAGAAAAATCCACCGCTTCTAAGCCGGCACAAAATGGAGCGTCTAAACTTCGCTAAACAAACTATGGCCTGGACGGCTATAAGAAATTCAAATATAGGTCTTAAAAATAATGATATCAAATTTTGAGTGACGCTTTTGTATTAAATAAAATATACACAGATTTTTTTATTTTTTCATTTGCTTTTTTCTTGTATTTATATTTACAGTACAAACATATTTTCAACATAAACAGATGTATGAAATTTACTCACTGATGCTTTTTTATCCGCATCTCAAATTCAAAATAAGGGTTTTATAAAAGGAATGATATCAAGATTTCAGTGACACCTTGGTGTTACTTTAAAAGATTTATTTTTAAATTCCATTACAATTATTTTTGTTTTGTCCTATAAAGTATACTTTGAACTATGCTTTAAATTTTAAAATATAATGTCAAATAATCACATTTTCACTGAGTTAACATTATAAATTTAAATTGCTTATTTCAGTCAATTGATTTGTCTTTTGCTTCATGCTATTCAAAACTGCAAGTAAAATTTGAGCAATTTTTTTTCGTTGCATCACACTATCTCTTAGCAAACATTTTCACTTAGTTTGGATACTATGGCACAAAGTAGCATTTACATAAATTTTACTTAAAGTTTTCGGTAGCATGACGCAAAAGACAAACAAATTTATTGAAATAAGTAATTTCAATTTATAATGTAAACTCAGTAAAAATGTTATTATTTGACATTATATTTCAATGTGTAAATATACTTTATAGGACAAAACAAAAATAATTGCAATGGAATTTAAAAATAAATCTTTTAAAGTAACACCGAGGCGTCAGTGAAATTTTGATATCATTTCTTTTAAAACCCTCATTTTTAATTTGAGATGCAGATAAAAAAGCAACAGTGAGTAAATTTCATACATCTGTTTATGTTGAAAATATGTTTGCACTGTAAATATAAATATAAGAAAAAAGCAAATGACAAAATAAGAAAATCTGTACATATTTTATTTAATACCAAAGCGTCACTCAAAATTTGATATCATTATTTTTAAGACCTACATTTGAATTTCTTATAGCCATAAAGTAGCTGCGTCACAAACGGTTTTTTTTGTATTGATTCAGCTTAATCCTCTCAAGTATAAACTACTAACTACCATTTTTTTCCCCAAATAAATACTATTTAAAAAAAAAAAAATCAAAGGAATTAATTAAAAAAAATGAAAAATATTTTTTTTTATACTACAAAAATTATACATAAACATAACTGTTAGAAATACGTTTTTAAATTTAAAATTCAATATACTTAATTTTTTCTACTGCATTACCATTTCATTTTCAATCTATATGAATAAAGAGATGTATCTGTGTGTCTGCGCTCTGGTTCTCACTCTACTAATCGCAGAGCTACTAAACTTGGCAAATGGTAACAGGGATCCTACAGGAGTGCACCTCCTCAAAATTTTTGTCGAATTTCAAATTTGAATTTTAAACATTGGCTTCTTTGTTTCATTTTTCCAAAATGCGTTCCTTCATTTTAATAGCCTGCGTATCTTAGCAACGGCTATTACACTATTTATTTTTTATTATTTAATTCATTCATTAGAAGGCAAAATCTTTTTCATTTTTATTTATTTATTTATTTTTATTTATTATATTTATTGAAAACTTAAATGGTAATGCACAGTGGCGGATTTAAGGGGGGGGGGGCTAGGGGGATGAAGCCCCCCCCCCCCAAAACACTGACATTCATAATTGAATATTGCAATTGTAAATTTTTTATTGGTCTAGAATAACACTTTGAAAAATCTTAGCCCCCCCCCCCCCCCCAAAAGTCAAGTTCTGGATCCGCCACTGGTAATGCAGTAGAAAAAATTAAGTATGTTAAATTAAAAATTAAAAAACTTTTTTATAACAGTTATGTTTATGTTAGAATGTATAATTTTTATGGCAAAAAATTTTAACTTTTAATTTTTTTTAATTAATTCCTTTGAAAAGTTTTTTTTTTTTTTTTTTAATAGTATTTATTGGAAAAAATGACAGTAAAAATTAAAAAGGATTAAACTTATCAAAATTTATGTTTAATTAAAATTTGTTTGTTTTTCATTTATTTAATTGCTTTTAAAAGAAAATCTACCTTTTCTTTTATTTGTTATATTGGTCGGAGTCTTATAGTGTAAAGAGCGAGGGCTATAAAATACATGCTTCAAAAACTAAAATATTTAATAAATGCTGAGATATAGTCATCTTTAAAATTGTTGTTCTTAAATAATAGCAGATCCACCTGTCGTTGATAAATATCCAGACTGAATTGTCTGGGAAAGACCTTTCTGTAGGCAGTGGAAACTTGGACACAATGCAGAGCAGGTGGAAAAGTAGCTGCCGTAGGCAGCGGGTACCCAAGACGAAGTTTAGAGTGATTTTAACGTTTTTTAAGTTTTTATTTATAACGTGACATAAAAAATAAATAGTGATTCAATTCATTTGAATATAGTGACCAGCAAAGTGGGTGTAGCCTGTTAGTTACAAATAAAATAATCCTTGATGATAAAACCTTCACTACACTGAAAAATTACACTGTGCGATTTACCCTTACATCTCATATCTCATAGTGAATCAAAACATGTTTGTGCCCTGCAAACTAATCAGTTATGCTAATCATACCTTATTTTAGAGGAAAAAAGGTTTTGTATACCTTAAAAGCATGCCCTGTGGCAGAATTTAGGCGACACAGCGACATTGTCACCCAAAAGAAATTGTCACTTGCAGAAAAATTTAAACATAAAAATTAATCATATTCCTAAATTTCTGTAGAAAATAGAAACTTATCTGATATATTAAAGAATTCTTCAACAGTTTATATTAATAAATTGATATCTTTAGAGTTATAAGTACATATTATGTGTAAATTAGAAAATATGTCAATATTATTTTGTAGTAAAGGTTTGCACAAACAAGGCTCATCACAGAAAGCATAAAAATATTCTGTCACAGGGAAAGCATATATCAATTTCGTTATTTTGTATGTAGAATAAAAACATTAAATTATGCTTTAAAAATATACATTTCATAAACATACTGTAATGCATCGAAAATCTGTGAATCTCTATACTCAAACCAGTTGCAATAGCTATACCATTAGAGAACATATCATAGCGAACTTGAATATCATAAAATAATTTCAAGGCATTTCATTACAAATAAAAACTGAAATTAGATCACAGACAGATGGAGAGAAAGACAGATAGATTAATTGAGGTCATAATCACTTTTAAATATTGTTGGTAAGTGATAAAACTCTTAATACAAATGAAAATGCAATTGAGCAAGTTACAATTATAACCTAAATATATCTGAATATTTTTGTGTGGTCCTGTAAAATTTAATGATAATCAGATCATAATACATAGAAGTACTATTTTGAGCATTTGAAAAATAAATAAATATTTTATTGTGATTTGTGCAGTATAAAGGTATTCAAATAGGATTTATAAAAATGTTTTTCATACTGTTCAATACATTAACATTCTTAAGGAGTCCCTGTACACAAGCCAGTTGTGCTATTTATACTATTTCTAATTGAGAATATGCCACAGTGAACTTAAAACTTGGATAACATATAGTAGCTTCAAGAAATCCTGAAAATATTTATGGATGTTAAAGTGGAGACAGACAAAATTCTCAATCTGACCTGCAAAAAGAAATTTAGGGGACCTAAATGTTTTTTGTAATACAAAGTCTTTCAAACAACCATTTTGTTTCTTACATCACCTATGCCCATCTTTCATCGTACTGACTGTATCACTTTGAAATTTTGTTAGGTTTCTTTTCCTATTTTATCAAAGTAATGACATCTTTTAAATTGGAATTTTGTTTATTTCAATCCTTATTCTTATCTTTCATTCCACTGAACTACTGCTTACAGATTTTGCCCTATGTTTATTCTACCCCTTTATCATAACATCTTCTTTAACTATGATTTATTTCCCTAACATACCCGGAATAATGCATGCAAAAAAGACGTTGCTGAAGGCAGTAGGAACCCAAACTGAGTTTCATGTACAAATTAGTTTCTTTATTCGCACATGCAGAGTGCCCAGGTAAAGCATTTCCGAAGGCATTGGGAATTAAACCAGGTATATTGCAGTAGACACTGTCGAAGACAGTGATGACCTATACCAAGGATTGGACCAAAATCATTGGAATTTCGTTTCAAAGTTTTTTTTATTTTTTTTTTAAGATTTTATATTTATAAATGATTTATTCAAACACAGTAACCAGCAAAGTACATAGATGAAATCTGCTAATAACTGAAAATAAAAAGGACGTTATAAGCTTTATTTTTTTTCTTTGAAATTTTAATTTCAGGTAAGGATGAGGCGCCAAAATATTTACTTGCCCCCGGATGAAAAAAATCCTAATTTCGGCCCTGGTCCCAGTTATCTTCAGTAGATTTTTATCAGATTTGTATTTGCAATACATAGATCACCATCAGGAAGTAATCAATTCTAAATTTATGCATTTCTGCCTAAAAATGACTCAAAAATTTACTGTTGTTGAAAAGTTTTAACTCAATCATATTTTTAAACTTAATTTTAATTACAGAAAAGATTTTTTGTAATTATTGTTCTCTATGAGAAAAAACAACATTCACTTTTAATTGAAAATTTCAATATTATCTTATGTTTCAAACTTACCAATAATTCTTGTTTAAAAGGCGAGAACAAGTATCTTGATCTAAATTCTGTAAACTTTCACATCGAAGCAAATCAAGACCTAGGCCAGAAGAATTACTAGTACTTCCATCAATATCAGAAATTAACAGGCGATTATGTCTTAAAAACACAATAGTATCTCTTAAAGTTAAAGCATGATCAAAATATCTCTGAGCTTCTCCTTCACCAACATCAGCAACCTGAAAATATGTTTCAAAAGAAGCTCTAATAATTATAAACAAAAATTATATTCATAAAATAAATGAAAAAAAAAATGAAAAAAAAAAAAAAAAAATCCCTCAATTTTATACAGGGAAAAGTTTCAAGACTTTTTAAGAAACAATTATGAAAGAAGAAAAAAATTACCTTTAAAAGCTCAACAATAAAACTGTCTAATGATTCATCAGACAACTTTCCAACTTCAAACATAGTAACTGCATGACTTTTTAGACCCTAAATTTTACAGATGCAGAAAAGGATATTCTTACATAAGTATTGTAATAAAATAAATGCACAAGTATATATTGATGTATACAAAATATTTAGCTACCTTAATTTATTCTATTAAATTTAAGGTTACATGAGATTCTTCTATTAAAACAAATTGGAATTATTATCATTAATTGCTCCTACTTCTGTCAGAAAAAAAAAAAAAAAACACTTTTTATTACAAAATATTATTTTGCAGTTATCTTACTAATTATTTAGCGTAATCTAATAAATATATATACATATAACCTCTTCACTCCAGAGGTCCACATATGTGGACCTCTGTTCCTTGTTTTATAAAATCTAAACTATTTAATATTTTTACATTTGGATTAGACTAATAAAAAGCTGATAAATTGGCATTTTAAAATGGCTTCAACAGAGCATGGTAAAAAAAAGTATGTAATTTTCATAATTATTTAAAGAACTTAGACACTTGCCAGAATAAAAAGAAAACTAATATTGATTGATTTACTTAAGGACATCAAATTTTAAATTGTGTTACAGTTAGGAAGATTTATGTAACTTAATAATTTAGAGTTTAGTTGTTTAAAGCCATACACTTGTATCGTACATTACTAACCCCCTAAATTATAAATGTAAGAAAATTATACTTTTTTGTAATGTACAATGTGAACGTATATGTTTAAAAGCTTTCAAGTGTAACTTATGTTGTTATTATAGCTTCGGGTGCAAAGAGGATAAATATAATTTCATGATTAATTGCAGATTAAATAAAGCTATTAAAAGAATATATATATATTTCTTTCTTCCTCATTTTATACATAACAATTTTTTAATAAGTTATGTTATTTTGCATTTTTCATTAGTAGTTCTGCTTGTTTTTAAATAGGAAAAAAAAAAAAAAACAATCTTAACTATTATTGAATATTGTACATTACATTGTAAGAAAAGAAAAAATTTCTTAATTTTAATTCTGTAAACAAAAATTTGAAATTTTATATTTAACAAAGACATTTGAAAACACTAATTTATAATATCACCTTTTTGCTTGATGTCTATGTAAATAAAGTAATATATCTCCTTACGTGTATTCTACAGCCCAGAATGCTCATCACATAGCTGTAAAATGTGATAGGTGATTAGATAGAAGCATATAGGGGTACACTTAATTGAGATTAATTTTTTATACAGTCGACTCACATTACAATGACCCCATCAAGATGACTCTGAGTAGGTTGTTATATCAAATGGCTACTATATCAAGTAGATTGAAAAAAAAAAAAAAAAATTCAAATGATGTCCTTTTCTTTAAATTTGATTTGATAATGACTGCAAATAACACAATATCTTTAAAACATAAATTGTATGAATAATTTTAAATAATTGTTTGAAATTTAAATTATAAAAATTAATTAATGAGATATAGGGTAAGTGTACCAGTGATTGACACCTTTAGAGCAATTTCTTATGTTTTTCATGTTTTAGTCATGAGAAAGTATTTTTGGTAAATTGTAAGTTAATATATATATGTCATAAAAGACTTTCAGAATCATATGTATGCTAAATTATATATATTTGATAATTATTATTTTTTTAATGAATTTTTATTTTACATCCACTCAATGTTCCAGTAATTAACACAGCCAGTTTTGCATTTTACCAGTAATTGGCACCCTATGCTCCAGTGTTTGACATGTTAAAATTCTTATATGTAAAGCATTTTCTTAATAAACTTAACAATATATACAAAGTAATTCTTCTATAACTTATTTTGCTTAAAAATAAATGTATTTTAATCATTGTTTTCCCAAAATTATAATCATTCTCACATACAAGACTTTTGTAATAGCAAAATACCTTTTTAAGATGCAATATGCTAACTGCAAATATGAAATCAACTAGTATGTTGTGGCCACCACAAGACTTTCTTCTATATTTTCCTATACATATTCAAGCAGTAACAATATTAAAAAAAAAAAAAAAAAAAAAAAAAAAAATACAATTTTTTTTTCTAAGTTTTTTTTTTGTTAAAAGTAAAAAAAATCGATAACTTTGTTTTAAATTATCACAGATTTATGGTTCAACCATTCGTTTTAAAGGTATTGACGAGATTTTTCAAATGATACCCATCTTCAAAATTTAACCCCCCAGGGGGGGAACCGATGCCCCCCCATGCACAATTTTTTTTTCCTAGTTAACTACTACTATTATCAATAATTCATATTAATTTTACAATCACAAGTTTAAAATAACTCTCATTATGCCCATTTATACGGAATTTTGTCCTATAAAATGCGATCACAGCGCCACCTGTTGAGCTATTGATCCCCAAATCTAATGGGCACCAGTTCATGTCAGGGTGCAACTAAATACCAAGTTTGGTTAAATTTCATTCATTGGTTCGTGAGATACAGCGTCCACAAAAAAATGATACAGACACACAGACAGACAGACAGACAGACAGACAGACAGACAGACAGACACACAGACAGACATTTTTTAAAAACTATCAATTCGTGTTCAGGACATCCCAAAACGTGTAGATCCGTCAAAAAACGGAGGTCGAAAATTTTCGCGAATCGAATACTTTCTCTATATTACATATAGAAGAAAGTAAAAATACAAGAATATAGGTAATCTAAAAATAGTAAAAGAAAAATAGTATTTACTCTACTATATAAATGTGTAAATAAAAAAGAAAATGATATGAATTTAAAAATGACAAATAAAAAAAATATAGTATTTACTTTACTATATAAAAGTATAAGTAAAAAAAAAAAAAAAAAAAAAGATATGAATCTCTAAGTCTATTATTTATTTTGCTTAAAAAGTCTATAAGCAGTTCTTATTTTATGAGAGTCATGAGTACTTAAACTAAACGGGTCATTGCCAAGAAGGTTGATGGGTCCATAGAAAACAAAGTCGTTTTTTACATGATCTTCGTCAGATTTTTTAAGCCATATAAAAGAATTCTCCCATATTTCTTTCAAAAACTTGACATGTGATTCTTCTTCTGACAATGAAATTATGCGTCCAATATAGAATTTTTGATCATAGTATACTGCATAGTACTTTTTTGCTTGTAATACAATTTTTTTCACAGGTGTGCTATCTTCATTTACTTCATTTTCATCCACATTATTATCAGATGAATCTGCATATACAATTTCCTCTGAATGAGATTTGGAATCCCCACTTTCCAATTTTGAATGTAACTTTGGCCTAGGTCTTTTTGTAATTTTCTTCTGCACACTTGCTGCTTTTTTTTCACGACAAAATTCCCTAGCTAATATTCTCTCTAATTTCGCTGTTTCATTTTGTTCTTTCTTGTCTTACTTTTTCTTGAAATATTTTTTCCATCACTTGAAGTAGCCACAGTTGGTATCTTTTGAGAATTTTTCTTTTTCCGTTTACCATCGTTCTTGTTTTCTGGCCAGAAAAATGCACGTTTAAAAGGTCTTTCTTCATCAGCTGTTAAAGGTAATTCTTTGTGAAGAATATTTGAAGTGCTTGGTTCAGAATATATTTTGGAAATGGCTTGTGCACTTTTCACAGTAATGGTTGAACTAGGCTCATTAGAATGAGTGCTTAAATTCAATGACTTAGATGTCACTGGAGCTGTGATGGAATCATAAGCTAAGGATTCTAATTCATGTTCCTCCGAAAAAGAAATTAAATTCAGTGAATCAGCATCAAATTGATCATTTTTAATAGTGGTTGATTCAGAGGTCTCTTGCTCTTCTACATTGGTGTTTTGAACTGGTTATACATTAGGTGTTTGAAAAAGTTTCACTTTTCATTTTGCACCAAACAATAAATAAATCAGTGGTGGTACTTTTTCCAGTCCATTCTACATTATTTTCAAAAGCATGATGAAATTCTGTCAATAAATCAGAATCAATTAATGATTCAATGTGAGTCAGATATTTAAGGTTTTTTTCTAAATTTACTTGTGTTGCATTATTCTCGTTTACAGGTTCATTTATAACTGTAGTACAGTCAGGTTTGCATTTACTAAAGTCTACACTATCAGGATTAAATGGGGAAATTGCACATCTCTGAAATCCACTTACTATGCAACCTTTTGTTACAGTATTTACTACATTTTGAAATAGGACTGCAAAATTGTACTTTGTAACTGCTCTATGAAAATTTTCAATTCTCCACTTATGTACAGCACTTTTCCATTTTTGCTTCAATGGCTTAAACATGCTTACATCACATGGCTGTAAAATGTGTGTTGCATTGGGTAGTAGAGCCACTAGTATTATGCCATGTTCTGAACAAAACTCACTAAGGGGGAGAGTTAAATGAGATTTGTGACCATCCATGAACAGAATAACAGGAGATGTTATGTTTTGCTTAACGAGCCATGGATAGAAAATATTAGGACACATATTCATAAAAAGTTTCTCCAGTCATCCAACCACTTGTACTTTTCCCAATAGCCCAACTGTTAGGTGCATCTTTTACAATATCATTCGGCAAACATACATATGGATAAATGATAAATGGTGGAAGTAACGTAGCATTCGCACAGATGTTAATCAAGACAGTTAAAGATTCTTTTTCTGATCCCTGTACTATTTGATATACATTTTTTTCTCCTTATGCCCCAAGTACTTGTCCAGTCTTCGGACATAAAGAAAAACAAGTTTCATCACAATTGAATATTCTATTTGGATCATCTGAAATATTTTCAATAACTAAGTAATCAAACATACAACCTTTTATTACTTCATGTTTTCAAATTGCCGAACTAGTTTCCTCTGGGGCGCCCCAGCTTGATCACCGGCATCTTGGTGCGTGAAGTCGCTTGAAACTGATGTTTCTGGTTTCTTCCCTCTTATATAGACTCTTCGCCATTGGCGGTTGAGTAATGCCCCATCGTTGCCATTGCAGCAATTTGAACTTGTTAAAATTTCTACGGATTCTCTTACTGTAGCGTAACTGTGGTTATGGTAGTTGGCCAACTTTTTTACATGATCAAATTTTATGTCTATCTCTTCGTTTTTATTTACCTGGGTTAAAGCGGTTGTTATTTTTCCTGTAGTTATGTCGTGGCTATGTTCTTTAATTCGTGTTTTTATTTTTATTTTTGTTTTTCCTATATAGCACATTTCGTTATTTTGTTTATTAGTATATGGTATTTTATAAATTCCCGCGGTCTCTAAACGATTTAGTTCATCTTTGTCACTTCTGATTAATTGGAAAATATTAGGGTTTGGCTTGACAGGTATGTTTATATTGTGTTTTGCTGCTACTTTTTTTATTTTATTTGAAACTGCGCGATCATAAGGAATTGAAGTGGTATATTTGAGTTGAGGTTTTTGAAAATTATTAATGTGGTTTAAACTTTTTAATCTTTTTTTAAATAAGTTATCTATTAATTTATTTGAGTAACCTACTTTTTGTGTAAATTGTTTAATATTTTTTATTTTGTTTTTTAAAATTTTAGGGTCGTTACAAACTGTTATTGCGCGATTTATATGGGCCTGTATTGCATTTATTTTATATTTAAAGGGGGTACTACTATTTTTATGGATAATTTCATTACTACAATTAGGTTTTCTGTAAACTTGGGTGGTTATTTTATTATTGTGGCGTTTGATGGTAACATCTAAAAAGTTTAACTGACTATTATTTTCTTCTTCAAGGGTGAATTTTATGTTCGGGTCTATTTGATTTAGGGTGTTTAAAACTTCAGTGGGGTCAGTCTTTTGGTCTATTATTGCAAAAACGTCATCAACATAACGGAACCAATAAAAAAATTTTTCTTTAAGTTTTTCATCAAAGTTATTTTCGATTTTACGTAATTTATACTCAGCAAGGAAGCCCGAAATGGGAGATCCCATGGGATACTCCCTTGACTTGTTTATAAAATTTTTTATTGAACATGAAGTAGTTTTCATTTAACAAAAAGTTAGTGGCTATATTTAGGGTTTGGGCTATTGCGGGGTTTGTATATTGTTCATTTATTTTTTCGTTTATTATTTTAGCAATATTTTTAATGTTTATTGATGGATAAAGATTAACAACGTCGAAACTAACAAACTTAAAATTCTTCTGTATTTCTATTTCATAAATTTTTTGGATAAATTCTTCTGTGGAAATTAGGCTATGTGGTGAGGGGGGAAGTAAATTTTTGTAAATTTCAGCCATATATTTTTCTAATGAATAGGTTGGTCCTTCACTTTTGCTAACAACTGGTCTTATTTTAGGGGGGTTTTTGTGATCTTTATATCTGCCAAAAATTTTTGGTGTATTAGAAGCAAAATTATTGTAAGTAGGGGGTTTTCCATCTGGCCAGGTACCTTCTTTAATTATTTTTTGTGTTTTTTCAATTATTTTATTTATGGGATCTTTTTTTATTCTTTCGGTGCCTATTTCATTGATGGTTTCTTCCATTTTATTCGTGTATTCTTGTCTGTTTAAAATTGCAATTTTTCTAGTTTTGTCTGTTAAAATGCAAGTAATATTTTCATTTTTCTTTAATTCATTAAGGGCTTTAAGGTCTTCCTGATTTATCTTATTATTTTTATTTTTAATGGTTTTATTAATTTCTTGTATAGCAGTGTTTCTTATATCAATTTGTGCATCTTCTGGAACTTTTTTTATTGTTGATTCTAACTTTGCGATACTGTCTTTAATTTTAATTGGTTGATCCAAAATATATTTTTGTCCCATTTTTAATAGACTATCTTGATGACTATTAAGCTTAACATCTGAAATATTAATGTATGGATAACAATTTTGAGTAGGGGGGCCTGATATTATTTTTCTTTATCCAATTTTGCAATTTTTGATTTTGTCTTTTTATGATCGAATTTCTTTCCATCGTATTATATATATTAATCTTACTTGAAAGGGTAGTCCATTCTTTTTTATTGCAACAGTCTTTTAAATTTTTATATAATTCATCATATGTCTTTTTACATTTAAACATGTGTGCTTTTCTATTACGAATGATTTTATTAAGCAATTTTCTTTCGAATTTTTTAACATTGTTCATATAGTTATTTAAGAGTGTTTTATTTCTTATTTTCATAAAATTTGGTGTTATCCCAAAATATTTGCAATATTTCAAAAATTGGACATTTCGTTCTGAATTTATTAATTTTTTGCTGGCCCTTTTTACTTTACTAAAAATATTGTATAAGTCCATATAAAAAAAAAAAAAAAAAAATTATTCAATTAAACATTCCTACTAAACAGGAAATGGCAAGTTGGGTAAATATCCCAAACAAACGATTAAACCAAATCCACCCCCAATAAATTCCGTAAAACGTTTTAGTTTTTTAATTTATCATTTATTAGCTTTAAAAATAAAAATTCCTACTAAACAGGAAAGAAATTTAATTGCTACGAACCACACCACAGTTACTAAGTAAAAAAAAAAAAAAAACGGAGAGGTAAACATAATGAAAACTTCTACTAAACAGAAGTTGAAAAACCTAAGCCTAAATTTAAATAAATATATTAAAATTTGAGTCAATTCAATTTACAAATCACATATGAAAGAAAACTTTTATAATATTTAATAAACACTTCCACTAAACGGAACTTAAAACAGGAAACCCTGTAATCCACTGAAGGCAAAAAATAAAAATTAATTCAATTAGCGATTAAAAAATTTACACTATGAATTACTCATAAAATTTAAGGGTAAACTATTTCATCTTAACTTTATTACTCAATATCCATTGTACCATAATTCTACTAAAACTAAAGGCAACTACTTTATCAAACATAAATTTACGTTGGAAAATGATTACTCAAATTTACACAAGTCCTTAAGATACAATTACTAAACAGTATCGAATTATACTAATACGTTAGTGATAAATACATATAACACGCAAAAATAAAGTTCTGCACAAAAAAAAAAAAAAAAAAAAAAAAAAATTTAACTTTTATGACATGAAAGTTGTTATAAGTAAACTTATCTGACATTGCAAAATGGCACGATGTGGGCGTGAGGCAGCAAATCTTCTTTCCACCTTGATAAAAACTTAAAGTCCAGGTTCCGACGTAGATACATTAAAATAATTTATAACCATGAAGTTGATTTAATTAAAAACTCTAATAAAACATACAACCTTTTATTACTTCATGTTTTCAAATTGCCGAACTAGTTTCCTCTGGGGCGCCCCAGCTTGATCACCGGCATCTTGGTGTGTGAAGTCGCTTGAAACTGATGTTTCTGGTTTCTTCCCTCTTATATAGACTCTTCGCCATTGGCGGTTGAGTAATGCCCCATCGTTGCCATTGCAGCAATTTGAACTTGTTAAAATTTCTACGGATTCTCTTACTGTAGCGTAACTGTGGTTATGGTAGTTGGCCAACTTTTTTACATGATCAAATTTTATGTCTATCTCTTCGTTTTTATTTACCTGGGTTAAAGCGGTTGTTATTTTTCCTGTAGTTATGTCGTGGCTATGTTCTTTAATTCATGTTTTTATTTTTATTTTTGTTTTTCCTATATAGCACATTTCGTTATTTTGTTTATTAGTATATGGTATTTTATAAATTCCCGCGGTCTCTAAAGGATTTAGTTTATCTTTGTCACTTCTGATTAATTGGAAAATATTAGGGTTTGGCTTGACAGGTATGTTTATATTGTGTTTTGCTGCTACTTTTTTGATTTTATTTGAAACTGCGCGATCATAAGGAATTGAAGTGGTATATTTGAGTTGAGGTTTTTGAAAATTATTAATGTGGTTTAAACTTTTTAATCTTTTTTTAAATAAGTTATCTATTAATTTATTTGAGTAACCTGCTTTTTGTGTAAATTGTTTAATATTTTTTATTTCGTTTTTTAAAATTTTAGGGTCTTTACAAACTGTTATTGCGCGATTTATACGGGCCTGTATTGCATTTATTTTATATTTAAAGGGGGTACTACTATTTTTATGGATAATTTCATTACTACAATTAGGTTTTCTGTAAACTTGGGTGGTTATTTTATTATTGTGGCGTTTGATGGTAACATCTAAAAAGTTTAACTGACTATTATTTTCTTCTTCAAGGGTGAATTTTATGTCCGGGTCTATTTGATTTAGGGTGTTTAAAACTTCAGTGGGGTCAGTTTTTTGGTCTATTATTGCAAAAACGTCATCAACATAACGGAACCAATAAAAAAAAATTTCTTTAAGTTTTTCATCAAAGTTATTTTCGATTTTACGTAATTTATACTCAGCAAGGAAGCCCGAAATGGGAGATCCCATTGGGACTCCCTTGACTTGTTTATAAAATTTTTTATTGAACATGAAGTAGTTTTCATTTAACAAAAAGTTAGTAGCTATATTTAGGGTTTGGGCTATTGCGGGGTTTGTATATTGTTCATTTATTTTTTCGTTTATTATTTTAGCAATATTTTTAATTTTTATTGATGGATAAAGATTAACAACGTCGAAACTAACAAACTTAAAATTCTTCTGTGGAAATTAGGCTATGTGGTGAGGGGGGAAGTAAATTTTTGTAAATTTCAGCCATATATTTTTCTAATGAATAGGTTGGTCCTTCGCTTTTGCTAACAACTGGTCTTATTTTAGGGGGGTTTTTGTGATCTTTATATCTGCCAAAAATTCTTGGTGTATTAGAAGCAAAATTATTGTAAGTAGGGGGTTTTCCATCTGGCCAGGTACCTTCTTTAATTATTTTTTGTGTTTTTTCAATTATTTTATTTATGGGATCTTTTTTTATTCTTTCGGTGCCTATTTCATTGATGGTTTCTTCCATTTATTCGTGTATTCTTGTCTGTTTAAAATTGCAATTTTTCTAGTTTTGTCTGTTAAAATGCAAGTAATATTTTCATTTTTCTTTAATTCATTAAGGGCTTTAAGGTCTTCCTGATTTATCTTATTATTTTTATTTTTAATGGTTTTATTAATTTCTTGTATAGCAGTGTTTTCTATATCAATTTGTGCATCTTCTGGAACTTTTTTTATTGCTGATTCTAACTTTGCGACAATGTCTTTAATTTTAATTGGTTGATCCAAAATATATTTTTGTCCCATTTTTAATAGACTATCTTGATGACTATTAAGCTTAACATGTGAAATATTAATGTATGGATAACAATTTTGAGTAGGGGGCCTGATATTATTTTTCTTTATCCAATTTTGCAGTTTTTGATTTTGTCTTTTTATGATCGAATTTCTTTCCATCGTATTATATATATTAATCTTACTTGAAAGGGTAGTCCATTCTTCTTTATTGCAACAGTCTTTTAAATTTTTATATAATTCATCATATATCTTTTTACATTTTTGTGTGCTTTTATATTACGAATGATTTTATTAAGCAATTTTCTTTCGAATTTTTTAACATCGTTCATATAGTTATTTAAGAGTGTTTTATTTCTTATTTTCATAAAATTTGGTGTTATCCCAAAATATTTGCAATCTTTCAAAAATTGGACATTTCGTTCTGAATTTATTAATTTTTTGCTGGCCCTTTTTACTTTACTAAAAATATTGTATAAGTCCATATCAAAAAAAAAAAAAAAAAAAAAAAAAAAAAATTTATTCAATTAAACATTCTTACTAAACAGGAAATGGCAAATTGGGTAAATATCCCAAACAAACGATTAAACCAAATCCACCCCCCAATAAATTCCGTAAAACGTTTTAGTTTTTTAATTTATCATTTATTAGCTTTAATAATAAAAATTCCTACTAAACAGGAAAGAAATTTAATTGCTACGAACCACACCACAGTTACTAAGTAAAAAAAAAAAAAAAAAACGGAGAGGTAAACATAATGAAAACTTCTACTAAACAGAAGTTGAAAAACCTAAGCCTAAATTTAAATAAATATATTAAAATTTGAGTCAATTCAATTTACAAATCACATATGAAAGAAAACTTTTATAATATTTAATAAACACTTCCACTAAACGGAAGTTAAAACAGGAAACCCTGTAATCCACTGAAGGCAAAAAATAAAAATTAATTCAATTAGCGATTAAAAAATTTACACTATGAATTACTCATAAAATTTAAGGGTAAACTATTTCATCTTAACTTTATTACTCAATATCCATTGTACCATAATTCTACTAAAACTAAAGGCAACTACTTTATCAAACATAAATTTACAATGGAAAATGATTACTCAAATTTACACAAGTCCTTAAGATACAATTACTAAACAGTATCGAATTATACTAATACGTTAGTGATAAATACATATAACACGCGGAAATAAAGTTCTGCACAAAAAAAAAAAAAAATTAAACTTTTATGACATGAAAATTGTTATAAGTAAACTTATCTGACATTGCAAAATGGCACGATGTGGGCGTGAGGCAGCAAATCTTCTTTCCACCTTGATAAAAACTTAAAGTCCAGGTTCCGATGTAGATACATTAAAATAATTTATAACCATGAAGTTGATTTAATTAAAAACTCTAATAAAACATACAACCTTTTATTACTTCATGTACTAGTTCGGCAAGGTGGAAAGAAGATTTGCTGCCTCACGCCCACATCGTGCCATTTTGCAATGTCAGATAAGTTTACTTATAACAATTTTCATGTCATAAAAGTTTAATTTTTTTTTTTTTTGTGCAGAACTTTATTTCCGCGTGTTATATGTATTTATCACTAACGTATTAGTATAATTCGATACTGTTTAGTAATTGTATCTTAAGGACTTGTGTAAATTTGAGTAATCATTTTCCATTGTAAATTTATGTTTGATAAAGTAGTTGCCTTTAGTTTTAGTAGAATTATGGTACAATGGATATTGAGTAATAAAGTTAAGATGAAATAGTTTACCCTTAAATTTTATGAGTAATTCATAGTGTAAATTTTTTAATCGCTAATTGAATTAATTTTTATTTTTTGCCTTCAGTGGATTACAGGGTTTCCTGTTTTAAGTTCCGTTTAGTGGAAGTGTTTATTAAATATTATAAAAGTTTTCTTTCATATGTGATTTGTAAATTGAATTGACTCAAATTTTAATATATTTATTTAAATTTAGGCTTAGGTTTTTCAACTTCTGTTTAGTAGAAGTTTTCATTATGTTTACCTCTCCGTTTTTTTTTTTTTTTTACTTAGTAACTGTGGTGTGGTTCGTAGCAATTAAATTTCTTTCCTGTTTAGTAGGAATTTTTATTATTAAAGCTAATAAATGATAAATTAAAAAACTAAAACGTTTTACGGAATTTATTGGGGGGTGGGGGGGGGATTTGGTTTAATCGTTTGTTTGGGATATTTACCCAACTTGCCATTTCCTGTTTAGTAGGAATGTTTAATTGAATAATTTTTTTTTTTTTTTTTTTTTTTTGATATGGACTTATACAATATTTTTAGTAAAGTAAAAAGGGCCAGCAAAAAATTAATAAATTCAGAACGAAATGTCCAATTTTTGAAAGATTGCAAATATTTTTTTTGGGATAACACCAAATTTTATGAAAATAAGAAATAAAACACTCTTAAATAACTATATGAACGATGTTAAAAAATTCGAAAGAAAATTGCTTAATAAAATCATTTGTAATAGAAAAGCACACAAAAATGTAAAAAGATATATGATGAATTATATAAAAATTTAAAAGACTGTTGCAATAAAGAAGAATGGACTACCCTTTCAAGTAAGATTAATATATATAATACGATGGAAAGAAATTCGATCATAAAAAGACAAAATCAAAAACTGCAATATTGGATAAAGAAAAATAATATCAGGCCCCCTACTCAAAATTGTTATCCATACATTAATATTTCAGATGTTAAGCTTAATAGTCATCAAGATAGTCTATTAAAAATGGGACAAAAATATATTTTGGATCAACCAATTAAAAATAAAGACAGTGTCGCAAAGTTAGAATCAGCAATAAAAAAAGTTCCAGAAGATGCACAAATTGATATAGAAAACACTGCTATACAAGAAATTAATAAAACCATTAAAAATAAAAATAATAAGATAAATCAGGAAGACCTTAAAGCCCTTAATGAATTAAAGAAAAATGAAAATATTACTTGCATTTTAACAGACAAAACTAGAAAAATTGCAATTTTAAACAGACAAGAATACACGAATAAATGGAAGAAACCATCAATGAAATAGGCACCGAAAGAATAAAAAAAGATCCCATAAATAAAATAATTGAAAAAACACAAAAAATAATTAAAGAAGGTACCTGGCCAGATGGAAAACCCCCTACTTACAATAATTTTGCTTCTAATACACCAAGAATTTTTGGCAGATATAAAGATCACAAAAACCCCCCTAAAATAAGACCAGTTGTTAGCAAAAGTGAAGGACCAACCTATTCATTAGAAAAATATATGGCTGAAATTTACAAAAATTTACTTCCCTCCTCACCACATAGCCTAATTTCCACAGAAGAATTTATCCAAAAAATTTATGAAATAGAAATACAGAAGAATTTTAAGTTTGTTAGTTTCGACGTTGTTAATCTTTATCCATCAATAAACATTAAAAATATTGCTAAAATAATAAACGAAAAAATAAATGAACAATATACAAACCCCGCAATAGCCCAAACCCTAAATATAGCTACTAACTTTTTGTTAAATGAAAACTACTTCATGTTCAATAAAAATTTTTATAAACAAGTCAAGGGAGTCCCAATGGGATCTCCCATTTCGGGCTTCCTTGCTGAGTATAAATTACGTAAAATCGAAAATAACTTTGATGAAAAACTTAAAGAAAAATTTTTTTATTGGTTCCGTTATGTTGATGATGTTTTTGCAATAATAGACCAAAAAACTGACCCCACTGAAGTTTTAAACACCCTAAATCAAATAGACCCGGACATAAAATTCACCCTTGAAGAAGAAAATAATAGTCAGTTAAACTTTTTAGATGTTACCATCCCTAACAACACACTTGTCCATAGTACATCCAGAAGATGTCCTGTGGATGCCTTTTCATCCATAGGCTATCCTGAGGATATCACGTGGAGAAGATGTGTTGTTAGGGATGAAACGCCACAATAATAAAATAACCACCCAAGTTTACAGAAAACCTAATTGTAGTAATGAAATTATCCATAAAAATAGTAGTACCCCCTTTAAATATAAAATAAATGCAATACAGGCCCATATAAATCGCGCAATAACAGTTTGTAAAGACCCTAAAATTTTAAAAAACGAAATAAAAAATATTAAACAATTTACACAAAAAGCAGGTTACTCAAATAAATTAATAGATAACTTATTTAAAAAAAGATTAAAAAGTTTAAACCACATTAATAATTTTCAAAAACCTCAACTCAAATATACCACTTCAATTCCTTATGATCGCGCAGTTTCAAATAAAATCAAAAAAGTAGCAGCAAAACACAATATAAACATACCTGTCAAGCCAAACCCTAATATTTTCCAATTAATCAGAAGTGACAAAGATTAACTAAATCCTTTAGAGACCGCGGGAATTTATAAAATACCATATACTAATAAACAAAATAACGAAATGTGCTATATAGGAAAAACAAAAAGAAAAATAAAAACACGAATTAAAGAACATAGCCACGACATAACTGTTATCCAAACTTATTGGATATCTAAAGTTAGCAGAGGTTTATAAAAACAATTCTCCATTTAAAAACTTACAGTGGAAAGTGCGATTTGAATTTGACTTGGATGAAAATTTAAGTGTATGACACAATTGAAGACAAGTTAAATTTACGTTATAATTTCAGTTTTATTAAAAACTTTAAACAAAATATAAATTTAACAACAACAGTAATAAAGTTAACAAAAGTTAACAGTATATTAAATTACAACTTATTCAACCCAGCTCAAGTGTGTTTCACAAAAACTTAAAACATTCTACCATGGCCCAGAAAAACTAAAAATAAAAATGTAACACTGAGGAAGGCATTAGTAACATTTAACATAAACGAAAATAAACTCCGGCAGAGTAAAATCATATTAAAAGACAATTTACATCGTCCAAAAGCTGACGTGACACAAAACTAAATGTGAGCAATACCACATGCATAATCAGCGATATTTATAGTAAAACAACAACCGGCAAAGACAACGCCTACATCCGGGAATCAATAATCTTATGCGAGGATGAAACAAGGAACGCCGGAACGAGTTCACCATCTGCTGAAAATTCCAGTAATTAAATATTCCATACTAAAGTATAGCTCTAAGAAGAGTGATCAACTAAGCATTCCAGGCTAAAGTATAGCTCTGAGAAACGGGATCAACTAAGCATTCCAGGCTAAAGTATAGCTCTAAGAAACGTGATCAACTAAGCATTCCAGGCTAAAGTATAGCTCTAATAAGCGTGATCAACTTTAAAAAGTAAACAAATGAGGAAAATTACTTTAAGATATTGAACTTCTATTAAAGACTTATTTAACTGATTAAATTGATAAAGGTAAGTTTTAAAAGGAGAATTATATAAGGAATAAAGTTTATATTTAGAGATTTAAGTTAACAAGAAGTATTTAAAATAAAGATATTGTTATTGCATGTAACATGAGCCCCTCCTCTTGTTAACTTGACATAACGCCAAACAAGCACAGGTACAAATTTAAACAACTTTGAGCTAGGTTAAAAAAAAACACCATTTTTTTCTTTAAGTATAACAATAAATATTCAAAACTTTAAAAGCATCTTTAACACACATATAAATACTTCAACAATAAAATTAAAAAAAACCACAAAAAGGTTAACTCACTTTTAACATAAAACAAAAATTTACATATAAATTTCATTATCCACAGGTCAGTACAGACGACGTATCAATCACAGATGAAACTTTAAATAATTACGACCACCACCAACAATGGCTATTTCAATACAGTTCAAAAAGGAGGTTCATTATAAAAATTACCGAATTACAAATACATTTTTCTTATACAACAATTCATGAATATGTACAAAAATTTAAATCGTTAACTACACACAAGCCAACTACGGCACCTGGAAAAGAATTCTCTACAACTAAGCCATTATAGGCACCTGAAAAAGAAAAAAAAACAGCTACATTTAAGCCAGTATATGGCACCTGAAAAAAAAAACCTTTACATCTAAGCCACTAAACGGCACCTAAAAAAAAACTAGATACATGTTAATTCATATAAAAAAAAACATGTTAAAAAAACTTATACGGAAATGTATTAAACGTTACAACTATGCAAAATTTCAGGAAATAACCCAAGTAACCAATCTTAAAATTTGCCTGGCCAGGACTTTCAATAATGATAACCTTAGGAAAAACGGAAAAATATACATAATTGCAAAAACACAAATACAATTCCAAGATATATATTATATTAATTATACAATTACAAAATTTAAGTTTATTTTAATTTATTAAATATGTTTAATATAAAATTTTCAAGATCTTGGCGAGTGAGGGGTTTGGTAAAAACATCGGACAGATTAAGTTTACTTCTAATAAATTTAAGATCAAAAAGATTATCACGAACAAGATCCCTTACAAAAAATAATTTGACATCAATGTGTTTAGATCTGTAATTTTCAATTGGAGATTTGACAAAATCGATTGCTGATTGACTATCCATATTTAAAACAGCTTTACATTCAACTTTAGGAATTATGTTACCATCAACACACTCGTTTAAAATACGATCAAACCACATTAAATTTTTCGCAGCCTCCGTCATAGCCACAAATTCTGCCTCCATTGTTGAGAGGCAGACAGATTTTTCTTTGAAAGTTCTCCAATCTATAGGGGATTCATCCAACAAAACAATTTGACCGCCCATAGAAGTACGATCATCTTTATTTGCAGCGAAATCAGAGTCTGAATAAACTATAAGTTGTGGTCTTTTACAATTTAATTTTAATTTAAAATGACTGGTATAATGAACATATCCTAATAATCTTAGTAAGCCATCCCAATGTGTTTTTCCAGGATTAGATTGAAACTGACTATAAATATTCACAGAGTAACAAATATCAGGGCGAGTTCTATTTGCAATAAAAGCTAAACATCCAAGTAAACTTCTGTAAGGAATTGCTGACATTTCTTGAATTTCATAATCATTTTTAGGACAATTTGACTTAGAATAAACTACGCCTTTACTTATGGGAAGAGTTGAAATAGGGTATTTAAAACTTTTAAATCGGTCACAAACTTCTTCAATATACTGATGTTGATGAATTTCAAGTTGACCGTTTATTTCTTCAAACTCGACTCCTAACAACTTCTTGGTTTTTCCCATAATCTTAAGGTCAAAATGACTTTTAAGTAAATTCAAAACTTTATCAATTGTTTTACTATATTTACTAAAAATGACAATATCATCAACATATAATAAAAGAATAACTTCATAATTATATAGATAAACACAATTACATGAATTAAATTTAACAAAACCTATTTTTATCAAAACTTTATGGATTTCAAAGAACCACTCGCGACCTGATTGATGTAAACCGTACAAAGCTTTATTTAATTTACAATATAAATTTTCCTTTCCTGGTTGAATAAATCCTGCTGGCTGAGACATAAAAATATTTTCAGTTAAAGGGGCATATAGATACGCACTAGTTATATCACATTGAATATGGGTCCAATTTAAAAAACTTACGAGCAATGAGAAAAAGAATCTAATCACAGCAAAATTGACCACAGGACTAAAAGTCTCGTCGTAGGTTTCCCCTTTGATTTGACTATAGCCCTGGGCAACAAGTCTGGCTTTATAACGAATGATATTACCCTTTTCATCACGCTTAATCGCAAAAACCCATCTGTTACCTACAGGATTACAGTTCTGTGGTAAACTAGTAAGCTCCCAAACTTCCCTTTCTTTCATTACTTTTAACTCGTTTCCCATTGCCTCAAGCCATTTTTCTTTCTGGGGAGATTTCATTGCTTGCTTGTACGTTTTAGGAACAACAATTTCTTCTAGTCAACTATTATTAAAAACTACATTACTACTTGGACCCTGTTCAGATACAATACCAGTATAATTGTCACTACCACTGAAATTAAATGTTTTAGGATCATATACAATTTTGTTCTTTTTACAATAGTCCTGAACTTCATTTTGGGATCTAAGACGCTGCGTTTTTCCTTCTTCATAGTAGTAAATATCTGTCCTATCTCCTGTTTGTCTAGGAACAGCTTTTCTATACCAGTTAACAACCCTTAAAACATCACACCCCTCCTCTAAACTGTCTTTGTCCTGAATATCAGAAGGGAAAGAGGTCACACTTCTCATATCTTCTACAGTATTTTCCTCCGAAACAGAATTCGGGAAAAGTGGGACAAAGAACTGAGTTTGGGGCTCCAGCACTGCTCCACTGCTACTATTCAGATCTATATACTTGGCTTTCTCATTAAATCTAACATTAAGTGTTTCAATTATTTTGTCTGATTCAGGTAGCCATATTCTGTATCCTCTAGTCCTAAAAGCATAACCCACCATAACACCCTTTGTTGCTTTAGGGTCTAATTTATAACGTTTTTGTCGTGGGATACCTACATAGGCTAAAACACCAAATGGCTTTAAATGCCGGACTGAGGGTTTGTTTCCAGTATATAGTTCTAAGGGAGTTTTAGTGGAGTTTGTGTTACAGGTCCTATTCCAAGTGTAAACAAAATAAGTTGCTGCTTCTGGCCAAAAATTCTGTCCTAAATTACTTTCTTGTAGTAAAGTTCTGATACCATCGGCTACAGTTTGGTTATAGCGTTCAACTATGCCATTTTGCTGTGGAGTATACAAATTTGTCAATTCATGTTTAATTCCTTTAGAATCAAAGAAATCTTCAAGGGTATTTGACATGAATTCCTGTCCATTATCACTACGGAAAGATTTCACTCTACTTCCAATCAAATTTTCAGCACGCGTAATATGTCTAATGATAATATCAGCGGCATCTGATTTTAACTTAATTGGGTAAAGAGCAACCTTTCTAGAAAAATCGTCAACTATGGACAAGAAATATTTTTCTCCATGTTTCCCCTCAACATGAGAAGGACCCCATAAATCAGCAAAAATTAACTCAAGTGGCTGTGTTGATCTGATATAACCAGTAGACTTATGAGAAATATGTCTAAACTTATTTAATTTACAAACTTCACATTCAAAATTTTTATCATTTAGACCAGAAACACCTTTTACACCATTTTCTTTACAAGTATGAGTCAAAATATCAGGACTGATATGGCCAAAACGTCTATGCCAAAGTTGCATTTTATTCCCTTTTTCTAAATTCAAATTTTCAAATTTTACATGTCTGTTATTAACTTTAGGAATTTTAGGATATAGATAATAGATTTTATTCTTTAAGTAGGCTTTAAACAAAAATTCATTGTCACGATATATTTTAACCTCACCCCCACCGCCTTCATATATACAACCATTTTTATCCAAAGCAGGACCAGATATTATATTTCTCCTCAATTTAGGAGAGTACATAACATTTTCTAAAGTGAATATTCTCTGACCAAACCTCAATTTTATTTTCCCCATTCCCTCAATTTCGAAATTTACATCTTTAACAGCTACAGTCATGTTTTCGTTAATTAAAGGTTTATACTTGAAAAATAAGTCCCTTCTGGAACAACAGTGATGAGATGCCCCTGTATCAAAAATCCAAGAGCATCCCTCTTCAGATTCAGTAGAGTTAGAATGCATAATAAATAAAACATTTTTAGACTTACGTCTATTTCGACGAGCTCTTCCTCCAGAAAAACCAGACTGTCTAGTATCATATTGAGGTCTGTTGGGGCTGTAACTTGCGTCATGATGAGGTCTATCAGTACTAAAACGATCTGGTGACTTGAAATTTCTATGTCTATAACTTGGGCTAAAGCCTCTCCTATAGGCACTCCTGGAATCCCTGGGTTGGAACTGTCTGTCACTACCTTGGCGATGATCGGTGAAACCATTATCTTGACTACTTTTAAGTCTGCAAATAGCCTGATGGTGGCCAAATTTCCCACAAAAGGTGCAGTTTTGTCGAGAAGTTACTATATTTACTAAACCTGGCGTTTTTACTTTGTCACTATCACGAAGATTTAAACGTGCCTCCTCAGCGGACAATTCATTAACAATATCACTGAATTTAAATTTTTCTTTTGGCCAACGCAGTATATTTTGGACAATACTATCAAAACTGCTAGGTAAATATCTAAGCAACTGGAAAGAAGTATAAGTATTGTCATCAAATTTTTCATTTAAATCCTTGAGCTGGTTCGAAAGTCTAAGTAATCTGGCAGCATAAAGTGAAATATTTTCATTTTGTTTAATTTTACATTCAAATAATTCAGAAAATATTTTCATATGAAATGACCTCGAATCCGGCAAGTAGTTTAATTTAAGTGCATCCCAAGCTTTGATCGGATCATCATAATTTTCTACCAATTTCCGGAATTCGGGTTGAATATTTAAATATAATGTAGCTAAAACGTTATCTGATCGGGTTTTAAATTTGGCTATTTCCTCATCGGAAATTTTTTCAGACTCTTTCGGAATTGACTTACGTTGATCTATTATATCCCAAAGTCCGTAACTAATTAACAGATATTTAATATCAGCAGACCAACTGCTATAATTGGTGGCATTAAGTTTTTCAATAGTATAAGCAGATTGAGCCATAATGAAAAACTACAAAAAAAACAATAGCCCCTCCGAATCAGATACGCGTTTAAAAAATGCTCAGATTACAAAAACAGATTAAATCTCCAAGTCAAAAAAACTATAGGCTGGGCTGAGCCCATAACCATTTGTTATCCAAACTTATTGGATATCTAAAGTTAGCAGAGGTTTATAAAAACAATTCTCCATTTAAAAACTTACAGTGGAAAGTGCGATTTGAATTTGACTTGGATGAAAATTTAAGTGTATGACACAATTGAAGACAAGTTAAATTTACGTTATAATTTCAGTTTTATTAAAAACTTTAAACAAAATATAAATTTAACAACAACAGTAATAAAGTTAACAAAAGTTAACAGTATATTAAATTACAACTTATTCAACCCAGCTCAAGTGTGTTTCACAAAAACTTAAAACATTCTACCATGGCCCAGAAAAACTAAAAATAAAAATGTAACACTGAGGAAGGCATTAGTAACATTTAACATAAACGAAAATAAACTCCGGCAGAGTAAAATCATATTAAAAGACAATTTACATCGTCCAAAAGCTGACGTGACACAAAACTAAATGTGAGCAATACCACATGCATAATCAGCGATATTTATAGTAAAACAACAACCGGCAAAGACAACGCCTACATCCGGGAATCAATAATCTTATGCGAGGATGAAACAAGGAACGCCGGAACGAGTTCACCATCTGCTGAAAATTCCAGTAATTAAATATTCCATACTAAAGTATAGCTCTAAGAAGAGTGATCAACTAAGCATTCCAGGCTAAAGTATAGCTCTGAGAAACGGGATCAACTAAGCATTCCAGGCTAAAGTATAGCTCTAAGAAACGTGATCAACTAAGCATTCCAGGCTAAAGTATAGCTCTAATAAGCGTGATCAACTTTAAAAAGTAAACAAATGAGGAAAATTACTTTAAGATATTGAACTTCTATTAAAGACTTATTTAACTGATTAAATTGATAAAGGTAAGTTTTAAAAGGAGAATTATATAAGGAATAAAGTTTATATTTAGAGATTTAAGTTAACAAGAAGTATTTAAAATAAAGATATTGTTATTGCATGTAACAATAACTACAGGAAAAATAACAACCGCTTTAACCCAGGTAAATAAAAACGAAGAGATAGACATAAAATTTGATCACGTAAAAAAGTTGGCCAACTACCATAACCACAGTTACGCTACTGTAAGAGAATCCGTAGAAATTTTAACAAGTTCAAATTGCTGCAATGGCAACGATGGGGCATTACTCAACCGCCAATGGTGAAGAGTCTATATAAGAGGGAAGAAACCAGAAACATCAGTTTCAAGCGACTTCACACACCAAGATGCCGGTGATCAAGCTGGGGCGCCCCAGAGGAAACTAGTTCGGCAATTTGAAAACATGAAGTAATAAAAGGTTGTATGTTTTATTAGAGTTTTTAATTAAATCAACTTCATGGTTATAAATTATTTTAATGTAACTAAGTAATCTTTGACCTCTGAAAACCACGATCTAATTTTATACTCTTGTATTTAATTTTATACTCTATGTAATTTCCATTCTTGTATTTGTTAAATGTTCTGGTGTCCTTTTACTGATTTCAGGATGTCGGTGCAAAAATGATACAAACCATTTCATCCCAGGTCCGTTATCAGTAAAAGGATTACCTCTTCCACTATCTGTAACTATCTTTTCCGCAGCACTTAATAGATAATCTTTATTTAGTGAAAAGCCAGCTTTTCCAATTTTACAAATCCATTCAACTAATGCCTTTTCTTCTGTTTCGGTGAGTACTGTTGATGGCCCCATTTTTCTATTTATAGGTGTTTTACCTTTTACTTTGTTGGTTAATGTACTTTTGAGTACACCATAAGTTTTGCTTGCCACCTTAAAAGACATGCCTTTGTTCTTAACAGCATTTACAGCTTCGGCCATCGCTTTCTCACTGTATAGGAACTTTGGTTTTTTCCCACACTTTATCTTTAAATAACACACCAGTTATCCATGCTTTCTTATTGGATTCATATGTTATAGGTAATGTTTTTATCCCTTAAAACAGCGAGGATGTTGAGAATTTCTAATGATGAGTAATGCAGAGTTTTCCAGTACCCAATATATTTGCTTCAAGAAGTAGTATTATTCTTTGTTTCACACATTTAACTCCTTTACAAGTTTTATCTTTAAGAAACGACGACTGTTTAAGAAAAGTTTATAAAAAAGTGCAGTTTCATCCGCTTTAAAAACATTATCCTCTCTGTTATTCTCAATCAGTTTTTTCATCTTACATTTTTCCTTAAACAATTTTACTGTGTCTTTATTTACTGGTGAACTCTCTCCATATATATATATATATTTTAACTTAATTTCATGACTGTTTAAAACTTTGAAGCCAACTATCAGATGCTTAGAATAATTTATTACGATATAGCTTTTTAAAAAATATGGTAGCCTTTTCTTTCAAATTGATTCCATCAGGAGAAACATTTGTGGTATGCATGCTCTTCAGCCAATCTACAAGTGCTTTTCCAAGAGGAGGAAATTTTCCTTCTTTAATTCACATTTTATTTGATGCCATATTCAAAATAGAATTTTTATTTTTTAATATAGTGAATAACGTACTTTTAGGTACATTATTCACTATATTAAATATACTTTTAGGTATACCAATTACAAAAGTTATTAAATTATTTTAGCTACACTAATTATATATACATTTAGGTATACCAAACATTTTTGCAATTTCAGTTTTCGGAAGATGTTTCTCATTAATGCACGCTAAAATCTTTCTTTTAATATCAATGAATAATGTACAATGTTTCATAATTGAGGCAGGCAAACTAAACACAGACAAAACAGACACAACACCAACAAAAAAAAAAAATGAAGATCACAAGCAAACACTGATTAAATGCAGAGATATTGCACATAAAATTACTTAGGACTTCAAAAAGCTTCCCTTTTCCTTCTAACACTCATCACATGGACAGTAGGATGAGACTATTTTGTTTCTGACAGAGACTATTTTTAGATCAATGCCAACATTCTTTCTCTGCTGATCATTGTCGCATAGCAGACTCTGGGTACTGCTATCGACTTAATTTTTAGAGTTTATCATTACATAATATCTAGAGTTTATGCAAAGAAAAGGGTCTTAAAATTTAATGGCTTAATAATTCAAGCTGTGATCGTGTGGACTATAATACTGACGAGAAAGAGGCGCGTTGTGTAGAACAAAAACCCTTCGGCGTTATCTAGATTCGCTATGATGCACTGTAGGGAGATTCAGTCGAGATAGAGTAAAATAAGAAAGGTCTTACCAAATTTCAAAATAAGTCAGGCGAAGGCAATGGCTAGATTTTTCATAATACTTTAATGGACCAATAATCATCAGGAATGGGCTCTGGACCGCTTAGTGTCATCTTGGTTGCACGCAATGATGTAGCCACAGAAGGAATTATAATCCATTTCAATCCTTGCGATTTACGAACTAAAATTCCATTAAAACTTGAAAATACATATTATAATACACTACTGATTAGATATGTTAAATTAATTTATTGACAACTCTGTATATTTTAACGATAAATGAAGATGAAAAACTAGATAGGAATCAGCACGCCGACAATTTCGTAAAACGCACATGGCGCGCGCGCGGCCATACCCGAACACGTCTTCACTATCCCATGGCAAGTCCTCTTCTGTTGCTAGAAGATCGCGGTAGATGAGAACCGGCTTCGTAAAACGTCATGGCGCTGCCTGGCCAATCAGAGCGAGCGCTCACGTATCTTACCGTAAAGCTAGTAGGGTCCGCTACGGAAGAACGAAAGAGTGAAAATTCGAGCGTTGCTGCAAAGCAATTGTGCAGGGGCGAAACGGTAGAATAGTGAAACTTAATGGAATTTAGTCTGAAGCTTCAATAATGGATCGATTTTGATAAGTTTAATGGGGAATTGATTGAAATTAAATAAACACGATGTCGTACTACACGACACTCTCCCCAAAAACGGGATTTGAAAAAAACAAAAAGCACAGGGTGGAAAAGCCAAGAAGCAACCGGAGCAAGAGCAAGGGCAACCAAGAAGACGGGTCAGACGGTCACGGACGAGCCCTATACAAAGGGTTACAGGCCGACACACATAGTGTCTAAAAAAAAATGACATAACTTGATGTTACATAATGAGCTGCAATATGACAGCATATAGGTAAGTATACCTCTTACAAAGATTTGATTTGATATAAATAAAATCATATTTTTTTACCTTAGTCTTGTGTCTTATTTAACGTTAACATACAACACACATTTTTATATTCACATAACATTGCCATAGATTGTAGTTGAGAAAAAAAATTAGAGTTTGCTAAAACGTACTACAGTCTTATTGAACCTTCACAGAAATTGAGAGTAAAGTATGTTTACGCTGAAAAAAAAAAACCTATAAACACAACAAAAAAATGAGGCCTAAAAAGGTATGGAAGGCATCTCTTCAACTCGGGAATGGGGCCTAGGATATTCCCAGATTGGAGAGAATGCAAGAGGACGGCGAACATCAGGACCACATCCCTGCAGGAAGATGCAATCCCGATACAACCGTAAGAAGGGATTAAAGGTAAGAATAACTATTATATTTTTTTATACATATTGAAATAGGTCAGTTGCTAAAAATAAGGCAATGAAAACAAAAAAAAAGAGGTGAATATAAATAAAAGCATACATAAATAATTCTGAACACAAGACGAGCTTTTTCATAGTTGTATGAATAAAATTATTGCTGTACATGTCAATCCAAAAAAAAAATTTTTTTTTTATATAATACATAAACATAAGGTCAGTGCCTTGTTTTAAATCATTCTGCCATTTGGACAAATTTATTAAACTATTTTATGATATATGCAATCACTATTTGATGCGTTGGCAGTCCAATAAATATGTAATATTTGATGTTAAAATTAACCCTTGTATTACAGTCTTTATTATCACTAAAAGTTTCTATGAAATTTATAGTCCAACCTTTTAGTTTATGATCATTCATTTACATAATAGTGATCTAATTGCTGAAGAGGACTATGATAACTAATTTTTAAATAAGTAATACACACACAATAAAACATCTAGTATTTCCGACTAATATATGAATCATATAAAAAATAATGAAATTACACAAAAATATATATATATAGCTATAGCAAAGCCTAATGAAAAATTTTGAAATCAAATGTTGATGAACACACATAATATAAAAAAATCAGATTAAATTGAGTAAATAAACATACACATTTTTTTTTTAAAAACAATGATATGTGTTCTGATAAGTATTGTATGAAAATACTGGTAAAAAGAAACAATCTGTTAATCAAATTGTACACATCTAACTTTAAGATGCACTTGAATACATTGGTAATTAAACTAAAAAAATGTCACATTTAAAAAAAAAACTATAGGATGTGAAAATATAAATTTGGGTTATGACGTGTCGTTAACCCAATGTAAAAATGAAATGTATACGTGTAAGTGTAATTAGAAAATTGTGTAATCATAGTATACTATTGAAGAACTCACAAGAGTCACAAAAGTGAACTGAATAATAAAAAAAATATAAAGCACGAAAACAAAAGAAATGTGTTTACGTAAGTGAATTGGAAACAACAAACAAAAATATTGAGAATTTAAGTCTGTTAAAAAAAATAAGGTAACATGTGAATATTAGTACTAAGATTGAATACACAAAAAAAAATTGTCACATAACATGAATAAATCTATTGCTTATGAGAAAATGTCATATTATAGGAATGTGTGAAGTGTAAATAAATGCACAATATTTCAAAAGTAAAATTGAAAAGTGTGGATGTGTAAATGTGAAAATTATGTAACAACATATGACGTAGCATGAAAAAAAAACAAATGAATTGAACAGGTTGACTCGACTGTGAAAGTACACATGAACAACCATGGAGAGTAAGTGGATCTAGTGATGGTAAAAATTGGTCCTCTTATGTGCAGCTCTTGTATAGACCACAAACAATGCCAAAAATGAACATTGCACTTCACACAAGAATCAAACCCGAAAAAATTTAACTGCATATAGCATAAAATAAATCAACTATTGAATGTGTGAATAGGAGTGTGTAAGTAAGAAGGAAAATTATTCCCCTATTAATGTACATAAAAAAATATCCTAAGGCTATAAGAATAACAAACAAAACAATTGAAATGAATAAATAAAAAGGTGTATGGTAACGATATTAAACAGTGGTCATTGCCTATACTGCACAACTGACACAATACTGCATAGGTCTGTCCAGCAGTACCATAGCGTATTATCCATAAACAGGAACCAAAGGACGTCAAGTTCCCATCAATGGGTTGCCAATGAGTGCAGGAAAGGAGAACCACATGAAGAGCTATTATATTAATGTAAACAAGAGTACCCGAAGGTTCGAAAGAAAACTATTGCAATGAACGAAAATGAACGTGTATGTAATAAATGAAATAAAATTCACCTAATAAATAAATAGACAAAAGCAAATCAAGAACCATGAAAGAAAACAGAAATCAACCCATAACAATTTATGCAATCTCACCACCAAATTGCCTCCTCCAAAACAACTGGTGAATGTGAGTGAAAATGTGTAAAATGTATAAATTGTGAAAGGTACAGTCGTTTACGCCTTCCAAAATAAACGCTGTCCAAAAAGTGTGAAAATAAACTATTGAGCATAGTTGAACAAGTTGAAGTCCAAAATCTAACACAGAACAAGAAAAACTAAAGTCTAAAAGTGTAAAACTTAATTAAAACGTAACTAAAGTTAAATGAATGCAAATAGTTGTGAATCGAACATGTATATTGATGTCTCCTAACCCAATGCATTATAGTGTGCAGGTTATATGGAGATTTAAAAATGAAATAAAGTTTTGGAAATGCAAAGCAAACTTGAAGTTATGTGACACACAAAAACATAAAATTGGAAAAAACTACGTGAAGAAAACACAATTAAGTTTTACAAGAAAACATATGTGTAAAATTGAGACATTTTTTTTTTGTAATGATATAAAAAAGACCTTTAACTAAGTGACATTATAATGTGAGAAGCCAAAAAAACAATTGAGGTTAAAAAAATAACGTAAAGAGCTTACTTTTACGTAACAAGTCATTCTATTAATGTGAATGTGAAAAAAAAAATTTTGTTTGTGTAATTGTTTTCTTTTTCTTTTTTTTTTTATATAACTGACTGGGAAACTTAGCTACCCCTAAAGTCTATGTATAAGCCATAATATAATCCATTCATATATTATAAATATGTGATAAATGAGAAAAAAAATATAAATACACTAAAATTCAGACTTTGTAGCTATTAAAAGTTGACAAAAAAAAACTACCATAAGAAATTGAAAAAGGAATGTGTATATATGAGTAAGGTTACGTAAGCAATAAGTTAAATACAACATAAATTTTTTTTTTTTTTTTTTTTTTTTTAGTATGGCTTGATGTAGAGCCACCACGAAACGCAAAAATTAAAATGAATGTGAATATATGAGCAAGGCTAAAAAAAATATCTATATATAATCAATAAAATAAATAAAAACACATAAATTCTCCGTGTCACCAAGCATGACGTAGAGCCACCACAATTAACTCAAAAATCAATATTACTTAAAATTGTGACTTAAAATTGGCACTTTCCATGTAATTATAACTAAATTGTAAATGATCAAAAAAAAATAAAAAAATCAAATGGAAAAATTAATTCACATTTCGTGACTTGTAAATATAAAGCTATATAAATCATGATGTCGTATAGCAGACTCTGGGTACTGCTATCGACTTTAATTTTAGAGTTTATCATTATATAATATAGAGTTTATGCAAGAAAGGTGATCGTATATTTTAAGATAATTATAAGCAAAAGGAACGTTGTGTAGAACAAAAACCCTTCGGCGTTAACAAGCTTCGCTATGATGCACTATAGGAAGATTCAGTCGAGATAGAGAAACATAAAAGATCTTACCAAATTCCAAAAATAAGTCAGACGAAAGCAATGGCTGGATTTTTCAAAATACTTTAATGGACCAAATAATCATCAGGAATGGGCTCTGGACCGCTTGGCGTCATCTTGGTTGCACACAACGATGTAGCCACAGAAGGAATTATAATCCATTTCCATCCATGCGATTTACGAACTAAATTCCATTAAAACTTGAAAATACATGTTATAATACACTATTGATTAGATGTGTTAAATTAATTTATTGTCAACTCTGTATATTTTAACGATAAATGAAGATGAAAAACTAGATCGAAATCATCACGCGAACAATTTCGTAAAACGCGCATGGCGCGCGCACGTGGGCGCGGCCGTACCCGAACACGTCTTTTCTATCCGATGGCAAGACCTCTTCTGAAACTAGAAGATCGCGGTAGATGAGAACCAGCTTCCTAAAACGTCATGACGCTGCCTGGCCAATCAGAGCAAGCGCTCACGTACCTTACCGTAAGGCTAGTAGGGTCCGCTACGGAAGAACGAAAGAGTGAAAATCCGAGCGTTGCTGCAAAGCAATTGTGCAGGGGCGACACGGTAGAATAGTGAAACTTAATGGAATTTAGTCTGAAGCTTCAAAAATGGATCGATTTTGATAAGTTTAATGGGGAATTGATTGAAATTAAATAAACACGATGTCGTACTATACGACACTCTCCCCAAAAACGGGATTTGAAAAAAAAACAAAAAGCATAGGGTGGAAAAGCCAAGAAACACCCGGAGCAAGAGCAAGGGCAACCAAGAAGACGGGTTAGACGATCACGGACGAGCCCTCTACAAAGGGTTACAGGCCGACACACATAGTGTCTAAAAAAAATTGACATAACTTGATGTTACATAATGAGCTGCAATATGACAGCATGTAGGTAAGTGTATCTCTTACAAAGATTTGATTTGATATAAATAAAATCATATTTTTTTTTTTTACCATAGTCTTGTGTCTTATTTAACATTAACATACAACTCACATTTTTACACTCACATAACATTGCCATAGATTGTAGTTGAGAAAGAAAAATAGGTGTTTGCTAAAATGTACTACAGTCTTATTGAACTAAGTATGTTATAACATTTTGAAAAGTAAGTCTTCATCTGTGAGTACAAACAACCAGTTATGCTGGAAAAAAAAATAAACACAACAACAACTGAAACCTAAAAAAATATGGAAGGCATCTCTTCAACTCGGGAATGGGGCCTAGGATATTCCCAGATTGGAGAGAATGCAAGAGGACGACGAACATCAGGACTACATCCCTGCAGGAAGATGCACTCCCGATACAACCGTAAGAAGGGATTAAAGGTAAGAATAACTATTATTATATTTCTTTTATACATATTGAAATAGGTCAGTTGCTAAAAATAAGGCAATGAAAACAAAAAATGAGAGGTGAATATAAATAAAATCATACATAAATATTTATGAACACAAGACGAGCTTTATATAGCTATATGACTAAGATTATTGCTGTAGATGTCAATAAAAAACTTTTTTTTTTTATATAATACATAAACATAAGGTCAGTGCCTTGTTTGAATTAATTCTGCCACTTAGAAAAACTTATTAAAACATTTCATGATATATGCAATCAAATTGATGCCTTGGCAGTTCAATAAATATGTAATATTTGATTTTAAAAGTACCCTTTGTATTAACTTCTTATTATCACTAAAAGTTTCTAAGAAATTCGTAGTACAACCTTTTCGTTCACAATTACTCATTTACATAATAGTGATCTAAGTCCTGACGAGGTCTATGGTAAGTAATTTTTAAATAAGTAATACACACACAATAAGACATCTAGTATTTCCGAATAATATATATGAATCATATAAAAATAATGAAATTACGCCAAAAATATATATATATAGCTATAGCAAAGCCTAATGAAAAATTTTGAAATTGAATATTGATGAACATACATAATATAAAACAAACAGATTAAATTGAGTAAATAAACATACACATTTTTTTTTTTTTTTAAACAATGATATGTGTTCTGATAAGTATTGTATGAAAATACTGGTAAAAGGAAACTATCAGTTAATCAAATTGTACACATCTACGTTTAAGATGCACTTAAATATATTGGTAAAAATTGAGAGAAAAAAAAATATATGTCACATTTTTTTTTAAAAAAAAACTATTGGATGTGAAAATATAAATTTGGGTTATGACGTGTCGTTAACCCAATGTAAAAATGAAATGTATACGTGTAAGTGTAATTAGGAAATTGTGTGATCATAGTATACTATTGAAGAACTCACAAGAGTCACAAAGGTGAACTGAATAATAAAAATAAAGCACGAAAACAAATGAAATGTGTTTACGTAAGTGAATTGGAAACAACAAACAAAAACATTGAGAATTTAAGTCTGTTACACATGATACTTAGAAAGATAAAAAAAAATAATTGTATATTATATGCATTTGGACCCATTAATAAAAAAAAACAATATTTCAATAAATATATATGTACCACGTTAAAAAAATTGCCATCAGCGCGTCTGAAAGGCTCTAATACTGGAAAAATATATATATAAAACACACATAAAATTATTTACAAAAAAAATTTGTCGGCCAAACATTAAGGGAAAAAAAAAACTGGATCCCTGTATACATGATAACATATACATTTTTCCCTTTTTTTTTATATATGCATACATTAATACAACACATAAAACGAGCAAAACTGGATCTTTGAAGATAGATATAAAATGAGAAAAATTTTTAACTGGACATTTACAAAGTAAAATGTCCAAACAGAAAAAAATATAGACCCTAGCTAGGCACAGACTGAATTTCCTTGGGTAGTTTCATAGTTCCCAACGTTCGTGCTATTGGAGAACGAAAGAAACAAAACTAACGGGTGTTAACATGTTAAAAAGGATACAGTAGAAATTAACACTTCATCAGCATAGGTCTCCATCGTCAATCCTAAGAGTGTTACTTCCTCAATACTTGTTTTACTGAAGTAGCATGATTTTATAACTTCTAAAAGATCGTCGGCTTATTGTATGTTAACAAAACGGTGTAACGGCGAAGTCCAGGCGTGCAGAGGCTTAATTTAATAAAACGGAATTAACAGTCAAGTTCCGGTTGAACGAAAAAAAAATTGATCTTAATTGTACTAATTTACTCAATCTCTTCTTCAATTTGAGAGTTCTGAGATATTGCTTTTCAATGTTTTTATAACTACTTTCTTCTCAAATAAATCTCGCTGTCGGATAGCCGTACATCGTGCGAAAATGGCACGTGCACCACATGTCGCATAGCAGACTCTGGGTACTGCTATCGACTTAATTTTTAGAGTTTATCATTACATAATATCTAGAGTTTATGCAAAGAAAAGGGTCTTAAAATTTAATGGCTTAATAATTCAAGCTGTGATCGTGTGGACTATAATACTGACGAGAAAGAGGCGCGTTGTGTAGAACAAAAACCCTTCGGCGTTATCTAGATTCGCTATGATGCACTGTAGGGAGATTCAGTCGAGATAGAGTAAAATAAGAAAGGTCTTACCAAATTTCAAAATAAGTCAGGCGAAGGCAATGGCTAGATTTTTCATAATACTTTAATGGACCAATAATCATCAGGAATGGGCTCTGGACCGCTTAGTGTCATCTTGGTTGCACGCAATGATGTAGCCACAGAAGGAATTATAATCCATTTCAATCCTTGCGATTTACGAACTAAAATTCCATTAAAACTTGAAAATACATATTATAATACACTACTGATTAGATATGTTAAATTAATTTATTGACAACTCTGTATATTTTAACGATAAATGAAGATGAAAAACTAGATAGGAATCAGCACGCCGACAATTTCGTAAAACGCACATGGCGCGCGCGCGGCCATACCCGAACACGTCTTCACTATCCCATGGCAAGTCCTCTTCTGTTGCTAGAAGATCGCGGTAGATGAGAACCGGCTTCGTAAAACGTCACGGCGCTGCCTGGCCAATCAGAGCGAGCGCTCACGTATCTTACCGTAAAGCTAGTAGGGTCCGCTACGGAAGAACGAAAGAGTGAAAATTCGAGCGTTGCTGCAAAGCAATTGTGCAGGGGCGAAACGGTAGAATAGTGAAACTTAATGGAATTTAGTCTGAAGCTTCAATAATGGATCGATTTTGATAAGTTTAATGGGGAATTGATTGAAATTAAATAAACACGATGTCGTACTACACGACAATCATGAAAAAAAACCTTGAGAATATGGAATTGGAAAATCCCTACAAGTTGAGATCATTCTGCATGTCATTGTATTAAGAGTTCTGGTTCTTTCATGGTCATTATATCAAATGTGAAATGACAATCTTTAACAAAAGTCAATCGGAACTTTTCTAAAGGTCATTATATCACACGGTCATTATAATGCAAGTTGACAGCATTTGAATTATAATTTTTCCTTTTTTCCCCCACATTTTTAGACATGATTAATGAATGGAAAATTTAAACTTTTAACAACTGGTATAATTGGGTGCAAAGTCACCCTCTTTTCAAAACACTTTGTCCAGAAGTTTTGAGAAGGTTTTTTTTTTTCCCCCAATTTAAAAATATTCTCAAACATTGTACCTAATATAAAATTTTTCAGATATTACTACTCACCTTGAAGTATTTCAAGCAAATGAAGAAACAGATTTATTTATTATTATTTATTATATTTTTTTTAACTGCTACATTGAAGTGATTATATATATATATATACATAATTTTGAAAATATGTTAAGACTTGAAGATAAGAGGGCATGGTTAACAAGAAGAAAAAATATTAATAAACTTAAAACAACCAATTAAAGTAACCAAAAACATTTGTAAAAATAACATTACATGTGAAAAACACTCTTCCGCTTCCTCTTCAGTGGGTGGGAGCAGCAGAACAGACAATTAAATAAATTCAAAAGGCTTAACAGGTTTCGGAAACATGGTGAAACTAGCATACTTCCAACAAAAAACAACAAAATACTAAAACAAGATTAAATTAATGGTAAATTATATATAACAATAGTAATGCTTAAATTAATGGTAAATTATATATAACAATAGTAAAGCCTAAATTAATGGTAAATTAGATATAACAATATCAATGCTTGATAAAAGCAACATAACCAAAGTAATATAATAGTAAAAAAAAAAAAAAAAAATACATATATATATATATATATATATATATATGGATCCAGGGCCGAAACTAGAGGGGGGCGAGCGGGGCATTTGCCCCGGGCGCCAGATGGAGAAGGGCGGCGAAAAAGGCTGGTTTGTCGCCTTATTTACACATTTAAAAAAAAAAAAAAAAAAAAGTTTAAATAAAAAATAAATAAATAAATAAAGGAAGGAAGAAGAAAAGAAAAGAAAGAAAGAAAAGAAAGAAAGAAAAAGAATAAAAAAGTCAAATTCTTTTACTCAGGGCAATTTGAACAAAGAAAAAAAAAGTAGAAAGAAGATTAATAGATAACATAATTCATTTTCAAGGAAAAGCATGGTGGATAGAGTGTTCTCCAAGATTAACAATATTCTTTTAAGGTTAGTGAGTGTGGTAAAATATTCTCGCAATCGAAGAAGAGTAATTTACAAGTGGTCCCTGACTTTCTGCCAAGGTTTTTAAAAAGAAAATGTTTGTAAAATACGTAGTATATTTGATTAAACTTTAGAAATTATGATTCATAAGGAAGCAAAAAAAAAAAAAAAAATTTCTCAGAGCGCCGTCGTGACTATTAAAATATTAAAACAAGTATGTCAAAATAAGTCTATAATGTTATAAAACAATCCAGTGCACTAAAAATAAAAGGGCAAAACGAATGCAAAATAACTAGTTAATAATTGAGTTAGGAGCTATCATTCACAGGGCTCAGCAAGTCCCTATCAAAGTACTATGACAACTAAAGCCACCACTCACCACTACCTCCTAACATGTATGTATAATTATAAATATTACAATGAAATGAAATGTCTGTACTTTTACTATACTTTTTACTTCTTTATTCGAAGCATAAGGAAGTATTATGAAACCAATTTGCGAAATGGATTTTGTGTATCGCATAGCTCATAAACGAATAGTCATAGAGAATTGCAAATTTATATTTGGAATTGTTATTTACCAATTTTGGTCTTGACATGAGCTTCCGCTTTTGTGATATCTACGAATTTATGCGATTTTTTGTGACGTCTGTGTGTATGTATGTGTGTGTGTATCTCGTATAACTCAAAAACAAGTAGACGTAGAACATTGCAATTTCACATCTAAGTTTGTTACAATAGTTGTTGTGCATCTCTCATTTTGGCGTTTCTGTGCGCCTTTCCCTTTTGGAATATAAACGAATATTATATCCATGATGACAGAAAATACAATTTTTTTTGCAATTATATATAGCTTTCCGTTATACAGATTTTAACAAAAATTAATATTAGTGTGAATATTGACAGTTACAAAATTTGTTGACATTCTTGCACGTAGAAAGTAATTCGTAAAGACTTGTAGGTTCTAGATGAATGCATTTTATTTAATGAATATTCTGGAAACAGCCGAATAAAAGTCAATAATCAATGATTATTCTTGAAACAATCGAATAAACCAGTTTTTCGTACTCATGAACAGCCTACAACACAGAACAGGAATTTTAATAATTCCGAACAATGACCAAAGTTCTTAGAGATGTACGCTCAGCTTACAGTCCAAACAGAAACTGAACTCATCCAGTCTTGCTAGTGATTTATAGAATTTTCGAGATAGTTTTACTCTAGAAACTAATGAATTAACCTGGAAAATTTTACAAGTCGGTTTCTATTGAAGTTAGATCTTCTAAACTTTGGCTGCCCTAAATTACAACTTTTCGCCACAATTGGGTGCCAAATTGCCAAATCTTTCGCCAAGTCGCAAAATTTGCCACTAATGCCCATTTCCGTGGAAGTGAAGAAATCTGCCATCTATTTCCCTTTTAACTATAATACCGTGTATAAAGTAAATAGACAGGCTCTTGTCAACAATAATTACAGTAATGACTCTTTCCTTTTTATATTCTCATTAGTAATTTGTAGAACTTTTGATAAAGTTAGTTCTGTGCAAGAAAACAGTAGATCATGCCAGCTTCCAAATTTCGGCAATATTAAGCCACTATTTTTCACCAAAATTAATGCCAGGTTGCCAACTTTGTCGCCAAAGCATTCACTCTGCGACAAGTTGTCATCTACATTGGTGATGAATTTAGTGACATCACGAGATTAGCGTTCAAATTTGGCAGAAAATAGTTCAGCATTCCTAAAATCAGCAAGCCAGTTTCTCAGTTTTATCGGAGTTAATTTTTTCTATATATTATGCATTGTTTCTCGCAGCTAATTGTTTGTCAAAGAGTGCAAAAGTAGGCTATCTGCACAGAAGCGAATTCTGTTGAACTCTAAGCTATGCATTTGCCTATGAGAGATTCTGTAAAAAGCTGTAGAATATTATTTCTGAACAAACGGTATTCTTATTTTGTGGTGTAGATAATCCTATTACCATAAAGTTAAGTTAGTGGTTCTAATAATGGTCTTCTTGGATTGGTTCCGAGAATATTCATAACTAAAACGTGCCTTTCTATTTTATTTCCTGAAAATGATTTTAAAAAAGATCATCTGCAAATGGCACTGCTCTGCGTGAAAATCGGCCCCAACACCATTTTTGCAAATTCTTATGTAAAATAACCTCCTGAATACAATTATGAGGCCCATTTTGCCCTGTCACCCACCATTATTTGGGGACGCCTCCCTATTTTTATCATTTTTCGGTACTTTTATGGCTATATATTTGATTTGAAAGGGGTGAAGGGATTGTTTTAAATGTTAAATGTCTTTTGAGGGGCTACAGAAATGAAAAATTCAAAAACATGAACATTTGTAGCAAGGGAAAAATTTAGGGGGAGGAGGGGGATTTGCCACTGAAATTACAAATTACATTTTTTATATTTTATTAATCAATTATTACTATTATTTATTATAAATTATATATTTTTTTAATTTCAAAGTATTAAAATAATTCTTTTCCATTCTCCAAATGAAATACATGGCCATAAAACTACCAAACAGTAACAGAAAGGGGGGCGTCCCGAGAAAACGGTGGGATTTTGGGCAAAATGGGGGGGGGGGGTCATATTCGGATTCAGGAGATCATTTTACATGAGAATCAGCAGGAATGGTATCAGGGCTCGAAAAAAAAAAATTTTTTTTTTGCAGCGCAGTGTATTTAGACAGCTAACGGTTAGTACGCACTTGATGGATATGAGTTAGTTTTTAGATACTTGTTCATATCTATTAATTATGCATCTTAATTATATTAAAAACTTAAATATTTGTCTGTTTATTTCTCTGCAGTATAGTTGATGTAACGACTATAATATTCAAAATATCATTTTTAATTCTCTCAAAATGATGATATTTTCAGTTTTAAAAGTAATTGAATATGAAATTTAGATTCACTTGTTTTAGAATTGTCATTTATAAATACCATTAATTTAAGAGAGAGAGAGAGAAAAAAAGAAACTATCATTAAACTAGCTTAATTTAAATCTTTCTCTATCATACGCTTTTCTTCCGTTTTTCCCCTAAAATAATGCTTTGATTCTCAACTTTATTTTTTTTTTCAAGAAATGTTATAAAGATATAAAACATATACGTTAAAATAAAAATCGTAATAAAAATCGGCTGGTTGTAGCTCTACTTGTGCTTGTACATTTTTATGCCTGGTGAAGTGTCATGCTAAGTTTTTCGACATGAAACACATGTTGCGATTCTGTTTTGTTTTGTAAACTCTGTTTTCCATAACAAGCATATAATGTATAAAGTTTGTTAAATTTCGTCCTGGAGATGCTGAGATATAGCTATAAGAAAACGTGGCATAAAAGTGCTGCAAGTTGAGCGATATATATCAAAAACTAGACATCACCAGTTTATGTCAGAATTCAACTGCACACTAGGTTTCATGGAATTCCGATCATGCAGTTCATAAATTAGCTACAGTATTTGTGTTCCATACAGACACACACACATCCGTTAAATATAATCATAATACATTTCAAAATCTGTAATTTTATCAAAAATTTGAATTAAATTCAATATTTACTTCTTATGAATGCAGTTGAAAATAAAATGGCCATAAAAACTTTGTAAAATTTCCTTTGAAATTTTAATTTCTGGTTGGAGGGGAGGGGGGGGGGGGCGCCAAAATCTCTCCTTGCCCCGGGTGAAAAAAATCCTAGTTTCGGCCCTGTATGGATCTTAACATAAAGAGAAATAAAGATAACTGGCTTATTGGTTTATACGATAAAAGGAAAGATTTTGATTTTAAAGTAAACAATCTCACCAACTGGTTTTCAAATATAAGTAGAAAAAGAGACCTTACATACTTCTTGAAGAAAGCCTTAGTACTTGCGGGAAGGGGCCCCTCCCATCGTCAGAGGCAGCACGGTGGCGGCTTGCTTAGTTGTGTTGACACTGTTGACTTGATCTTTTGCAGCCTTGATTGTTCTATACCAGTTACGGTTAATTTCCTGTGCTGGGTCATTGCCATTACAGGTAAGTGGATTAAATAAAATTTCGACAGTTTCACGATTTGCGGTGTATATTGCGTTGTTGTAATCGGCTATTTTGCGAGTTTCGTTAAAATTTATATTGATGGGTTCAGTAGCGTTTACTTTAGTGAGTGCGGTGGTTATTTTTCCAAATTTGATATCTGCAGAATGTTTTTTAATACGCCAAAACTAAATGGAAAACTGGTGTACAAACGATAAGTAGACAATAAGACTTCTTCACACACCATAAGTTTTAAGCCAGCACAATATGTGCTGGCTTAAAACTTATGGTGTGTGAAGAAGTCTTATTGTCTACTTATTGTTCTTTAATACGGTTTTTGATTTTGCGTTTAGTCATGCCTATGTAGTAACCAGTATCATTATTTGTTTTGGAGAAAGGAATACGATAAATTGCGGAGGTTTCAAGGGGATCAATTTTGTCTTTTTCATTTCTGATTGTTTGGTAAATATTTTTATTTGGTTTAATTGGGATTTTTATATTAATTTTGTTGGCTGCATTTTTGTTTCGGATTTTGAAAGTTTTCTATAATATTAAGATTTTTGATTCTTTTATGATATAGTTTGTCAATTAAGTCTTTTTTGTAACCTGCTTCAGTTGTAATTTTTCTGATGACATTGAGTTCTTTGTTTAGTAAATATTTATTAGAACAAACGGTGATGGCACGATTGATATAGGATTGAATTGTGTTTATTTTATATTGACAAGGGGTTTTACTATTGCAATGGATTATTTCAGTACTACAATTTGGTTTACGGTAAACGGTTGTTTCTAAGGTATGATTATTGGTTTTAATTATACTAACATCGAGGTAATTAAGGATATTGTTATTTTCAATTTCATGGGTGAATTGGATATTTTTATCGAATTTATTTAATTTTTCAAGGATTGTCGGAATATTATGTTGATGGTTGATAATTGCAAATACGTCATCGACGTATCTGAGCCAGCAGAATATTTCTTTGTTGAGCGTTTTTAATATGCAGTCTTCTAAAATTCGCAATTTTAATTCCACTACAGTACCCGAGATGGGGGATCCCATTGGGACGCCTTTTTGTTGTTTGTAAAACGTGTCGTTGAAACAATACAAATTTTCTCTAAGAACTAAATTACTAGCAGTGATTAAAGTATTAACTATTTCAGGGTCATTATATTTATTTTTGATTTTTGAATTAATGGTTTCTGAGATTTCATCTAAATCAATTGATGGGTAAGTACCCATCAGCAAAATCAAAAACTGTATGAAAGAACATTCTGCAGATATCAAATTTGGAAAAATAACAACCGCACTCACTAAAGTAAACGCTACCGAACCCATCAATATAAATTTTAACGAAACTCGCAAAATAGCTGATTACAACAACGTAATATGCGCCACAAATTGCGAAACTGCCGAAATTTTATTTAATCCACTTACCTGTAATGGCAACGACCCAGCGCAGGAAATTAACCGTAACTGGTATAGAACAATCAAGACTGCAAAAGATCAAGTCAACAGTGTCAACACAACTAAGCAAGCCGCCACCGTGCTGCCTCTGACGATGGGAGGGGCCCCTTCCCGCAAGTACTAAGGCTTTCCTCAAGAAGTATGTAAGGTCTCTTTACTTAAATTAGTTATAATTTTGCTTCTTGTTTTACGAATTTTAATAAGTAGAAAAGTTTTGAAAAATATCATGTTCACACAGTTAAAAAGAATTCACACTATTTGCAATAATGATGATGATTTAAAATATGCTCTTGAAGATTTAAGAAAAACTTTGCAAGTTAAACATTACCCGTCTCAATTTTTAACTGAGTGTTTCCAGTTTTTTCCTCTTTCGGTTTGTTCTAGTTCCTCAATCAAGGGCGATATTTAAGTACCGATGAGTAGCCCCATCGGCTGAAGAGGGTTAGTTTATCAGGTAGGAGTTTCATTTCATTGTATTTCATTTATATACTTTCTTGTTTTAATTTCGTAATTTCTTGTATATTTTATATATATTAAATAGATGTAATTGTACTACTTTTGTAATTTTGGTAATATTATAATTGTTTTTGGAATTTTTAAATTATATGTATGTCCGATTTCTTCCAGTTAATGGTGGTTTTCTGTTTGGTGAGAAGTTGGGGGCTAAGGATAGTTATTAGCTAATTGCTACTGTCCTTTCAGAAACTTCTCTTTCACCCCTACACTGAGAGATCTCCCTGATGTAGACCTCAGTGTTTTTTGGGAGGTTTTATTTCATTTTATTCATTGATAATTTATTCATATATATATATATATATAAAGCCGATATTTGTGATAAAAGTAATTTAATAAAAGGACATGCTAGATCGTCATATTCCCATCCAGACCTGAAAGGCAAAGAGATATTGTAATAAATTGAAATAAATTTAACCTACTGCAATGCTGAATTGTAGAAAAATGACTTTAAAGTAAAAGAAGCGGATTCACATGTCGTGGCCCATTACTGGCACTATCTCGTCCAGTGTTCCAATATCATAGTCCAAACAGTCTGACAGAAGGTGTTCCACAAGTTGGACTTTGGCCATGAGTCTTCATCAGCAAGCACCACGAGACATCAAGTACCATAAGTGAAGAAACATTACCACTCCAATCACCACAATCGCAAACATTTATTAAAATTATTGGTGTAAAACTTTATGAAATTCAATTGATAGTTATTATTGTAAAAAATATTAGCACTGAATTTAAAAACTTATTAATTATAATTTGAATGTCTATTGTATACCTTATAAAATCCATTTAGTTGACCAATTAAAATATTGATGTAGATTTTTTTGTGCAAATTGCTGTACCAATGAGGCTGCTGTAACTATTAAATGAAAAATCTTTCTTTTTGTCATATAAATCCAGATTTATTTTATTATGTTGAACATCAAGAAAAATATCTAAGAAATTAACACAATCATCTTTATTATTAGTTTTATTTAAATTTTAACAGGAAGGATATTTGTTTTTAAAAATATCTGTAAAATCAAAATTTGAGACTAAAATATCATCTATATATCAATAAATTTTTAATTTTTTTGTTGCTGTTAATAACATATGTATATTCATAAAAGAATAGAAATAAATTAGCAGCTGTACTGGAGCAATTGGTGCCCATTCCGATACCATGTACTTGTTTATAGATTTTATTATGAAATGTTATAAAATTATTGTTAAAACAAAAATAGCAAAGACTTAAAAATAAATCTCTATCAATTCTTAATTCATTTACAATATCAAAAAAGTAAAATAATTTAATTAAAGTGCTAAACAATAAATCAATAGGGATATTGCAAAATAAATTTTCGAAATCAAATGTTTGTACAGAAGTAGGCGTGTCCACATTTTTTATTTTTTCAATAATCTCATAACTATTGTCTACACACCAAAAATAACTTGAATTTTTATATTTATTTTTTAGAAAGTCATAAATTAGTTTTAAATAAAATTGAAGTTTAATATTGAAACATTTATTAACACTGCCAATGGTACAACAAATATATCTGAACTTTATTCGGTTTTTATGGAATTTAGGTGTTAAAAACAAAAAAGGTAATTTTCTATGATTTGGTAAAGTAAAATGTTTATTAAATAAGCTTTTGCACTTCTTGATGTAAGCAGATATATCCTTCCTGTTTAAATTTAAACAAAACTAATAATAAAGATGATTGTGTTAATTTCTTAGATTTTTTCTTGATGTTCAACATAATAAAATAAATCTGGATTTACAGTATAGGACCCATTATCCGGAATTCCAAAATCCGGAAGACCCAAAATCCAGAATCATTTCAGATTTTTATTTTTTAATGATTAAAATACATTTTATATTAAAAACATTATTATTTACCTTACATAAGTCCTAGATACCTTCACAATACGCATTTCAAGTGCCAGCGCACTCATCTTCAGGTGAACTGTGACATCTCTTTCCACTCTTTTCACAGTTCACCTGAAGATGAGTGTGCTGGCACTTGAAATGCGTATTGTGAAGGTATCTAGGACTTATGTAAGGTAAATAATAATGTTTTTAATGTAAATTATCGTCCTATTATGAAAGTAATTAATACATTTTATATCTAAAAAAAAGAAAGAAAATTGCCCTAAAATGAATTATTGTGTGTTTTATTTGGTAGTAATTATGAAAATTTTGAAATTGAAACAGAATTTCTTTCTTTCATATGGTCAGGGATGTTTGTGGTCCAGGAAAACCCTGGAATTCACAGCAAGCCACATGAAAAAAAATTCTAATTTATTTTATGATAGATTTCCGGTGATTTTTAACTTCTCATTAAGATCTTAAAAAGAAAGAAAAAATAAATGGAAATTTTTATTTTTTTTAGCATTCTGCTCTCATGATTGAGATAGTATTCATGTTCAGCAGCATTGATAAAGAAGCAAACATGCCACTCATGGCAAGTGGCAGTAATGTACATGTTTGCATATATATATGCATTATAGTTGTTTTTTCCTGCTACTTCTTCCTGCTAAATTTGATAGGAAAAGTATCAGATTTGGAAAAAATCTTGACTTCCAGTTTTTGATTTATTTGCATGTTTTAAGAGCTCTAGAATATAATTCGAATATTTTTTTAAATGTCTGTCTGTATGTGAAGTAGTTGCTCCTAGAAGTAAATTAGTACCTGTCAATTACTGAGTTATGTTTTATGATTAAGGGAAATCAATAATAGAAAAAGGACCCAAAATCCAGAAAATTCCGAAATCCGGAATTCTTCTGGTCCCATGGGTTCCGGATAATGGGTCCTATACTGTATATAACAAAAAGAAACATTTTTCATTTAATAGTTACAGCATGCCTCATTGGAATAGCAATTTGCACAAAAAAATCTACATGAATATTTTAATTGGTCAACTAAATGGATTTTATAAGATATGCAATAAACATTCAAATTATAATAAATAAGTTTTTAAATTCAGTGCTAATCTTTCTTACAATAATAACTATCCATTGAATTTCATAAAGTTTTACACCAATAGTTTTAATAAATGTTTGCTTGTGGTGATAGCAGAAATAATGTTTCTTCACTTATGGTACTTGGTGTCTCGTGGTGCTTGCTGATGAAGACTCATGGCCAAAGCCCAACTGGTGGAATGCCTTCTGTTGGACTGCAGCTACTTGGTACTGAGTGACTCTGAGAGTTTGGAATATGATATTTTAACATCGGATGTCGTGAAACACGACAGTGTTTTTATTTAATTTAATCATTTTTCAGTTATTTTAACAAATCCAAATTATTAGATCGCATTTAATCCAAAATTACTTAAGTTTCTTTAGTTTCCCGTTTCGCCCCTGTAAATTCTTTTCCCAGCAACGTGCAAAATTCGCTCGCTGGTTATTCATTTAAGGTTTCCCCCTCTCCTCTACTCTTAGCACGCTCCTCCGCGATCGTTCACGTTGATTGGCCACCAGCGCCGTGACGTTTTGGAGGCTTGCCGACCTGAGAGTAGAAGGACTTTTCCCTCACGCACTTGGATATTGGAACACCTAGAAGAAGGTCGCGTTCGCCGGTCGCCGCACGCTTTTTCGCATGTGCGTACTGCGTGCCCTTCGAGGCATCGCCGCGTGGAATTTGGTGCTCACAAACTAATTAATTTATAGCCTCAAACATTGTATTTTTACAAAATTAATTAATAGTTTTTATCAACAATGCATCACGGACTAAGTAAAATATAGAATGTGTGATTTTTAACAAATTGGAAGAGGATGCAAAAAGATCGCGAATTACCAAACGTGCATTCCTCGTAATCGACATGTGTGCCTTCAGTAATTAACTTTTGAATTAATTTAACGCCAACATTTGGTATTTTTGCAAGATAATCCTATATTTCGATACAATAGTGATTTCGTGATATTATGCATGGACAATTTTGTGTTTACCACGATTATGCACCCAGATGGAAAAGGATACCAACTTGGATCTCAATGGAGTAAATGGAAGAAGCCGATGGTGACGACGTATCACTGACTTGCACCACATCCCTAAAGTATATGGATCTCAATAAAAATTGGTGAAAGTTTACATTTGACTCCAGTTCCTTTGAATCCGTTAAGTTGTGGTATGTACCTTTATTTTGTTTCAATTTCATGAGTTCTTCAATGCGTGGTCCTTATCAGCGATATAATGAATCATTGAACCTGGAGTTAGACCATCAGTAATCTTAGTCACTGAAGCTATCTGGCTATACGTGATCACAAGGCTTGGTGAAACTTTTGAAATATAATTTTACTAATCGAAATAGCCATTGTTTCTACATAGACTGCTATTTCAAGAGAACTAAACCTAAGATCTCATCCAACAAGCAGTTAAACTATTCTGCTTTTTTTACACAGGTATTCTGCAATACCATATATGGTGCCGTTTTTGGTTTCGCACAAGGTACCATGCGTGTATTTCATCTTAAAAGTTACCTTATGCAAGAAAAATAGAAGAAAACATTATTTGAAAAATTAATATTATGTAAGCTGAAAAATATACTGTTCAATATAGAGGTACGATTTGATGATTTAAATTAATGCATTTAAAAACTATATTCCTACATTTTTCAACCGAAATTTTGCTGTCTAATTCTGCATACTTAAGTTGAAACAAACTGCACGCCCGTATTTAACCGCTACATCATTCTATCAATAAAATTTTACTAATCCAAGAGATGTCATATTTACCGGATCTTAAATGCTTTTCGTTCCTCCTACAATCATATGTGAGCGTTCTCTGGTGATGACTGGACGCAGTTATTTACCCGTGGATGCCGCGATGAATTGCTCAGAACTGCTGGACAGTTCGGCAATTCGGCATGAGGAGGTTACCTGATCAGATGATTGCCTATGGAGATATAGTTTGAAAAAAAAAAAAAAAATCTAGTTTTCATGTATCCTTTTTATTTTAACACAGAAATACCCATTCGTTTTTTTTTTCTTCAACACAGTGAACAATAGAACTATACCAATTAAAAATTAATTCAACGGAAATGCAATCTGTTTCCAGCTATAGATAATAATTTTTTTTTGGACATCGTATTTTATAGATGTCCGTTTAAAAATGATTTCTCATTCAATCTAACGTAAAATATTCATTTTCTTTAGTGTTTTTGTGTGTTGTGGTAATGGAGGCATATGAAAATATATTATCACGTATGAGGTAGATCAATTTTTAGTAACGTTTGGTCAAATTCTTGTAAATATGTTTTTTTTTATGTGTGCTTTATATATATATTTTCCCAGAATTAGAACCTTTCACAAGCTCTGATGGCATTTGTAAAGAAGTTTCTTGACGCAGTCGTGATCTTTGGTTAGTGTAGATATCTGCAAGAGAAGTTGAATTAACAATATTTCAATAAGGAGTCCAATGGCAGTCATCAGGAAGTCTTTATTTTGTGAAAAGTCTTTTAAAACAAAATCAAGGATAAATATTCTTAGAATCTTAAAACACAAAGCGTTGGTTATTATAATAAAAATTCAATAACCCTAGTGAAACGTTGAGATTGTCTCATAAGATGGGGGAGAGAGCGAATGTAATTACGTTATTATTATACTATGATCTGGAGCAGTTCTGAGATCCTTACCCTAGAACAGATCCGAGATGTCTGAAGAAAAAGAGCCAAATTTTAGAAAAACAGCCAAATTATAGGGCTAAATATTTTCATTGTTTATCGGATAAAACAATGTTAATTTTTGAATTTGTAATGACGGTTTATAATTGTAGTAACCCTTTAATCGCCAACATCTTGCCAAATTACCGTTAGACAAGAGAAAGAGACGGTTAAGAAATGCAGTCATCAATAATTGCGCAATCTAAAATAAATTACATCCTGTGTTGAAATAATATAAATTCTGACAATGAGTTTCCTTGTTTTATGACTATTTGAGAACACTTTTTATTTTATAATTACGTTTAATGTCAGAATTTCCGTTAGATATTATTATTTTGATTTTCTTTTTATCGCATAAAATAAATTACTTCTCTATTTAAAAGATAAACATGTTATTTATAATTTAGATATAAAACATATACAATTTAGATTTCTGAATGATGTGTGTTATTGTTTTATGTTAATAAATAGTGTAGGTCGTATGTATAATTAAAATTGTGTAATTTGTAATGACACCTAAAAAAAAACAATTCTTTCTTCAAATGTCTGAAAACAAATTATGTGAATAAAATATCACACATGAAATCTAATTATTTTTATATTGCGAAAATGCATTACTTTATCATTAGATTTTGTTTTAAATAAAAACTCAATTAAAATTTAACCAAATATATGTGAACACCTTCACATATTTCTCCCCTTCGCCTAAAAAGAAAAAAAAATCGAAAGGTAATCAAAAATATCGCTCTCTCTCGCATCAAGACAAAAACATACTACAAATTTCAAAATAACTTTCTATATAAAATCAATATTACTTCAAAAATATTTTTCATATTACAAGGTGGCTAATAATGTAAAATTAAACATCAAATATATATAATACCAATAATTAATTAGAACTTGTTTGTACTGGACATAGTTATCTTTCATAAGAAGCAACAATGTATATTGAAATCATGACATTATAATTATAAAATAAGCAATGCAATGCAGGATTTATAATAATTCACAGCTGTATGACAATGTATTCTCAACAAATTTTTCTTGAAAATGTATGACAAATTGAAGGCAAGGAAAAAGGAAATCAATAATTACAAAATTAAAATATTTTAAGTATTCACAAGTTTATGCAATCTATTAATTTGCCTGAGATTATTTATTATTTACTAATTTCAATAAAAGAATATTTTGATGAGATATTTTGGTATGAAAAAATTTTTTTTTTAGAATATAAAGAAAGTACCAGAACGCCAATATGTGAAGACCTAAAATTTATACAAATTGAGCCAGTGTGTGTGAATCAGTATACAAATTATAATTGACATTATGGGTTGTGAGGCCACAGCCAAAAATAACTTACTGAGTTAGGGTGTGAGGCAGAAGAGGCATATATTGTGTGTAAATAAAATTACAGCAAGCATTCTGCAACACGACATAATTAAATGTCTTTTGTTTGTGTAAAGTGAATTGCGAAAATGAAAAAAAAAAAAAAAAATATAGCCCAATCAATAAAGTAATAGGACACAAGTATGAAGTCTGGAAAATTTTTAATAGAAAATGTAATTAGTTTTTTGTTTTGTTCAATTATAATTAATTATTTCTAAAAAAAATGACGTAAGTTCATTTTTCAAACATTATGTGGTTTAAAAAAAATGAAGAAAGATATCAATATACTACTAATTCCCTTTTCCTTAACAAATATAATAATTTATAAAACATGAATCACAACTGAAAAATGTAAATTGTCAATATGAACAAATTCTAATAATATTTTAATAATATTTATATTTTATTCTATTAATAATATGTATTATTCGTGATGTTTGTATTGAATAATGATTAAATAATTGAGAAATACAAAATGTTAAACTTGTTAAGTATGCATGATACGATACTTTTTTTTTTTTTGTGTGTGTGTGTGTGTATGTGTTTAGATCACTTACGTCTTGGACGAAGATGTGTAAATATTAGAACCTATATATTTTATATTTATTTATTTATTTTTATACAATACTGCAAGGTAAGCCATGTGAAATAATGTGTACGATGGATAAAATTATGTGCATTTAACAAAAGTAACCCTATTGCAAGACTAGAATGACTAGATTTACATGCAGGTTACCTTAAAAGTGTATGTATATAGTGTATAAAAATTGAATAGTTCCTTTTTTTTTTTTTTTTTTTTTTTTCTTTAAATAAGGAATTTACCTTCAAAATGGACAATAATATTAAATAAAAATTGAAGTATTTGTGAAAATTTTGTAATTGTGTATGTGGTATTATATATGTATAAAATAAATAAAATATAAGTGTATATGTGTACAGTTAGAAAACATCTGTATCTCGAAAAACTACACATTCATGTGAATCACTAAAAATTGACTCACAGTGTTTGCAAATTGGAAAAATACCACAGAAAGAAATAAAAATGTTCAAGTGCAAAAATAATTTTTCCATACCCATAACATGAAACAGTAAGAAATTTATAATTAACATTCTGCATAATTAATGAGAAAAATTGTATGATAGACTCTTTAACGCTATTTATTTATTTATTTATCCTCTTTTTTTTTTTTTGTGTGTGTGTGTGTAAAGAACTTTAAAAAAAATATATTCAATACAAGCGAAAATTTTTAAACTTAAGGCTAAAAAAAAAATCAATTGAAAAAGTCTTTTGAAAGAAACTGCAATGTTTCACAAAAATGTCTCATCACTCACCGTCCAAAAATAAAAAAAAATCGGTCCAGCCGAATAATATTGTGTGGACAATGAATAACAAAACAGAAAACGTCCCATACACATAAAGGCCTAAAAAAATGCATGAGCCATCCTTCTGCAAAACACAATAACCCCACACAAAAATTACCTTAAATTTTGACTAACAAAATGAAATCTTTGCATTAAAAATTTAAGAATTTATAAGAATAATAATAAAAAAAAAAATATTCAATAACTAGAATTGCGAGAAGTGTCCATTCTACCTTCTGTTGAATGTTATGTGTAAGATGGATAAAATTTTATCATTTTTATTATTATAATTATAAATAATTTATCTTTTATAAGTTTCTAACTATATTTTACAAAAAAAGGAATAACAAATTTAAAATTAAAATATTGCTGATCACCTGACATGTGAGCACATGACATGCCAAATATTTAAGTCAGAGAAAAGTGTATAAACTCAGAAGAGAACATGGCTGAATAATTGGGTTGTGAGGCCAATTAAAACATGCCATAATGTGTGAAATGTGTTAAAACGTGTAAAAATGTGTAAAATAACTATTGAAAACATTGCCACTTAACCGTACCCCAAATTAATCAAATGACAATGAAGTTCTGACCTAAAAGACAGCACGCATAAGAACTCATGTACATAATGCAGCAAAAATGTATACAGAAAGAAACACATAAATTTGTTACTTATTTGTGATGATTTTTTTTTTTTATATAGTTTATCGGTAAAATTACCTTGTAAGCAAGTAGAAAAACATAAAAATGAAAAAAAACATTACATTCTCTATATATATATTACTAATAACTTTAAAACAAAGTGTATGTTTAATTGTATTCGTATATTAATCATAAAATACTTCAAAATGGAGAGAATAAAATGTAAACAATAGTATAATTAGTGTATTATTGTGTTATGAAATACTGTCATTTAAAATTGAGCAGAATTATAAATATCACATATATATATATACTCCTTTATTGGCTTATGATTATAAAAAAAATATTTGATTTTATTTATTTATTTATTTATTTTTATCTATTTTTTTTTTTTTTTTTTTTTAGGTATGAAGATTGCATGTGTGTGTGTGTGTTGAAAAAGTTAAAAATGTACATACTTTATATTTGAGTATATACAGTGAAATAATCAATACAATATGTGTTTATTTATTTCACTTTGTTAGGTTTTTTTTTTTTTTTTTTTTTTTTTTACATATTTTTTTTTATAAAACAATTAGCGAATGCTTGAAAAAAATAATGTTTGAATAATAAGATAAATGTAATATGTGGTTTACCCAACACAATTTTCGGTGTTGAAAATTTAAACTTATAGTCAAATATCAGCACATTATATAAAAACAATCTGCATAATATACAGACCAAAGCAACACAATTGTGTGAACAGGGAGTGAGTGTTTATGTATATTTATTTATTTATTTATTTTAACAAGTAGCTGTGACAACATAGTTAAATTAATTTGATTTTTTTTTTTTTTAAATAGAAATGCGAGATTAAAATTCTCGATAACTTTCAATCATGTCCGTAAACATTCTAGAATGGTATTACTGATGAAAAAAAAAATAGCCACAATATTATTATTTATGATCTCTGATGACAGCTCTTTAATTAATAATGAAATAAAAAAAAAAAATGTGCACATGAAATTGTTTACAAAAAAAGGTCATGACAATATAAACTTCTAATGAGTTCAACGAGGCCTCTTAAAATGAGCTTAAATCAATATAAAGACTAGCTACAAGGGCTATCATAAATGCTCATATCAAATTCCATAAAAACTCGAGTAAAGGAAGTATAAATAACTTCTCAATAAAAGATGAATTCAAATTGTTCATCAAGTCGACTAAAAATTAATCATAATCATCTGACATGTATAAAAAAGCAAAAAATATTTGCTCAAAAGTTGCGCAACGCTGTTTTCTAAAAAAAAAATGATGCATCTAATACACAAGGCCTGATATTTGATGTTATAAAATTTGCTAGCAATTAGATGTAAATACTAATATTAATGTATCTACATATTAATAAAAATAAAAAGATACACATACAAATAAGAATATAAACCAACAAATAAATATTTATGATAAAATGTGAGTAAATAAGTATATATGATGCTTTAACACAGTTAAATTATATTTACATTAAAAAAATTATTATTATTCTCATTACTATTTCTTTTAATATTATTTTATGCACGGCGAGTGACAGATATGCATCTCAATCTTTCAGAAAGAATAAAAAAAATATAAAAATAAACATGCTTCAACAAAATATTTTCACCATTGTATGAATAAAAAGAGTGTATCCATTTCATTTCTCCTTATTTATTTATCCATTTGTTAGCCTCTCAGTTTCTTTGTTTATAAATTTTGTTTGATCAGTATAATCAAGTTCTTGTAATATATGAAAGAAAAATAAACTTGATGTGTGTAAAAAAGCGTAAACAAAAAAAATATAAAAAACTGTTTTTGTACAGTGTTAAAAATATATATATAGGCATAGCAAATTAATACGAAAGTGAATTTTTGAATGTACGTGAAAGATGAAATATGTAAATTTATAGCAATGTGTGAAAATAAGAACATCATGCATGTAAAATATTATGGGCGGGAAAGTCTTTTATGAACAACAGCTGTTTTACTGTAATGACGAAATCCCGTCACATCTACATGCAGTGAACAAATGTAAAAAAATGAGAAAAATATTTAACAAATAGTTTATCAATTTAATTACCTTATTGCCTTCATTTAATTATTATTTTTTTTATTTATATATGAATATGAAAAACAAATGCAGAACTGTAAATTTAGCAAAGTAAATATTTTGTATTAATGAAAATAAAATTCTAGCAAAAGTAAAATTGTGCAATGCAAGGCAATCAAGGCAGATCTCTCTCCATAAAGAAATCTGGCCAGGATTTCCAAAGAAAGAAATATACCCCGAGTACCAAACAAACACTACTACATTCAAGACGTCATTAAATGCAACAGTGGTGCACAAAATCATAAAATTTAAATCTTAAAATGGGAAACGTATAAAACTTTTGAGATGTAGAAAATAAAAATTATAATGTGTTTAAATTATCATTAAAAAAACTTTACAACTCGCTATTATTTAACAGAACCTAGAAATAGTGTATGTATAAAAACATGATTGAAAATGTGTTAGTGTAAGAGAAAAATTTTATTACAAACGTCCGAAAACAAATATTTCTAAAGTTTCAGGATGAGCCAAACCAATCAATTTATCGATGATTGATTACTAATATTCCCCACAAGAATTGAAAGATCAATTTTATGAAAATGTGAAATGTGTAAATGCAAAATATTTATAAAAAAAAAATGTGTTTGTAAGTGTGTAAATAGTGGGAAATGCACACCTGCCGCTTATAAACACCTAGTCCCGAACGACTGCAGAAAAATTCTTACTTAAATTATTTTAACTTTTTTTTTTTTTTTTTGATAAAGTTATAAAATGTACATGTAAAGAAAAGATGCCTAAAATCATAATGTAAAATTGAAGTATTTTGAAATGTTCAGCAAGAAGATATGAGAACATTTTAATGAAGGGCTACCTATTTGTGACAACAATGTAAACTATGTGTGAAATAAATTTATTGGGTGTAAAACAAGAATGAAGAAAAAAAAATATAGAAATAAGTTTAAAAAAAATAAAACAATGTATAAATAGATAATACTTAAAAATATTTATGGTCTTACCAAAATAAAGTAAAGCATATTTCAAATACAAAGGCCCATATACTTTATGTAGAATTCAACCTGAAACACTGAGAACAGATTTAACTCGTTTATCTTGTTATTCGATATAAACAACCTTGATCTTAGATGTGCAATTAAACATCACTCTTTTCAGAATTGAAAAAGATGAGATATTATAATATTTATTACTTATTAAGTCTAGATATTCCATATTTTCCTTTTAAAAAGTAAATCTATTTCAACTTTTATAACATATAAAGTTGATAAAATGTATATATATTCATGTGCATTTTAAATTACCTGACAGAAAATTCCAAAATCTCAAATTCTCTAAACGAAATTATTATGAATCTAAAAATGCTTCCCTATAAAATTGATAATATATATATTTGTATGGATTACCCATCATTTTAATATACAGATTAAATACAAGAAAAAATATATAGAACGTATAAATAAGCAAGAGTACTACTATGCAAGTAAAAATTATAATAAATATAAAACGAGAAAAATATAAATTTTAAATTATTAATACATATACTTTTTAATTAATAATTAATAGAGTTGCGTGCTCCATTCAAAAATTATTTAAGTGTTCTAGAATATACAAATCTTAATTCCCTATTCATTTATTTCAAGACCAAGGGAAAATTACTTACCAATCTTGAAAAATCAAAAAAAAAAAAAAAAAATTATCTTTATTTTTCTTCCTTTTTGAAGCATTGCAATTCTCATATTTTGGAAAACGAAACCTATTTTCATTACAGCAACTTGCTCCTCCGTGACAAAATATTTCGTTTTCCCAAACTATCGAAGTTTTAAAGGAGAGTTTCAAATACAAATGTACGTAGATTTTTTTTTTAACCGAATGAGGGAAAAATATTTCAAATATGTTTAAGGTTTTCCTCCTGTATGAATGTGTAGATAATAATGGAATGTCACATTTTTTTCTTGTGTTTGTACGAAAATGACGATTTTAATATAAAATTTCTTAATGCAGAGATAACAATGTATGGTTTATATACTTTTCTGCAAAACAGCACACACAGGGAGAATCGATACAGGAATGCAAACACTGCAGCCCCTGCCAGCGATGGAAAATGCACGATCACCAGAAAATGGAAAACATATCGTGAACTCCGTTTCATTATTAACGTAGACTTTTGGCTCACAAATCTTGATTGTGGAGGTGTCACATGTGAAGCAGAAATTATTTTTCTTAAGTTTTGTAGGAGAAAACCACGAGTGGCAAAAAATGTATAAAATCACCATAATGTTTGGCATAAATTTTGAACAGGATTGCCCGAACGGAAAACATCCGGACATGATGAAGGGTATACCGTGTCCGAAACAACTGCCATCAAATCGAGAGAACGGCAAACCCTCCAAAGTACTGTTGCTCGAACTGGAAGACAGGAGTTGACAAATCTTTTAATAAGTGACCATGGTTCATTACTCTGACTGGTGCTTCACTCGTTTAATATACACAAACAGGGCACACATCAATTCTATATTTCCACTCACACGAAAAACTAGAGATGAATATTCATAATCTTGAAAAATATTATGTTCACAAAAAGTTATGAATGTCTCTTACTTTTTTTTTTTTTAAAAATGAGTATTATCAGTTATACAACTATTATAACACATATTAGATGAAGCCAACCACACGCAAAAATTTGCACAGAATTCTGTCTTTGAACTTTTATGCATAAAAAAATGCATGCTTAAACGGTTGACAGTTTTTAGAGGCTAATCCAAAAAAGGCTAGGAGCACACCCTGAGACACCATCCGTCAACACTGATGAAACGATAAGTAACAGAAAACGGGTATTGCGTCGTCCAGTATCATCGTTTTAAAGTTTTTCTTGTTCATCTCCGATAGACATATAATTATCCATGCGAAAAAATTAAGCATCAGGCAAATGTGGAAAAATCCGAACAAAATAAACGTACGAATAAATACAGCCCCTCTCCCCCATGTCGACCAATCTCAAGTCCTGGTGCTTTGGCACCAAGATATGTAAAGAAGTTTCTTGACGCAGTCGTGATCTTTGGTTAGTGTAGATATCTGCAAGAGAAGTTGAATTAACAATATTTCAATAAGGAGTCCAATGGCAGTCATCAGGAAGTCTTTATTTTGTGAAAAGTCTTTTAAAACAAAATCAAGGATAAATATTCTTAGAATCTTAAAACACAAAGCGTTGGTTATTATAATAAAAATTCAATAACCCTAGTGAAACGTTGAGATTGTCTCATAAGATGGGGGAGAGAGCGAATGTAATTACGTTATTATTATACTATGATCTGGAGCAGTTCTGAGATCCTTACCCTAGAACAGATCCGAGATGTCTGAAGAAAAAGAGCCAAATTTTAGAAAAACAGCCAAATTATAGGGCTAAATATTTTCATTGTTTATCGGATAAAACAATGTTAATTTTTGAATTTGTAATGACGGTTTATAATTGTAGTAACCCTTTAATCGCCAACATCTTGCCAAATTACCGTTAGACAAGAGAAAGAGACGGTTAAGAAATGAGGTCATCAATAATTGCGCAATCTAAAATAAATTACATCCTGTGTTGAAATAATATAAATTCTGACAATGAGTTTCCTTGTTTTATGACTATTTGAGAACACTTTTTATTTTATAATTACGTTTAATGTCAGAATTTCCGTTAGATATTATTTTGATTTTCTTTTTATCGCATAAAATAAATTACTTCTCTATTTAAAAGATAAACATGTTATTTATAATTTAGATATAAAACATATACAATTTAGATTTCTGAATGATGTGTGTTATTGTTTTATGTTAATAAATAGTGTAGGTCGTATGTATAATTAAAATTGTGTAATTTGTAATGACACCTAAAAAAAAACAATTCTTTCTTCAAATGTCTGAAAACAAATTATGTGAATAAAATATCACACATGAAATCTAATTATTTTTATATTGCGAAAATGCATTACTTTATCATTAGATTTTGTTTTAAATAAAAACTCAATTAAAATTTAACCAAATATATGTGAACACCTTCACAGCATTTGTAACGTTGATACATGATATACATTTAATGAATTATTGTGTATTTTTTTTTATTAATGTGTGCAAATATATATAATATACTCTTACAATTTTTTATTTTTCTAATTTTCATGATTTATATGTTTGTTTTTATTTTTAACAATTCACGAGGTGTGAATAGTTTTTTTTTACTTTTATCTCTTACAATTTATATATGAATATATGAAAATAGCCAGTTTTACATACTTAAAAGTCACTCTTTTGAGTAGTATTAATTTTCATACACTCAGGTGGTGGCTCTACATCAAGCCACATAACACGGAAACTTTATATGTTTTATTTACTTTATTGATTATGTATATATATATATATTTTTTGAACTTTACTCATATATACACATTCCTTTTTTTAATTTCTTAATTTTCATTTTTCAATTTGTGTGAATTTTAGTTTATTTATATGTTGGTTTTTCTCACTTATCATGTATATACATATATGAATGGACTATCTTAAGCCTTATGCATAAGTTTTAGGCATATCAGATACATTTTTCTTTTTCCATTCATTTATAAAAAAAAAAAAAAAATCAAACCCAATTACACAAACAAGTCCTTATCACATCCTTTGTATATTTATATTCATATTAATAGAATAACTTGTTATGAAGAAGTAAGTTCTTTATGTACATTTTTTTAACCTCACTTATTTTTTTTCTTCTCACATTATAATGTCACTCACTTAGAATTTTTATATCATAACTCAATAGATTTCTCACTTTTACACATGTGTTTTATTATAAAAAAAATTTTTGTTTTTTTTTCACATAGTAATTTTTTTAGTGTCACATAACTATTTTTTTTTTTCATTTTTCAAAACTTCATTACATTTTTTCAAAATCTCCATATAACCTGCACATTCCAATGCATTGGGTTAGGAGTCTTCAATATTTTTTTATTCACATACACTTACCTTAATTTGTCTTGTTCATTAAGTTACACATTTTTTTTTTAGACTTAAGCATTTTTAGTTCTTCGTTAGAATTTAAATTTTACCCTGTTCAACTATGTTTCAATAGTTTTTTTTACACACATTGTTGGACAGCGTTTATTTTGGTGGTGTAAACGTCTGTACCTTTTCACAATTTACACACTTTACACTTTTTCACTCACATACACCAACTGTTTTAGTGCTTGGCATTTGGTGGTGAGATTGCATAGGTTGTTACAGGTTGATTTTTGTTTTCTTTCATGGTTCTTGATTTGCTTTTGTCTATATTTATTCAATGGATGAATTTTATTTCATCATTTGTTACTTACACATTCCTATTCACACATTCAATAGTTGTTTGATTTAATTGCTATGTGCGATTAAATTTTATCTGGTTTCATTCATATGTGATTTGCAATGTTCAATTTGTTTTGTTTGTTTCCTCACACATTTTCATTACTAGTTACACTCTTCAATAGTTTTATACTTACTCTACATTTTGTTCATTTGCATATTCACAGTCGAGTCAACTTGTTTAATTCATTTTTGTTTTTTTCATGCTATGTCATATATGTTGTTACATGGTTTTCACATTTGCACTTCCACACTTTTCAAGTTTTGTTTTGAAATGATGTTCATTGGTTTACACTTCACACATCCTTATACTATGGCATTTGCTCATAATCAATAGATTTATTCATGTTATGTGACAAATTTTTTTTCCTCATTCAATCTTATTACACGTATTCACATGTTACCTTACACTTATATATTTTTCTCACAGACACATAATTCTCATGTTGTCTTGAAAATGTTTTTTTGTGTACAATTCACTGACGTAAACACGTCTTATTTGTGGTTGTGTGGTTTTTTTTATTCAATTCACTTTTCCAATATTATGATATATTCAATAGTTATATTATAGTTACACAATTTCCTAGTTACACTTACACATTCACATTCCATTTTTGCATTGGGTTAGTTACTCGTCACAAGATGTAAACAAATTTTTTTTTTATTCTCATAACCAATAGTTGTTAAAAAAAAAAAAAATGTGACATATGTTTTTCTTTTTATTTCCAAATTATTCAAATGCATCGTATATTGAGATGTTTACACTTTGCTCAATAGATGATTTTTTTAAAACATTATTTTCATACTTCACTTATCAAAACACATATTAATTTTTAAAATTTTTATGGTTACTTTCGCTATTTCGTCTGAACATTATGTAAATGAGTTTTTATTTATGTGCATCAATACTCATACACAATTTTTTTTTTGTTTCATCAAACATATATATATATACATTATTTTGATTTTTATGTGTAATTTCATTATTTTCATGTAACTCATATATATTATTTGGAAATACAGAAAGTTTTATCCTGTGTGTATTACTTATTCATAGTTGTTATCACAATTATTCACATGTTATTTTTAAATTCATTTACATATTTTTTTTTCCCTTTAATTAACAGACACATAAATTTACATGTTGTCTTACTTTTTATGGGGTTTACAAATTTCTCACTAAAACACAAGTTATTGGTTTTGGTGTTCAATGTTTTTTTTTTTAATTTCTTTCTCCTATTTACATGTTGAATATGCATAAAATGATATTTCAATACTCACATTATTGAAATTACACTTACAATAGATTTTTTTGTTTCTCAGTAGTTTTTAATCTACACATATATATATATAGGCATTTATCTTTTATATGTTATATATTAATCAAAAAAAAAAAAAAAAGAATTGTGTGTTTTTCCATATTTATACCATATCAGCAGGTGCATTGTGCACTTTAACACACTTTGAACTCTCTATATGTAAGGGAGAATTTTTAAATTCAAATACTTGTCAGCAGTATGGGTTACCTTGACAATTATAAACATGTTTTTCTGCCATAGCATTAATGCTCTCTTTTTAATTTCTCATAGTCGACTATATTAAGAAAAAGATACAAATTTTGGCAGATATATATAGAGAATAATTATGAGGTCTATATTTTTTTTTTAAATGGTGAAATATACTTATCGAGAGATAATATTTTTATGATTGCTATTTTTTTTTTAGTGTTCTCATTTGTGTTACATTCATTTACATATCCCTTTCCCATCGTTGTATGTTACTCATTTTACGACTGTTACAGTCATTTTATTCTAACAATAGTAATTCTTACTTACCTTTAAAATTTCTCCTTTGGTAGTATCGAGATTGTGTCTTCTGCAGGGATACAGTCCTGATACTTACCGTTCCCACCTCGTCAGTCTGGGAACATTCCGGACACTGTTCTTGAACTGATGAGCCCTTTTTTTTTATGTTTTTTTTTCAGCAATACTTGTTTTTATTTTATATGTGTCTTTGTTGGTTAACTGAAGATTATGTCCTAGTTTGAACAACAGAATAGTTCAACTTATTCAACAATAACATTCTTACTTTTATCATGTAGCAATTTAGATTCAAAATCACATTTCATATGGAAATTTTGTCTGTATTTAAAATTAAGGTTGTAGTGATTATTCATGAACTTTAAAATTTTGTTTTTTACACTACAATTTCTTCAATAATGTTTATTTTAAAATCTGATATTATTTTTACTACACATTTTCTTTTACAGCAGGATATGTAAATTTATTGCTTTGATCATTACATGCAATCAGCATGTGTAAATTCAGTTACAATTTGCGTAACGTCATTTTACATGTAAAATAGCAAGAGAACACAAGACAATGTAATAGCAAAATAACCTTTATTGAATTTTTAATTAAAATATTGTACAACATGTATACTCACCTAGATACTGTTAAAACTTCAGTCACTGTCAACAAAAAGATGATGTTGAATTTTTAAATGACATGCTGTGTGTCTTTCTGTAACCCTTTGTAGGTGACAGTTCTGTGGCCATCTGATCCATCGTCTTCGCATCCTCTGCTCTTGCCTTTTCCCACCTGGTGCTTTGTTTTTTTCAAATCCCTTTTTCGGGGAGTGTGTCGTGAAACACGACAGTGTTTTTATTTAACTTAATTATTTTTCAGTTATTTTAACAAATCCAAATTATTAGATCGCATTTAATCCAAAATTACTTAAGTTTCTTTAGTTTCCCGTTTCGCCCCTGTAAATTCTTTTCCCAGCAACGCGCAAAATTCGCTCGCTGGTTATTCATTTAAGGTTTCCCCCTCTCCTCTACTCTTAGCACGCTCCTCCGTGATCGTTCGCGTTGATTGGCCGCTAGCACCGTGACGTTTTGGAGGCTCGCCGACCTGAGAGTAGAAGGACTTTTCCCTCACGCACTTGGATATCGGACACCGAGAAGAAGGTCACGTTCGCCGGTCGCCGCGTGCTTTTTCGTGTGTGCGTACCGCGTGCCCTTCGAGGCATCGCCGCGTGGAATTTGGTGCTCACAAACTAATTAATTTATAGCCTCAAACATTGTATTTTTACAAAATTAATTAATAGTTTTTATCAACAATGCACCACGGACTAAGTAAAATGCAGAATGTGTTATTTTTAACAAATTGGAAGAGGATGCAAAAAGATCGCGAATTACCAAACGTGCATTCCTCGTAATCGACACGTGTGCCTTCAGTAATTAACTTTTGAATTAATTTAACGCCAACATTTGGTATTTTTGCAAGATAATCCTATATTTCGATACAATAGTGATTTCGTGATATTATGCATGGACAATTTTGTGTTTACCACGATTATGCACCCAGATGGAAAAGGATACCAACTTGGATCTCAATGGAGTAAATGGAAGAAGCCGATGGTGACGACGTATCACTGACTCGCACCACGTCCCTAAAGTATATGGATCTCAATAAAAATTGGTGAAAGTTTACATTTGACTCCAGTTCCTTTGAATCCGTCAAGTTGTAGTATGTACCTTTATTTTGTTTCAATTTCATGAGTTCTTCAATGCGTGGTCTTTATCAGCGATATAATGAATCATTGAACCTGGAGTTAGACCATCAGTAATCTTAGTCACTGAAGCTATCTGGCTATACGTGATCACAAGGCTTGGTGAAACTTTTGAAATATAATTTTACTAATCGAAATAGCCATTGTTTCTACATAGACTGCTATTTCAAGAGAACTAAACCTAAGATCTCATCCAACAAGCAGTTAAACTATTCTGCTTTTTTTACACAGGTATTCTGCAATACCATAATCGGACAAGACAGTGCCAGTAATGGGCCACTACATGTGAATCCGCTTCTTTTGCTTTAAAGTCCTGTTTCTACAATTCGGCAATGCAGTAGGTTAAATTTATTTCAATTTATTACAATATCTCGTTGCCTTTCAGGTCTGGGTGGGAACATGACGATCTAGCATGCCCTTTTATTAAATCACTTTTATCACAAATATTGGCTTTATATATATTTTTTATTTATTTATTTTTTCACTATTATATTACTTTGGTTATGTTGCTTTTATCAAGCATTGATATTGTTATATCTTGTTTCTAATTTACCATTAATTTAATCTTGTTTTAGTAATTTCGTTGTTTTTTGTTGAGAGTATGCTAGTTTCGCCATGTTTTCGAAACCTGTTAGGCCTTTTCAATTTACTTAATTGTCAGTTCTGCTGCTCCCACCCACTGAAGAGGAAGCAGAAGAGTGTTTTTTCACATGTAATGTTATTTTTACCCATGTTTTTGGTTACTTTAATTCGTTGTTTTGAGTTTATTAACATTTTTTCTTCTTATTAACCATGCCCACTTATCTTCAAGTCTTAACATATTTTCAAAATTATATATTTTTGTATAATTTTTAGTGCTGCCTTTGGTGCCTTTTTTATACAAATACACTTTAATTAATATGTAATTTATATATATATATATATATATATATATAATTATAGATTGAATTCTATAATTTATTATGATGTCCTTACTTTTTAAGTGCAAGAAATAAAACTTGTATTTAAAAAGGCCTTAAAACATTGAATACATTTCTGGATCTTTTTGATATTTTTTGTTTTGAATTTGAAGAGACAATAGAAAATATAAAGTTTTCAAAATTTTGTCTTTTTTATGATTACTATCTCTATGATTTCTTATGACATATTATTTAAATTATTATTATTTTTTTTTAATGAATTTGTGCATTAACTATTTTTTTATCTCTTAATTTTATCTATATTTTTTCATTAAAATTATACATACACACGTCTCTGTCATAACCATAGAGATAATAATCATAGAGATTATTTATATGATTTCTTATAACATGTTATTTAATTTTTTTTTTTTTTTTTTTTTTAATAGATTTGTGCATTAACCATAATACTTTTTTAACTCTGAATTTTATCTATATATTTTCATTAAAACTGTATATACACACGTTTCTGAAAGCCCTTTAAAATTTACTGTATTTATTTCGATAACTTTTCTTTTAAATGACAACTTTGAAATAACCTCTGAATACATTAAATGCTGGGATTTTATTTTCTTAACTTAAAAATATGAAGTTTTTAAAATTCTAAAAAATTTAATTGTTTATTTTGACATAAAATTATCAAGATAAACAAGTAACTTTATTATTATTTATTTATTAAAGATATAAATTTAACTTAATCAAAAGATTTACAACTTTAAATATTATTAAATTAAATGTATATCTGCAGTGCAAGAACTGTTGTTTCTAATCTTTATTTTCAGAGGCTTTTTTTTCTCCTTAAAATATATTAAATAATAAAATAATCTATAATAAACAAACAAAATAAATCACTCTGAAATTACAACTTATTGTAAAAGCTAAAACTGAGTGAATTTCATATTGCAGTTTTCATATATTGGTTTAGAAAAGTTTTTGTGGTGACAAAGCTGCAATAATGTTGGTAGTGCCATAGTGCTAATTGTTCATAAAAATTAAATTCAAGTGTAAATTTTTAAATTAAAGAATATTTTAACATTTGAGGATATGTAAGTATTAACAATTCTCTATTTTCCTGACAACATTTATAACTGCAAAAACAAAATGGAGATATAATATTTTTATACTTATAAAAATGTAATAAATGCTTCATCTGATTGACTTTTATGAAATTATTCAATAAATATAAAATCATTATGCAGAGATTTTTATTATTATTATTTTTTTTTTTCCTTGTCTGTTTCTATAGGGTGCCCCACAAAGAACACCTTTCTATTGATAACAAAATGATGCATTAGACCAATTTGAAATGTATAATGTTATCAACAGCTCAAAAATATACAGAAGTGACTTACAATTTCGATATACAAGAAGACAGACCTTCAAGGTCAGCTACACAGAAGTTCTATTTTATCTTTAAAAAGTGATCAGTTAGGAATTCATAGTGAGTAATGGGCAGCAAAAGACCAATAAGCAACCATTTTCAGGTTGATATAGCAAACTAAAGATAAATATGTGTAATACCTTCCAACAGTGAGTATTTTAATTAATTAACCAAAAAAAAAACTGAATTGTAAAACTAAAAAAGTACGTAGAAGTTGTGAATATGCAAATTAAAACAGATAAAAACAATTGAAATATTTAATATTTATTCAGTAATCTAAATACTTTTAATAAACAAGAATAATATTAATTTACTTACTGGAGATAAATTTCCCATCATAAGGAATGCTGTAAGGGTAGAGTCAAAAAGAAAACCTATTCTTTTTGCAGGAATTGAAGAGAGAACAACTGGCACTGAAAATAAGGTAATACATTACAGAAAAAGTCAACTGGGGGCGGAGAATGAAAAAAATTATGATTCAAGATATCTTAAAAATATTCAAAATTTCAGAAAATCTAAATTTTTAATTCCATTGTGCCTTATTTATACTCTCTCAGTATTTAGTACTTAAATGTTATTAAAGAACAGTGCATACAGTCAAAAAGTGAAGGCATACTTTTCAATTTAGATGCAATTTAAAATGTTTAAGATCAATAAAATGTTTGGGATCACTTCATAAAAATAATGCTTGAAATGTGTTGTAGCTGTAGCATATGATTACGCTTCTTTTAATTATATATATTCATTTTTATAAGAATATCATGGATATTTATGGAGACAAAGGTTTCATTGATGACATTGACAATTTTTTTTATACATTTTTTGTTCATAAACACACAAATCATTGAAAAAAGATTTTTAGAAAAATTGACATAAATAAACATATTCCCAATCAAGATTCCTTCAAACTAGCTCACTTTTCAATCTTTCACAAAGAAAAGCACATAAAAACTGGATCACATTCACATTTTTCATCAATCTGCCATGTCTTAATAAAATCTGTGAGTTAAAAAAAAAAAAGATACTTCATACGTTTTAGATGGGCTGAGATTCTGAAAAAAATAAAAAGGTCGAAGCTTGGAGTTGAAATTAAAAGTGATTATCATCTACCAATGAAATAAGCTTTAAACTGATTTTCATTTTTGAGTACTTGAAATGAGAAAAATAAATGGATGAGAGCATGCCTTTATGTCTAATATCATTCTTGAAGGGTTTACATAAGAAATGAAGAATTTGATTATGTTGAAATCTAGTTTAACTCATCTTCTATTTTAGAAAAATCTGTCTTTTTCAAAAGTTGAAAAAGAGAGTGAAAGTGCATTCCATGCTTAAATGGCATCTTCCCAGTACACCATCGATAAAATTTGTTAAAATACAGAGCGTTCATTATTCCTTTTTAACTTTAGCTTATTGTATTCTAGTACTATTGAGAGTTCATCAGCTTGTTAAACACATGGTCATGAGATTGAAAAAGGAGTAGTAAACAGCCAAAAATAAGTTAAAAAAAAAAAAAAAAAAATCAAAACTAAAATGAGACATCTGATAAATAATAATGCTTTTTACTGAAAAGGATAAAAGAGGAATGTGAAGAGAAATTATGTTCAATGAAAGTACATTTCTTAGAATATAAAAAGCATTCTTCAATATGAGATGGGTGTTAACATTTCAAGAATGAAAAGAGGAAAGTTTTGAATAGCATAGCAAATTGATGACATTCTAAAATTAATTACAAAGGGGAAAAAAAAGAATCAATTATAAAAACTTATTAACAAATTTGGAGAAAACAATTTAAAGAGCACGATTATTTGAATGAATCAAAGTATCATGAATATATTTACATGAAAACAAAAAAAAAAAGTTATAGGATGTGTTGTTTAAATAACTGGGCGAAAGAAATTAGAAACATTTCAGAAACATTATTTGTGATCTAGGTGGTTATATATGCACTATTTTTGTTATAACTGGCATAACAAAAAATAGCAAAGATTTTGGAATTTCACTGCCAATATTTTTTGGATAAATCAAAAATAAATGCAGGAGCATATGACAATAATTTTTTGCATTATAATTTAAACATGTATTTTATTTATTATTTTTAAATGTGTATTTCAAAACTATTCTGCAGTAGGAAATTTTATTTTTTATAATATGAATTTGGTTGATTTCAAGAAGAGACTTCTATACTCTGGAAGATTAAGTTTCTGTATAATTTAAAAAGAACTTTTGTGCAAAAAACACTTTTTCAAATTACTTTAACAGCTTACCGCAACACTGTGAAGCGATTTCACTATGCTATTTGCATAGATTTCATGTCCAATATGTCTTTGCTAATTATACAAGTGCAAGATTTGTATTAATTCAGATAATTAGCAATGAACACTTTTGGAATCTACAATATAAAAACAAGAAAAACACTTGTTGCTTGTACAAAAGAGAGAGAGGCAAAGGACTAAAGACATTTGTTTATACCTCAATCATTTAACAAGATAACTTCTCCAGATGTAAAAAACACTTGTAATTTTTCGTGATAACTCTACAGGTTAAAAAAAAAAAAATCATGACTTAATACATATTATTTCTAGGTAAGCAAGGAAATATTTTATTTAGTTGTGTTTTAATTTTTCAGCTTTATTTAGTTAAAAGTGAAATTTGGGTTTCCTGTTATTCAAGTACCAAGTGGGTTATATCAAATTTGTGGTCACATTGCAACTAAAAACCCCAATTCAAAATTTAACTTCCCAACAACCAAAAAACATAAAATAAAATCCCAATATTTAATTCATAATATTTTTTATAATTTTTCAACTGGTCATTTCATCATCTCAACAATTTAATTTAATTAAAACAATTTACTTATTTTTTATTATTTTTCAATTATTTCATTTTGTATTCTGCATAACCCCCCCCCCCTTCCCCCAACACCACCAAGTTATCATTTTAAGTGCACCTGCTCTAAATTCCAAATACCAGTTGAGTATTGAGATAAAAAATCAATATATATATGTAATATAAAATCCTCTAATTAGGTCTTTTTTTTATATTAATTAATATATTCTTTAATAATGATTCAAATTTGTTCTTTGCAAATCGAAACTTTCATTTCCGCTTTGATAAAAATAACCATTAGGAAAATTAAACTTTTTTTTTATTATTCTAACGTATTTCTTCCAAATTGTCTTTTTCCCCCAGACCAAAAATATCCCTTTAGACTTGGTCAATGCCCTGTCTGAAAGGGAAGAAACCAATAGAAGAATTAAAAAGCACTAAGTTACATCCTTTTTGATTACGTGACATTACGTCAGTAGGGGGAAAAAGTCCTTCAGCTCTTCTCCTTTTTCCCTCATATAAAAGTGCTTGCGTCATTGAAATATTGCCTTTTTTCATCTTGGTCTTGCTGAAGTAGCCTATGTAATATTGCTCCATATTGTATTGGAGATTAAGACATTTAAAATGTAAACTATTTAAAATTCTGTACTGGCTCCTCTCCTATGTGGAAACCCCGGCTTACAAGATTAAAATAAATATAACAAGCTATTCTGCATTTCTTTTAATTATTGAGTTTACTTTATTACAGAAACAACTGCTAACATCGAAAGAAAGTATCTGATTTCTATGTTATAAGCCGAGCAGGAAAGTCAAACAAGGGCCAGTATTAATGATTTTTACAAATGATGATTTTTATATGTGGACTTAGAACAGTTGTGATACTTTGATATGTGGTTCAAATCATCTGTTTACCAACATGTGTGCATTTTCAAGTTTTGGATATACACTGCTACATCATTATAGAAGTGTTCCAGTCTCGAAAGAGGTATCGAGTGACAAAAATAACTCATCTCTATTCTACAATGATTCGGTTTTCAGTTCCCTATGAAACGACTTCTATTATACTTCTGACATCAATGTGTCTGCTTACACCAAATTTCTACAAAAGTCCTATTCTAGATGAGTGTGATAATATTTCAAGGTTTTATTCACTTCACAGGGGCTGTATATTTTAGCATATAAACTATGGAATTCATCTTGTGCGGTCATTCATTCAGCAGTGTGCATTGAAAATAAAAGTAAATCAAGCAATTTGCACATTAGAAAAATAATGAAATACAAATTGTGTGCAATGTAAAAGATTCAGCATCAGTTCATATATTTTCATGTAAAACAGCGGATTTCAATCTTCTAACAGCTAGTGATTTTTTATTTTTTTTTTTTATTGGCTGCAATATTTTCTTTTAGTGAAAGTAAAAGCTTTATTCAGTTTTCTTTTTCTTTTTTATTCATGAGTGGGCCCACAAAAATTTTTTCCTTTCCTCCTTCCCCAACTCTTTTTGTTTAGTTAAAATAAATTGTTTTGCAGGAATAGAAGGTGTAAAAAATAGAAAAACGAATGGAAGGAAGAAAAGCCTAAGAACAATTTTTGTTATTTGTTTATTTGATGAAAGATATTTAAAGAGTGGCTATTATTAATTTGTTTTATTTTGAACATAAATAATAGAATATGGAATCTTTCATCGATTAAAGAAAAACAGTTCTTGGAAGATAATTTACGGGAAAGATTTTTATTTTTATTTTTTCTGTTGCTTTGCTTGAATATTTTTGTTTAAAAGTATTAATATTAGAGTGAAATTAAGTATTTGATTATTTGTGAAAATCTTAATTTACATTAAGAAAAAGAAAAAATAATAAGGATATATTCTGTTTGCATGTTTTTTGAATATAATATATAATTGATGGATTTCAAAATATATCCTTATTCTAAATTGACAATCATTTTAGAAAATAAAATAAAATATAATTTGAAACATTTTATCCATGAAGCAATTAAATTAATAAAACAATTAAGATATATAACCTTTTACTTATCTTCACGTTACATCTTGGTATACTAGTTTCATCTGGGGCGCCCCAGCTTGGTCACTACCTTTGCTTTGGTGTTCGAAACTGTGGTCTTCTTGTTTTCTTGTTCTTTTAAAGACTTTTCGCCATTGGCGGTTAAGGATAGCACCTTCGTTGCCATTACAACTGTCAGAATTAGCTAAAATTTCAATAGACTCTCTGATCGCTGCGTATCCGTGGTTATTATAGTTGGCCAACTTTTTTACTTCATCAAATTTGATATTAATTTCTTCGTTTTTGTTTACTTGGGTTAAAGCTGTGGTTAATTTACCTGTTTTTATATCGTGTTTATGTTCTTTGATGCGAGTTTTTATTTTTCTCTTTGTTTTTCCTATATAACATTTTTCTTTATTTTGTTCGTTATTGTATGGTATTTTATAAAATACCATACAATAACGAACAAATGTTATTGTATGGTATTTTATAAAATACCATACAATAACGAACAAAATAAAGAAAAATGTTATATAGGAAAAACAAAGAGAAAAATAAAAACTCGCATCAAAGAACATAAACACGATATAAAAACAGGTAAATTAACCACAGCTTTAACCCAAGTAAACAAAAACGAAGAAATTAATATCAAATTTGATGAAGTAAAAAAGTTGGCCAACTATAATAACCACGGATACGCAGCGATCAGAGAGTCTATTGAAATTTTAGCTAATTCTGACAGTTGTAATGGCAACGAAGGTGCTATCCTTAACCGCCAATGGCGAAAAGTCTTTAAAAGAACAAGAAAACAAGAAGACCACAGTTTCGAACACCAAAGCAAAGGTAGTGACCAAGCTGGGGCGCCCCAGATGAAACTAGTATACCAAGATGTAACGTGAAGATAAGTAAAAGGTTATATATCTTAATTGTTTTATTAATAAAATATAATTATTTGTTTGGATTATTTTATTCAATATATTTTAGACAACAATCAAATATTTTAGTTATATCAGCTTCAATCACATTAAGAAATGAAGTAAATAGCAAAGAATAAAGAAGTAGCATCAAATCTATTTCTAAAATGATATAAGACATTATAAAATATAATACCTTGTTCTGTAATGCTTTTTTCGGACACAGTAGGGCTTGAAGGTGTCTCATTGTCAAGTAGTTTAATAAGACTATCACATTCATTTTCAGGAGGAGTCCTTAAATATTAGTGTAAATACAAATAAATGGCCTGAATTAGTTATTTTAACAAGTACTGATGAATAAAAACTTGAATTTCAATTAAATAAATTTATTATTATTAGAAATCAGATCAACTTTATTTTGGTGCATGTCTTAAAGATGTGCACTTTTATTTAATTTCTAAACACAGAAAACAAAAAAACTAAGAGTTACAAAATTTCTTTACAACAGAACACTTCTAAAATAAATACACAAAAAAGGGGGATTTTTTATTATTTATTTACTTTTTGACCTGTCCAAATTTTCTATATGAGAAATAAACAATAGAATTTTAATTATTTGAGCTAATGTGAACCTGAAAAAAAATCTGGTAGAGACAACAGCTGATATTTCCATTTGCTTTTAAAGTCTAATTGTAATATATATATATACAGTGAGGGCTCGTGCCAACTTTCCCAGGTGGGGCCCGGTCCATTGCACGACATGTGAAATATATTCATAATTCAAACGCAAAAAGAATAAGTTATTTAATGGTGAAAATTATTATTATTATTATTATTATTTTAATATTCGGGGTGTTCTATGTATATTATTATTATTAAAATTCATTGTGAATATTATAAAATTTTATAATGTTACAATATCAAAATTTTTAAACTGAAATTCTTCTACATGTAATTTTTTTTTTTTTTTTTTTTTAACTTTCGTGCATAACTCTAAATCTTTTATGTATAAACGGAAACATTATATATTTAATATATATGTTTCTTGTACGTTTGTTTTTAAAAGCACAGCCAAAATATAAGAAATGAAATTAAAATTAGAAATTTCATAAACATTAAATATGTATACACATTTTTAAAATGCTGAATTTTTTTAATTAAAGTGTTTGTGATTTTATTTTTTTATATTCTAGCTTATTTAAAAACAATGATGTAGGACAAATGTATATAAATTTAATTTAGAAATTTATTCATCAACCATGAAATATCATTTCAGAAAATTTTTGGAGTGGAAGGCTGATATTTTTATACCATGTGAAAAATACCAGAGCCGGGAATCGAACCTGGGCCTTCCGCTTTACGTGCGGATGCTCAAACCATTGAGCTACCCTGGCTGATTACCAGCTAGGCATTTCTCACACAATATCCGTTGGCAAAGTCACCGAGTCTGTAAACACAGCTGTATCAAGTGACATTAATATTCATGGCACAACTCCAATGGGACAACTCATCAACTCAAAATATCCATGGCACAACTCCTTGGAGTTGTGCCATGAATATTAATGTCACTTGATACAGCTGTGTTTACAGACTCGGTGACTTTGCCAACGGATATTGTGTGAGAAATGCCTAGCTGGTAATCAGCCAGGGTAGCTCAATGGTTTGAGCATCTGCACGTAAAGTGGAAGGCCCGGGTTCGATTCCCGGCTCTGGTATTTTTCACATAGTTGGTATAAAAATATCAGCCTTCCACTCCAAAAATTTTCTGAAATGTATATAAAATTAAAAATCTTTAGGTGATTTTTTGTAATATATGTTAAAATTAAAAATTAAGCCTGTACAGAAAATTTGGTTTAAAATTTTATATGCCTTCAACAATAACAATACAAAATTTTATAACTTTTGCAATAAAAAATTAATGTCTGACATTTTATTTCTTTGCAGTTTTTTGTATAATGTTGAGTTAAAAATACACAAATAAAGACACTTTAAAAATCCATAGCTATATAAAAAAAAAAAAGTGTGTGTATATGTATATATATATACCTATAAAGGGGATTGATTTATCCCTTAATAATAATTTAGAAATATATTTTTTTAAATAATCAATATTAATTTATGTAAATGCGATTATTATTATTAAAAATACTTTAATCAAATATCATTTGACTGAAAAAATAATAATCATAAAAAATATTACACTAAATCACATAATTTTTTTTTTTTTTTTTTAATATATAATAAAAAGATATAAAAATTTAGGCAGCCAAAACTGTTCAAGTAAACTGTTCAATCTAATTATTATTTATACAAAAATAAATATTCTGCTCACCAAGTTTTTTGTCGATCAAATCTTTCAATTACTTTTTCCTTATATTCTGGAATTGTGGAAATAAAGTCTTTGTGGATTGCGAGAACTGCAAGAGCATTTAAACTTTCCTGTCCCATAGAATTTCTCAAAAATATTTTAATCCTTTTGTCAACAAATTTTCAACAGAATTCATTTCTTTTACTGTTAATTTTTAAACAATCATAGATTTATTTGGGAAAAAAAGAAACATCAAAAAAGTCTCTTTTTCATTATCAGTAGAAAAATAAATAAATAAAAAGTACTGTGAAAGTCACCAAATTCTTTCTACGATCCGTATGGCTAATATATTTTAAAGGAGACTTGGTTATTTTCCATTAAACTACGTTTCAGAGGCCAATTCGCCAAGTGCCCCTATCACTTTAAAAGTATGGGAATATTGTATTTATTTTATGATATGTAGTTGCAGTATACATGCATGTACATGGATATATCTATGAATAAATTAACTGAAGGAAAGAAAGAATTATTTGGAAATTTGATAAATAGATTAATAAATTAATAGTCTGATCATATAATTGGATCAATTTAAAATGAATACAGTAATACTTCATTTTAGTTGTCCTTATGCATAAATATATGCCAAAAAAGCAATTTTATTTAAAAAGCTGTATTTATTTTTCCACACTTTAAAAAATGTCCTTAATTAAATTATGGCCTTTGTAATTCTGGTAACTTTATAATATTTAAGTCATTTCAGTAATAAGATTTACACATAATAAACAAATACATTTTTCTTCTGTAATTTATTGAAGTCTTAATTAGTTTAAATTTAAAAATGTAGTAGCTAATGCTTTAAAATGTAAAGGAAATCTAATTTTATTATTGAGTAACAATTTATCATAAAGTAGCATATTTGTCTGTACCAGAGGCAGATTTAAGTTAGATTGAGCCCTAGGCCCATTTTGTTATACTGCTCCCCCCCCCCCCCATATTTTGAAATATAAGGGAATATAAATCACAACATACGTTTTGTTTATATTTTCCATAAATAAAATGGAAATTATTTTGTTTCATAAATAGATAAGCTGCCATGCTTCATAATATTATATTTACAGCTTTCCGTTCGATATTTTATATTTAAACCATTACAACATAACTATAAGAAAATAATTCTGCTTGAAAAAAAAAAACATTTTTGACTCATAGCAGTTATTTTCCAAATTTGTTTATACTGTCGATTGAAAACCTTTCAGTTTTGAATCCCAGTTGCTTTATATATGTAAATTTGTGTCAAAATTAAATTGTTTTTCAAATTTAAATAAACCTATAAATTTTGCCTTCTGCATGAGCATGAAAGGCATAAATCCAATACTGGATGATAGATTGCTTTATGACAGCTTTATGAGCTGCTTGTACAGTGCGTTGCACGAATATAAACGCACCTTTTCCAATAACCAGAAATAGAATTTTTAAATTTTTAAAAGAAAGAATGTGACATACAGTTATTGCATATGACTAACAACTGAATAAGGTTCTTTGAGCACGTATGTTTAGACTCATGCAAGCTTATGTAAATGAGTGTTTAAGCATTTTCTTATTTTTCACTGTTTTTCGTTTGTTGCGCGAAATTAAACGTACTCTTTATTTTGCGTTTAAAATTTAACAGAGCAACCGAAATTAAATTAAAACACAGATAGGCATGTAGCTAAAGTTCTCTAAAACCAGTTTTAATGATTGAGTGCAAAATTTACGGAGTTTTTCAGGATGGCAAAGGGGAAAACTTTGACAGTAGACGAGGGGATAAAAATCGACTTTATGCGTGGTAAAGGTTTTAGCAATCATGAAACTGGGCGCCGAATTGGAAGAAATGAGAGTGTTGCGTGAAATTATATAAAAAAGGAGCAAACTATGGGAAAAAGCATATAAGAAGCGAACAGAAAAGCTTACCAGTTACGACAAACGTCGAATATGCAACGCAGCAAAATATAAGAATATTTTCTGTGCGAAGATAAAGGCTCAATACAAGCTGGGTGTTCATCGGACAACCATATGGAGAACTATCAAAGCTGCAACATTCATTAAATTTAAGAAAATGAAGGCGAAACCACCCCTCACTCAAAAGCACAAAGACATGCGGTTGGAATGGGCATGAAAATGGATTCTAGATCGACTAAATTGAGAAAAAGTCACCTTCTCAGATGAAAAAAAGTTTAATCTCGATGGCCCGGACGGATTTCATAGCTACTGGCACGATTTGAGAACCGAAGAAATGTACTGTTCAAAACGTCAATCTGGAGGTGGGTCTGTCATGGTGTTGCAGCCATAGGTTTTAAAGGGACTTTCAAATTAGAGTTCGTGGAGAACATTATGAACTCTGTAGATTATGTCCAGATGCTCACAAGGAGCCTCCGCCGTGAACCAGTCAAGAAAGCTGGAAGAAATTATATTTTTCAGCAAGATTGTGCATCTGTACTTACAACACATATCGTAAAAAAATGGTTCCGTGACAACAAAATTAAAGTTCTGGATTGGCCCTTAAAAAGCCATGATTTAAACATAATGGAGAACGTATGGGGTATTCTGGTTCGCCGTGTTTACGTAAACGGAAGGCAATTTAACAGGAAAGATGAACTAAAATCGGCCATTCTATTACCTTGGACGACAATCAGCTTGGATGTCCACATGCCACTATACTAGTCAATGCCAAGTCGTTTACTGGCTGTTCTAGAAGCACATGGTGGCTTTACAAAGTATTAGATAAAGTATTTGTTACTCAGTTATTTATTTTTTACATGTGCGTTTAAATTCATGCAACTTGTATTTTTGTCATAAATTCAATAAAATTATTTTCTAAAAAATCGTATTGGTCTTTCATTGTTTTGGCTCCTATTTTCATTTCTTGAGTCATGCACATAGAGTTTGCATCAAGTGTCACACATTCATATTTTTTTATTAAACTTTTATACCATTCTAATTCTTAAACCTAAGGTGCGTTTATATTCATGCAACGCACTGTAGTTGCATACGATCCTTGTTCTATTTGTCTGATCAATTGTATAAATACATCTATATTCATGTGATTGAAACCAGTACAGAAAATCCATAATGAGTCATAGTAGCTTAGAATAGGTTCGTATAGTTGATGAAAACCCTAATCGATTTTCAGTTTAAATATTTTTTAAATCTGAGTTCCTTTACAAATTTCAGTCAATTTTCAAATTTTAATCGCCTTTACCAATCAAAGTTTTATCACCTGAAAGGATTTGGCACACCTAAAACACTAAGCCTAAATCCGACCCTGGTCTGTACTCACTTCCAAAAGTTAAGCACACAGAGGAAAATATTTCTGAATTTTAATCTAAATTAGAAGAGCTGCAATTCGTTGTTGAGGTAGATGGATGCATGCAAATAAGTTATGCAACATCTAATTAAATATAAGAGGAGATACATTGTCTGGTAATATAAAGGAATAATGTTGAAAAGAGCACAAATTAGAGAAATTAAAAAATTAGCAAATAGTTGTTTCGAAACTTCTAAAGTTCCATCATCATCAGTGCTTGTAAAATTTTTAAAATATTAAGACAGAAAAAAAATAAAAGAATCAGAAAAAAAAAAAAAAACTATAAACCCTTGGAGCTTGCCAAGCAAGCATGGTCCAAAGGTGGACTAGGAAAGGCAAGTTGTGCAATGTACTTTTAGTATACATGTAAAAGCTACAGTGATGTGGTTGAAAAGAGAACCAATGAAAAACATGGCACAAAAAACCATTTCAAATGGAGGGAGGAAGAAGATAAAGGAGAGGTGATATTTTTTAATAAATTGTAGACAAATTTTGGCAAAGCTTGGCATGCCTGAGGGTTCATTTACAAGTTTAACATGCCAAGTTTTGCCAAAATTTGGCTACAATTTAATTAAAAATATTACCTCTGCCTTATCTCCTCCTTCCTTTTCTTGTTTGAAATGATTTTTTGTGCCATGTTTTTCACTGGTTCTCAATTCAGCCACATGACTGTAACTTTTATATATATACCGTATTTTATGGAAGAAACGCCGCACCCGGCGTAACCGCCGCACGGCCGATAATGAGCTTAATAAAAATAAAAAAAAACATTGTAAACGCCGCGATTTTAAATAAATAAGTAAACATTCATTAAAATAATAATAAATAAACCTTAATTAAATTTTAAAGTGTTTAAAAAAAATTACTAAAGCAAAATTAGTAAGCAAAAATTCAGAAATGAAAATTCACACAAGACAAATAAAATAGTACACTAAGCAGAAATACGAATGTAAATAATCCGCTTGCTCAGTGACGTCAGATTGAAAGATGTTATTGCCATTCCAAAGACTAAAAAAATATAGATAACGCTGGTGTAAAGGTGACTCGTTCATGAGTCCGATCGTTCATATCATGCTATCAGCCAATCAGAGCCTTAGTTTTGTCTTATTGTAAATGTGCACGCATGCATAGACCATGGAGCACCTCCATGGCATAGACTGAGTGTGGTCATAAAAAAGCGTGATTCGCTGCTTGTAGCGCAGTTTGGCAACACTGCACTGATTTTGCCAAAACAGGATCGAACCATTTTTCTGAGGAGGTGGGATGGCTTTCTCTCTTAGTCTGAGAACGAGAAATGTTCAAAAGCACGTTACAAAAAGTAAACATTGGCGTAATTTCACGGAATTAAAAACAAGTGCATTTTTCTTGAATGTTTACAGCGTATTTTTTAACGACTTCGTCTATTTAAGATTCAAAAAATATCGTAATCGCCGCACCGGCATAAACGGCGCACTTATTTTTTTAATACTTTTTTACTCGTAAACGCTGCGGCGTTTCTTCCATAAAATACGGTACATGATGAAAATACATTGCACAACTTGCCTTTCCTGGTCAACCTTTGGACCACGCTCTTTTAGCAAGCTCCAAGGGGTTTTAGTTTTTCTTTTTCTGATTCTTTTATTTTTTCATGTTTTACCATTTTTAAAATTTTACAAGCACTGATGATGGAATTTCAGGAAATGGCCATTTGCTAATTTTTCAATTCTTTAATTTGTACACTTTTTAACACTGTTTCATTTTCCTTTGTAAAAAAAGGTAGTCAGTATAAGGAGCCAGCATAATGAAGGATTACAAGAGTTACATGTAAATGCTAAAAAAGTGTTTAGAATTTTCATATGATTTGTTTTCAAAACAGGTATAGTTTTATGTTTCCAGATAATAAACAGAAGATTCTGAGCACTACAGTATTGTTACATGCATAAAAGCAGGACAATCAACTACGTATGTTGTGCCTTTCTTTGGTGTTCATAGTTTTATTTCATGACTACTGAAACAATTTCTAATCACCAAAACTGTTTCAAAGATCAGCACCCAGCGTTCACGATCACAACAGAAGAATGAAGTATTTTGCTATTGTAACCAAGCAGAATCAAAGAATGTTCTCTATGGTTAACATCTATGATTGCAGCAGGCATTGGTAAGATTATACCTGCTGCTACTATATACTGAAAGCTACACATTAATAGACTATACACTCAGATTGTGTGGGTTTGCGTTCTGCTGTCTGCCCAATCCAGATAGACACAATTAAATTGCTGTTCATAACATATCAATTTGACTGTGATTGTAGGGTCATTCCATATAAATTCAAGGAGGTGTGTTGCTCGACCATTTTTGTTTCTTTTGATACTTGTCCCTTATAGGCCCTTATGAGAGATGTTCAAAACAACTTTTATTTTTTCTCTACTATTAACCTGAGATTTTACACAGGTCATCAAAAGTCATTTTCATGGTCAAAAATGGGATTTTTAGACCTTTATATTTTGACACAAATCTATTTGAATTAAATTTATAAGTTTTAATTTTAAATACTAGTATCAAAGTACATAAGGTAAAGATGTCACATGCTTTGTTACACTGATGTACCTTAATAACTAAAATAATTACAATAGGTCAAAGTTCAAGGTCAAACATAAAATTTTTGTCAATTTCAATACTGAATAACTCTTCCAGGGAAAAAAAAAATCCCAAAATAAAATACCATACAAATTAATCTCTGGAATCACCCTAATCAAAAAGTGTAATTGAAATTCTGTGGTATTTAACCATTTATTGCATACAGTCACCTGAAATGTCAGAAAAACGACAAAAATGACATTTTCAGACCCCCGGAAACCAAAAGGGAATGAAAATTAAAAAAATATTTCTTTGACATTTTATTATTCTATTAAAGTACTATGCGTACTGTAGGTATTGTTTTGTGTTTTAGATTCGTAAATAAAATATAGCTGTTTTAACTCGTGTAATTTGGCTGGTTAACAAACACTAAGTAGAAAATAAAACATTGTAATTAAATAATTGCAGACCAATTGTTTTACATTAAAATGAGCTTTATAATAATGCAAAATTACTTTAATGAAATTATAATTAAATTTTAAAAGTTTTTACTCATATTTTATAAAAAATTAAACATTATTCTATACATATTGAAAATTGATTGTAAAAAATAAAGAAAAAGTATAACTCACTTTTAATCTTTAATTATTTATAAATAATTAAGCATTTATAAAAATTTGTTTAGTTAATATATACACTAAGTAGAAAAATAAATAATGGAAAATCATTGCCCATTTATACATTATGTACAATACAGGGTGATTCAAAATAGATGTTACAGCAATTATCTCGTAAACTAAGAAAGATAGAAACATACTTCCAATTACAAAATTGCTGAAAATTAAGAGCAGATTTCAGATATGGAATTTTTTGTACAAGGGGCTGTATACATATTAAATATGAAATTTAATTTTTATATGGCCTCTCCTATCATATGACTTATATTTAGAAAAACATTCGCCTCAGTGTAAGAAGGAAAAAAAAATTATGTTTCTAAGCGAAAACTTCGCTGAGTTATTGAAATTTGAAAATTGTAGCATTTTTCGCCAAGTCTTAAGGGGTTGTATCAAAAGTGAGAAATTGTAATTACTGTAGCTTTTGTAATAAGGCATACATTGATCAGCATTTGGAGGGGGGATGTCTCTTTTTCCTCTAGTGAATAGGCACGAGAATACTCGTTGAAAATTTAACAAATAAAGTTCATGAATAATTTATGTACTAAAAGGGAATTTTGAAATTCCTTTTTCTTTCTTTTCCTTTATACATTCTCTTACCCATATACATGGTATAGAGAAAGTATTGTTTTTGAGTCAAATTTCAGAAAATTAGCTTTTGTTATTTTTACCCATTTTCAGATCTTCTGAATTCAAAAATCATGTTTTTAGCGGTTGGTATCTCTCTCTCTCTCTCTCTCTTTGTGTGTGGTGTTATTAGCATATCTAAAGAACAAATGGCAGCAAGAAGTCCAAATTCGATATTCTAAATCCATATCATGTTGTGATGCTGCACTAAGCTCTTTGTTGCGATCAGACAAAAGGCTGTGTACAGGGTCATCCAAGGTAATTCAAATACATTACGTCTGTGAGTGAAATTTCTCATATGTACAGTGTGACATTTATAGGCTGCCCTTAACAAAATGAAAAGGACAGATTTTTTTATATGCATAAAAGTATGTTTTATGTAGATTGTGGTATAGCAATCACTCATCATTCATTTACAGGGTTACTCAGAGAATTTGGATATATTAGAGCTATACTTGGGAATTGCTGGAAGTGTATTTCATTTTGTGTTACGTGTTTTACATATAACTGTAAATTTATGTGCACAAAGTCATGTGTATATAGTTTATAAACAGTATACAAGGCTATCCAAAATTAAGGTAAACTTTTTTTTATTAAAAGTAATTGACATAAGTGCTTTGTTGCATTTGTTTTATGTTGAAGAACACTGCTGACACAGAACGGAAAATTAATTTCTCATACAGTAAAAGTAATTTTTGGAGATCGATTTTTTTTCTGTATAATGTTTTGATGCCTCCTGAATACAAAAATCAAACTTTTAGTGGTTGATCTGTATATATATGAATTTTCAGTGTATTTTAACAACAAATAACTGTAGGAAATTCAAATTTGGTACATTGGATTCCATATCTAGTTGCCACTTGAAAAGTTGATCAAGATTTGTAAGTTTCAAGGAAATTAATAACAGACTTTATTTTTGTTTTAATAAATGTAGGCACTATAATTAAACAGAAGGGCAGCACCCCCCCCCCCCACCGTCACATAGAATTATACATCAATACCATATCATATTCTACACAAAAAATTATTTCACAATATTAACAATAAATATAAATTTATTTATGATTTTCACACAAAAGTTATTTAAATGTAATTTATAAAAATGTCTATTCCAAAAAACAATGTGTCGGCATTGTTTGTGCATTCCTGAACATAAACCAATTGTAGAGGACCTATAAATGTCATTTTAAATAGGGAATATTCCATAGTAAACCTGAATAACATGTATCATTTTTGAAATTTCTGAAAATATTTACGAACGCTCGAGGCGGGCAGATTGACAGATAAACAGATGGACAGTCAGACAAAAAAATATGCAAACTGAAATCATATTCACAGTTTAAAATTGTTAGAAAACATTTAATGTAAACAGAAATGCCAATTCCAGCAAATTAGAGATGGGCGTTATTTCACGTACATAATAAGTAATATTATTATTGCATTGTAGCCTATTAGCACGGTAATATAGTACTAAAAATATCCTATTAAAAAAATAATATTTTGAACTTTATCTCTGCACGCGAAACAGACGAGGAATTTCTGGCGACAAAGCTGATATGATACACTATCATGCAAGTAAAAAGCTTGAATTATTTCTTTTGTACAATGGATTTACAAAATACAAAAACAATATTATGAACGCCAACTTTTACCAAAATCCAAATCATATGAAAACTAATAGTCCAAATCGCGTCATACAGTAACAAAAAAGTACCGAGCAATGAATAAAATAACCATCTTTTCGCGTCTAACTATACCCGCAGCCCTCCACAAAGTAACGAGTAAAAGACTCGAATCACTTTCCACACGCAGATGTTCAAATCGATTCGTTACTTCATGTCTGAAAAAATACGATTTCATGCAACTCTGTTACAAAGTGATATTGTCAATCAGTAATATCTTTTCGTGTTCTGCAGCTATTACTTTTTTAACGATAATTTTGTAATGATAATATTTTCTAGAATGTATTACGGAATATTCCCTGTGAAATATATTAAAATAATTTTAATAACTAAGATAATTTTAACATGACATTATGACATCATGCTAATATTATTATGCCTATTAACTTAGAAGTTGATTTTTTGGTGTTGATTACTTTCCATGGGATAGTAAAATCGTTTGGGTATAGAGTTAATTACAAGATTCTCTTGTTTGACAGAACACAGAAATGCTTACAAGAGGGGAAGAATTTGACTGATGTTTCTGTTTATGTTTACGGATTGGGATGTTTTTTAATTAGATTTCGCTGGTAGATAGAGCTAGGAGAATGTTTATTTGAAATGATGATGGCAGATGGAATTCAAATTACGCAATAATACGTGACGCATGCAAATGTGCTTAAGAAGATTTTATGTTTTCATATGTTTTTATGTGGCGATAAATTCGATAAGAGGATGTATATTTATATTTTGCTTTTCATTTTCTTATTTATTTCAATCAGTTAATTTTTTTTATTTGTTTTTTAAAGAGACTTTTTTTTATGATGAGTGAAATAATTAATTATTTATGGATTATCTCTAAAAAAAGTTGACTGTGAAAAGAAAAAATATTTAAAAACTGCTCATTGGAAACAAATAATAAAAATCCCTGAGGATGCTTTACTATTAAAGCAAAAATCTTCGGATAAATTTTTTAACATCTTTTAAATAAAATTTAATTTTACGTGTGTTTAAAGTGTTTTTAATATAATTAATTATTTATGGTCGTATATCCGTACAAGATCCGATTGGGAAAATCGCATTATGCGATTTTGCGAACAAAATTTAAATTTTATAACTGTTCCGAATTTAAAAAAGCATTTTAAAAGACGTCATCTCACTGTAATTAAGAAGAATAATTCGGTTGTTAATTTGGAAGTTTTTTTTTTTTTTTTTTTTTTTTAACCTAAAAATCATATATAAAAAAACAAAAAAAAACAGAAATTTAATTTCAAATCGCATTTTACGCGTTAAACTAAAAATTTTTAAAAATTGTTATATTTGAATAGTAGTTGCTTTTTAATCAAATAAAATTATTTTACTTTTCACATACTAAATATTTAATTCTATATAAAATGTATACATATGTTTTTACCATTAAATTGTTTTAAATACACTAGTTAAGTTTTCTTTTTCTAACAATGCACTTGATAATAAGATAAATTAATCTTATCTTTTGTTGAATTATTTCTAAAAGTCAATTATAACGTAATTGTTATGAAATAATAATGGCAGCATAGTTCTAATGCTATTTTTATTTATTTTATTTTATTTCTATGTAATACATTATTTGGCAGTTTAGGATTTGGAATGTTGTAATCTTTTTTAATAAAACATTTTTTTTAAACAACTAACATTTTTTGAAAAATATAGTTTATATATTGGTATTCTTTGTCACAGGAAACGGTTGGTTGGGTTTTTACGTCGCACTAGTGCTGCACAGATGGGCAATTGGCGATGGTCTGGGACTCACCCCCTTGAGGTGGTCCGGAGATGTGCCATCGCAATTTTGATCCTACACGGAAGGGATCACAGGAAACGGATGTATGCGTTTCAATATTATTTAAAATATTCCATTTTCGCATGTGCGTACTTCTTCAGAAAGAACGTTTCATGTAAAGGGCAAAATTGGGAAAATTCATTAGTGGCCAGTGGCCGGTACTGTCAGTTTCATTAGTAGCCACTTTTTTAAGTTAGTGGCCACTTTTCACATGATAAGACTATTTCTTTCAGACTGCAAAAAGCATTGTCACCATTTTGCGGTAAAATTACCACAAGAAAAATATGAAAATAAGAAATACATATAATAATAAAATTAACACAGGGACACTGAAATTGTAATTTGTAATTATGCTCTTTTTAAAAATCCTAAATTGCACTTCCTAAATTAAAATCTGCTTAGGGCTGTAATTATACCAGCAAAAGTTTTTATCTTTCAGATAATTCATTAGTAGTTTTTTTTTTTCAATTTATTTAAGTGAAATAAGCTGTTATCATTCGCAGTTCACATTGATATTTTCTAGTAAATGAATCAGCTGATTCATCATCATCACAACTTTTACATGGTCATGTGTAAATACATTTAGCAGTTTTATTATTTTTTCTTATTTTTAAAGACACACTTTTTTTTTTAAATGATTTTATTTCAATAGAGTTAAAATATTTCCTCTTAAAAAGTATAGATATGGAAACTTAGCTGCCAAATTTTTAGCTTTAAAAATAGGGAGATTTCTGCTTTAAAATGGGAAGGAAAAAGGAAGATTTCTACTCAAAAGAAAGCAAATACAATTTTTTGGAAAAATACACATTTAAGCCAAATCAAATTTTGATACACACATTTGTCAAATATCTTAAATGGGTTAAATATACATTAAATACTATGGAGATAATAATGGAAAAAGATTGTGCTTTGCAGGACATTTGATCATTAACTGCTAGTTGAAATGGAGCGCACATGTGTGTGTGTGTGTGGCAGGGTGGGGAGGGGGAATACATCTATATACTTCTTTATAGGTTCTAGAATCTAATCAAGAAAGTTTAAAATGAATATTTACATTTATGTTATGGATATATAAATCACAAGGTTTCAGTGGAGCATGTAATTGCCAATCGTTGGAGGGGGGAGGGGGGGGAAATTACAAGAATTATGAGTAAGAGATATTAAACAATTCTACTTCTTTACAGATTCTAGAGTCTAATAAAATAAGTTTAAAATAGATATTTATATTTTTGCAGCAAATGGAGAATGATTAGAGATTATAAAGCTTTCTATAAGCTGTGTGATCACAGATCGTTAGGGGGAGGGAAGGGGGGGGGTCCAAAAATTATATGAGTGAGATATATTAAACAATTCTACTTCTTTATAGGTTGTAGAATATAATAAAGCAAGTTTAAAATGAACATTGACATTTATGCCATGGATGGAAAAAGATTGAAAATCACAAGGCTTCGATTGCCTACCGTCGCTCGATTTTTAGAATCTTTTAATGATCACAAAAAGTGGCGACTTTAGTGGCGATCGATGCGTAATTTTTAATCGCCATCTTTTTTTATTTAGTCGCCATGTGGCCGGTGGCGACCGTTAATTTTGCCCTTTAGTTTCATGGACTATATCTTTTACTATTATTATTTTATGATAGAAATTTTATTTTTAAAAGAAAAGAAAATACGATTACATTAAGTGAAAATTACTATTCGAAAGTGTTGTTATTCAAAAACATAAATCATATGCACTATTACGACATGCCTATATAATGCATTTCTTGAAGTCCCATTTTAATTAAGTAGAAATTAGAAATAGATTACAAAAATAATAGGATTGGAATATATTACCATAGACTGTACGAAATGAAGTAACCTATTACTGAAATGTAACTGTTTATCCCATCCCTACAGCAAATGCCCAATAATAAACCTTAACATAACAGATTTTTGCAAGCCCTGTAAATCTAATGCTAATCATACTGTAAACTATAGAAAGCATTCTTTTGTGCATATGAATAACGTATTTCAATTTCATTAAATTGATGCTAAGTAATTAAAATTTGGTTTATAGAAATTTCTTTCATAGAATGCAATACTTTGGAACACTTTTGGGTATCTCTGTATACAAACCAGTAACGGTATTTATTCCATTTTCCATAAAAAATATCAGATAGTAAATTTGAAATATATGTTTTAATTTTATTAATATATGCATAAATAAAAGGTATTAAAATATGGTTTATAAAAATACTTCTCATAGAATACAATGCTTTGGAATACTTTCGGGTGTCCCTGTACACAAGCTAGCAGAGGTATTCACTCCATTTTCAATAAGGAACAACCTATAGTGAACTTAAATACCATATATCAGTTTCAGGAAATTCCATGAATATTCACAGGAGTTAGCGCGCGGACAGACAGACAAAACAAAGTCATTAACTCTTTTTAACCTTGTTGGAATTATTAAAGGGCCGAAGTCATTAAAAATTTTCGATCATAATGGAAATTGGTAAAAAGGAATAAAATGTCAACATTTTGCTAGTCTTTTGATTTTCTTCCTCTCTTAACGTGTTTCGATTTGTAGGTGACCCCCTAAGAAATTTAACTATTAAATTTTTTAACAATACTGAATAATGTAAATTTGCATTAAGTTCTTAAAACTGTTGATTTCATGTGTTTGAATGATTTTAGTTGCTATTTTAAAATGAAGAATCTATTTTTAATTTTTCTCATTTCATAGATAACCCCTTAAAGTGAGCCCTTTGGCGTCGAAAAATAGATGCCAAAATTGAAAATAAAGTGGTATAAGTCATGATTTTCAAATTGCAAAAACTAAGCGAGATTTTGACGTAGAGAGATTATTATGTTTTTTTATTTTTCTTGTTAGACCGAGCAGAATATTTTTCTAAATATAAGTCATATGATTGGAGGGACCATATAAAAATTAAATTTCATATTTTAATATGTATACAGCTCCTTGTACAAAAAATGACATATTTGAAATCTGCTCTTAATTTTCCCCAATTTTGTAATTGGAAGTATGTTTCTATCTTTCGTAGTTTAAGAGATAATCACTGTAACATCTATTTTGAATCACTCAGTATAATCTATGCATTGAAAAGACATAATTATGAAAAATCATTGACAATGATAGACACAAAGCTGCCATCATTTTCAACTATTAAATCAGAATTGACACGAGAAATTTTAATTGGAAAATGTTATATATATTTTCGACGACTAATATTACTATAAATAGCTATAAAATTTTTCTGTTTTGAAGTTTCACACCAAAAACAGTAGACTTGACACCTATGTAGACAGATTCAAGTGACCTTTTTTTTTAATTATTATTATGCACACTTCTTCATACTTTTTTTACTTTTGGATAATAATTTTATTCTGAATTTACTTAAACTCATTAGAAATAAAACAATAGTTCGCTCTTGTATTGGGAATTTTATTGGCAGAATCGAACTTTTCTGAAGCATTGTTTCGGAAAGTTCAATACACTGTGTGCTTATATACACTGTTAAAAAAATAAAAAATAAAACACAACTTTGCTGCCAGAAATTCTCTGTAATTTGATGAAAAAGTCATAATTTAAGGAAAAATTACATTGACAAAACGTATTTTTCTGTAATTATAGAGAATTTCTGGCAGCAAAATTGCATTTTTTTTATCAGTGATATATGAATTCAGTGCCTGTAATAGCAGTGGTGCAGAAATTATATATTTCTATTGGAGTTAAAATATGATTCTCTGTAGTTCTTTGCAAACTGGCCTTTGTAACAAATCTTTTTACAGTTCCTCTGATTCTGTAACATGGTCCTTTACCGTGTGATGTTGCACAGAAATGCCATTCAGCATTCAAGTTAAAAAGTTTTTTTTATAATGGTATAAATTAATAAAGTTCTTTCTATTTTTATAATGTCGGTTAGCACCATCTGTAAAGTAATAAATTTTTTCCACGTTAGGAATGGTAAATTTTACAATATGTAGTACTTCTTTTTGAAAAGCATAAACTGCTATAGCAGTGCGACTCAAATAATTATTTATTACACAAATGCTCTTTGTTTGTAAATCATTATTGTTATCCTTGTAATAAATTGCAAAAGGATGTAAAGCAGCTTGTGTGTTAACCCAATGATAACTTTGTTTTCACCTTGTACAACAGAATTAAAAGTTTCAGGAAATTCTTGAAATTTAAACATACAAATAAATTAATACTTTGAGATTCTTTTGAAAAATTTAAATTTTTATGAAGTACATAATATATAAATGTGCAATGATTTTTCATTATCTATTTTCCTGCTTTAGAATGTATATATTAACAAATTTTCTTTTACAAATGTTTAATATCTGTAAATAATTAGGAAATAAAATGGGCAGTACTTTTTTTTTTTACAATCAATATTCAATATGGAATAATGTTTAAATTTTTATAAAATAAGAGTAAAAATTTTACTATTTAATTATAATTTCATTAAAGTCATTTTACACTATTATAAAGCTCATTTTAATGTAAAACAATTAGTCTTCAATTATTTAATTCCAATGTTTTGTTTTCTACTTTAGTGTTTGTTAACCAGCGAAATTACGCGAAATAAAACAGCTATATTTTTTTTACAAATTTAAAACACAAAACAATACCTACAGTATACGTAGTACTTTAATAGAATAGTAAAATAGCAAAGATTTTTTTTTTCTTCCCTTTTTGGTTTATGGGGGTCTGAAAATGTCATTTTTGTCCTTTTTCTGACATTTCAGGGGACTGTACACATTTCAGGGTTAAATACCACTGAATTTCAATTGCACTTTCTGATTAAGGTGATTCCAGAGATTAATTAGTGTGGTATTTTATTTTGTGATTTTGTTCCCTAGAAGAGTTATTTACAATTGAAATTGACAAAAATTTGATGTTTGACCTTGACCTTGTAATTATTTTAACTATCAAGAGGAACAAACACCCGAAAAATAAACTAAAAAATTATAACTGGGTACATACTTTTTTAGAAATGATTGCACACTTTTTTTAATTAACTAAAAACAGTTATTTTGAAAAGTTTAAAATGTTTTTTAAAATGTTAAAATTTATTAATGTTAAATTAACTAAAGATAAAAGATTTTAGCTATGTAAGAAGTATTTCATTAATGATTCATTAGTGTATCCTAATTAAGTGCTAAAATTAATAAAATTTTTAATAAGCAAATCACCTTAAACTAAAATCATAAATAAATGTAAACTTTTTTAAACATTCACTAACTAATCTTAATTTATTTTTCCTTATCTATGTAAGTACAAATAAACTATGAAATTACTTGGGAACTTTTAAAGATTGCTTTTTCCAAGATGGGTGTAACTGAGATGTATCATCTTGACCTTTCTTTTTGGCGAAACCTAAACGGCAATACATTGATACAGCATTCTGAAAAATAAATAAATAATAATATAAGTTGAAAAAAAAATTACAGATAACTTAATTTTATTCAATTATAAGCAAAAAACATGAGGCATTAAATTCAAAAATACAGTATAAAAGAATGAACTTTTTATTATTAGCTGAGATTACCCCTACCCTTTCAGAACACAAACACTTTTTAAAGATATTTAAAAATAGGAGAAAATCTTAAGAACTAAATCAAAATGAAAAAAATTCAAAGTTACCGAGGAAGTATTACAATCATACAAAAATTAAATTTGTTTAAATTAAAGTAGTCCCTCAACCCCACTAGGAAAAAAAAAAAAAAAAAGAGGCCTTAATAAATAATAAATGAATAAAACTTTGATTTTATATTTTTTTAATTATCAACTTTTTTTCTTCCTCATGAAAACAAATATTTCAATACCAAAATACATAGTGACTGATAAACCATGCTGTACATATTTTTAAAAGCTCAGGACACTAAGTTATCAAACATCATTAAAAAAAAAAAAAACAAATAGTATAATCAGAAACAGAAATCGCTCTATCAAAGATATTTAGTTTGTTCTATTTTGCCATCTTTAAAAGTATATGTACAAAAAGAAAAATAATTAATCATAAAATTAATACTTAAAATGTAAAAAGACTCAAAGATATAAATAATAGCAGGAGACTTGGCGTTGGAATATTAAAACAGGAATAAACTACTACGTCAGAAACGCCAAAGAAAAAATATTGAGGTGCATACAGCTGTTTCGGTAGCCTAAAGCATACCGTCATCAGTGCAAAAAGAATTCTGAATCTTGAGAAGTGCTCGTATATATAGGAGAGGGACCGGATTTAGTTCAACCAATAGGAACACGGAAGAGGTGGGGAGTGTGGCCAATAGGAATTAAGGAATGTGTAGCTGTGTAAACAGTAGAAAAATTAAGGAAATGTGGACTGAATGTAAAATTTCCAACAATCAGATAAATAGGGAACAGCGAAATCACAATTAACAAGGTTTTTAAAGTTTTTATAAATATGAAAAGCTTCAAAGAAATCGAGTTCATGAATGGATTTAGGTCTGCAAATTATTTTAGCTGAATTAAATTTAAAATTATGATTTTCCTCCCAGCAATGTTTAGAAATAGCCGATTTATTGGTTTCTTGTTTGCGGACGTAATTCATATGTTCTTTTAGACGAAATTTAAGACTGCGTTTAGTTTGGCCAATATATGATAAACCACACTGACAGGAAATACTATAAATGCCCCAAGAATTATGCATATCAATAGGATCTTTTAACTGAGAAAAGGTGAGTTTATTCGAAGGCGAAAATATTATTTTAAAATCATATTGTTTGAGAATTTTAGCTATGGTTTGACTGGTTTTAGAAAAATAGGGTAAAACAATACTGATATTAGATGTGACTGATTTAGTAGACGAAATACGAGGGAGTTGTAATTTTTGGATAGCTTTGTCTATAATGGAAGGGTCATAACCTCTGTCAATTGCGATGGCTTTCAGGTATTTAATTTCAGATTTCAATAAAATAGGATTTGAACAAATATTAAGGGCACGGTTTACAAAAGTATAGAAAGCAGCCATTTTTTGGTTAGGTGGGTGACATGAACGCGCATGGGGAGGAAGGGAGACTGCAAAATTTTTATGATAGACAGTGGTTGAAAATCCATTTACAGTGCGAGAGACGAGGGTATCAAGAAATGGAAGGGAGCCATTACGTTGACGACACCTTCACGCTTATCGACATATCTCATCACAATATTGACCATGTCTTAGAAACCTTAAATTCAATCGACAGTAATATCCAGTTTACATATGAAATAGAAAATAATGGCTCCCTTCCATTTCTTGATACCCTCGTCTCTCGCACTGTAAATGGATTTTCAACCACTGTCTATCGTAAAAATTTTGCAGTCTCCCTTCCTCCCCATGCGCGTTCATGTCACCCACCTAACCAAAAAATGGCTGCTTTCTATACTTTTGTAAACCGTGCCCTTAATATTTGTTCAAATCCTATTTTATTGAAATCTGAAATTAAATACCTGAAAGCCATCGCAATTGACAGAGGTTATGACCCTTCCATTATAGACAAAGCTATCCAAAAATTACAACTCCCTCGTATTTCGTCTACTAAATCAGTCACATCTAATATCAGTATTGTTTTACCCTATTTTTCTAAAACCAGTCAAACCATAGCTAAAATTCTCAAACAATATGATTTTAAAATAATATTTTCGCCTTCGAATAAACTCACCTTTTCTCAGTTAAAAGATCCTATTGATATGCATAATTCTTGGGGCATTTATAGTATTTCCTGTCAGTGTGGTTTATCATATATTGGCCAAACTAAACGCAGTCTTAAATTTCGTCTAAAAGAACATATGAATTACGTCCGCAAACAAGAAACCAATAAATCGGCTATTTCTAAACATTGCTGGGAGGAAAATCATAATTTTAAATTTAATTCAGCTAAAATAATTTGCAGACCTAAATCCATTCATGAACTCGATTTCTTTGAAGCTTTTCATATTTATAAAAACTTTAAAAACCTTGTTAATTGTGATTTCGCTGTTCCCTATTTATCTGATTGTTGGAAATTTTACATTCAGTCCACATTTCCTTAATTTTTCTACTGTTTACACAGCTACACATTCCTTAATTCCTATTGGCCACACTCCCCACCTCTTCCGTGTTCCTATTGGTTGAACTAAATCCGGTCCCTCTCCTATATATACGAGCACTTCTCAAGATTCAGAATTCTTTTTGCACTGATGACGGTATGCTTTAGGCTACCGAAACAGCTGTATGCACCTCAATATTTTTTCTTTGGCGTTTCTGACGTAGTAGTTTATTCCTGTTTTAACTCAAAGATATAGACGATATTACCATATTTTCTGGTCTATAATCTGCAGGTCTGTTAAATCAATTTTATACTGGAAATTGTAATTAACAGACAAAGCTATATTTAAACAAGCTTTTGCCTATTATAAATATAGCCCCAGTGGCAGAAAGTTTTGTAGCTGTCTGCGACAGGCTTTTAAAATGTCATAATCTGTCTGCAAAATTTGCATGTAATCAGGGGAGAAAATGGCTTACACTCAAAAAGCCTGAAAGCTGATTGTTAGGGGGGGGGGGTGACATCAGCGGTGATCTCATGCAACAATACACAAATACAATTTTACTACAGAACAATATAGTATAAACAATTGTGTGTGTATTTATTCAATTCATTAAATATTTTATAGCAATGTTTGACACAACACAATATAAATACAGTGAACTCTCGTTAAAATGGACAATCAAGGGCCAACAGTTTTTGTCCATATTAACGAGCGTCCATTATAACAGGAGTTCATAAACTGTACTTCTATATGAACTCTAAAATTAATATTATGTACACATACACTGTATAATATGAATGACAATTTGTTTCCCCAAACCCTTTTATTCACTAAAAATATAAACGCAGGAAAAATGATACTTACAAAATTTCTTTTCTTCATATAGTACAACGTGATGTTGTACATAAAGAAAAAAGGATGATAGTGCATAACAGTTAGTTAGACTGTCTTAAAAAAAGAAGTTATCTTAGTTTGCTTCTTTAGGGTAAACGATCTTCTTTCAATGTCATTTTCAATTTTAGCCAATTGTTCAGAAATAATTATCTGGAACATTTTTAGTCGATTGATAAAATGTCCTAATTGAGAACACAGATTACTGAGAAACCAAAGTTCTCAGAAACTGAGAAAAGGATGTGTACTGCAGCAGTGTAAGGACAACTGCCACCGATAACGAAATACTTTGCTATGTCTCCACAATATAAGTGGAGACAGGTGGTAATTGTTGACCTCAACTGTCACTGTCAATTAATACTGTTTACCTCTCACGGTGTAATAGCGCCGAGTAAAAGAGATTAACCCCTTTCTTATTGCACCTTTTCATGTTTAAATAAATAATAAAAAAAAATGATTTTGGGAACTGACTATTTTTTGAAGAAAGAAAGCTTTGAGGGGAAGAAAATGTCCATCTTATGAGAAATCCATCTTAAACGGGGCCGTCTTAATGAGAGTTCACTGAAATTATGAATAATAAAAGTTTTAGTTTTGATACAGAAATTTTTATAAGTGAATTGTTATCCGAAAGTTGCAGACAAAAACTGTCCACAAGCCGTTTTTCTGTGTCCGCAACTATGTCGCGGTGTTTCTGCCACTGGAAATATAGCCTTGTTTGTAAATTAAAATGCAGAGCTGCCAACCTAATCCGGAGAATTGTTAGCACCAACCCTTTTTCCACACCATTTAATTTTTTGAGTAATTCTCCACAAATGTATTTGCGATGAATTCAGAATAAAAATACACTAAAAAAAAAACTGGTGTGGAAAATGAGGTAGGTTCTAACAATCCTCTGGATTAGGTTAGCAACTATGAAAATGTCTGGTGTGAAACTAATTTAATTTATGTGACTTGCGGATTATAGACCAGAAATAAAAATTATTGTTTTTTACTTTGATAATAGTAATACAGGATTAATATCTTTTATTTAATAATAGTAATACTAGCTCCTTTACAGATAATTATCTTAATAGTCTTTCATTAACTAAAAATGATATGATTAATAAGGAAATGAACTTTCTTGATTTAAAAATACATAATGTCGGAAATTTAGAATTGGATATATTTGAAGAAACTGTATATATATAACATAGCTGCCAACTCTCCCGAATTTTGAGGCAATCTCCCAAACTCCCGAAAAACATTAATATCTCCCGAATTTTTCAAAATTTTCATCATGTGCTGACCAATTTTTTTTTTATTTCTTCTTTGTCTTCCCCGTGCTGACGATTCAAGCATGTGATTTTTGTCACAAATTCGCACAGATCTGCAATTTATTATTATTATTTATTTATTTATTTTTTTTTTTTTGTCTAATTCGCAGAATTTTGTGAATTTATTTCTTCCATTTTTAAAAAAGTTGCAAATATCGTTCGTTTTATAAAAAGAAACCTCAGGGAACAATCGGCAATGAAATGTTCTATGAAAGCTCCCTATTCCCATACCTGCCAACTTTGAAGAATCAAAATAACGGAGATTTTATAAGCAGCATTTTCAGGCCTAGAAAACATTGATGTGTTTTCGACATATGACAGTATTTTAATAGCTTAATCCATGGCTTAAATTATCAAAAAGTTATACGAGTAAGTTAAATTTAATTATTAAATAAAAATTAAGTAATTATTAATTAAAAATAGCAATATATATAGAGATTCATGAGAATTTTTTTCAGCAAAAGCAAAATTTTGCTTAAAAAAATGAAGGTTTGTTGAAGTTTCGAATAAATTATAGGTATAACTTTAAAATCTTCAGAATAACGGAGAAATATTTGATAATAACGGAGAGTAGAAGACAGTCCCAAAATAACGGAGTCTCCGTTGAAATAACGGAGAGTTGGCAGGTATGTATTCCCAATCTTTTTCCCTCCACAACATAAATTTCGATATTAATTTTAGACATGCTTTATGACATTCTAGAACCTATAAAGAAATAGAATTGTTAAACATTTCTTGTTCGTGTAGTTATTTTTTGTCCTCCCCCCTCACTTTATTTATCTCCTGGAGATTGGTAAATGTTCTGCAGAAGTCTTATCTCCCAATCTATATCCATCTGCAACATAAATGATAATATTCATTTTAAACTTGCTTTATTAGATTCTAGAAGTAGAATTAAAGGAGTTTAATATTTCTTACTCTGTAATTATTTTTTTATTTCCCCCTTTTTCCCATCTCCGGATAGTGGTCAATGATCAATTCTAGAACCAATAAAGCAATTAAAGTGCTCAATATTTCTCACGTATGTAATTATTTTTAGACTTTATAGCTGAACTTAATGAATCTATTTATTTTTCCTGAATTAAATTAAATATTTATATGTCATATCTATGCCAAATTTGTAAACATGGGGGGAAAAAAATGAATAGATTTTTCAGGTAGGAAATTTTTTTTCCAAATCTATGTATATATCTGTACTGATAAGTATAAAGGATTTAAGTCCATATTCTTGATTTTTCAGGAGACGAAAAATAAAGTTTAACTAGCTAAAAACAAATCAGAAGAATCGATTAGGAAAAAGGTATTTCGTTGATTTATACGCTTTATACCATTCAGTGATTGTCAATCTTCATTTAATAAACGGAAAAAATTGAATTAAATATTTTATACCATACATGAATGGTACATTTCTGAATTGGTCCTTTTTTTACCATTGGATTTTCTCAAAGACTAAATGACATAGAATTAAATCTTTATACCAATCGATAGAGAATTTTTTTCTGAGTCTGACTATGTACTTAACTCAAAATCGATATTTTTGGACTTAAATCCTTTATACTTATCAGTACAGATATATACATATAATTTCAGTATGGTTAGAATTAAAAATATAATCTAGTAGCACTTTAAATTCAGTACGTATTACTTATTTTTTTTCCTCATTTTTGCAATAAGAAGATAACCTCTAGCAGGGGTGTGTCTAGACTTTTCTGACAGGGTCCTATTTTTGTGAAAAGTTTATACATAATTTTGTGATTTTAAATTTAGTCTGAAAATAAAATTCTTCCAAACTTTCAGCTCTTTTTGTGAAATTGGAAAAATTGTAATTTTGCAAATTAAAATTAAGTTTTCATTTAGACAATGACAGTTCACTTTTATGGAGCTAAGCTCATATATATGCATAGAAACCTTTCACAAATTAGAAATTGAACATCAGCTTTTCGGGTGAAATACAGCAGAGCATATCCGATTATTCAGGCTGGAAGATTAGTTTTCTAAATAAAACAGATTTATCAAAGATCTGTTTTTAAGGGGGGAAGTTTTGTGAAGGGTCTTTTTTTTAGCATAAAATTTTGTGAAGGGTCCTTTTTTAGGAAAGTAATTTTGTGGAGTGTCCTTGGACAGACCCCTGTCTAGATACTGCAAAATTTTTCTTTTATTTGCTCCTTCTCTTTTTAACAATTACTGTATTATTAATGTTCTATTAACGGCATAAACTATGTCGTGTACAAAATCTTCCCTAATTTTGATTCTCAAAGCTTGAAATCTCCCTAATTTTGATTCTCAAAGGTTGGCAGCTATGATATAAAGAAAAGAATTTTCATTTAAAGTTAATTTATTTACTCATTTTAAATCATATTTACATAAAACTATTTAAAAAAATATTCTAATTTTTTTCTTTTATAATTAAAAAAAAAAAAAAAAAAAAAAAAAAAAAAATTTGTTCTGATAAATATACAAGTAAAAGCATTAAATCTACCTATTTTTAGGTTAAATTTTATATGATTATCCTAAATATCTAGTAAATTCTACATTTAAATCATATTTTTAATGCATTATAGTCTTTGTTGAGATGTTTATATATATATATATATATATATATATATATATATATTACAAAAAAAAAAAAAAAAAAAAAAAAGTAAATTGCTTTCTGAATTTTTCTTTAAATTTTTTTCTTTTTTATTCTTTTCAATTTAATTTGTACTTTATTATTAATTAAAATTAATATTTTTTTTTATTTAAAAAAACATTAAATAAATTGTCAAAATTAAATAAATTTAAACTTTTAATAATTTTTTAATAATTCTTATTTAATTTTTAAGACCTTGGGAATCTTTACTTCTTTTTTCTTTTTCATTAATTAGCAAAAATTTATTATTTTTTTCAGTTCTATAAACGATCATAGCTGCCAAGTTTTTTAATTTATTCCGGAATGCTGTGAGCCCTGCCATTTTTTCACACCGTAATATTTCTAGAAATTTTTTTTTATCAATATACAATTACGATTAACTATGAAGAAAATTACTCTAAAAAGATTACAGTGTGAAAAAGGGGCGGGACTAACAACATTCCGGAATAAATTAAAAAACTTGGCAGCTATGAATAATAAAGTTAAAATCTACAATACCTATTTTGCAATAATTTAACTAAGTTACTTTAATTAAATTGTTTTTATCTAATATTCTTTTATTAACCTTTAGATTGGAGCTTTTTAAGTAAATGTCTGGTTTTAGAATAGGTTTTTTAAGAAACGGCCATTTGTAGAGGACTACATCAGAAAAACAACTATTATTTTTTAAAAAAGAGTTACTACTTTTTTCTGTATCTTTGTGAGAGCACTACCGTAATTTCGTGCGCATAGTCCGTACCATCGTATAGTCCGCAGGTGAAGTTTTATGTAAAAATTATTTTAAATATCATCAGATTGTCCGCACTACCGTATAGTCCGCAGGAGAAAAATATAACCCCAAGAAAACAGCAAGTAAATCACTATTATGTAGTTTTATATGAAAATATTAAAGCATTCCCACTATTAAAATAAATCTGTACTGATAAGTATAAAGGAAAATTGTCGATTTTGAGTTAAGTACATAGTCAGACTCAGAAAAAAATTCTCTATCGATTGGTATAAAGGATTTAATTCCATGTCATTTAGTTTTTGAGAAAATCCAATGGTAAAAAAAGGACCAATTCAGAAATGTACCATTCATGTATGGTATAAAATATTTAATTCAATTTTTCCCGTTATTAAATGAAGGTTGACAACCACTGAATGGTATAAAGGGTATAAATCAACGAAATACCTTTTTCCTAATCGATTCTGCTGATTTGTTTTTAGCTAGTTAAACTTTATTTTCCGTCTCCTGAAAAATCAAGAATATGGACTTAAATCCTTCATACTTATCAGTACAGAAATAGTATAAAGAAAAGAAGTACTTGTTATTAATAAACCCTATTTTAAAAATTATACATTAAAAGAAACCTTTAAAGTTGATGTTTACATTTTCTATCGGAATTCCCGGTTAAATGGTTGAGTCACTGAGTGAGTTTTACTTTCCTACTAGAAATACAGTATGGCTGATTGTATGTGATTCAGCACTCTAGGAGAAGAAAGATTTGGGAGATTTGGAAGATTATCACAAAGTTTGTCATTGGTATTGCTCAGCAGTAAAACTTCGACGATATTTTGCGAACATGATTTAAAAAATAACAGTACAGGAATATTCAGCAGCATGCTATCCTAATAGTGATCTTTTGCTTTATGCTCCATGGTTCGCTACCGATACAATGTTTTCTTTGTGTCTTATTCTTTTGTTTATGTTTATATTTGATCGTCAGAATCGGCAGTTCGTAGTATTCGCATGTTTAATTCTGATTTTGAGGATTTGAACTGAGAATAACTAGCAGATAATCCGTACCACCGTATAGTCCGCGGGTGAAAAAATTTGCCTTTTAAACACACATAGTCCGCGGACTATATGCACGAAATTACGGTAGTTTTAGTTATTTTACTTTTAAAATGGTCTAATAGAGAGTGTCACTACTCAATCCATTTTTTAATCTTATTCAACCTGAAAATGTGAATTCATACTAATTTAATTTACAAAATTAGTAATTTTGTTTTATGGTGAACTTTTAAAAATTAAAAGTTAATTAAATGCAAATTTTAATTGTTTAAGTTGTTAAATTAACAATTAGTTAAATTTTATTTTCAATCTTAAAGTATAAAAATTAATTGATTTTATATCTAACAGCAAGATTAACTGTATTTAGCCTTGTGGTTTCACTGAGAGTTTGATACAAAATTTAATACCAATAGTTAATTATGTAAGTAATAATTTTAGTATTATTTTTCTATTGAATTATTTAATTATTTTTAGTTTTTAGCTGAAATTAAGTGAATGACACTTTTAAATGTATGTTTGATTTTATTTTTATTTTTCAACTTGAATTTGCAATTATTTACCTGTCTTTTTAGGTGTTATCAAGCTTTACATATTGTAAATTTCAGGCAAATGCATATAGTATGACAGAAATAACACATATTTGCATATAACATTCAATGGAAGCCAATAAAAAAAGTATTGTATGTTGTCTGCTTTCATTAAAAGGATTATTTTTTTCTTTATTTTCATATTCTTTCCAGTTCTTCATGTGACACATAATAAATTTCATCTTGTACAATGTTTGAAAAGAAAATATTTATTAAATTAAAATAGATATATATACATAAAACATAGAATTGCTTTAAGGTTCTTCTTAAATAACTTGCAGAATATATTGAGAAAATTACTTAAAATTAATTATTGTATTTATTTATACGCTCAAAAATTTTAGAATTCACATCAAAATTAGGAAGTTTATTATAATCTTAAGGGAAAAATAATACTTAAAAACAGATATGCACCAGAATGTTCTATTTAAAACTGCTGTAAGGTAGCAATAAGCATTTTTTGGTAATATTCATCAAACAATAACTAAACTCATCAATTAAAAAAAAAAAGTAGTATAATTGAAATTAAGATTTCAGGAAGGTAGCATTCTTCACACTTAACCAATACCTGATTTATTTATTTTTTATTTTTATTTATTTATTTTTATTATTTATTTATTATTATTATTATTATTATTTTGACAAATAAATCAGAATTGGTAAGATATTGGTGACATTTCTATTAAATAACACAACCAATTTCATTTAATGAAATTTTGGCACATTTTGTGAAAGGGCATTGTATGCTTAATTTCGGGGAGAAATATATATATACACCATATGTACTTTTATAAACTTATGATATATAATAATAATATACAATGGATTACCTTTACTAATTCTAAGTCTACTTGAAGAATGTTTGCAAGCTATAAGAAAAAAAATTAATTAATAAGTAATTTTCTATAAACATATTCATATAACAAACTTAGATATCTAATTACCTCATGCATAAATATATAGCAAAGAAGTCTTTATTATATAATAAAAAACTGAAATATACACAGTGGTAGGAGTTGTTTTAATTTTCATACAACTCCATTTTTTTTTTTTTTTTTTTTTCAAAATTGTCTAAAAATGTCCTATTTTATGATATATTGTCTAATTTTTCAACTTTTTTCCTCGTTATAGTGGAAAAAATTAAAGCTAGAATAAATCTGCTGGTGCCCGCAGAACATAGAGTAATTGATAATTTTAAAATTCTCTTTTAAGCTCCTTTTAAATAAATCCTTTCATAATTGAAAAACTTTTTTTTTTTTTTTTTAAATAGCTGTCTTATCCTTAATGTCCTTTCAGATCTATGCTCTTTTTTATTATCAGTATTATTTTGACTTTTTTCCTAAATCTATTTTTACAATTGCTGAAGATCTCAAACTTTATGACTTCAGAATAATTTTGTCATCTATCAGCAAACTAGCCATGGACCAAATTAGCAAATGGACTATGGTCCATTTACCTCAGTTCTCTGTCATAATAAACTGATTTACGAAATCTGCATTTTTGAAGTGTTAGCTATAAATTATATATAAAAATTTCAGAGATAACCTTAATTAGATGTATTATGTCCTCAAAGATGAATAAGAAAGCAATTTACTTTGAGGTTTCTTCTTATTTATTTTTAATAACCATTCAGTTACTTTTGTATTCTTATATTTTTACAAATATAATACAGCTATAACAAACTACATTAAATAATGCAATTAAAAAATAATACAAATGAATTTGACAAAAAGATGGTTTTACATTTTGTTGGTTTAATCACAGAAATAAAAGATAAAGAATCTGTTTTTGTGAGATTCATGCAACGAAAACGTAATCAAGATCTCTACATTTTTTCCTGGGAGTGTTGCTGTATCTCTTGTAAATTTTCAAGCTATTGTAATGACGAGTTTTCCAGACTCTACAGCTTCACAAAAAAAAACAGCAGATTTTCAGTGACACAAAAACTGTCTGATGTATCATATTCTAATTTTAATGTTCATTAATTTACATTATTTTCATAAATAGAAGACATAAATAAAGAAATATAATATATTCTACATTTTATACTATTAAAAAACATACTACATTAATATGCTTTTTAAATTTGACCTGTGGCCCATAGTACCCTATGTCATGGACCATTGTACCCTGAGGTTGGGGTACAATGGTCCATTTTGTCAGTTGTTATTAAAAAAATTATATTTAAAAAAGTAAACATTATTATTGCTGTTCATTGAGTGCAACACAAGACCCAATATATAGGTAATATGCACACATATTTTCAATGGCGAGAAATTATTACTTTGTGAGTAAACACTTAAAATTTCCAAAATTGGTCCATTGTACCCCACTCTCCCCTATATTTAGCTAAATAACATGTGCAAATGTTATTAATTGCGACTTTTTGGTAACTCCACTGCCAGTTGTTGGAAATATATAAAATCTACCTTTTTTTTTTCCGACACAGCCCAGTATTTTCTAATTTTCTATTGGCAAATATTTCCATAATCCCATAACTATATTGGCTGTTAATGTGAATCTAGAATGGAGTCTGCTTCCCTGTTTGTATTTAGAAGGAAAAATACGTCTTGTTATGTTGCACTGATGATGGTATGTTTAACGATACTGAAACTGCAATATGTGAATTATAAGGTATGCAATGATATATTTTTTAGCCACAATGTATTGCGCATTGTCTATCAGGAAATACATTTTTTTATAATTAAAATACTATTTAAAAATTTATATTATACTAGCTTTTCCCATACAGAACATCTGCATGATAGTATCTACATACATAATATGATTTTTTTTTTAAATCTCATAAATAAAATCATTGGAAATTTTCAGCTTTTCTTTCTTTTTTTTTTTTTTTTTCCCCTTTAAATAAAAGAATTTTAAATCTTTGAAATTTGCAGTCTAGTTTCAATTTTAGAAAGTATTTTTCTCTCTGGATAAATAAATAAAAATAAAGTTCATTCGATTTGCGATGAATGAAAAATCTAAAAAATATATATAATTTTGGCTTTTAAAAATTTATTTTGAATACTATTTTTAAATTGTATCTTAACCATCTGACCACCATTGACTGATATTTCCAGTCACTGAGCTGTTATTTTTTCTACAATACATTTAAACTTTAAAATTATAGATTTTTAGCCTGTTTTTCAAGTTTGAAGGTCTTAAATAATAGTCTTAAGGGTTATAATCATGTGCACACTTACATTTTTATTTCAAGTAGAAATAGGAATTATTTCAGCACATTAAAAAAACTGTGCAGTGAAAACAACATTACAAATTTGCCCTTTTCAAAGGCAGTTAGGTGGTTAATATGATCATTTCGATTTCAGTCAATAGATAGCCCTACCATAGTCCTGCCAAATTGTCAATTTCAGTTTTTTTCCCCTCTTTTTTTTTTCCCAATAAAAGAGATTTAAATCTTTGATATTTGCATTATACAGTACAATCCCTTTTAACCGACAACATTGGGACCGAGCCGTTGCCGGAAAAGAGAATTTTCCGGATAATTGAATATTTACCTATTCATATTCTGTATATGAATTTTGTTGTCCAAATTTTTCGATCTCCCGACCTTAATTAAATAAACACAATATCGGAAACATCGCCGATTTTTTAAAGCAAAAACACATACCACCGTAAGTATATATACAGTCGAGCGCCGAAAATCCGCCGATCTAAAATCCGCGCAAGTCGGCAGAGATAAACAAAGAATTTTGAAAGTCATAAACTATCAAAAAACTAAAAACTTTATTATCAAAAAACGAATGCGGGAGAAACTATGACGTCATCACAAACGTAAAATCAGTCGACAGTTTTATTTTTTTAAACTGTACTTCAATTAATAGCTAAAATCTAAACTTTTATACTTAAAATTAACTGATATGAACTGTTTTCCAAATTCAATCAAAAGTGAAATTATTTCCTTTAAATTCAACATGATATCCGGCAATTCCTTTTTTGGACTAATTAATCAAATAGAATAAATTTCAGAACAATCCGTTTTTATTTTTCGTAGGATCATGCCGTACCTCAGATTGACGGTGAGCGTGCGTTCTTTCTCCCGGTCTTCCTTCAGTCTCCGCCGGCTTCCCGTGCGCTCCTTTCCCGGTACCGTCGTTCGCCGCGGATCTGTTATCATGAAGACTAAGTTAACTGTCTTAACATGTTAAAAAAAATATATCCAGAGATTGCAGTGGAATATTTGGCTCATACTTTTATGTAACAAGGCATAGTGTGCAGTTTTTAAATAAAACAGAGTTTAACATCCATAACAATATTTATTAAAACTTAACAAGAAGTTTCAAACTTAACAAGAAATTTAAAAACTTAACAGAAAATATAGACTTTGCTAGTGATAGTTAGAAAAACTTGCCATGAGGGAAAAACTATTTATCAAACTAACTGCTTATAAGTAGAATTAATGCTTTCATTGCTCAGCATTAGCACAAAAAGGATGCTGGCCTTCAAATAACATTAATATATATACTGCAACTTAATTAAATAGAAACATGCCCTCATACTTTGAGGCAAACTAAAAAATACTTGAAAACGTATTTAAATTTTTCAAATCATCGTAATTACAAACGAAAATTATAAGCAAGAGAGAATAAACCCATGTAAGACATCCTTATATACATTTATCACCGGATTCCAGAACAGCCAATCACCAGGCTACACATTTCTCCCTTCCAGGCGATCCAAAAACACGCCCATCGTACGTAATCCGTTACCGTGACAATGGACGACGCTGAATACGTACGCCATCTATGGGCCGCAAAAGTAAGTATCTCCATATTGGAATTCAACTGGCCTGAACGATGTGTTCAAAGAATGTAAACAAAGATTATAATTTTATCCTATATGAATTAAATGAAGTATAATATCAAATGTATTTAAAAATAGAAAAGATAAGTTATTTGCTTGAATAAAGGATAAAGGTAAGTTATATCTTTAAGTAAAGTTATTTTAATAAAACCTATCTTTAAATATCATACTAAACAATACATTGTATTGTTTATATTTTCAAATTAAACTTAACTGACACATAGCACTAAACGCTATTCATTTAAAACAAAAATAAGCTCTCCTCATAATTAATAGGCAATATAAACGTTTTTTAAACTTTGAAAAATGATATGAAAAAAAAGGTTTTTAGGACAACAATGCCCCCCATCATATCATTTTGAAACATTAACCATCACTAGCATTAACAAAAGATAAAAAATATAAAAAAAAACAGTATAACAATATCACATTAATCTTCTTATACAGAGGCAATCCATCAATACTTGCTAAAGTCCACCATAATAGATCAGTTCATCTAAAAACACTCAACAAATCTACTATAAAGATAAAAAAAAATATATATATTAATAATATATCAAAAATGATGCATTAAGAAATTTTATTGTTAACTTCATCACCCCATTACTGAAAACAATAAAAGATTAGTTAAACAATTATAACAATCACATAACTCAAACATTCGTGGCCACGTTTACACTCATCCTAAGTAAAAAAAACTTTCTTTACAATGACAAAGCAATGAAGATCAGAAGAAAACACCCAAAATATTCTGCACCTCAAAAACTTCAAATAAGGATACATATCCAAAATTTATACTTTATAAATTACAATTTTTACTATATATATGAAACTTAGATATTTTTCTTACAAATTTACTATACAAATATTTTATTTACAAAATTAAGCAAGTCACTTTTAGTAAGTGGCTTTGTAAAGGGATCCGCCAAGTTAGATTTAGATTTAACATATTTTAATTCAAATTTATCTTCAAAAAGCCACTCGCGAATAAAAAATAATTTCACATTTATGTGCTTTGACCTATTATTCTCTATAGGCGATTTCGTAAATTCAATAGCTGACATATTATCGGCAAAAAGGGTTGGTAAAGAGTATTTTTCGGAGATTAAATTAAATTCAATACAATCCTCCAAAATACGATTGAACCACATAAGTTCTTTCACACATTCACACATTGAAACAAATTCACTTTCCATTGTGGAAAGACTTACCCCTTTTTCCTTAAAAGTTCGCCATGAAATTGGACTATTATCTAAAAATATTATTTGACCCCCCATTGAAATAAAGTCGTCTCTGTTCATAGCAAAATCAGCATCAGAGAAAGCGACTAAACTAGAATTTTTACAATTTAAATTTAATTTTAAATTCTTGGTACCCGAAACGTAATCAAGTAATTTAAGCAAACCATTCCAATGGGTTAAACCTGGAGAATTTTGAAACTGGCTAAAAATATTCACAGCATAGGCTATATCTGGTCTAGTCCTACTAGCTAAAAATGAAAGGCAACCCAAGATATTCCTATATGGTAATCTTGCGACTTCTTCCATTTCAGCCTTATTGCTTGGACAATCCCTTTTTGAATATTTTAACCCTTTTATAATAGGTAAAGAAGTATATGGTATTTTAAATGAGTTAAACCTTTTATAAACTTCATCTATGTACAATGCCTGATAAATTTGAACAGCATCGTTATCATAGCTAAACTCAACACCCAATAATTTCTTCGTTTTACCCAAAATTTTAAGATCAAATTTTCCCCCAAAAGTTCAATTATGGAATCAATTTGAGCCCGAGTTTTTCCAAAAATAACTATGTCGTCGACATAGACTAATAAAACTATAAAGTCCTCAAAATAATATGAACAATTACACCAGTTAAACTTAAGAAAACCTAAACTTAAAAGAACCTTATTTAATTCGAAAAACCACAAACGACCACTCTGATGTAAACCATACAGAGCACGGTCTAATTTGCAAACCAAATTTTCCTCACCAGGAACAATATAACCAAGCGGTTGTGACATATAAATCTCTTCTTTAAGAGGAGCGTATAAATATGCACATTTAATGTCACACTGAATGTTTTGCCACTTAAGACAGGAAACTAAAAGGGAAAAGAAAAAACGAATAACAGAAAAGTTTACCACTGGAGAGAATGTTTCGTCGTAGGTATCCCCCCGAATTTGGTAGTACCCCTGAGCGACGAGCCTAGCTTTAAACCTAGCTATATTCCCACTCTCATCCTTTTTAATGGTATAAACCCATCTGTTACCTAGTAAAGATTTCCCATCAGGTAAAGGGACTAAATGCCATACTTTACGCTGACTCATATTTGAAATTTCCTCATCCATAGCTTTAATCCATTCAGAATTTTGAGGTGACTTCATAGCTTGTTTATAAGTTCTAGGTACAGAAAGTTCTAGTCAGGTTTCCTTTTTAACATGGTTAGAAACAGGATCATTTGAATTAACCACCCCTTCAAATTTATTACTACCAGAGAAATCAAACAAGGAAGGTTCGAAAACAATATTATTACGTTCACAATAACTTTTAACCTCATTTAAAGATCTCAATCTAGTAGTTTTATCATTAGGGTAATAATATATATCTGTCCTATCACCATGAGGTCTCGGTACTGGCTTTCTCCTCCAAACAATTTTAGAACAAGAGTCATTAGTATCAGGTAGTTCAGTGATAGAATCCCCGTCGGAATCATCAGGCCCCCCTCCAAACACAATGTCTACGGGATCGGAACCACCACAATCAACTGGACTATTTGGAGACTGACCCAACTCTTCCAACGAAGGGCCCATCACCGCCCCACTACGCTGATTAAAAATACGATCGGAGAAAGTTAAATTTACAGTCTCTACAATCCTATCCTCACTTTCTATCCAGACTCTATATCCTTTTGTACGAAGAGCGTAACCGACGATTACTCCCTTTTTTGCCTTTGACATAAGTTTGTGGTCGCGTCTCTGTTTAGGAACTCCGACATACACTACTAAACCAAAAGGCTTCAGGTGTCTAACCGAAGGTTTTCTTCCAGTATAAAGTTCAAGAGGAGTTTTTTCCTGGTTTTTATGAATCACACGATTCCAAGTGTAACTAAAATAAAGCACAGCCTCTGGCCAAAAAGAAAAAGGAAGTCCACTATCGGACAGAATAGCACGAGTACAGTTTAGAACTGTTTGATTGAGCCTCTCACAAACACCATTTTCTTCTGGTGTATAGGTGTTTGTTAGTTCGTGAGCAACCCCCCTTTTATTGCAAAAGTCACGGAAGCTCTCGTTCTCAAACTCAGAACCATTATCTGTCCTAATAGTTTTCAACTTCTTTCCAAGACTAAGCTCAGCTCTGGCAATGTGCCTTTCAAAAATACTAAACACCTGTGACTTATCCTTCATTGGGTATAAAGTCACTTTACGTGAAAAACCATCAATTATCGAAAGAAAAAATTTTTCCCCCCTCTTTCCCAAAATTGGAATTGGACCCCAAACGTCCATGTACACTTTCTCCAAGGGTGATTTAATGCCATGAACAGAATCAACCGACTTAAAAGAAACACGATTTTGTTTACTTACCCGACAAGGTTCACACGAAAACTTTTTAAATTTAAGCTTAGGAAGCCCTTTCACACCATTGTGCTTACTAGTTTTGACTATAAGTTCCGGACTAATATGAGCGAAACGAGAATGCCAATTCTCTAAGTCAGTTAAATTAGCTACAACAGGTTCATCAGATAGCCCCCCATTCGCTTTTAAACACTTGGCATAGGCATAGTAAAGACCATTTTTAAGTTTGGCATAAAAAAGAGGTTTATCAAACTTGTCGAAAACATTTACTCTACCACCACCTCCAGTGAACTTGGCACCATTAAAGTCCAATTTTGCACCAGAAATTAAATTTTTCCTCAATTCAGGGGAAAACAAAACATCTTTAAGATATACATCATTATTACCAAATTTCAATTTAACTGCACCTTTCCCAACAATCGGAAAACTTACTCCATCAATGGCCACCTTCAAATTTTCACCTTCTACAGGACAATATTCAGAAAACAGGTTTTTATTGCGACAACAGTGATGACTCGCGGCCGTATCAAAAATCCAAAGATTATCGCCACCAACATCACTAAAATTAACTTGTGCAATATAATATGAAGGTTCATTGACCGAATTGACAGAGCAAGCAATCTTCCTTTGGGGTTTAACATTTTTAGATTTAAACTTAGGATTTACATTTGATTTAACATTAGAATTTCTATTAAAATTTGCATTAACCTTTTCCTTCCGGCACGAATCTGAGAAAGTATAACTCCAGAATACGGCGCTTTTTTTCAGAATTTTTCCCCCCTTTCTAGAAACGAAAGTACACGGGAAAACTTCTCTCCTATTGTTCAAATGCGCGGACCCTCGCAAATTCGGGGGGAAGTTAGGGGTTATTATAACACCAGTTTTAGAGATAAATTTTTTTTTGGCATAGTCGGTAAAAGTAAAACAATATTTATGATGCGGCTATTTTTTTACGTAATTTAAATCATTTTAATTATATTTTTAAGAACTTCTTTTCGCCTCATATACCATTTATTTATTTGCACTTCTATCTTACGTTGATTATAAGCTGTTACATAAGATGTACTGAAAGGACAATAATTTTATATAATAACTAAACATTTAAAAAATTTTCTTCTTTCTAACAAAAAAGTTTTTTTTTCCTGATGCGGGTAAATTTATATAAGATATACATATGCTAAATATGAAGAGAATGGAGGTGAGATAATATAAATGTCTGTTAATAATGGAAAGTTAAGCAACTTAAATAAAAAGCAATAATAATCTTACGATTAGCTTGTATAATTCGCATTGAATCTTGCACAACCCAATTTGTATTTTCGGAGTTTCTATGGATAATTAAAAATTTTAATAAAAATAATAATCATATTAATACATTATAATATCAAAGCAATCCCAAAAACAAATATTTAATGAGAAACTTCAAGAATTTGTAAAAAAAAAAAAAAAATAAGAAGAAGAAGAAATAAAAAAATAAAAAGAAATTTAAAACCAAATTCATTAAAAATAAGGGGGGGAAATAATGTTGGTTTTAGGGTTATGGACGGTAGGATTTTAGTCTTGGGAATGTGTTTAGAGGGCCCTAGCCCAAATTAAGTAAGTTTAAGAAAAAACCACGGAAAAATCCGAACGGTTAAGGCGACAAGTTCGACCTGGTGTCGAACCTGAGAACTCCCGTCTGTCAGCTTTGGAAGCAGAACCTCTCAGCAACTGTTAACATGAGAAAAAATAAATTTCCGTATGTTAGAAATTTTGTACACAATAAAAAATTTCTTAAATTTAATATTAGGTTTATACAGACTTTTTGCAGTAAAGTGGCTTGCCTTAAAAATTAGATAATCAAAATTATAATTGAATTATGAAATTTGCATATTTTAATTACTATTTTTTTTTTTTTATACTAGCAGGCTTTACCAGCTTCATTGACCACTATATATTATTAAATTAAAAAAATAATAATAATGATAATAAATATAATATAATAACAATAAAAAAATAAAAAATAAACCTTTGAAATCGTTTAGAATTTTGCTTTGTGTACCTATAGGCTGTATCGCTTTCCACACCCTCGCTACTTCAGGTCCGGATTCCTACTGCATTCAGCAACTTTTTACTCGAGAACATTACTTTAGATATTTATCGGACAACAGGTGGCGATATCATAGCATCCATTAAATATTTTAGTTTTGAAACCATAAAATAATATGGATTTTCTAGCCCTCATTCTGTATTAATAAAATTACAGCTACAAGGAATTTATAATTTTATTACTATTAATTGTATTATACAAAATTACATAAATTTATTTGTTATATTTTTTAGTTAAATTTATAATACTTTCTGCTATATTGTAGTTTTATTTCGATAAATACAACAACATGAAAGAAAAAATAAATTCCACTTTTAAACAAATTAACTAATTAAGCAATAATAATTAAATAAATAGTAAAACAGCCGTTGCTAAGGAACGCAGAGGATTGAAATGAAAGAAAAAAAATTAAGAAAATGAAACAGAGAAATCTATGCATAATAATTAATTAATTAATTAATTTTTTTAAAAATATGTGCGAAAATTGTAAAAATTCTCTATGAAGTGCACCACTACCCCCTCTGAATAAGACCCTTAAATCGTAGAGTCATAAAAGAAATAAAATTAAAATTACTGAAAATGAATTAAAGTCATACACGTCTAAAATATGGAAAGAATAAGGAACGAGAAAGATATTTCGAACAGCACAAAAAAAGGAAAGCCTATATGTCGCCAATAAATAAACCAAGAGTTCTCCACACGGCCAAACGCAAAAATTTCGTTATCATCGCGATAGAGAGTAGGCGTTGCGACACTCCCGCAGGAATAATAGAGAGTGCTTTGTCCATCTCGAGTGATTGACGCACCGTTTCTCTGAGAGGGAAGAGAAATCTAGGGTACGAGTGCTGTAACGTAGCCGGGCTTTGGTCTACGTGAAGTTTGGGGTACAGCTCTCGGACCCGCCGTAAGGAAAAGGTTAAAGTTCTTATTTAAACAGTCTTTCTTAAAGTGACCTGGTTTATTACAATTGAAACATAATAAAGGTTTATAAAACTTTTGTTTACCTTTATATTGAATATTTTGAACTTCTACCAGCTGCTCATCATCTTTCTGTAACTGCAAACGGATTTCCTCAGACGTTAATTCGGACACCAAAGTAGTGAACTTGAACTCATCTGACTTCCATCGCATCATATCTTGAACCACAGAATTAAACTTCTTCGGGAGATGTCGTAGAAGCTGATAGCAACAATAAATATATTCCATTGGGCGACCCATTTCTCTCAACAACTCAATTGTACGACTCAATCTATTCACATAGGCTGTTACAGACTCATTTTGTAGCATGTCACATTTTACAAATTCCGTAAATAATTGAATATGTCTCGCACGTGAATCTGACAAGAAATTTTTCTTTAAAGCCTCCCATGCTTCAACCTGGTCATTACAATTTTCTATAATACATCGAACTTCAGGAGATATATGCAAATATATAGTAGACAGTGCAAGTCTTGACCTATGCTTAAAATCTGTAATAAGCTTAGTAGTTTCCGGTTTTCCATCATCCTCTGGCAAAGTTTCTCTTTTAGCAACCAATTCCCAGCAGTTATCTCTTATAAGAATAAAACGAATATCTTTCTGCCAAGTAATATAATTACTAGCATTTAATTTTTCAATAGAAGGAGTTAAACTCATAGCCATTGTAAAAATATACTGCACATCTAAACTGTAAACAAGGTAAGGCCAAATGACATGCCCATAACCTTATGTTATCATGAAGACTAAGTTAACTGTCTTAACATGTTAAAAAAAATATATCCAGAGATTGCAGTGGAATATTTGGCTCATACTTTTATGTAACAAGGCATAGTGTGCAGTTTTTAAATAAAACAGAGTTTAACATCCATAACAATATTTATTAAAACTTAACAAGAAGTTTCAAACTTAACAAGAAATTTAAAAACTTAACAGAAAATATAGACTTTGCTAGTGATAGTTAGAAAAACTTGCCATGAGGGAAAAACTATTTATCAAACTAACTGCTTATAAGTAGAATTAATGCTTTCATTGCTCAGCATTAGCACAAAAAGGATGCTGGCCTTCAAATAACATTAATATATATACTGCAACTTAATTAAATAGAAACATGCCCTCATACTTTGAGGCAAACTAAAAAATACTTGAAAACGTATTTAAATTTTTCAAATCATCGTAATTACAAACGAAAATTATAAGCAAGAGAGAATAAACCCATGTAAGACATCCTTATATACATTTATCACCGGATTCCAGAACAGCCAATCACCAGGCTACACATTTCTCCCTTCCAGGCGATCCAAAAACACGCCCATCGTACGTAATCCGTTACCGTGACAACGGACGACGCTGAATACGTACGCCATCTATGGGCCGCAAAAGTAAGTATCGCCATATTGGAATTCAACTGGCCTGAACGATGTGTTCAAAGAATGTAAACAAAGATTATAATTTTATCCTATATGAATTAAATGAAGTATAATATCAAATGTATTTAAAAATAGAAAAGATAAGTTATTTGCTTGAATAAAGGATAAAGGTAAGTTATATCTTTAAGTAAAGTTATTTTAATAAAACCTATCTTTAAATATCATACTAAACAATACATTGTATTGTTTATATTTTCAAATTAAACTTAACTGACACATAGCACTAAACGCTATTCATTTAAAACAAAAATAAGCTCTCCTCATAATTAATAGGCAATATAAACGTTTTTTAAACTTTGAAAAATGATATGAAAAAAAGGTTTTTAGGACAACAGGATCGCGTGTGGGCGGTGACGTCACGGACTCCGTTGGTGCGCCGCTCACGCTGATTAGACCGGCGCGGCGCGGCGTGACGTCGGGCTTTTCTCTCCGGGAATTGATAAAATGTTTTCCAAAATGAAAAAATAATTTTGTATATGTATATATATATTTTTTAAGATATTTTACGGCCGCGAGATCGAAATACATAAACACAATATCAAAAATATCACAGATTAATTAAAATAATAATTTAAAAAAAAAAACATATGTACGCTAAATTCACATTTACCATTTACTAGAGAGGACAAGAGAAAGTGCCGTTATTTTGAGATTGCTGGTTAATTGAGTGCCGGTTACGGGAGATTTTACTGTAATTTCAATTTTAGAAAATAATTTTTTGAGTGCTAAGTTAAAAGTTCTTAGAATGAAACTAAAATACTGTTATTTTAAAAATCAAACAGATGCAGTTAAATTACCATATAACCATACATAACACACATTCTATAAATTAATAAATGTATCTACAAAATAAATAAATAAATAGAAATAAGAAATAATGTTCATTTTATTAAAAAGAAAAATGTATCTATCTATCTATCTATATATACAGGGTGATTATAAAAAAAACTATCCCGATATATGAGACTGTAGCTATCACACTGTTCACAGAAACTGAATAAAAGTTTGGTACAAGGTATTTTGAGGTATGTGCTCAAGAATCATATGAAAAACAACTGTTAAACTCTAACAATTATGGTTACAGTATCAAAATCTCAAAAATTTCAGATGACAACACCTATTTTTTATACTATTATTATTGGAATGTGATCTCCATAGGAAAAAACTATAAATAGCATTGGAATGGTACCTGTAGCATGAAAATCGCCAGTGCTAGGCACACTAAGAAGAAAAGAGAAAACAACTGTTATGTGCCTACCAGAGTACGACTTTAATTTTTAATGGTGTCAGATTTTATGCTGAGTTTTCAGCTCTGATTACAATCTACTGATTCTGCTTTGAAACGAAGAGACTAAAGTATTCTCCCATCAACTTTTTTTTTTTTTTTTTTTTAAGCACAGTTAAAAAGGCATGACATTTGTAGGACTGAATTTCATAAATTAAGCAGTAGAAAATTGTATATTTCAGCAATGAATATACATTTTCTATTCATTCAGTTCATAATGAAAGACCATAAAAAAAATCAGATTTGAAGAAGGGCAAGTCATTTAATGATGGAATCTACTTTATCAATTAGCAAATTTTGAATATACATCAAATAAACACACACACACATACACAAAATAGTAGTTTTATAGATTTCAAGTGAAATAATCATGTATTTTGGGAATAACTTATAAAAAACATAACTTATCAATTAGTAGTAAAATAAATACCTATTTCAGAAATTGGCAAAGAAAAAAAGTATATATACTTGTTGTTATACAAAACCTATGGCAATCTGCAAGGTTACTGTATAACATTTATCAATCAGACTCAGAAAAAAAAAAAAAAAAATCATCAATTTGTTGTAAGAACATATTTTATCAATTAGGGGGGAAAAAAACAGCATATTTCTAGCAACTAGTGGATCTGCAGATCAGGAGCCTCAACATCCTATTTACATCAGACATTATTCAATAGGTCATTTTTATTTATTCCTTATTATATAATCGTATATATTGATTCTTCGACTTGTTACCATAATCAGATACATTCTTGAGGGGGGCTGCCGCCCCCCTCAACCCCCCGCTATATCTCTATTTGTATATCCTATAAAGTGTTACAGAATTGTAAATAATCTCATTTATTTTTGTATAAATTCTTTCAAAAGGTTTAGTAAAGTTAATAAAATGTTAACTTTGTGCATTTCTAGTCGTTTTAGCGTAAAATCGCCTAATTTTCCCTTAAAAACACTTAAAAAAGCTACTATAAGGGAAGAAATGGATTTGGCGCCAAATTTGGCAACTATTTCCCTCCTTGGCTATTTTTTGGCGACCTTGGCGAGAAAATCCTTATTAGGGATATACCAAATATGGAAGCTCTAATCTCATTATGAGATACGAGAATTTTCCAGAACAGTCTGTGTTCGATAGAAAAGTATAAAAGGAGCATTTCTTCACCAAGGCGGTCAGTGTCAGATCTGTGTCAGTTTCGTCAAATGCTTGCTTTGCTTCGAGTCTCTTTGGATGAGACTTTCTTTATGTGTTATTGCTAAACAGTTTGTACTGTTGTTTTGCTGTTAACGGCTGTTGTTTAAGCTGTGTTTACTGGTTGATTTGAAGCTGATACTTGGTTTATAGACCTGTATTTTTCTGGAACTTTCTGTGAATACATCACTGAATTTTTGCAAGTTTCGCCTTTCATTCTCGGACAACTTACGGACCCCCAAGTACGCAACAATATGTATTCTTAATAAACGACGGTCTTGTATTATTTCCCTGAAATTCATAAATACCAAATTTCATAACTATCATTTTTCATACAAAAAAAAATTACATAGGATATCGGAAATATTTTGCGTAACCTTTAAACTAATTTCTAAGTCTATGCCCACAATTATCAACAGGAAAACATGCTTTTAATATTCTAATAAAATTGCATTATATTTGATGGAGTGTAACCATGTTAAAATAAACTTTTAAGAAATATTGACTATAGACCGTAATAGTACGAAATTATTTTATGTATCCCAGAAGAGTAGCCACAGTCATTATAAACGCCAATAATAAGAATAAATTTAATTAATTATAACTCATTAATTTTTCAAACTAATTTGACATCATTTGGATGATTACAGTATATACTCGGAATTATTTTGTGTGGTCTCATAAATTATTTAGACTATACATAACTGTTTTCAAGAGTAAACATGATTTTAAGCAGCTTTATAATGTATGTTAATTTTATTAAGTTCAATTCAGCATAAAAGCATTAAAGAGCGCGCTTAAATAAAAGTTTGTCCATAGGCTCTAATGTTACGAAATTCTTTCTTGTGGCTCTTTAAACAAACCATAAACATTGTATACACTAGTAAAAACTATTCAGCTTATTTTGCGTTTAAAATTAATAATTGTTCCAAATTTAACATAGTTCGCATGACTACGTGACATTATCAGAACACTTTTGTAAGGTCCTGTACATTAATTAGAAAGATTAAGAGCACATATTTTCTTCAAACAACATGAGTTTAAGCATATTACTCACGTACGCTAGTTTCATTTTCTTCATTGCAAAGTAATGATATTAAAATGCGTTTAAAAGAAATTCACCCCTTATGCCGTAATGTTAAGAATTTTGGCGTGTCCCTATACACATTTTTTAACCAATATAGCAATAAAAATTATACAGCTACTTACGTTTATGCAAAGCTGGAACGTGTGCGCCAGTTTGCAAGTCAATCGAAGGACTTTTGCGGCTGCTATTGCGGTACATACAAATTCTTCCCATAGACCGTAATGATAAAAAAAAAAAAAGTTGCATTCGGGAGTGCCGACAGAAGTGAAAACGTGAACATTTACGTGTGTATTTCTTGAATCGTCAGGAAATATTTTATTGTGTAGTAAATACTTTTAAATGAAGTGTTTTTTTATTCATTAATATAAACTACTACTACAAAAATTATATTACAATTTTATTTAATGCGCAAACTGCAATAGAGACAGTGGCCGGAGATGAGAGTAGTCGTGTAAAGCCGCACCAGATTGTAAAAACGTGAGAAAAATGCCGGCTTAGGCCTTTCTCACGGTTTTGTGAGGTCTAACTGGAATAGAGACAGTGTCCGGAAATGAGAGAAGTCGTGTAGAGCTGCACCAGATTGTAAAAACGTGAGAGAAATGGCGGCTTTGGCCTTTATCACGGTTTTGTGAGGTCTAACTGGAACGTTTCTGGCTGCAATCTTTAAGAGACAGTGTCCGGAAATGAGAGAAGTCGTGTAGAGCCGCACCAGATTTTAAAAACGTGAGAAAAATGGCGGCTTTGGTATTTCTCATGGTTCTGTGAAGTCTAACTGCAACGTTTCCGGCTGCAATCTTTAAGAGACTGTGTCCGGAGATGAGTGAAGTCGTGTAGAGCCGCACTCAATTGTAACAACGTGAGAAAAATGGCGGCTTTGGCCTTTCTCACAGTTTTGTGAGGTCTAACTGCAACGTTTCCAGCTGAAATCTTTAAGAGACAGTGGCCGGAGATGAGAGAAGTCGTGTAAAGCCGCACCAGATTGTAAAAACGTGAGAGAAATAGCGGCTTTGGTCTTTCTCACTGTTTTGTGAGGTCTAACAGCAACGTTTCCGGCTGAAATCTTTAAGAGACAGAGGCCGGAGATGAGAGAAGTCGTGTAAAGCCGCACCAGATTTTAAAAACGTGAGAAAAATGGCGGCTTTTGTCTTTCTCATGGTTCTGTGAAGTCTAACTGCAACGTTTCTGGCTGCAATCTTTAAGAGACTGTGTCCGAAGATGAGTGAAGTCGTGTAGAGCTGCACCCGATTGTAAAAACGTGAGAAAAATGGCGGCTTTGGCATTTCTCACGGTTTTATGAGGTCTAACTGGAATAGAGACAGTGTCCGGAAATGAGAGAAATCGTGTAGAGCCGCACCAGATTGTAAAAAACGTGAGAGAAATGGCGGCTTTGGCCTTTATCACGGTTTTGTGAGGTCTAACTGGAACGTTTTCGGCTGCAATCTTTAAGGGCACTGTCCCGAAAGAGTTTAGAAATGACACGCTAGTATAAAACCTATGTAAAATGTTTAGAGAGATTTTTCATTCGCATTTTAATATTTTTGAATTTTGTTTTTTGCACATGATATTTGAGATCAAATCACAAGCCGCCTTTTTATTAAATTTTCGATTTCTCTTATTGTTTGATTGTGATTTTAACTGCAATTTTGGAACTTTGGAAAACTAGGGTATTGTTCTATTTACAACTTTATAATAATAAACCCGTGAAATATCCTTAAAAATTAAATTTTAATCGGTAGACCTTAAAGTTTGAAGTTTTCAAATACTTTTTTTCCATAATTTTTACTAATTTCGTAAATCAAAAATACTTCTAGAGATATTGCGAATTTTTGTGAAAATACTGAAAAATTCTTAAAATCTCCGCCTCCCATCGGATCCTCCTTATCTGCGTGATTGATTAGACAGTCCCCACTCTTTTTCATCCCTGTACCCCAGTAACAAAGCAGGTGGTTGTAGTGTGAGAGGGGGTGTCTAACAGAAAGGAAAGGAAAGCAAAGATTGTTATTTCCTCACAAGTGCACTTTTAGAGTCAAAACGTTCCGTTCCTAAATTTCTTCATTTGAGTTTGAGTAGTAGTTTTTAATTTAAGTTACATAATTTTTAACAATATTAATATAATTCTTCCCCTTGCCTTTTCGGACTAAGAAACATACAATTTAGGATTTTACTTAAAGGTTAAACAAAAGAAAAAAAAAAAAAAAAAAAAAAAAAACTGTATATTTATGAAAATATAAAGACTTTATTTTTTTTTTTTAATTAATTAATTAATTTTTTATTTTATTTATTTAGTTTTTGCGGGAGGTTGAAAAGAACAATCGCAGGCTAAAAAGAAAAGCTAACCGAAAAATATTAAATTTTATATACTGGAAATTTAAAAAGAGAAAAAGTAAAAGTATTGGTATCGTTATTAGAATGAAGGCGATTGACTGCACTAGGGTCCTAGGCCTGAGGGGAGGGGCCCTCTGTGTGCAATGGGGGGGGGGGACTTTCTAAGGGGACTTTCTTTCCCCGCATTTATTCGTCTTTCGGAAAAAACCACGGAAAACTCAGAACGGCTAGGCTGACGAGTGCACCTGGGATCGAACCCGGCACTTCACGTCTACCAGCTTCGAGGACAGAATCTCTCAGCCGCTGGTAGGCCGAAAAAAGGAAGGAGATTCTTTATTTAGATGAGTATTTTTTTATTATATGTTCTTTCCAGGAAGTAAAGGAATAGCCAAAAGACGAAAAAATAAAAGTAAAAAATTCCCACTTTGACTAACGGACATTCAATTTGACATTTCACTGGAAAAGTAAAGTTTGAAAAATTCTTTTTAAATTCAAGGGAAGATGCCATATTGGTGGAGGGTAGACGGGCAGGGAAATACAAAATACATTTTATAGCGATTATTCGTTACCTTGCCTTTTCAGACTAAGGTACACAATTTAGAATTTTACTATTGGGGGATTAAAAATAAATAAATAAATAAATAAAGCTGTATATTTTCGGATATTCGTATGAAAAGAATAATAGTAGGCTAAAAAAAGTAACCAAAAAATATTAAATTTTAAATGCTTGAAATTTAAAAAGATTAAAAGAAAAAAAAAAAAAAGAAGAAGAAGAACAAAGGTGCTTTGTCTTTTTACTTTCTTCTGTACTCAATAGAAGAAAATTTTGGATTTGTAAAAACTTTCTATTTTCTTTTGATAGATTTACACGTTTTGAAAGATCCAGAACGCGATTTATCTATTTTTAGGAAACGTCTGTCTGTGTGTGTGAGATAAAAATTTCATTCCAATTATGTCCCAGGAACTACTGCTCAGATTTACCAATAAATTTATATGTAGTTCAATCTTGACATAAACTGAAGCCTATCAATTTTTTGTGCTAATCGCTCAACAGGTGGCACTTTTACACAGCAATTTTCACAATATCAGGGAATGCTATATCTCATGAACTACTGCGTAAAATTTGATATAAGTGCATATGTCGATGCACTTTGACATGAGTTAATGCTTTTTACATTTGGTGTCAATAGTTCAACAGGTGGGGCTACTATAAAGCTATTTCTGATATTTTAGGGAAAGCTTTATCTCAGGAACTAATGAACAGATTTACATATAAATGTATATGTAGATTCACCTTAACCTAACTTAATGTCTATCAACTTTTGATGCCAGTCCCTCAATAGGTGACACTGTTATACTACGATTTCCGCAGTTTACAGAAGGCTCTATCTCTGGTTCTGTTGCGTATAGTCGAACTAAATTTGATATGTAAAAAGGCAGAAATTTAAAATGCTGAGTCAATTTGGGTTCATATCGGCCGACAGGAGGCGCTGCTTTATTGAAAATGTCCCCGAGAACAGGATGTACGCTATCTGCACGGTAAAAATTTACTCACGTTGGCCATTTCGTGTAATACGTCTCTAAGATGAAAAAAAGTCAGCATTCAAAATGTAAATAATAATAATAATAAATAATTTGTATTGCATAAATTTCTATAGGAAAATACAGAAGAAAGTTTTTTTGCTAGCCACAACATACTAGTTTTAAATGAGTGTTTTTCATTATCTGTCACTTTTCAAGACATAAAGGAGAAAATAAAAATAAAATTTCCAGCTTCGACTCACGAACACCCAATTTTGACATCTCACTGAAAGAGTAAAGTTTAAATAATTCTTTATAAACTGAAAGAAGGCCATATACTGACGGAGGGGAGGGAGGGGGAGTGTGCTAGAGAAATAGAAAATACAATTTATAACTTCAACCTCTATGTCTCATATACTACAAGTAAAACCGCTTATGTATATTTTAAAAACATCCAACAAAAATAAACTTTCAGTTGGGGGTCAACACTAATGACGTATCAAAAGAAAAGAATCTTTTTATATTTTTTTTCTTCAGAGCGTGCTACCAAGGTTGAAGAAAACATGAGACAGAGAGGAATTTCATTTGGGTAACATGTCTTTTTTATTTCCGGATGAATATTTCATTTCTTTCAAAACGTGTTGCGTTTGTTATTTAATTAGAATACTAGTAAGAAAATTTTATTTACATTTTGTTTAATAATAATGCAAAAAAAAAAAAAAAAAGTTATAACATGGTACAAAAACAAATGTTAATAAATAAATAAATAAATAAATAAATATATATATATATATATATTTTTTAAATGATTGCAGTGAGAAATTTAGAACAACTGGGGCAGCATCATTTCAAGCGCGGCGAGATCTATATATATCTTTTATATATTTTACAATTTTTACAGAAATCGGTAAAGAACAAAATACTTCAAGTTTAATTGTTCAAATATAGCGCGAAATAGTTCAGAATAATTTTTCTCTGTGTGATTTTATATATATATATAATAAGACAAATGATACTCGTATTCATACAGCAGAGAGCTAAAAAAGTAACAGCTGTAGATAAATAAAATAAGACTAATATCTATTAGTATGTATATATAGGGGGGATTTTGAGAGGTACTCTTCCTTTCCATAAATGACCGGACACTTTTGATTTCAGGTATTTTTTTTAATAGCTCAAAAAGTTCTAGATAAACCATCTTGAAATTTCAGGAATGTGATGAACATGCTATACTCCACATATTTTAGTTAAAGTTTTTGCCGAAAGTGAAAGGAGGACCAGTAAAAAATTAAAGAAAAGTGAAACTGTTTGGGATCACCCTGTAAAAAGTAATGCTTGAAACCTGTGAAAACAAAATCTGGTGTGAAACAACTACATGACTTCCCTTACCCACTATTACACATATTATTTGGACATTTTTGAGATAATGTGATCAGAAGACATAGAATTGAGCTAATGAAATAGACAACAAAAATTTTTCCAGTAAGAGAAAGTTGATACACGTTTGCCGTAAACGCATGAAAACGTAACGACATAAAATAGAGTTTACATACCAAAGGGGAGGGGGGAGATAATAAAAATAATAGTTTTTTTTTTTTTTTATGATACACCAATTTTCGAGAACTAAAGCAGATCTACCTGATCAGGATGACTATTAATTTTCCTGTAATGACCACGTAAAGCACGAGAAAGGATATCTAAAATGGGTTTATGCAACAGTTTTAAAGAAAGTCGTTAGAGCCGTTTTTGAGATTCAGATTTACGTCCCCACTTCCGGTATCGCAAATCTCCCTTCCGGTTTTCCAATTTTCTTCAAAATTTGGAAAATTCATCTGTACACTAGTTCTGCTTTATTTCTGAAGTTTCGCAGCTTCATCTTTATTAGTTTTGGAGATATGACAGTCAGAAGATTCCCTCCCCCCCCCCCCCCACACACACTGACCAGTTGCCAAAAAGCACTTTTTTTAGACTCAGGAGACCTCAAAACATGTAAATCAGGTGAAATCTCGATATCAAATTTTCGTACCGAATACAGTACTTCCATTACCTACGGTAAACGAGTAATGGAAGTAAAAGAAGTTTTTTTTTTTTTTTCCCCGTTATATCTTCATGAATATATGTGGTAGCCTCATAAAAATTTATACAGATAATGAGAAAAATATTCTTAATCACATGCTTCAGCCAAAACGCATTTAAAGCATTATTTTTTAAAGTGTGGTTGAAAATATTTTGTCTGTTGTTTAATTTTTTACTTGTCCCCTTTTCCTCTTCAGGACGCAACTTTTACTGATATACATGAGATATAACATGTTTTCTACTCTACTAAAGTTTCAAGAAGACTAATAAAGAATTTTTTTTAGATTTTTGACAAAACGCCTGAATTCGAAAGTGTCCAAATACTTATTGGTAGATAGTGTATGTTTGCAAAGGTACCAATCGTATTCATATACTTCAGTTTTCTTTTGAAAAGTACTGCTTTCATTTTCCAGTGGTGTAATTGCTTATGGTGTAATTGCTGTGTAATTTTCTACAGTTTTTCTTTTTAGACACGATTTCTAATCAATCAATTCCTGTCCCCTCTTCCTCCTCATCTTACATGTTTATTTTATATTGAACTTCGTAAATATGTTATTTAATTATTTTATGTATTTGTTTATTACAGAGACTAGACTTAAATCTTCTTTGCATGTGTGAAATAATTCCAAGCCATTTTGTCTCGTTTTTTTTTTTTTTTTTTTTTTTTTTTTTTTTTTGAAAAAATGTCCCCCCCCTCCCCCTCTAAAAATATATATATATATATATATATATATAATAATCTGATTACCTTGTGTATATTAAAAAAATATATAAATAATAAATATATATACGTATTGTATAAAAATATATATCTAATAATCTGATTACCATGTGTATATTAAAAAAATATATAAATATATAAATGTATATATTGAATATTCTTTTGAATTAGGCCTATGTTGCGTATTGTATATTTCCTAAAATACTGAAAAATATTTCTATACAGCATAGTTTGGGCAAAATGGGTGAGTATTTGTATAATGCATGTAATATACTTTTTTTTTCTTTTTTTTTCAAGTATATTGACCATCTTTTCCAATGTCATTATCAGAAATAATATTTTTAATACAATTCTAGTTCTTTACACTGACTCATTCGTGAGATAATCTTTAGAAAGCGAAAATTTGCCCTATGCTGTCATGTTAATATATATATTTTTTTCTACCTTGTTTTGGATGCTGTGAATGTTTCGGGCCTTGGCACAAAGAGATATTTAACTGTTGCTATCTTTGTGACAGAAAAAATTCACTTTGAATGTTTCGTAGTCTACCAGGCCCTTGAAAAAGTTAGAATACAAATATGCTGTTATCTAAGTCCAATTTGTTTTATTTCATTTTGCTTTAACTTTATTTCATTTTTCATTTGGGTAGACTTTGATATTGATGGTATTAACTGTTTGAATTACTAATAAAATTTAATAAATTTTATATTACTACTGAATGCTACGGTTATATATATATATACATATATATATATATATATATCATTTAACTTGTGAAATTTTAAAGTAAAAATTTCAAAATCCATATAGTTCGTGCCATTATAATAAATAACATTTTAGAATTCATCTGACTTATTTGCGCTTGCTCATTTTTTATACAATATTTATAAAACAAGATGTAGACCTATGCCCCTATGTTAAAAAAAAAAAAAAATTAAATATCGAATAATTCCCGAAATTTCGAAAAAGAATTTTAAAACTCAATAGAATTTATGCCAGTATCCCAAAAAAATATTTTAAAACTGGTCCGACGACTTTATAATGATTCCTTCTTCAGAATATATTAGTTTACTAACTAACGTACAACCAGACACATTTATGGTTCAACCATTCGTTTTAAAGGTATTGGCGAGCTCTTTTGAAAGATACCCATCATGAAAATTTACTCCCATCAAGGGGGGGAGGCGTGGCTCGTGCACATACAAAACTTTTTTCCCAGTTGACTATCTCTATTATAAATGATTCTTGTAAATTTCATAATGTTTATTAAAAAATAATTTCCTTATGCACATTTATACAAAATTTTGTCCTATACCACCATGTTAAAAATTTAGAAAAAGCGGGATGGCAACGCAACCTGTAAGACAATTTTTACCAAAAGTTGATAGGCACTAATTTATATCAAGGTGCAACTACATACCAATTTGTATGAAATTCTTTGCAGCAGTTCCTGAGATAGAGTTGCCACAAAATTTTCTCTCACACACACACGCAGACAGACAGATAGACATTTTCTAAAAATGGTCCAATCGTGTTCTACATCTCTCAAAACGTGTAAATCCATCAAAAACCCGAGATCGAAAATTTTTACGAATCCGATACCCTCTTCTATTGAATATAGAAGAAAGTAATAAATAAATTTCAAATAACTCACGAAGTTTTCAAAGTAGAATTTTGAAATAACTATACGGTCAATGCCATTATGATAAATAATATTTTAAATGCAATCCTACATTCTACTATTACATTCTTATACACTGCTTCATTCTTGAGATAATCTTTACAAAGGAAAATTTTGCCCTATGCTGTCATGTTAAAAAATATTACATTTCATTTAACTCATGCAATTTTAAAGTAGAATTTTCAAATTTCATATAGTTCATGCAAGTATCATAAATAATATTTTAGAATTTATCCGACTTCTTTATGCTTATTCATTCTTGATACAAGCTTTACAAAGCAAAATGTTGAGCCTACGCCATTATGTTAAAAAATTTTTGAATTTCGAATAACTCCCAAAATTTTCAAAATACAATTTTCAAATTTAATAGGGTTAGTATACCAGTATTCTAAAAAATATTTTAAAACTGGTCCGATAAGTTTAGCATAGGAGCCCCTTGGCAGCTTTTAAACTGTTGTTGTCATTTTGGCGATGAATTAAATTGTTATCGCAATTGCGTAAGTAAAGATCTTGGCTAGAAACATCGGAGCTACGACGGTGCCAAATTTCAAAATTCGTCAAGGAGTTCTAAACTGAATCAATTTTTTTAGCCCGATTTTTCTCAAATTTAATTATTTAAAAGAAAATGTGTGTACTTTCAGTTTTTATTCGATATAAAAAAGAAATATATTTGAATATATATAAAGGTCAATTTTTAAGTCTTTTATGTTTTTCCTCAAGTGTTACTTGTTTTTTATTTTACTCTTTAATTATGAGCAGGAAAAAAAAAAAAAAAAAAAAAAAAAGAAAAGAAAGAAAAGAAAAGAAAAAGGCGCGCGCGCTTGCTTAGATACTTTCATTTTTCTTTTCAAAAATCACCAATTTTAAAATTTAAACGTAGGGATTTAACAGAGAGTAATATTTGCCGGATATATCTGAAACACTGATGTCAGGTGGATACCGATATGCGGCATTCGGCAAAATCACTATTCGTTTCGTCCTTATTTTTAAATGATTAAATTGAACAATTTCCAAATATATATATAATTTTTTAAATCCCTCCTTGTAGATATTAACTTTTTTAATTTTTATGGAGTAGTTTTGAAGTTTGCAAATTACAGATCATGAATAATAAAATCATTCTGTGCATAGTCTTTATACTTTTAATAATTTTTTAATAGTTAAACTTATGTTACAAAATTTCTTTATTTTTAGAAATTTTCATTTTCATTTTTTTTTTCTTTAACTAAGTTTAATCTTTTTCCATTTATTTTAATTTATTAGAAATTGACATCACTATTTTAGAAACTTTATTTGCAGTAATTTAAAAAATGTTAATTATAAATATTTTAAATAGAATTTCTCAGCTAACTAATCATAATAAATGCATGCAAGTTTGCTTTTATTTTTTTTCAATTTATAACAATAACAACAATAATAATAATAATAATAAATGTATCATTCTATACTGAGGCTGTCCAGTTTCTTTAGTACAATATTTCTGATATTCATTTTAATTATTTAAAAATAATAATAATTGCACGTTCGTTTTTTATTTATTTTTATTTTATTTTTTGACACCAAGAAAAATATATTTACTTAGATATTCATTTTTGGCATCAACTTCCTTTTTTCTTTTTTATAATTTTAAAGTGGGTTTTTTATGACCTTTTGAATCAATTATCCGGTTGAACTAAAAAATACGGCATTAGCTAGATTTACCGTTCTATACTGTAGCTATTCCATTTAATTAGAACGAATTTTCTAAATTTTATTTTAATTAATAATGTAGTAATAATAATTTCACTTTTTTTTTTTTTTTCCGACATAAAAATAAGTATAATTACGCATATATTTTTGGCATTAATTTCTTTCTTTACATTTTTTAAAAAATAATTTTCCAAGTTTAAGTAGGATTTTTATTACTTTTGAACCAATTATTCGATTGAACACAAAAATACAGAATTACCTAGATTTCGTTTTAATACATAAGTGTACCAATTTTTGATATAATCCGGACTAAAAATCCGTATAGATACAGTTGCAATCGTTTAGCTCTTTATATTTAGATGACAAAATAAAAAAGTTTTGAACGTCCATTCAAGGTAATAGATAACAATTGGTAACGAAGACAAAATCGCTATCTGAAAGAAATTGTTCGACCTGTCTTACTACTACAACTAAGGTGCCTCGATAAGTAATATAGGCACCCTAACTACTATTAGTAGTCGTAGTAATAATCAGGGCCCAACTATGATTTTTCGAGACCCGGGGCACTGATGCTAGTTGGAGGCCCCTTACCCTACTCTAAAGATTTCACCAAAAGGACCAGTTCTCAAAAACAAAGATAAATAAATAAATAAAGTGCATTTTTAAAATTTTTCCTTCAACTACACCTTCTATTTCCTCATTTTTTAGCAACCTATAACAAAATCATTAGTTTTATGTTCAAGACAAATGAAAAACTGAAGTACATTGATCAGCCAATGTTTAGGAAATTAGTCACAAAATTTAATAATTGTTTATGCTCTCTAGTAAAATATAAAAATTTAATCAATTTTTGTTTTAATAGACATATAATGAAAAAAAAAAATTATACTATTACTTCTCAGTTTTTGGAAATGAGGCCCCTTAAATTTGGAGGCCCTGGGCCAGTGCCCCGTGTGCCCGTGCCATAATCTGGCCCTGGTAATAATAATAACCTGTGATACTATATATATATATATATATATATATATATATATATATATATATATGAATCAATACTATACATATATGCATGTATACATGTGTTTTTACATGCATTCATTACATAATATTGAGGTTCGTTCAATAACGCACTGTCTTTTTATCAAAAGACAAATCAGTAGTGAGGGAGTTTCTTGACCACCCTTTTGTATTGGGGTGGATTTTTCCCCCCACTACTTTTGGGGGGACGAAAATAACCCCGCCTCTGTGATTATCATTTACTCTCATATTGACCGCCGAAATAGTTAACGTTCCTAATTGGACAAAAAATGTCACACTAGGTTAAAGGCGGGGTAAGTTTTGTACTTCAACTGAGCCTGTTTTTTAGTTTCATTTTCTCCAGCAGAGAGTTGAACGGAAACGAGACAGTGCCCTTAAGAGGCAGTGTCCAGAAATGACAGAAGTCGTGTAGAGTCGCACCAGATTTTAAAAACGTGAGAAAAATGGCGGCTTTGGTCTCATGGTTCTGTGAAGTCTAACTGCAACGTTTCCGGCTGAAATCTTTAAGAGACTGTGTCCGGTGATGAGTGAAGTTGTGCAGAGCCGCACCCGATTGTAAAAACGTGAGAAAAATGGCGGCTTTGGCCTTTCTCACTGTTTTGTGTGGTCTAACTGCAATAGAGACAGTGTCCGGAGATGAGAGAAGTCGTGTAGAGCCGCACCAGATTGTAAAAACGTGAGAAAAATTGCGGCTTTGGCCTTTCTCACGGTTTTGTGAGGTCTAACTGCAACGTTTCCAGCTGCAATCTTTAAGAGACTGTGTCCGGAGATAAAATAAGTCGTGTAGAGCCGCACCAGATTGTAAAAACGTGAGAAAAATGGCAGCTTTGGGCTTTCTCACGGTTTTGTGAGGTCTAACTGCAATAGAGACAGTGCTCGGAGATGAGAGAAGTCGTGTAGAGCCGCACCAGATTTTAAAACAATATATACTATAAAATTACTAACACTTCACATTAGCAAGTTAATTGTATGGTACATTATTTGTATCATACAAGGATGGAAAGCGTTTACTGACGATGACGCGAATTCAATGATTTTTTTTCACCCAAAACTTTTCACTTCAAATGGAAAGCGTTAGCTGACGATGACGGGAGTTTAAAGATTTTTGTTCACCCAAAAGTGCTCAACACGCCTAAAGAAGTTTTCACTTCAAAAAACTTTGGCGTGTCCCTGTACACGAACTACAAATGGAATGCACACCCAAAACTATACAGCTAATTTCGTGGGGATCATGAACATGTGTACCAAATTTCAAGTCAATAGCGCTATTTTTGCGGCCGCTACCGCGATACATACAAATTCCTCCGATAGGCCGTAATGATAAGAAAAACTCTGGCGTGTCCCTGTATGTATATGAACTACAAATGGAATACATACCAAAAACTATGCAGCTGATTTCGTGGGGCTCATGAACATGTGTACCAAATTTCAAGTCAATAGCGCTATTTTTGCGGCCGCTATCGCGATACATACAAATTCCTCCCATAGGCCGTAATGATAAGAAAAACTTTGGCGTGTCCCTGTATACGAACTACAAATGGAATACATACCAAAAACTATACAGCTCATTTCGTGGTGCTCATGAACATGTGTACCAAATTTCAAGTCAATAGCGCTATTTTTGTGGCCGCTATCGCGCGACAGACAGACACACAGACACAGCCCAAAACCGTTTTGAGTCTCAACAGAGGGCCTCCACTAACGTTTCGGCAACTAGCCTTAAAAAAAAAAAAAAAAAAAAAAAAAAAAACTTGCATAGTTTGCGCACATTTGTTATAAAAAAAATAAAAAGTCTTTTTGATTGTTAAATATAGATTCCCTGCTTTTCAGTTAATTTCACTAGTATAAATTTATTTAAAAAAATGCTTTTGCAAAGAGCAGGAAAAAAAAAAGTTTATTATCTTTATTTAAATTCTGTTTGTTTGAATATGTTATGAAAAAAAGCAAATACGTTTTAAGTATCTATTTGGTCACTGATCAGTAACTTAGTATTTCAATTTTCAGGTCTAATAAAATGTACAACACATTTATATACATAAGCATAACCATGTAAACAATACACAGATTAATCATAAGCATTAGAAAATTTCCACGTTGACTTGTATTTTCATAATTTGACATAAGATATAAAAAAGTTCGAAAAGCAAACTATTTCTAATATCTAATGATTTTTTTTATTTATTTATTTTTTCCCCCTTAAAAACATGCAGCATACAATAAATTTTAAAATAATATAAGAAATATATTATAGGAAGGGGAACATTTTTCCTCCTACAAAATTATTAAATATCATGAATTATTTACTATTATAAAAAATAAATTAAAAGATTTATTTTCTATAATAGAAAAGATCAAGTAAAAAGTAGTAATAAAACATAGAACTTATTTAAAAAATGCAAACTTACTTCAGCAACAGTAGTATGTTCATCTATTGACACAAATATTTTATATAAAAGAGTTTCTAAATAATCACCCAGAACTCTATTCATCACAAAGCCTTCAAGTGGTGGCACTGAAAGATAAAAAATATAAAAAACTTGATTATAATATATGTTAATAATTTGACTGGTAATTAAAGAAACATGAGATACATTAATTACGACATAGAAATTGAAATCATTTAAAAATTACCCTACTGTTCTGACTATAAAAGAAAATTCAAAATGTGAATCATTAAACTATTACACAGAACAGCTGTGGAGGGGGGGGGGGGACTATAAAAGAAAAGAAAGCTACACCATAGAAACTAGCATAGATAAAACAGATAATAACAATATGATATACATATTTATAAAAAATGCAGAGTAGAATGTGATGTACCAAAAAACAAAACAATTAATTGAAAAATTGTTTTTAAAGAATGCTAAAGAAAAATAGAAAGAGTTAGAAATTTTATGCAACACCATTACTTTATTTGTTGGTAGATAGAGAAATAGGAGATTGATCGATATTAGGAAATAAAATGGCAATTTCTGTATATTTAAATAAACAACTTACTATGAAATAATATTTGATTTTCAATAAGATCCTGTATTATTTTACAAATTTCTTTAAGATCTTTGAAATGTACGATAAATTTTAAATCATGCATATAATATAAACTATTGCAATAATGTAAAATTAATCATTTTAAATTTCAATAAATCATGCTACAGAAAACTGATTTAAATAAATAATAAAATAAGTCATTTTTGATGCCGCAAAAATGTAATTAAAACATAAAATTTGCTTTCTGGTAATACTCATTACACTGGGTAAAGATATTTAAAAAAAAAAAAAAAAAAACTTACCACAAACACAATCATCATCTTCTATTGGAACTTCAAGATATACAAGACCTCTTCTATATAATCCTAAAATTAGATTTAAATTAAAAGGATCATTCTTAAAAATTTAGTTTATACAAAAATTGACTATATAAAATTAAAAAGTCCTGGAAAAATGTGAAAAATCTCTTTCTCGAGCATGAAAGTAAAAATCAACCTAAAAGGCTCACCTAGCATGCATCACAAAATTCTTGCAATAAAATTACACAAAATTATTGCTATATAATACAAAATACTGTAATAAAATCATTATAATATAATTGTGAAAGTATTGTGTAGTTTGGAAGTTAGACACAAAAAATACAAATTTACAGCAAAATACAAAATAATCGTATTTCGGGAATCATTAACAAAAAATAGATTTTTTCCAGAAAATATTATATATTTGGTAATCAAATATTTAAAATAATCAATTTTAATCATTTTTGGTGAAATGATCAAATGTCTCTGAAACAAAATTTGAAAAAAATATTTAAAATTTTCACAGAGTGCCAAAATATTTACCTATTTCTGAAATATGGAAAAAAAAAAAAAAAAAAAAAAAAAGAGATTTTTTTTTTTTTTTTTTTTTTTTTTCAAAACAGTAGTGAAATAATCTCATATTTTCATAATTAATCATGAAAATACCACATATTTCAGAAACTGGCCACCAAATAGCAGAAAATTTGTTTCAGGCTAAAATATTTTTCATTTTAAGAATCAGCTTTGAAAATAGCATACATTTTATCAATTAACAGAAAGTAATCTGGTATTTTAAGATTCTACAAAGAAAAAAAAAATATATTAAAAGTCAGCTGCTATTATTATATATATATATATATATATATATTCCCTCATAGTAGTGAATTTAATTGTGAAAATATTGTATACTTTAAAAATTGGGTACTAAGAAAACAGTAAGTTTGTGAAAAATTACTAATTCTAAGAATCAGTTGAGTAAATGTATACACCTTTTAAATAGCAATGAAATGACACCACAATTTGGCAATCAATCATGAAACAATTGCACATTTCAGGAATGCACAGGAAAAAAAAAAAAAAAAAAAATTACTTAATTTAGAAATTAACTGGGATTACTGTATTTACGTGTGTATAACGCACACTTTTTAAAAAAATTTAAGACAAAAACTTCAGGTGTGTGTTATATTGCTGCATGTAATCACTCAACATAGTATGTATGAATCAAATCATGCATTCAAAGAAAAAAAAACTGAAAAAAATCTTACTCACTAGAAGTACGTATCGCATCACCTTTATTTCAGTCATTGTAATTCTTTTATACAAGAAAGCTATAAAATGACAGTAATTAGCAATTCTCATTGCCGCTACTACTGTTATTGTCACAGTCCTCGTCTTCACTGGCACAGTCAATGTCCTCATAAATCATATTGTCCTTAGTTCAATCCATCTGATTCGAAATTCCAGTCACTTTGAAGCTCTTTATTATCATATCGGCCAAAATGGAATTCCAAGATTCACATATCCATTGACATACTGTTGGGAGTGACGCTTGCTTCAATCTTTTGTTTGGAGTGAATGTATGATCTGCAGATGTCATAGGACACTTTAACAAATGTTTTTCGCCCAGCGTGATTCGGCTGAGTTTCTCACCAGGCCCAAATTCAACCGCTGGAGCAACATAACATAAAAAGAATGATAAGCGGGAAATAGCAGGGATGTAACTCGAGTAACATTTTCGAATGGTTGTCCTCGAAAAATGCTATGCTCGACAGTAATAAAAATAAAACAAGGAATATGTCCCACAATTTAGAGATTCGTAAGAAACAGCAGGGCAAGCCTATAAGATGGATATGTGACTGATGCTATCAGAAGAAAAGGCAAACAACCGAGCGCCAAGAAGTGAAGAAAAATGTAAAATGACTATCATGAAAAACGGCAGTTTTTCGAGTGACGCAAGCGGAAGGACAAACGGACGGAAAGCTGCGAACTCATATATACGCCTAGTCTGACATCAAAGAGATTTGTAAAAGCCGACACTTAATATCTCAGCAAATATGCCTTATTTTGTTCTGATATTTTCAAAATAATCTTTTATCGTTGGTCTTAATCTATCCTGAAAATTTTACGTTCCTACATGCAGTATGTTTTAAGATCTGAATCTCAATTTAAAGCCAAAAAGGAAAAACGTGAGGTGTAAGGATGTAATGAACTAAATTCATGAAAAAATATCTCTAAAACCGCACGAACGATTTTAATTTAATTAATATATGTTGTTAATGGGATCTTTCTGAATCGAGTAACGTTTTTGTTTTTTTCAGGAAAACTCTTGTTTTTTGTAAAAGTTGCTTTGAAAATAGAACTATATTACTCCGCCAAAATGCATGCTTTTATTCGGCAAAAATGTCGTAATTCGGTTCTTACTTTCAAGACACGTTGGTTGGCTGACCAACGTGAATGCAGTCAATAAATTTTTGTTATGAAGAATATAATTTTAATTTTAAGATTTCCCATTTCGTCAAAAAAGTATTTAGATAATATTTAAAATAAATGAAGAATTTTTTAATTATAGATATTCTATGTCATCATTATTCATAATGAATTAAAAATATTTTTAAAGCGAAAACGTTTAATAAATCCCTCATGCACACAAATTTATACCATGGTCCATGGTCTTTGGAGCGCATGCGTACATCATACGGATGCGTACATCCTGTAGACGCTAAGCTAATTGCTTTCCCTGTATTCGTCCGCGCCGCGGTGTTTTTGTTTAATTTGTTGATTGGAAATTGGAATTAATACGAAATTTTGCATGATTTAGACAAATATTGGTAGTGCTCGGATACTTTTGCTGTGACCCACCGGTGTACCACGCCGGCGTGAACGTGTTAATCATAATTTTTATTAAATTAAAATAACACTGAGATATGAGAGCGAGAGTGTGAGCAGTGATTTTTACATTATTATTTTCAATGGGGAATTAAAATATTTATTCAAAAATTCCACCTACTTGCATGATTTAGTGGTAAGTGTTTTATAATTTTATATTCTTAAAACTTGCTTATAATTTTACGTATATGTAATTATAGGCTTCGTCTGATTGCACGGAAGTATTGTTATTTGTAAACAAACCATTGTTTACATTTTTTATAGTCGCTTTTTTCGCAAAATGTTACTCAGTTTTCTGTAATATGATAATTAAACAAGTTTTCGAATTCTTTATTATGTTTATTATTACTTTAATTATGTTGTTATTATTCGTAATATGTCACCTTTTAGCTTAGCAATTTTTGGAAAAATAAATTTAAATGTTTTGATTAGAGATCCTAACTAATCGAGATACTAAGAGATACTTCGATTACAGTCCAAACTTTATTTATTGGAATAAAATAGCTGTATTATTCTTTTCAAAAAACAGATTACGAAAAACTTTATTTTTGAATGATACAGCCTTGTAAAACGAAACAACAAAAATCCTATATATATATGATAACATGGGAAGGGAGAAAGGGAGCTATCTGACTGATTTACAGCCTTAATTAGATACATCACAAGTCTAGTGTAATGGGTAATTGGGAAATGTTGTATGTACTGTATTAATACATTATTGTATTAATACTGTATTGATACAATATATACTGTATTAATACAATATTGTTAAATTTTAAATGAATTTGAATGTCTTAGTTGTGTATCATAATAATCATTTATAATGCTTTTGACGGATATAGCTAAGGTAGTATGAAAACTACTTTATATCAACAGGGTTGCCACGCTACCTGGAGAACCTGGAATAGTCAGGGAATTTGAAAATTGACTATAAAAGTCAGTGAAAAGAAAAATCTGCCAATGCACGGTCATTTCCCCTCCCCCCCCCCTTCTTTTTTTCTCCATTAGCTTCTGCTATTTTTTTTAAACACCCCCACTCTTCTCTTTTGCTCATGTAAGGAATTTCTTATCTCGCTTATAAGCGACAAATGCTATCATTATATGCAACTTTTGTCATATGTAAATTTTGTGTTTACAAGTGGGACGTTAATTATTTTGCCCTCAACACAGTCAATGCTCAATATACGGTTAGACTGAAATTTTTTTAGAATATACCTGGAAAACCTTTTAAAAGTCAGGGAATTTCATTCTCCTGTTTGAGTGGCAACCCTGTATCAAGCTTATACTGTACTCTACTCTAAATATAATAATGCAGCACAAGCAGTATAAAGAAAATAAAGCTAAGCTTTACTATAGGGTACCTGTTGGCGATTCATGATGCTGTGATGAGATTCAGTGTATCGACACTTTTTAATAGTAACTTTTTTGTATCGGTACTTCATTTAACTGTCTTGGAACTTTGTTTTTCTTTTTGTGCCAGCCGCGCGCGTGTGTTTATTGTAATGCGGCCCAGCTGAATGATTTTTCTTTTTAATGCGTTTTTGAGGTATAAAAATTAATTTTTTGAGTGTATTTTATTATTTTATTTTACTTTTTAATAAATGGAATTATTTAGGGGAAAAAAGTGTATTCTAGTAATTGATGCAGTATAGATTTTCATGCATTTTCTTATTCATGTGCCATGAATTAGGAGTATCCAGTGATGTTTTTTTTTGTTTTAATATCGGGATAGTGACCACTGTAGTACAGATTTTTTATGCATTTTCTGATTCATGTGCTATGACTTAGGGGTATCCAGTGATATTGTTTTAGTCTTAATATTGGGATACTGACCGCTGTAGCATGAATTTTCAGATTCGTGCATGACAAATTAGCTGCATCCAGTGATTTTATTTATTTTTTGTTTGTTTTGTGATTGCTTCTGTACAGATTTTCATGCATTTTCAGATTCATGCAAGGCTGTAATTTTGAAATTTTGGGGCAAATCTTCAAGTTATTTTAGATTATACATCATTTATAATGCTGAATTTTATGTGTTAAAGCTTGAAAGCTCTCTGAAATTTTTTTTTTTTTTTGTGGTGAAATAGCTCAAATTTCTATTACTGTTTTAAATATTTTATTAATCTTTAAAATATGCTTAATTTATTTCAGTGAATTTCAAAACAAGCACCAGAGTGAAACAGTAATTTATTTTCTTGAAATGTATTTTTGATGTTTTGTAATGATTCAGAATATCGATTTGCAGTAATCGACTCATTCAGTGAGATGTACATCAGCAACAGCGATGGGCGCCTTATAGTAAAGCTATTCCAAAAATAAGCTAAATAAAACTTATCAAAAGCTTTCTTACTTAGTTTTCTTTTTCTTCTTCTTTTTTTCCCCCATAGCAGTTAATTGTACAAATGCATCTTAAAAATTAAACCCACTTTCAAGGCCTGCATTATTTATCATTAATAGATTGCTCACACTGTTTAGTGACAGTTTGTTTATAATTTCATTTCTTACCAAATTTATGCAACTGAAAACTATTTTCACAATTTGTCCGAAATCACAATGAAAAAAGTTCATCCTGAATGAGGAATTTGCACACATGGGGGATTTGAACAAAATCCTATTCTTATGGTAGTTTTAGGCCCATAAATTTCAAAAAGTTTATTAAAAATGCAAAAAAAGTTCTCATTAATTTAAAAAATAATTTTAAAATTAACCAAAAATCACGTGACTTCAAAAGGCTGCCTGACGTCACAGTTTATGATGCTTCAATGTTTACATTCTGTTAGCCTGGTTAGTAAGCAGCAATTTGTTTTAACTTTCGTGATTATTAATCGTTTATGTGATTTCTGAGCATTTCTTTTTCATCTTAGAATCATTCAATATCATTATCATCATTTTCAAATGTTTTCTTTTCATGGCGGTTGTCCAATGTTTTCGTTTCATAGGATCCTGTGGAACGCTAAAAAATAACTTTTGAGAAGCGTTAGCTGTTGTGTGTTGTATTAGTGCAAAATGGTACAATACAAATAATACAATATTTATACTACAATTTTTTAATATCAGTCATTATTATATCATAGAAAACCTATTTCACTGATTCAAGAAGCAAAGCAAAGCATGAAATCAAATGTAAACAACGATTACTTTAGTTTGTTGTCATAAAGAGTGACGTCACGATATATTATACTGCGTTTTCTCTGTACAGTAAATAGTGCGATGTTAAAATTGTTATAAATCAGACATTAGATTTCAAATAAAGAAAATGTATGTATTTATTGTGTATTTATTATTATTCATGTAATGAATATGTATGTATTTATTTTCTTACCTTTTCATTTTCTATTAGAATAAAATCCGAAAACGTGCAAATTGTCTATTGTGACTTTTTTGTGAAAGATTTTTTTTATTATTATTATTATAGAATTTAATGTAATTTTTTAGTATAAATGTGTGATCATATTTTGGATAACTGTATAGCATTTTGCATAAAAAGCGACTGTAGTGGAAACACTGGTTTGTTTATATTTGACAACATTTTTGTTCTTCATAACAGACGAAACATGTAATTACATTTTATGAAAAACTAATTGTAAGTTTTAAGAAAATAAAACTATATAGATATACCTTACCGCTAAGTCATGGAAGGAGGTGGAATATCCGTAGACATTAAATATAAACAACTCCTGCTACCAGGGATCACTCTAGAGCGTTTTAGCGGTACAAGTTGCCACAGGGTTGGCATAATACTTACTGTGCAATGGTGTAACGGGTTTTATCAGTTTTTACCGCCTTCATTTATCTCAAACACTTTAAGGATATATTTTAAAGTTTTTAGTTCTCAATTTCCCAATGTATTATTTAATATTTACTATGAAATTCCTACTTCTGCAATTTCTAAAAACATTTAAAAAAGAAAATATTTCCTTATTTATTTAGCTCTTATACCAGTTTATGTCATTTAGCATTGGCTCATATGATATTTAAAAAATAATAGCATTGTTTACATTGTACTGTTTAAAAAGCCCTGCAGGCTCCAAAAAGTTTTTAAAAAATAATAACATTTTAATTTAACTACATATAATCAATTAAATACAATTCGAGGCTGCTGTCACTGCTTGTTTTAATGAATTGTACCCACTAAATGTAAAAAAAAAGATTTAAAAAAAAAAGTGAAAGTATTAAAATGGTAATGAAAATATGAATATTGTTAATGGGTAAAGTGTGAAAAAATTTTCTTGATTCAAATGATATTTGTTAAACCTAAGTAAAAATTTTTTAGGATATCTTTTTTTTTTTTTTTTTTTTATCTTCCCTAATTCCTTATTTTTTTTTTAAATTTTGATTAGAAACTATGAGTAAAGATTTTTTTCTCTTAATACATTGCTTCAGTTATATGTCATATTTCCTACTAAATTATCCTTTTCCAAAATTATTTTATGTGTTCAATAGTGTGAGTAAAATTTTGCTTTATTTCAATACATTATTGTAGCTACAAAGTCAAAGTCTGAAGTTGAGTGGCTCATACTACCGCATTTATGATTGTTATACAATTACTTCTTATTATGAAGATATTATGTTGAATAAAAATGTTGGTAATAAATGCCTACATGGATTTTTTCTATAGAAATAGAATATTATTTATATTTTTATAATTTAAGTAAAATGATTGATAGTGTGGATATTGTGCATATATATACACATAATAAAAAACAAATGTTGTACAATAATGTATGAATACATAATAAAAATCAATTAAATCTTGATTTAAATAAAAAAAATCGATTTTTTTGAAAAAAATAAAAAAAATCAACAACCCTGTTTGGAAGTCAGATTTTCGAATAGTGTGCAACGATGTTAAAATTTATATTTCCAACGAATACACAATTTTGACTTTTAGATCCTGGAGAAAATTTTACAACTGGATACTAAATTTGAAGTAATTTAGTCAATATGCTTAGCAATTATACTTATTGGGACTTTTGAGTTTTTTAATGTTTTTTTTTTTTTTTCAATCTTAAATCTCTTGGTGATATTAGTTTTTTAGTGTAGCTCAAAATCTACTGACCAAAAGAACTGAAATTTCATAAAAGTATAATTAAAATAATTAGGAGCCAGTGAAATATTTGTTGCAAAATACTTCTAATTTGCAATTTAAGAATTTTTACTTAAATAATTTCTAAATATTTATTTTTTAGATAATTTTATTTAAAAATTTTTAAATTGTAATCTACAATAATATTTTTAAGTTGTTGCAGGCTTTAAATATGTAGATTCCCTAAGAATTTTCCCCCATAAATAATTAAATTACACATTCTATAAGGAATGGTAGGTATCTATTTTTCTCTCTCGATATTTGTTCAATCTGGTACATATAGGTATCATCTTTTTTTTTTTTTTTTTTTTTTTTTTTTTTTTAAGGTCTATACATTATTATTAAAAAAAAAAAAAAAAAACTGCACAGCATGTGCAAAAATAAATGTGAAATTAACAATATTTATACATATAGTCACAACCACTTGTTAAAATATGCTATAATTTCACCAGTTATCGATAAAATTCACATATTTCAAGACTGATTTCCAAAATTCGCGATAATTTTACAATTGATTGCTAAAATGCATAATTTTTTTCATCGCTAATTAATAAAGTTTCTGCGTTTTTTAAGTTAAATGTCCCAAATACTCAATTATTTCGTCGATAATAGACGTAATTTGCACTTTGTTCTCAAAGCTGAATGCTGAAATACACAATAATTTTGCAGCTGATTTCGAAAATACGGGATTATTTTCACCGCTAACTATGGTGTCAATTTTTATAGTTAAAATTTACATTTAATTCCCAAATACCGCTATTATATCTCTGCTAACTAATAAAATTCACTGTATTATTTTGCGCCTAATCGATGAAATTCGTATTCTTTATAAAGTTTAATCTCCAAATACTCAATTATTTCGCCGCTAATCTATGAAATTTATGCTTTTCTCAAAGCTGAATCCCGAAATATGCAATAATTTTGCAGCCTAATTCGGAAATACGGGATCATTTTACTATTAACTGTCAAAAATTTATGCTTAAGTGCAACTAATTGCTAAAATACGATATTAATTCGGCGTTAATCGATAAAATTTGAAATCTTTTCAAAGGTGATTTCTGAAATTCACGATGTTTTGTGGCTGATTATTGAAACACGCAATCATTTCGCCGTTGCTTAATAAGGTTATTTTAATCCTAATTGTTTGCTGAAATAGGCTTTATCTCTATGTTAATCAATGAAATTCGCCCTTTTTTGCAAAGACAATATCCGATGTATGCAATAAATTTGCTGAAATATGGAATCAATCATTTTACCGCTTATTTTTTAAAATTATGCAAGAGCAACTAATTGCTAATATAGACTATTATTTCACCCCAGTGGCAGAAACACCGTGACACGGTGACATAGTCGCGGACACAGAATAAATGCTTGCAGACAGTTTTTGTCTGCACTAATAAAACAATTAGTCCGTAACTTTCGAACACTCTTTGTCTGTCTCTGTACTAATAAAAAAAATTGCCCACAACTTTCAGACAGTCTTTGTCTGCAATTTACGGACATTTTTCGCCTGCGACAATGCGCTACCCATGTATGACGTCTTACTCTTAGATGCTCTTTGGTAGGAACTCTAGAGCCCCCATATAGGTGCCTTGGTAGGAACACACAAAACAGTACTTAACAACGGCGACCTAAGCAGCCTATATCTCCCTTGATAGACAGCATATGCGTATTCTTTTCCCCTGTTACTAAGATTCTACGGGGACATAGAAAAGTGCTAATTTCTTTTAAAACTGCTCCAAAACTTCTCCTCCACTTCATAATTCACTGATAAAAATTTCTGTATCAAAACAAATACTTTTGTTATTTATACTGTGTTGTGTCAAACATTGCTATAAATATTTAATTGAATGAGTTCAACTTATTATTTTATAATTGTTTATTACTATAGTTCTGTAGTAAAATTGCATTTGTGTATTGTTGCACGAGATCACCACTATTGTTAAGCTCTCTCCCCCAAAGATTGCTGCTATCAGCTTCAGGCTTTTTGAGTGTAAGCCGTTCTCATCCCTGATTACAGGCAAATTTCGCAGACAGATTTTGAAATTTTAAAAGCCTGTCGCACACAGCTACAAAACTTTCTGCCACTGGAATTTCACTGCTAATTATTAAATTTTGTATGTTTTTAAAAAATGATTGCTGAGATATGAGATTATTTCACAAAACAATAATGAAATTACTTTTTTTATTATTTATACATTGCAGAAATACGCAACACAAAAGTCTATCTACAATACGGGATCGTTTAACCGATAACATTTACTTTTAATCTTTCAAAGTGCGAAATAAGCTGTTAATTCATTACAAAACAACATAATATTTTTGCAGTGAATTATCGAAATCCCCAGTGGCAGAAAGTTTCGTAGCTGTCTGTGACAGGCTTTTAAAATTTCATAATCTGTCTGCAAAATTTGTGTTAATCAGTGGTGAAAATGGCTTACACTCAAAAAGCCTGAAAGGTGATTTGGGGGGGGGGGGGGGGGGTAACATCAGGTGATATCGTGCAACAATACACGAATACAATTTTACTGCAGGACAATATAGTATAAACAATTGTGTGTACTCATTCAATTCATCTCATTCAATTAAATATTTTATAGCAATGTTTGACACAACACAATATAGATAATTATAAATAATAAAAGTATTAGTTTTAGTTTTTATACAGAAGTTTTTTTTAAGTGAATTGTTATTCGAAAGTTGCAGACAAAAACTGTCTGCAAGCCGCTTTTCTGTGTCCGTAACTATGTTGCGGTGTTTCTGCCACTGGGTCGAAATCCATCGTTTCATGTCTTATTAACAAAATTTACCTTTATCATGGCTAATTGCTCAAATAGCGATTGTTTCTCTTTTTCACTAAATAAAGATAGGCAAATATTTTCGCTGCTATAATGGACGAAATTCGTGCTATTTCTGAAAAGTGATATCACAGATGTTAAATACATATATTGAGTCAAAAATCAGCGAGATTTATGCCTTTTTTTGGCGTATGTTTTCTGATTACATAATTTTTGCATCTGATTACCGAAATATATGCAATTTTCTCATCTTTTGAAATACTGAATCAATTTAAGTTGGACATTGAACTTATCACACAAATATCTTGGATGAATTTTGTTCCAACATTTATCTAGTTTCCAAGTTGCAGCCACTTGAAATCAGGCTGCTACTTGAAAATATGCCACAACGATAACTTTTAGAATACTAAACTGGTTCAGACAGCAGCGCCGACTTTGAAAAATTTCTGGGGGGGCTCGAACCAAGGCCGTAGCCAAGATTATTTTTTGAGGGTGGGGGGCATCACATTTCTAATACAAGGTCATCAAATATGGTGTAATAATGTACACACGCTTACCCAAGGAAAAGAACATATGCACACACAAACAACGGCCTGATTAACACAGGGGCACGTGCCAGGGGCTCTCAGTAGCAAAGGGCCCCAAAACTGGACCTGAAAATGCCATCATAATCTTTGCCATTTAGTTTATGTAAATCGAATTTATATGGCAGTAACTTTTGTAAAAATAGTTATATTACTTTGCATCGATGTTTCTGAAAACTTTTGCTCCTCATGCACAAACTATAAGTGTAGCACAGTAAAGGGAATCATCTTCCTCTGAACTCACCCCGCGCCCCATACAGAGACTTTCAGCCTCTCTTGTTTTTCTTTCTTTTTTTCTTAGTCGATTTATGTCCATTTTCAATTGCAACAACCTTATTTTACAGCTATGATTTTGGTAAGAAACTAAATAAGAAATAGAGGAAAGAATTTCTTGTTTAATAGAGAATCAGTATTCAAAATTTCTGGGGGGGCTGATCCCTTACAGAAAATTTTCTGGGGGGGCTCAAGCCCCCACATAATCGGCGCCACTGGGTTCAGATCAAAGTTGGGGAGTGAATTTAATACAGTTTAAATATCTTGGAAAAGTTTGCTAGGCAACTTGCTCCACCATTTTGTTTCCAAGTGGCGGCCACTTAAAATTTTTTTATTACAATAACTTTTGTAATATGGAATCAGTTTGAATCGCATTTGCACAGTTGACATATTCAAATATCTTTGATAAGTTCACTGGGCATCTCAGTCACTCTGTCCTTTGTTTCTAAATGGTGGCCACTTGAAAATTATCACAATAACTTTTGAACCGATTTGCTTAAAACTCCATATGTAAATAGACCTCTTTAATAAATCTACCAAGTTCATTAATAAATTGTAGCTGTCATTTTGAAAAAAGATGGTGGCATCTTCATAAGAAAAGATAAATCAACCTAACCTTCCTATGAGCCGGAATGACTCGTTTTAATTTTTTGATCAATAACCTCTAAAAAGTAATGATATCAGTACAAAAACCCTTAACGGGTTAAAAGTTTGTGACGCAGCTACTTTATCACTATAAGAATTTGAAATATGGGTCTTAAAAATAATGATATCAAGTTTTAAGTGACGCTCTTCTATTAGTTAAAATATACATAGATTTTCTTATTTGATCATTCGCTTTTTTCTTTTATTTATATTTACAATGCAAACATAATATTTTTAACTTCAAGATAAGACAAATATATAAAATATACTCACTGATGCTTTTTCATTTTCATTTCAATTTCAAAATAACAGTTTTAAAAGGAATGATATAAAAATTCCAGTCACGCCTCGGTGTCATTTTAAAAGATTTGTTTTTAGATTCCATTAAAATTACCTTTGTTTTGTCTGATAAAGTATATTTACACATTCAAACAGTGCTTTTAATTTTTAAATATGCTGTCAAATAATCACACTTTCACTGAGTTTGCATTATAAATAAAAATTATTTATTTCAATAAATCGATTTGTCTTTTGCGTCACGCTATCCAAAACTGCAAGTAAAATTTGTGCAAATGTTTTCTTTGCATCACACTGTCTCTTTGCAGAAATTCTCACTTAGTTGGATACTATGATACAAAATAACATTTACATATATTTTACTCACAGTTTTGGATAGCGTGACGCAAAAGACAAATCGATTTATTGAAATAAATAATTTTTATTTATAATGCAAACTCAGTGAAAGTGTGATTATTTGACAGCATATTTAAAAATTAAAAGCACTGTTTGAATGTGTAAATATACTTTATCAGACAAAACAAAGGTAATTTTAATGGAATCTAAAAACAAATCTTTTAAAATGACACCGAGGCGTGACTGGAATTTTTATATCATTCCTTTTAAAACTGTTATTTTGAAATTGAAATGAAAATGAAAAAGCATCAGTGAGTATATTTTATATATTTGTCTTATCTTGAAGTTAAAAATATTATGTTTGCATTGTAAATATAAATAAAAGAAAAAAGCGAATGATCAAATAAGAAAATCTATGTATATTTTAACTAATAGAAGAGCGTCACTTAAAACTTGATATCATTATTTTTAAGACCCATATTTCAAATTCTTATAGTGATAAAGTAGCTGCGTCACAAACTTTTAACCCGTTAAGGGTTTTTGTACTGATATATATATATGCAATCTATTGTTCCAATTGTCCACAATCCCCTCAAATGTGTTTATGCGATCTATTGTTCCAATTGTCCAAAATCCCCTCAAATGTGTTTAAAATGTTTTAACAAACATCATTCGACATAGTATAATGTAATATGTTATCCTAATTATTGTATCCTCCTTGGTTACTTATTTCTATTTCTCCCGAGTTTTGTACTTTCCAAAAAGGATTCTTGCAACATCGATAAAAACTTATTCTATTCTATTCTATTTACATCGATTTGACTATTTCCATGAACAATATTATCGACTATCAAAATACATCAAAATGTTCTTTAAAATTTGTAGATATGTATATAAAGTAATGTATGGTGCTAAATGTTAATTAAATGTTTATAGAAGTTTATTATTATCTTCATCAATACGCGGCTACTCGCCACCACAGTCACAACAGTTTTGGTGACGAGGTAAAGTTGTTTAATTTTCAATTCAACTTAATAATTTTTATATACAATATAATTATTTATTGAAAAAAGTTATAATTTACATTTTAGAAATATTTTATTAATGAATTCATCAACCGTGAATATTCATTTTAAGTAAATTGGAGTGTAAAGGTTGATATATATTTTTATTTACCAACTATGTGAAAAATACCAGAGCCGGGAATCGAACCCGGGTACCTCCGCTTAGCGCACGGATGCTCTACCACTGAGCTACCCTGGCTGACAACCAGCTAGGCATTTCTCACATAATATTCGTTGGCCAAGTCACCGAGTCTGCAAACGCAGCTGTATCAAGTGACAATATTAATCGCAGCACAACTCCATAGACCACGAAATTTCAATTTAGAAATATTTTATTAATGAATTCATCAACCGTGAATATTCATTTTAAGTAAATTGGAGTGTAAAGGTTGATATATATTTTTATTTACCAACTATGTGAAAAATACCAGAGCCGGGAATCGAACCCGGGTACCTCCGCTTAGCGCACGGATGCTCTACCACTGAGCTACCCTGGCTGACAACCAGCTAGGCATTTCTCACATAATATTCGTTGGCCAAGTCACCGAGTCTGCAAACGCAGCTGTATCAAGTGACAATATTAATCGCAGCACAACTCCATAGACCACGAAATTTCAATTTAGAAATATTTTATTAATGAATTCATCAACCGTGAATATTCATTTTAAGTAAATTGGAGTGTAAAGGTTGATATATATTTTTATTTACCAACTATGTGAAAAATACCAGAGCCGGGAATCGAACCCGGGTACCTCCGCTTAGCGCACGGATGCTCTACCACTGAGCTACCCTGGCTGACAACCAGCTAGGCAGACTCGTTTGCAGACTCGGTGACTTGGCCAACGAATATTATGTGAGAAATGCCTAGCTGGTTGTCAGCCAGGGTAGCTCAGTGGTAGAGCATCCGTGCGCTAAGCGGAGGTACCCGGGTTCGATTCCCGGCTCTGGTATTTTTCACATAGTTGGTAAATAAAAATATATATCAACCTTTACACTCCAATTTACTTAAAATGAATATTCACGGTTGATGAATTCATTAATAAAATATTTCTAAATTGAAATTTCGTGGTCTATGGAGTTGTGCTGCGATTAATATTGTCACTTGATACAGCTGCGTTTGCAGACTCGGTGACTTGGCCAACGAATATTATGTGAGAAATGCCTAGCTGGTTGTCAGCCAGGGTAGCTCAGTGGTAGAGCATCCGTGCGCTAAGCGGAGGTACCCGGGTTCGATTCCCGGCTCTGGTATTTTTCACATAGTTGGTAAATAAAAATATATATCAACCTTTACACTCCAATTTACTTAAAATGAATATTCACGGTTGATGAATTCATTAATAAAATATTTCTAAATTGAAATTTCGTGGTCTATGGAGTTGTGCTGCGATTAATATTGTCACTTGATACAGCTGCGTTTGCAGACTCGGTGACTTGGCCAACGAATATTATGTGAGAAATGCCTAGCTGGTTGTCAGCCAGGGTAGCTCAGTGGTAGAGCATCCGTGCGCTAAGCGGAGGTACCCGGGTTCGATTCCCGGCTCTGGTATTTTTCACATAGTTAGTAAATAAAAATATATATCAACCTTTACACTCCAATTTACTTAAAATGTTATAATTTACATTTTAAATACATAATGGATCCAGAACAATTTCAGAAATTGCTTGATACTGTAAATCGGGGCATACAAATGCTTATTGAACAGTTGTTGTCAAGAGACAAATCTGAAATGGCTAATGATAGCAGTAATACTAATTCAACAAAGATTCCAGTTGTTAACATTTCCCATATTCCTCCTTTTAAATGTTTTGATAATAAGAAAGAAAATTTTTAATATTATCGTCAACGTTTCAAAAATTATTTAATGATGAAAGATATTTTTCATGATAGATATAAAAGCGCACAAATGCTGTTAAATTCTATAGGAGCATCAAATTACAATATCTTGGCGGCTGTTATTGTGCCAAAGGCTCCCAGTGAATTAGAATATGATGAACTACTTAAAGTGTTAGAAAATCATTTAGCACCAAAGAAGAATCCTTTAGTTTCACAACATTACTTTTTGTCAACTTATCAAAAACAGGACAGTTCTACTTCCGAATATGTGGCAGAATTACGGCATGATATTTCTGAATGCAAGTTTACTGTTGACTGTGAATGCAGTAAAAAGGTATATGTTGCTGATATTTTCCGTAGAGCACAATTTATTCATGACATTAAAGATAGTTGGATCAAAGAGAAACTCTTGCAGTCAGAATTAAAAATTTTCAACAATATTGTTGATAAAGCTATTGCACTTGAAGCTTCAAAAATTGACAGTCGCGAGTTATCAAAAACTTTAAATACCAGTACATCTATCTCAGAGGATATCAATAAAGTCGCCAAAAGTAATAGGCAATTAAAATACATGAAAACATCCTTTAACACTCAAAACATAAAGAAAAAAAGAAGCAGTTTCACATCAGCGCATGAAATCCAAACAAAATCAAATTGATTTTGAAAAACTTGGCATAAATAATGTGTGCCTATGCTGTGCGAAAAACAACCATTTATCAAAGGACTGTCGCATTAATCCAAATAATTTGAAGTGTAAGTCATGTAAATCAACTGGACATGTACAAAGAGTCTGTATCAAGACATTACTTAATGCTAAAAGATCAAATAGTCCAAGAATACAACTTAATCAAATGGAAACATATGAAAATAATAACATAAACACGATTGTTGATATTTACAACAACCATATCTCAGATTCTGCCCCTGATGCTAAGAAATATTTTACTACAGTAAAAATCGAAAATCGCTATCAAAAATTTGAAGTCGACACAGGAGCAGGATACACTTTCATACCAGAAAGTCAATTTAAAAGGTTAGGTCTCAAGGAACAGTTTGAACCAACAAATATTGTTTTTAGATCATATACTGAAAATGTGCCCTTAAGGAAAGTGCGAGTGAAGGTTGAATATAAAGGGTATATATCTAATGAAGATTTATATGTCGTTCCTGATGGGTATGATCCTCTTCTAGGCAGAGTATGGGTTAGACATTTAAAAATCAATCTACATGAAATCGATACAGAAAATAACCCCCAAAATAGAATAGGAAATAAAATCACTGCAATCAATGATGTCTCTGAGATTATAAATCTTTTTCCAGAAGTGTTCGAACAAAAGGTTGGTTGTGTACCAAATTTCTTAATCAAACTGAAGTTACATGATGGAGCAAAGCCTAGTTACACTCCTGAACAAAATGTACCCTACGCTTTATGAGAAAAAGTTGAAAAATAACTTGATGATCCCAAAGCAGCTGGAATAATATCTAAATCAATTACAAGTGATTGGTGATCGCCGTTGGTTGTAATTCCTAAAGAGGATGGAACAGTTCGACTCTGTGTTGACTATAAAGTTGGAGTTAACGATCTACTGATGAATGCAAATTATCCAATAAAGAAAATCGATGAAGTATTAAACAGTCTTAGGAATTTGAAGTATTTCTGCAAGTTAGACTTGTTTAAAGCATATCTTCACTTAAAAACTGATGATGAGAGCAGCATTATTCAAACTATTTCGACACATCGAGGGACATACAGAATGAACAGGTTAAGCTTTGGAATTAAAACTGCACCTGCTGAATTTAACCGGGTAACTGATCAAAACCTGAAGGGTTTACCAAAATCCATCGCTTATTTCAATGATATTGTCGTTCATGGTAAAACCAAAGAAGAATGCTCCAAGAACCACCTTGCATGTCTAGAAAGATTACGTGACTACGATTTACACGTGAATAGCAAGAAATGTGAATTTTTTTTAATAAAAATTGAATATTTAGGTCATGTAATAGAAAACAATAAAATATCACGATCACCTACAAAAGTTGAAGCTATAACACGCATGCCACGACCAAAGAATGTTTAAGAACTGCACCAATTTTTAGGTATGGTAACTTACTATTCTCAATTCATACCAAACATTTCGACCATTGCTTACCCTTTACGCAAGCTTCTGCAGAAACATCAAAAATTTTGCTGGAATAAAGAAAGTGAGCAGACTTTCATTAAGCTTAAAGAAGAGATATCCAGTGAGAGAGTGTTAGTACCTTTTAGTCCTGAATTACCTGTTACACTGGCAACAGATGCCATGCGCGTAGCCAGGGGGGGTGCCCTGGGTGCCCGGGCACCCCCCCGTTCATGCACACCCAGGTGTGGGGAATTCCACCAATTTACTTGTCACTGGTAAGTAAAATTTTAAGCAAGAGAAAAATATACCAAAAACTTCAATGTATATTCATAAAAACAGACTTTTGTTTGTAAGTTTCTTAGAATCATAATATTTTGCGATATCTTCTTGTTTTAGACGTCTTGAAAGCAGAAAATGACGTTCTGTGTGTGTGTTTATGGGGGGGGGGGTTGTGTGTCAGAGCATCTCTTAACTATTTTTGTCCAGGTTTCACGTGAGAATGGCTGGACGCAATTGAACGGCATTTGGCAAGAATTTAGGTCTGTACTAGCTTAAAAGTAAACCTATCAAATTTTCCAAAATTCCCTCTCTGTTCCTCTCCTGAGGGCCGAAAGTCAAAAACTCGTTAGTAAGCATAACTCGGCTCCGAATTACTTTTCGATGAAGAAATTGCACGTGAAGAGACTAGACTTGTATACGAAAATAAAATTTTCTGCGATTTTGGATTTTTGTACTTTTAAGGGGGAGGAGGGAGAAAAATTGATTTTCAGAGGGAAATTTCTGAAATTCCGGATTTTTGAGTAGATACCAAAAGTGGTATAAAGTTATTAAAAACAGTCATGCATCTTCTTCAGTAAACTTGCAACTTTCAATTTTTATTTTTCGTATATGTGTGTGTGGGGGGGGAGGGGGGGTGCATTATCAGAAGGCAAATTCGAGATTCTCTTTTAGGGCTAAATTTGTCCTGGGAAATCAATGGAAGCTGCAGTCACAAATTTTAGTGCATGAATTCTTTATGAGCATAACTAGGTTTTATGAAAATCCCCTCCTTTACCTCCTAGGGGTGGTGGAGGGGAATAAACACATTTTTAAATTATCTCAGATTAATTTTTATGTGTGGTTTAATTATGCGTACCGAACAAGTACAACAAATGGATTTTCTATAATTTTCCCTTCCCCCCACCGCTTCTTAAAGGCGGGGAGGACGCTTTTTCAAGAGTAACTCTGTTCCAAATTATCTCAGATAAACGATATTTGGATGCGTCGATTAGTTATACGTTCCCAATACACACACCACAAAGGGATTTTTCGAAATGACTTTCTAACTTCCCATAGAGGGGAGGGGGACAAAAAACACGCTTTTAAGCTTAAATATGCTCCAAATTATCTTAGAATGGCAAATTTTGGTGAATGGTTGTTGTTTAAGTGTACTCAATTTGGTGGAATTTCGTGAAACTTTTAACTTACCCTCGCGAGAGAGAGAAAGTGAATTGCGGGTAAATCGCTGCCGATGGCAATGGAAACCCGAATCCTCATGTTGCGAGCAGAAAAATCCCTACCTAACGCAGTGGGAAGTTTAGCTGAGGTTTCATCTAATTTCATTGATTTTTTTTTTTTTTTTTTTTTTTTTAATTTTTCAGATTCTATTAATAATGATATGGAAATTTGAGAATTAACTTAAATGTAGCGACCAGCGAAGCGGCAAAGTCTGCTAGCAGAGGCGCGCCAGCAGTGTCAGGCGCCTGTGTGCAGAGAGTCAGTCGGCGCCCTATGTTAGAGAGGTGTAGTGCCCTTAGCGACCGTGCCCTTAGCGGAACATGCCCTTAGCGGAATGGGGTGAAAGGGAAGAAAGAGGAATAGAAGAAGCCGTGCCCTTAGCGGAAATAAGGTGTGCATGTGGCAGATTGAAATATGTTATTCAAATGCACAAAAGAATGCTTTCTATAGAATGCAGTATGATTAGCTTTAAATTTACAGAGTCATGCAAAAATATTCAGTTACACTGAGGGTTCTTATTCGAAATTTGCTGAATTGCATTTACATTAAGTGTTTATTCTACCATTTTTTAAAATGTGAATATGATTTGAATTAGTATTTGTATTTGTCTATTCTATTGTCCGTTTGTCCGCCTCCAACGTCCGTAAGTATTTTAAGAATTTTTTATTTTTACTTTCTTCTATTATATTCAATAGAAGAAAGTATTGGATTCGTAAAACTGTTCGACCTCGGGTTTTTGATGGATTTACACGTTTTGAGAGCTCTATAACACGATTTGACTATTTTTAGAAAATGTCTGTCTGTCCGCCTCTCTCTCTCTCTCTCTGTGTGTGTGACAAAAATTTTGTGGCAACAGTATCTCCGGAACTACAGCTCAGAATTGCATATAAATTTACATGTTGATGCATCTTGAGCTAAATTAGTGTCAACTTTTGGTGCCAACCTCTCAACAGGTGGCGCTGCTATACAGCGATTTCCACACTTTAAGGGGAAGTTACATCTCAGGTTCTATTGCGTATAATAAATCAAAATTTGATATAAGAGAAGGTCATTATGAGATGTTATGTTAATTCAATTTGAATGCTTATGGACCAACAGCTGGCACTGCTATACAACGATTTCTTCAATTTAAGGGAAAGCTATATCTCAGGAACTGCTCAATACTGCACAGAATATTCTCAGAATACTGCACAGAATTGCCTATAAATTTATATGTTGATGCACCGTAACCTAAACGAGTGTCTGCCAACTTTTCGTGCCAACCGCTTCTCAGATGGCGCTGCTATGCAGCGATTTCCGCAATTTAAGGGGACGCTATATCTCATGCTCTATTGCATATCATCAAACAAAACGTGATATATGTGAAGGCCATTATGAGACATTATGCTGATTCAATTTGGATGCTTATTAGTCAAGTGGTGGCAATGCTATACTGCAAATTTCCTCGATAACGGGAAAGCTATATATCAACTTCTATGGCATATAACTGTACGAAACTTGATAGGTGAGATAACTATTATATAATGCATTTTTTAAGGTGTCATTTATCGACAATAAAACTGTCTTTCTTTGGATATTTAGTGTTAGTTTTCTCTAAGATGAAAATTAATTATTTGCACTTAGTGAATTTGTATAGGAAAATATAGAAGAGAGTCTTGTGATGGCCACAACATACTAATTTTTATTTTATTTTATTTTTTAATGATATGTGTTATTCAAATTCCTTATTGAATATTCCCTACTTAAAATGGCTCTAATAGAACCTGTACCACTGGTTTGTGTACAAACATCCAAAAAATGCCTATAATATTGATATAAACTATAATATGCTTAATCTCCAGATTTACAGGGCTACGCAAAAACGTTTCGATACATTAAGGGGTAAAAATAGGAAATTAAGAGCAGCATTTCTGTTTGTGTTAAGCATTTTTTGCACTTTCCAACAATGTTTCAGAGTGATTATGAATTCAATTTGTCTATATGTCTGTCTTTTTTCTGTCCATTGTGTGATAATATAGACTAAGAACATGGAATGTTATACGACACAACGAGTTCGTACAGTTGGAAAGTGTTGATAATCACTCATGATTTTTCGTTTCTGTTTTAGCTTTAAAAGGTGTAATGCTTAATTATATTTTCAAAAACTTAAATAAAATCATAAAATAGCAATAATGTACGTTTTTGTATCGCGTACTTTGATTCATTAAGCTTTATATGGTTATGGATCACCGTTTTCTCAAATAACGGATATTCTACAGTACGCATACCTATTTTTGCGACAGGTTACTTCTGAAGCAAAATATAGTCAGTGTTAAGTGTGGATAAAATGTGGAGGAAAACTGAAGAGTACATTTTTTTATTTATTAATTTATTTTGAAATTTATTATACATTTCCGCTAAAGGCACGTATGCTAAAAGCACGCCACCGAGGGGGTGTAACATTTCCGCTAAGGACACGGGTTTATAGATTTCCGCTAAGGGCACGGTCGCTAAGGGCACGGCCCCGTTAGAGAAGGTGTCTACTAAAATCTCCCCCCCCCCCCTCCACCCTTTTTCCGGAAGATAGCTCTCAAAATTTGGTCTTTCGGGGAAGTATTGACTGTACGAAACATGGATGACCTTGAAGCCACGGCAGATTTTATATGCATAAATTATCGTAAATGAAATATAAAGACGGTTTTTGCCTGGTCTGGGTATCGAACGTGAAATCTTCCAGTTCCCAGCTCAATGTTTTACTATCTATCTACCACGGCTTCTCAAAGATATTATTATTTAATCCGAACATAATTTTATTATTGCTACAAAATGCCAAAGATGACTTCCGCTGGTACCAACAGGCTTGTTTAAAAGAATTTTATTTTAACGGTGTTTTCAATTTTTTTTTTTTTTTTTTTTTTTTTTTTTAAACAACACAAAGCTTGATGGCACGTTCAAAAGCTACTTTTCTTTGTGTGATATATTTATAAAAAATTTAGGTATTTCTGTTCAAATGAAATAATCAAGTTGCGATTTCTATTTTTTTCTTTCTTTCTTTCTTTCTTTTTTTTAATAAATGCAGAATATATTACGACATAGCTAGTTCCTCTTGTTCTTTTTTCCCACGATGCCATTTAATCCGAGATAACGGCTTAATATGTTTTAATTTTCATAAAATTTTCAAAAAAATCATTCGACATAGAAAATAAAACATTAATAAATTACAATAAATATCAACATGAATAAAAATACAGGTAAATTTCACATAGTTACATATTCACTATTAAAAATAACATTGTGAATTTATCAGAAAATGGAGAATTTAGTATTAAGAACAATCTTAAAAAGTTAGCAGAACTGATTTTCAATTAATATAGATGCATATTTAATAGAAAAGAATTCAGATTAATCTTAATTCGATAAATTAATCCAAACTTTAGAAAGAGCAAAAGTACAAAAAATGAATTTTTCCTAACAACTATTGTAAGTTGTAATATGTATTTAGCTTAATTTGTAAAAATACTATTATTCATAGTAATACTTATGTTTTATTATTATTTACAATTTTACTATTATTTATCATAGTAGATAATAAATATTTTTTAACATTTCTCAGTATACATCAAAAATGCATATAACTGATGTTGGTTTATATAACTGCCCGTGCTCCAGGACTCGTAAATAGTATTTGATAAAAGAAATTAAGTTTATTGAAATTTATTGTAATATGTTCGCATGAAAATAGTGTGCATTGCTTTTATACTTCTTTCATAGGAGCATTCTAAAAAACTGGATGCATTATGGTTTATGGGAGTAATAGTTTAAAGTAAATTTTAATAGTGATGTTATTAGTACACATTACTGATGCTTACTTCAGCATCTAGCTCCAAGAATATGGTGTTATAGTATTCATAGCTATTTAAAGGCGTGTGCAAAAGGCAAATTTACAACCGTAACTTTAGTGTGTATTCCGTGGACACATTAGACTGTGTTATTAAAATGTTATAATATTTTATTAGTAATTATTATATGTGCTGTTCATTCACGGATGACAGTAATAAAAAAAGGGAGACGACTACTCCGTAAAAAGGGGTAACCTCTGAATCTAGCACTGAATCTAGCACTGAAGGCACTGAAGGATTGCAGGTGAAAATAATAAAGATATTTCTCTCCTTTCATCACTATACTGATAAAATCAAATTTGATACAGACTTGACGCATGGATATAACTCCGACATGAAAATAAACAGCATAATTATTAAATGTTCATATTTTGTGCATCCCAGAGTATGAGTTAAAGTTTTATACGTACTAAATAATATACAAAACTTATTCATGTAGAATACCCGAACACAAACAGAATCAGCGCACTTTGATCTTTCCCCCATAACCTGCAATGTACCAATTTATATTCTACAGATTTACATGTACTTTGTAGACTTTATACAAAGTAACGTAATATAGTAAAATTTAGATCAGCTTGGAGTTACATAATTAAAATGCTTACTTAAAAAAACTCCAAAAATTATTCCACAATCAAAAATGTTTAAAATCTCTTTTATAAGTTTATTTAAAAGATATATAATTATTCCCTGCAACTTTTATTTTTAAAAATATGTAATAAAAAAAAAAAAAGAAAAATTCAATTACATAAATCAATCACTTTTATTATGTTTCAAATGTCTTTGCCAAACATTAAACATATTATAAATTTTCATCGTTAATAATTCGTAATAGGATTAAATATTATAAAAAAAATAAAATTATAGCTGTAATTTTATTTTTTATATTACCCGGTAAATAAACAATAATTAGCAAATATAAATATTTTATGCGAAATATGTCTTAACTTAATTTGATATATTATCTAAATTTCCCTTAATCTGAAATGTTTTTACATTAATTATTAAACTGAATTTAATTTTTTTATATTCATAGATTTTGAAGTATCTTTTTTTTTTCCTGTGACGGACGCTGTTAACGAATGAGAACTGATACGAATTACTGATACGAATATGATATTTCACTAACCCATAATGAATCCTAATAATACAAATTAATTTTGTCATTTTGTAACATTTTCCATTGTTTATTTATGAAATTTAAAAGGCAATTAATCAAACGGATAAACAGGCAGATAATAATTAAATGTTTTTCAATAAGTGAATTGAACAATATTTGATTATTATTATTATCAAATATAAAAGCAAGAAATAACTAAACTTTGTACAAGGGTTGGAATACCATTTAACGTACAATCATCAATGCGGAATAATCAGTGAGTTATTTCAATTTCAGTAGTAAATTTGGTAAAGAAAAGAAATTTAGTAAAATTTGATAAAGTTGGTAAAGAAAAGAAAAAAAAATTAAAAAGAAACTTTAATATCTATTTAAGATATTTAAAAAATTTGATAAAATCATGAGTTAAAAAAAAAAAAAAAAAAAAAAAAAAAAAAAACAGGTGCGCAACAGCTACACGATTCCCATTACCCACTACTACACATATGCTGTTTTTGGGAAATAGTGTAGACGTTGTGAAGGAATACAAAAGATTATTTACATAGCTAATTAAAAAAGGAAAAAAAAATCGTTAGATCCGTTTTTTGAAATACTCATTTCTAAGATTTATAACTGGCCTATCTAATCAGAACACCTGTCAGTTTTCCTGTAGTAACCAAGTAACATAAAGGATATATAAATATGAGTTTGTGTAGTAAATTTGAAGAAAATCGTTAAATACGTTTTTGTGAAACCGACTTTTGGTTTTAATGCCGAATTTCACCAAAACCTGGCAAACTGGTCTTCTCACCCAAACCTAACATTTACAGAGGCTGTTCGCACATATTTTAGACGATTTTGATGGAGTGTACTGAAGCAATTTCAATCATATTTCGAGTTTTATTTGTTCAGTTTGATAGCCCTTGTTCTTAACTAACATTCTACATCATAATTTCTATGATAATAATGCTTTTTATAATATCGGAAGAGGTATATTTTTCTACTCCTCTTGAACGGCTTTCCAGTGTCCACAAAGCGTTGTAGGTCGATGTTTGGATAATGTTGATTTTAAGAGTCGAAAAACACAAAAATCCAACAGTGATACATCAGAAGATTTAGCAGGAATGTCAGTGAAGGGTATGGTTTTAATTCCCGTTTTTTGTTCCATTTTTTTCTAGAAAAGCAATTGCGGATTGTGATGTGTGGCTGCTTGTTTTGTCTTGATACAGTTCAACGGATTGATAGCATTGTGGATAAAGATCTGGATTTTCATTTTTAAAAATTGGAAATAAAATATGTTCTTGAGAGTATTTAGAGTTGATTTTCACATTTTTGTCACATTTTTTTGCTTTTATCTTGCGCTTGTATGAAAAACCAGTGGCAATCATAAATCCTTTAGAAAAACTTTCTTTTGATGCTTTGAGCCATGTAGCAATTTTTTTTCTCCACTTTTGTGATAATAAATTGACCTTTTTCTATTGCAACCACTTAAATAGACCCAAGATTCATCTGTTGTTGCAACATTTTTCCATTTGTCTTCTGATGAATGCTTTTCATATAGATTTCACTAAAAACTATCTTTGGAAAGAGCGGAAACCTATCCTTCCATCCACTGCCATTTTAAAAGTGCATTTTTGCATCTAAACAAAAATTCTAAATATCAGAAGATAAATAAAACTTCCAAAAATATAACTGTTTTGAAAATAAAATTCTCCATGCAAACGATTTTTTCTTACTGCGAAATAAAATCGTCTAAAAAATGTGCGAACAGCCTCTGTATATACGAAAGGATATATCTTGTTAATATGGCAAATTAGAAGAAAATGCGTAAAACTATTTTTTTTTTAAGAAATACACTACCGAGACCTAAAAGTTTTTTTTTCTTTATAAAAGACGCTTGTCAGGTGTTTATACAGCAAATTTGAAGAAAATCGTTAAAGCCTTTTTTGAGATACGGACCTCTACGGCAACACTTCTGTTTTTCCAATTTTCACCAAAAGTAAGGAAAACCATACGTACATTATTAAACCTGACAATATTTATACATAACATTTACATACATTATTTTGAAGTTTCATCGTTCTATCTTTATTATATTTAAAGAAGTGATAGTCAAAATATTCCACACACACACACACGTACATACACACTTACACAACGGCCAATTTGCCAAAATCAACTTTTTTTTCTTCACTCAGGAGACCTTAAAACAGGTAAAAACTCGATATCGAAATTTTGGCCAAATATAATACCATTTATAAAATTTAGAATAGTAATTACTTAATTTAATAATTTTAAGTTGTACGCTTTTAATATTACAACGTTTTGATACATTTATTCCATGCTGTGGCCCGATCATATGTATATATATATATTATCAGAAGGCATAGTTACGTAAATACTCTTACATTACCTACAAATGAAATATTTCATTGTATCTATGCGCTTTTTTTTTTTTTTTTTTTTTTTTTTTTTAATGTAATACAAAGAAAGAGATAACAATCAAAATATAGTGTGGTAATATATTATTATATCAGGAAATCAAAACAATTACACTAATGGATGTACAATGCCTTTTTCTAATACTAATTTAAAAAAAAAAAAAAAAGAAGAAAGAAAAGAAAGAAAGAAAAAAACACATTTGGCAAAAAATTGAAAAGGATATGCTTTTAGTTCTGGGATCATTTATGTAGAAATTGATCGATTGTAATCGTTTAATTTATTTCTATATATAATGTAAAATTTGCATCAAGAAAGCTTTGGAAATACTGAAATAATTCAAACCATAATTAGACATGAACAGTGGACTTATGTTAGAAATATTTCGGACGAGTTCTTTAGCTAGACTGATCCGCCATCTTTGTTTCAAGATGGCAGGCATTTCAAAAATTTGAACCGTGTATTTATGAACAGATATTCTTGAAACTCAATAAATACATAGCTCGTATCAAGGTCTAAATTAAGTGTATTAAATCAATTCGATCCGCTACTTTGTTTCAAAATAGCGCTGGCGCCTGCTTGAAAAGGTAACAAAATCATTCTACTCATTCGACTAAGTTGGAAATACTTTTTTTAAATTTAAAGAAAAGTGGGATTTCATAAGAACAGATCTATCAAAGATAACCAAGATTACTGTACATTAAATAACGATATATTAAAATAAATGTAAAAATAATATCTTACCAATCTTGGAATAAGATAAATCTTCTCCCAGTTCATTTTTCTGAAAATATGATTTGTTTCTTTTTTGTTTTTTTATGGCATATTAAAATATGTAAAACATTAAAATATTAAGATAGTTAAAATCTAAGCAAAAGAATGATTTTAATGAATGTACAAACACATATTAATCGTAGAATACCAAACCTGTATCTGACAAGCTAAGCTTTAAATGTAAAAGTTTTGCTCGCTGCGGCTGCAGGTGCAAATTTAAACACAAAACGCTGACTTAGTAATTTCTCAGCGATAACAGAAAAGATGGGAGGAAAGAAAGAGAAAACAGGAAATACTTTTATTGCGGTTATTTATTAACTATGTTAGATAATTACTTAAAATCATTTTTTTGAAAATGCTATTCATTCGCTTTGATACGAATTTCAAGAGTTGTCATTAATTTAAATTTTTGCGATTTATTTTTTGGGGACAGAGGTTTGAGTTCCTTAGCCCCACTCCCCCGGGTCTGCCGAATTCAGTTTTAATTTTTAGGCCGAACACTTTCGATTTTAGTGAAGCTAAATAACACAAGTTTTCGATTTACAGGCAGACACATTTTTATTACATTGCGTGAGTTTTTGGCGCCCCCCTCCCCCTTATGACAATGAATCTACAATAAAGTAAAATATAAAACTGATTCATAATGTGTGATACAAGGCCGTAGCCAGAAAAATTTTTGAGAAGCGCTTTTTACTTAAATACGAAATGCTGAGACTTAAATATTACGATTAGCTCACAATTTTTTTTGCCAAAACAGCATTTTTTTTAGGGGGGGGGGTGAACTCCTTCCAGATGGTGGGAAGGGGTTGTAGAGATCCGGTGGTGGCGGGGGGGGGGGGGGCGCCCCCCCTCACCATCACCACCTAGTTACGAAACATCATTCACATTGCCTAGCATTGCCATTATAAAAGTTTTTTTTTTTTTTTTTTTTAGTAATTAGTTCTTGGTAGGCGCCTTTAGTTTCCTGGTGCCTGTGTGCACCGCACACATTGCACACTGGGTCGGCGCGCCCCTGTCTGCTAGTATATATATTCACTGTATTTCTTGCTGTTCCTAAATACCAAATGCAGCAATGCTCTCAGAGCTGGTACATCAGAGGTGCCAAGTTTGAACAGAGCGTTTTAGCAGCCTAGCTGTTTAAAGCTTTTCCCTCCCCCCCCCCCCAAAAAAAAAAAAAAAAAAAAAAAATGCTTGCATGAATATAAGCTAGGAACCTTGATAGTCCCCTCTCCGTGAGGAACACTTCACCCAAGCCTAGACACTAATGCAGTCGCAAAGAACTCACAATCGTATTTAATCCCATTATCATGGAACTATGATACTGAATGATATTTCTCACTGAGATTGGACAAATGGGACCTGTTTATAAGGATATGCAAAAGAAAATTCAAATATTTTATTGTTTGTTGATGGAACTTTTCATTGGTAAATTTTATTTTATTTCTTAAGTTTTCTGAATGTATATTATAAACGGAGGGAACTTGAAATGATAATTGAAGTCGGTAAGCTTCAAAAAGTGGTGTAGATAAAAGTTCTGAATTATTTAAAAAATGTTTTTAGTTTAATTACAGCCTAAAACTTTCTACATATATAGTTATATTCGTTAAATGAAGAGTTTTGCTGGGTGCAGTAAAACACCACACTTCCGAAAAATATATGCACTCCCCCCCCCCCGGGTTCGGTACTCGAGCCGGCCAAAGACCGTCGTGTGTACACTAATGGTGGCTGGTGCACGTAAAATCTGTCGTGGTCGCAATGTCCTCCATGTTCCCATCAAAAATTATACCTCTGGGGGTCACCGAAGCGGGAGAGATATCCCTTCCGTGGAGGATCAAAATTGTGATGGCATGTCTCCGGACCACCTCTAGGGGTGTGTCCCAGACCGTCGCCAATTGCCCATCTGCGCAGCACTAGTGCGACGTAAAACCCAACCATCCATCCAACACCCCCCCCTCTAAAAAAAAAAAATAGTAATAAAATAAAAATAAAAAAATCTACCCAAAAAACGTTGTAATGAAGCGCATCTTCCTTACTTTTAAGTGAATGTAAATTGCGTTTCTTTTAAACTTATCGAAAATTGTCACTTTGGGCGAAAACTACTCACAACGACTACACTGATGGGCTTGATCTGAATTCGAAGCCGGCACCACCCGTCTACCAGCTTCGAAAGCAGAACCCCTCATTCACTTATAGTGCCTGGCAAATGTGTTACCTTATGTGGATTTTCTGCGAATTTTTTTTTTTTTAAGGAGTTTCTTTTGTTTTTCCCTTGATATTTTATGCCATTTTTCATGCACTTCTGATGTATGATGGTCATTTGGCATTCTGCTCAACTGTCATTCGACACCTTTTTCCTGCATCGATACATTAACTTTACTTTGTGTTTATTTTGTGTGGGATTTTGTTGGTGTGAGTTCCTTGCGTTGCTTCCTCCAATTATATGCAATGTTTATGAAATATGTGCTATCGTCATTTGCCAATCCGTTCAGCTGATGATCAGAGACCAATCGGAGACAGAAATGCTCTATCTGCGTTCATACCATTCCCTGCCTTTGATAATACCACCTTATGAGCTTATTTATTGCAATTTTCTTAAAGTTTTCATATTATAGTCTAGTCACCACAGTTTAGAGTTTACCACAATATAATTATATTCTAGTAAGATTCACATATAAACAACTGAAACACGGGTAGAATCTGGCTCATACTAATCCCTCATTATGTAAAGAAGCCTAGATTTCTATTTGCAAATCAGATGAAAATTTCCATCTGATGATTGGTTAGTATTGGTCGTATATCAACCGTATAAGCTCAGTTTGTCGAGCACTAACGGGTTATATCAAAAGTCTCAAATTCCATTTTTGACCTCGTCCCTTCCATTTTGTTAAATTAAATTCTGCTTTTCCATCAAAACTGTGTGCAAAACTCTTTATTTTTCAACTTATTTTTGACATTATATATATACGTTTAAATCTATATCTGTTTATGAATCAGTTTTGATTTCTTAGTTTTCGATGTAGAACTACACTGTTCGTTCAACCTATCACTATTGAAAATTGTACACTAATTAATCGAGACAAAATCTAGCTAATGCTATATTTTTTGCTTCAACAGGATTAATTTAAACAATATTAATTTAAAAAAAACTTATGTTATCTTTAACATTATAAACAAATACGGAGCTGATATAAAAAAAAAAAAATCATGTCCTTTATTTATTACTAGCAGGCAACGCCCGCTTCGCTGGTCCCTATTTTTTAAATGAATCGCTATAATTACTGAATTCTCAAAATTGCATTAATTTTTATCACGTGAAAAAAAAACAGAAAAAAAAATCTTATCAGGAAAAATGTAGCACCAGGTTCTCACTGCCTTCGGAAAAAATTCCCAAAATGCTCTAATTCTTATTTCTATTATGTTCCCCCTTCCCCCCTCCCCCCCGTCTATCCTAATAATTTTAAAAATTCGAAAATATCCGCAATCGATTTGTAGGTATCGAAAACCTCTATATACCAATTTTGAATGCTCTAACTCTATTCTATTTTTTTTGCCCCTCCGCCCCCCCCCTTCCCGGCCTTCCTAATAACTATACACTTTCGAAAATATCCCCATTCGACTTGCTGGCCTCTAAAACCTATCTGTACCAATTTTGAACGGCCTAACTGTATTTCTATTTGTTTTTGCCCACAACCCCCCTTCCCACCTCTCCCAATAATTTTAAAAATTCGAAAATATCCGCAATCGATTTGTAAGTATCGAAAACCTCTATATGCCAATTTTGAACCATCTAACTCAATTTTTAATTTTTTGCCCCCTCCCTCTCCCCTCCCCCCTTCTCGCCCTCCTAATAACTTTACACTTTCGAAAATATCCCCATTCGAAAAAAATGAGTTTTTGGAAAAATTTTCAAGAAGACGCTTGACGGTTTTTTTTTTCTTTTTTTACATCTTTGAGCTATTACTTTTACTCGAAAATCCGTATTTTTTAAAATCATTTATACCCCCTTCTCCCGTTAAAAATCCAAAATTCCAAAATCGCAGGAAATGATTTTTTCGTATTCAAGTCTAGTCTCCCCATCTGCAATTTCTTCACTGTGAAGTTATTTGGAGCCGAGTTATACTTATAAATGTGTTTTTGCCTTATGCGCCTCCGAAAATCATTTATACCCCCTTCCCCCCTTAAAAATCCAAAATTCCAAAATCGCAGAAAATGACTTTTTTGTTTTCAAGTCTAGTCTGTCCCTCTGCAATTTCTTCACCGTGAAGCAATTTGGAGCCGAGTTGTGCTTATAAAGGTGGTTTTTGCCTTCTGCACCTTCGAAAATCATTTTCAGCCCCTCTACCCCCTTAAAAATCCAAAATTCCAAAATCGCAGAAATTGATTTTTTTGTACTTAAGTCTAATCTCCCCATCTGCAATTTTTTCATCGTGAAGTAATTTGGAGCCGAGTTATGCTTATAAAGGTGTTTTTGCCTCCTGCGCCTCCGAAAATCATTTTCACCCCTTTTCCCCCTTAAAAATCAAAAAATCCAAACTCGCAGAAAATGATTTTTTTGTATTCAAGTCTAGTCTCCTCATCTGCAATATCTTCCTCGTGAAGCAATTTGGAGCCGAGTTATGCTTATAAAGGTGTTTTTGCCTTCTGCACCTCCGAAAATCATTTTCACCCCCTCCCCCCCCTTAAAAATCAAAAATTCCAAAATTGCAGAAATTGATTTTTTCGTATTTAATTCTAGTCTCCCCATCTGCAATTTCTTCACTGTGAAGTAATTTGGTGCTGAGTTATACTTATAAAGGTGGTTTTTGCCTTCTGCCCCCCCCGGGGGGGGACGGGGGGGGTATTTCGCAAAATCCCGTCTTAGTGAGCGTCAGGGTCCTAAAATCAACCTGCTCACCAAAAATTGTGACTCTATCTTCCATAGGATCGCCACAACCGTGTTGAGTCAGTGAATCAGTGAATCAGTCAGTGAATCAGTGAGTTTACTCTTTTATATATATAGATAATTATAATAATAATTATCATTATGGTACAAAAAATGAATATTTTTTTACGCGTGAAAAATAAAATGAAAATAAAATAAAATTGATGTCATTATAGCTTCACAATATTAAACATTCGATTTTTAACATCGGCTTTGTATTTTTATTAAATAATTTTAGGTTTTGAATTCAGTACTTACATTAAAATCAAAATTTTTAATTTTGATTGATTGTTTGGGATTCACATTCGATTCAAATGGCTCTAATATGAATTTTATTAAGATGGTTTAATTAGTTTTTTTTTTTTTTTTTTTTTTAAATAACATTTTATTCTAAAACTCAACAGTCATATAATTAGTTAAAACTTACGTTTAGTACCTATAAAAAAAAAATAAAAAAAAAAAATGAATCTGTTATACATCGAAAAAAAGTTTTTTCTACGGAAAGACTTCTACTGTAAAGAGAGCGAATATGACAGAGGAAGAAGCAGCAAGAAATTATTCAACAGCCACATCTTATATAAATTCAAGAAATATTTCAAGAATAACTAGGTAAAAGGAAAGCTGTAAGAGACTAGAAAGTACTACTGTATTTCGACTAGACAGGTATCGTGCAGATGTTCAACAGACAGAGGTGAAAAAACAAAAAGAAACTGAAGAGCAACGGCGTATTTGAATTCAAGCTGATGCCAAAACGTCATAAATGATACTTATGATACAATTTATCAAGTATTGGATGCTGCTAATTAGTTTTTAGTGTACATTTAACTATGATTCTACTTTTGATTATGAGTCTCGAAGTACTGTCAGTGTCAGCGCAGGAAAATTGGTAAATGTTTGTGGAAATTGTAGTGCTAAAAATTGTCTCAGAGCCTCACCTGCAAAGTTTTGTTACAATGGAAAATTTCATTTACCTCAAACTTCTGAACAATCAGAATCTTTGTAAATTTCTCTTAGATTCTTTTAACACTACTTCAACCTAAGAATCGTCGGGTAGTTCTGCTAGTTGAATTATATCATTATTTTTGTATATATATATATATATTATATGTCTGTGCACGCAAAAACATAATTCATTTATTATGTACATTTACCGACATACATATGAATACACGTATATTAAAATACTCATACGCACGCTTACGTATATACATATGTGTACTATGTACGTATATCTATGCTGAAAGTTTCAAATTAAAATTTGGGCACCCCCCCGCATGAAAAGCTGGCTACGCCTATGGATGCTAGTCCAGTCGGAGTTGCTACTATCTTATCACATACCATCGATGATATAGAAAAGCCAATCGCTTTCGCTTCCCGTTCCTTAACAGAAGCTGAAAGAAATTACTCTCAACTTGACCGAGAAGCTTTAGCAATTGTATTTGGATTTTCTCACTTTATCGATTATCTTTATGGAAGACATTTCGTCCTAATCACTGATAACCAGCCCTTATCAGGATATTTCATAGAAAAGCAAGTCTTCCAAAAATGACATCAGCTCGACTGTTGCGCTATGCTTCTTATTTAGCTGGATTTGATTACACCGTCAAATTTAGGAAAGGATTGGAAAATCAAAATGTAGACTGTTTATCTAGATCTCCTGTCAACCAGAATTATGCATCGGCAGACACATATATAAATGACGAAGTTCATCAAATATGTGCATCTAATATTTTAGAAATATCAACTGAAACTCTAACTGCAGATGCTATCATATGAGAAACAGAAAACGATCAGGAGTTGTCACAGATAAAACAAGAACTTCAATCAAGCTCCATCAACAGTGACTACATTTTGGATAATGGAATTTTATTTAAGAGTAATCGCATTGTAATACCGAGAAAACTACAGCCTGAAGTCCTAAAAGAATTACATTACATGCATATTGGAATAACAAAAATGAAACAGTTAGCTCGACGCTATTGTATATGGAAGAATATCGACAAGGACATAGAAAACTTAGTAAAATCTTGCCCGGATTGTTTTTCAGTGAGACATAATCCTGCGAAGGCACCCCTTCACCACTAGGATTTACCATTTAATAATTGGGATAGAATTCATATCGATTATGCAGGTCCTTTCCAGGGTTTTTATTACCAACTCGTTGCGGATGCAAAATCCAGTTGGGTAGAAATCAAAGTCTCACAGAAAGCTCCAAATGCTGAAATTACCATGAAATTACTTAACAAAATTTTTGCAATGCATGGATATCCACTAGTTATGGTTTCTGATAACGCTTCAATTTTCCCGAATGAAAGATTTAAAATTTTCTGTCGTATGAATGGAATAAAGCAAAAATTTATCACACCAGGATACCCAGCGACCAATGGCCTTGCGGAACATAACGTGCAAACACTGAAAGATCGACTAAAATCAATGGCTACAGAAAATCTTCCCATCCACTTAAAACTTCAAACGATTCTTTTTCGATATAGAGCAATGCCTTTAGCAAATGGGAAGTCATCAGCAGAAATGTATCTAAATCGCCAAATTAGTATTAAACTTGATGCACTGTTTCCATACCACGAAAAGCAATCTGAACAGAAGATTAGACCTCACACTCGAAAAATATATGTGGGAGAGAGAGTGAGAGCAAAATTCTTTATAAACAATAAAACCGTATGGAAACTAGGAGTTATAATTAGAAAACTTGGACATATTCACTATATAGTTAAATTAGATGAAGGCAGGGAAATTAAGAGACACATTAATCAACTACAGAAATCAGATGTTCAAAGGGAAAATATTGATTATTCCATTAAAACATAATGTGCCCCAAACTGTAAGAGAACCCCCTTTTTTTTTTTTTTTTTTTGTAGACTAAAGAACTCATGAGATTTTCATCATAGACAATGAAAATAATATGCCCAACCATTAGGGCCAACCAAATGGAATATTTTTTCGTCACTGAAGAACCATTCATCCATCCAGTGATGAGAGCCTCATGAGTTCTTTTGTCAACAAAAAGAAGAGGGTTCTTTTATGGTGTGGGTAGCATTCTGTTTCAATGGAACAACGGATATTACTAATATTGCTTTTCTTAATGGCAGTGGCGTATCCAGACACAAATCATGGGAGGGGTAATCCAACCATGTCTTAGTCACACATTTTCTGGACTGGAGTAAAAAACAGCTCACAAAATCACAAACTTTAACAAAAATTGGAAGTCGGCTATAAACAGTAATCATGAATACACAAAAAAATATCTTGATTCAGTGGAAACTTGAATTTTAGAAAATCAAATATTTAATTAAATTCATTTGCAATCTCTTGTCTTCTAATGAAAATAGCAGAAACTCTTCTTTTAAACTGTCATATGATAAAGAGTGCTGGCATATAGTTAAACAAGCTGTAATATACAGAAATATTTTGATGCGTCCATGGTTTCAACATACCTCTTACTGATCCTCATTATTTTAGAGCTTCAGAAATATTTTTATAGTGCAACCACATTTCTCGTGCCTAGCACTGAGGACGAATCTAAAGGCTTAGAGGAATGCAAAATTGACTGACAGGTTGAGATTTGGTTACCACACATCCCTGCGATGCTCCTTTATTGTTAATTTTATTTTCACCACAAAGTTATTACCCCTATTTTAACACTGGACTCATTGAGTCAGCCCATCTGTGCACAGCTTCCCATGATCGCAAGGAACTTAGTTGAAAAATAATCGATTCCCACACCTAAAAAAATTGTAATATGTCCTTTTGAGTCTCTAACTTAACTTTATAATTTTATTTTTGCGTTAACTTTCTATCTTCCCCTCATATTTAATCTTCTACACAACCGATCCTTAGTTTAAACTTCTTCTAAATTCCCAGAAAATGCCCAACATTATGAAGTAACTCTAACTATACGACTACAAGGAAGCAATGCTTTTATTTTTGTTGATTTATAATCTGCTTCTGTTAAACGTCATTGCAAAACTCTATTTGTCCTTCACCAACAACCAACTAAATAAATATTTCTCCATGTATGCTCAAAATTATTTACAGAAACATATGGAGGGATAGATCTGAAAATAGAATTTTTAACTTATTCGCTAGTAACTGATAGATCTTTTCAATTTGCTCGCCACTTTTTTTTCCAATCTTTCAATCAATGAAAAAAATAACTTACTTGTTTCAAGTTTTTAAAAAAGCTTTTATAAAATGTTCGTTTTAAATTCATCCCCTCTGCAGAAGAACAAAATTGTGATGGCATGTTTTCGAAATAACCCCAAAATTGAGTACAAGATGGTTGTCAACTGCTAACGCATAGCGACAGTGCGACATTAAAACCCATCCAACCTCAATTATTTTAAATTTACCAATTTTTATTGTCTGTTCGTTTCAATTGTGTTGATTTTAAGAATTGTTCTTTTGAGGTCTTTCATTTCTGTAGAAGGTCAGTTTCTGAATACGAATTTTTACTTCACAGGACAGAAAAGAACATTTCCCCATAGTCAATTGATGAATTTTACATTTAAAAAATCTGTTATTGATAAAACACGATTTTTGCAGTCGACTGTCGAACTAGTTTGCCACAACTAAATAAGTACATTTACTACTTATTAACAAAATTCACATTTTTTCAAAGCTGATTTCCAAAATAAACTATTATTTCTCAACAAAACTATGAAATTTCTCCTTTTTAGATACCGAATTTATAAAATATGTCATACTTTGGTGAGCTGTTTCTACTATTGGTAACAAAATAATTTGAGCGCTAGGAATAATTCCTGTATTAAAAAAGTACACTTAATACTGTTTCATTAAATAAATCCTTGTCAAATCCTGTTCTTAGACTGACTAAGAACATGACTCGACAAGGATTTACTTAACAAAGCAGTATTAAGTGTACTTTTTTTTAAATATAGGAATTATTGCTAGTGCTCGAATGATTTTGCTGCCAACTGTAAATAAGGTGTTTACACAATGAGAGATCAGACTGTAGGAATCTGATGTAAGGAGGAGGGTACCGCCGAGATGAAATTTCAAGATTTTGCAGGGATCAGTTTTATTTCAAGGGCAGAGCAGTTAGAATTTTCTCGGTCTTCAACCTGCTTAGTATTAAATATAAAAACGAAATTCAACAATAGTCATTATGAATATCCAAACTTAAATCCTTCCCAGCTTGAATGGGGGGGGGGGGCTGTGGATACGGCAGTGCTTAATGGTCTACATTGCTCTGAGGATTATTAAAATGTCCTCAGAAGCAATTTACTTCCAGTTGGAAAATATCTTATGGGGGGAAACTGGAAATTCCAACAGGACGATGTGTCGATTCACACCTCTTACTCAACAAAAGCTTGGTTTATACAGAATCAAGTTATAGATATAGACTGGTCTGTTATCAGAATGTAATTGAAATGCAACTGAAAACCTTTGGGGAGTACTTGTACGAGATGTGTATTCCCATAGTCTTCAGTTTTTGATTATTCAGAAATTTAAAGCAACAAGTAGAGCAGAAAAAAGGTTTAATTTTAAAAGGTTTTTATTTTAATTAATTAAGTATAGCAGAGTTTGTATTTTTCCCAGCCACACATTCTGTAAATCTAGTTCTAAGCATACCTGATAGGATTTTCAAGATAATTCCACGGAATAGATCCAAAATTTGTATTTAAATACCAAATACTTGAAAAGTTTTTATATTTTTGAGGCAGTATATTTTCTTTATTTCTTTACAAAAATTCTGCAAAATCTATACTGTATTTCTTTATTGTAATATGCTTATATTATGATGCCATATGCTTATCATTTTTTTACTTTCTGAACACTATAGTGAGAAAAGTATTGTAATCATGTCAAAAATCTAAGTTTGAGATCTTGTTATTTCTACACATTTTGAGGTCCTCTGAATTCATATTTACTGTTTTTACGATGGTGTATGTGTGTATGTATGTGAGTGAACACGATAGCATCTAAACGCTTTATTCAAATAGGCTAAAAGTTGGTATGTATGTTATAGGTCACCATAGCATGAACCCTATTTATTTTGGTGAATCTAGCGATCATAGTTTTTTTACAGGGACACAAAGAAAAGTGATTTATCATTATGGTCTATGGGCCCAAATTCTTTAAAGTATGATAGCATCTAAATACCTTATTCCACTGAGCTGAAAATTTATACACAAGTTATGGGTCATCATCGCACAAACTATATAAATTTTCCTGAATCTAGTATTTATAGTCTTTTTAGAGAGACACAAAGAAAAATTCTTTATCATTATGATCTACACGGGCCAAAATTTTTTAAACTGCAATAGCCTCTAAATGCCTTATTCAGTTCAGCTGAAAATTTATATACATGCTATAGGTCACTGTTGCACATAGTGCACAAATTTTTGTAAATATAGCATGTATAGTTTTTTACAGGGACACAACAAAAAATTCTTTATCATTATAGCCTATAGGCTGAAATTATTCAAAGTGTGATAGCGTCTAAATGCCTTATCAGATTGAGCTGAAAATTTATATACGTGTAAAAGTCACCGTTGCTTGAACTGTATAGCTCTTGGTGAATCTAGTACTTACAGTTTTTTTACAGGGACACAACAAAAAATTCTTTACCATTATGGTCTATGGGCAGAAATCATTAGTGTCTAAATACCTCATCTGATTCAGCTGAAAATTTATATATGCAAACTGTAGGTCACTGTCGCACAAACCATAAAGATTTTGGTGAATCTAGTACTAAACATTTTTATAGAGACACAAAGAAAAATTCTTTATTATGCCCAATGGGTTCAAATTATCTAAAGTGCAATTGTGTCTAAACTCCTTATTTGAATAAACTGAAAATTCATACACATGTTACAGATCGCAGTCATACAAACTGTACAGATTTTGGTGAATCTAACACTTACAGTTTTTTTTACAGGGACACAAAGAAAAGTACTTTATCACTGTGACTTATGGGATCAAATAACTTAAAATGTGACAGTGTCTAAATGGCTCATCTGATTGATCTGAAAATTTATATGCATGTTATAGATAACCATTGCATGAACTTTATACATTTTGGTGAGTCTAGCACTTATATATTTTTACAGGGACACAACGAAAGTTTATCATTATGATCTATGGTAGAGGTGCACAACCTGCGGCCCACTAGCCATCAATTTGCGGCCCACAGAAGGACAGATATTTTCGCACGCATTAGTCAACAGTAGGAGAGAAAAAATGAAAAAGAAAGAAAAAATATTTTATTTATTGCATTTGCAAAACTGGCATTCAGAAAAACTTTTTGTTGTTGTTGTTGTTTGCGGGGGGTGGGTGGGAGGAATTGTTGGTTTATTAAATGTTTAATTTATGTATTATAACACATTTCTGTTTGAGAGCTAAGTTTTCGATTCAATTTCTCAATAATGTAACCCACAGTATGTTCCTTCATTTTTTATTGGAAAAATCATGGAATAATCTATTGGTAAGTGATCTTTATCTACCTGAGAAGATTAAAAACTGAAAAATGTAACAATTAGTAAGTAAAAGCTTCTCCTCCCCCCCCCCTTTAAAAAAAAAAAATCTTTCTCTTATGTGTGTTAAAATTAATGATAAAGAAACGTAAATTTATAATAGTAATTACTTTCTATTAAAAAACTTCAAATGTGCAGTTAGTCAGATTTATTTCTGTCCAGAGACACAAAAAAAGAAATACAAGTCCGGTGGGTTCTTACTATTTTGTAAAACTGATAAAAACACCGACCATGGTGACCATCATTTATGAAGTTGCAAACAGAAATGGGGCAGCGGCTAAAAGAATGTGTAAATAAAACCAAGATTTTCAGTGGTCGTGCAAATACTTTGGTTACATTTGCAAAAATATAAGATATATCACAGATTTTCAGCAGTATATTCAGTTGTGTATGGTAACTATTATGATAATTTAGCTGATTGCTAATGGGGACATAACCAGAGATATTACTAGGATTTTTTCCTAGGAGTGAAAATATGCCTTGATCTCTTTTGAAGGAGTGAATTTGGCATTATTAGGAGTTAAAAAAAAAGTGGAAGAGAAAAAAGTTGATCTTTCTTGAATTCATGCTAAATTTTACTTCTTTCTTAATAAGTTCAAAAATAAAATAAATGTATATAAACTCATGTTATAAGTTTCAATTATGAGTTCAAGTTATATTATATGGACTGGCCAATTGTAATAATATTCCTTTCATCATAATTTGTACAATATAGTATCAGAACTCAGAATATGAACATAATGTGACTCAGTTTATAAAATACAATGAACATTGAAAGATAAGGCCATACATGAATCTGAGAAATTCTGTTACTGATGCAAATGTTTACAGTTTTACTCAAAATAATTATTTTAATTATAAAAACTTTTTATAAAAAATATTAATTGATAAAAAAAAAAAAAAAAAGTATGCAGAACATTGAACTGTAGAAAGAATATAAACTTTTTCAGACGCATTTGACAAAATACACTGAATTTAACCTAAAAATACAAAGCGTGAAAAATACTCATGATTAAAATTTTAAGGAGTATTTTTAGATTTCAATGCACAAAATATGCTTGTGGAGGAGTTAAAAATATCTCTGAACGTAACTACAGATGTTATCAGCAGCAGGCATGTAGGAGACTGAGGCTGATTTCCAAATTTGTCTAAAGGGTCCCCTTGGTCGCTGTCATAAGAGTTTAGTAACCAAATCCTCATTAAATTCAATAAGACTTTTGCAGACCATTGTCTTTCTGTTACGCCAGAACAGGAAGATGACACAATACATTGTTTGAAATTCATGTGGAAAATGACAATTAAAACCCTGAGAAGCTTTTTCACATACAGATCTTGCCAGTGTCATCTAATATCTCAAAGCGGTATTTTCATACCCACTTACCTGCACTAAAACTGCTTGTTTTAGTACCCTCTATCTGCCTTTACATTTGTGCTAGGTGTTTTTGAGAATCCTAATATAACCTTCCCCCTCCCCCCTTACTCTGCAAAGCAATACATTTTATTTATCATATATATATATGGATATACACTCCTTCTCATATTTATAAGGACACTTTATATTTTGAAATAACTAATGTAAAAATAATTGTGAACAAGATTATACTAAGTGCACTTAATATATCTAATATTCTAAGAACCAAAACTGCTATAATTTTTTTAATATGAAACAAAATTAATAAAAATAATGCAAAATATTTTTTTCTCCACGTTTTTAGATATTCATAAATATAGGGACAATCAAGTTTTTTTCGTTTTATTTCACTTACAAGTGGATAAATTATAGTTGACATGCGAATTTGTTAACTACTGGGCTAGATTAATTCATATAAAGCCTTCAATTTTTCTTGGACGGACATTACTGATAATTCCTCAAAAAAAAAGAACGTTCATGTAGTGAAGTATGATAAATGTGTTTTTTAAGTGGAAGGATAATTTCAATCCGCTGAATTTCTAATGAAATTCGAAGATCTAAAATTGCTGAAAGAAATGTGATCAAACGTTGAACTGCTGATTCAATAGGAGAGAGATCTGATGAAAAAGCATAGTTGTTTTACAGAGATCGAAGACTCATAATTCCTCTTACTATTCTACTCATAATGACTGCTGCTGAATTTGCTCGTAATTTTTAACGAAAGTTTGGGGTCCACATTTATGCATGCTTAAAATAATTAATAATATGTTAAAATGAATAAAAAGCTGTAATAATCAATAAGCATTTAATGGGGGAACGAACGTCTGTGTTAAAGTTGAATAAAGACAATATTAAATGGCAAAATGTTGCATTTTCGCATGAAAAACATTTTATTTTTGATTAATCAAATGGTTTTAACAGTTACTGGCCCGATCTGAAGATAGCGAAAGACAGAGCAGATTTTCTAAAGGCAGATATGAATCGGGCATTTTAAAGGTGGATCTATGGTGCTCTGGGGAGCTGTTTCTACTGAAGGCAGAATAAATTTAGTATTTTTTTCTATTATTATGAACATTAGAGAATATCCGCAAATTTTAAACTTGGAATTCTCAGATTTTTGTTAGATTTTGGGGGGTAATAATAATTTTTTCAACAAGACTTACATTTTTGCTCTACTTCTAGAGCAATAGGAAATAGTTTGAAGAAACAAACTTCTGTATTGTTGCCTTTCCCGTGGCCTAAAAGTTGAAAAAAACCTTAACTTATCATTTTAGAAAAGTGCATGCAGGTGGAAAGCAATTTTAAATAGCTTAAATGTATTCAGAATATTATCTATACTGTATGAAATGGTATTGAAACTGAATATTAAAGAATATATATATATATATACCATAGAGAATGTCTGACTGTTTCACCCTAAAAAGAGACCCCAAAAAATATTAATTTAAAGAATAATTGAAAAAAAATACTAAGATTCGAGCTGCCCTTATAATTGTGAACACCTGAAAAATCCTTTTTTTGACCGTATTTAAAGTTTTTTAAGATAGAAAAATTATAAAACTTTTTAAATATCGTCTATTAATGAAATTCAAATTAATTAAAAATATATTTGTTTAAATAATAGTGTTCAGCATTTAGTTAATATAAAAAAACGGGTGTACTTATAATTATGAGAAGGAGTGTATGTATGTAATTCTTTTCTTACTATTCAATAACTTTATGATTATTACACCTTGAGATTTCACTTGACTCGCTGATTGAAAATTTTTATAAAAATTTTATTATATATATTTTAAGAAACACACACATACATACATATACCGATATGTATATGTTATACAGCAAATACATCTGCACAGTTCCATTCTTTTATATTACCTCGTCTGTGGCCCTTCATGTCCCACTCAACAGCGAGAGTGGCCCACCAGCCAAAAAGTTTGTGCACCCCTAATCTATGGGCTCAAATTATTTGAAGGACAATAGTATTAAATTAAACAACATACTATATAAAGAAAAGTATTCATACATCCTATTATAATTTTCTCTTTTGCTTATTTAACAATTTCTCTTACTTTCATTTATTTATACAACCGTTAATTACTTAATGTTTGGAGAGTTGAATGGAGTCACTCCAGATTTTTTTTCCCCCATGATTATTGCTTCATGTTTTGAACTGTTATTTAAAAAAATCACTTGCCTCCATATTTATGAAATGAACTGTACATTCATTTCTCTATAGAACAAATAAATGAACCCAATTTCATTAAAATTTTGGAGGGTCTGGTTGAAAATGTTGCTTTCTTGTGTTGGTTTGAAGTGGAATGTCCCTCATGCTAGTTTCTACTTTTAGTGAATGTCAATTAGCAGATACTTTAATTTAAAATTTTCATTGCCATTGGTAAAAATTCTATTTAATTTATAAATTATTCCTATTTTATGTGAATAAAGTAACAGGTAACTGCTAGTAATTAATAAATTATTAATTAGAATAACAGCTTACCTTTCACATCTTTAGCATCAAGATCTCCAGCCTTCTGAACACCAAAATCAATTATTTTATCGATAATCATTTTTTCACTCTCAGGAATGATCTAAGAACAAAATAATAATAGCTTGTGTAAAATAGAGAAACAGTTGGTATATGTATATATTTAAACCCTCTCATATACACTATAAACCTACATATACTACAAAGCATATCTTTGATAACTAAACACTTTAAAATCAGAAGAAAAAAAAAATAGATTCAATATTTTTGCATAATGTAATCTTTAACATATTATAGCATATGCACAAGCACAAGGATACTAAATTTATTAAATAATAATAAAATACACCGTAATAATGTATGTAATATTAAAAATGCTGTAGCAAATAATTTCTACTGTGAAATACAAACTTTTTTTTTAAAGTAATAATTAAATTAATATTTTAGAATTAATAACTGTAAGTATAGCAAATTATAGATACATAAAACTTTACTTTAATATCATCTTCAGTAACATAGCCAACATAAACAAGCCACCATGGTTCAATTTGTAAAGTTTGAACAGGTTTAGGGGGCAAAAGTTCCCTGATGGGTTTTCGGCGAACTCCAAAAAATTTCTATAATATAAATAAGAATAGACAATGATATATTTTCATGCTGAATAAGCAAGGAAATTTGTAAGTCATATTTTTTTTTCTTTAAAAAAAGAAACTAAACAACATAAAATGATTGACTTCTGTGCAATAGTATTTGATAAAAATAAATATTTTATACAGAATATGATAAAATAAAAATTTTCAGAACAGAGCAGACAGTTCCTTATACACTACCTTTCCATAAATGACCAAACACTTTCAATTTAAGACATTTTGTCAAATATCTCAAAAAGTACAAGATGAACCATCTTGGAGCTTTAGGAGTATACAGAACATGTTATACCTCATATATCTCAAAGAAAGTTTTCCCTTGAAAAAAAAAGGGGGGGGGACCAGTAAAAAAAATTAAAGAAAAATTAAAATCTTTGGTATTGCCCTATGAAAATTAATGTTTGAAATATGTTGTGGCTGTAGCATGTGATTATGAGGCTTCTTCTCCTTAACAACATAAATTTTTATGAGACTACCACATATATTCATGGAGATATAGTACTTATTTTTGTGCATTTTTAAAAAATGCACAAATAGTTGCCACTTTTTTAATTATAACACTTCCCAGAGCAAAAAGACTTTTAGGAAATTTGGCCTACTACATTAGACACAGTATGCTGCAATCAGAATGCAAAAATTTTAAATATTTATTAAAATATGAGCACTTCCATTAAATAATTTTCAACTATGCATGTACAAGCTTTAACAAAATTTCATTTTCATAATTTAATAGCTAAAAATATTGAGCTACTTATATGAAAATCTTAAACAAATATCATGTGGATTCAAAAATTTGTATGTGATAGAATGAATTGAACTGTAAATTCAATCCATCTAAATAGAATATCTAAACTATAAGGGGTTTTACTCATATTTTTATTTAATCAATGGTAATACTGTGTGCGTTGACTGTAAATAAATATTGATAAAACCTTCTTATCTTTCTTATTTTTGAAAGGAACTGAAATTCAGTTCATTCTATCATGTACAACTTTTTGAATTTAAATGGTATTTGTTTGTGGTTTTTATATAAGTAACTCAATATATTGGGCTATTAAATTATACAAATGAAATTTTGTTAAAGCTTACACATGTGTAGTTAAAAATTATTTAGTGAAAATGCTCATATTTCATTAAATATTTAACATTTAAAATTAATTAAAATACAACTTAATCTTTCATACAGGAAGCTTTTCATGACGCGTCTATCTCACCATTAGCTATCTTGTTTGGATTGCCTTTCTCACATGTTTTTGTTTGAGTCTGAAGTATATAATGCCACCTGGTAGGTATAGTTAAGTGTTCTATGATATTACACGAGGATGGGATGGAAAGAATCTTCATTGCTTTATAGCATAAGAGTGAGACCAGTAATCTGCTTCACCCTTATGCCATGAAGCTATAAAAATTCTTTCCAGCCCCTTCCTCGTATAATATCATGGAACATTTAACTATACCTACCAGGTGGCATTATATACTCCAGACTTAAATAAAAACATTCAAGAAAGGCAATCCAAACAAGATAGCTGATGGTGAGGTGGATGCATCACAAAAAGCTCCCTGTATGAAGGATTAAGTTGTATTTTAATTAATTTTAGGTGATAAAACTTTCATTTTATTGATGATTAATATTTAACATTTTTGCTTTCTGATTTCAGTATGTTGTGTCTAATGTAATATGCCAAGTTTCCTTAAAATGACTTTGCTCTAGGATTAATACCCTGAATATTATAATTTAAAAAAAGGTCATTATTTCAGCATTTTTTTTTTTTTTTTTAAGTACTAGATATTCATGAATATATGTGGTAGCCTCAAAAATTTATATAGTTAATGAGAAGCCTCATAATCACATGCTACAGCCACAAAGCATTTTAAGCATTATTTTTTACAGGGCGATTCCAAAGATTTCCATATTTCTTTAATTTTTTACTGGTGCTCGTTTTGCTTTAGGGACAACTGAAATTAATGAAGTATAACCTATTCTTCACACTCCTAAAATTTCAGAATGATTCGTCTAGTACTTTTTGAAATATTTGACAAAATGTCTGAAATCGAAAGCGTCCAGTCATTTATGGAAAGGTTGTGTATTACAAGAAAAAATATATAATAAAATATAATTATTTATTTTTGGTTGTCTTCATTTTAGTTCAAAATTGAAATTATTGAAGAAAATTAACAAATCAAAATATACTTAATAAATTGAAAATAAGAAAAAAAAATATATAAAGAGGACACATTTCCAATCCTTTATTTATTTTTTAACCCAGATTAAGAAAATAGATGTAGCTATGGCAATATTATACATTATCGATACAAATAAATGTAATAGAATTATTAAATATCATTTTTTTTTACCAACAGATTGATAACACAGACCTACAAAATTGAAGTTGACAAAATTTGATTTGATGATTTTAGCTGAACTTTTATGTTTTTTGATGTGCTGAAACCAAAAAAGCAGCCCATTTTTCTCTATCACATATAGATTTTTACAGGCAAAGGAATAAAAAAATATAGGAGTCTAAAAGAAAAAATAAAAGAGTTTAATAGAAAAAAATACAGGAGTTTAAAAGAAAAAATATATAGGAATTTCGAACGAAATATAGGATACATAGTAGTTCGGAGCACATGTACACAAACAAAACTGAGTACCATTATCCATAAAATTCTAAAATGTGTGTACCCAATTACAGCCCTAATAACTTCAATTTTTAATAAACATCCTATAATTTCAAAAATACAATAACGTATGCACGATTCTATTAACACATTTTAGAAAAATAGCCATCATTTAATCCCATATGAAAAAATTAGATCAACTGGAATTTTGCTCACCTGCGGAATCTGATTTAGATCAAGGATTTCAGTGCATGGGCCTGCACATTCACTTTGATAAGGGCCTCCAAATCAGAGACTATTACCTCAAGGGCCCTCTTCACTCACCGCCACCGGAAGCCGAACCTAATGTTATTCTATGGGAAATTTTTCTTTACAAATAACTTATTAACTAATACATATTTTTAAATTCTGTTTTCACATTCTGAAAATTCCCAGCTGTTAAATTGACGCACCTTTTCTAAAAAATTATATTTTAAATTTTTTATATTTTATTTTGAAGCTGCAAAATACGAATTTTCAATATGTGAATTTTTTTCATTTTGCAATTTAAAAATAAAATATTAAAAATTAAAAAAATACATTTTTAAAAAAGGTCCGTCAAGTTTAACAGTTGGGAATTTTCTGAATGTGAAAACAGAATTTAAAAATATGTATTAGTTAATAAGTTATTTGTAAAGAAAATTTCTCCATAGAATAACATTGGTTTGGGCTTTCGGCGACGGTGAGTGAAGAGGGCCGTTAAGCGACAAATCTGTCACTTAAGGTAACAAGTGACAAGTCTGTCACTAAAGGTTTAAGTTGACAAATTGGTCAATATTATTAAAAAACAAAGAATTTTTTTTTTAGGGGGGGGGGGGACGGTAGTGTAAACAAACCAAAGAGTCAATAAACTTATCAAACAATTTTGAAAGGCACTCTTATTCTATATTAATATTATACATAAAAGAATGAAACTACTCCATTCTTCTGAAAGTTCAACTAAGTCAAGCTTTTAAAGTTAGTAATGTTGGTAAGTAAATGGGCATATCACACGGGAGCATATATACTCAACACAACATTATACACAACATGTTCACTCAGCGTCGTTCAAAGTTGGGGAAACTGAACCAATGAGAAACCGATCAGCTGCCCCGAACTGATAGCGTGATGTATTCCCTTCCCTAAAGGAATTCCAGGAAAAAATCATGTCTATTCCTCCTATTGGTCAATTTTGATGAGCACACTCAACACAGTCAGCTTTTTGTAAATGGCTTAGAAAAAGTTGATCATCTGAAAATGTGCTGTCCTTGAACAAGGTCAGATTGAGTGTGTTGGATATAATGTTGTGTTTAGTAAAAAGATGAGCGAAAATCTCTCGTGTGATATGGCCAAAACATGTCTTGTGAGAGCAAAAATATATTGTCGTAAATTTGGAAATTGATGAAAGGATTTTTTATTAGCTTAAAAAGTTCATTATAAAGAATATGAACCAACGGTTTTTCTACTTGTATAATTTTCAAAAAAAATTCTAAGCTTTCACCTACCAATTTTTTATAATGTAAACATGTCAAAGTGGTAGAATCAGTAAGAAAAGTTCTCAGGAATCGATATGAATGGGATTGCAACTGGCTCTTGATCTTACTTTCTGGTATAAATTTCAGGAAATATTCATTTAATATTTCTCACTGGTTGATAATTCTAGAAATGACTGGTATCAGTGTCATCCACCTATTATTTACAAATCTCATAATTTCTCCTTTCTTAGTTCCAACTTCGATTTGGACACCTCTGAAATCTTCTTTGCAAGCCGAATATTTATGAAGAAATTTAAACACAGTATCCAAAAAATCTTCAATATCCCAGTGACTAACTACTTGAGTCATTAAATTCTTGAAGGAATTATGCACAATATACAAGTTACAAGACCTATGATAAGAGGCAGAAAATCTCTATCATTTAGTTCACTGTCAATTTCTTCAAGTCATTTTTGGTTAACAAGTGGTCCATCAGAGCTTACAGATAACAATTTATTAACTGGTAACTTATCAAGTCTACAAGTTTCAAATATATCTTGTTTTTCAAAATATCTGCTTTAGCATGACCCACTTCAAAAGCTTGCAGGAAGTTACTAACAATTTGGTTACGCTCTTCATCCCAAAATTTTATAAGTATATCTAGTTGTTTTTTTCCATTATCAGTTGTTTCATCGAAAGCAGAGAAAAGAAATTAGTTCATAAATCTTCAGAGTATTATTTGTAGAGTAACTTTTTGTAGTCTGGATATCATCTAACAGTAGACGTAAAAAAAAAATATAGGAAATATAGGAGTTGGTGTAAAAATATAGGAGAATATCTGCCAAATTGAGAAAATATAGGAAATATAGGAGGACTATGAGGCCTGTTTTTATCAATACAGGGTGCTTACTGACTCAATTTCTTACATGTACCATCATAACAATAGGTAGGTTGGTTGGTTGGTTGGTATGGTTTTACATTGCACTAGTGCTGCACTATTACAACAATAGATATCCATAATTAATTAACCATGAAAACATACTTTAAAACATACCATATAATTATATTGGTGGAAGAGTAATGGAAGAAATTACATTGGTAGGCACCCTGTATTGACAAAAATCTATACGTGATAGAGAAAGACTGACTTCATTTTCAGTTTCAGCACACCAAAAAACATAAAGATCAGTCAAAATTATAAAATCAAAATTTTACATGTCGACCTGTGTAATTATTTATTAATCACATTATTAATTATTACAAATGAAATTGTCAAAGATATTGTGAGAACAATCTCCAGCTGAAGATAAACATTTTACCCAGATGAAGTACTTTGGAATTCATACTTTGAAACTATGTTGTGTAGAATATTCCACTATACATAACATATAGATGTTATTAATTTATTATAACAGAATATTGTGAAGGTCACTAGCGGCTCACAGGTATTATATTTATCTGCCATTATCCACAACATTTTGTGCATTGGAACTGCTCTGATATAGTTGCACTAAGTATTTACAATTGACAAACAATATTGATTTTACTAATGATGGTTTGTTGAGATGTGCATAATTTTTTATTTATTTATTTATTTATTTATTTTTTTTAAAGCTTTGTCATGATAAAATGTGTGCAGGCAAGATGTTAAAAAAAAAAAAAAAAAAAAAAAAAAAAAAAAGGGTTTTATTAAGCAAGTCTTCATGCAATATTTCAATTAAAAAATGGCAGGCATATGACTTTCTTTTTTCAACTTGCCTTCAATCTTTTATGTGTATCTTTAATATTTGATTTGTGTTAATCTCATATACTCCAGGATATAAATTTTTATTGTTATGTTATTTTGTGTTATAACACCTTTGCAACTTCCCATTCAACAGAGACAGCGTGTCTTCACATTCATATGCCTGGTAAATATTTAAAAAAAAAAAGATTTATTTAGATCACTTGCGCAAATAAAAGTTATTGAAATAAAGTGAAATTAAATTACCTTCGCTGGAGGAAAACATTATTGACTATTTTTCAGACTGATTTATTATTATTTAATTTACTCATTTTTACAAGGGACGCTATTTTGAAATCAGCGTAGTAATACTATGTTTGTGCGAAGCTATAGGAATTTTCTAGAAAGAAATTTGAAATTGCAATTAGAAATGATGTCATCATTTTTGATTAGCAAAATATGAAAGTTAGAAAAATTAATAATCTTATTTTTAGATTAGTTGAGCACACGTCTAAATAATTTTAAGACAATCTTAATCTATTATTATTTATTTTTTGACTGGAATATTAGTTTGTTTACATCCAGAAACGCCAGTTTGTTTACCAAGGAAAAAAAAAAAAAAAACATTTTCATAAATATTAAAAGTTACTTATCTATGGAATTTTGAGTACTTTAAATAATTAATTGGGGGAAAATAAATTTGTAAAAGCCAAACTATTTTTTGAAAGTTTTGAGAATAATCAATAAAATTAATCAGTATTAAAAATTTTCAATTTTAACAGAAGGAATGATGAAATTATATTAAAAAATGATATAATGATTTTAAATTTGAAAAAAATAAATGTTAGAAAAAATGAATAATATTATTTTTTAAATTATTAAAAATAATTTCTAATATTTTAATATTTATTTTTCAACATTTTGGGATTTAAGTAAGGATTTATCTCTATATATTAAAAAAAAGTTACTTTTGCTGACCTCAAATTTGTTTGTCTGCAACCGCATCTTCCCTCAGAGGGCAGAGTCCTTTGCATCATGAGAGGTATCAACGTGTTCCAAATGTTCCCAAGGAGGACATTTCAACTGCTTAGAAATTTCTATCATTTTAATTAAAGAAGTTATTAACTAGAAACGACTGGTTTATGAAGGTACTCTATTTGCCATCTTGAAAAAATTTCTCCCAGTGATGTTGTTCTTCTGTCATGAAGTCATTTTCCACGGGAAAATTAAAATATGATCTTAGGTAGGTAGGTTGGGTTTAACATCGCACCAGTACTGCATTATGGGTAATTGGCAATGGTCTGGGATGCATCCCTAGGGATGTTCCGAAGACATACTATCATAATTTTTATCTCCACAGAGGGGATGGCTCCCCCGCTCTGGTGATCCCCAGAGGTATAGTTTTGATAGGAACATGGAGGATTTTGCGGCCACGGCGGATTTTATGAGCACCAGCCACTATTAGTGTACACGACGGTTTTTGATTGGTTCAAGTATCAAACTTGCAATCTTCAAATTAAGAGCTCAGCTCTTTACCGACTGCAATACAGTGGCCTGAATCCATGGTTGTAAAACAGAAATAAAAAGGTTCATATACTAAAGCTGTAATGCACAATGGTCTAGATATTACAAATTTCTTTCTATTAAAAAAAAAGAAAAAATTACCGATTTTCAGCATAATTTTCATAAAAATAAAAATTAATAATATGGTATTAAGTACTATTTCTTTCAATTTGACATTGAATATGGGGATTTTCATAATATTTTTTCTGCTTTTGTCTTATGTTATGCACTATTAATATTCCTATTCAGCGAAAAACAAGGCAGCGAATAGGCAGACAGAGCTCTGCATGGGTTATAAGTAAAGTGAGTCAGGGGAGGTGAAGCCTCCCCCGGGGATTGGTAAGCAGAGTGAGCAGGGGGCAGAGCCCCCTAGTTCACTTAAAAAATGTTTTTGCAAATAATAATTTCCAATCTGAAATTTAAGTTACTTAATTATATATTAATTATTAACATAGTGCAATCAACTATGGACCTCATTCAGAATTCACTGAAGTCAAGTCACCATAACAGACCAAATAAGTTATTTGCTTTGATAAGAACATTTTTTTATGAGTGCATATTCTATGCAGACCACCTTTATTTATTTTTTTTTTAAGCTAAGCACTGTGTTGTTTTATTTATTTTTTATATATTTTAAATAATATACAAAAATAAAATGCAATATATCTGTAAGATTTACATATTAAATAAAATGTAAGCTATAAAAAACAACAAATCTTACTTTTGATGAACGACACTGATTCATAAGATCTATATATTGATTTCTGCCAATTCCTAATAATCGAAGACCTAGAGTAAATTATAATTAGTAAGAAAAACAAAGCCAAAAATTTTGCTTGAGATAAATATTTAAAGTATTATCACTAATTTAAATATATTTTTAAAAAGTAAATTATGATATAATAGCCAGATATTTTAGAACACTGGCTTCTCAAAGAGTGTATAGACAAAGGAAAAATAATCAACATTTTGAATGTCAAAGGAAATAATAAAATAGCAGACAGCTGTTTCAGTAGCATTTAGTGTACCGTCATCAAAGCACATAAAGAAATGAAAACAAAAGCTCTCCTATCTATATACAGTGAACCTTGAAAATTTGGAATCCACAGGATAACGGCAATTCCGAATCTTAGAGATTTATTAAAAACTAATAATTTATTATTATAATAATAACATACAAAATGCAATTTTTATGTTAGTGAATATAAACGATGATCAAATTGCAGGGCTCCCACTCAATTTTTGTTAAAAATGGGGAAAAAGATCATGAAACTTTTCATGAAAAAGAGGACCACATTTTTTGAAAAAAAAAAACGGGCTAAAGGGAACGACTTTCTAAGGAACAAAAAAAAGAAAGACCGTTATGGTATTAGCATATTACTTTAGCGAATTGTATTGCCAATAAAATAAATTGAAAAATTTCTACACTTTTTCAGCAACTTCTATACATAAAATCGCAATAGAAAGTAAAAAGTACCTAAATTAAACAAAACTTCAAAATTAAAGAGGCACATTGTAAAAACTTTCGATTTTACCCCCACCACAATAATCGTCTCTCATCCATTTCGTCATAAAAATGTGCTGTCCACTCTCAAAAAGCAAAACCAATGGTACACTTTTTTTTTTTTAAGGAGGGGGGGGGGGGGGTACATTACATTTCAATTCTAGAAAATTGAAATTTTTATTTCAATAATTTCTAGGCATTTAAAAAATTTTATTATATGATACTCTTGTAAGCGATTGTTGAAACATGAGATCTGTTTTGCCTCTGGCAAAATTTGAGTTATTGTTTTAAACTGGTGTTAGGTGTTGGTGTTAGGGATTAAGGCCGATTGACAACACTGGGGTCCTAGGCCTGAGGGGGAGTGCCTTCCGTGGAGGTCTTTCTACGGGGTCCTAGCCCGTATTTACGCAAGTTTCGGAGGAAACCACGGAAAACTCCGAACAGCTAGGCCGACGAGCGCGACCGGGGATCGAACCCGGCACCTCACGTCTACCAGCTTTGAGCGCAGAACCGCTCAGCCGCTGGTGGGCTGTTTTAAACTGAATCCCTAAGTATGTGATTAGTAATTACATACACAAAGAAAAAACATTTTTTGCATATCATTGCTGGAAAGGGGGGAAAAAAAATCTTTTTTTTTCATTAATTGATAAATTATGTGCAAATTCTTTATCAAATTGCTATTTTTTTTTTTTTTTTTTTTTTTTTTAAAGAGGTCAATAGAATAAATATATGCTGTAATTTTAATCACAACTAATTAGCAATTATTTCATTGCTTATCTTCAAATTTCATGTTTATTTTTTCAAAGCTGTTTTTCGATGCATGTGATCACTTCACTACAAATCCTCAAAATTTCTTTGTGTATGTGCCTAACTGATAGAATGTGCCATATTCTGGCAGCTGATTGCTGAAATGTAGGATCATTATGCCATTGATAGACAAAAGCAAGGTTTTAATTGCTAAAATTCTTGGAGCAATTTTGGTGTAAGAAAAAAAAAAAAAAAAAAACTCATTTTGGAGCATCAAATTGCCGTTTCAGAGCAGGTTCTTAGTTTGGAATATCAAAACTGTATTTTGTGGTGAAAAATATCCAGATTTTTAATAACATACTTTTGCTTAATTCTAACAAAAATTAATGTCCCCATGGATATGTGTTTGCCTATGTACACATCATCCTCAAATCTAACAGAAAATTCTCTTATCAGCTGATGATTATTTTATAAGCTATTTATTTGACAAATTATAATAATTATAGATTTTTGTAACTGATTGCCAAAATAAATGACTATTTCGCCACTAACGGAGAAAATTTATATTTAATTGCAACAAGTTGCTGAAAATAGGCTATTATTTTGCCCCTAATGCTTAAAATTTGCATTTTCTTTTCCTTTTTTCAAAGCTAAATCTCAAAATACGCGATATTCTGCGATCGATCGACGAAATACGCGATCATTTCAGTACTAACTTATAAAATTGCTCTATTTTTCAGATTCTCGGAATATCAAGTAATTTTGAGCCTATCATCGATATAAGCGATCATTTCAGCGATAACTGAAAAATTTCACGCATTTTTTTCAAAGCAGATTCCCAAAATACGTGATAGTATTGCGATTGATTGTCAAAATACGTGGTTTTTTTTTTTAATTCTATTTTTAATTCCATTTTTTTTCCTTTTTTTAAAATTGGCTCTTAAAAAAAAAAAATCACTTTTTTAAAACCTTTTTCCCTAAATCGGCAATTTTGCGATCGATTGCCGAAATACGCGATCATTTCACCATTAATGGATAAAATTCCTTTTTCAATGCAGATTCCTAAAATATATTATTTTTTGCTACTAACTGTCGAAATACGCGATTATTTTGCGACGATCGTCGAAATACGGGATCATTTTACTGCTAATTAATAAAATTCGCACTTTGATCAAAGCAGATTCCCAAAATACACGGTATTTTTTAGATTGATTGCAGTCACCTTTAAATGAGCGATTATTTAAAGGTGACTTAAAATCGGGGGGGGGGGGGGGGGGCTGATTTACGCTCGCGGAATTTTTGTTGACGGATATTTTAAATTTGGACGCGAATCTCGCCATCCTACGAGAGCGGACTCGTGAATTTCGGCTCTAAGCAAATTCAATGACTATTCAAAGAATTTCGCTTTTCAGAGAGACAAATATATATATATATATATATATATATATATATATATATATATATATATATATATAACGTAAACAGAATGAGGAATAATTTTATTTACATTTTCAGTAAGCGTACCTTCACGATCGCGCTCGCTATAGAAATTATCGGAAGAGTGAAAGGAAGGGGTAAAAGAGTAAAATAAAATGATCGGCTTAAAAAAGTTAGCTCCCGCTGTTAAAATTTTAACGATTTTCGGCATTTAGCTGAGCATCGATTAAAATTTTACGGTCGGTTAATTGCCTGTAAAAACGGACTTTACGGACCAAGTAGCGAAAAAACAGACATTTACGGACTTGAAGCAAAAAAACGGACCTAGTGGGAGCCCTGAAATTGGTAAATAAAAAAAAAATAAAAAAAAAAAAAAAAGAAATTAATATAACACTTACATTGAATTAAAATATAAACACATTAAAATATAATAAGCAACTGATAATGTCTACTAAATAACTATTAATAAAATATTCATTAAACAATACTCAAATAAAACTATGGAAATAAAGTAATTTTTATGTTGACTTTTCTGCTATGTGGATTATTGAGGTTGATTCTGAAGATGTCGAGGTAATGTGCAGGGATGGTTATTGTGCACTAACTGGTCTGGATCAGTACTTAGATTGTCTTTAAGATCCTTCATGATCCAAACAAAAGAGAACCTATGAAGGCAGTGTCTACTGTCTCTGTGGTCCCTTCTGATGCCTTGGTTGCCTCGGATTCTGCTGTGCCCCATGTTCACATGGATCTCCCTGTTTCTGAGGTATCTTCTGATGCTGAAGTAGTGCCTTCCCCATCAGCTTCCACTTCCTCTCAGGTAAGTTCCTTGGGTACTGCTCTGTGTCTGATCTTGCACTGGATTCTGAGTAAGAAGGCTTAATATGACCTGATTCGCCTCAGTCTGTGTCTGAGATCGATAAGGCTTTGGAGCTTTTGCAGGAGGACTCTCTTGAGATGGGCCATGATGAGTAACTCTGCCTCGTTTTTATGTCTTTTTTTCTCCTACTATGTATCAGATTAGTATAAGACAGTTGAATCTCCATCACAGCAAGGCTGTTTCTGCCCTTCTCTCTAAGAGGCTGGCTGATGGAGAATTCAATATTGCTCTTATTCAGGAATCTTGGACCCATCAGTGATGTTGCCAGAAAATTTTTCAGGAAGGGGCAAACTTAAAATTCAAAATTTCGCTATGTTTGAAAAGTTCAGTCAGGATAAAATGGTTGTTTTTGCTGAATAAAGTATCTTTGTATAAGCATCTGTTAAGACAAATTTTAATACATGTAATTTAAGCTATTTTAATTACAAAAATTATCCAGCTTGTTCGAAATCAACCCAAAATCGAAAAAATTATTGTCAAGTCAATTCAAACTCTACTCACAAGGAAGTGTTAGAGCAAACCTTTAAATGCAGGACGGGTCAGTATACCTCTAATTGACTCTGTAATAATAATATTATTTGGCTAATCAATTGAAATCTATTGCATAGTTTTAAACCTATAAATATAATTTTAAAAATCTTTTTTTTTTTTTCATATTACAATTTTCCAGGAGGGGGCAAGTGCCCCCCCCTTGCCCCTACGTGCCGACGCCCATGGAACCCGTGATGGTAAAGTCATTGGTCATAGCACTAAAAGTTTCAATATTTTGTACGACACCTTCTGTGATATGCCCAGGGCTTGCATTATTGCTGTCTGAACTTAATGCCCTTAAACTTGTGAACTTCCTGAATAAGGATCTAGTTGTAGTTAAGGTTAAACAGAAAGACAGGATTACTAATGCTGATTTTGTCTCTGTTTTGGCCTATCTTCCTTATGAGGAGACAGACCTTTGACTGATTTGGCTAAGGCTATTTTCAGTTACTGTTGTTCAAGTTTTAGGTTCATCTTAGGCTGTGATGCAAATGCTCACCATACTGTGTGGGGAAGTAGTGATTGCAACTGCTGTCAGATTAAGGGAATTTTTTATTCAATGTCCAGCAATAAGTGTTAATTGTAATGGCTGCCTAATCACGCAACTGTTAAGATTAAAATTGAGTGGTGGATATTGAATAAAAAATTCCCTCAGTCTGGCAGCACTGATTGTAACAAGTGCTGAGATGTGCTGATGAATCACAATTTATTTTACAACTTGTATAGCCTTAACAAAGGCAATGAACCTACTTTTGTTACTGTTAATAGAAGAGGGGCTTATTGATCTGACTTTGTGTAACTTTTTATGCATAGAGCGCATTTCTGATTGGAAGGACACACTAACCACTACCAAATGGACACACTAACCACTACCAGAAACCTTACAGACTGACACTATACCAATTTTGTGATTTTCGAATTATTCGCACCTCAAAAAATATATATAAAAAAAAAAAAAAAAAAAAACTACAACAAACATTTATTGTCTTTGGTAATCTTACAGGTGGCTTCGCTCCTGAACTTAAAATTAGGAGGGGATGCCCCCCCGTCCTTCCATGGTTCTGTTGTCCTTGTGTGTGTCAGGTTATGAGGAGTAAGAATTACATAGGAACTGGAGGTTAGAAAAGTGATTGCAACAGTACACACACACACACACAAATATATATACATATATATATATATAAATAAATAAAAAATAACAAACGGTGTAAAAAGACCTTTATTTAAAAAAAAAAAAAAACGTAATTGAAGTACAAATAAAAAATGTTATAACTCATAAAAGTGCTCAAAATGTGCCCCATTAACCGAGATGTGTGGTTCACATCGTCTTGCGGTTTTTTTTTTTTTTTTTTGCACGTGTACAAGTTAGACAAAGCTTATTACCCTCTAGCAGGTTACAATCCCATTTCTGACCCCCAATTCTTATGTAATTCTTACTCCACATGATCCGACACAATCACATGTGCCATTTGGGCATGACCTTTTAAATCCTCCTTTATATGTATTATTAAATGATTTATAATGATATTATCTATATTAAATTTAAAAAAAAGAAAAACAAGAGAAAAGTAAGAGCATAAAAATTTACAATCTGCAGCAGTAAAATTTGGAAGGGCATCATAACTCTTCTCTTGCTCCATGAGATCCTGAAAAAAGTAAATAAGGTAATTATTGCATCAATAAAAATTATTTATTACAGACTAAAATTTTCAAAGGGAAAATAAAATGGTGTTACTAAAATAAATACCTGCATTATAGAAATATAATACTGAAAAGGAGTAATGCGCATTCCACTAACAATAAAATCTGACAAGTGATAGGGATACAGCATCAAGTGCTCTTTACTATATTTGAGCAATTCTTCATAATAGCCTCTTTCATCTTTTTTTACGCTACGAACTGCAAGTAAATAAATAAATATTGCAATAAACAACTTATTGAATGGATCAACACAATTTATAACATTGCAAGAATTTATATGTAATTCATAATTTAACAATTGGAACACAAAATTATCATATGTATAAAAGGATAAATATTGCAAACTTTAAATTATAAGTATTTAAAATGCTACTAAACACACCATGAAATCTTAGTGGCAGAATATCATCAAGTTAAGTCAAACATGATCAAAGCATAAATGAAAAATTGAATTTTTCATTACCCAAAAAACATACTAAGAAATTAAGAACATTAATAAACTTTAGCTTTGATACCGTTAGTTTTACCAAGAGAAAAATGTGATCATATTTTCAATGCTGAAACTTCAAAGGTTAAATGGTTAAAAGACTGTATGTAGATCAATGGTAAGGGAAGAAAGAGGAGAAAGGAAAGAAGAGAAATTACAGTTAATATTTTATCTCTAGCAGTGAGCATGTTTGTGAAATGGAATAGATCACAGCATCCAGACATAAAAAACATGTTTTTAGTTAATAAAGCAAACTTACTATTATTCTGAAAATTGAATCAAGTAGATCATTATGAAACTCTAAGAGTAACATAGAAAAATGTCAATGTAATATAGCTTTACCACTGAAAGATTGAAAAAATTACCATTTAATGACAGTTGTTAAATATTTACACGTTCATGCTGGCGTGACCCACAGTTACAGTTAGCAGAAAAGTATCCGAGCACTAGCAATAATCCCTGTCCAGAAAAGTACTCTTATTACTGCTTTGTTAAATAAATCCTTGTTGAGTCATGTTTTTAGTCAGTCTAAGAACATGATTCGACAAGGATTTATTGAACAAAAAAGTTTTAAGTATACGTTTTTGATATCGGAATTATTGGCTAGTGCTCGGATACTTTTGAGTAGACTATGTAAACAAAATGCACCGGCGTGAATGTATTAAATATTTTGAAATACCTTCAAATTTTAATCGTCTCCGCAGTTAAAATTTCAGTCACTTTAAAAACTAAGGCATTCCTAAAACATTGGCACTCCTAGGCCTGAGCCTCATGGGTCTAAGCCTAAATCTGACACTGGGCCCTCTTTTTGAAATGAATAGGGCCATGTTTATCGGCAAAAGCGGACAGATTGGTGTAATTTAAACGGATGGTAAAAAATATGTTTGCAGCTATGAGAAGAAACAATTTGTATTTACCATTATTTTAAAAATAATACACAAAGCAATTTCATCTTGAAAGCTAATCAAACTAGCTTAAGCTCAATCCTGCTGTCAGACATGGTACAAGCTTACAGAAAAAAAGGCTGAACTTTTCATGACCCCCCCCCCCCTCTCAAAAGTGGTATCAGGCAACTGACACAATATCAATTTTTCAATAACAAAAATAATGTTAAATCTGATTGCATATATGTACACACAATAAACAAAATTGGAACAATAAATCTCATGTTGAATATCATATTAATTATAATTAAAGTAGTTGTAAGTGCTTAAAAAACAGACAAATTTATTACATATACTTGAAAATAAGTTTATTCTACAGAAGCATTGTTTGCTAGGGCAATTGATTAGCAAAATGTAGTTCAAGTTCATTAGGAAAATGCAGTTGAAGTGCTATTTTTTTTTTTCATTTTCTCCAAGTTTGAATTTGACATTTCTTGAAAGCTAATCACACAGAAATTGCTAATAATATATTGCACAAATTCAGGCTGACCCCCCCCCCCCCCATACACATGTCCAAAAAGTTTTAATGTGAATTTGCATTGATCCTAAGAATAATAATTTTCAAGCTTAAAAAGGCTGAATTCAGCCTTAAGGCTGAAAAGTAACATGCCTGTGCTATAAATGGTAGAGGAATATAAATTAAGTTTGCATACTATGATAAGTTAATATTTTTAACAGGGTTGGGTTTCTTCAAGGACAGTGGAAGAAACTGGAAAAACCCGGAAGAAATGGAAGAAACCAACCAAAAGACAAAACAGATGTTCAAAATTAAAATTTATGAATTACATAAACTCAAAGCGAAATATAATGTCAAATATAAACTATAATCAAATTAATATTAAAAATATTTTTAGAAAAATAAGTTATTTGATAACAAACTTTAAACATGTAACAGGTGATGGGTTTTTACTTTTCAATGCTAATATTTTTAGAACTTTTTGCATAGATACTATCTCATATTATTATACATTCAAACAGTACAAGTGATAAATAATTACGGAATTTTTAGCCATAATATTTGTACTTAAAAAAAAAAAATTAAGGATACAATTTTTGTATAAACTTGAAGCTGGTACCCAATGAGCTGTATCAATACGTACTAATAAATTTTAGAATAAAATATTTCTTCAATGTTAATAAACTAATCTATCACATTCATATATGATGGTGAATAATTTAAGCATATTCAAATAATAGGTATGTATAAAATGTAACCATATTTAAAAAATACAAAACAAAATATTTTTGAAGGTTCGGAAATGATATTCATCACTGATTAATTTTGTTAAAACATTGATGTAATAGTGGTTTGTTTTAAGCACTAGACTGTATGAATTTGTGAGCCATGTAAAATAAGCTGGAAAAATAAGATCAGTAAAATCACGGAAATTTTGTCATTTTGATGAAGTTAGCCTGTTTAAAACTAGAGTCAGCAGAAGATAATTCTAAATAATAATAAATGATTATTCAAAAAAAAAAAAAAAAAAAAAAAGATTTGTGTTTATCTATTACACGAAAAATCTAAAGTTTTTTATTGGTTTGGAAATTTTTTTAAATGGGCAGAGATTAAAAGGCAAAATTAACGGTTGCCACTGGCCAAACGGCAACTAAATTAAAAAAAAATGGCGATTAAAAAAATTATGTATTAATCACCACTTTCTATAATCACTAAAAAATTTTAAAAATCGAGTGACTATTGCCGATCAAATGTCTTGCAGAAGCCTTGTGATTTCTAATCTTCCTGTATCCACGGCATGAATGTCAATGTTCATTTTAAACTTTCTTTATAATATTCTACAACCTATAAAGAAGTAGAATTTTTAATATCTCACACTCATATAATTTTTTAGACCCCCCTTCCTCCCACTCCCTAATGATCAATGATCACACTCCCTACAGAAGCTTTATGATTTCCAGCCAGTTCCAGCTTTATGATTTCCAGATTTCTCTATCTGCAGCATAAATATAAATATTCATTTTAAACTTGCTTTATTATATACTAGAATCTATAAAGTAGAATTCAGAGCTGCCAAGTTTTTAAACTTTTAAATCAGAATTGACACCAGTATTTTAAAATGGAATATGTTATATATACTATTTTCGACAATTAATATTACCGAAAACAGCTATAAATTTTTTACGGTTTGAAGTCTCCCACCAAAAACAGTAAACTTGGTACCTATGAGAATTATTTAATATATCTCACTCAAAATTTTTTGTGATCTCCGCTCCCCCCCCCCCCCCCCCCCCGCTAATGATATATGATCAAACACTCCACAAAAGCATTGTGATTTCCAATCTTTCTCCATCCACAACATAAATGTAAATATTCATTTTAAACTTGCTTTACTAGATTCTAGAACCTATAAAGGCATAGACTTGTTCAATATATCTCATTCATTTAATTTTTTACCCCCCCCCCCCCACTCCATTTTAAACTAGTGGTCAATGATCAAATGTTCAGGCACAATCTTTTTCCATTATTATTAATATTTCTCTATAATATTTAATGAATATTTTACCTATTTAAGCTATTTGGCAAATGTGTGCATCAAAATTTGATTTGGCTTAAATGTGTATTTTTCAAAATTTTCCTACTTCCTTTATTTGGGGTAGAAATTCTTTTTCCTTCTAGTTCTCAAGTGGAAATCCTCCTATTTTTAAAACTGCAAAGTTACCAGCTAAGTAGGTTGTCTAAAGTTTCTGTATCTATACATTTTAAGAGGAAATACTTTAACTCTATTTGGAAAAAGAAAAAAAAAAAAGTCATTTAAAAAGTTGTGTTTTTAGAAATTAGGAAAAATAATTAAATTGCTAACTGTATTTACACAACCATGTAAAAGTAGTGATGATGCCAAATTGTGAATGATAACAGCTTATTTCAATGAATGAAAAAAAAAAAGTGCTATATAACTGAATTAACTAAAAGATAAGAACTTTTACTGTTATTATTAAGGTCCTAAACATATATATATTTAGGACTTTTAAAATGTGTGCAATAACAAATTACAATTTCATTGTCCTTGTGTTAATTTTCTTATATTTCTTATTTTTCTTGAGGTGAGTGACAATGCTTTTTTTTGCTGTCTGAAAGAAATAGCCTCAACTTATGAAAAGTGGCCACTAACTTAAAAAAAAAAAAAAAAAGTGGTTAATAATGAAATTGATAGTATACTGGCCACGGGAGTTTTGCCCTTTAGCAGAGAGAATACTGGAAACCAAATATTAATACAGATAATGAGATGGAATTTTTTCTCAAATAAATTTGAGACATTTCTATAAGACATGGGGAATAAAGCTGAATGCACCAACATTTACTCTAAGGGCAATGCTAATTAGGGCTATTTCTATACGAATGGCTGGAAACAGTCTGTTGCCATAAGAAGTTCATGCATCTGAATAACTGTTAATGGACTGTATCGCTGGATTTTCTTATTATAATAGTACACTTGAATAAATTTCCTCATAACATATTTCGCTATAATCACTGAATTAAGAAAAACTCTGTTTTTTTTTATGTTGATTAAAAGAACACAAGCACACATGGCCTCACTTCACAGACACCTTTATTTACTCTCCGGCAATCGCTGATCAAAACATAAACATACACACTCTTCTCTCTTGCGCGCTAGTAGCATCATCTATTGAATACGAAGATAGTTACATGTATGCCGAAACATACTCCCGGCCTTGAAACCAATCTTGACTCACTAAAACATAGCATATATACAACTTAATATAATATAGAAAACAGCATTATTAAAAATTAAATACAATTTTTAATATAAGCATAACATTCATATTTGAATTTATATCCACATTGCTGAGAGTCAAATTTACAAAAAAAAAATAGAACTCTAATTAGCCTTTAAAGGAAGAACACATATATCTCTAACATTTCTTTTAAGTACTTTCTTATTTGGCAGCATGACATTAATAACCCTAACTCTTTCATCCTGTCCCAAAATTATTTCTGAAATTCTACCAGTCAACCATTTTGTACTAGGCATATTATCATCTTTAATCAACACGAGTGAACCCACATTTACATTTTTTGGGGGGATCTCCATTTTGTACGTTGCTGGAGATTGTTTAGATAGTCTCTTTTCCACAACATCCAAATTTGTTGACTATACCTGGTAATTTTTTTCCATTTGTTGAGTCGATTTTCAGGAATTTCTACAATCTGGGGTTCGGGAATTGAGGTAAGGGGTCTTCCTATCAGAAAGTGACCAGGTGATAAGGTTTCGAAGTTATCAAAATCAGATGATAGGGGGGTGAGGGGTCTGGAATTCAAAACACTCTCTATCTCTAATATTATAGTTAGAAATTCTTCTAAAGACAAATGAGCATTCCCTATGACACGTTTCAAATGGTGTTTAAAGGATTTAACACCAGATTCCCAAAGACCTCCAAAGTTAGGTGATTTTGGAGGGATAAATTTCCAATCAATATTTTCTTCTGAAAAAAAATTAGCCAATGTTCCATCTGGATGTTTGACTAATTTATGTAGTTTTCTCAGTTCAATGCTAGCACCTAAAAAATTCTTTGCATTGTCACTGAATATTTTTGAACACCTTCCCCTACGACTGAAGAGCGCCTTAAACAAGCAATAAACGCATCTGAAGTAAGATCAGTTACAAAATCTAAATGTATGGCTTTTGTGCTCAGACACACAAATATACATACATATACCTTATTTAATGTTCCTTTCCGTTGACCCTTGAACTTAATATAAAAGGGACCACAGAAGTTAGTACCAACATTTGTAAAGGGAAAAGAAGGGGCAACCCTTTCTCTGGGCAAATCGCCCATTATTTGATTTTCTAATACAGGTTTGTTTTTGAAGCATGTAATGCATTCAAATACAACTTTTCGACAGACATTCCGACCATTTATAATCCAAAACTTACGTCTTATAAGGTATAATAATGTATGGGATCCCACATGCAAATACTTCAAATGATAATATCTTACAATAATTATGGTGAATGGGTGTTTATCAGGCAAAACAATTGGGTTTTTCTCATACGCACCAAGGACAGAATTCTTCAACCTACCACCTACCCGGAGAATATTATTTTCATCTAAGAAACAATTTAAAAATTTCAACTTACTATTATTTGGAACAATGTTACCTCTCTTAACACTGCAAATCTCAGAGTCGAACTCATCATGTTGTACATTTTTAATTAAGAATACCTCGGCCCTCTTTATTTCTTCCCAGGTAAGGTGACCCACAATTTTTTCCTTATTCTTGATGTTGTTTACAAATCTAAAAATATAGCACATAATATGAATAACTGTCATATAATTATTACTTAATTTAAGAATTTCATTAATTAAGGAAGCATGGTAGTTAAAAAGAGGAAAAGCAAGGGAAGAAAAGTCTTTTTTGAGTTCTTGTGAAACTTCCTCAAGTGATACTGAAGTTTCATTATAATCTTGAAAAATGTCAATTTTCTTTCTAAGGAACTGAGGACCCTTAAACCACATGTCACTACTTCAAAGAATGTCAACACTGGCTCCTCGACTAAGGAGATCTGCAGGGTTAAGAGACCCGGGACAATGAGCCCAAGCACTAGTATCACACAGACTTTGGATCTCTTCCACTCAGTTAGCTATGAAAGACTTCCAACGCTTACTTGATCCCTTTATCCAATATAATGTGATTTTAGAATCTGTCCAAAAGAATGCCTTTGAAGGTTTTTTGTGATCAACTATCGCCTTAACTTTGCTGGCAAGTCGTGCAGCAAGCAAGGCACCAATAAGTTCCAGACGAGGTAAGGTAATTAATTTTCTTCAAGGGAGCAACTCGACCTTTCGATGCCAGGAGATTTACTTCAATTTTATCATCTTTCACAACTCTGAGATATATAGCAGCACCATAAGCCTTTTGGCTTGCATCGCAAAAACAGTGAAGCTCTATGATGTCGATGGATTCTTCCTTCGAAGAATTAAGTATGTTTCTAGGAACTTGAAGCTCGAAAAGCTCAGTAATCTCAGAACACCACTTTAAACACACATTTCTAATATCTGAAGGTAATTGCTCGTCCCATGAAATCCTCTTCATCCACAAAGTTTGAAGAATGCATTTTACACGAATTGTAAATGGGGTGAGCATTCCAAGAGGATCAAAAATTTTCCCTATTGCTTTCAGAAGGAAGCGTTTGGTATTTCCATTTTCCTTTAATACATCTGCTAGGTTCTGCAATCCCATTATGAAACAATCTTCCTTAATATTCCATAACATGCCAAGTACCTTAGTTGTATGGGATTTTGAGTTGGCATGATCTTCTTGTATCTGAGTTTCGAACTTTTCACCTCTCCACAATTGCATTAAATCTTTATCGTTAGTTATCCACTTCCTTAACACCATACTAGCTTGACTCATAATAGATAAGGCTTCCTTAGAAATGTTTAATGCTTCTTGTAATTCATCTGCTCCAGATATAAAGTCGTCGACATAGAGGCTTCGAAGTAAGCAATCTGTTGTGTTCGGGTATTTATCTTGGAATTTTTCCAGATGTTTTTTTATAGTGGCAGAAAGAAGGAATGGGCTGCAAGTAACACCAAAAAGAACTCATGTAAACCTATAAATTTTAAGGGTGTCATTATCTTTCCAAAGAAATCGCACAGCATCTCTGTCCTTCTCAGCCAATAATATTTGAAGAAAAGCTTTCTCTATGTCAGCCACAAATGCAATCTTGTTGAGCCTGAAATTCACGAGAATATCAAATATATTTAAATTTAGATTTTGTCCTGACCAAAGACAGTCATTCAGACTTAAATGATGAAAATCATAACTTGAACTTGCATCGAACACAATTCTCATTTTAGTAGTCAAACTCTGGTCTCTAAATACTGGTTGGTGGGGCATGTAATAAACAGGGTTCTCTACAGATTTTTGTGAATTATTTACTTTTTCTATAATACCCCTTTTTTCATAGTCACACAAGGTTTCACAATATTGTAAGTGGAGAATTGGATCTTTTTCAAATCTTCTTGTAAGCGAATTTAATCTCTTTTTTGCAACTGTATAATTATCATTGAGCTCTCTCCAATCTCTCTTCCATGGCAGTTCTACTTCATAACGGTTACCTTTATAACACACAGTTTTCTCGAAATGTTCCACGGATTGATCCGTTTTGTGTAAATAAGGATCATCTTTAATCCCTATAGCCTCAAGTTGCCGAAAGTTTTTTATGTCATTCTCTAAGTCCCTACAATCATAAACCAATCCACAATGTATTTTTTGCTGGTTCTCACTTATTGAATTTGAAACACTACCATAGGCTATAAAACCAAATACAGAATTTTGAAATTTTAATTCTGAATTGGGCATCTCAATTTGACCAAATTTTATGAGTTGATAGAATATTTCAGCTCCTAGTAAAACATTTATTTTTTTTGGTTTATCGAAAAGGGGGTCTGCAAGCTTGATATTTTGGGGTAAATTATTAACTGGAATGTGAATATGATTCATAGGAATAGTGTCTGCTATATGAGAAACACATAAAAATTCTAAAGGCAACTCAAAGTCAACCCCATTCGAAATTACAGCACACAGCTTTGATTTTACATTTACCTTAGCATTACTTAATCCAGACACTGCAACAGATATTTTTTCTTTTTTAATTTTTAATAAATCTGCAAATTCAGTAGTCATAAACGACGACATTGAGCCTATATCGAGCAATGCACTGGCTCGTCTCAGCACTCCGCAATTATCTCTGATAAAAATATTTGCAGTTGAAAGAATGACAGTTTTTTCATTATTTATTCCGGTGATAGATGTACCGGTAAACGTGTTTACATTACTAGACAATTCAAAACTCTCAGCACGGGGATTGAGGCTTACTGTTGGTGCAGTTTCTGGAAATAAGGAATCATCATTTTGTTTATTCTTGCACCTGTTCATTTTTTCATTTTCAAAGTGAAGCAACGTAGAGTGTTTCTTGGAACATTTTTGACAGCGGTAAGTGGAAGTACAGTTTTTGACAGCGTGATTTTTTAAGCAATTAAATTTAAAACATAGTTTATTTCTTTTTACAAATTCACATCTATCATTTATGGAAAGATTTATAAATTCTGGACATTTATATAATCCATGAAATTCTTCTCTGCGACATTTTAAACACTTAAAGTTTGTACTTTTTGAATTGGATGTTGACATCATACTCGCCACTTTATGTGAAAAATTATGATTAATTTTTATTTCTTTCACCTTACTATTTTGGAGCATTCTTGCTTGACTTTGCAGAAAAGAAAGTAATTGTTCAAGAGAACCAAAATCCTCAGAATTTTTTAGTTCTTTTTCCCACCAATAACGTGTAGATTTGTCTAATTTTTCAACAATTATGTATACTAACATAGTTTCGGATAAATTCTCTACTTTGTAATTTAAATTAGATAGTGACCTAATGCATTCATTAGTAACATCAATCAAACCCAAAATTGAACTAGAAGACTCATTCACATTAGGTTGATTCAATAACTTTTTAATTATAGAGTTAATAAGCTCTCGCTTATTTTCAAAACGATCCAATAAAAGATTCCATGCAATTTCAAAATTTGCATCTGAGATGGATATGGAATTTATTATTTTCAAGGCCTCATCTTTGCAACTTGCCTTGAGATAATGAAGTTTCATTGCTTCAGAAATAGTTTTATTTTCGATTATGGTAGCTCTGAACATATCTTTAAACATAATCCAATTATCAATTTTTCCCGTTAAACGACGGTACCGATAAAGTCGGTAATTTAACGTCAGGAGTAACAGTTTTTTCACTGGTATCTGTAACAGAAGCTATAGGATTTTTCGCTTCGGTTTTCATTGCAATCAACTTACGATTTATAATTATTCTCAATTCATCTATTACGTCTTCTATCTTATCCTTTTCCTTTATATATTCATCCAGCTCCGTTTCTTTGCACGTTTTAAAGATTGAGTTAAATAAAAGTTTGATGTCAGTTGATATCTCATTAGTTTTGGTTTCTATCAGGCCTAGCTGGACGAAATCGAAATCGTTGATTTAATTCGATATTTTATCTTTATGCTGCGTTAATGCGGCTTTTAGGACTTTTTTCTTATTTTTAATTGCTCCATCTCAGATACAATTATGTTAAAACAATTAATTCAAAATAATTAGGAGAGTTAGGGAGAGAGCTATTACCTGTTCTCAAGAATCATCCGGTATTCGGCGGGTCGTCGGACCATTTGGAATGTATCGCTGGATTTTCTTATTATAATAGTACACTTGAATAAATTTCCTCATAACATATTTCGCTATAATCACTGAATTAAGAAAAACTCTGTTTTTTTTATGTTGATTAAAAGAACACAAGCACACATGGCCTCACTTCACGGACACCTTTATTTACTCTCCGGCAATCGCCGATTAAAACATAAACATACACACTCTTCTCTCTTGCGCGCTAGTAGCGCAATCTATTGAATACAAAGATAGTTACATGTACGCCGAAACAGTTAAAATGTTTTAATATCTAAGGTTTTTCAAAATAAGTGAATAAATCAATACAATGAATAACTATTTCATTATAATGTACTGTTTCTAGCCACACATATGGAATTAGCCCAAAATGCCATTTACAAGACACCACTGATACCTATACTTACATTATTTAGTTTTTGGCATTTTTTTTAGTTCAGCCAAAGAAACATCTGCTCTGGACAACGCTTTAGCTAGGTATGTCACCGCTTGGTCAGTCCTTCTTTGATCGCAGAGAAATTTTGTTTTGCTGCAGATAGAAACAGAAAATTCTCCTACTGGGATGTGGTCTTATTTCCTACCTTATTTTGAACAATTTTGCAATATACATTGCCCAATATACGTTGCCAACTCTAATATGTAAAGAATTAAAGTGTATTTCAATTTTTCTAGGACACCTTGTATGTATATATATCAGTGGTGTATCATGAATGACGTTTTGGGTATGCTCCATAGTCCATACGGGTGGTTAGAAACACAGAGTTTCTACATAAATCAGGTTTTCCCTGTCTCTCTTTTAGAAGTAAAATAGATGACATGCAATCATGCAGCATTAGAATCTAACATGTTTACAAGTGAACTGAACATATTTAGGGTATATTAAATTTATTAACTTACTATAGTTGGAGAAAAAACCATAATTGATTCATTATAAAGCACTAAAATTTTAAAAAATATTTGATTATGGATTTTTTTTTTTTTATGTTTTTCCAAAAAATTTCAAAATTCCCTGAATTTTCCCTGTTTTTGTGATAAATTTTGAAATTCCCTGAGTTTTCCCTGTTTTTTAATAGATTTTCAAATTCCCTGAGTTTTTCAGGTTTTAAAGAATCCGTAGCAACCCTGAAACAGCTCGTTTTATGAAAAGCTCATTCTTCTGATTGACTGTTGAAATGTCGTCATACATATGTTGTTTCTCAAAATAAGCGAATTAACAAATAACATGACTGAATATTTTTTTTTAATGTACTGTTTCTAATTACTCGAGTAGAGCATACCCAAACTGTCATTCACGATACCCACTGATATATCTGTACTGATAAGTATAAAGGATTTAAGTCCAAAAATGTCGATTTTGAGTTAAGTACATAGTCAGACTCAGAAAAAAATTCTCAATCGATTGGTATAAAGGATTTAAGTCTATGTCATTTAGTCTTTGAGAAAATCCATTGGTAAAAAAAGGTTCAAGTCAGAAATTGACCATTCATGTATGGTATAAAATATTTAATTCAATTTTTTCCTGTTATTAAATGAAGGTTGACAATCACTGAATGGTATAAAGGGTATAACTCAACGAAATACCTTTTTCCTAATCAATTCTTCTGATTTGTTTTTAGTTAGTTTAACTTTATTTTTCATCTCCTGAAAAATCAAGAATATGGACTTAAATCTTTTATACTTATCAGTACAGATATATAAAAATATAAAACAGAAAAAAAAAAAATCTATTATTATCTAAAACAATATCAATGTTATGTGAGAAATGCCTAGCTGGTAATCAGCCAGGCTAGCTCAATGGTTTGAGCATCTGCACGTAAAGCGGAAGGCCCGGGGGCCGGGTTCGATTCCTGGCTCTGGTATCTTTCCTCATAGTTGGTATAAAAAATCAGCCTTCCACTCCAATTTTTTCTGAAATGAACTTTAAGGGTTGATGAATAGACTTCTAAATTAAATTAAAATTTTGTGGTCTATTGGAGTTGTGTCATGATTAGTAATCAGGGTTGCTAAACAAATCAGCAGAAAAAAATCCCTGAGTTTTCCCTGTCTCTTTTAGAAGTAAAATAGATGACACACAATCATGCAGCATTAGAATCTAACATGTTTACAAGTCAGTTAAACATATTTAGGGTTTATTAATTTTATTAACTTACTATAGTTGGGGAAAAAAACCATAACTGATTCATTATAAAGCACTAAAATTTTAAAAAATATTTGATTATGAAAAAAGTTTCCAATGTTTTCCCAAAAAATTTCAAAATTCCCTGAGTTTTCCCTGTTTTTGCAATAAATTTTGAAATTCCCTGAGTTTTCCCTGTTTTTTAATAGATTTTCAAATTCCCTGAGTTTTCCAGGTACCATAGCAACCCTGATAATGTCATTTGATAGACTCGGTGACTTTGCCAATGAATGTTATGTGAGAAATGCCTAGCTGGTAATCAGCCAGGGTAGCTCAATAGTTTGAGCATCAGCACGTAAAGTGGAAGGCCCGGGTTCGATTCCCGGCTCTGGTATTTTTCACATAGTCGGTATAAAAAATCAGCCTTCCACTCTAAAATTTTCTGAAACATCTATTACATTTTTGTTTGTGGTAATGATGAGGAGAATAAATTATCAAAAAAGTACATCATAAGTTTACAATTAAGTAATTTTTTTTCTGCATGTAAACTCACCTAAGTTTCCCCGGAATCGAAGCTGATTTTTCACACTGTAATGAATTACAAGTTTTTCATATTCCTTTTGAGAATCTCCTAATATCTGAGGGAGAAAAAAGATAATTAGGATATACTTTATTGTCCTTCAAAAAAAGAATAACCTAGTGTAGCACTTACATGACTTTATCTTACTCTACATTTTAATACTATAAAGACAGATTACAGATTAAAGGGTAAAAAAACAATTACTGTATATAAACCTATGTCAAAATCATTCAAACTAAGTTTAGGAACAGCTTTATTTTATATATAATTTTGAGTGAAGAGGGCTATCACCCTCTCCCCTCAACCTCCCATTTAGATATAATGCATACGTGTATACAGAATTCAAGGCTGTTATTAAATTTAAGGATTTATTCCACATTATTTACACGAACGTTCAGCAGAACTTATTAATCAAACCTTTAATGTAGCAATCTCATTTGTGCTTCAAAATACAACTTAGAATAATAATTTATTGAAAATTATACGAGTCTTAACAGTAGAAGCACCAACGCTTTCGCTCACTAAACTTCAGTTTGAGTGCCTTCATCCGCTGGTGTATTACATGCTTGTGGAATCGCACTAATTTGTCAAATCTAGCAAACTGGAGTGAATTTTTATTCATAGTCGTTGATTTATTGAGTGGGTTCTTACATTGCACAATGGACAATTGGCGAAGATCTGGGAATCACCCCTAAAGGCGGTCTGAAAACATGCCATCACAATTTTGATCCTGTCCGGAGAGGATGTTTATTTCATAAGTTAAAAATTATTTCATTTCGTTAGAAAGTATTAAAAATATATTTTTGTTTCAGTAACCAAACATCCTAAATTTTTTAGCTTGTGTTTAAAGCTGAGTGAGTCTTACCTTGCACTAGTGCTACATTATGGGTAATTGGCAACAGTCTGGGACTCACCTCTATGGGCAGTCAGGAGACATGTTATCACAATTTTGATTCTATATGGAGGGGATAGCTTTCTGCTTCAGTGACTCCCAAGGTATTATTTTGGATGGAAACATAGCTTAAACTATAGCATGTAATAACAGAAAACTTTGCAAGGTGCAAGATTTTCTATGAAATTTAAGCCAGACCCATAACAGATTGCTTTGGTGCATTTGGTGTTAAAAAAAAACTCTTTATATAAATTCCTACAGTAAATAATATTTTGTAGGTGAATATGAAAGTTTAAGTAAATTATGCAAGTATAATGGAATGCATTCAAGTTTTTTAGATTTTCATTTGTGCTGTAGTTGAATTTAGTGGCAGTCTAGCAATTATTTCGACAAATCTATGTGGATATATAATGAATATATATGAGAAATATTTTAGAGGTAATTTCTTTATATACACATCGTGTATATTTATGGTAACTGGTGAATGTAAAATCTGTCCTGACAGCAAGGTTCTCCACATATCCATCCAAAATATACCTCTAGGTATCACCAAAGGGAGAGGGGGGGGGGGCATCTCCTACATGGAGAATCAAAATTCTGATGACATGTCTCTGGATCTTATTTAGGGGTGTATCCCTACCATCGTCAATTACCCATAGCATAGTTCTAGCAGGGTTCATACTCAAATATGGTAAAAAAAATCCCTGAGTTTTCCCTGAGTTCCTAGACAATTTTCAAGAAAATATTAGTGACATATTACAAGAAACGCTCCTCTAGACAGGACAAAATACAGCTACTTTCACTGTATGATGTCATATTACTGCCGATCATGATAGAAATTCAGGTAGAAATCATTATTTACGTGTGTATTTTCACAATACTTAGGTAATCATTTAAATTTTGATACGAAGCTAAACAAGAAAAACATAACTTGAGAGAAAAAAAAAATTAGTTTTTCCAGGTTTTATAACTGATTTTCCCTGATTTTTAATGAAAATTTTTATTTTCCCTGAGTTTTCCCTGACTTTTTTTTAACTAATTCCAAATTCCCTGAGTATTCCCTGTTTTCCAGGTTTTCCCTGAGGAGTATGAACCCTGTCTAGTATGACATAAAGCCTGACCCTTTATATAAATTTGTTGAATGTCATATTTAACAATATTTTAGTGAATGAAGTAAATATTATGTATATACAGTACAGGACCCATTATCCGGCAATCGCAGGACCGACCTGATTCCGGTTATTGGAATTTTCCGGATTTCGGGTCCCTGACGAAAACGGAAATATTACATCTGCAAAAATTATCCCTTCCCCTTAAACAACAAAATAACATGCTTATAAACTGTACTGATAAAATTAATACATGAGAGAACAAAAGTTTAAAAAAAAAAAAAAAATTAGAAGCTCAAAGATCATGAATAAAAACAGACGCAGAATTTTTATCAGAATACAAACACAGAAAAGAAGATAAACACAACGCACTGACTCACATTTGATCGTTTGCAGTAACATCTATTTTCTCCCCTTTCAGCATTTGAAAGAATGACCCAGTAGCACACGATCCATTGACCTTGAAGCACATGACAGTAATCGCGTTCGTTTATCTGTTTCATTTCTTTGCTCATAGAATGCAGCAGAAAGATGAGTTGATAGCTAAGTTTTGATACTGGGTGATTCATTACGCAGGTATGCGATTCGGTGTATCGACACTTGAGTGGCAGTGATTGCTGTTTACAGATTTTCATGTGTTTTCGGAGTAATTCAAAGCCATAATTTTGCAAAGTTATATGAAATATTTTAGTTATAAATCATTTTTAATTAACATTCAATTTTATTTACTAAAGCTATAAACAATCCGAAAACTTTTCTGGCTACAGTTTTGAATTCATATGCAGTAAAGCAACTCAAATTTCTATTACAATTTTAAATGTTTGTTTCATTAATCTTAAAAGTAAGTGCATTCGTTTCAATGAATTTCAAAAGAAGCGTCAAAGTAAAATAATTTTCTTTTATTATTTTTTTTTTCTACTTAAAAAGGTAATATTTTGTTATATGTTTTGTAATGGTGAAAAGTACTGGTTTGTGATGTAATTTGCACTTATCGACTCATTCCGTGAGCTGTACATCGGCAATAGCAATAAGTGCCTTAATCAAAACTGTTCTGAGATATCCTTTTTGAGTTGTTTTAAGTTTGAATTGTAATTAAAGTTATTTTTCCTGAATGGAGAGCGGCGTTTTAAAGAATTTTCTTTCTTTTTATGTAATATTATAATTATTATTTTTTTTTCACATTCAAAGTGGGATTCTCTAAAAATATATGAAAAATATAAAATATAAGTTTTCAAAAAAAAATTTTTTTTTTCCCAATTTAGTTTGAATTTCTGAAAAATGCCGATTTTTGGAACATTCCGGTTTTCAGGATGCCGGATAAAAGGTCCGATACTGTACTAGAAACATATTTTGCTTATTTGCAATTATTATGTTTTGAAAGTGGAAGACTACACTAAGTTTGAAAATAAAACATTAAAAAAAATGACTATTTTCAATTTTATGAATTGTCAAATTTTATGCTAGCTTACATTTAGCATTTAGAGCTATGTAATAGTCAACACTCTTATATTCATTTCCAGGGATGGCCTGCCAACTTTGATCTTCCACTGAGTGGTGATGGTGTTAGGATTAAGCCCGATTAACCAAACTAGTGTCTTAGACCTGAAAGAGAGAGGGGGGGGGGTCTTTCTAACAGGTCTTAGCCCATATTTATGGAAGTTTTGATGAAAACCATGGAAAACTCCAAACGGCTAGGTCGACGCTTCTGCAGATAGGATGACTGCTTGTCCTCTCCTTTGGGAACCCTGAAGGGTATTATTATTATTATTGAAACATTAAGACACAGTGACATTGGAGTAACAAGTAATAATTCTTCCTTTGAGCAAAGCGCACCATATATATACATTGATTGCTGTATTGACAATTTTCACATTTATTTGCAAATGTTGTACATTGAAATTAATAGTTTAAATTCAACATAAATTAAAAAGACCAATCAGAGTATTCTATTTACCTTAAAACTGTCTTTTTTGTGATCTTGTGCTTTTAAATGGTTGTTTGTGCACATATTTAGCACTTTCTTTTATTCACCAAAAAATGTGCTCTCTCACATAGGCACTAAAAGGTTGCAACTTCCTCTACATTGCGTAATGTCACCATGTTGGCGATCTTTGAAGAACTGCACCAAGTGGCACATTCTACTGGAATTTGTTTCTGCAGGGAGATAGCTCGACACTTCTAATATGCATTTTATCTAATTTCTTATAAAAAAAGTAGTGATTGTAAAATTTGTTTTATTAGCTGATAGGGGAGACCAGATCACAGTGGACCACTTTTACACTCTAATTTTTTTTCACAAAAAACAGAAAGCAATGCACATTAAAAAAAAAATAGCAAACAATCTCTAAGCCCTTCTTGACATGTCTTAATTTTTTTATAGCAATATTTCCAATACATTATGAATGAAAAAATAAATTGTGAGCACTCACCAAGTGGACCAGCCTCTTTTGTTTATATTAAATTGATATAAATTACTTTTATTTTCACACTAAAATTAGTTTCTTATATGGGAAGAGGGGGGACGTTGAGACACTTTTTATAAAAGCATATTATTTTCCAATTTATAAAAGTTTTAATGCTTTTGTGCATTTTTATTTAAATATTTGTGTTATTGGTCACCTTTTAAATGTGTAATGAGCATTGTTTAATGTGTTTTACAAACAGAAATAATTAAAACATAACTTATGCAAAAGTGTCCCAATGTTCCCCGTGCAGGGGCAGATTTAATGATGGGGCACTTTGGGACAACCATCTTTTTATTTATCTAATTACAATATTGCAAAATATTTTGCTAAAGTAAATGAAAGGCTTTCAAAGCAATGAATTTGATATAATAACAAATAATAATAAAGTAGGTAATTATGAAAAAATGAAATTGTTATGAAGCATTACTGCATATTCATATCTTAACGCACATAAAAACCCTGCAAGTCTACACAAAACTTTAATGTTATGTAGGATCGTGTTGATGGCATAGTTAAGTTGAGAACATGATATTAAATCATTTTTCAACAAGAGTTCTTGTTCAGCTGTGAATATTTGTTGAGATGTATATTTGGATTGAAACTTATAATCTATATTTGTAGTACACACTCAATCTTATTTTCTCTCATTTTTTTTTCAATCTATTAAATAATGTAGATTTTGGTATATAATATTTAATTGCAACTTCCCTCACAGAAAGTTTATCTTTGATTATTTCATTTATTGCCTTTTCTATATTTTCTTCTGAAAATTTAGTTCTTTCAGTTTTTGGCTTATAATTTCTAATAATTTTCTATTTATTTAAAGAATACCTAGAAAAAAAATTAATACAATTAGCTTATATGTGCAAAAAATACGTAAATAAATAAAAATATATTGGTGTTAGAAATGAATGGACCATTGGAGCAGTCCCAATGTGCCCCATGCATTGGTGTCCCAATGTACCCCATCAGGTCATTTTCAAAACAAATGTTTAGGCTTAATTTTCTAGAGCACATGGGCTAATGATCTATAGTGGAAATGAAAGCTTAATGTTTATAAAAACACATAGTACTTTTAAAAATTAAAATAACTATTTCCTATTACCTAAAAAATCAACATTAATTTACTTGAAAAGAATTACTTTTCATATGATAAAATAAACTAACCTTGTTCACAGGCAGCAGACTTGAATGAATGAGTTGAAATCACAAATATGAAGATGTACTACTAAGTGCCATCTAGTGTGATTTTTTACAAATTTTATTTTGCAATTATAAAGGGATAAAAGCCTTTGTCCCAATGTACCCCCTTCTCCCCTACTATTTTAGTCTAAAGAACATAATTCAAGTATTTTCATGAAATAAAATAAACAAAAATTAAATTAAAATAAACAAATAAGAAATCAAATCTCAGTAAGAAAATTTATTAAGTTAAAATAGATAATTGTTTTTTATTCTTTTATTAATATTATATAAATCAAATATATATATATATATATATATATATATTAATTCAGATATTAATAAATATTACACTACTATTCATATATTTAATATTTTTAAAAATTATTTTGAGATATAATCAATTTACATTATATTTGTAGGATAAATTTAACTAAAATGTATTAAGCTACTTCATTTGCTTTTCACATGTGATCTCTAAAAACAACAATAATAATAAATTTCCCCTACTATTTATTAAATTTGATATTTTTTCTTTTATTAATGCTATATAATTCAAATAGTTATTAAATTTAGATAGTAATAATTATTATATTACTATTCAAATATTGATTCTTTTCAGAAATTTATTAATATTTTCATTTTATTATAACATTAAGATATTTATTACTTTGAGATATTAATACTTTACATTAGGGCTGTGATAATTAATCCGTTTGGTTAAACTGTTAATGCTCAGTCCCAATCAATTTTTTTAATCAAGTTAATCGGTTCGATTAATTTGATTAAAAGTTTTCAAAATTCGATTAAAATTTTCCATATACGAATTAAAGTAAAGTAAAATTCTACCTACAAAATATTTTTACTTTCTCTTACCTATAAAGTAGAGAAAGTATTGTTTTAGGATCAAATTTTTGAACGTGAGTTTTCATTATATTTACACGTTGTGAGGTTCTCTGAATCCAAAAATCATGTTTTTAGCGGTTTGTCTGTGTATGTGTGTGTCTGTCTGTTATCAGCATATCTCAAGAACAAATAATAGCAGTAAGTCCAAACTTGATATTCTAAATGTGCATCAAATAGGGATGCTACAATAAACTTTTCGTTGAGATGAAGCAAATGTTTTGTGTACAGGGACACCCAAGAGAATTCATATACATTATGTCTATGGAGGGAAATTGCAGGTAAGTAGAGTTTGAAACCAAATGAAATTAATATATATTTTTTTATATGCATAAAAACATGTCTCATGCAGAATATGATAGGGATATCATTCACTGTTCGTTTACAGGGCTACACAAAAGAATTAGATTATAGTGTGACAATAGTTGAAAATTGGTGGAAGTATATTTGAGGTTGTGCTATGTATTATTACTATAGGATTATGTTTAAATGCACCATGTGGTTTGTACATAATATTCAAAAGATATACAAGGCTACAAATATTTAAGTGATAATATTTTTTTTTATTGTTAGTAGAAGTGCTTTACTATAATATTTTACCATGTCCAGGAAAGCTGCTCAGGAATTGAAATGATTTCCTCATAATAATATGATAAATAATGTATGTTTTTAAGCTAAACATTCATTGCCTGTTTTTTGCATATTTACTCGTTTTGAGGCTTCCTGATAACCGAAGTAAAGTTTTTAGCATTTGATCTTTGTCTGTAACTCTGTATAAATTAAAAACCAATAATTTCAGGAGATCCAAAAGTTGTATTTTCAAATTAATATAAGTTTGTTGCTGAAGAAGTTTGATCAAGACTAATAAGTTCCAAGGAGTATTGTGTGTGAAAGTTGTCTGAATAATTTTAAGTGAACTTTTAATTTTAATAACAGATTTAAATTATATATAAACGTAGGTGCAGTAATGAAATGGGGATTGAGAGGGGGCAGTAGTCCCCCTCGTACAGAACTAATTATCATCTAAAACTGAAGCCTAATTTGAATTGTTTTAACATAGGTTTACATAACAGTACTCGTTATCTTACCTCTTAATCTCAAACCTGTATTTATAGTATTAAATTTCAGGGTAAGAGAAAGTTGTGTGAGTGGCACACCAGATTATTTTCACATATTTAGCTAACAAACATTCTGAGAAGCTTCAATCAAATAATGCAAAAGAAAAAAACTCAAAAGAAATTGTTGCACTTTTGTTGATACATAAAAGGGAGAAGATAGTTTTTAAATAAAACGACATTTTATGCATGTGCTGGGGCAACACCCCCTGTAGTCTTCTACAGGGGAGTGTTTGGTTAGGATGTTAGGATTCCCAGAAACAAGATACTTCCAAAAAATGATAATGCTCAAGAAAAGAAAACAAAGGACTGTGATTTCCACTAATCCTTTGATGGGGAAGATGTCAACAGAGTTCTGCAATACCTTCAAATGTTACTTGTCTGTTTAGAATTGCTGATAATGACTATTGAACTATAAACGGAAAATAACATTCTGTTTTCTAGTTCGAAGTGGAGCTGAAATATCAAAACAATGAAGAATTTTGAAATTTTAATAATAATGATATGAAATTTTGAGAATTCTTTTAAAAATAGTAATAAGAAAGGTGGACAAAACTTGCTATTATAAAATTAAAGTATGAGAAAATTCATCTAATTTTCCTTTCAAAATGAATTGAAAATTAATTAATTAAAATTAAATAAACGAAAATATTTATATAAAATTAACACTTAAAGTCATCAATTATTACTTTGAAAATTGATTTAAATTTCAGTTATGAAATGGATATAATCAATTAAACAAAAATTTTTGAAAAAAGAAAAAAAAAAAAAAAACAGTCAAACTTGTGAATAAAATATTATAGGGAATTTATTATTTAGAATATAAAAGTAATAATAAATATAAGTTATTTCTGAACTGGGGAATCCTGAAGAACAGGGTACAGTCCCGTCGCCAAGCCGCCCAACAAGATGGTGGCTAAGGTCAGGTGGGGTAAAATAGGTCAAAAACAGCATATTTTACGTTTGCACTTAAACAGTAGAAAATGTATTGGTTTCATTTGTTAAAAAATTGCACAAAATATGCAAATGAATATTCCTTATGACATTTTAAGAGAAATATCCCTCAAAAAAACAAAAAATTTGTACTGAAAAATAACTTTTAAAATATGCTGTTTGTGACCTATTTTACCCCTTGGGGTGGGGTAAAATAAGTCATACATGGGGTAAAATAGTTCATGCTTCAAAGCTGTTTTAAATTGTTATACAATTTACTTCATGCAAGTAAAATTACAAATACACATTCCTTTTACTGATAAAAACTTGATTTTGTGTTCTTTCAAGAAAAAAAAAGTCTCTATGGTCCATCATTAGTTCGGGAAGAACATTTAGAATTTACGATGCATCTACATCAGAAATATCTTTCTCTGGAAAATCCAATAGGAACTTCAATTTCCACTTTTTTTTATCCCTTCAAAATTTTCAAAATATCCATGATTGTGTGAAAGATTAATGCCATGAAATATTTTCTTTGATCTTTTCCCAGGAAATTCTACTTTAACACATTTTCCAACTTTTATGAATTGTTTAGTATTAATGCTGTCCAAATTTTCTTTTTGAGAAAGACTTGGGTTTTTGCTTCTTTTAAAGTTGATGTTTCTGTAATTTTAGCATCTCTATTGATTTTTTCGTCATACAATCAATTTAAAAATAAATTGGTTGTTAAAATTACTCCTGTTTTCTGTGTGTATGGGTTCTTTTTCTGTGTGCATTTTTCAAAGCTTCTTTAAAAGGCAATGTTTGATTGGGTGATAAAGTGTTTATAATAGCAGATTTTATGTACTTAAAAAGAGACTGTATAAATAGTATCCTGTTCCATGACTGTTGAAGTTGCACTAGAATTAATTTGTCAAATTGGTGATTGATGATCTAAATTCATCCACTCTTGCATTTTAAGTTGATGCTAAACTGCAGAGTTTCACTCAGAGAGTTTCAGGAGAATGTAGTGTCCTGCTTGCCTTCTGTACGAAAAATTGGCACCCGTCTTAAATAAGATGGAATGAAACAACTTTTTGAATTACACCTACAAACTGAAGGTTTTGATTCAGCTTCAATATGTATTGTCTTTTTTTTTTCCCTCTTAACATTAAATTATTTTATATCTATGTGTATGCAATAGCTCTAGAGCAATATTATAGTTTAATTTTAAACTAATAATTAAAAGAATACATATGGAGTTACTTAAAACACAAAAAATGTAATTAGTTATTTTATGTTTGCTAAGCCTAACATGATTCAACACCTGACCTACTTTACCCCACATGTGTTTTTTTACTCCGAAATATTAATATTTTATTTTTTTCTCACAAAAATTTAGGAAATTCATCTTAAGAATGTGCTTTTGGGAATATCATAAGAAAATACTGTAAAATTTGTTTTTGAATTAGTTAAAAACCAAAGTTTTTCTTAGCAACACATTCAAGTTTCTAATACGAAACACACAAATAATTACTGGCTGTAACTAAAAAGTATCAGTTACAGTTAATTTTGCATGCAAAATGAAGACTAATATAAATAATATATAAAACCAGCAAAATTGGAATTTAAAAACTGTTTGGATGTTTTTTTAAAGAGTATTATTGAAACTGACCTATTTTACCCCCTGACTTATTTTACCGCACCTGACCCCACTCTTCAATCTCCCTGTCTCTTGAAAGAATTTATTATTCTTTACAGGATTAATTATTTATACAATGTTTGGTAAATATTATTTTCAAATCATTGTTAAAGAAGTTGTTTTTGAATGGTTTGCATTAGTGAAATTTAAGATAAAAAAACAAATACGATTAAAACATACCACTTCAAAAACTAAAGGAAAAACAGTTTTAAATATATCTAATCAAAATTTTAAAACACACACACACACAAAAAAAAAAAAAATGCTTTTTCAAAAAATCTATTCCTAATCTAAATTTAAACACCTTTTAAAGCAATATTCTAGAAATAACAATGTTATATTTATTTTTTAATAGCGTTTTTTTTTTTTTTTAATATATATATCAGGGGAACTCTGCCCCCCCTGAAACCCCCGTTTTTTTTTTTTTTTTTTTTTTTTCTAGAAATACTTAAATATATAAACCTTTCTTCTAAAACTACAAAAGGATAGACATTCATATCATTTAATTCACAAATTTTTAAAATGGTTAAAAATGACTATTCAATATGGTGGCGTCGTAAAATTATTCAAAAATACATTTTAACTTAGAAATAATAAATTGTAAACAAGAATCAAGAAAAATAATCTTTCTTCATTCATGTTATTTTATCCTTATTAACAAAAAAAAAAAAAAAAAATTTCCTTTTTTAACTAAAATCAAACATATCAACACTTTTTTCTCTAAAAACCAATTTCCATGTCTCTTACTTATCCAACTTTTGTTTATAAACCATTCAAGCACAATTTTCTTTAGAAATATTGAAATCATAATTACCAAACATCATAAAAACAAAATCCTGCAAAAAATAATAAAAACTTTCAAAAAATAGGGAGATTAAAAAGTATTACTAAATCCATAAACGATATCCAAACAACGTCATGACAAGCATGTTTTCAAAAAACGGCAGTTTTCCAATTGAAGTTACCACAACTAAACGGCCATTTGGTGAAATCATGGATCAACAGATTTGGCAAGATTCGCCTCAGTTGGCGATAAAAAGTCAACCATACCCTGTTCTTCAGTCACCCCCTCAACTGTATTTTCGAATAAAAATTTTATTTAGGAATATATTTTTTCATTATTAATTTGCATGTTTATTATTATTATTTATTGTTTTAGGAATTAGTTAAATTAACACCTACAGGGTGATCAGTTTAAAAGAGTACCCATTGGTTTTTCTTATTACCCTTAAATCTGACGGATGTGGTAACTATTCTAACACAGAAGTATAATTCTTTGAACCTTGTAGTAAGTGTGGGAGACAATTTCTAACACTGTTGGACTGTTACAACTATGAGGTAAAACAGAAATGGAGAAGCACAGCGTTACTTAATCCTGTGATAATTTTATTTTTGAAAAACATAATTTAATTCAAATATTTTACATTATCATTCCTTACAGAAAAGGTTGAAAATGTTCGCCACCATTCTGAATGCAAACATGAACGCGCCGAATCAAGTTTTTTGATACACTTCGCAGCACTGTTGGTGTTATTGACGAGATTTCTTCAGTTATGATCTGTTTTAATTCATCAATGTTTACAGGACTTCTCTGGAAAACCCTATGAAATGATAATGTAAGTAAATGTATGGAAATTTTATTTTTCTGACTGAGTGAAACTAATGCCTGGACCGGGAGTCAAGCCCCGTACCTTTGACTTACAAGGTCAAGGCTCTACCAGTTGAGCTATCCAGGCCGACAACTGGTCGGCATTACTCACTCAGACAACCTTTAGGCAGAAACATCTGGTCTATCATGTAGATAGCTCGACAGAAATAAGCCGCAGGTAATGGAAAACACCATTAAACAATAGGAGAAAGAAATGGGAGGGGAAATAGCCTTGACCTTGTAAGTCAAAGATACGGGGTTCGACTCCCGGACCAGGCATTATTTTCACTCAGTCGGAAAAATAAAATTTCCATAAATATGATTTTCATCCAATCAGTTGATTGTGTGATTTTAATAAAAATTGTAAGTAAATGTAGTTGTAAGGTGCGCCAAATCTGGAAAACCTACGCCGCCACAAATAAGAATGGCAACCCAGCTCTCGGGACGAGAAGCACATCTCTAGATACGATGTCTGGAGGTTGGTGGATGAAAAGCTGTAGTTTTGAAACGAAATGTAATTCAGAACCAGAATTATAACTTTTTATCATTGTACATACCCAGGGGTTAATCCAGGTTTTAAATTTTGGGTCCCCTTTTTGTTAAAAACAAAATATTTTTGTGAAATTTTTATTTATTTTTGTGAAAACAAATTGTGTAAAATCTTCCATTTTAACAGTCATCTAAGTAGTTTTTAAATATCAAATTGAACGAATTAATTAAAAATACATGAAATATAGAAAAAAGATCACTTTTATAAAATTAAAAGGCTCATTTCATAAATTAAAATTTTGTGAAGGGTCCTTTTTTATGGATTTGAATTTTGTGAAGGGTCCCCATTCATGTATTTGAATTCTGTGAAGGGTCCACTTTTATGTATTTGAATTTTGTGAAGGGTCCCCTTTTATGATGTGAAATTTTGTGAAGGGGCAGCAAAGGGGACCCAATTTTTGCCTGGATCGACCCCTGATACCATCAAATTAATTATGTAATCCATCTGTGACGTGTCCCATTATAGAAATTTTAATAAACAACTTGGGACTAATTATGACCTTATCATTTTTTGTCTCTCACTACTCACTCAGAATTTCACGTCCAAGATGTGTCCATTTCAGGGTTGGCAAACTGGGTCCAGCCCAGAAAAACCCGCCTGGGTTTTTCTGGGTGGGCCCACCAACAAAAACCCACTGGGTTTTTGTTAAAAATTATTTATAATTTACAAATATAATAATTAATTATATTTGTAATATAATATATAATTTACAAATATAATATAAATATAATTTAAAATTAAGAGTTTTTTCTTTAAAGGTAAGGTGCTTTCTATAGAAGGGATCATCTCTAAAGTATAGAAAAACACCTTACCTTTAAAGAAAAAACTCTTATTTTTATTTTCTGGAAAATAATATTAAACATAAAAAGTAACTACAGTTATAAATATAATAAAAGCAAGTTTATCTTCTATAATTGGTTCAATTATCCTTTTCCTGTAAAATCGAACGATATTTTTGTTTAACATAAATGTTGTTCTGAATCAATATTTAACTAATTAAATTGTTTAGTTTTAAAATTTTATAATAATTTTATTTTAATTTTAGTACCAACATAATTATAAATTTAATAAAATAAAATTTTCTTCTATAACCGTTTCAACTATTAAAAAACTAAAAAAAAAAAAAGGATAAAGAAATTTTTTTTTTCTTTTTGTGTCCATGACGTAGTCGAATTAGATTAAACCGTGGATCTTTATAACTGCATCTGCGATTTGTTGGATGTTGTCGTCATATAGGTCTATCAATGACGGCAATACTCCAATTTCTCTCAAGTTTGCACTTATTGCCGGACACTCAAAGATATGGCAAGGTGTAAGCTGTGTATCTGGGCAATTGTTACAGTTTCTATACACCCTTCCACCCTCTTTATTAATTTTCATGCCTCTGTGACGACCGGTTCTTAGCCTTATTATAGTTTTTGTTATTAATCGATCTGCATTTATTTCACAAAGCTGGTGTTTCGTTTGGATTGTTAGATAAAGCAGTGCAACTTATTTTTATAATTAAAACTAGTTGGCATAAGGGGACTCTGCTCAGTTCCCCATCATATATATGTTCTCATAAATTTCTAGTTCAGGACATTCTCTTAACATGATTATCATGCTAAGAGAAATGAATCTGACCAAACACTTGACACAGTGACAGAATGAAATCCCCACCTAATAGGCTATCCACTGTTCACTTTGATATATTTATCTTATTCTAATCTATTAATTTATTTTATTGGGATCAATTTCGTAGTTTCATTTTCATGCTACTATTTCCAATGCAACAATCCTCAAAATGCATATTTATATGGGATATAGCTCCATTTTGCTATGTTGGTAAAATCTTAAATTATGAGTAACTTGCAAAATTTTCCTATTAGAATATTTGTAGTCAATTATGTTTAAACAAGTATCATAAATGTTATTTTGAAGTTGTCTGATATATTTATGATCCTCAAAATGGACATTTGTGCTCGATTTTGCCCTATTCTGCTATTTTAAGTAAATCGTAAATTCCAAATAATTTACGAATTTTTTAAATTGGAAAATTTATACTCTATGATATTCATGCCAGTACCCTAAATAATATTTCAAAATTGGTCTAACATCTTTACGATGAAAATATCCCTCAAAATTGACATTTATGTGAAATTTTGCCCTATACTGCCATGCTAAGAAATTCGTAAATTTCCAATAACTTGTGAAATTTTCAAAGTAGCATGTTTCTAGTTACTGATGTTCATTCTGACATCAAAACTCATATTTTAAAACTGGTCCCACATTTTTTCAATAAAAAATTTCCATTTAATGCACGTTTAAGTGAAATTTTGCCCTATTCTCCCATGTTAAGAAAATCATAAATTTTTAATAACTTACGAAGTTTTTTAATTCAAATGTTGCAAATGAATAGGGTTCATGCCAGTGTCAAAAGTAATATTTTAAAACTGATCTGACTTCTCTGCGACAATTTGTTCTTGAGATATCATATGCAAAGACTAACATACTAACAATCTAACAGACACTCTACAGATGGACACCATACAAATTTTGTCATTTTTCCTCACACATGAAAATGTGTAAAAAAGTAAAAAACAACAAGGTCAAAAATTTTCACGATTACCTAAGTTCCCCATACCTATAGTATGATGGGGAACTAAAAAAATTAAATTATATGTATTGTACTTAAGAATTTAAATTCTTTTATTTTATCACTTATTGTCATTAAGAATGTTTATTTTGAATAAGCATACATTAAAATAAAATATAGCTTAATCTTACTAATTAACACTATTTTAATATTAGAATCAAACCAATTTTTATTTATAAGATAAATATTAGATTATTTATTAATTAGTAGTTTAATATAATTAGGTGTATTACAACTAATATGCTAAATAACATATTATGTATGTAACACTGCAATGCAAATGTATTCAAACAAAAGCCCAGAAAAACCCACAAAAGCCCAGAAAAAACCGCAAAAACCCAAGTGGGCTGGGTTTTTCTAGAAAAACCCGGGTTTTTGCCAACCCTGCTTCTATGCAGCGTTTGATTGCTGATCATTAGAACAGGGTGGAGGGGGGGGGGAAGCAAATATACGAATGAGAGATAGTAAATAATTCTACTTTTTCATAGGTTTTGGAATCTAAGTAAATAAGTTTAAAAAGAACATTGAAATTTATGTTGCAGATGGAGAAAGATTTGAAATCGCAAGAATTCCGCGAGCTGTTTGATTGCCGATCGTTCGTGGGGGGAAAGGGGGTAGGGGGGGTCACAAGAAATAAGTGAGAGATATTGAACACTTCTTTATAGATTCTAGAATCTAACAAAGCATATTTCAAATGAATATTGACATTTAAGCTGTGGATGGAGAAAGGTTAAAAATTACAACACTTTTGTGGAAAGTTCAATCACCGATTGTTAGCAGGAGGGGAGGGGGGGGGGGTTAAGTAAAATAAATATAAGTGAGATATTGAACAATTCTACTTCTTTATAAGTTCTAGAATCTAATTAAGTAAGTTTAAAAAAAAATAATAATATTGACATTTATGTTGTTGATGAGGGGAAAAAATGCATCTCAAGCATTCTGCGATCTGTTTGATAGCCGATCGTTAACTGGGAGTAGGGGGGGGGGGTCACCAAAAAATCACATGAGTGAGAAATATTCAACAGTTCTACATCTTTATAGGTTCTAAAATTTAATAAAGCATGTTTAAAATCAATATTGACATTTATGTTGTGGATGGTAATGAAAATCGCTATTTTTCCTGCCAAAATCGGGAGATTTGGAATTGCTGCATAATGCTGATTTGGAAATAATCTGCAGACTAAAAAAAATCCGTGACGTATGTCGCGCGTCTCGCATTTTCTGCTATGGGGACTGTATATATAATCAAATTAAAATTATATAGTGTATTGAATAATATTTTGGAAGTACATGTTTTGTAATAGCATTTATATATAGTGTATTGAATAGTATTTTGAAAGTATATGTTTTGTAATAGCATTTATATATATGTATGTGTTTTGTTTTTAAAAGTGATAAAATCAGCCACTGTGGGGTAATTTTATGTTTAGGAGGGGTGTGTAAGGTGCGCCAAATCTGGCAAACCTGCTCCGTCACAAATAAGAATGGCAACCCGGCTCTTGGGACGAGAAGCACATCTCTAGATACGATGTCTGGAGGTTGGTGGATGAAGAGCTGTAGTTTTGAAACGAAATGTAATTCAGAACCAGAATTATAACTTTTTATCATTGTACATACCATCAAATTAATTATGTAATCCATCTGTGGCGTGTCCCATTATAGAAATTTTAACAACTTGGGACTAATTATGACCTTATCATTTTTTGTCTCTCACTACTCACTCAGAATTTCATGTCCAAGATGTGTCCATTTACAGTAGTATAGGAATGATAATGTAAAAATTTGAATTAATTTTGTTTTTCATAAATAAAATTATTACAGGATTAAATAACATTGTGCGTCTCCATTTCAGTTTTAGCCCACAAATAAAGTTTTAACCAGGGATCTGTCCAGAGGCAAACCTGGGTCCATTAAAGGAACCTTCATAAAATTTTATATCTCAAAAAAGGACCCTTCACAAAATTGTTTATCCTAAAAAAGGAGCCTGCACAAAAATTTTCCCCTTAAAAACAGACCTTTGATCAATTTTTTTCATTTTCGAAACTAATCTTCCATGACTGCCTGAATAATCGAACGTGTTTTGCTGTATTTCCCCTAAAAGCTGAAATAAATTGCTAATTTATTAAGAGCTTCTATGCATATGTTAGAGGTCATGACTTAAAATTTTTAGAAGTGGCCACTGGACATGATGAACTCAGTGGCCACTCAAGAGTCATCGTTGTTATACATCGGATTCATATACATACAAATAATATATATAATATATGATATATATGTGTGTGTGCATAAAAGCATAAAAACACAAATGATGTGGTCGTAAAATTAAATTAAAAAATAGTGCCCTTTATTGTATTATTTTAATACAGTGGAGCACCTTTTATACGTTTTTCTCATTTATACGTTTTTCGACTTTGGTCCCAAATCATTCCATTGAATTCTAATGTTATTTTTTTTTCTCCTTGTAGAATCCCAAGTTTAAGTTTCATTCCAGAATTTAAAAAAGAAAAAGGAATGCTCTTTATGTTTTATTCTTATCTTTTTCGATTATTTTTTCTTAGAACTATGGTAACAAAGTGCAGCTATAGAACAAATTGCGACCTGCATCGATAGCTTAAGGCAAGGGGGGTGTTTTTCAGAGAAAAGCAGTTGGTGACTGGGTTGAATGGTAGGTATACAAGTAGCCAGTGACCACTTGAAGACTTCCCACTTACTCTTTTAATTCATTCCAAGGATGGGATATCAAAAAAAAAAAAAAAAAAAAAACAACTCTATAGGCATTTTGTAAACTTGAAGATTTATTACTCACCTCCATTGGGCGACTTGGAAGATTTTCTTATTTCTTATCGCGACAGTTACAGTTGGAGACATTACAGATGGAGAAACAAGGATTTTTTTTCCCTTTCTTTTAATCGTTTGCAAAACTGTCATCTTCGTTTAGAGAACAGAAGGCCTTGTCTTTAAAGGTTAAAATCGAAATCTTGAGAAAATTTTCTGAATTTCAGCATTTTTAATTATCATTTAATTTTTATTCAACCTTTTAAAAATATTTTAAATTTAATTAAAAAATATCTTATTTGAATAAATGTAAAGAAAATCATGAAAATTGATTAGACTTTTATTATTAATATGACACTTTATTGTGTATTAATGTTAAAACGAATTTTCAGTTGTACGTTTTTTTCAGTTATACATTTTTTAGGAACGGTCCCTTGAAAAACGTATAAACGGTGCTTCACTGTAATAAAAAAATATATATGTGTGTATTTCTACCCATTAAAAAAAAATTAAATAGGTATTATTTGAAAATAAATATTTTTTTTTTAAACTTACGTACTTCTATAGTTTAATTTTTTCAATATCTGAAATGAAAGGAGGTAAGAGGAAGACAAAATAGATTGAGAAATCAAATCATTGAAAAGTGATTCAGTTTTTGAGGAAAGGTATGACCTCATTTGAACTTCCACTGAATGCTTATGATTTTATTCTTGTTAATGTTTTAAGAGTGAGTTCTATAAGTATGTAGTTATAATAGCATGTAATCCAGTTTTTTTTTAAATGCTATTAATAACTATAGTGCTTAGAAAGAAGACTTTAAAATTCAAAGTTTTAGTAATGAGGAAAAATATATAGACTTTCGTAGATAAATATTAATTTTGCTATGGAAAACAGCTGGCTATAACGATGATATGATCTAACAATGTTATTTCTCTTACACAATTTGTGTTTTACAAGAATATTTATTTTATGTCCCATTGCAAAAGAAATACAAAAATTTGATTCATTTAATAAATTTCATCTAGTCTGGCACTTCCATCTGCAAATGGAAAATAATTATGATTAGAATAAGAGGAAAACGAAATTATTTTGAGTCTGAGGAGAGGGTGGGGAGGCACAGAATATGTACTAGCCTATTATCAGAGGTTTAATTTTATTAACTGACATTTGATTGCTAAAATTACAAATTTGCTGAAAATTTTCTGTAAACATGATTGGTTGGTGGATTGCTTGGACATTATTAGCATCACTTTCAATAAATTGACTACCTAAACAGTTATATATACAGCTTTTATCTACATTAAACACTTTCAAGATTATTTCATTAGCACAAAACAATTATTTAATATAACTGCAGTTACTTTTATATCCACATAAAACCTTATAAAAATTTCATACCATCAGAAAAACTAATTTTTCAAACATATATAGAATAAAATTTTTATGTATGTACATTAATCATACATTAATAAGTATTTAATTATCAGCTTTAAACATGTATGAAATCAACTTAGCATTAATTTTCTTAAATTGATTTAGAAAAAAATTTCATTCCTAAAAAATCTATTTTCATCCCCCCCCCCCAACGTTTACACATTTGGTATGGATATGAAATATAACTATATAATTTAATTGAGAAAGAATAAATAAATTCATCAAGTTAAGTCTAAAAATAATTACATATATGAGAAATAGTGAGCACTTCTATCGCTTTTTTGTTTCTAGAATTGATCAGTTATCGCAGAAAATATTACATTCTCAATTCTACTTCTAAATTCTATTAAAGCAAGTTTAAAATGAATATTGAAATTTACATTATGGATGAAGAAAGACTGAGAAACAACTGCAGAACATTTGATCGGCGATCGCTAGTTGGAAATAAGAAAAGGGGGAGAGAGGCAAAAAATAATTACACGAACAAGAAATATTTAACAATTCTATTTCTTTCTAGGTTCTAGAATCTCACAAAGAAAGTTTTAAATGAATACTTACATTTATGGTGTGAATGGAGAAAGATTAGAAATCGGAAGGCACGATCGTCATCGAAATCCCATTAACGATCGCCGATCGTTAATGGGATTTCTTTTTTTTTAAACGAACGATATCCGCGATTTTTTTTTAAACGGAAGAAATATTTTCACGAATTCGTGGAAAAATTGGCAATCAAAGCAATTTTTTTGGATCGCCACTTTTTCAAATTTAGTTGCCATGTGGCGACTGTGAGTCTTGACCTCTAGCATATACGTAAATTTAGTTCTATAAAAGTGAGCTGTCATTGTCTAAAATGAAACCTTAATTATAATCTTATTTTGCAAAATGGTTTTTTTCATAATTTCACAAAAAGAGGATCCTTTCCGATAAGTTCGGGAGAACTTTATTTTCACACTAAATTTAAATTCACAAAAATACATCTAAAATTTTTCACAATTTCACAAAAACAGGACCCTGTGTGTCTGAAAAGTTTGGACAGACCCCTGGTAACAGTCCAACAGTGTTGGAAATTGTCTTTCACACTTAAACAAGGTTCAAACAATTATACTTCAGTGTTAGAATAGTTGCCACATCCATCATATTTAAGGGTAATAAGAAAAACCAATGGGTACTCTTTAAATTGATCACCCAGTATATCATTTTTATGTATTATTGTTTTTGTTCTATCTAGCTAGCTAGCTATCGATATACAGGAGAATTGTATTCATCATTCAAATAAAATTATATAAAGAAAAATGAAAACTGATTAAAAATCTGATTAATCGATTAATAAACTACGATTAATCCAGTGAAAACTGTTAATCGATTCCTACCCTTAGTTTACATTGTATTTGCATCTATAAATTTAATTAAACAAATATAAGTATTAAATCTAATTTGTACTTTTAGGCACATTGGAAGGTGGTCTACTGTGCCCCATATAGAGGCAGTCCACCGTACCCAGTGCCAGAGTAAAACAAATAATAATAAAATAAAATACAGGCTATAAATATGCTAATAATTTTTAGGAATTTAAAAACAGCAATATCTTGCCTTCCATTAACAGCTATATAGTATTTATAGTCACTAGTTCAATCTTTATAAAATTTTAAAAACTTCAAAGTGGAAAAATTACTTTGAGCAGCTCAAAACACAAAAACTGCTCAAAATATGTTTACCTTACTATTTCCCATGTGGCTTTTATGGCTACATACAACTAGTACTATGCTGCCATACATGAGTATCCATATGAACTAACAGAGTTGAATATTAATAGATTTAAATAGGGGTGATCCACTGTGCCCCGTCCTTCCCTATATATTTAATTTTGTAAGATTCCTGATTCTCTTTTTTTTTTAAACTCTCTCAATATTTTTGTTAAATTATCACAGAAGGTTACCTTATCATATTAGATGATTTAGGGAAAGCATTGGACCTTGGATAAATTTTTATTTTTTCTGTGTGAAATTTAATGATTCAGGTAACCTAGAATTTTTTTGAGAAATGCTTCATACTTCTCATGGTGAAATTACCAACCAGCTGATCACCAAATGATTTTCTTCCTTTGTTTTATTTCCCATTACAGAAGCACTACAGGGTTGCTGGGAGAGAAATGTATTATTGATGTGAGATGATTATTTGGTATTCCTCCCACAATTTGTATATAAGTATTATATAGCTAATCCTAGCAGTTCTTCGCTCCGATCGTTTATTCAAAATTGAACCATAAATAAACGAACCTTGGGCACTACGCACTTTTAAAAATACAGTACACAAACAGAAAATATAAAAATTTTCATTGAGATTTTACAATTACAACTATAAATCATTCGCACACATAAATGATATTTTTACCTGTTTTACAGATCGGGGAAGTTTCGACCACGGACATTTTTGTCGTATAAAAACATCGATATCTGCACTCATTTTATTAAAATAAACAATCTCATCGTACGAAAACGAGAATATGAAACTTTCAATCGTCCATTTATTTATCTAGGTTTTCTTTTTGCAGGGACATAGTTGCCAGTTTAGCACAGGAGTACTGGATTCTAGGATGAGAAACCTAGCCCATGGAGTTAGATAGGAGAAACTTCCTTTACGGGATTCCTCCTTCAAAAGTGGACCTCACGCTGAACTGGCCACAGAGCGGCGCTGACTGTAGTTGATGTACCACGGTATCACTGAGTACAATGAGAGGCATCATTCTTTTTCTAATTATTATTTTATTTTCTAATTAATATGTCTAAATCTCGATGCTGTTTTATATTTGGATGTGACTCGAGTTATGCAATAGCTAATAAACAAAATAAAGACCTGTTTACAAGAATTCCGGCATTGTTTTCTGCTGTCAATGTGCATATGCTTCCTGATAAGTTGATCATTTAACATTTAAGTTATTTATATTTAAAATTAAATTATTTTTAATTATTAGGAAGAAGAAACTTCAAAACAGCTTCCCCCCCCTATTTGTAATATATATATATATATATATATATATATATATATATATATATATATATATATATATATATATATATATATATATATATATACAAAGTTTATAAACAAAATTTATATTTGCGTATTTTATATATATATATATATATATATATATATATATATAATACGCATGCATATAAAAAAATAAAACTTTACATTTAGCAAATCTTAAGGCGTGTATTTAAGAGAGTGACGCAATTTAAGTCAAGGGTATGCAATTTCATTGAAATGTTATTAACAACCGTAAATCTAGCTTTATAAAATCTCTGACCTGAAATTTAATTAAATATTATTTTTCTACGAGTTCTGTGATTTTCAGTTAGCGAAACGATAGCTCAAAAATTATAAAATTTTATCAGAGAATTTAATTTAATTAACTAACATTTTCATTAAAATTTCTTAATTTTCACCCAAATTTAACTTATTAGTAGCCGAGAGGTTCTACTGTAGAAACTCAAAGATGAGAGGTGCCGTGCTTATTCCCGGGTCATTCCCGACGTCTTAGACGCTTTGAGATTTCTTTCTTTTTTTTTTTTTTTTCCCGAAACTTATGTAAATCTGAACTAGTTTTCCTTAGAAAATCCCTCCTCCCCACTGAGGGCACTCACCAAAGACCTAGGATCCTAACGTAATCAAACGACCTAATCCCCTCAAACAAATCTATCAATTTAATTTAGCGATTTTTAGACTGAACACTTAATCTCTACTTTTAACCAAATTAAATTTTTTGTCAAAATTCTTTACGAATTCGCGATTACAATGTGTCACAATTTGTTTATTTTATTTATTTTTTATTTTTATTATTATTTTCCCAAGTGAAATTTATTCGTTTACACAATTCTTCATCTTAGCTGTTCTGAGTTTTCCGAGGTTTTCTTCGAAAGTCGCATGAATACATGCTTCGATAACCTTAGAAAAACATCATCTATGAAAGGCATTTAGATCTGATCGAGAATCTTAACTATATCAAACGACCGTAATCCCCCCCCCCCAAAAAAAAAATAATAATCGATATAATTTAGCTATTTTTAGACTAAATTCATATTTTTTTTAATTATTTTTTGTCAAAATTGGCTATAAATTCGCAGTTTACAATATCTCAAAATTTAGTATTATATACATTTTTATTGATTGCAATCCAATGTCACCACTCATCATCTTAGCCGTTCTGAGTTTTCCGTAGTTTTTTCTGAAACAGGCATAAATACGAACTACCTTTTTTTGTTTTTTAGAAAATCCACCCACAAAGGGCATTTCACGCAGGCCTAGGACATTTATGTAGTTTATCGTCCGCGAACAACACAAACCATTAATCTCGTTTAGCGATTTTCGGACTCAACTCACAATCTCTATTTTTAACAAAATTTTAATTTTTGTAAAAATGCGTTATAAATTCCCGATTTACAATATGTAACAACTTATTGAAAAACATATATATTTTTTCTATATCACAATACTACAATGTCACAGCTCGCAGTCTTAGCCATTTTCAGTTTTCCGTGGTTTTTTCAAAAAATTGCGTAAGTACATGCTTGGACACCCATAAAAGTCATTATAACTAGGCCTATGATCCTAGCGCAGTCAGTGAACCTTAAACCATTAAAACATCAAGATTTTTTGAAAAAATAATTATATCTAATAATAAATTTGTCAAAATTGGTTATAAATTTAGCGATTTATAACACACCACAATTATTATCATGAAGATAGAGGGGAGGAGGGAAAACGAGATAGGGGATTCGGCAGAAAAACGGACCAGAAAATTTAGTTAATCAACAGGTCGCTAGATGGCGCAAATATTAGCCGTTATAGCAGATTAGCATTGAAAGCTTATGGAAATAATTGCTTTTTAATAAAATTTAAGTAGTTTATGTACTTATTTTTTAAAAAATTGGCTAGAAATTGTTATGCCATTAATGTGAGAATATAGAAAAATAAAGTGCTGATTTGAACATTTTTATTTTTATTTTTTAATTATTACTTTTTAAATCATTAATTCTAAATGCTAAGATATATTACTTTTTCATGTAGAAATTATTTAAAAATTTTATCATTTTTATTTTAATCAATTAATTTTGAAATCTAAGATACATCAGTTTTTTAATAATGATTTAAAAAATAATAAGTAATAAATAAAATTTTCCAAAATAGTTAAAGTGATTTTTTTTTTTTTTCTAATTTTCATTTCTTTTTTTCATCTTTATACATACATACATATATATATATATATATATATACATATAATTTTAGATGATTTAGATTAATTGTAGCTATTTAAAAATTTTAATTGGGTGTAACATTTCTTTTTTTAAATTAATGAATCAAATAAACAAATAAATAAATTAATAAAAATAGAATAGTAATTTAAAAAGCCTCTTTTTACCTTTTGATTAAAAATGCTTCGTTTTTTAAAAGCTAATAGTATAAATTTTTAAATTAAAATTGGAATGACTAGAAAAAATAATTTTAGCACGGAAATAATGTAAGTTTTGATTCTGATAAAATTTTAAAATAATTTTTACATCACATACAAAGCGTATATTTCATAAGTTTATTTTTCTTCGAAGTAAAACATGCTTCAACTATAGCAGTATGTGTCTGCTCTCGAAAATAGTCAGTGGGAAGTGCTTGGTTCGAATCCAGGTCACGGTCGTCAAAATAAATGTTCGGAGTTTTCCGTGGTTGACTTCAAAACTCGAGCAAATACAGGCTAGGTCCCTTTAAAAAGACCAGTATGAAGGCAATCCACCTAGGTCTACGACCTAAGTTAAGTAAAACAATATCATGGAGAGGGGTATGTGTGTGAAGTGAATGTTTTGATTATTTTGCGAGAGATTTTTGCACAGTAAGTTTATTGCATTTAATATATTTTATTAATTTTTCAGGTTATCAGTTCATAAATTTAATTTTTTTACAAGCTTTTTTTTTAAATTTTTTTTTTAAACATTTTAAAAGTTGTTGATGGTTTTAGGATTGAGGCCGATTGATTGCACTAGGATCCTAGGCCTGTGTGAGAGTGCCTTACATGGGGGTCTTTCTAAGGGATCTTAGCCGTATTTAACTTAGTTTCGGAGAAAATCCCCGAACACTTCGAACGGCTAGGCCGACGAGCGCGACCAGGGATCAAATCCAGCACCTCATGTCTACAGCTTCAATGACAGGACCACTTGGCCGTTAGTGGATCCTAGCATTCTAAAAGCTAAAACTTTTATTATCAGTAGTATTATTGTAACAATAAAAAATAAATTTCTCTTTCGTCTCTGTAACTACTGTTATATTGACAGATCTCTTCTTCAAGAGTCTCACTAACTCTGATTCCTTTGTAGATAGGCCTCTAACATTCCAGGTTCCCACAGTTAAAATATCCGATAAACCAAAATTCTTGTCCTTCTTCTTTCCAGGATAGACATAGAAGATTTTGTAATGATCTACAGCGGCTTTCCAGCCATCAAAAGAGCATCTTGTGGAGTCGCAATACTGGTAAACAATAAATGGAAAAATAAGATTGTAAATTACACATCGTCGTCTTCAGAGTAAGAATAGAGAGAGGTTATCTATGTATTTTCGGAGTTTATGCCCCAGAAGAAGGCAGAAAGGAAGACACTGAACTTTTTTATGAAGAACTTCAGCGCAGATTGGATAGCTGTAATAAAAATGACTATGTGATCATAGCTGGTGACTTAAATGCCAGAGTAGGCAACCAACCTAATGACAACGTTGTTGGTACATTTGGAGAAACCCACCTAAATGAATATGGTAAAGAACTGAGAGACTTTGTCTCTTTTAACAACTTAAAATTAACAAACACTTTCTTTAGGAAAAAGGACATAAATAAATACACATGGAGTGCAAGGGGCACTAGGTCACTTATAGACTACATCATTACCAACAGAAAACTGTCCCCTCAAGTTATGGATACACATGTCTACAGAGGTTATGACATATACTCAGACCATTATCTGGTTATTTCCAAAATTAAGTTGTTGTCTAGATGGATAAAACGCAATAGCAAGAAACCAGACAATGAGGTTTTCAAAGTATCCTTACTCCTTACTACAAGAAAACAGCATAAGAAGACTCTATCAAGAACGATTAAATCAACTATTGGAGGATTCGATCCCTGGAGACGACGTAAATGAAGAATGGAAAAATATAAAGAACATAATCCAAAAAGCGGCGCTGGAAGCCTTAGGCAAAAGGAAACAACACCGTAAGACAAGAGGCATGAGAATCTGGAACGAGGATATCGCAAAGGCTGTTAAAGACAAACAAGCAGCATATTTAAATTTTCTGCAGAAAAAAACAGGAGAAGCTGAGAAACTGTATAAAACAAAAAGAAATCTCGCAAAGGACATCATTCGTAAAGCTCATCAAAACTCATGGGATAAATTTATCAGTGATATTGAACACGATGTACACGGCAGAAGAAATTTTAATAATGATGAACGAGATCGAGCAAATATTGACACTATTGAAGTGAAGGAATGGATCAACCATTATAGGAACCTTTGGTTTAACCCAACCGTCCCCTTAACCACCGAGATGGGAACAATTGAAAGAGATATTGATTGTATCGATATGGTGGAATTAAAGAATATATTGAAAACATCTAAAAACAGAAAAGCTACAGGCCCAGACAATATTAATTCAGAACTTTTCAAATATGGTAGCGATTTACTAGATGAAAAACTGTTACATCTTTTTAATATGTGTTGGAGAGAATGTGTGATCCCCACAGAATGGCAGACTGCAAAAGTTACCTAAATCTTTAAGAAAGGAGATAGGAATTCCTGCGGGAATTATAGGGGCATTAGCCTACTAAATACCGCCTATAAATTATATAGCAAACTAATTAATAACAGAGTAAGGGAATTGTCAGAATCAATGCTCTTAGAAGAACAGTCTGGCTTCAGACGAGGAAGATCTTGTATAGATGATGTATTCTCTTTAAAACAGATAATTGAAAAGCGTAGAGAATTTAACCTGGAAACGCATACTATTTTTATAGACTTCGAAAAAGCGTTCGACCGTGTGAATAGAGAAAAGTTATGGTCTATCATGGAATGTAGGGGATTCCCCCGACACTTGATTCAGGCTTGTCAGTCCTTATATCAACATACAAAGATACTCATCGGCACACACAAAACCAACGAAGTAGACACTAACCAAGGAGTCAGACAGGGATGTAGTCTATCCCCAACTCTGTTTAATCTCTACATAGACGACATCATTCGAACATGGAAGACTTTAGCCGCCCCAGGAATTAAGCTAAAAGTAGACATGTTCATCAACACGCTACTGTTCGCGGATGACCAGGTTATCATTCAGGAATGTGAAGACGATCTACAGAGATCAACGTATAGCCTACACAAAATTTGTCAAGACTATGGAATGAAAATCTCGATTAAAAAAAAAAAAAAAAATCTATGGCTTTCAAAGGGAAAGAACTTACCCGTAGAAAAATTGTCATTGAAAATGAAGTCATAGAACAAGTATCACACTTTACCTATCTAGGTTGTGATCTCACTTATGAATACGAGAACGAGGTACAGCAGAAATTGCACAAATTCCAATACGTCTGTGGAACTTTGTGAAAAATCCTCAGGAAGAAGACACGAAAAGAAACACAACTTAAATTCTATAGGGTCATGGCCACACCCGTCTTACTTTATGGTTCAGAGACATGGACCTTGAGGAGCCGGGATCTATCGAGAATCCAAGCAACAGAAATGCGATATTTGAGACCTATAAAAGGCTGCACAATTTTCGACAAGATTCGGAATGAAGACATCAGGAAGGAGTTAAAGATCTTCAACTTATGCGATAGAATACAAGAATATCGTACTAAATGGAAAGACCATGTACAGCGTATGCCGGAAACACGGTTCCCCAGAGCTGCCCTCGACTACTCCCCAAAGGGCAGGAGAGATCGAGGACGACCGAGAAAGCGGTGGACTGAACAATGAAGCCGGAAGTTCCGGCTTCATTGTTCAGTCCACCGATTAGGCATAGTGATTAGGCATAGTGCATAGTGATTAGGCATAGTGCATTATAATTAGGCATAGTAGGCATACTGATTAGGCATAGTCATAGTGCCTATTCCGGCCCGGAACAGGCACTATGCCTAATCCCTGAAGTTGATGAAAAATAAATTTGGAATAACTATTTAAATAACCGCATTTTTCCTTTTCATTAAAATCGTTATCATTTTTTAGAAAATTAATGGTACAAATTTTTGAATTACTTTTTGAATGACTAAAAAATACAATTTTGCAAATAAATAATGTAAATTGTTTTAGATAAAACTGTGAAGTAACTTTTACACTGCATACAAGGCATACATTTTATCAGTTAAATAAATTTCTTACTTTAAAATAAACTGGTTGACGTGCAGTGCCTGGTTCGATTCCAGGTTGCACTCGTTAACTTCATCGTTCGGAGTTTTCCGTGGTTTTCTTCAAAACTCGAGCAAATACGGGCTAGGTCTTAGCAGACAATACAGAATTAGCAGAATAGGGGGGGGGAGGAGTAATGTGTTGATTATTTTACAAGGATAATTTTATCTTCATCCCACCGAGTTTACTACGCTTAATATATTTTATAAACTTTTCAGGTTTTCAGCTCTTATAAATCTTATAAATATGTCTTATAAATTTCTCAGATTTTCACGTAACAGATTCTCTTACAATCTGGAGGGGGGAGAGCAAGAAGAATTCAGAAGTATGAATGCAGAATTGTTGTACAAGAGATAGCTGCAATTAATCCAAATCACTTAAAATTATATGTTTTTAAAAAATGAAAATTAGAAAAAGAAAGAAAAAGGAAACAGTTTAACTATTTGAAAATTTTAGTTATTTATTTCATTTTTACATTCTAAAAACTGAAATACATTATTATTTACTAATGAATTTAACAAAAAAATGTTAATGATTCGAAATGGCATTATTTATTTTATGATTAAAATTTTTGACTAAAGTTAAAGGATAAGCTTTTGAATTAAAATTGGAATAACTAAATTAAAAATGAAACATGCATGTGGGAAGTGCCTGGTTCAATTCCAGGTAAGACTCCTCAAATTGTCCGTTCAGAGTTTTGCATGGTTCACTACAAAATTCGCTTACATACAGGCTAGGTCCCTTTAAAAAGACCAACATGGAGTCAGTCCACCTATGTTTAGGATCTAAGTGCAGATAAATCATTCTGAGCGTGGGGTGGGGAATGAAATATAAGTTTTATTATTTTGCAAATAGGATGTTATCTTCATCCCACTAAAAATTAAATTAATTTTAATTTTGATAATTATTTTTAAAAAAATTATAATTAAATCATTTTATTTTATAAATTTCTCAGGTATTCAGTTCATGGATTTAAATTTTTTGCAAACTGACTCTTTTTTTTTTTTTTTTAAGCATAATCATTATTTATAAATTTTTCATTCAAAAAGCTAATTCTATACATATTATTTATTTATTATGATTTTTTTTTTCTTAGAACAGAGGTTTGCAAATTCGCTTTTCACCTTTTGATTAAAATTGCAGGGGTCGTACTCTCCGCCCTTTTTTCAGGACACTGTCATGGAAGAGAAATTTTTCAATTTATTACAACCAGTATTTTTATACAAAAAACTCTAAGGCATATAATTATGGCACATTACTATAAATATGTCAGAAATATTTCTGCATGAAATTAGTGGTGGCAATTAAGGCAGAAATTTCTTATTAATGAGAGTGTCCTGAAAAAAGGGCAGAGAGTACGACCCCTGAAATTTTTCCTTTTTTTTAAAAAAATAATAGTATAAATTTCTGAGTTGAAGTTGGGATAACTAAAATAATTTTAACAAAAGAATAAATGAAAATTGTTTCAAATAAAACTTTTTAAGGCACTTTCACATTGCATACAAGGCATATATATCAGTTACATTTCTTTCTTCAAAATAAACTGTTCAATGGGAAATGCTGGGTTCGATCCCAGATCACGATCGGCAATTTAACAGTTCCGAGTTTTCCGTTTTTTATTTTATTTTTTATTTTTTTTTTAACTCGCGTAAATATGGACTTGGTTTCGTTAAAAAGGTGTTGGTGTTGATGTTTGGGATTAAGGCCGATTGACTACACTTGCGTCCTAGGCCTCAGGGGGAGTGCCTTCCGTGGAGGTCTTTCTAAGGGATCGTAGCCCGTATTTACGCAAGTTTCGGAGAAAACCACGGAAAACTCCGAATGGCTAGACTGACGAGTGCGATCTGGGATCGAACCCAGCACCTCACGTTTCCTTAATAAGACTACTACGGAGGCAATGCACCTAGGCTTAATTACAGTCAATTAGCTTTAACTTCTACATAACTACCTCCAAATAAAACATAATTAGCAGGGGGTGGGGTATAAATATCTTATATAATATATATATTAAAACTACCTTAATTATTTTCTAATGGATTATTTTCCTTCAGAGTTTATTACGTTTTCTATATTTTGCATATTTTTAAAGTATTCATTAAAGTTTTTACATCAAGGAATAAAATTCTTTAAAATGAAATATGGAAGAATTTATGAACAGGAAAATATATATAAGAATTAGCTGAAATTTATCCATAACATCGAAAATTATGTTAAGTAAAATTAGGTAAAGTAAGAAAATAAAGTGTAAGTATATTGGAAAATATTATAAATATATATATATATTCCCACGTGAGTTTTACGAGAACCCATTAAGTCTAATATAATTCATATATATTTAAATTTTGTCATTCCCAACTTCGTTTAAAAAATTAATGTTGCTATGGAGAGTCGTCAATAGACGGCGCGAGGGTCAGCCGTGATAGCAGCCTCAGTCAAAATCGGGACCGTTTTCGTAATACGGCGTTAGATCTCCTATTTACTCTAGCTTCATGATTATTATATATATAATTTTGAAAATATGTAGGGACTTGAAGACAAGTGGGCGTGGTCAGCAAGAAGAAAAAACGTTAATAAAAACAAAGAAATAACGAATTAAAGTAACGAAGAACAATTGTAAAAACAACACTACATGTGGAAAACACCCTTCCACTTCCTCTTCAGTGGGTGGGAGCAGCAGAACAGACAATAAAGTAAATTGAAAAAGGCCTAAGAGGTTTCGGAAACATGGCGAAACTAGCATACTCCCAACAAAAATCAATGAAATTCTAAAACAAGATTAAATTAGTGGTAAATTATATATAACAGCAGTAATGTAAATTAACGGTAAATTAGATATAACAATATCAATGCTTCATAAAAACAACAAAACTAAATTAATTTAATAGTCCAAAAAATACAAAGTCGATATTCGTGATAAGAATAATTTGATAAAAGGACATGCTAGATCATCATGTCCCCACCCAGACCTAAAAGGCAAAAAGATATTGTAATGAATTTAATATATTGAACTTACTGGATTGTGGAAATGGGTCTTTAAAGCAAAAGAAGCAGATTTCTCCAAGTCGCTCAGCGTCAAGCAGCTGCAGGCAAGTTCACAATACATAGTTTGTCCAATATGATAGAATATTAATCCCTTCTGATTGGACGCGGGGATGCGTCGTAGCAGCAAACCAGCGACTAGCTATCAGCAGGGGTCGTACTCTCCGCCGTTTTTTCAAGACACTCTCAATAATGAATTTTTTTTTTAATTTATTGCTACCACTATTTTTATGCAATATTCTCTACCCTGTTCAATCATGGCACATCACTCTAAACATATCCAGATATATTTCTTCATAAAATTAGTGGTAGCTAAAAAGACAAAAATTTCTTATCTTTAAGAGTGTCCTGAAAAAAGGGCGGAGAGTACGACCCCTGCTATCAGAGATCAGACTATTTATTTTTAATTTTTTTGGTCAATGTTTTAAACTAAATTTTACGAAAACATTTACAAATATTTTCCGATATACATTTTTAATATTATAGATCATATCTACTCTACATGAAAGATTAATGAGCGAAATCTGTTACTGGCTGAGTATTTCTGTCCGCCTTTCATATTTAAATGGATATGTATTTATTTATTTTTTATCCCACACTTAAAAAATTAGTGTTTTTTTTTTTTTTTTTTTTTTTTTTTTGTAAGAGTAAATATTTTTAAGATTAAATGTGTAAAGCTGTCAGATTTTTTCAAATTTATTTTATCAGTAAAAATGTAGAATTTATACTCATTTCAGAGTAAAATCATGTAATCTAAATAGCTGAAGATAAATGTATGTTTGGTGTTGCCATCAACTGGCGACTCTGATTAATAAACGCGAGAGCGATATTTTTTTAATTAAATATGTGAGAAGCTATCAGACCAGGTAATGAAACAAGTTGAAGAAAGGAAGAAAGAAAAGAAATTGAAAAAAAAAAAAAAAAAAAAAAAATCAACTTTTGAAATTATTCCGAAAGTCAAAAGAAAGGAATTAGTCTGCTTAAATTTAAAGTGAATTATACATATTAAAGTCATAAAAAGAGGGAGTTGCATTTGGAGACAGGAAATTGATTGGAGATGGTATTTGAATGCTCTAAATATAAATGTACATTAACTATTAGTTCTATTTACAGAACAAAAAAGTATTTCTGTCCGCCTTTCTTTCTATTTTATTTTATTTCTTATAAAATCCTTCCGAATGGAGTACAGAAAGAATTATATAACTTTAAAAGTTAATATTTGTGTATAGCACACTGATAGTTTTTAATAAGAATATATCTGACATTGTCATCATTATATATGAAATTGCATTAAAAAAAAAAAAAAAAAAAAAAAAAAAAATCTAATAAAATATTTTTATTTTTTAAAGTAAAATTTGGTAATTGTTCTCTCTGTTTATCATATAGTAAAATGTTACTTCAATTTGACTAAATAAATATATTAAATAATATTTAATTATATACATGAATTGTATAAAGATTTACTAAAATATGTTTTTAAATTACTAAAAATACACAAATTTAATTGACTTTTTTTATTAATGAAAAGAAATCTAAGGAGAAAAGAAAAGAGAAATCATTTTTCAAATTAAAATATGTAGCAAGTGTGTTATCAGTTTATTTTTACATTTTTTTTTTTTTTTTTTTTTTTTTTTGAGAGGGTTAACTATTTATTTTTATTTTACTTTATTTCTTTTTTATTTTGTGTTTTAGAAAAATCTTCAGCGCAAATAAATATTATTTAAGGGAGATATTGTAGGGATTTAATAAATAAACAGAAAATTTGGTTCATTTTTTAAATGCAATTTCACTGATGAAGTTAACAATGCATGTTAAAGATTTTCATATTAAAAGCTAAAAGGTTTTATGCAGAAATGTTAACTTTTAAAGGTATAAATTTGTTTCTCTATCCTATCTGAATATTAATAGGAATTTAAAAAAAAAATGAATAAATAAATTAATTAATTAAAAATACAAGTAAGTAAAACAAATATTGAATGTACACTCCTATTTGAAGCATTCATATTATTAATTTATCTACGAATTTTAACACCATCTTTCACTAAAAGTAACATAAAACCTACAGATAACTAACACTTGCTACATATTTTAATTTGAAAAATGATTTCTCTTTTCTTTTCTCCTTAGATTTCTTACAGATAACATAACTATATTTTAATCTTAAAAATATTCACTCCTGCCAATTTTGTTTCAAAAACATCAGTAATTTGTATACGGGAATAATAGTAATAATAATAATAATGCATATATTATCTTAAATATGAAAAAATAGACAGTAAAGGAAAAAAAAAAAAAATTGTAATCAATTTACGTAAATGATCTTTTATGTAAAGTAATAGTACTAAAATGTAGTTTTGAAAATAACTGTAAATGTTTTCACTAAAGTTTAATATGAAATGTGAACAAAAAACTATTCTGATGCCCAATCGTTATTTGCTATTGCTTTGCTTTTCCGATACCAATCACATGGGATTATTCCATCATTATGGACGAACTATGTAGGTATTGTGAACTTGCCAGCTGCAGTCCGACAGAAGGCGCTCCATAAGTTGGACTTTGGCCATGAGTTTTCATCAGCAAGCACCACCAAACACCAAGCACCGTAAGTGAAAAAAAAATACCGCTGCTATCACCACAATCGCAAACATTTATTAAAATTATTGGTGCAAAACCTTATGAAATTCAATGGATAGTTATTATTGTAAAACAGATTAGCAACGAATTTAAAAACTTGTTTATTCTAATTTGAATGTTTATTGCATATCTTATAAAATCTATTTAATTGACCAATTGAAATATTAATGTATATTTTTTTATGCAAATTGCTGTACCAGTGAGGCATGCTGTAACTGTTAAATGAAAAATCTTTCTTTTTACTTTCCGAACACTATAGTGAGGAAAGTATTGTAATCATGTCAAAAATCCGAATTCGAGATTTTGATGTTTCTATACGTTTCGAGGTCCAACGAGTCCGTTTTCACTATTTTTACGATGATGTATGTATGTGTGTGTGTATGTATGTGTGTATGTATGTGTGTATGTATGTGTGTATGTATGTGTGTATGTCTGTGAGTGAACACGCTAGCGTCTAAACGCTTTGTTCGAATAAGCTGAAAGTTGGTACGTATATTGTAAGTCATCATAGTACGAACCCTATAGATTTTGGTGAATCTAGCACTTATAGTTTTTTTACAGGGAGACAAAGAAAAATTCTTTATCATTATGGCCAAGGGACCAAAATCTTAAAAGTGCGATAGCATCTAAACGCCTTATTCAATTGAGCAAAAACTTTATACACATATTATATGTCACAGATACTCAATCTGTATAGAGTTTGGAGAATCTAGCACTTATAGTTTTTTTACAGGGACACAAAGAAAAATTCTTTGCCAAATTTTTAAAAGTGTGATAGCGTCTAAACGCCTTATTAATCTCAGCAAAGAATTTGTACACATGTTATAGGTCACATTTGAACCAACTGTATAGATTTTGGTGACTTACAGTTTTTTTACAGGGACACAAAGAAAAATTCTTTATCTTTATGGCCTATGAGACCAGCGATAGCATCTAAACGCCTTATTCAATTGAGCTGAAAATTTGTATGAATATTATAAATCACTGTTGCACTAACTATAAGCATTTTGGTGAATCTAGCATTTATAGATTTTTACAGGGACACAACGAAAAATTCTTTATCGTTATGATCTAAGGGCTCAAAGTTCAGTAGCGTTAAATAAAACCTCGTGTGATATATGGAGAAAAATACTCAAACACTCTGTTATGGTTTTCTCTTTTTTGTTTGTTTAGCAACTCCTCTTTCTTTATTTTATCTACAAAACTGTTAGTTACTCAATGTTCGGAAAGTCGAGTGGAGTCACTCCAGATTTTTGTCATATAAATCCAGATTTAATGTATTATGTTGAACATCAAGAAAAATATCTAAAAAATTAACACAATTATCTTTATTATTAGTTTTGTTTAAATTTAAACAAGAAGGATATATCTGTTTACATCAAGAAGTGCAAAAGCTTATTTAATAAACATTTTACTTTACCAAATCATAGAAAATTACCTTTTTTGTTTTTAACACCTAAATTCCATAAAAACCGAATAAAGTTCAGATATATTTGTTGTACCATTGGCAGTGTTAATAAATGTTTCAATATTAAACTTCAATTTTATTTAAAACTAATTTATAACTTTCTAAAAAATAAATATAAAAATTCAAGTTATTTTTGGTGTGTAGACAATAGTTATGAGATTATTGAAAAAATAAAAAATGTGGACACGCTTACTTCTGTACAAACATTTGATTTCGAAAATTTATTTTGCAATATCCCTATTGATTTATTGTTTAGCACTTTAATTAAATTATTTGACTTTTTTGATATTGTAAATGAATTAAGAATTGGCAACCAAATTTTTTAAACCCATTTTGACGACAAATCATCGCAGCGTCCTCAAATTGAAGAGCCATTCGAGGACAGAGCTAAATTATGCTTTAATTTGAGGACAAATTTGTGAATTCGAGGACATTTGTCCTCAAATGATTTTCAAATTGCTAAGGACATAGGTCGAAATTCGAGGACTGTCCTCATGATTCGAGGACGTTTGGACACCCTAACACAAGGTTTTTTTTTTTTTTTTTTTTTTTTTTTTTTTTTCTACTTAAAAAAAAAAAAGAAAGAAAAAGAAAAAAAGGCTATGTGTGAAACCATGATCTGTGGTGATCATTATTGTAAATTACTAAAAGATGGATATTTAAACAAACTATATAAGTGTTATGTCAACAAATGTATGTGTGCTAATTTTGGTTAGTTGGTAATATACCTCGAAGAACAAAAATAATGAATATATTCATAAATATCAAATCTATACATACCATAAAATATAAAACCTGCAAATATGTAAACAGTTTAATTGTGTAAACATGTGGAAAATATTGAGAAACATTTGTGTCCAAATGATGTGTTTATTAAATATGTAAAATGTTATGAGTAACTCAAATAAGTACATTTAAAATTAAAATAAGAAGCATTTGTAGTGATTATATGTGTATTAAAAAAAATGTGATGTTTCTGAGACATAAAATTATTATTGATTATAACCATAATTTTTATAAAAATAAAATTTGTTGAAAGAAATTTCAATGGACAATATGTGTGTGCGTGTGTGCAATTAAATTGGAGTGCATTGAATGAAACAAGGTGATCGGCTGAAAAAAATCATCTCTGTTACCAAGCGCCAAATTGCGTAAATATGTGTAAATGTATACCAGCAGTAATAATATGCAAAATTTAGACCATAAATAATAAACGAAGTTGAGGAAAACAGCCACGTAGAAACTATATTTGCTGAAAATGTATATAAAAACGAAGCAGGACACTTTGGTCCCGCCGTTTTGGTCCCGAGGAAATTTTGGTCCCTGGCCATTTTGGTCCCGAGACATTTTGGTCCCGCTAATTTTTTGCTATCTTTTAAATATATATCAGTTTTTTAATATGATAGTCTATTCGTTAATACGCGAAAATTGGGGTGCTCTTAGAATATCTTTAATTAAGGAATATCTTACAGGTAAATACATAAATTTTCGACATTACGATTGCTCTCTAGTTATTGAGATTCGGAGAATTTTGTTCTGATTTTTTATGAACATTTAAATTTTTTAACATATTTAAACTTTTTTTTTTTTTTTAATGCAATCGCACTTTTTTTTTCTTTTCTTTTTAACTGAGATTTTTTTCATTTGATTTCGATTTAACTTACTTTAATTGTAATTTGATTTTTAATTCACTATTAGTGACGAAAATTTTGTGATTTAAAAGGTATTATTTACAATAAAACAGTACCTTCTTATTAAAGAAGAATCCTCATTTGAATATATTTATTGATAAAGTCTGAATTAATTTAAAAATAATAAAAGACAGAAAAATTTTGTTAAAAAAAAAGGAAAAAGGAAAGAAAGAAAACTTTAGGATATTAAATTTAATTTGCTTTTAGTGACAGAATGCTGTTTCTTTCGAAGAACTAATTATTAACTTGCTCCCACCATAGACTCTTCTTCATAAGAATAAGCTTGTGACCATTCATGAAGTTTTTGAATTTATATAGGAATTTATTCATTCATATATATATATATATATATACAGTCGGTAACAAAAGTGTCCGAACACTAGCAAAAATTCCTATGTAAAAAAAGTACACTTCGTACGGTTTTGTTAAACAAATCCTTGTCGAATCCTGTTCTTAGTCAGTGTAAGAACAGGATTCGACAAGGATTTATTTAACAAAATCGTATGAAGTGTACTTTTTTTACATAGGGATTTTTGCTAGTGTTCGGACATTTTTGTTACCGACTGTATATATATATATATATGTGTGTATATATATTCATATATACGTTTCATTCGATTCGATTGTGATTTAATTTTTATCATTAATCTAAACGGAATTTATTTCAAAATCTGACTTATTATGATTAATAATAATAAAATGATATTTAAATATGTTAACTATGTATATATGTATATAAATTACTTTTCTTTCAATTGCAATGATTTTATTTTTACAATGAAAAAAAAAAAAAAAAATGTAAGTAGTCCAATATTTAATCAACTGTTCGCATTGCAAGCATCAAGGTTTGAAAAATGCTGATGAACATTTTTTTTTTATCTTTTTAATTTAATCTTATGATTTTTTTTTTAAAAATAAATATACCTGTCTGATATGTCTCTATGACAAAAAACAACGTCCACATTGAAATCTGTGTAGTATCTTGGGATTCATTTCACTCTTGTTTCGCCCACAAACAGTAAAAAGGATTTTTCCTGTTTCGTTTCAGCGCATTTGAAAAAACAAACAAACAAACAAACAAAAAAAAAAAAATAATAATAATTAAAAAAAAGTTGGGGTGGGGGGAGCTTTTAATCGAAAATTTCTTAAACAATATTGTAAGGGATTATAAAGGAAGAAAAAGGCTTTTCTAATTCTGTGTGATATATAACTATTTTCTGTATTTGACTAATGTATCCGGATTGACAAAGAATAAAATGACTAAGTTTAGCAGATCTGTACAAATTAAATCCCGAGAGGATTATTTAGTTCCTCGTATCTTCTTTTGTTATTAAACTCTCACATTTAGAGGATGTTTGGATAAAGCATCGATTTCCTATAAATTTTGTATTCGAACACTCTAAATTTGAATGCGATAATAAGGAGCAGCATTACAGTGTTTTATATTAAAAACCTTGTATTCATATTTAAACGGAAATTTTCGGAACTTTCATAAATTAACAATGCCTAAATCTTCGCTGATAACTAATACCCTTTATCATTAAAATTCAATCCGAAATAATAAATTTTCTGTTCCATGTGCCCTATAGTAAGATCATTTTCAACAAAGGCTGTAGATATTTAACTCTCCAATTGCAAACATTCGTTTAAGTTCTCTTTTGCCCGAAGATCCCTTATGTCACGGATTAATAGAAGAGGATGCGAAAGAGGCTTCCAAATCTGGCTTTTTTTAAACTTACCACAACAGATGGCGCCACAGTCGAGGACCTCCCTTTCCAAAACCTCCCGTAATGATTTTCAATGGCAAAAAACGGCATTTAATTTAATTTTTTTATGGAAAGTTTTAACTTTAACAAAATCAAGTAAACAGAAATAATGCTATATAAGGTCTTCCTAATAACATATATTTTTTTTATAACGGTGGGACTTTTCATTACTTTGTAAGAGGTTATACAAAATACGAGATCGTATTGATTAAAATCAGAATAAAAGACATTTAAAATTTTTCAGTACTGTACAAATAATCTGTGATACAAAGTAAAAAATGTCATTAATAAGGAATATTAAAAATTAAGGAAAGAAAGAAAAAATAAATAAATAGACGAAAATTATTAATAAGGAAAGAAAGAAAAGAAAATTATTTATAAATAATTAAATAAAATCTGTTGTACTTTATCCATTTATTTTTCAAACTTTGAAATTTAATAAGAATTATTTTGATTTATTTATAATACAGAAAATTAACGAACTTATTAATTTTTTTAAGGTAATATAATATATATGTATTTAAATATAAATAAAAAAAAAAATTATGATAGTTTCTGTGACTTGAGGTATTTTAGAAATTGTATGGAGATATATTTGTATAAGAATTTGTATAAGAAAATATAGAAGAAAGTCATGTGGTGGCCAAACCAGACTAGTTTTTTTAAACGTAAATATAAGTAAAAATTTTATGATAATTTCTGTTATTTGAGGAATTTTAGAAATTGTGTGGAGATATATTTAAATTTATTTTCATTTCAACAAATTACAGGGAAATTCATCCTCACCTCTTTTTACTGTATAGGATAATATGATTTTTTTAAACTATGTATTATTTTTATTTTAAAACTCTTTCATCTTTAACGAATGTGCTATATGTAAATATCTGACTGAATTATCAATAGTTTTTTAATGTTAAAATTTTTTTAAACTATTTTAATTTACATATGTCTCGGTAAGTTAGTTATCTTTATTAAAAACGTTAATTATCTTTATTAAAAACCCCGTCATCGACCGAGAGGTTCACATTAAAATCTGGTAGACGGGAAGTGCTGGGTTCGTTGACAGGTCGCGCTCGGTGACCTAGTCGTTTAGAGTTTTCGGTGTTTTTTTTTTTTTTTTTTTTTTCCAAAACTCGAGTAAATATGGGCTTTGACTCCTAAGAATGACCAAAACGGCGGGCAGACTACCCAGCCCTAGGATCCTCGGTAGTCAATCAGCCTTAACTTTTACATCACCACCCCCACCACCACCTTATTAAACAGTGGGCGAACAGTTTGGCGTTCAAAGCTGATAGACGGGAAGTGCCTGGTTCGATACCAGGTTGCGCTCGTCGACCTAGCTGCTCAGAGTTTTCCGTGATTTTCGCCGAAACATACGTAAATACAGACTGGCACCACCTTAGAAAGACCACCACAGAGGGCACACCACCAAGACCCAGGACCCTCGTGTAGTCAATTGGCCTTAACCTTCACACAGTAACACCACCATCTTATTAAGCAGTGGCCGAATGTTTCTGCGTCCAAAACTGGTAGATGTGAAGCGCCGAGCTTGATACCAGGTCGCGCTCGTCAGTTTAGCTGCTCGGAGTTTTCCATGGTTTTTGCCCAAACTTGAATAAGTACGGGCTAGTACCCTTAAAAAGACACCCCTCATAGGGCACACCACCCAGGCCTAAGAACCTCGTCCAGTCTATTGGCCTTAACCTTCACACCACCACCACCACCACCTTATTAACAGTGGCCGAGCGGTTCTGCGCTCAGAGCTGGTAGACAGGGAAGTGCCGGGTTTGAATACAGGTTACGTTAGTCGACGAAACCATTCGTATTTTTCTATAGTTACTAGGGAAGACTTCTGTGGGGATCTTTTTAAGGTGTACTAATGCGTATTTACGCTACTTTCGGGGAAAACCATAGAAAACTTTGAACGGCTTGGCTAATGAGCGCAACCTGCGATGAACGCGGCAGTTCCTGTTTTCCAGCTTTGAGAGCTGAACCTCTCAACCCCATAATCGATTAAGGAAATTCATACTTATGAAAGTTGGGAAGAGGGGAATGGCGATTTTATCAATTTTTAAGTCGCCATGTGGCGAGTGTTGAAAGTGGATATATTCAGGTCTAATTCAATCTACGTGATTTAATTGATTTAATTATCGTTTCAAATAATAAATATTTTGATTTATATTATAACTTTGTATCTGTGTATTAATTCTATTAAGATTTTTAAAATATATAGAGGAGTGCTGTGCTGGTTAAGCTAGATTGCCTACACAAAGGAGCTAGGCGTGGGGAGAATACCCTCTGTCGAGATCTTTCTAAGAAACCAAGAACGCCTAGCCTATATCCATGTAAGATTTGGGGAAAACAATTAAAAATTCCAAACGATTAAAATGACTAATGCGACTTGGGTTCGAACCCGGCATTTCTCGTGTTCCAAAAGGTATGTATAATACCATTTTTTTTAATTGTGATTATAGTAACGAAAAAATCCTGATAATGTACGTTACTGAACGAAATTTTTTTAAATTATATATAGATATAATTAAATTTATTTTTGTTTAATAAATTACAGGAAAATGCTTTTTCGTACGGCAGGACTATTTCTTTAAATCTGCGATTTTGCATTATCGCCGATTTTGTGTTCCACCACATATATATGCCAGGATATCTGCCAATATCCAATTTTACCACTTAATTTTCTAAACTATCTTAAAACTAGTATGTTGTGGCCACCACATGACTTTATTCTATATTTTCCTATACAAATTCACTCAGTAAAAATAATTTATTAAAATTATTATTTAAAAAAAATTATCTTCCATGATAATGCAGACGATTTCCATACTATAGAAGTAGTATAACACTAAATATCCAAAAAAAAAAAAAGTCAATTTTATTGTCAATATTACAATTAATTTTTTTTTTTTTTTTTTGGTAAAAATGAAAAAAATCGATAACTTTATTTTAAATTATAGCAGATCGATCGTTCAACCATTCGTTTTGCAGGTATTGACGAGCTCTTTTGAAAGATACCCATCATGAAAATTTACTCCCCTCGAGGTGGGGGGGGGGGGAGGCTCCTACACATACAAAAAATTTTTCCCAGTTGACTATCTCGATTATAAATAATTCTTCAAATAATGATTAATAAATAAAATTGTGTAATAAATTTGATCATGATTACTAAAAAATAATTCTCTTTATGCACATTTATACAAAATTTTGTCCTATATCACCATGCTAAAAATTTAGAAAAATCGGGATAGCAACGCAACCTGTAAGACAATTTTTACCAAAAGTTGATAGGCACTAATTTATGTCAATGTGCAACTACATACCAATTTACATGAAATTCTGTGCAGTATTTTCTGAGAAACAGTTACCACAAAATTTTGTCACACACAGACAGACAGACAGACATTTTCTAAAAATGGTCAAGTCGTGCTCTACAGCTCTCAAAACGTGTAATTCCATCAAAAACCCGAGTTCTAAAATTTTTACGAATCCAATACTGTCTTCGATTGAATATGGAAGGAAGTATTTTCCTATACAAATTCACTCAGTAAAAATAATTTATTAAAATCATTATTTAAAAAAATTATCTTCCATGATAATGCAGACGATTCCCACACTAGAGAAGTAGTATAACACTAAATATCCATAAAAAGTCAATTTTACTGTCACTATTACAAAAAAAAAAAAAAAAAAAAAAAAAAAATCTATAACTTTATTTTAAATTGTCGCAGATCGATGGTTCAACCATTCGTTTTAAAGGTATCGGCGAGCTCTTTTGAAAGATAACCATCATAAAAATTTACTCCCCTCGAGGGGGGGACTTCCTGCCCAGGGGGGGGGGGGGGGGGGCGGGTGGCGAGGCTCTTACACATACAACATTTTTTTCCCAGTTGACTATCTCTATTATAATTAATTCTTGTAAATTTCATAATTACTAAAAAATAATTCTCTTTATGCACATTTATACAAAATTTTGTCCTATATCATCATGCTAAAAATTTAGAAAAAGCTGGATGGCAACGCAACCTGTAAGACAATTTTTACCCAAAGTTGAAAAGTACTAATTTATGTCAAGGTGCAACTACATACCAATTTGTATGAAATTCTGTGCAGTAGTTCCTGAGATACAGTTGCCACAAAATTTTGTCACACACACACACGCACAGATAGACATTTTCTAAAAATGGTCAAATGGTGTTCTACAGCCCTCAAAACGTGTAAATCCATCAAAGACCCGAGGTCGAAAATTTTTACGAATCCAATACTTTCTTCTATTAAATATAGAAGAAAGTAATATTATGTCAAATCGGTAAAAATTTTGACATTTTATAAATAAATATAATTATCAATAACATTATTTAAATATATTACATTATACAGTATATTACCATTATATAATATATTATTTTATATAAATAAGTACTTAATACATTTTTTATCTAAAAAAGAAAAGAAAAAAAGAAAGAAAAATAATTTAAACGTACAAACATTTTTTTTTTTTCTCTAGTACTTTGTGGTACTCTAGTACTTTTTTTTTTTAATCTGTCAACTGTTTAATCATCACCCGTTATATGCTGAAAGAAAGTTATTAATTTTTTTTTTTTTTTTTTTGGTGTGTGTGTGTGTGTGTGTGGAGGGGGGGGGGGCTTAGAGGTTAATTGATTACACGAGGATTCTAGGCCTGAATAATGTGCCCTCCGTGAAAGTCTTTTTGACCCTGCGTCGGGCGCATCCTTAGGACGAACAAAATCGGGCGCACCCAGCCTGAGAGGCCAGGTAAATACTTTATATTGTTAAAATACTTGTACTACAATCAATAAATTCGTACTTATGCATCAAATTTTCGTTTATTACTTTCTATTCACTCCTAATAAGGTCACCGTATGGGTGTTTTTGAATTAAAAATCATGTGTAGGATATTTAGAGAAGAAAAACCAGAACGGGCCTCTCAGGCAGGGTGCGCCCGACGGAGGCTTAAGGTCTCCAAGCCTGTGTATTTGTGCGAGTTTCAGAGAAAACCACGGAAAACTCCGATCGGCCAAATTGACGAGCGCGACCTTGACGAACGCACTTTCGGTCTACTAGCTTCGAGATAGCAGAATCTCTCCACCACAGGTATGGCAAGAATTTAAAAGTAAAGGGGAAACGACGTAAAAAATTTTCTTTTGCAATTTTTAAAATGTAATCTCTGAAAATTTTATTTGATTAAAATCAAATTTAATTCACGATTTTTTTCCCATTTTTTTTTCTTTCTTTCTTTTTTTAAATGCATTACCAAGTGATCTGCACTTTTGAATAATAATAACTTATCATTGAGCTTAAAATCATTAGCAAATTCTATGAAGAAAATAAGTGAGAGAAAGATATAAATGATCTTAAAATAAATGTCGCAAGTTTTATTATTATTATTTCTTTCATTGTCATGGCTTTCAATGTTACAAGAAAAGACATAAATTAAAAAAATCTTTTTAATCTATTTTAAGATAACATATTTTTGTTGAAAGAAAGAAAATCTAAACAATTTTGAAAAATATTTATTGATTTATTATCCAGTTTCACACATTACGAAAAATTCCGATACTGTATGAGCATTTATTAATATAATATATATATTAGAGTTTGAAAAAAAATCTTTAAGTCAAATACAGCAAGAATTAAAATAATAATAATCCAAATACAGGAAGAATTAAAATGAAAGAAAGTTGCAGATGCTTAAAACCAACACAATAAGAAAAAAAAAAAAAAAATAATTTTGAATTTTTATGGAAAACGTATTTACTATTTGGCAAAATATTAAAAAAGGGACTTGGAGTTTGATAAATAAACGAAAAGAAAAGATCGTAACATATAAGCAAGAAAGAAAAAAAAAGTTGAAAGAGAAAACAATAAAATTGTGTCGATTAAAATATCTTTTAGTAATAATAATAGTTTATTTAGCAGCAAAAGCAGTCGAAAACCGAAAATTCCTGTCAAGGAAAACCGGGAGAAAGTAGACTACAGCGCCCTCAATATTTACAAAAATATCGTCTTCCACTTTCAAAGGCTGGGCACCATTGGACTTTCCCCTCCTATTCTTTCTACTCCGTGCCTTATGTATTTGCTGTCCTGTTTCCACTACCGTACAAAGGAAAAATCTAAATCTCAAAAATTTAGACGTTTTTTCAGTTTTATTTGTCACTACAACTTTCTGTTGCAAAATAATAATAATAATGATAATAATAATAATAATTTTGACTTTTCCTACCCCCATGTTTTCAAGTCAAACGACAAGAATTCTAAATATGAAAAAAGAATATTACACTTTTTTTTCCGTAATACTTTGATTATTCCTGATATCGGGACCAAAATGGCGGGACCAATTCGGCGGGACCAAAGTGTCGTATACCCATATAAACATTGTAAAAAGAAAAAAAAAAAAAAAAAAATGTATGTGTGAAGCAAGATTATATATTGTGAAGTAACTATGAAAAATGTCAACACATAATTTTCAGAAAAATTAAAAATGTGACATTGTAAAAATGTAATTCTGTATTATATATATACGTGTACTGTAAAACTTGTAAGTTGAAGTAAAAAAATTCTTTAACAATACTGAAAAAAAAAAAAAAAAAACAATAAATATAAGCAACTATTTAAAATGTATGAAAGAAATATAAAATTGGCAAATAGTTATTGATAAAATTATAGCATTAGTATTAAATAAAATTTTTTTTGTTCATGTGTTTATTTTATTTATATATTTTATTTTATTTTATTTTTTTACCAACTACAAGGTAAGCCATGTGAATTAATGTTAAAGATAGACAAATTATTATTATTGTTGATTTATCTTTTATAAACCTATAACCATATTTTATAAAAACAGAATAACAAAAAGGTCAGATTAAATAATTACAGATCATCTGATATGTGAGCACATGACGTGTCAAATAATTAAATCAGAGAAAAGTGTGTAAACTCCGAAGAGAACATGCCTGAATAATTGGGCTGTGAGGCCAATTATAACATGCCTTAGCGAGTGAAATGTGTAAAAATGTGTAAAAGAACTATCGAAAAAAATTTGCCATTTAACCGTACCCCAAATTAGTCAAATTACAGTGAAGTTCTGACTCAAAAGTAAGCACGTATAAGAACTCATGTGCATAATGCAGCAAAAATACATTCAGAAACAATAATTCTGTTATTTATTCGTGATACATACATATACATATATATATATACATACAAATTAATTGAAGTAATGATTTATTACACCTTACTTTATTCATTTATTTGTTTATTTATTCATTCATCACGCATTCCTTTATTGTAATTTTACTTTGAAGTATGTAAGATGAAAAGTTTTCAAAAAACTAATATTTTTATTGGCACAACTACCTTGCAAACATGTAATAAAAATATTAAAAATGAAAAGTATTACATTCTCTATATTTATTTTGCATATAGATTTAAAACAAAGTGTATGTTTAATTACATTCATATTTTAATCATAATTTACTTCAACATGAAAAGAAACGTATGTAAATAGCAGTATAATTTATGTATTACCGTGATACGAAATTGTGTCATTTAAAATTGAGCAGAATTATAGAAAATTATATATATATTCTTTTATATGCTCATGATTATAAAAAATATATCTGGCTTTTTTTTTTTTTTTTTTTTTTTTTTTTTTTTAAATCCACAATATATATTATGGATAGATTTTAAAAATTGTGTCAAGTGAAACTAAAATGTGTATGTAAAATGGTAAAAAATATACCATTAGTTTTACGCCAAACCAACAGTTTTAAGTGAAAATGAGAATATTTTAAGATTTAAAAATAAATGATTAATTATTCTAAAACAATGAACAATAAATCAGTATTAAATATTTATTCATGCAGAAAGAAACATTGACAGAATCAAGCAAAAATACTTACCACAAGAACTACCGGAATCTGTTTATTATTATTATTTTAAAACATTTTGAACAAAAATTTATTCATTTTCTTATGTCTTGCTGTTTATTATGAAATCTTTTTTTTTCTTCTTTTTTTAACTAGAGGTATGTACAGATAAAAATATTCTTAAGAACATAATATTTGATATGAAAATTATTCTGGAAATATATAAAATTATAAAAAAATATATATCCTTAATTTAAAAAAAAAAAGAAAAAAGAAATACTTACTATAATTATCTTATATCATTGATTTGAAAATATAAGATTATATAAATAGTAAAAATATATCATTGCTACCATTATTATTATTATTTACCCTAACCTTATTTTGGCTGAATATCGCCTGAAAAAGAAATATGAAATAAAACAAAATAAATAACTTGTGTTTTGCTAAAAATTAACAGTTTTCGTCATAAAATTGAGAAAAATAAGAATTGTGAAAATAAAATAGTTTAATATAATTTAAAATAAGTTTAAAAATTAAATTAAAATATAGTAATTAATCTTTCTGTATCTTGTATATACAGTCGGTAACAAAAGTGTCCGAACACTAGCAAAATTTCCTATGTAAAAAAAGTACACTTCATACGGTTTTGTTAAATAAATCCTTGTCGAATCCTGTTCTTACACTGACTAAGAACAGGATTCGACAAGGATTTATTTAAAAAAACTGTATTAAATGTACTTTTTTTACATAGGAATTTTTGCTAGTGTTCGGAGACTTTTGTTACCGACTGTATATATATATATATATATATATATATATATATATATATATATATATATGAAATCATTAATATCATTACTTAATATATTTGTTTTAATCGAATCCAACAAGTGTATGGATTGTTGCATTAAAAGATGGATGAGATAAGGAAAATTATCAAAATATGCCGAATGATTTTCAAGTTGTTGTGTAAAACTTATCTTTGTACATGGCAAAACTATCCAGCCGTATAATGCCACGCAAAGGTATATGCAGCACAACAAAAACATTGCACTCCCGCGCGCTTGAGATTACAAGAAGAAAACCATTTGAAAATAAAAATTTTAAGTTGCTCATATTATAACGACTGATGAATATCATTAATATTATTTTTCATTAGCAATAGGTGGAAATGAAAATAAACATTCAAGTATTAAAATACAAATTTCAAAATTCAATTAGTATAAAAATTGTGGATTTTTTTTTAAACCCATTATTTTGTTAGAATGTGTATATATAGACATACCCAAAACATATAAGTATAAAATATTTAATAGCAGTATAAGTATAAAAAATGCTATAATAAAAATTAAAACGAATTTATATACATCATATCAAGAAATGTATTTATATATCATATAAAAAGTGCTATAGTAAAAATAGAATATAAATAAAATGTATTCATATATATAATATCAAGTAATAAGGAAGCACCTAAAAACTTCCATAAAATAAAAATAGTGCTTTTAACGAGCTGAACCATAAATGGCACAAATGTAATACATGTAAAATATTTGTATGACATTTGATACATATGAATACCAAGAAGCTCTATTTTTGAGCAATAAAATATATATATATATATATGTGTTTTTATTCGCAGCTTCATTTTCTCCAAAAAATTTTAAATAAATTTCCCGGAAAAAAATAAAAATAAAATAAATAAATAAATAAATAAAAATAAAATAATAATAATAATAATAATAATAATAATAATAATAATAATAATAAATAAATATAGAATATAATATAATTATATATTAAAAAAAATAATTATTATTTATTAGTAGTAGTAGTAAATTTGTATTGAAAATTAATTAATAATTTTTACTTTTTTATGCATATGGGAACAATGATGATATTATTAATAAATATTAATTACGCATTTAATTATCATTCAAAAAAGAAAATGCAATTTTGAATTAAGTAGTAATTAAGTTTTAAGAAAGCACATGTAAAAGTCAAAATTTAATATTTAAAAAATATTATTTCTCAAATAATGTAAAAATGTATGATTATCAAACATTTAAAAATTAAATATGTTAATTTAGAGATTAAAATATAAGACATTACCTTTTTGATGATTCAAAAAAGTATTTTTAATTTGTTTGCTAAATTATAAGTGATTAATTATTTCCGTGAAGCTTGAAATAAAAATGTAGTATCGACCGAATATTACTGATGTAGTCTGTGTCATTTTTTTAACAAGCAGAGTTTCTTCTCTTCCTGACCATACCAAAGTTACATCACGAGAGTAAATGACAAAAAATAAATTCAAATAGTAGCAGAAAAACATTTCTGAATTAAATGTCCAGTAGAGATGAGTATACATTGATCATAAAATCTCAATCGAATGTTCCGAAGCATGAAAACATACAAATACCTTGAGAAACCAAAACAAAATTCTTGATATATCAGGATAGGCAGAAAAATTTCATAATCAACATCACATCAATTAGTCACACACTTCGATTAAAGAGCATTCTTAAAGGAAATCAAAGAAAATAAAATTATGGGACAGCTACATTTCCTAAATAATTAAAAGCATCAGACGAACGCACTTAATTCTATAAATTAAAGTACTTGCATAATCTCTTTAATATCTCCGCTTAGAAGTTCAGCAAGTAAGTTCATCGACTGGATGGAAATGAATTTTTCTTGACTCATAGATGCATTCATTCCAAAAAGAGGCATATATAAAGTGATTCTGGCTTTTCAAAACCACAGACATAAAAATCGTTGATTTTTTTCTTTTTCTTTTTAAAGTCAAATCTTTATAGAAAAAATACAACACAGATTTTTCTTCATCTAAATACTTAGATAAACATCGCAGGAAAAATACGTAAACAATTTTCGCATGAAGATCTTTCGCATTTCGTAGGCGAGTATAGCTCGATTAAAAGTTTTCTTTCTTTCTTTCTTTCTTTTTTTTTTTTTAAATAATATAACAGATCCATTCATCAATTTATGGATTTGTTGACTGAAACCATTCAGCACAAGGTACTTCACATTTAGAGTGGGTCTAGTCTGAGGGCCAAGTCTGTCTTGATTAAAAATCAACACAGCATTTCTACTAAGTATTTTCTTTTTCTTTTCTTATTGATATTACTTTGAAAGATATTTTCTTTATGAACGATTTATTTTTAAGGCACCTTCCCGCAAAATATATAAAATTCGTACTCTGGTCCTAGTACGCAGCACCAATTTATCTGAAGGTTCGGGAATGTAAATCAATCATTATTTTAATTTTGAAGAGCCGTAATAGTTGCGTTGAATAAATTCAAGACAAGATGCCGCAAATCCAGATTCTTTTAACTCCAGAGGACTGAAAGGAAAAACTTAAACAAAGTAATGAATGGAGAGACACCAGTATGGCTATATTTTTTAATCCCTTTATTTATCTGCAGATACAGGATGATAGTTACGGAGGATGGGACGGTGTCTTACAGTGCCCTAAAACAATTTTCTTTACATGCTTACAGTTCGAGATTCCAGCAGCGAATTATAGAAATTTTGCTGATTTCTAACGAAGAGTAACATTTTGACATTTAATTTTTAAGCCACAAGAACATATAAAACGGAACAACATTTAAGATACGTTATATTCTAATCAAGCTAATAATTTTGAATACAGAGAACAGGATTGCCATTATCTATTAACCCTATAATTTTGCCAAATTTTAGTTACGAGAAAATGAGAAACCACAACGAACAGCTACATAAAAAAAGAGGTATAACTTAATTCTGTTCAAGGATAATTATGACTAACTGAATAAAATAATGATTAGACTATGATTTAAGAGGAACGTAAAAATTGAAATAAGCCATATGTTATTTTTTATAAGACGAAATGATATCATGAGATTTTGCTTGCAGAGTGATTTTCTTTTACAATTCTTTTTTTTTTTTATCATTTTATTGATGAAGAAACAATTCGGTGGTTTATAAAGATTTATATTGGATACACGAGTAAATTATTATATAAAGCGTTAAAATAGATTTGAATTAAAATTAAATAGAGAATATTAAAAATATATGTGATTTCTACATCACAATTCTTATCGGAATTATTTTAAAGTGAGTATTCTTCTTTTTAAAAATAATAATAATTATAATAATAATATAATAATAATAATAAAGTAAACTAATTAACAAATTGGTTTTTGTGAGTTGTTGTTGCGAATTATCCATCCGTTTATTTTTTGTTCTCATTCTTATTGTTATCATAATGCCTCTATACTAAGATATAATGAGAAAAAGTTTGTATGTGGAGGGTAATCTCTGGGATTACTGAACCGATTTTTTTTTTTTTTTCCCCACCGATTAAATGCTACACTATCCCTAAGTGCTATAGGCTGTAATTAATTTTGATAAAATAATTTTTTAATTCGAAATTTCAATATTTTAATTAAAATCCCCATACAAGTTATAATAATATATACAGTCGGTAACAAAAGTGTCCGAACACTAGCAAAAATTCCTATGTAAAATAAAGTACAATTCATACAGTTTTGTTAAATAAATCCTTACCGAATCATGTTCTTACACTGACTAAGAACAGGATTCGACAATGATTTATTTAACAAAACCGTATGAAGTGTACTTTTTTTACATAGGAATTTTTGCTAGTGTTCGGACACTTTTATTACCGACTGTATATATTGTAACAAAAGCTATGTTAACGCCGTGGTTACGAGGTAAAGCATCGGGCTACGAATCCAGAGATTGTGAGTTCGATCCCTTTCAGGGGAAATTATTGAAAAGTAATTTTTGTTTAAATCTAAATTTTCCCTTTCTCATTCATTCATTATGTTAATTATGTTTACATTAAATATTCAGTTAACCTTATGTAATTTCTAGACTTTTCGAATTCTAGAATATTCTGTTCTAGAAAATTCATCAATTATATATAAGCTGATGTAAAATTCAGTTGAGTTGAAAAACAAAGTCTCGAGGTGAGCTTAAAGTTCTCTGTGTTATTTCGCTTTAGTGTCTTTCCACCAACAATTATCGAAGTCTAATCTACGTGACAATATTAAAAATCTAGCTAATGACACTACAAAACAAATATTTACGCGTTTATTTCCTTTCTTTCTCCCCCCCCCCCCTCTCTCTCTCTCTCTCCGTCTTTTTTTTTTTTTTTTTTGACATGAAATATGTTTACACTTAAACAATAAAATTGATATAAATCTTTGTGAAATATTAAACTTTCATGGTAAAGTTGACGTTGTTATACTTTTCAAAGTATTTCTTTTTCTAATGCTAGCACTTATAATATATATATATATATTTGTAGATATTCTAGATATTGACCTTTAACCATTATTATAAATTATATTTGTTAGTCAGTATTTAATTAAAAAAAAAAAAAAAAAAAAAAAAAACACTTAAAGCTTTACATAAGCATTTTTTTTTTTTTCAAATCTAATTTCTTTTACATTATTCTTAATTTATTTTTTAAAACAGACTAATCGCTAAAATTGCTTGACTTATTTTTATTTATTTTATTTTATTTTATTTTATTTATTTATTTGTTCTGTTTTGTTTTCTCGCTGCTAATTTCTAATTAGGTGATTGTCACGCAGTTTTGCGCATTTAGCGATTAACACGCATGACGTACATATCAACTTATTTTTTGTTTTTAATTAAGAAATAAATAAACATTCTTTACATTTCTACATCATATAAATAAAGTGAAGTATCTGTCTGTGTATCTGCGTGTGTATCTACCGGTCTGCGTTCTGATGCATAGACTACTGATCGCAGAGCTACAAAACTTGGTAGATGGGTAGCTGGGATCTCCTTGGTAGATAGGTAGTTGTGCACCCTCCTGGAGATTTTTTCGAAATTTGAATTTGATTTTTTTTTTTTTTTTTTTCGATTTTATCCATTGACATTTCAGTTTCAGTTTCTAAAATTTATGCATTCTTTTCAATCGTCTGCGTATCTTAGCAAGGGTTATTACACTTTTTTTAAAATTTAATTCATTCAATACAAGGCGATTTTTATTTTTATTTATTTATTTTTAATTTATTATATTTATTGAAATCAAATAGTTAAACCGTAGAAAAAAATTAAATACATTAAATTTTAAATAAAATACGTATATATATATTATATTAACACTTATGTTTATGCATAATTTTTACAATATAACAACTTTTTATTTTTCATTTATTTAATTAACTCATTTGAAAGGGACTTTATTTATTTTATTTTATTTTATTATTATTATTTTTTTTTTTTACCATATTAATCGGAAAAAATTTTAGTATAGTACAAACTAAACTTATCAAAATTTATTTATTCTTTGTTTATTCAACTCTTTTTAAAAGAAAATCTACTTTTTCTTTTATTTATTATATTGGTCGGAAATATATGGTAATATAATGTAAAGAGAGAGGTCTAAAAAGTACATAGTTCAAAAGCTAAAATATTTAGTAGATGCTGAGATACAGTCATCTTTTAAATCGTAGTTCTTAAATAATAGCAGCTCCACCTGTCGTCAATAAATACTTAAATTGAAGCAATAAATAAAATCTCTTTATAGTGCGTGTTGAGAAAGGAAAAGGAAAACTTCCACCATGGAGCGGCACATCTCACGATTTAGTGCCATAGACATGTCTTTACCGTCGCCACTGAGTTCAATAGTGACCACGGCAAAGACACATCTACCCGCAGGGGAAAATGCATCTTAGGCAAGCAGGCGAACCTGACTGCCACTATCTAGCGATTCCGCATCCCGGGCGACAGGCCCGGGGATCAAAGTGGAAGAGTTCCCTAATTTATTTAGTAATCAAATTTTTACAAATTTTGGATCAAACATGCGTGTTGAGAAAGCATAACCAACACATACATAAAAATCAATCTTACTGAGATAGCTCGAAGCTAAGTTATGCATGGAAACGTGTTTGTTGCCCTCCGCCCCCCGTCCCCAAGGGGTAAGGGGGGATTCTGCAAAATCCCGTTACAATGGGTGTTGGATACACGTAAATAAACCACACACTAAAATTTGTGATCTCAGCTTCTATAAGATTTTCCCCCCGACGAATTTGCCTCCTCGTAACTCACCTCCCCTTCCCCCAAAATCGAAAATCGCAAAAAAAATAATAATGAGTTTTCTGAAATATCCTCACGAAGACGCTTGGCTGTTTTTTGTATGATTGTGCTATTATTGGTGGAGTTCACTCGAAAATCCATATTTTGCTAAATTTGCTTTCTAAAATCGTTTCCTTCCCCTTTCCCCTTAAAAATCCAAAATTCAAAAATCGCAGAAAATGATTTTTTTTTACTCAAGTCTGGTCTTCCCATTTGCAATTTCCTTCAATGCAGATATTTCGCAAAATCTCGTCTTAGTGGGGTCAGGGTACTAAAACCAACCTCGTCTTCAAAATTTCTGACTCTGTCTACCATAGAATCTTCATGGCAGTGTTGTGTCAGGGAATCAGTGAGTTTACACTTTTACATATACAGATTTGTTTATATTTTTTATAGACTACTTGGCTTAAGGTGGCTGTCATAAAAATTGAGTCCTTGTTGAAAAATGTCCTATCTACTTCAGCATTAAATTAAAAAATATACCCAGGATTATCAATAAATAAAGCTCTTTAATATAGATCTGAATTAGCTTTCATTTTATTATTATTTAATTTTGATAATGACGTCATTTTGTCCTAATCAAATTTAATATTTAATATTTTTTTTTTTTATTATTATTTGCGTGAAAATATATTTTATTATATGTCGAAAAATAAATTAACTCGTAAACTTCTTTGACAACAATTAAAAATTAAAATAAATGATTCTAAATCTTTATTATAGAAGAAATATCTATATTATATAGAAGATATAATATAGATAATGTTTTGCTTCCTCCCCCTCCACTTGGGGACTAAATTTCTAAAATTCCAAAAATTGGTTTTTATGTATTTGTGTTAGCTATATTTTAAAGCATAAATTTTACTGGTATTTTTTTTTTCATTGATATATGAAGGGTTTTTGTGAAATCAGTTTTTTTGCATGTGGAATCGTATTTTGCCACACACCCCCTCTTGTGGACCGAATTTCCGAAATTCCAGAAATTGATTTTTAGGTATTTCTGTTAACTATGTTTTAAAGCAAAAAAATTACGGATATCTGTTTTTTGCATGAGATATGAAGAAATCACGTTTTGCCCCCCCCCCTCCCCTCCACTTAGGGGGCGAATTTTGTAAAATCGCTTCTTACAAGGGAACTCTTTCAAGTGCTAATCACCGATTTCCTTCAAAAAATTACAGAATATAGTTTATGTTGCACTTAATTCACTGGTAAAAAAAAAAAAAAAATTAGCTGTTGAATCACTTCAGGAAAGCCGCAAAAAATTATTAAACTTTACGTTTTGAACGCCAAATACGAAAAAAGTCATCGCCAAATCACATTAACCTTCCTTCAATGATGCCAAAGAACTTAAGCATGAGAGGGTAGTATTTTCTATCGTTCTAGGGGTTACTGAGGCAAGGAAGCCATCCGCTTCGCGGAGGATAAAATTTAAAATGTCATGTCCCCGGAACATCCCTAAGTGTGAATATAAGGCCGTCTTTAATTGCCTACTACGTAGCTATAGGGCGACGTTAAAACCCACCAACACTCAAGATATTTTCTGAAATCCAGAAATTTCTATTTAGAAAAAGTGACGTTATGTTTTATGTTAGATCTAATATTTTCAATTATATTATGTAATGTTTCAAAATTGCATTTATTTAGAATAAAGCAATTTCAATTTCAGAGTTACTTTTACATTACTCCAGCTTATATATAATCTGGAGTAAATTAATGTCTGAAGTCTGTCTAATGTCTTACGTCGCACTAGTGCTGTGCAATGGGCAATTGGCGAGCAATATGAATTATAATATTTGATTGAACATTTGATTATTAGAATAGTTGATTGAAATTAATACTCAAATAAATAAATCAAAATTAAAATATTTAAGATATTTGAAGTTGAGTAGGTTTTAAGTTTTAATTCGCATTACAGTTATGCAATGGCGACAGTCTGGGATACATTCCTGGAGAAGGTCCTTGGACGTGCTATTACAATTTTGATCCTTTACGGAGGGGATTATTTAAAATTGGAAAAACATGTACATAACTACTACTTTATGGCTTCTTACATTTCTGGCAATTTATTTTATATATGTTTACGAATAATAATATAAACAATTTTGTAAAAATATGCATTAGAATTTCATAAGGTTGGTTGGGTTTTACGTCGCACTAGTTTTGCGCAATGAATTTTATAGAATTATTAACTTCGAAATCTTGTTGTTTAAATATAATTGTTATGCTGAATGCAGACCCTCTGAGGCCGAGTGAGTATGTCACCCTTGCTAATCGCTTTCAAGTGTAAAAGAATAGGTTCGATTCCCCAGCTATCTCAGGGTGTTTTTTAATTTTTTGTATTTTAATCCGGTTATGTTATATCTGTCCTTATCTCGACGAAATTTACGGGGGGAGATGTCGAGTCAAACATACAAATTGGATGTATATATTAAATATAAATAATATACAGTAGGTAACAAAAGTGTCCGAACACTAGCAAAAATTCCTATGTAAAAAAATGTACGCTTCATACGGTTTTGTTAAATAAATCCTTGTCGAATCCTGTTCTTAGTCAGTGTAAGAACATGATTCGATAAGGATTTATTTAACAAAACCATATGAAGTGTACTCTTTTCACATAGGAATTTTTGCTAGTGTTCGGACACTTTTGTCACCGACTGTACGCAGAATGCATTCATTTATATCCTGCAGATGTCACCGGACCATCCTCAGAAGCGCATCTCAAACCGTCGCCAATTGCCCATAGTGCAGTACTAGTGCGACGTTAGACCCAATCAACTAACAGGATGAAATTTAGGGTAGAATCGTAGATCATCTCCAATTGCTCATTGCGTAGCTCTAAAGAGATATTGGATCCACACAACTCATATTCTGTGGAGTTGCTTGTTCGTCGAAGGTTCGTACTGCTCAATAAAATGATCAGACTTATCATAAAAATGTGTTCGGATACGAAATGCTTTCATTTTAGTTAAAAAAAAAAAAAAAAAAAAACAGTTGTGTGTTTTAATATATAATGTTTTATTGAAATTTTATTTTTCCGATTGAGTGAAAATAATGCCTGGACCGGGAGTCGAACGCGGATCTTTGACTTACAAGGTCAAGGCTCTACCAATTAGGCTATCCAGGCCGACACCCCGGTCAGCATTACTCACTCAGAAAACCTTTAGGCAGAAACATCTCTGGTCTATCATTTAGATAGTTCAACAGAAATAAGCCGCAGGAAATGGAAAACACCATTAGTCAATCACCATTAGTCAAAATTATCAATAAATATGATTTTCTTCCACAGTTGATTGTGTGATTTTAATAAAAAATATATAATGTTTTGTTTTATTCAAATTTATATAAGAGTCTTGATCATATATATTTTTAATGTCGTTATTAAAAACTTGGCGTTAATGCTCTTGCAATTGTTCTTTGACACAGCTTATTTAATTGAAATATTGAATATTATTTAGAATTCCGGCTAAGTAAGTCTCAATCTGGTAAATTATCTGGTTTTTGTTAATCTATTCTGCATTCTCAAGTGCTCGACAGCATCATATGGAGTTCGTTTGGCTATCAAATAGAAAGAAGAACATCTACATCTATTAAATCTTCATTGCAATGAAATTCCGAAGAATGCAGTCGCCAAACAGGCGCTTTTTTGGAAATATTGCAGACATGCATTCATTTTTAATAATTTTTTTATAGCTTTTCTATTGCGACTCAGCAGCTAATATTTTAGGAAGATGCTATTCATGATTAAATCTTATGCCAGAATTATTTTCAAGAAAATCGGCGATTACCACTTCAAAGAGTTCCCTTGTTAGTGGATGTCTGCGTAACAGAAGGAACATTGTAACAAAATTTCATGCTTCTAGGTCCAGAGGTTTGGGCTGGGCGATGATGAATCACTCACTAAGGACAAACGATTATATATATACAGATAATGATTATTAATAATCTGGTGTGTCACTCACATGACTTTCTCTTACCCTGAAATTTAATACTATAAATATAGGTTGGAGATTAAAACGATGTTATGTAAACCTATGTTAAGCAATTAAAATTAATCTTCGGAAGAGTTTTATATGATGTATAATTCTGTGGGAGGGGAGCTACCGACCCCCTCAACCCCCCGTTTCATTAATGCACCTAAATTTATATAAAATTTAATTCGGTTATTAAAAAATAATTCTGCTTTAAAAAAATAATTTATTAAAATTATTATTTAAAAAAATTATCTTTTATGATAATGCAGACGATTTCCATATTAGAGAAGTAGTATAACACTAAATATCCAAAAAAAGTCCATTTTATTCTCAATATTAAAAAAAAAAAAAAATCTTTTTTCTTTTCGTTAAAAGTAAAAAAAATCGATAACTTTGTTTTAAATTATCGCAGATCGATGGTTCAACCATTCGTTTTAAAAGTATTGGCGAGCTCTTTTGAAAGATACCCACCATGAAAATTTACTCCCCTCGAGGGGGGACTTCCCCCCCAGGGGGGAGGCGAGGCTCCTACATACACAAAAATGTTTTCCCAGTTGGCTATCTCTATTACAAAATATATATATTCGTTTCATTTGGTTTAGTGCAGTCTATAGACGTTAAACTCTACTTACCTGCATTTCCTCCATAGACGTAATGTATTAGAATTCTCTTGATTGTCCCTGTACACGAACCATGTGCTTGATCTTAACGAAAAGCTTACTGTAGCGTCTATATATGATACACATTTAGAATACCAAGTTTGAAATGTCTGCTACTATTTGTTCTTGAGATATGCTGATAACAGACAGACACACACACACAGACACACAGACATACACACAGACATACAGACATACACACAGACACACAGACCATTTGCTAAAAACATGATTTTCGTATTCAGGGGATCTCAAAACGTGTAAATATAACAAAATCTCGCGTTCGAAAATTTGACGTAAAAATAATCTGATGTGCCACTCACACGACTTTCTCTTACCCTGAAATTTAATACTATAAATACAGTTTGCAGATTAAGAGGTAAGATAACGAGAACTGTCATGTAAACCTATGCTAAACAATTCAAATTAGGCTTCAGAAGAGTTTTAAAGATAATTAGTTCTGTGTGAGGGGGGCTACCGCCCCCCTCAACCCCCCGTTTTATTAATGCACCTACATTTACATAGAATTTAATTCGGTTATTAAAAAATAATTCTGTTTTTAAAAAATAATTTATTAAAATTATTATTTAAAAAAATTATTTTTTATGATAATGCAGACGATTTCCATATTAGAGAGGCAGTGTAACACTAAATATCCAAAAAAAGTCCATTTTACTCTCAATATATATATATATATATATATAAAATCATCTTCTTAAACCATCAATCTTCTTAAACCAGTCAGGCAACACATTATATACTTTACCCATAGCAAATACCTGCAATAAACATGTACCATAAGCTTTTTTACCTAGGAGACAGAAAATCACAAAATACATAAAAATAGAGGGTAAAAAACTAAGACTAATAAATAATCCCTTAAATTGAACATGTGTCATTTGTTAATTATATTAACCCTTTATCTACTGACGGTACTTTAAAGTACCATTACTTTAAAAAGAGTTTAAAATCAAATTTATAGAAAGAATGTCAAAAATATTTATAAGAAAGGAACATATGTACCTCACTTTAGTTTCACTACAAAACATTAGACGATACGTATAGCAATTTTTAATCCATAAAGGATTTTATGGAGTGCACTTGCTGTTTTTGCTTGATATTTTTCCCGATCTTCATGTGCGTTTTAATTAATTCCTATATTATTTCAAGAATATCTTACTTATCTTAGAAAAAATATGAGTAACATAAAAAGTAAATATTTCTTTACTCTTTTTTCATGTCGAAATACTTTTTTCGACCTCTATGTACCAGTGGTACACTAAAATGCCACATTACAAAATTATTATTATTTACTTTGATGAGGTGATATGAATGATTTTAAATGCATATATCTTTATGTAATGCTCTTTAGTAACTAAAAATATATGTTTCAAACACAATTTTTGTCTGTTTCAAAATGCAGTAGATAAAGGGTTAAAAACACTTTAAAAACATGTAAAATTAAATTTTATTTAAAAGATGTTAAAAATTTTATCGGAAGCTTTTCGCTTTTAACAAGACTTTCTTCTAAATTTTCCTATACAAATTCACTCAGTAAAAATAATTTATTAAAATAATTTTAAAAAATAATCTTCCATGATAATGCAGACGATTTCCATATTAGAAAAGTAGTATAACACTAAATATCCAAAATAAGTCCAATTTATTCTCAATATAAAAAAAAAAAAAAACTAGTATGTTGTGACCACCACAAGATTTTCTTCTATATTTTCTTATACATATTCAATCAGTAACAATATTTAAAAAAAAAAAAAAAAAAAAAAAAATTACGATTTTTTTTTTTTTTTTTCGTTAAAATTAAAAAAAATCTATAACTTTGTTTTAAATTATCGCAGATCGATGGTTCAACCATTCGTTTTAAAAGTATTGGCGAGCTCTTTTGAAAGATACCCACCATGAAAATTTACTCCCCTCGAGGGGGGACTTCCCCCCCAGGGGGGAGGCGAGGCTCCTACATACACAAAAATGTTTTCCCAGTTGGCTATCTCTATTACAAAATATATATATTCGTTTCATTTGGTTTAGTGCAGTCTATAGACGTTAAACTCTACTTACCTGCATTTCCTCCATAGACGTAATGTATTAGAATTCTCTTGATTGTCCCTGTACACGAACCATGTGCTTGATCTTTATGAAAAGCTTACTGTAGCGTCTATATATGATACACATTTAGAATACCAAGTTTGAAATGTCTGCTACTATTTGTTCTTGAGATATGCTGATAACAGACACACACACACACAGACATACACACAGACATACACACAGACACACAGACCATTTGCTAAAAACATGATTTTCGTATTCAGGGGATCTCAAAACGTGTAAATATAACAAAATCTCGCGTTCGAAAATTTGACCCAAAAACAAAACTTTCTCTACCTTATGGGTAAGAGAAAGTAATAATGATTCAATTCTTTTGAAAATTCATTTAAATAGAGACCAGCGAAGCGGGCGTAGCCTTAGAACCTAATGGTGGGGGTGTAGTGAATATTGCCAGAGTCCCTGTAGCAATCCGGCTAACTTTTAAATTTACGGCCGGATCGCTATATGAAATTAAACATTTAGAGCTTCTAGACCCCATAGAATCTAGTGGTAGGAATGTTACGAATATTCCCAGACCTCCCATGTCGATTCGACTAACTTTTAAACTTACGGCCGGATTCCTATGAAATTGAAAATTTAGGGCCTCTAGACACTACAGAACCTAATGAAGAGGCTCTTACGAATATATTTAGAACCCCATGGCGATCCGGCTAACTTTTAAACTTACAGTCGGATCGCTATGAAATTAAAAATTTAGGGCCTCTACGTCCCATAGAACCTAATGGTGAGGGAGGTAACGAATATTACCCCCCCCCCCATGACGGTCCGCTAACTTTTAAATTTACGGTCGAATCGCCATGAAATTAAAAATTTAGGGCCGCTACACCCAGTAGAACCTAATGGTAGAAGTCTTACGAATGTTGCCAGACTCTCCTTTCCCCCATGGCGATCCGGCTAACTTTTCAACTTTCGCTATGAAATTGAAAATTTAGGGCCTCTAGACTCCATAGAACCTAATGGTAGAGCTATTATGAATATATTTAGATACCCCATGGCAAACCAGCTGACTTTTAAACTTTCGATCGGATCATTATGAAATAAAAAATTTAGGGCCTCTAGACTCCATATAACCTAATAGGGGGGTTCTTACGAATATTGCCGGACCCCCATGGCGATCGGGCTAACTTTAAAACTTACAGTCAGATTGCTATGAAATAAAAAATTTAGGGCCTCTAGAGCCTATATAACCAAATGAGGAGGGGGGGAGTCTTACGTATATTGCTGAACCCCCATGGCGACCCGGCTAAATTTTAAACCTACAGTCAGATCGCTATGAAATTAAAAATTTAGGGCCTCTAGACCCAATAGACCTAATGGTGAAGGACTTATGAATATATTTATATCCCCATGGCGATCCGACTAACTTTTATACTTGCGTTCGAATCCCTATGAAATGGAAAATTTAGGGCCTCTAGAAACTACAGAACCTAATGGTGGGGCTCTTATGAATATATGTAGAACCCCCATGGTGATCTGGTTAACTTTTAAACATACAGTCGGACTGCTATGAAGTTAAAAATTTAGGGCCTCTACACTCTATAGAACCTATTGGTGAGGGGGTTACGAATATGCCCCCCCCCCCTGTCATGACGATCCGCTAACTTTTAAATTTATGGCCGAATCGCTATGAAATTAAAAATTTAGAGCTTCTAGACCCCATAGAGTCTAGTGGTAGGTGTGTTACGAATATTGCCAGACCTCCCATGGAGGTCAGACTAACTTTTAAATTTACGGCCGGATCCCTACGGTATTAAAATTTAGGGCCTCTAGACACTACAGAACCTAATCATGAGGCTCTTACGAATATATTGAGAATCCCCATAGCGATCCAGCTAACTTTTAAATTTACAGTCGGATCACTATCAAATAAAAAATTTAGGGCCTCTACACTCCATAGGACCTAACGGTGAGGAAGGGGGTTTACGAATATGCCGCCGTCCGTCATGGCGATCCGCTAATTTTTAAATTTACGCCTGAATCGCTATGAAATTAAAAATTTAGAGCTTCTAGACCCCATAGAATCTAGTGGAAGGGGTATTACGAATATTGCCAGGCCTCCCATGGTGATCCGACTAACTTTTAAATTTACGGTCGGCCATGAAATTAAAAATTTAGGGCCAATACACCCAATAGAACCTAATGGTGAAGGTCTTATGAATGTATTTAGATCCCCCATGGCGATCCGACTTACTTTTAGACTTACAGCCGGATCGCTATGAAATTAAAAATTTAGGGCCTCTACATCTCATAGAACCTAATAGTGAGGGGGTTACGAGTATTTCCCTTCCCCCCTTCCTCATGGCGATCCGCTACTTTTTAAATTTACGGTCGAATCGCCATGAAATTAAAAAGTTAGGTCCGCTACACCCAATAGAAACTAATGGTAGAAGTCTTACGAATGTTGCCAGACCCCCCTTCTCCCTCATCTAACCGGCCAACTTTTAAACTTACGTTCCGATCACTATGAAATTGAAAATATAGGGCCTCTAGACTCCATAGAACCTAATGGTAGAGCTCTTATGAATGTATTTATACCCCTTCCCCATGGCAATCCAGCTGACTTTTAAACATACGGTCGGATCACTTTGAAATTAAATATTTAGGGCATCTAGACTCCGTATAACCTAATGGGGGGTGTCTTAAGAATAGGCTGACCATATGTCCTCGAATCTCGAGGACAGGCACGAATTTCGAGGACAAACTACCTTCGTCCCCAAAAAATTACAACTCATTTGGGGACGCCGATTATAAAGTTATTAATGTTTTATTATAGTAATTTATTATATTTATAATAAATAAGCTGAAATAAGGTGCTTTATACATAAAAATTACTAAAATTTTACAATTTAAGGTGATTTAATTAGTTTTTTATTTTTTTGTCCTCAAAATTCGAGGACACCGCCATCTTTGTCCACAAATTCAAGGAAAAAAATATGGTCACTCTACTTAAGAATATTGCCGGACCTCCATGGCGATCGGGCTAATTTTTAAACATACAGTCAGATTGCTATGAATTTAAAATTTTCGGGCCTCTAGAGCCTATAGACCCTAATAGGGGGGGATCTTACGTATATTGCTGGATCCCCATGGCGACCCGAATAAATTTTAAACCTACAGTCGGATCGCTATGAAATTAAAAATTTAGGGCCTCTAGACCCAATAGAACCTAATGGTGAAGGTCATATGAATATATTTAGATCCCCAATGGTGATCCGACTAACTTTTAAACTTACGTTCGGATCCCTATGAAATTGAAAATTTAGGGCTTCTAGACACTACAGAACCTAATGGTGGGGCTCTTACGAATATATGTAGAGCTTCCATGGTGATCTGGTTAACTTTTAAACTTACAGTCGGACCGCTATGAAATTAAAAATTTAGGATCTCTACACCCGATAGAACCTAATTGTGACGTGGGGGGGGGGGGGGGAGGGTGTGTGTTACGAATATGCCTCTGTCCGTCATGGCGATCCACTAACTTTTAAATTTACGGCCGAATCGCTATGAAATTAAAAATTTAGAGTTTCTAGACCCCCCATAGAATCTAGTGATAGGGGTATTACGAATATTGCCAGACCTCCCATGGCGATCCGACAAACTTTTGAACTTACGGTCGGATCACTATGAAATTAAAAATTTAGGGCGTCCAGACTCTATATAACAAAATGGGGGGGGGGGTTACGAATATTGCCGGACCCCCATGGCGATCTGGCTAAATTTTTTAACTATAGTCGGATCGCTATGAAATTAAAACTTTAGGGCCTCTAGACCCAATAGAACCTAATGGTGAAGGTCTAATGAATGTATTTAGATCCCTCATGGCGACCCGACTAACTTTTAAACTTACAGCCGGATCGCTATGAAATAAAAAATTTAGCGCCTCTACATCCAATAGAACCTAATGATGAGGGGGGTTACGAATATTGCCCCCTACCCCATGGCGACCCACTACTTTTTTAATTTACGGTCGAATCGCCATGAAATTAAAAATTTAGGTCCGCTACACCCAATAGAGCCTAATGGTAGAAGTCTTACGAATGTTGCCAGACCCCCCCCCCCTCCCCCATGACTATCCGGCTAACTTTTCATCTTACGGTCCAATCGCTATGAAATTGAAAATTTAGGGCTTCTAGACTCCATAGAACCTAATTGTAGAGCTCTTATGAATGTATTTATACCCCCCCCCATGGCAATCCAGCTGACTTTTAAACATACGGTCGGATCACTATGAAATTAAATATTTAGGACCTCTAGACTTCTTATAACCTAATGGGGGGTGTCTTAAAAATATTGCCGGACCTCCATGGTGATCGGGCTAACTTTTAAACATACAGTCAGATTGCTATGAAATTAAAACTTTCGGGCCTCTAGAGCCTATAAACCCTAATAGGGGGGGGGGTGTCTTACTTATATTGCTGGACCCCCATGGCGACCCGGCTAAATTTTAAACCTACAGTCGGATCGCTATGAATTAAAAAATTTAGGGCCTCTAGATCCAATAGAATCTAATGGTGAAGGTCTTTTGAATATATTTAGATCCCCCATGGCGACCCGACTAACTTTTAAACTTACGGTCGGATCCCTATGAAATTGAAAATTTAGGGCCTCTAGATACTACAGAACCTAAGGTATATTTAGAACTACGAATCTTACGAATATATTTAGAACTTCCATGGCGATCTGGTTAACTTTTAAACTTACTATTGGACCGCTATGAAATTAAAAATTTAGGGCTTCTGCACCCCATAGACCTTATGGTGAGGGGGGGGGGGGTTACAAATATCCCCTCCCTCCATATGGCGATCCGCTAACTTTTAAACTTACAGTCGGACCGCTATGAAATTAAAAATTTATTGCCACTACACCCAATAGAACCTAATGGTAGAAGTCTTACGAATATTGCTAAACCCCTCCCCCCCCCCCTAAACTTAGGGTCCGATCACTGTGAAAAGGTCCTCTAGACTCCATAGAACCTAATGGTGGAGCTCTTATAAATATATTTAGACCCCGATGGCAATCCCGCTAACTTTTAAACTTATGGTCCGATCGTTATGAAAGAAAAAATTTAGGGCATGTAGGCCCCATAGAACCTAATGATGCGGATCTCATGAATATTGCCAGAACCCCTAGGCAAAAATGTATAAATTGAGTTAGAGCGCTAAAAATTGGTATATTTAGGTTTTGGGGTGTAACGAATCGATCATATATATGGACAAATTTTTCTTAAAGGGCATGCCACACAGGCTTAGGACACAAGGATAGGTAATGCTGTTGCCGAATTGTTTTTTAAAGTGGATTTTCTTGATTATATTATCTTAAAATTGGTGAGACGGAAATGCATCAAATTTTGTATATGTAATGCCTAATATGGGTAATTTTTTATTAAATTTTAATTGAAACATTTATTTATACAGTCAAACCTCGTTAACGTGAACGCTGTTAATGAGAATTACTTTTAACGTGAACTGTTTCCACAATCCCTGTCAAAATGGAGGTTAGTTTAGTTTTATAAAGGTTAGTTACTGATAGCATGAACTACTGATAACATGAACAAATTTTTTATCCCCCTTGAGATTCACGTTAACGAGGTTCGACTGTATTAATAAATAAAAATGATAGAGATGTCGATATCAAAATCTGGTTATAATAACTACTTATTTATGATTTAATGATATTGAGATTTCAGCAAATCCTTCGAGCAATCAATCACCTAAACAACCTGCAGACGCAAAGCTCTTATGGCTCCATTATACATGATGGAGAACTTTATATTATACTCTGAATTAACTAATTACAGATGCAAAGAGCACAGTGTCGCATTATAGGGATGGCTTTCGTTATAATGATCACTATATTAACGTTTTGTGGTCGCGAAATGAAAAGGACAGTCTGTACTTATCGCCATAGTATGAATATATAGGCACGTAGTGCTCAGCGTCCCGTAAAGATCTCGAATATAGTGTTTGATTAATTTATGGGTGTAAGGTGCATAAGCTAGAGGACAGGCCATCAGAATTGGTGTCCACATTATGATAATCACCAGGTGAATAGTTTAAGGTTAGAATGAAACCAAAAATCAAGCCACCTAAGATTAATCAGAAGTAATGGTAAGGAGGGTCTAACAAAATCAACAAAATAGAAATGTATCACAATGATAATATTTTTTTAAGGAAAATATTTGGCGCCCCCTAAAATTTCGCGCCTGCGGCAAACGCAACCTTTGCCCCCCGCAGGCCACGCCATTGATGTCGTAGCCGCATAAAAATTTATTCAGATAATTAGAACAGTCCTCATAATCACACGCTATAGTCAAAACGCATTTCAAGCACTATTTTTTATAGGGGGATCCAAAACATTTTGATTTTTGTTTAATTTTTTATTAATCCCCTTTTCCTCTTCTGGACAAAACTTTCGCTGAAATATATGAGGTATAACATGTTCTACTTACTGCCAAAGTTCCAAGAAAATTCCTGCAGAATTTTTCTAGATATTTGACATAACGTGTAAATTCGAATGTGTCCAAATACTTATTGGTAGATAGTGCAGCCACGTTTCCTAAAACTACCAACGATGACGCGTCCAAAATGTTGGAGGAATGCCAGCTTGACAGGCAGGTTGTGATTTGGAAAACATCCAATAATTCGTGCTCTGTTATTCATTTTCTCTGAGCTAGATGACTGTCACCCCTATTTTAACAGTGAACTCGTTGAATTAGCGCTTCCTCAGAGGCTTCCATGGTTTCATGAAATGTGGTCGAAGAATAGTATATACTGTACAGTCGGTGAAAAAAAAAAAAAATAAAAAAAAAAAAAAACGGAACACTTGCTGTAATTTCGTTACTAACTGGCGCAGAGAAATCTAATAGGCACCATTCAACAGGAAATTAATGCACTTTTTGAAAATGTTGTCAAATTTTGAATTAGGTCATCTACATATTAAAATGAGTGCAACTTTGATTTTTTAAAAAAAAATAGCAACACCCAATTTTGACTTCATAATTGAATTCCTGAGAGTCTGGCAGTGCGGAAAAGTATACAGTTTGTATACTTTACTTTAATATTCATAGAGTTATAACTAAAAATGTGTTAGGGGTCTATCTGTAAATCTAGAAAAATAAAATGAAAATCGTACAAAAAGTAGACAAATTCTTACTGTTTCACACCGGAAATCTTTTAAGAAAGAAAGTTTTATGAAAATGAATAATGACATAATGTTACCATATTTACAGCATCTTGGCTATCCCTGATTTCTGTTCTTTAAATACGTATACACTTAAAAATTTCATTAAAGAATTTATTTTAGATTGGTCAGACAGCGTTCTTTGAAAAATGTGCGATTTTTTCCCCAATTCATAAGCGTTCTTATGGCTATACTGATCGCCACTAGAGCTTAAATTTTCCTTCACTTTATTTTGTAGGTGTGACATAATATACGAACTGAAATAATTTATATACATATATACACATAACGATGCATAAACTAAATCTCTTACAATAAATTATTGTAAGGTATCATAAAGTAAGCATTAAACAATTTTAATCGTTCTTAAATGTTTTCGTCAGTTTAACCCTTTGAAACTGTACGATTTGTTTTATAATTTTTATGAAAATATAGTTTCTTAATTAAAATATATTTATAAAAGTAATTTTTAACGACTAAAGTATCCTTAAAATTATAATCATCCTCCCCCCTCAGAGAAAAAATAAATAAATCGAAAAAATAAAGCAATGTATGAACAAAATGATTAACCATTTGACTGTGACGGTAGCTGTTTAACAAGTCTGCATTGCATTCCAATAACATTCATTGCTCTTTTCTTTTCTTTCTTTCTTTCTTTCTTTTTTTTTTTTTTTAATTGTCAAATTTTACGTTCTATCTATTTCTCTATTTGAAACAGTAAGGCCCCGCCTATTTAGTTGATTTTTTCTTCTAATGTTCGTTTAAAGGATTCAAAATTTATCAACAGTAATCGATGAGGCAAATGCCACTTGTGTATATTTTTGCCAACGCGAAATACAAATACGCATAGTCATTTTTTCTTTTCTATATCATTATTAATATTTTTTTTTTTTAGAAGAAAGGCGGGACTTGTCATCTTTAGAAAATAAGAATTCGTTTGCTAGCATTAATGTTTAAAAATCATCCTTTTTCGTTTCATTACTATGCGTTTGACGTTGCTGTTACACAGTTTGAGCTGTATATAAAAATTTAAAATATTTTGTTTAATTCTCTCTGTTATTATAAAAGATTTTCTTCGTTATTTCATGCAAAACTTTATAAGAGATGGCTCCCTAAGCTTGTGCAAAAGAAAGACTTATTTATATATCGAAAACTAATAACTGCAAAGAGCTGAAAATTTGCACACCCATATTTTTCAGCATTAGGATTCATTTTATGTAAAAATTGATATAGGTCCCAATTCATAATTTTTAAAAATATTAATTTATTATTATTTTTCGTAATTAAAAATATTTTTCAGAATCAAATGTGATAATGCATTATGTTTGGGTTTCTTCACGTAAAAGAAGAAGAAGAAGAAGAAGAAGAAGAAAAAAAAAAATATATATATATATATATATATATATATATATATCGAACAAATTATTTTTTGTGAAGCTATTAATAAAAGTTTGAAATATGAATTTAACATTAGCACCTTCAAATTTTAAGCGCTTATAACTATATAAAAAAAATAAATAAAATATCCAAACTAAATACTTTTTCACATCGTCGCGACCCCAGGAATTCAAATATAAAATAAAAATTGGGCATTACCATTGAAAAAAAAAAAAAAAAAAAAATCAAAGTTGGTGCGCGTTTTAATATGTTCACGACCCCTAATTCAAAATTTCAATTCATTTTCTAAAAGTACTCGCAATTCCCAGTCGAATGATACCTATTACATTTTTATGCATCGATTAGCAACAAAGTTACATCGAGTGTTGAGTTTTTTTTTTTTTTTTTTTTTTTTTTTTTTTTTTTCTCTGATTGCACGTGGGAATAAAAACTTAATATCAAAATCGATTGCATGCCGCATTTTCAAAATAAGCAACGTACAGTCGGTAACAAAAGTGTCCGAACACTAGCAAAAATTCCTATGCAAAAAAAAAAAAAAAAAAAAAAAAAAATGCACTTCATACGGTTTTGTTAAATAAATCCTTATCGAATCATGTTCTTACACTGACTAAGAATAGGATTCGACAAAGATTTATTTAATAAAACCGTACGAAGTGTACTTTTTTTACATAGGAATTTTTGCTAGTGTTCGGACACTTTTGTTACCGACTGTATAATGTCATTTTATTATTATATTTGGAGTAAAACACCTTTAATATCGAAGTAATACGAATTGAAATTTTTATTTTTTTCTTTAACAGAAATATATTGAATGAAAATATTTATTGTATTATTATTATTTTTTTTTATATCAATCTAATTTTATTTTTTTCACAAGGACGTTAAAATCACAGAGTATGATTGAGAATATTAATTCATTATTGTTATTATTATTATTATCGTGTGGTAAACGGTTCTACTGAAGGAGGTAATAACGTTTTCATTTAAGAAGATATTTCATAAAAAGTTTCTGTGAAATGAAAAATTTGAAGCCTTTTGTTACCACACATCGTACAATATTTCTGTTATTTTATTTTGCCGTCTTTCTAGTTTTCCATACAGTTTCTTCTCAATAGATAGCAGCACCATAGTTGGTCATCCTAGAAATAGTTTTGCTCTTTTGCATTTCCTAACTCCACTTTTACTGACATGACATACAGAATCTGCAAAATGAAGATTAGGAATTAGGACAGGACAAATCCATCTTTTTGATGTTATTTGTGCATTAATTTATATTATTATATGAAGAGAAAATATTTATAATAAATATAAAGCACTTATCTTGTCTTTCTAAATATTTGTTCTTTATGCAGAACTTTAATTACTTATTTTTAGTCAGGAAATGTTTGTGTATGTGTAGTGGTTTAGAAATTGTGAATATTGGCGATAGATATTAAGAAAATTATTCCATCATTTACTCTTTTAACATCATCTTCAATTTATTTTTATTTACAAAGAGAAGACAGCAGCTCAGCTGTTTCTTAAAATATAGTTTTTGGTAGACTATGACTGTGAGTTCTTATCTCGTGCTGGTTAAATTGTTGCAAAAATTATTTATAAATCAACCCAGCTTAATAATCTAATGTATTGATAAATTAAAGTGATTTTGTCTGAATTTAATTATATATATATATATATATATATATATATATATACAAACAGACTAAAATGACATACTTTATATTAGGTATTAATACTTTAATTTCAAAGTTTTCTGAAATCTGTATATATATATACATTCTAAAGGCATTTTCCATTTTAATATTCTTTCAAACTTTTTTTTTTTTTTTTTTGTATGAGTTGTTTTGGTCTTTTTTTTTTTTCCTCTTCTTCTTCCCACAACGATTCAGATTTTGCTTCCGTCTTTTAAATATTTAGAACAGGGACAGCACGTGGGTCTTTAATCTAGTAGACTATAACACAACACCTTAATTACAAAAACATTATATGAATGCAAGACGAAATGGAATAAAAAGAAAAAAATAATAATAAGGGGGAGGGGGAGTAATAAGAAGAAAAATGTTTTAAGTAAAACTTCTGATATTTATACTAGAAATGCGTCGAAGTAATTATTTTTACAATTTATTTTTCTTAAAAGGTGAAAAAACGTTGAAAAATATAGATATTTATAAATCAAAGAATAATTAAAGAATTATTATTATTTTCTCACCGCACATATTTTTCTTTATAGCAATTTATCATATTTATTGTTAATATTATCTTTATTTATTTCTGTTATTATTTGTTGTTGCATAATAAATATAGATGTTAAAGTAATAAAACATATAGTAATAAGTGAGTAGTAAGTTTAATATTCTGTCGGTGAAATTTTTCTGAAACGCATGTTCTATATTGTTCTTTAAAAAATCATTTTTTTAAAGAATAATATTTCCTATATTTAGCTTTTTCTATCTATTTTTAATTTCATGTTCTCCCTTCAAAAATGAATTATATTTTTAAAGAAATTTCACTATTTTTAAGCATTTTTGCAGTAAAAATGTATTTATTTATTTACATGTATAAAAAAAAAAAAAAAAAAAAAAAAATAACTCATTATTATTTTAGGCAGTAAGTAAGCTAGTAAGTGAGCTGATTTTGAATGCAACCAATCATGTCAAGAGCGCTAGCAAGCGGGAGTCATATTTTTAAAGAATACATGATCAGATTTTTAAAGGAATACAAAACAGACTGGCGGTGTCAGTTATTAAAGAAGGACGCCGCGTCACTAGCGTCTGCTGCTGCGAGTTTGCCGCGGCCAGGATTTTCAAGGATCGCGAACAGCCTGGTGTATTTCCATAATCAATATTGTTTTAAGCAACACAACGGATTGTGGGCTCTGCGCTGAAGGGACCACCCAGTGAGAGTTTGCTACGCTCAAAAATTTCTAGGGTTGCGAACCTGATTGTGGAAGGTGGCTAGTAGGTTATATACAGGGTGTTTCATAAGTATGGATACACCAAAATATCTCAAAAGGAAAGCAAATTTGTTGAAAACATTGATTTAAAAAGTTTCATAGATTTAAAAAATCTACCACATGACGTATCACAAGTGGGTCCCGGGGGACCCTGGGGGCCCCACGTGACATGAATTTCCTTTTTTTTTTTTTTTTTTTTAAAAAAAAACATATTTTTTCTTTGCAAAATAGTGTTAAGCGGAGAAAATTTGTTTAAAATCACGTATTGCTTTTATATTTTGAAGCATAGGGGGCCCCGGGGGCCCCTATTTTTATGTTGTGTTTCGTACGTCTGGATACACCAAAATATCTCGAAAGGAAAGCAAATTTGCTGAAAACATTGATTACAAAAGATTCATGGATTTAAATAATCTACCACATGATGTATCACAAGTGGGTCCCGGGGGCCCCACGTGGCACAAATTTCATTTTTTTAAATAGAAACCATATTTTTTCTTTGCAGAATCGTGTTAAGCGGAAAAAATCTCTTTAAAATCATGTACTGTTTTTATTTTTTGCAGCATAGGGGTCCCCGGGGCCCCTATTTTTATGTGTTATTAAAAAATTTGGAAATCCTAAAATATTTCAATAAAAAAAATTCTCTGAATACATTAATTTCAAAAGTTACATGCATTCGAATGATTTATGACATGAAGTATCATGAGTGGGACCCCGGGGAACCTGAGGGCCCCAGATGACATCAGTTCAATTTTTTCAAATAGAAACCATACTTTTTCTTCACAGAATCGGATTAAGCAGAAAAAATCTGTTTTAAGTCATGTATTGCTTTTTTCGTATTGCAAAATAGGGGCCCCGGGACCCCTATTTTATGTTGTGATAATAAATCTGGATATCCCAAAATGTCTCAATAAAAATGCAATTTCGCTGGGCACATTCATTTCAAAACATTTGTGCATTCAAATAATCTATCGTATGAAGAATCATAAATGGGACCCTGGGGCCCACATGACACAAATACAATTTTTTTCAAAGGGAAATGTTTTTCTTGATAAAATCGTGTTAAGCGGAAAATAAACTGTATTAAAAAATGTATACATTTTTTTAATTATTATTTTAATGATTAGGGGGTCCCAGGGCCCCTATTTTTATGTAGTAATAAAATATCTGAAAATCCCAAAATATCTCAATAAAAAAGCAATTTCATTCAAACAAAATGATTTCAAAAGTGTCGTGTATCCAAATGATCTATCAGAACAAACACTTCATTTTTTCAAATGGAAACTTTTCTCTACGATATATTTCTATACAATAAACCATACCTTTTCTTTAAACCATACTTTTTCTTAATACGATATTGTGAAGGAAAAGCCTATTTATGATTTGAAAAAATGGAGTTTGGATAATGTGGGGTCCTAAGAGCCCTGGGGGCCCACATACGTCAATTCATCTAATACACCATTTGAATAAATAACACTTTTGTAATCATTGTATCCAACAAAATTGCTTATTTATTAAGGTACTTTCGGATTTTAAGTGTTTTCTTACAACATAAGATTCGAGGCCCTCGGGCCCTTTACGCTTCAATATAATGAAAAAAGCAATACATCATTTAAAATAGTTTTTTTTCCACTTAACAATATTCTATGAAGAAAAAGTTGGATTTCTGTTTGAGAAAATTGAACTTTTGTCACGTGGGGACGGACCCCGGGGACCCACTCATGATACTTTATATAATTGATCATTCGAATGCACGAAACTTTTGAAATTAATGTGTTCAGAGAATTTTCTTTTTCATTGAGATATTTTGGGATTTCCAAATTTTTTATGAAAATATAAAAATAGGGCCCCTGGGGCTCCCTGTGCTGCAAAATATAAAAGCAATACATGATTTTAATCAGATTTTTTCCGCTTAACACTATTTTGAACAGAAAAAGTATGGTTTCTATTAAAAAAAAAATAGAAGTTTAGGCCCCCAGGGGCCCCCGGGACCCACTTGTGATACCTCATGCGATAGATTATTTAAATCCGTGAAACTTTTGAAATCAATGTTTTCAACAAATTTGAATTCATTTCGAGATATTTTGGTGTTTCTAGACTTATGAAACACAACATAAAAATGGGGGCCCCCGAGGTCCCCAATGCTGCAAAATATAAAAGCAGTACATGATTTTAAGCAGATTTTTTCCTCTTAACACAATTCTGCAAAGAAAACATATGATTTCTATTTTAAAAAATGAAGCTTGTGTCACATGGGGCTCCCAGGGGCCTCGGGCCCCACTTGTGATACCTCATGCGATAGCTTAATCAAATCCATGAAACTTTTGAAATCAATGTTTTCAGCAAAATTGCTTTCCTTTCGAGATATTTTTGTGTATCCAGATTTGTGAAACACAATATTAATATAAAGGGCCCCCGGGGCCCCTTATACTGCAAAATATAAAAGCAGTACATGATTTTAAACTGATTTTTTCCCCTTAACACGATTCTGCAAAGAAAACATATGGTTTCTATTTTAAAAAATGCCCCCAGATGCCCCCGTGACCCGCTTGGGATACCTCATGTGGTAGATTATTTAAATCCATGAAACTTTTGAAATCAATGTTTTCAGCAAATTTGCTTTCCTTTCGAGACATTTTGGTGTATCCACACTTATGAAACACCCTGTATATATATTGAATATATGCGATAAATATTAGAATAAATGTTTTAAAAGTCCAAACGTATAGTAATTCTCAGAAGATTTGTTCTAGAGCACGATGTATTGAAATAAAGTAACATCACTTTCGGGTATTTTTCTAATCCCCCCCCTCACCATATATATATATATATATGTGTGTGTGTGTGTGTGTGTGTGTGTGTACAGAGTGATTATGATTAAAGTTACGTTTTCAAAACGCTATAATTTTAAAACTACCCATCGGAGCGATTTGATATTTTACCAGAGCAATCGTGAGGCAAAGAAGGTTTGATTGGCAAAAGAAAAAAATAAAAATAAAAATAAAAAAATAAATAGTTCTAAAATGTGCGTTACTTATCCGTAAAGTATTTATTTCATGAAGCTTGTCTTTTTCTCTTTTCACTACGCCTGTTTCCGATGTAAACACATATTCTTGTCTTTTTGCTAAAAATATTGTCTTAAGCCCTTAAATTGTATTGTTTCCTGCTATTCTATTGTGTTGCTAACAACATTCCTGTGTTTAATGAGACCATTTAGGCGTTTCCCCTGACATTACCCTGACAGCGCCCTCTATAAGAACATGTTGGATTATTTTTTTTCTTCCCCAAGCAAAATTTCACCGTATAAGAACTGAAAACTATGTGATACAAGGGCAAAATCCAAACAAACAAAACAGAAATAACAGGAAGGAGCAGAGGCGATCTCGGCTTAAGACAGGTTAAATCATTTTGCAGGCGCCTAACATTGCTCAAATCCTCTGCAAGACCATATGATAGCAAAGAAGAAAGTTAAAATAAAGATAATAATTACTGAAAATAGTAAAAATAAATAAATTATAATTTAAATTAAATTTAAAAAATAAGCAAGCAAAAAATAAAATTACTATCTATAATCGTGAAAATTAATGCTTGCCAAAACCAGTTAATATTTAAGATATCAGACTATATTAAATTATATAGTTTTATAATATTAGGTAAAAATATATTATTATTTTATAATTATTGATATTTATAAACAAAATTCAGGTAAATAAAATCAATCATACATATTATATTTTAAACTATTATAAACAGCTATACTTAATTTTGACTAAAATATAATCATAAAATACATTTAATGTTTACTGATATATTGGAAAAAATATATATACCAAGAAACATGATAACAGTAGGAGAATAAATAAACAAGTAAATAAATAAACTAATAATAATAATGATACACACAGCAAATACAATTATCCTTTTACTTATATATATAATATATATAATATAGTTATTTCCTTTTTAAATTTGGGTTTTGTCGCAAGATAGGAACATAAACTGTACTTTTGCTTAGTATAGCTGTACAGTTTTCCGAAATCTTGCGATCGCGCTACTCTATGAAGGACATGTTCCCTGATGAATGAACCCGTCTATACTTTTGAGCATTTCCAATTCCAAATTCTAATTTTCAGTCATCTTTGCTCTATATTTTTATAATATTCTTGGTTTCTGTTGGATAACTTTTTTGAACATCGCATGAAAAAAATTCATACCTTGTAGGCGTAAGTGTAAGGCTCCTAATCAGAAAAGATTATCGTAAGTATTTAATTTAAAATTAATCTCCCAAAATTTTATGGTCATTTAATTAAAAGAAAGTAAATGCATTTAAACTGTTTTAAAATAATTTTTATTTGAGAGTTGTTGATTTTAATAATGTAGCTATTATTAACTAAATTTTATAACGTTCTAAATTTCTTAATTTTATATATACTCTATCACAAAAAAAGTGACGCACCAAGAAGGAGTAATGCAAACTGGACACAAATTGACATACATACAGGTTTTAATGGAATCAAGCACCAATTCATCATTATCGTCGATCCTATGTGCAACTGGCACTTCATTGACTTCAAATACCCTTAATAGATGGCTCAGTGGGGTTGAGCTCAGTCCCCGGATCTCTCTTCCCCTGACGGCGTTTGGAGCATCATAAAAAGGGTCCTACAACCAGCTTTGGATTTTACCAATCTAATGCAACAATTGGACAAAATTTGGCATGATACTTCACAAGAGCACATCTGCCAAATCTATCGATTAATACCAAGCCGAATAACTGCGTACATAAGGGCCAGAAGTGGACCAACGCGTTATTGACTTGCTTACTTTGTGAGGCCCTGTCTCTTGATTAAATCATTCAAATTTTCTGAAACTGTAATCAATTTTTTTTCTTATCATGTACATCACATCTACCAATTTTTGTCCAATTCGGACCACCCATTCCACCCCATCTACCAATTTTTGTCCCCACTTCTTCTTGGTGCGTCGTTTTTTTTTTTTTTTGTTATAGAGTGCATATATATATAATATTAATTTCATGTATCAGTAGATTTGAGGTATGATTGGTAGATCTATCTTGACGGAACGGAACGGATTACAATAAAGATTGTTCGGGTTAAGTGATAGAATGTCTTTTTTAAAAACACGAGTTTAAATATATCGTTGAGTACTTGGGGGTTCGTAAGTTGTCTGAGAATGAAAGGCGAAACTTGCAAGAATTCAATAATTTATTTACAGAAAGTTCCAGAAAAATATATGTCTATAAACCAAGTATCAGCTTCAATTCACCAGCAAACACAGCTTAAATAACAGCAGTTAACAGCAAGACCACAGTACAAACTGTATAATAACACATAAAGCAAGTCTCATTCAAAGAGGCTCAAAGCAATGCAAGCATTTCATGTAACTTACTGAGACTGATCTGAGACTCACCGCCTTGGCGAAAAAAAAACGCTTCTTTTATACTTTTCTATCGAACCCAGACTGTTCTGGAAAATTTTCGTATCTCATCAGCCAATGAGATTAGAGCTTACATATTTGGTATATCCCTAAGGATTTTCTAGGCCAAGGTCGCCAAAAAATCGCCAAGGAGGGAAACAGTCGCCAAATTTGGCGCCAAATCCATTACTTCCCTTATTGGAACTTTTTAATGCGTTTTTAAGAAAAAATTAGGCTATTTTAACGCTAAAGCGAATAGAAATGCATAAAATTAGCCTTTTATCAACTTACTAAGCCTCTTTGAAAGGATTTATACAAAAATAAACACAATTATTTACAATTTTGTAACACGCCCCCCCCCCTCCCAAGGACTGCACGTCCCGGGCAGTGCAACCCTTGGTCAAGAGGCGGAACTAAACAAATTAATTATTCTAAAATACAAAAACTAAGTTGCATATAACGATGAAATAGAAATACAGATTGCAAATCAAGTGAGAAATATTTACAAAATTTACAAATATGTACAAATATTTATATACGAATATTTACATTAAGCATGCGCAAATTTTACAAGTATTTACATTTTAAATTTTAATATTACCGTTAAGTGTGGTACTTGACTAGCCTGTCATAATGCACCACCTTCGGTTTTGAAGAAGGTGCATTAGCAATTCTTACAACAACATCATTCAGTCTATTTAAGACTGTGTACGGTCCGTCCCAGTTGCAGTGTAACTTGGGAGAGAGTCCTTTGCGTTGAACAGGATTCCACAACCAGACCTTGTCTCCGTCCTGGAACTCATGTTGTGTAGCCTTTAGATCGTACTTTGTCTTCATTTTCTCCGATGCCAAGTGAATCCGCTCCCGAGCAAAGTTGTATACTTCTTCAAATCGTGCCTGAAGATCTTGGATGTACTCCTCGGGCGATGAAGGCGCATCTAGTGGACAACCAAAGAGGAGATCACATGGGAGACGAAGTTCGCGTCCAAACAGCATCTGCGCCGGAGTATAGCCGGTGGTCTCATGGACAGCACTTCGATAAGGTAGCAGGAACAATGGCAACTTCAAGTCCCAATCTTGCTGATTCCTTGATGCTAGAAGAGAGGGGTTATTCAGGATGGTACGGTTAAATCTCTCAACCATGCCGTCCGACTGGGGATGTAAGGGTGTTGTCTGGGTTTTGTCTATGCCGAGTAATTGACACAATACTTTGAAAACAGCAGATGTAAAGTTTGTACCTTGGTCGGTATGAAGTTGTCAGCCATTGACACCCATTGCTGCACTAGGACCTTCGCAACTGTGCATGCCTCTTGATCGGGAATGGGATATGCCTCAGGCAATTTGGTGAAATAGTTCATTTCGACGAGGATGTACTTATTTCCACTGGAGGTCCGTGGCAAAAGACCCAAGATGTCGAGTGCGATCCGTTCAAATGGTGCTCCCACGTTATACTGTTGTAGTCTTCCTCGGCTTCGTTTCTTCGGGCCTTTACGTGCCGCACAAGCATCATAGGATTTACAGCGTTTTTCCACGTCCTCCCTTGCCTTGTACCAGTAAAAGCGTTCTCGAACATTTTGCAGAGCAGAGTCTTCATTACCCCAAAATGAAATGGCCTCCATTTGAGCTACTATGCAGCTGCTCTAGAACATCTGGAATCTTCGATCTTGGTATTACAATCTGCCATCTGAAGCTTTTTCCATCATCAGATTCCCATTTTCTGTATATTACGCCGTTTTTGACATGAAGGGAATCCCAGAGTGCCCAATAACTTTTCGTAATGGGGCTAAATCTGGAAATGTTCTGCCAAGTAGGTCTGTTGCTGATCGTCTCCTTCAGCTGTAATATTGGCTTTAGGTAAGGATCTTCCAACTGGGCTTGTCTAAGTCCCTGGCCACCCTACTGATCCAGTATCGATGGTGTTGAGACTGTAGCTTGGCTGGCAACCGGATTGATCTGCTGGTATTTCTGTTCGGCTCTAGCAGTACTTGCAGCTTTTTGAGCAGGGCTTACACGACAAGGCATCTGCATTACCATGTAGAGTCCCTTTACGATGATGTATCTCGAAGTCATATTCTTGGAGGCGTTGTATCCACCTGGTAATCTGGCCTTCCGGGTTCTTGAAATGAAGCAACCACGTTAAAGATGCGTGGTGAGTCCGGAGCAGGAATCTTCTGCCATAGAGGTAATGATGGCAATGTTCTATGGCTTTTACAATGGCGAGTAGCTCTTTCCTGGTGGTACAGTAATTTATCTCTGGTTTAGAGAGGCATTTACTCCAATAGGCAATGACACGTTCTTGACCATCAATTTACTGCGACAGAACAGCACCGACACTTTCATGACTGGCATCTGTATCAAGTATGAACTGTTTGTCGGGCTGTGGATATGTCAAAATAGGCGATGATGTTAAAGCCTCTTTAAGTCTCCTGAACGTTTTTTCTCATTCATCTGTCCACAGGAACTTCGGTTTCGCTTCCGTCAGCTTGTGGAGTGGTCTGACAATATTCGAGAAACCCTTCACGAACTTACTGTAGTAAGTGCATAATCCCAGGAAACTTCGTAGCTGGTGTACATTTTCAGGGTGACTCCAGTTCTCGACTGCAGAGATCTTCTCAGAATCAGTTATCACACCTTCAGAAGAGACGATATGGCCGAGATAACTCACTTCACAACGGAACAAGTTGCACTTGCTAGGATTCAATTTCAGGTTAACCATTCTGAGTTTCTCCAGCACCTTTCGGACGTTTCGTAGATGGTCTTCAAAAGTGCGCCCCACAATGATAATATCATCCAAATATATCAGACAGGCTTCATAGGAAAGTCCTTTTAGAACTGTTTCCATCAGGCGCTCGAATGTTGCAGGTGCATTACATAATCCAAACGGCATAACTTTAAACTGCCACAGTCCTTGTCCCGTGGTAAATGCAGTCTTCTCCCGATCGTGAGGATGTAATTCTACTTGCCAGTAACCGCTCTTCAGATCCAAAGTCGAGAACCATTTGTTGCCGGCAAGTGTGTCCAATGTGTCGTCGATTCTTGGAAAAGGGTAGCTATCTTCCTTCGTGATGTCATTTAAACGACGATAATCCACACAAAATCTTGTTGAACCATCCTTTTTTCGCACCAGTACTATGGGAGAGGCCCAAGGATTCGTTGATGGTTCGATGATGCCATTACGCTGCATTTCATCTAGAAGTTCTGTGATCTCTTCTTGTTTAGCAAATGGAAGCCTTCTTGAATGTTGTTTGATTGGAGGATGATATGTGCTGTTCGTTCTCTTGACGTCTCCAGATGTCTGAGAAAAAAGGTCTTTAAATTCATGGAGTAGCTTCTCCACAGCACATCTCTGTTCATTTCCTAACCCTGCATTCTTGAGTAATTTCGTTGTTACTAGCTCAGATGACTTGGATTCGGTTAATTGCGTGGGCCGGTTATTGCATGTAACAGGAGTACAGTTAGCTAACACCACATCCTTCTTCACTGTCTTGACCTTATCGCTGATGTTTGCCACTCTCAGAGGAACAGTGCTATTTGACAGATCAACCAGATATGAAGCTACCAGAACTCCTCTTTGGCTATTGTCTGTATTCGGATGTTCAATCAGTCCATAACGGAAGTGTTGCTGTTTGGGAGGTGTCCCAGAAACTATTGTCTCTGTGTGTGGAGGGAGGGAAATTGCAGACTTATCTGACAAACTGGCTGAATATCTGGATTTTCAGTGTTGAACACAGCTATGTCTTCCGACCTTGAATGCAGTTCATTATTCTTAAAGTCCAATTTAAAGTTAAATTTTCTCAGGAAATCAATTCCAAGTATTAAAAGATCTTTTATATCAGCCACATATGCCATATGATGGTAACTGGCATTTCCAAATGTGATGGTCAAGTTCATTTTTCCATATATTTTGATTTCGTCACAGGTCACAGTCTGGAGTTTAACGAAGGGCGGCGTCCAAATGATCTTCTCTTTTAGTTCTTGAGCCAAATCTGTTCTAATGATGGTTACGTTGGCTCCAGTATCCAAAATCATATGGCAGGTGGTGTTGTTAACTTGGCTATGTACGTAAAGTCCATTATCGCCGCCACTCATCGATGAAACAGAATACTACAAAGTGGGGCTCTGTGATTTCTGGCAAACTCCGCTCCGTGAGATGACCTTCTCTTAGTTTCCCTGCAGTGATTATGAAGCCGAGTTATTTTCTTTAGTTTGTCGTATAGGGCAATTTCTCCTCACATGTCCACCTCTTCCACAGCCCCAGCACTTTATCTTCCGATCCTTTACTTCTTTATTATTTTCAAGGCTGCGCAATCTCCTCATGACGTCTGCGAGATTTCTCTTCATTTCACTTACATCAGCTGGTGCATCACCTAATGAGACTGCTCTGATGGTATGGCGGTCTTTAAGGGAGGCTTGTTGGGCTGCCTCTATCTTCATCGCGTAGCCTAAATCTGATTCAACATCTCTGGTATTGGAGAGTCTAAGTGCTTTTTGGATTTCTGGATCTCGAAAGGCATCGATAAAGTACTGAAGGGCCAAGTCATTCCGAGTGTCAGCATGGCAGTCGGAGAATGCTAGGCGAGACAGTCTTTGAATATCCGTTGTCAGTTCTTGCAAACTTTCACCCGCTTCCTGTTAACGGGACTTTAGTTGGAGGCGACTATAGTCCTTAGAACACTTTTCTCCGAAACGTAGCTCCAGTGCTCTGGTCAGGGCCTCAAAGTCGTTCCGTTCTTCTTTAGAAATATTTCTCAGTATATCGGCTGCATCTCCCCGTAGTGCTGCTGCTAAGTGGACTGACTTGGCTGTAGAATCCCAGCCGTTAGCTTCAGCTACGATGCAAAACTGCGTCTCATATACCTGCCAGGAGGAACTGCCGTCGTAGGTGGATAGCTTAATAAATTCCTGATTCTGGCTTATTTTATCTCTCTTTTCAGTTTCCTGGGGCATGGTGATTAACTTCTCTTCCACTTTTCTCTCAAGTTGTTCCTCTACTTTCTTCATGACCTTCTCTTCAAAATTCCTTTCTACCTTCATAACTTTCTCTTTAAAATTATCTTTAATCTTCATAACTTTCTCTTCTATTCCATCTACTCTGTTTTCCATATCTGATAACTTACTTTCAATCACTTCTTTTACTGTCGAAAGCTCTCTCTTTATCTCGTCTTGATAAGATTTGATTTCCTCAGTCAACCCTCTTTTATCTCTTTCATTTCTTCAGTCAAACTGTCTTTCAATTCTCTTTGCCCAGTTTCCATTTTCTCTTCTACTGTTTTCATTTCTTTGGTCAAACTATCTCTCATCTCCTTTTGTTCCGTTTCCATTTTTTCTATCAATCCAGATCTTAACTCATTCATCTGGGCAGTTAGGCTTTCTAGAAGTTTCTTCATTTCTTGCTCCATAGCTCTAGTTATTACCGTTCACAGACTACCCCACTCCTGACACCAGAAATGTTGCGTACTTGGGGTTTGTAAGTTGTCTGAGAATGACAGGCAAAACTTGCAAAATTTCAATAATTTATTTACAGAAAGTTCCAGAAAAATACACGTCTATAAACCAAGTATCAGCTTCAATTCACCAGCAAACATAGCTTAAATAACAGCAGTTAACAGCAAAACCACAGTACAAACTGTATAGCAATAACAGATAAAGCAAGTCTCATTAAAAGAGGCTCAAAGCAATGCAAGCATTTGACGTAACTTACTGAGACATATCTGAGACTCATCGCCTTGGCGAAAAAATGCTCCTTTTATACTTTTCTATCGAACCCAGACTGTTGTGGAAAATTCTCGTATCTCATCAGCCAATGAGATTAGAGCTTCCATATTTGGTATATCCCTAATAAGGATTTTCTCGCCAAAGTCGCCAAAAAAAATCGCCAAGGAGGGAAACAATTGCCAAATTTGGCACCAAATCCATTACTTTCCTTATTGGAGCTTTTTAATGCGTTTTTAAGGGAAAATTAGGCTATTTTAACGTTAAAACGACTAGAAATGCATAAAATTAGCATTTTATCAACTTACTAAGCCTCTTTCAAAGGATTTATACAAAAATAAACACAATTATTTACAACTTTGTAACAATATTTATACTTGTAGGGAAGACTGGGGTTAGTTGGCACGGATTTTGGTTTTCGATTTTTCTTATTTTTTTCGAGCAACATTTAGAGCAATTCTAATAATGCGAAGGAAAGCTTAACTCTTTGGCTACAAATTGATGTATGACCCACTAATTAAAAGCGTGTTTATGTAACCGTCAAAGCACGTTTCCTAATTCTTGCAGCCCTGTTCCGGGTGCAAGGATAGATAACATGGCATTCTCGAAGGGGTGAAATGGCATCGCGTGATATGTATATAGGGATACAGGAATTTTCGAGGAAAAACATTTCTTTCTATCAAAATATTTTATTTTAATAATTTTTGACCAAATTTTTCTGATTAAATGTATGAAGAAATAATGAATTCTTTAAGAAAAACAAATTCTACTTACAGTTACCAATAGCTACCTATAGTTTTTGCTAGATTTAGCTCAATGCTTGAAATCAACATCGATTGTAGGAGTTGCGGGATCGTGCATTTGAATATTTGGAGTCAATTTTTGTACAATTTTACATTGGTTGTACAAAATTGAATCATCCTTGCCTAATCATCTCCATTTAATCTCCTTTTTGGTTATGGTGGACACGCGAATCCTAATGCCATTGGTTTCGACAATCTGCCCAAGATACTAGAGGGCTTGATATTCGCCAAAATAAATCATTTATTTTGCATTCAAGGTGATCAGGAGGTCCCTGATTTTATGGAGGATTCGTTGTTGGTCTTGTTCAGTGTAGCTTGTTGGCTATATTTTATTCATTCATTTTTTTTTTTTTTTTTTTTTTTTTTTTTTTTTTTTTTTTTTGGGGGGGGGGGGGTGTCCTGCGGGGTTGGTGGGAACTGCCCAAAGAATACCCTCACAATCATCTTGGCAGGTAGCCCATTGTGAATGCTTTTCACCATGTAGAGGTTCTTCAGCCTTTGAATTATTATTAAGGAAGGCTAAGATATGCCACAGCTATGCCAACTGACCCCATACTTAATTATGCCAACTAGCCCCACAGAGATATCTGACACCACAGAATTCCTAACTTGAAGAGATGATGTGTGCGTGCAACCACAGTTAACTACTTTTTCGAAACCAGAGCAAAAAAAATTACAATGAAAAAATTTATTCACAAGTTAAATAAACGATAAAACAAAGACTTTTCCTTCGTGATGATTTCAAGCAGATTGAAGTTATGGTGTATGATACACCTAGAGCTCCTCCAATACCTAGTCTCCCCACTACCAAGATGAAAGCGCTCTATCTTGAACGTGGCAGGAAATAGAAGCTGTGTGTGAACTAACCCCAGTCTCCTCTAATTTGGGTTAATTTTGATACCTTTTCTACTATTTTTTTTTTATTTTACATGTTCAATTACTAGTGTATCAAAAAAAAAAAACATGGAAATCTTTCCTTGTTTTTTCTGAGCCAACATTTAAAAAACTTTTCTCCTTTTTTTTTTTTTTTTTTTTTTTTTTGTAATAAATCGATTATTTTGGATTCCAGATAGAAAAATGTAATCAAAGCGTTTTTAATTGTAAGTGCACACTCCCATTTTCCCCAAGCCAAATATTTTAAAGTAACAATCAGCAGATAATTTTACAATGAATAAAATGTTTTAGCATTAGGTAATAAATCTCATGTTTTTTATTATTATTATTATTATTATTATTATTATTATTATTATTATTATCTTAAAATCCGATTTTATAATTCCGTTAACAATTCCTTGTGTACAAATGTTCAAAGTTTTTGCACTAGTTCTTTGATGGGTTGGGTTGGATTTTATTTAAAAACATGAGATTTTAATCAGGCTCTCCCTCGATATAGAATGAAGTGAAGTACTTTTGTTGTATATGCACATTTTACCTTTTTCTCAGACAAATATAAAACTTGATACTTCTTTTGTTTTTCATTTATTATCTCGCTTATTTTACGTGTAAAAATATTAAACGTATTATACACTTTTTAAAAAATATGATAATTGAATATGATTATTCCTCTTCGTAACTCGTCTTTCCGATTGATTATTGTTTTTCTTCCGACATTTTAAAACAAGAATATGTTTAATGCAGCAGACGATGATTGATTCATTACTCTGAAATGTACCAATGATTTTTTGAAATTGAAAATTATATTAGTAGCGAAAGTCGAAATTGTAACGAATTATGTTGACACCTTCAGTATATTAAGATAACTGTAACAGTAGTAAACACTTTAGGGACACTTTCCGGGTATTTCTTATGTACTATTAAAACCCGAATAAACTACTACGTCAGAAACGCCAAAAGAAAAATATTTGCGATGCATACAGCTGTTTCGGTAGCCTTAAGCGTATCGTCTTTAGTGCAAAAAGAATTCTGAATCTGGAGAAGTGCTCGTATATATAGGAGAGGGACCGAATTTAATTCAACCAATAGGATTACGGGAAAGATGGAGTGTGTGGCCAATAGGAATTTAGGAATGTTAGCTGTGTAAACAGTAGAAAAATTAAGAAAATGTGGACTGAATGTAAAATTTCCAACAATCAGACAAATAGGGAACAGCGAAATCACAATTTACAAGGTTTTAAAATTTTTATAAATATGAAGAGCTTCAAAGAAATCGAGTTCATGAATGGATTTAGGTCTGCAAATAATTTTAGCTGAATTAAATTTAAAATTATGATTTTCCTACCAGCAATGTTTAGAAATAGCCGATTTATTGATTTCTTATTTGCGGACGTAATTCATATATGGTATTGGCCAAACTAAATGCAGTCTTAAATTTCGTCTAAAAGAACATTTGTTTTATAAATTAATTTACAAATACAATCATGGACACAAAAATTGATTAAATTGCGTTGTATCAAGATAAGTTACAAAAGCAAACTGAATTTAATAGACAACCAGTGAGAAGTTACCATTACAAAAACTTTGGGGGTTACCGAAGCAGCGGAGCCATCCCTTTCGTGGAGGATTAAAACTGTGATGGCATGTCTCCGGAACACCCTTAGGGCTGAGTCCCATATCATCGTCAATTGCCCATAGTGTAGCACTAGTGCGACGCAAAATCCCACTTAAACAACCATTACGAAAGCAACTATATATATTTAAAACTGTAAAAAGTTGACTTAATGTGGGAATTTGTATGTGGATTTTACGTCAGTCACACTAGTACCATACTATAGGCTATTGTCGACGATTTAGGTCTCACTCCTAGGGGTGGTCCATTATTAGCGTGTGAAACACTTGAATATTTTATTTACCTTATTTGATGTTTTTTGGAAAATGTAATTCGTAATTTTAACTTTTAATTTGAATATATATATTTATTTAAGAGGCGTTTTGGGCTCCCTGACCACTTGATTTATTCCATGCCCCTCAAAGGACTGATAAAGTCCTTTGAGGGGCAAGAAATCTTCTCATTTAAAATCAACAGCCACCAGAATTTACGAACAATTTTACAAGAGAAGAAATAATTGAATATTTTACTCTTATAAAAGTAAAATTTTATATAAAAAAAATTTCCGGTCGAGTTTTTGCAGTTGGAAAATTAAAATAGCCCTTTATGAGGTTAAATAGAAAATATTTACAGAAATATTTTAATAAAAAATAATATAAATATAATATTTATAATGCATCATTCATTTTTGAAGATAATCGACAAAGCGTGTAAAATTCGAAAGTGTTTTTCATTATTTTATCTGCCTAATGTGTATACATATTGCAACAGAATATATATGTAATCAAATTACCAAAATCCAATTGTATGTATGGCTGGCTACCTCCTCACGAAACGCTGAACAGAGAAACACGCAAAAAGTATCAAAGATGAGAAATAATTCAAGGATTCCGAATTGACTATTTAAATTAAAATCCAATGAAATATAAAGATGTTAACTTAAAACTCAAAGCGAGCACAAAATAAGTGTCACAACGGTCTGCTAAAAGAACGTATACCTACAGCAGCACCAACTGTCTGAAGCGGTTGGGTCGTTGGGTGGCAAAATACAATCAGCGGCAGCGGGATAGGTTAGAGAAACCTTAACCATTTAACGTTCACTACTTAATTTATTTTAAAAGTTGCTAAACTAATTTTAAAAATGGTTTTTAGACACATAGCTGATCATAAATATTTAAAAAATAAAAAATTAGCATTGTTCCTTTTCGAGAAATTTTCGGTTTAAAACATCTGTAAGTAAACCTTATTAAATTCAAATAATATTTAATTTAATAAATAAATCACTTTATAAGTAAACATTATCGACAACAAAAACTTGTAAAAGTTGCATAGATCCCAACATTTCAATTTATTCCGGAGTATTTTAACCCTTTGCGGCGCAAGGTAATTCGGATCATTTAAATTACACTGCCACCGGAATTTACGAACATAATTAAAATACAAGAAATTTTAAATTTTCATGTTAAAAAAAGGGCCTTTTCTGCTATGTTATAAATGTAATTTTTTGCTAAAAAATTTCTGGGATGAAGTTTTGCACTTGAGAATTAAAATTAGGTGTTCCATTAGCGGGAACACTGCGACTGAAAGGGTTAAAGTCGAAATTTATATGTAATCTCCCGAAACCAGGTTTTGAGTGATTTGTATGAAATTTTCTTTAGTTTTTATTTATAAAGTGATATATGAAAAAATAATGACCCAACTTTGTTGAAACTTCATTTAAATATAGTGAACGGCGAAATGGGTAAAGTCTTCCTCTATATATATATTGAAGCTGAATGAGTTAGATATAAAAAACAGCATAGATACACTAAATGATAACAAAATATGTTAAGCATTAAATATTCAGGGGAAAAAAAGGAGTTGCATGCGTTTCATTAAAACGTTTTCGGCTGATATTGATATCCATTTCAGAATTTTCATTGCAAGAAAATCCAGTTTAAAATTACTTTTTCTTTCGTTCTAATTTCTTTGTACGCTACGCTTTTCTTTTCCTTTTTCAAATATAATTTATATATTGATTTTCCTATAAAATGTTGGTCACACAGAAAGATAAAAGGAATATGTTGCAAGTTACTCAGCAAAAAAATAAAAAGTATGTATAGAAATAAAAATAATTTATTACAATTTTGGTGACAAGTAAATGAGTACTCAAATCATTATATTATTCAACTTCTCTGGCTATATCTCTGAAACATTTAGCTTGAATCTTTGCCAGAAAAATTCCCATCGAAACTCACGCGTAAAGCTTTCTCAGCGCTTTTAACTTCCGACAATTTTTACGTACTCTAAATTCTTCACGCTAGAGTCAATGCCTCTTTAAATTTTTAATTTCCGTTAATTTTCATTCCGGCTGTACCAGTTATTATTATTATTATTATTATTATTATTGTTATTTTTAGTTTTGCAGAAGAATAAAAAGTGTTTTTCGTTCATATTGATGTTGAATTAATTAAACATACTTGTTTACGCACAAAAACGCTCTTCTCCCTAAAAGATAATTCGAGTATATGTGAATTCTGATTAAAAATGTATGGTGCTTGTATTTTAAATTATATTTTGCAATGGTTTTAACACTTTTCAACAAATTTAACAAGTTTTTAGAAATTCAGTTTGTCTGTCTATCTGTGCTCTCTTTTCCATGAATATTTTTAGAATGCATAGAAACTGATTTATAATATTCATATTTACTATAGCATTTTCTTCTATTCAAAATGGTAAAATACCAGATCTCCCATAAATCTGTAGACATTTTAAAAATTTCTTAAAAATTGAAGGAATTGGTAGAATTGAACGCGGTTTGCGGAAAAATTATTGTCATGAAGGGGGATTTAAAAAAAAAAAAAAAAAAAAAAAAAAAAAAAAAAGTTAAAGTTTTTGTCGCTAGAGAGCGCTGCACAGACGCGTAACGAGAAATATGCAATTCAGAGTCCTATAAATTGCACGATTTTACGATTAACACAGCTTACTTCTTATTTTGCTTCCTACTTATGTATACATGAAGATTTTATTGCAATGCTAACTTGATGGATAAAGCGCTTTTAGTGAAGGTGCTTTCATTGAGCTGAGAATCGCCAACTGAAACTGTAATTAGCGGTGTCGTAACTCATTTGAAAACTGTAGATTGTGGGGATAAAAAACACATAGAATAGAATTTATATGCCTATAAAGATTTGCATGGAAATGAATATAGTTTTTCCTGGAAATTTGTGATTTGCTCACGTACAGCGTCCTCTATCGTCGAAAATTTTAACTAATATTTTTTCTCCCCCCCCCAAAAAAAAAAAAAAAAAAAAAAAAAAAACTTCATTAGAGTAACTTTTTCGCAAACCGCGTTCAAATCTACCAATTCCTTCAATTTTTATGAATGTTTAAAATGTCTACAGACTTATGGGACATCCGGTAGAAGTATTTGTCTGCGCACAGAAACTCTGAAAAGATTTAGATATATTACGGTCTATGAAAATTATCTCATTAAAGCATATTTTAAATCGTTATATCGCACAAAACGTAATGAAATTAGCATACATTATTTAAATACATAAAAGCTTGTTTTTAATAGATTATGGCCATGTTCTATAAAATTAATAACTCTAGGTGCTATAAACACTGAAACGCACTAAACTGCTATCCTCTCTCCTGAGGTTTTAAATAGAGATGACCTGTCTCCGGACCACCTAAGGGATGAAAGCTAGACCGTTACCAATTGTCCACTGCGTAGTCCTAATGCGAAAAATTGTCAGTACTACTTTGCTTCATAATAGTTGATTTATTTAATTTAATTTGATTTAGGATCGTTCAAGATTCTTCATTAGTCACTATACTTATATTTGTTGAATTCAGCTTGTTCTATCTGTTACACAGGTCTGTAATAATAATAATAAATAATAATAAAAAAATATCTATATTGGATTTTTTTACTGTTTCTTATACATTTTTACAAAACCGAAAGCATTAGTAAAAAAAATCCATGATGTCAATTATTTATTTATTTATTTATTTCTAAATGCATATTTGTAGTTCAATTTTGCGTGAATACATAAAATCTGGTATCCTCTATTTATTATAAAAACCATATTCAATAACTTTTTATTACTTTGAAACAATATTTGTAAGAGTTAATCTAAAAAATAAAATGAAAAGTAGGATGGATGTGGAGAGTAGAGTAGTGGAAGGGGTAAGCAAGTATGTTTGGAGAAAAATCACAGAAAAAAAAAAAAAAAAAAAGTTTCGGAATTAAAAAAAAAAAAAAAAAAAAAAAAAAGTGAACATACAATGTTAAATATGTTAAATATATCATGAAGGAATCGTTTGTTTAATTATGAGAAGAATACGTTCAGTTCAGTGTAATGAAAATAAAGATATTTTATTGTAAACCCCTATTACTTTACAAGAAAAAAATAATAATAACAAAAGAAAGAAAGAAAAGAAGCGTATATGATAGACAGAAATGGAGGTAATTTTTGGATTCAACATCTCAAAAACCTAAATTTCATCAAAAAATTTCCTGCAGTTGAAAATCTATCTTTTCTCTACAATAAATGACTGGATACTTTCGATTTCAGATGTTTTGTTAAATACCTCAAAACGTACTTGACAAATTATCTTGAAGCTTCGGGAATGTAAAGAATATGTTATATCTCATATCATTCAGCAAAAGTTTTGTCCCGAAATTAAAAAGGGGATCAGTAAAAAATTAAAAAAAAAAAAAAGTAGAATGTTTGGAATAACCCTGCAAAAAGTAATGCTAGAAATGATTTCTGGTTGTAGCATGTGATTATCAGGCTTTCAAATTATCTGTATTTATTTGTATGAGACTAGCGCATATATTCATGTAGGCAGAAAGGTTTCTTAAAAAAAGAAAAAAAAAACAAAAAAAAACTGTCAAATATTTATTACAGCAGGTTGGATATTAAACCCAATGAAAAGCTATATTTTTAGAAAACTTGACATACTATATTAGACGCAACATACTGCAATCAGAATATAAAAATATTAAAAATCTATCGATGAACACTTTTACTGAATATTTTTTAACTGTGCATGTGCAAGCATTAAAAAAAAAAAAAAAAAAAAAAAAAAAAACATTTGCATAATTTATTAGCCAAATGTATTCAGTTACTTATATAAAAATTCCAAGCAAATATCGTGAATATTCAAAATGTAATCGTCAATAGATTGAACTTAAATTTCAGGTTACGTGCTACTTCCGAAAGTGCGTTTTCCGAACAGTGCGATTTGCGAACACATCTTACCTATCGAAAATAACAAAGAACTTTTCTGTTACATTGGACAAACCAACAGAACTTTAACCAAACGAATACAAGAACATATACGGAATATTAAGGAAGGAAAGAGTTCTACTTTGGTTGATTTTATTTATAACCCTAACGCTACTCCTATGTGGGATAACGTCAGATTACAGACCCTCCTGCAATCCAAGAACTGTATTTTTGTGAAGCCATTAATATAATTAAACATAAAAATTCAATAAATTCAAAAGTTGCTGCAATTTTGCCAATAATTTGGCATGTTATAAAATAACTAATAGTTTGTGTTTTCTAGTTCCGTATAGTTTTACTCCTTCAATAGCCTCATGACTCTTTAAACACCTGTAAGAAATTTAGTTCCTGCATTTGCACTCTGGTGATTCTACAATTTCTTGACCGGCAGTTCTTCAATTCTACGTTCCAGCCTCTAAGTGTAACATCTCCTCATCCTGCAATAGTGTCAGCCTCTAAGTATAGCACCTCCTCATCCTACAATAGTTGCAGCCTCTAAGTATAACATCTCCTCATCCTACAATGGTTCCAGTTCCTAAGTGTAGCACCTCCTCATCCCGCAATAGCTCCAGCCTCTAAGTGCAGCACCTCCTCATCCTACAATATTTCTAGCCTCTAAGTGTAGCACCTCCTCATCCTACAATAGTTCCAGCCTCTAAGTGTAGCACCTCCTCATCCTACAATGGTTCCGGCCTCTAAGTGAAGCACCTCCTCATCCTACAATAATCCCAGCCTCTAAATGTAGCACCTCCTCATACTACAATAGTTCCAGCTTCTAAGTGTAGCTTCCAGTTGACTTTGTTTTTTGTAAGGACTTAACTGTTGACCATATGGTACAAAAAATGTATATAAAACTGGTCTATGATGTGTATAACTAAATCCCTGATGATGCCTTAATTTGTTAGGGCGAAGAGCTTTGTAAGATTTTAACCTTTTTAATAAATGTATTTTAGACGTGTTTTTAAAAGTGTTTTTTAATTATATTATAAAAATGACACGTGTTTACAATTTAACTCTCTGCTTGAGATTATTTATACATCTTACACCTGGCAGCTTATTCCCTCCTCCTTTCCAGATAAGGGGGTATCGTGCCAGAGAGCACGGTCACTATTCCCTAATCAATCAAGGGGAGCTGTCAGTAAGAAAAACGATTAAGTGGGACTGTGAAAGTCCATCATTCTCATTTTTATTTGAATATGCCTCCTCTTTCGTTCAAGTAGCGGAAGTAAACGAACAGCTTTTAGGCAATCTCTAATCTTTGAAGATCTTTTAAATTTCTGCTAAGATTTAAAGATGATTACTGCTCGTTGTATGTGTGGATAAATATATGTGGACGCTTTTAATTTGTATCAAAATACATTGTCTGTGTGTGTGTATATATATATATATACGTGTATATATATATATACGTGTATATATATGTATATATATATACTTTTAATACATTTTTACTAATACTTTTAATCTATATATTTTATTCTAGGGATGATTAAAGATAAAATAAATAAATAAACAAATAAAAATAAGTTTTAAAAAATTTGGAAAACTAATTTAACGAATAAAATATATATTTCTAATGAATTAGTTGAGATTACTTAATACTATTCAGGTTTTAATGGTGTTGGTGTTGGTGTTGGTGTTTGGGAATAAGGCCGACTGACTGCTCTAGGGTCCTAGGTCTGAGGGGTAGTGCCTGTCTTGCAGGTCTTTCTAAAGGGTCCTAGCCCGTATTTACGTAAGTTTCGGAGAAAACCGCGGAAAACTCCGAATGGCTAGGCCGACGAACACGACCTGAGACCGAACCCGGCACCTCACGTCTACCAGCTTTGAGCACAGAACCGCTCGGCCGCTGGTGGGCTTCAGGATTTAATAGAAAAATAAATAAATGCTTTTGTTTTAAAATACTTTTTATATTAAAAGTTATATATATATAGGAATGATTATACAGAAAAACCAGATTAAAAAAATAATAATGAAATATTCTAAGTAAAAAAAAGAAAAAAAAAAAAAAAGAAGAAAGTTAATTTATGTATTAAAATTTTTATTTTTAACAATTAAATTAGGTGCGACTGCGTAACTATTGTTTGGACATTCAATTTAAAAGTTTATTTAAGTATCCAAGCGGTTCAGCGGTTCTCGATGCTAGTAGACTGTAAGTGTCAGGCTCAGTCCCGTCACGTTCGTCGACAAAGCCGTTGGGAGTTTTCCATGGTTTTCTTCGAAACTTGCGCAATTATAGACTAGGGGCCCCTTAGGTTTCCCCCAATCCCTACCATAGAAAGCATTTCAAGCAGGACACTTGCGTTATCAACCGGCTTTAACACTTACACAATCACCACGAAGATATTTTTTAATATAAAAGATTTTTTTTTTCAATAAATGATTATATATCTATGTTTAAAATATCCATATCTATCTATTTATCTATTTATTTATATATATATTTAAAAAATCATTTATAAAAATATATTTTGATTAAAAATTAATTTAATTATTAAAAATATATTTTTTAAACAATTAAATTACTTGAGATTGCTTAATAACTATTGTTAGGGTGTTTAAATAAAAATTCTATTTCAAAATATTCTTAAACACAAAAAGATTTTTTTACTATCATTAATCATAGAAATAAGGAACTCATTAAAATTATTTAATTGAAAAATTAATTTAGTAAAAATATACATTTTGATAAACAAGTTTGATGAGATTGCTTGAATATTAACGTTTGGAATTTTAGTTGTGAAGCTTATTTTAAAATATTTTTAACACAAAAAGATTTTTATTTTATTTTATTTTTTATTTATTTATTTATTTTTAAAGAGAATACCTATTAAAAAAAAGTTTTTATGTAATAAAATATTTTAATTGATAATAATTTATTTACTAAAAATAGAATTTTTTTTTTTAAATTATTGAATTAGTTAAGATTGCTTACAATTACTCTTTGGGCTTTAACAGAAAAAATCTATTTCAAAACAATTTTAAATATGAAAAAAGTTTCTTATTTATTATTATGATTATCGAAAAAGAACTAATTAAAATAATCCTTATAATCTATGTGAGGTATATATACTGGTGGACAAAATTAAAGCAACAACCTGTTTTCTGGTTTTTCTTCTTATGCACATAATTATTAAACAAATAGTAAACGTATGAACATAAAGTTTGGATGGCCTGTTTGTTATCATATTATTAACCGAATTTTATATAACTTTAGCATAAGAATAATTTTTAAGCCAATAAATATTCATTTTTCTCTCAAAAGTAAGGTTTGGAAAAAATTTAAAATTTCAATAATTATTGGAAAGAACACTTAAGGAAAAATGGTCATATAAGAATGCTTTACAGATATTTGATGATGCACACGCATCCGTATGTTAGATTACAACCAAATCTTTTTACCTGTATTCATTTTTCTGTTTCTTATATTTTCTTCTTTTTTTCGCATGTGAATAGCTTTTTAAAAAAAACATGAAAATTGAATAAGATGTCCATTATAAACTATTTATCAACGTTTTTATTATTCTGGTGATTCTCATAGTTTACAAATTATTAATTATATATATTTTTTAGAGTCCATTATAAAAGTAAAAGAAAAGTTAATACAGAAAGGAAAAATCTAGATTTATTTTAGCATTTCAAGGCATGTGCGTCTTTACCTATCTCTAATGCATCCTTAACACTACTTTTCATTAAGTGTTCTTTCCAAAAATTATTGAATTTTTTCATTTTTTTCAAAGCTTACTTTTGAGAGAAAAATGAATATTTATTAGCTTAAAAAATTATCCTTATGCTAAAGTTAAATAAAATTCGGTTCATAATTTGATAACGAACAGGCCATTCAAATTTTATGTTCATATGCTTATTTGTTTAAAAATTATGTGCAAAAGAAGAGAACGAGAAAACAGGTTGTTGCTTTAATTTTGTCCACCAGTATTATATTTAAAGCACAGTTTGGTACCTTTAAACTAAATACGATTTAACGAAATTAATATATATTTTTAATGTACACAAAATAATTTTTTATAAATACAAAATAACTTTTGTTAAATAAAGTAGTTTTTAATAATATTTTCTTTCTCTTTTTAAATACTTTTTTCTATAATATTTCACAGAATGTATATATATATATATGCAAAGTATTTTGATACAAATTAAAAGCATTCTAATTCCTCTATCAGTTTATCTATAACCAGAGAGGGGACATACCCAAATAAAAATGAGAGTGACGGACTATAAGAGTACGATTTAATCATTTTTCTTCCTGATAGCTTTTAATAAAAACAGTTAATCCCTTTAATCGATTAAGGGAGGCGAAATGCGCTCTCTGGGGCGATACCCGACGATACCAGTACAGTCTATTGTCTGTTTCTGGGAAAAGGGGCGAAGATAAAGTTAACATGTGTTTTGTTCGGAAAACGCACGATATCCCGCTTGTTTGGAAAACGCACGTTCGCAAGTAGCACGACACCAAATTTCAGTTCTTCTTCTTCTTCAAAAAAAAAAAAAAAAAAAAAAAAAAAAACCGAAAATCTCAAGGGGGTTTATCAGTATTCATTTACAATCACCGAACACTATATTACCATTAATTTAATCAAAATAAATTGAGTAAAACTCTTATGGGTTTGCTTTTTTTTGAATTATTATTATTTTAGAGGAAAAGCAATTCAGTTCATTCTATCGTTGATAACTTTTCAATTTTTAAGATTAGTAGTTAATAGCCGTCAAAATTTGACGGATGATGTTCAGCTGAAATCTTTTCACGGCATAAAGTTTAAAACACCCTTGCTTTAACATTTCGCATTACTCTTAACCAGTTTAAAACGCCCTGTTTTAATCAATTATCTTTTGGTTGGAGGGAGGAGGGATATTTTATGAAATTTCAATATACAAAATCTAAGTATACTCCGCATAATAAAAACAAAATCCTAAGGTTTTCCCAATTTATTCTAAACATGACCAAAAGAATGTTAGGAGTAATTAAAAGAAAGACAGAATTTATATAAATTATCGAAAGAATCAATATTTCTTAATGAGATGGCATTAATATTTGTGATAATACTTACCAAATCATCATGCGTCTAAATTAATCCCACAATAGAATTCCTCTCTGTCACACCAAATCGACTAATAATCTATAGAACTACACTCGTTTTATGTTTACTGCGGATTTTTTTCGTTGCTTTTCACGTGAAACGAAAAATTACAAAGATTTTCTACATGATTATATTAACTTACTATTACTATCAACGATAACAGTTCACAATTTTTTAATAAAAGACACATGAAAGACAAAGATTTTATTCACTTGTAAAATACTTGTAAATTATATAATTAATTCTAATTTGCCAAGTAAATAATAAGTGCATTTTAAGTGTAAAATAATAGTTTTCATTCCCATATTTGTAAAATCACTTAGGTTTAATCCAAAATATTAATTCATTGTATTCTAAAAATAAACTGCAAATCGGAATAAAGCTAAATTTGTTTTTACTGAAAAAAAAAAAAAAAAAAGTTCATAAGCAGTTTTTTATAGAATCAGTTTTTAAAAATAAGTTAAATTGTTACATTCAATGACTACTAAAATTAATTATAAAATCAAAATAACTTAAAATGTTTCTTCCAAATGAAACTATCGTATATTAGGAAATTTTAAAAGAAATCATGAAATCAGAATGTTTTAAAAGTAAAGATAAGGTAAAAATCAATTTCAAAGCTCATCTTTGAAATCCAACTTAAAAGTTTGAAAATAAAGTTCAGACAGAAATACATTAAAATATATTTAATAATAATAATAATAATAATAAATCACATATGAAATTACGCCTTCCTTTTATGAATTGTTTATTTTTTAATTTATGAGAGTATTAAGCATGTAAATTTAGGAATGAAGCTACAGAAAACCCATGAAATGATCACTAAAATAAGAGAAATCAAACTTTATCCCTTTTTAAACCCAAAAAGATGGGTTTAAAATATATTGGTCAAGATAAGAAAGAAACAGGGAACAGTGCATGAGCAAAATATCTCAACGTATAGTGTTATACAATGGTATATTATTATTTAAATCCTTTGTTTGACCATAGCCTCCTAAACTAGATGCCTGTCGCGTTGCTCGTAAACTTGGCAACAGTTGAATCGGTAGACAGCGCCACCTGGTACAGATTTCGTGACTTTTTTATTCAATTGTCATCAATAATTTTAAGAAGTGATATATGATATATATAATCGACGTTTCTTTGATTCTATTCGCCTTTTCTCTGTATCAAATCCCACTTTTAAAAATTATTGGTGGCTGTTGAATAAAATAGGTTCGCAATCTGTCCCAGGTGGTGCTGTCTACCGCGTCAACTGTTGCCAAGTTTAAGAGCAACGCGACAGGCATCTAGTCTAGGAGGCTATGGTTTGACATTGAGATGTGATTTAAGCAAAATTGTGAATTTGTTTAAAATAACTTTACTACTGTGCAATGTTTAAAAAATATAGTTAAATGATTATTGTCATACGAATTTAAATAAAGCTTTTCTTTTTTCAAAGTAATCAATGTAGTTTGCTACACAGCATAAAAATAAAATCTATGGAGCACCGAGGATATTCTGTACAATATGGCAGTTTTAGCGAAAGAGAGATAAAATCTAGAGATAAAATAAATAAATAAATAAAATCTCAGAGTTTTCTTTCTTTTTTTTTCTTTTCTTTCTTTTTAGGGGGAGAGGTATTTATAAAAAGATACACTTTTAAAATCACATAAATTTATAAGGCAAAATAGAGTTTTCTTTATTCTACAATTATTATTTTATTTGCACTTGGAAACAGATTATGCTACTTAAAAATAAATTGATTTTGATTGAATTATTCATTTATTTTGTAATTTTATTTTTTTAGTATTATAATTCTTTATTCTATCAAAATAGTATATTTCAACAAAAGTATACTGTTAAAAATAAATAAATAAATAAATAAATAAGAATGAATTTAATACTTTAGCAAGTTAATTTGCTCATTAAATTTTTAATAATAAATTATACTATTATATATAAATTTTTACTCGTATAAAATATCAATATTTTTAAGATTATTTTTTTTTAAATTATTCTTTCTGTAATATAGTGCCGAAATGAAATATCAGTGATTAATTTAAAATTAGATTTAAAAATAAATAAATAAATAAACGAATAAATAAAATAAAACCTCCTTTGATTTTAAACATCTATCTTCATTTTTTCTAAACAATATTTTCAACTGATAAAAGCTAACTTTTAAAGAACAATAAACTCCGACAAGTTGTTAATTTTAAAAGATTTTTTTCTTTTAAGAAATTGAAGAAAATAATATTAGGAATATGACATAGTATGTTTATATGGTAACAGATGGCATCATAAAAACTCTTGAAATATTATCCTGTGTAAGAAATTTTCGGTGAAACGAAAATGCATACGACGGTAGCCAATATGTAATCGCGAATTCCTTTGTTTTTAATATACTTCCCTGGAAAGTATAAATCAATGAATTAATCGTGTGAATTGTTTTTATTATTGAGCTTTAATTAGGCGTCTGACATAGACATGTGAAATATCAATGTCGTCTGCTCGATCTCTATCACCGATGTTCATATTGCACTGCTTAAATCGAAAGGAATATTCCCGTTCTGAATTTGTTCATAATTTTCTTGTGCATGCCCAGATCGTGCGATTTTGGTCTTAAAGAAATACCTTTGAGTTTTAATATATAAGATTTAAAAGATTTTTTTCTTTTAAGAAATTGAAAAAAAATTATATTAGGAATATGGTATAGTATGTTTATATGGTAACAGATGGCGCCACAAAAACTCTTGAAATATTATTTTCGGTGAAATGAAAATGCATACGACGGTAGCCGATATGTAATCGCGAATTCCTTTGTTTTTAATATACCTTAGAAAGTATAAATCAATGAATTAATCGTGCGAATTGTTTTTATTATTGAGGTTTAATTAGGCTTCTGCCATAGACATGTGAAATATCAATGTCGTCTGCTCGACTCTATCATCGATGTTCATATCAACGAGATAAATAAAGTAGAGTGATAAATGGTAACCCTGACATGGTCCAACATGAGTCATGTGACATGAACCCTCTATGCGTTGGTTCCCTTGGTAACAGCTTATTTTCAATAAATTTCTATGGCAACGGTTTAGAGATTGTTCTTGCCAAAAGTCATGTTTTTGTTTACTTATGTAGTTTTATATTCTTTTGTTCTAAATCATTGTGATTTTTATTTTACTTCTTTTTTATTTCGTGTAGTCGAAATTTAACCAACAAAATGCTTAAAAATAGTTGAAAATTATTATTTGTTGTTAAATTTAACTCTTTAAAAGTTTAACTTTTCTTTTATAAACACTTTTAAACTTTGTTGGGAAACGATGAAAAAAAAAGGTATTTTATTATTTATTAAAATGTGAAAAATTATTATTATTTTTTTCGGTCATAGTATTGTCATGTTATCTAATAATAATGATAATTTGCCGAACTGAAATTTTATATGCAAAATAGCGATAAAGGGCCAAACGTAGCGACCTATTGGTTCATGTCACGTGATTCATCTTGAACCACGGAAAGCTAATCATTCATCCATTGAATCAGCACTCTAATTTATTTATCTCGTTGGTTCATATTGCGCTGTATAAAGGGAAAGGAATATTCCCGTTCCGAATTGGTTCATAATTTTCTCGCGCATGCCCAGATCGTGCGATTTCGGTCTTAAAGAAATACCTTTGTGTTTTAATATATTAGATTTCTTGAGGTTTTCATAAAAGTAACTCAATACGTTTGGGTAATAAATTGTGTACATAACATTTTATTAAAGGTTGTGCGTGCTCAGTTAAAATTATCTAATAAAAATGCTCATATTTCAATAGATATTTAGCATTTTCAAATTTTGATTAAAGTATGTTTGCGTCTATGTCGTTTTCTAAAAATGGCTTTTCATTTGATTCAATATCCTGAATATTATAAACAAGAAAGTTTTTTTTTTTTTTTTTTTTTTTTTTCAGTTTCTTAAAGTAACCTTTATATCTCCATGAATACATGCACCATTCTCAGATAAATAAATTCAGATAATAAGAAGATTCATAATCATATGCTACAGTTAGAACGCATTTCAAACATTACTTTTCTACTGGGTGATCCTAAACACTTTGTTTTTTCTTTAATTTTCTGCTGATTCTCTTTTTGTCTTCGAGGCAAAACATCCGCTTAAACAACATATTATTCATCAATATCATGCTATTTGCAACCCTTAAGTTTCAAGATGATTCGCCGAGTACATTTTGAGATATTTAAACTTGGAAAATTTCTCCACACACCATAAAATTAAAGAAAGCATTACCGGTTTCGAAAGGACGTAGCCTTTCTTCTCCAGGGGCAAAAACACGTGCTACTGCCTTGAAAGCAAAAGCAAGACTGTGGCAAAAGCAGTTTTGCTTTTGCCACAATATCTGGACATTTATTGTAGGGTAGTGTGTGTGTCGAAAGCTGCTACATGAAAATATGCAAAATTTAAACTGTAAAATAAAAGATTTTATCTTTAACCCTTTCCTTCCCCGTGATTCCAATTGGAATCATAACATTTCAGATTTTCTTTCTTACCATCTAACACTCCCGCTGATTCAAAATGAACAATATTAAAATCTATATACATTTTCCCTTCGAAAAATACCTATTTTGGATGACTTCACTATCTTTGTTGATAATTGAAAATTTATTTATATATATTTTACGCTGTTCTGATAATAATATCGGAATCAGTTTCCTGTTTTGGGCAATTTAAGTAAATTAACTGTTTGAAATATTTTTTCTTATATTTTTTTTATGTTTATAATATGTATTTTAATTAATTATAATATGTTATTCTCCAAAATTTTGATATTTTTATTCATTGAAAAATTATGATTTTTAATGGCATCAGTGATTATATTGCTTCAGTTGCTTTGTTAGCTATATTAAATCGTACTCTGCTATAACTCCTATTTTAAAAAAAATATTTATATACATTACGTTTGAAATAAAGTTATGACTAAATATAAGATTTATTGTTTTATGGAGGGAAAAAGTTGGGAATGAAAGGGTTAAAACAGATGACATAATTAAGTATGTAGGATGTATGTTAGTATAATTATTTACTTAAGCACACACAGAAAAATATGTAAACATATAAACAACAAAAATAGTGTTGAGGTTGTGGTATTTAGGGTCGATTGACTACACTAGAGTCCTAGGCTTACAGGCGGAATGCCCTCTGTCGGGGTCTTTCTAAGGGGTCCTAGCCCGTATTTTCGCGAGTTTCGGAGAAAACCACGGAAAACTCCGAACGGCTAGGTCGATGAGGGCGACTTGGGATCGAACCCAGCACTTCCCATTTACCATCTTTGAGCGCAGAACCGCTCGGCCACTGGTGGGGTCCAACAAAAGGGTGCAAGAAAGTGTGAAAGGAAAACTTTAAATGTAATTTTTCCAGAATTAAATTAAATTAAATATTAAGAAATATTTAACAACCTTAATTACTCTTTGCATAAATCGCACAATAAAAAACTTTAATTTTAATTTTTCTGTTTCAATCGCTTTTTTATATTATTACTAGCAGGCTACGCCCGCTTCGCTGGTCACTATATTTAAATGAATTTTCGAAAGAATTGAATTAATATTTATTTTTTTACACCCCATTATACACAAAAACAAAAAAAAAAGTAACTGAAATTGCTCCAAACCTCGCTTCGGGTACCCGCTGTCTACGGCAGCTCTTTTCCCGCCCGCACTGCATCAGATCTAGGTTTCCCATGCCTGAAGAAAGGTCTTTCCCAGACACTTGAATCTGGATATTTATCGACGACAGGGGGGATCTGCTACTATTTAAGAACTACGAATTTAAAGATAACTGTATCTCAGCATCTATTAAATATTTTAGTTTTGAACAATGTATTTTATAGCCCATGCTATTTACACTATATTACGATTTGATTCCGGCCAATGTAATAAAATAAAATAACATAAAAAATAGATTTATATATATATATATATATATATATATAAATCAATTTAAGCCTTTTTACTATGTATATACTACCATTTTTTCCGATAAATACTGTAAAAAAAATTAATAAATAAAAACTTTTTTTTTTTAAAGGAATTAATTAAAAAATGAAAAATAAGTTGTTCTACTATAAAAAATGAAACATAACTGTTATAAATACGTTTTTAAATTTAAAACTAATTATACTTAATTTTTTCTACTACATTACGATTTTATTTTCAATAAATATAACAAATAATTTAAAAAAAAATGCCTTCAAATTAATGTATTAAATAAAAATAATTTGCGTAATAGCCGTTGCTAAGTTACGCAGACGATTGAAGCAAAATAATAAATATATAAAAAATGAAACAAAGAAGCCAATATTTAAAATCGGAAAAACATTAATTTAAAAAATTCAAATTCGAAATTCGAAAAAATCTCGATGAGGTGCACACTTGCAGTGTCCCAGGTACCTATATGCCAAATTTGGATGCTCAGCGATCAATAGTGTGAGCACCAGAGCGCAGACAGACACACACACACACAGAGATACACACACACTTCTCTTTATTTATATAGATTATTAATTTAAAGGTGTTTAATGCTTGAAAGATACTACGATTAAAAAAAAAAAAAAAAAAAAAAAAAAAAAAAAAAAAATTCTTGCTGTGGTAGCGATTTTGAGAGAGTTATTCTGCATTTCTTTCTCAATAAATAAAATGTGAACCTGGTTCTCGAGATTAAAAAAAAAGAAGAAGGAGAAGAAGAATTATTTTAATATTTTAGAACTTATTACAGACACCTTCTATCGAATCAGTTGAATCATTTTAAGTTAGTTATAATTCAGTAGATGTTATTGAATAACTATCTACCTTTATATAAATATATGACATATGCATATAAAAATATGTGCTCTCTAAAGCAAAAGAACGTTCCGTTATTATTACCGAAATAAAAACAAGAAGCATTTTTTATACTGCTAAGAAAATGATGCTAAATTGTATAACAATTATACTATCATTTAAAAAAAACTCTAAGTTGCGGTGGAAGATAAATATATTTCGAAATTCCGTTCAATAAAATTTCCTCCGTAAAGGCGTTTAATAGACTTATGTATTTTTAAAAAGTGTATAGCGTAAAGAATTTACCAGAAAATGGTATATATATATAATCAATTATACATGTTATACAGGGTGCCCCTGAATTCATGGGTCAAATTTTAAGGTTAGGTAAAATACGTATAAAGAAGCACTTTTTGTATAGCAATATGGGTTAATAAATGAGAAATTTTGGCGAATCCCGAGTCCACCCGTCCTCCGCTTATATTTCTTTTCCTTATCTATTTTTACTTTATTTTGTGACTGGTATTAGTAGCTTTTTCCCACACTTGAGATTGTGCATTTTTTTTTTTTTTTTTTTTTTTTTTTAAACACTGTCACTGTGTATTAAATAAAAATTTCTTGAACATTAGTTTTGAAATAAATGAAATAAATTACTGTATAAGAACTAGTTTTATAATGTATCTACTAGCTAAGTAATATTCAACTATTTCACGGTTTTCATTTCACGCCTGAATAGGAAATTAAGATATATATATATATTAAATAACCTTTCAAGTATTGTAACACTCTCATTTTCACGCAATATAACTCTATCAATTTACTTTCGATGAAGTATGAAAAAGTGGAAAAATGTTCTTATACATTTTTTTTTTTTTTTTTTTTTTTTTTTAATGGAAAATTCTGAAGAAAGTTTTAAACAAGAACAACTATTATTTTCTCTCTTTTCCCATGAATTTTTATTTGGAAATGATTATGATAAATATTATAAATTCTCCAATATATTTTAGCTATCTCACGATTCGTCCTTATTTCATATTAAATATTCATTTTACAAACAGAAAACTCATTTAGGAAAAAAATTAACATTAACATGCCATTGCATTTATCAAATCTTTTGCGCAACATATACAACACCAGATAATTTAAATATTCTCGAAGTTTTAATCAGTGTTTTAATAAAATCGCAAGATAAATGAAGAAAAGCTCTTCAATATATTCTGGAGATAGATGACTCCCTACAAAAAAGGGGGGCGGTGCGATGGAAGCGCTTAAACCTCTAACCCCCCCCCCCCTTAAAATTCATATGAGTCATTCCATGTCAAATCAACACAGCTAAAAACCTGACAGCCTCAGATTTTTATGAAATTGGGCTCATTTGTTTGTTATATAGAGAAATGAATTTATACCAATTAATAAGTCCCTACCTCTTTTAGTTTTTTATATACAGGGCTGCAAAAATGGGTAAAAAATGCAAATTTCCGAAATTCTTCTACAACAAATATACCCATATTTTCAATCCAAATTAACTTAGAGATGGTATCATTAGAAAGCTTATAATACATGCTTTCAAATGATATACCACAAGCATATATATTTAATTTTTTTCACTTTAAGGTCAAACCTTTTGGCAGTTGACCTCCAATATCTCAAAAAGTACACATTTAATTTTCTTTTAAAAATTATATGTTATTTTACATTTATTATCTATAACTTTTGCAAATTTCAGCATGAGACGGCCATGGGATGCTGAGTTATAAATTAATATGCAACCCTAAATAATCAATATTTTCTTACTAACATAACGTAAGTTTTTCCCATGTTTTGTTCCATAATTAACTTAGAGATATAAGATTGGTATCATTAGAAAGATACAGGCTTTTAAATAATATATCACATGTATACATTTTTTTAAATTTTTCATTTTAAGGTCAATTATTTTGACATTTGATCTGCAATAACTCAAAAAGTACATATTTAATTTTCTTTTAAAAATTATATGTTATTCTTACGTTTATTTTCTATAATTAAAATAAACTGTATAAACTGTAAGTTTCAACATGGTACGGCCATGGGAGACTGAGTTATAATTAAAATGCAACTCTATCAGTATTTCCATATTAACATAACGTATGTTTTACAAAAAAAAAAATAGCCGTTCCATGTTGAAACTTAAAATAATTATAGATAATAAACGTAATAATAACATATAATTTTTATATGAAAATTAAATGTATACTTTTTGAGATATTGAAGTTTAAAGGTCAAAATGTTTGACCTTAAAATGAAAAATTTTAAAAATATATACATGTGATATGTCATTTAAAAGCCTGTATTATAAGATTTCTAATTATACCAATCTGATATCTCTAAGTCAATTAGGGAACAAAATATGGGAAAAAATTACGTTATGTTAGTATGAAAATACTGATTTAGGGTTGCATACTATTAGTTTATAACTCAGCATACCATGGCCGTCGCATGTTGAAATTTTCAATAGTTATAGATAACAAACGTAAAAATAACATATAATTTTAAAAAGAAAATTAAATGTGCACTTTTTAAGATATTCGAGGTCAAAGGTCAAAATGTTTGACCTTAAATTGACAAAATTTAAAAATATATACTTGTGATATATTATTTGGAAGCCTATATTATAAGCTTTCTAATGATATCAATTTTGTATCTCTAAGTTAATTAAGAAAGAAAATATGGGCACTTTTGTAGTAGAAGAATTTCGAAAATTTGCATTTTTTACCCATTTTTGCAGCCCTGAATACCAAAAACTAAAAAAGGTAGGAACTAATTAATTGGTATACATTCATTTCTCAATAGGACAAATAAATTAGCCCAATTTCATAAAAAACTGAGGGGTTCAGGTTAAAATGTTGTTTTTATGTGTTAATTTGGCATGGAATGACTCATATGCATAATAAAATACAATAAAATTAAAAATAGTACATAATTAAAAGAAAGATCAATAAACAATTTCTGGGGATTCAATTTCAAGAAATGTAAAATTTAATTTCTTTTGTATATCTTCATGGAAAAAAATTTCGAATGAATAAAGTGTGCCTATAACCCAATAATATCATGTACAGAATTTCATAATTGTTTCAACAAAAGACATAGAGAAATGTTTAAGCAAAATTTTGACGGATTAATCACAAATTAAAATGTTAATATGTGTTTATTTATTTTAGCATTGTTTTCACTGATAATTTGTCTAACTTTGAAACGAGATCTATCGGTTTTCCATTTTCTTCTTTCTTCACGTTTTTATTAACTCACTTTCTTGTTTGTTTGTCCAGTACAAATCTTGCAATCGATTTTTAACTAACTTCCCGACTAGCCAGACATTTAAAACTTTTAGAATAGCTGAAAACACGATGACAATGCATTCTTTTAATGCTTTTAGTAAATTAATAAATGTTTGAAAATTTCTTATAATTGAAAATTTCTTATTACGCATTTGATCATTTTCTTTTAAGATGATGGGATAATTCATATATATATATATATATATATTGAAAACCATTTCAAACATTGAAGAGATGAAAACAAGAAACATTGAAAAAAATAAAACAGAAAAATTCAAAAAGAGATTGCGACTATCAAACATCCAGAAATTGAAACATGCAAATTCATTACGTTTTCAAGGGTGTAGAATGAATGTTGCATGTAAAGTAGGTGTTATTTCTGTCTTGTTGTATGCAAATTGCTAAATATTTACAACAAGCTACACCCTATAACACCACCAAAAAAGAGAAAATTAAAACTGAAAAGATATGTGAAAACCATATGAAAATCAAACATTTTGATCCATGCAGCATATTCAATATTATTAATAGAAAATACTAATAAAAATAGTTAAATGAAATACTAGTATTAATTAATAAAACTAAAGTATAACATACATTACACATGAAAAACTATTATAAGTAGTTTGCACCCTTGCACGTAAAACCAGAGAACGAGACATACATGTGGCTGCATACAGTTAGATTCACAGTTAATTTTGGAATCGAATTAAATAACTGAACGATTAATTTATTTTTGAATTTGTATTAATCAACTGAACGATAAAGTTGAGTGAACTGTTTGATTTTAATAATTAACCTAAAAGTGATAATTTAAAATTAAATTTTGATTAAAATTGAGATTAACTTAATTTACGATAATGCATAAACTTCAAAGTGCCATTTTATGGATACATAGAAATCAGTAAATAGAGTAAGTAACGCCATCTTGTGTAGTTTAGAAAAAGTAATAACCCTATTTTTTTTTTTTTTTTATAATTTATAATGTGTGTATGCTGAATAAAATTTAATCAAATGCTATCATGTAAAATTCAATTTAGAGTTAATTTAAGAGCACAATGCAATATGTAGTGAAAAATTGGGGTTAATTTATTAATTAATATATATATATATATTTTTTAATAAATGTAGATTTGTTATATGTTTCTTTGGACAAATTAACTAAGTTGAAAATCGAAAATTAATAATATAATAGTAAAGGAGCACAAAGCATTATGTAATTAACATTGAGGTTAATTTACTAAATAATTATTTAAAATTGAGGTTAATTATAATTTTTTTTTTTTTTAAATGTACTTATGATAAATGTATCTTTGGACAAATTAAGTTAGTAGAGAGTCAGTAATTTAATAGTAAAGTTTAAAAATTACAGGTTTTTTTTTTAAATTATTATTTTAAATCTATAAAGCAAACACACATATAAATACGCGAGAATCACAAACCCTCCCAACCATCCAGCCTAACAACACCACCCATCCTCCTTAATCAAGCATCTGCCCACCCATCCTCCACATTTTTTATTGTCTTTTATTTTTTATATAATTTTTTTGATAAAAATGCAAAAATGCAATTTTTTTTTTTTTTTTTTTTTTTTTTTTTAATATGTAAACACCATAGACAAGGTAAGATGATTAAATCAGAAATATGATTTAATAATTGAATTTACTAGAAATTTTGGATAACCATAAACTCTAGCTTGATTACAGATAGATTTAACGTTTTTACTTTTATGTTTATTAGAACAAAGATGTTTTATTCTAAAGAGGAAGTTAATTAGAATATTTTTATAGATGGTTTTATGTAAACAAGATTTGTAATGAATAAATAGATTAACTTTAAAGGAAAATTCTTTTCTCTTATCATAAATATCAAAATCTAAATATCCATTTTCATTATAAATTTTTAAATCTAGAAAATTTATTTCATTGTTTGTCATATCATGTTTAGTTAATAAAATACTATGAGGATAATTATCTATGAAGGTGTTGGTATTATTATCATTAAAGTATAAAACGATAATATCATCTATATATCTATAAAACATTAAGTCATTACTAATAGAGAAATTTCTTTCATAATAATAAAGATACAAATCAGATAATAAACTACTAGCTGAACCACCTTGAGGAATACCTTTAATACTTTGGAATATAGTATGATTGTACAGAATAAAATTATTATGTAATATGAAATTTAACAAAGTTTTAAAGTAATGAATCGATATTTTTTCTTTAATACTGTGTTGGTGTTCATTAAATAGAATTAACATAGTGTTATGTAAGTCATGAATGTCTATATTATTAAATAAATCATTAAAATCAAATGTACTGATGTTTGTAATATTATTAAAATTTTTTATTCTATTAACAAGTTGAAAACTGTTTTTTACACAATGCTTATTGTCATTGTTTAACGTTAAACTATAAATTTCTTTTAAAATTTTTAATAGAAGATTATAGGCAACAGTATTATACGCATTACATCCTATAGTAACAGTGCGAAATTTAACAGAGTTTTATGAAATTTTGGAATAATAACTATATATGGATAGTTGAAATTTTTACATTTGAGTTTTAATAATTTATGAATGCTAAGAATATTTTTATTATTAATTTCAGTGGTAAAGGTGGTTTTCTTAAAATTATTACTATTTAAAATAGAGTTGTCAAGGATCTGTTTATAAAACTTTTTACAAATGATGGCATAGTTGTTTGGTGATTTATCTACATAAGTAATAATAAATTTATTTTGTAAAAGACTGATAGTTTTATTTAAAGTTTGATTTCTTTCATTTTTAATAAATCTAGAATGAATAATAAGCTGATTTTTTAGAATATTTAAAGAATTAATCTTCCAAACATTAAAGTATTCTAAAGGTTTGTTATAATCAATAGCAATTTTATAAATGAATAAATCTAAATCTAGAGAAAACTGACTTAAAATATTATATATGTTACATTTTGTGGAAAGTCTAAATTTAGTGCCATAATTCATAAGTTTATATAAATAAAGATCATTAACAATACTAAGATCTCCAGTAATTATATGTCCATGTGTGGCGTCAACATATTTTTTGTATTTAGGGTCACTACACTAACAGACAATAGAGGAAGCAGGTGTATTTTTTAAAAAATTATTATAATTAAAAATTCGTCGACCTAAAGTAAGTGGATATTTAAAAGATTTGTAGATATTTACACTTTTAATTGGGAAGACATTAAATTCATTGTTAATAATAGACTGAAAATTGACATGATTAAAAGCAGGATTAGTAAAATTGATTATTAATTGAGAATTATGAGATTTGAAGGAAGGCTTAGTGGAAATTTTAATATTTAATAAAGTGGCACGATAATGCAAAATATAAAAAAAAGTGTCAGAGAATTGTCTTGAATAACTGTATTTCTGAAAAGTTTTAAAGTAAGTATTAATTAATTGTTTTTTAATTTTGAAAATAAATTTTCGAATTTCTAACCATTTATAATTTAAATCATAAGAAGCTGCAAGTTGATCAATTGAAATTTTAATCCTGTCACTGTCAATTTTAGTGTGTGTGTTTTTCCTAAGACCACGTCGACTTCTGTAAGTTTTTTGAAAAGCCATAAAATTTAAACGAGAATAAATATTGTTATATTGATCATACTTAGATAAGTCAGAATAGACCAAAATAGACTTCTGATACACTTGTTGATTAAGACCATAAGGGTATGCGGTATTAAAATAAGAGATAAATTTAGATTCCATAAGTAATCGAAGATTGACATTAGTAATTATTTCTAAAATTTTAACAGTGACATTCTTAAAATCATGTATTTTAAAGTGTGAGTATTCAACATTATGTGAAAAGTGAGAGTGAGAATTTTGACATTTAATTTTAGACCTATGATCATTAAGCCTTAAATGTAAATGGTTACCTGTTTGACCTATATATTCCATATGACACTTATTACATTTCGAAGAATAAATAACATTATAAGCCTTACAGAAAATTATCAAATTGGAAGCTTTTTTGATTTGTGATTTATCAGCATAAGGACAGGTAAGACACCTAGAAGATTTACAAGTTTGAAAATACAATTTACGACTGGGACTAAGAATTGCCAAGTTTATATGATTCAACAGAAAATTTAAAATCGTGATATATAAAAAGTTCTTTTTATCTTGTAATTATTCTTTTCTTTTTTTCTTTCAAAGAACTTATCCTGTGACTTTGAAAAGGGGTTTCAATCAACTATTGTGTCTTGTCATATCTCGAAATTTCCTTTATGATTCAACAATGAAATTTCGTGCATAATTTTATTACCATATGAGACATGTTTTATTTACTAGAATATATATATATATATATATATATAAATATATATACACTGTGTTCGGTCTATATAAAAATTCAAAATTAGTAATCCTTGAAATTAAAACTCATACATTTTTAATTGATTTTGTAACATTTCGTACTTTTTTTGCGCAACTTTGCAATTCATAATATACGTCTAAAATCAATATTTAAGGAATTAAAGCCAAGGTCAAAGTTTTCAAACACTCTAAATGTTTACATGCTATGTTGTCATCGATTTTTTACGGCTTGCACGATAAAACATGATGCGAATGAGAGTATTTAAGCAAATGTGTCATAATTTTAGAGAAGCTGAAATATGATTTTTAAACCGCCCAATTACATATATTTCAGGCCTGATTTTCCCCGGTGCATTAAAGCACTTGGACTAATTATTCTCTGTGTAATTTAAATTAAAGTCTTCCTATATATTGCTTAAAACGCATCTTACTTGTTCCCAGTCAGATAATTTGAAAGAATATAAAAGCTATTTTAAACCAAACTTGTTTTGAATTGATTTATTTTAAATAAAATAACATCAGTTTCCCTTAAAATGAGTTTAGTAAGCTACTAAGAAAGAATGTATTTTATTCAGGCAACCAAAGAAATATTTCTGTTTATTTTATTAAAATTGAGCAAAATAAAGTGTTATTGAGGAATAGCCATATATTATTTATCTAAAAAAATAATTTCTTTAAATTTCTGTCATTTAATCAAATGTATTATTACTTGAACCTAGGAGTTATTTTTGTAACTGTCTTCAGAAATAGGGGTATAGTTTGGGGAGTACAGTCAGGTCTGATGCCAGATGTCGACGCGAGTTTACAAGTACAGTCGGCAAAAAAAGTGTCCAAACACTAGCAAAAATTCCTATGTAAAAAAGTACACTTAATACAGTTTTGTTAAATAAATCCTAGTCGAATCCTGTTTTTAGACTGACTAAGAACACGATTCAACAAGGATTTATTTAACAAAACAGTATTAAGTGTACTTTTTTATATAGGAATTTTTGCTAGTGCTCGGATACTTTTGCTGCCGACTGTATATGGATTGATAAAAGGGTGCAATAGTGGCGTGGGGGGGGGGCATTTAAGGTTAAGGATGGTGACGGAGTTCAGGATATTGAAAGTGTGTTGAGAAAGACAAGCAAAATATTTTAAGCCTTTTTTGAAGGGGGGGGGGACAGAGCTGCAGAGATGGGTCACAGTATAGTCACAGGGATACACAACCTGACAAACTTATGCCACTGCAAGGGGAGGGTCCCCAGAACAAGCTTGCCCGAGGCACCAGGTAGTCTAAGTCGGGCCCTGCCTAAATAAATATAAATATAAATTAAATTTTGGAAGAAAAGATCATTTAAATATAATTAATAAAGGATTTACACACATTTACTTTATCATATTTTAATATGTAGAAAGAGAAAGATTGAAGGTGGTACCGCCACCTGTAGGAAAAATCGTAATCATTCTGTTGCAAAAGCAATTCGAAAAAGTTTATTAAAAGTTATTTTTATTTCTTAATTTTTATAAATTTAGACGAACATTAAAAAAAAAAAAATGAAATTAAAAAAGAAGAATTATTTTTATTATATTAAAATATTAAAAATATTTCTATGCTTAAATAAATTCAAATTAAAAGGAATTTTAAAAGGAATATATATATATATATATATATATACTGGGCGATTTAATATTATATTTTATAGTGACTATTTCGTAAACCATGAGTCATAGAAACATACTTCCAAATTGCAATTTTTTTTTTCAAATTAAGAATAGTTTTCAGGTATGACATTTCTTGCACCAGCAACTATATAGAGAAACGGTGGGGAATATGGAATAGCCAGGTAGAATGGAATAGTGTATTATCTCTCACACGGTGCTGAAATCTATCGGTGGCATTTCAAACGTCTTCAATGGGCTTCAAATACGAATGCTAGCTCACCTTGTGTCCGTAAGAAGAGCAGTTTTTGTGTCATTCAGTTTCTTTAGTTTGTCAAGATTAAGACGTTTTAGGGAGTAAATATTACGAATTCCGTAATCTGTTTACAAAGAAGTAAAATGAGGGAAATCCTAATGTATTTTCCGGTAGGGGAGTTGAGTTAATTAGTAGTCTGATTCTCATGAATTTATTTCTACCAACAGGTGATTGAGGTTGATTTATTCTCGAAGATGGTGATTCGGATATTTTATGAAATACTAAATATTCCATATTATTTGTAATTTTTGTAAAACTTGAATACTGACAATTTTGTCAATACTGTTTATTTTCAATAATCATTTCAAAATAAAATGTTTATATTGTAATCATTTATGATTTTCTGTAAAAATACCACCCTATTCCAAACTATCCTTTAAGAAATTGGTATTCCATATTTCCCTTCATAACTATTCGATATTACCCGCGTGCTCTGTATTATGTGAAATTTTCCTTAAATAAAAATTTTTGCATGCAAACTCTATTTTCTTTCTTTTCTTTTTTTTTTTTTTTTTTTTTTTTTTTTTTTTTTTTTAACATAATTCCACCAAAACACATTAACAAGACTTGAAAGTTTGTATAGTCGAATCCACAGTGATCCAAAATACTTCGGTTTATTATGGTGAGTTCAAATAGAAATGGTATTCCATATTCATCAACTTTCCTCTGCATATTTAAATACAAAAAATTTCATTTTTATACGATGTTTTCATTTCTGTCATTTTTATCTGTAAGAATATTGCCTTCGCTCTAAGAAGGAAAAAAAAAAAATCAATCTTTCTAACAGAAAAATTCGTTGAGATATCGCACTTTGAAAATTTGAGCATTTATCACCAAGTTTTAAAGGGATGTTAATAAAACGAGAAATGTAGTTATTTACTTTTCAAATAATTTATATTTGTTGTCAATCGACGGGTACTTTTAACTTTATTGAAATATCTTTTAGCAAGAATTTTTTTATACAACATGTTTGATATATACTTTTTTTTTTTTTTTTTTTTTTTTATAACAGCGATGATGGGGTTTTATTCTGAATAATACTCAGATTTAAATGCTAAAGGATTACTTTTTATAACATTTTCCAACAAAGTTGAAATGTTTTAACCCTCTGACCACCACTGATGGATATATCCGGTCACTGAGCTGTTCTTTTTCCCACAATACACTAATAATTAATAATTATACAATTATAATTTTAGGTTAATTTTCAGATTTGAAGATTTTAAACAATAGCTATAAGGGTTATAATAATATTTACTTATATGTTTAATCTCAAGTTGAATTAAGTATTATTTTATCAAATAGAAAAAACTGTGTAGTGAAAACAACATTACAATCTTGCCCCTTTTTTAAGGCGGTCAGAGGGTTAATGACTTCGGTTTGTCTGTACGTCCACGCTATGATACAAGTAAATATTTTTAGAATGCTTTGAAACAGATTACGTTATTCAGGCTCACTGTGACGTTTTTGTAAAGGCATAAATCGCACTATTCTTTTGTAGACAAAGACTTCAGATACAGTATGCTTTAGAGAGGTATTTCTTTAAAGCTTATTTTATTATTTTTATTCTGCACATACCATACCGGAATGCAATACATTCTTCAGATGCACTAAAACAGGTTTTCTATATTTTTTAAATAAATATGAAATTTCTAAATGAATCCTTTATTAAAATATTATTATAAAATCACAAAATCACTTTTATTCAGAACTCATGATATTCCTCATACATCATACTACAGAAGGATTGAAAGGCATACAAACAGACTAATCGTTCTTATAATCGCTCTTAAACATTGTTGGAAAGTGTTAAAAATGCTCAAAGCAAAAGAAAATGTAGCCCTGAGATTCTAATTGCAGCCTTTAATGTATGTGAATATTTTAGTGTAGCCCTGTAAATCTGAAGGTTAACCATATCGTATTCTATACAAAGCATTATTTTAGCATATTAACAATAAATGTCAATTTCTTTATGATTTTTGCAGTCGAAAGTTATTTAAATGGGATTTATATAAATGTTTGTCATAAAACGCAATGCATTGGAAACCTTTTTGGGTGTCCCTGTACACAAACCAGTTGTACAGAACCTATTAATGTCATTTTAATACGAAACATTCCATAGTGAACTTGAATGGCATATTTTAAAAATTTTGAAAAAGGACTCTGGGGACGGGTAGACGGCCAGATAGAAAGATGGACAGTCGGACAGACACATACGCAAATTGAAACCCTATTCACAGTTAAAAATTGTTATAAAGTGTTAAAAACGTTTAATATAAGGACAGTTTTCAAAAGGTGGGCACAGGACACACATCATAACTTTAAACTTCAACAGCAAAGAAATTTAATTTTCATTGACCAGAATTTTTTTTTCACTGAGTTTTTAGTTTTATTCAGAGACAAGAATTGGTATAATTTATTGTAAAAGCTTTATACATATACCTTAAAATTGTATTATTTTTGCTAAAAGGGCCAATTTTAGACTTTCTTAATGTTAACTGATCCAATGTACCGCCCAAAAAAAAGTTATAACTTGTTTTCAGGTGATTCTAATGGAAAATAACGAATGTATAAAGGAAACCGATGATTGTTCGATAATTTCGCCAACAGTTGGCAGTACATGATTAATCCTTTTTGAAGATAGAAGGATTTTACTAGAAAGATATAATTTGCATTTTTGTTATGTCCAAAAGTAACGATTGAAACAACAGTATTATTTCAACGCAAAATACGTTAATCAAGTACTTTAGACTCTTTTATATATCTTAAAAATCATTTTTTAAACTTTTCTAAGTATCTATATATGTTTTTGTAAAATCCTTTTGCTATAAATGCACTTTTCTTAAATAAAAAACAGTAATGTCCAAATCGCGTAACGATCGAAACGCCGATTATTTTTTCACTAAAGTTATCTTTAAAGATGATCTGATGTCTTGAAGCATATAAAAATATATTTATTATAATGTTTTATCTTAAATAATTAGGTGTTTTGTGTAAATAAAGCATACTTAGTATGTGTAATAATATAATTTTACTTAGAAGCATGCTCTATTTCCAGGTGTACGTTCGACAAAAAATAGCGGTCGCTGCGATCGTTACGAAATTTCGGACATGATTTTTTTAAAAGATAGATACAGAAAAAGTAGTAATTCCTCTCTTATATTAAAAATAAAGATATTTTAAAAATATTTTTTCTATGTTTTGCACATTTTAAATGTATTTTGAAATTTTTTTGTTAGCTCGAAAATCTCTTGAATGATTATTTAACACCAATATCCAAATGAAGTAACGATCGAAATGTCGATAATTTTCTCAGTAAATTTATTTATAGCTCATTCAATGTCCTAAAACGTAAATATATATTAATTAACAAATAAAGTGGTTACTAAATAAATCTGATATTAATAAATAAAAATAAAGAAATAAATTTAGTATAAGAGTACATTGTTCCAAAATAGTTAAAAATATATACATATTAATTTTTGTAAAAAAAAAAAAAAAAAAAAAAAAAAAAAACTTAAATTATTGTATATGAGATTATAAAAGCCTTTTTATATTTTTGGTTGTTAAAAATTCAAGGGCTGAAAATCTCTATCTTTAAAAATTTAATTCTTCACCTTTGCCCCTCTACACCCCTCTCCTACTAGCACACAAGGAAGACTTAAACTTTAACCCTTTTATTTTCACTAAATAAAGAAAAAAAGGCAAAAAATAACTAAAAATTTTTTTAATCCCCCCCCCCTCCTTTTTTATGGTGCGCAGGATTTTCTAGTCAAGCTAACAAAGGCAAAAAATTTTTACATTAGCAGTTTTTACCCATAAAATAAAGTGCATTTATCAGATTAAAGATTTCTTCATTTCATTAAGAAAATATTTTTTTCTCAATCATAGAATACTGTCTTTTTAGAACACATATTTTTCTATTACACTATTAATAGATGTAAATATTTATTGCAACATTTAATAATTATCATAAAGCAACTGCTTTAATTTTTTTTCAACTTTTCCTTTTAGGCTATGCCCCCAAAACATAAGAAAGTAGAAGCTTCTACAGAAGCTAAATTAAGGAGCAGCAAATATTTGCAAAAAATGAAAATTTATGTCCCAAAGCGATCTTGCTTTGCCTTTGCCTTCTCTGTTAAAACAATCAAGAATGTGTTACCAGTGAAGCTGGTGAGAAAAAGATTGTTTCTATAATTGATTCTTCACAACTGAAAACTGATTATAACATTAGTGACAGGTGTTTTGCAACTTATTATTAAAACTTATGGCCAGGTATTATTGCAAAGATCTGCGTTGTTAATAGCACACAAATATTCTTCATAATTTTTTTTTACCCCTTGAGGAGACATAGATTTTAACAGGTTTTGTTATTTATCTATAAAGGATAGTGCAAATTAAAAAAATATATATATATATTAAGATATTTTATTGAAATCACCATCTCCACCTCACCCTGTGACAGCAAGAGGAGACTTGACTTTTCTTTTGATAAAGCGATTATAGAAATGTGTATTAAAAAATGACTGTGTAACTTGTTTTTTTATAAAATAAAGAGGATAAATTGTGTGTTAAATATTTCTGCAAAGGTATGCTTTTTTGCATAATGTGTAATTTGCATAAAATTAAGATATTACTTCTAAAAAGCAGTAAGTATATTAATACCGAAATTTACATTTGGTTAAAACTTTCATTATTATTACTGGATAACAAGAAAAATAGCTATATTATTGATTACGATTAATTATAGAACTAATTAAAATTACATTCTTAATCTTAATTTTATTTTTTTTTATTAAGCACAACTTAATTATGGAAAGGTCAAAACTATATAACACAGAGGACAGCAATGTCCAAAATCTGTAACCTACAGGTAAGCAATGTCCAAAATCTGTAACCTACAGATCTACTAATTAAATACTTTAATAATTAATTTTCCAGAACCGTTCTTGTCTTTTAATGTTTGTGTATTATTTTCTAGACTAATACACTATACTGGAAAAAAAATGGCTTTAAATTTGAAAATTTTAGAAATTACTAATAGTTAACATTTAATGATCCCACCTTTTGATAATCTCCCAAGTAGTATGCCTTCCGTGGATCAAACTCGATATCTCCCACCTACTAGCTTTGAGTTCAGAACCTCCCAACCACTTTTGCTAGTAATTAAACGCGAGATTATAACGAGATGTCTGCAATTTCAAAATACTTGTCTTTTTTCTTTCTGCGTCGAGTTCCAGTTAAGCAGTCCGTCGTTTTTCCTTTGAAGCTTACGAGTAGATGTGGATTTTAGATGTTGAGGGTACCAACCTCATGCAAAAGCCTCAACCTGGAAGACCAGGATGTTCTTTCTCGTCTGGCACCTACCCTCAGACCTGTCCAGCTTGGGAGACCCTACCAGTGGCTAGGCCATTGGGTGATTGGGGCATGCAAGCCTGTATTGTTGATGTTTTTGTTGTGAAACAAATAACTGAGAAACGCCGAGAATTCAACTTCGAAATATATAACTATATTATCAAACTATATCATCTTCATAGATTAGGAAAAAGCTTTTGATCATTTCGATAGAGAAAGATTATGGATTATAATTAAAAAATGAGGAATACCAGGACATCTAATCCAAGCATGCCAATTCTTATTCCAAAATATAAAAATATTAATTGGTACGGAGGAAATAGAAACTAACGAAGGAGGTACACAAGGCTGTGGTCTATACCCAACCCTCTTCAGTATTTATATTGATGACATTATACGAACGCGGAAATTATCAATAAATGCTAGCATCCATATGAATATGCCAACTTGTGTAAATACATTACTGTTAACAGATTACCAGATCATAATTCAATCAAATTAAGATGATTTTCAAAGATCTGTCTCTATACTTCATAAAATATGTCAAGACTATAATAAGAAAATATTCATTTCAAAAACGAAAACAATGGCATTTAAGGGCAAAGAACCAGTAAGAACGAAAATCGTTATTAACAATAAAATTATTGAATAGATACAACACTTCACCTATCTGGGATGTGACTATGATAACGATTCCCCAAAAAAGTTACACAAATTCTAACACATTTGTGGCACTCTCACATAAGAACACTAAAGAGAAAAACGAGAAAAAAAAAAAAAAAAACAGCTGAAGTTTTATAGGGTTATGTCAGTGCCCATTTTGCTGTATGGCTCAGAGGTATGGACCCTGAGTGCCCAAGATAGAACCAGAATCCAGGTAGCAGAGATGTGGTACCTAAGATCGCTAAAGGACTGCACAGTTATGGACAAAATAAGAAATGAAGATATTAGAAGAGAATTAAAAGGTTTTAGCCTCTTCAACAAAAAGAATGAATATTGTATTAATTGGAAAAATCATGTCCAACGTATGATACGCTGAAGACTACCGAGAGCTGCCTTCTACTACACTCCAAGGGGCAAGCGAGACCGCGGTAGACCCAGAAAACGGTGGTTAGACAAAGAAGCTTGAACAGGCTCCCAGCCTAATCTTTGAAGAAGAAGAAGAGTTATATAACGAGATGCTATTGAAAAAACACAGTCATTTGGTGAGTAATGTCGTATGTATTGTTAGTTCGTTTTGAAATAGGATGTCTGTTTCAGTATCGAATGAATTTTAGCTCTTTCGTCAGTTCATATTGTTATTATATTTTATTAAAATAAGATAAAAGCATGTTGAAAATTGTATCCTGTTGCCTTCAGTATCATTAAAATTAAAATAATTAAAAAAAAAAAAAAAAGAAAAAGAACTTGGTTTTTCTTTAATTTCTGATAGTGGATTGTGATTCTGATTTTTCAAAAAGAGAAAAAAAATGATTGTTTTAATTTGCGTTCCATTTTTAAACCCCAACGAAAAAAAAAAGTGTTATAACTTTGAAGTCTTTTTCCGTGTGTGTATCTGGGGCACTGTATCTCCCAAAAGAATTGACAGATATGAATGTCCCCCCCCCCCCCAATTTTATTAGAGCACTGATTTAACTGGTCTGGTTCTTAGCTACGTTTGATCAAAATCTGCTTCATAGACTTTTTTTAATCAAATAGAGTGTGTTTCTCTAATCAAATTTGCATTGATACTTTATAAAATTTGCGAGCTGGTAATCTTCCCTTTTCCAAATCAGGTATAACCAGACCATAAGTGGCATGATCTTTAAGGATTAAAATATAAAAACGCTTTTTAAAATTTTATATTTTCTAAACCGATATTGTCATATGTTAAAAATTAGCTATTAAATAGTGATTATAAGTTGACAGTCCAAAAAATCTCTAAATTTGGTTGAAAATTAGAGATTTTATTGAGATTTTTTTTTTTTTTTTTTTTTTTTAATTAATTAAAACTTTATTTCTTTTTCAGTTCACTTTCCACTGATATTTTAATATTTGGGAGCTGTCAACCTTCCAACTTATGTTAGATGATATCTTATTATTATTATTATTATTAGAGTGAAAAAAAGACTTAAAAAAAAATCCTGAATTTTTAACCAATTTCGTCAAAAATTAAAAATAGGCTAAAATTATTTATTATGAATTCACAGTCCAAAAAAAGCTAAATTTAGTTGAAAAATAGAGATTAATAATAATAATAATTCATTAAATTGAAGGCTAGCACCCCACTGACTTTTTGTAATTTTCGGGCTAGTGTTCTTTGAACAAAAAGAAACAGGTTTTTATAGAAAAATCATATTTAATTAAATTCATGGCCGAGGTGTCTTTACGAAGCTAGCTTTACAGTTGTTCCCTGAAGATTTCTTAGAAACACTTTGTATTTATTTACTATTTAAATTATCCCATTCTAAAGTTTTGTAATTTTATTTTTATTTATTTATTTATTTTTGCGCATTTATTTTACATAAAAAGCAAATATAGAAAAATTTCGTTTTTTTTTTTTTTTTTTTTTTTAAATCTGAAAAATAAAAATTGCATACGCATACATATAACGTACAGACTATCATAAATCCTACCTGCCATTGTTAAATTTCAATTTCTCAGACAGTACTAAGAGTAATTAATTAAAAATTGCTTATATACTTGCGACTACGAAACGTTTTGTAAGATGATCTTGTTCTGAGACTGTTCTTCGATCCTATTCTTCGAATCCTGTTCTCAGACTGACTAAGAACAGGATTCGACAAGGATTTATTTAACAAAACTGTATTAAGTGTACTTTTTTTACATAGGAATTTTTGCTAGTGCTCGGATACTTTTGCTGCCGACTGTAAAAGACGACGCACCCCTAAAGATGGTCCGGAGACATGTCATCACAATTTGAGCCTCCACAGTGGAGATGGCTCCCTCGCTTCCCCAGAGGTATAATTTGGATTGGAATATGGAGGACATTGCGGCGACGACGGATTTTACGTGCACCAGCCACCATTAGTGTACACGACGGTCTTTGGCCGACTCACGTATCGAACGCGCAATCTTTCAATTACGAGCTCGGCGCTCTATCGACCGAGCTACCACGGTCCGTGACGGCCTTGAATTCACCCTTAGGGTAGTCGGAGTATAAATTTATTAAAGTGTTCTTGAAAAAATGTGTTTTTGAAACTCCTGTTTAAATTACAAATGTTGACATAGCTGTTGAGGTCCTAAATATCAGAAATAATTATAAGATAAAAAAATTTTTATAAACCATGTTTTTAAATTTTCTGTTGAATCATATAAACGCTACTGAAGGCAGCCGGAACCCCAGCAATTGGATAAAAGTATTAAAAAAATTCCTTGCTATCGTCTTTTGAGCTATTATAAAAGTTTCAAATGGCTTTCTAGCCAGGAAGTTAGTTAAAAGTTGATTGCAAGCTTTGTACTGGAAACGCTGCCGAAGGACGCAGGAACCCGAAACATTTGGTTAAAAATATTTTAAAAATGCATTTTCACCGTATTCTGAACGATTCTGAAAGTTTCAAATGTCTAGCTAGTCAGGAAGTTAGTTAAATAAATTTTCTGTTGAATCATATAAACGCTGCTGAAGGCAGTAGGGACCTGAAACAGTTAACTAAAAGTATAAAAAAAATGTATTGTCACTGTATTCTGAGCTATCCTGAAAGTTTCAAATGTCTAGCTAGTCGAGAAGTTAGGGAAAAATCGATTGCAATCTTTGTACTGATAACACTGCCGAAGGCAGCAGGAACCCGAAACATTTGGCTAAAGGTATTAAAAAAATGCATTTTAACCGTATTCTGAACTATTCTGAAAGTTTCAAATGTCTAGCTAGTCGGGAAGTTTGTTAAATAAATTTTCGTTCGAATCATATAAACGCTGCCGAAGGCAGTAGGGACCTGAAACAGTTGACTAAAAGTATAAAAAAAAATGTATTGTCACTGCATTCTGAGCTATCCTGAAATTTTCAAATGTCTAGCTAGTCGAAAAGTTAGTGAAAAATCGATTACAAGCTTTGTATTGGTAACGCTGCCGAAGGCAGCAGGAACCCGGAGTAGTTGGTTAAAAATATTTAAAAAATGCATTTTCACCGTGTTCTGAACTATTCTGAAAGTTTCCAATGTCTAGCTAGTCGGGAAGTTAGTTAAATAAATTTTCTGTTGAATCATATAAACGCTGTCGAAGGCAGTGGGGACCTGGAACACTTGACTAAAAGTATTTGAAAAATGTATTGTCACCGTGTTTTGAGCTATCCTGAAAGTTTCAAATGTCTAGCTAGTCGGAAAGTTAGGAAAAAATCGATTGCAATATCTTTACTGATAACGCTGCCGAAGGCAGCGGGAACCCGAAACAGTTGGCTAAAGGTATTAACCCTCTCGCTGCGTATTTTTTTTATCAAAATAGGTTCAAAAATTGCGTATTTTTTTTATTACATATTTCAAATCTACATATATTTTAGACTTAAAATATACAAAAATTTTTTGTAAAAGAGTTTTTTTTCAATATAGAATTAGATCATAGAAAAAAGTTGTCAGAATATTGAAATTGAAGAATAATGATATAAAAGCAAAATTTTGAAAATCAATTTTGGTTAAATTATGATTTATTTTATAAAATACAAAGGTAAAAAGTATATACTAATGAAAATATGCAAAATACTTACAAAACATTTATTAGAAATGAAGTTTTGTATGATAAATTTCGAAACAAGGCTCGAGGCAAAGTCCGACCTCGCAATCTTTGCACCAAATTTGCGTTTCTTTTCGAATTTTTTTTCCGCTTTCAGTTTTTTTTTTTTGAACAACAGACAGCACACTGTCTACGAGGCTCTTTCTTGATGGGATTTGGGGGTATATGGCTAGCAAAATGTCGAGCAGTTAGCCTCATGGGATTGAGAGTTGAACTACATCTGCTAGAGTGAACACTGGAATTTCTATCTGAATACTTCTGAATGCTTAGTTCAATAATTTGCAAACGGAAATCTAGAAGCGTTATATTTTGTAATGGGTTATCCTTTTTATAAAGGATATAAGCATTCCACAGTGATTGGTCCATGAATTGTCGGAAAATTTTTATATAATATTTCCCTTGTTGTTTTCTGAGGGTGGGGTAATATGACATTTCTTGGTCACATAAATCAACCCCACCCATCGTGTTGTTGTAATCACAAACAACAATTGGTTTGAGTACAGTTTTCTTTGATTTGCATTTCACCAAACGGGAACTTGCATTATGAACTGTACTCATAAGAAAAACACTCTTTTTATCTTGCCACTTCAGAGCCATAACTTTACCCCTTTGGTAAGCAAGGACGTCACCTTTAGGGATTTTTTCTTTTGCAAAATTTGGAGGAAGGTCTTTCCTCATCTTATTTACAGTTCCATATAAGTCTGTTCTTTCTGAAATTAAAATGTCTGCTAACTGTGGAGACATGTAGTAATTGTCCATGGTTACACAGTAACCTTGGCCCAGGAATCTGTCCATCAGGTGCAGAACAATTTTAGAGGAAACTGGATAATTTGCAAATTTCGGGTTATACACAGTTCCATTACCTGTGTATATGAGAAAGTCTGCAATATATCCAGTTCCCACTTCGCAGACCACAAAAAACTTAAGGCCAAATCTTGCTCTTTTTTTCGCGATGAACATTTTCCAGCTCAGTCTGCCTTTGAAGCGCATCAAACTCTCGTCTATGCTGAGATTTTTATCTGGTATATAAAGATTTCGAAATTTGTTTCGAAGATGCTCCATGATGTCATAAATTTTATTTAATTTTGGCCATGGATGATTATCCTTATCAAACTCTTCGTTATTTGTAAAATGAAGGAACTTCATCAGCAAAATAAATCTATCTTTCTGAATTACTTGTTGAAAAATAGGTGTTTGCAATATGTGACGTTTGGACCAATAATATTCTTGTTTAGGCTTTTTTACAATTCCTTGGAGAAACAAAACGGAAAAGAATAATCTAAGTTCTTTCTCATCCGTATCTGTCCATTTTTTCCACCTTGATCTTTCTTTAGGAACTGCCTTATTCATATACTGCTGAGCGTATCTGTTGGTCTCTTTTACTATTATTTGCAACATAACATCGTCAAAAAAAAGTTCAAAACAATCCAAAACAGTTGCATCATCTGCCATAGTGAAATTTGGTCCGGGATTGCAAATAAAAGGAAATGAAGCAGGAGCTGGTGGAATATTTTGCATATCAATTTTGCACCACTGTCGGGCGTTTTGAATAGAAAATGAATTTTCAGATTCATCACTATCCACAGAGGAATCTGAGAAATTTTCATCAGTTCCGCTATAAATATCATCAATATACTCGGAATCAGAGTCAGAACTACTGTCAGTGTCGGAAATATCGTCAGGAACATAGGTCATATCACTCGCGAAACGCTTCCTGCCAGACATCTTTGAGCTCTGAAAAGCGCGCGCAAAATGCTCAAAAATTCTTTTTATATTTCGCAGAAACGTGGACAACTAACGCCATCTGTTAGTCGACATCTAAATAAACAATTAAACATTACAGAAAAGCCGAAATGAAACCATGAACGGGGAAAGAGCGGGTTGCACACTTAAATAGACGGCAAAAACGCATCCCCGCGATAATCGCGGGTTGCGCAAATTTTGCTACTTCTACGTTGCCCGTGGAAATCGCGGGATGTGCAGCGAGAGGGTTAAAAATATGCATTTTAACCTTATTCTGAACTATTCTGAAAGTTTCAAATGTCTAGCTAGTCGGGAAGTTAGTTAAATAAATTTTCTGCCGAATCATATAAACGCTGCCGTAGGCAGCGGAACCTGAAGCAGTTGACTAAATTTATTAGAAAAATGTATTGTCACCGTGTTGTGAGCTGTCCTGAAAATTTCAAATATCTAACTAGTCGGGAAGTTAGTTAAAAATCGATTGCAAGATTAGTCCCTGACAAACACACAAACAAACAAACAAACAAACACACAAACAAGAATCGAAGTTAATAAAAACATGGTAAAATAGGTACTAAAGTTCTATATGATATTTTAAAAATAGGTAGAATCTGTTTAATTAAATTTATTTCAAAGAATATGTAAAATAAATTATCCTAAACTCGATTTCATTCGCAAAGCATTATTATTATTATTATTATTATTATATTTTTTAATATACAATTTGTACAGTAGTATATTAATATTTATATATAAATAAATCTCTACATGTAATAAAATATGTGTGTGTATGTGTATGCATATGCCTGTCACTTAGCAGGGAAACTGCTGGTCACAAAACTATAGAATTTTGCATAGCGGTCCAAACTTACCCTTCCTGATGCACCTGATTTAGGAAATTTTAATTAGCTTTTTATAATCAATTAAAATCTATAAGTTTCTGAAATGATCGTCTCTAAAGATAGAAACGTACAAGTAATAGAACTTCATGTGACGCATTAGTTCAGTTGGTTAGAGCGTCAGGTTGGTAACGCGAAAGTCGTGGTTTCGATTCTCCAATAGCCAATGTGTTGCATTTTACAGATGATTACAAATGAGGAACGATTAGAAACAGAAAAGATGTCAACTGATAAAAGAAAATCTTTCAATGTCTTCACAGTATAGGAGGTGTGTTGGTCGTTTTTCAGGCAAACGACTGATTTCAGAGCTACAAAATTTTGCATGGAGGTCAGTTTTGACCTTTACTGATGCACCTCGAAGCCTGATTTCCAAATTTTTAATAAGTTTTTTTTTTTTTTTTTTTTTTTTTTTTTTAATAAATTAATCATTTTTTTCAGCTGATAAGATTGTCTGGTGATTCCAACTGTTGTCATAGATTGAAGATGATAATCTGGTCGAAAAGTATTTATTCGAAAAAAGTAATTCTTGAATGATAGCAGCGTCACTTATGGTCCAGTTAAAAATTTAAATTGAAATGTCCGGTTAAGGCGAAAATGCAAGCAGTGACGATTCATTTTTTGATAAAATGTTGGTATTGTATAACTTTTGTAAGTTTTTCACGTTTGCTAAAATATATCTTTTCTTTATGTATAACTTTATGTCCGTAAATATAATTCTATGTTCAATACCATTGAAATAATTTTTATATGGATTTATTAGAATGATTAATCATTTTATTCCGTTTTTATTACAGCCTCCTCATAAAGACAGAACGTATTACTGAAGAAAAATTAGAAAAAAAAGGAGGCGGGGCAAAGTATTTCAATATTTCTACATAAATACTGGCTTGCTACGTATAGTTTTAGTAGATATCAAGATTTCATAAAATATCTAAATATAGTTTCTCTATCCAGTCTCTTAATGCATTCTAAGAATGAATTATGTATATAGCTTCATTTAATTAAAATAAAAAAAAAAGTTATTAAATAATTAGATATTCTTTCGTATTGTAAATTCCATAAATTGTTTATACTTGAAGTACATACCTTAATTTATTCACATAGATCAAAATATTAAAACTAATAGATAATTATAATGTAAAACCTTTTTAACATTCAATTTTGTAGTTGAACTATTTTCTATAAATATTTCCAATTTTGAAAGAAATTGTTTAGTAATTGTCCTTATCAATCACGATATACTTCATTTCGTTCTTATTACAACATCCTCATCATGAAATCATATATTACTATATATATGTAATCATATATGTAATATCTTTACGATCTAAAGAAAATACAGGGTGGCCAAAAAAATCAGTCCCAACTCTTTTAACTGCTAAATGGCTGCAGCTGTAGTGATAAAAATGGTATGTAAGTTTAGCAAAGTGGCCATGCAGCACAAGGTTTAACCGCTTGCAGCGCCACCTAGTGGAAAATAGCGGATTTAGTTTTCCTATCTCGAAAACGGTTCTAAAGAAAAAAATGAATTACAAAGTTGAAAAGTATCATCGATTTAGTACAAAAAGATAATTTAGACATTCATGCTAGCTTTCCTATCTCGAAAACGTTTCAAGGGGGGGCGGTAGGCCCCCTCTCCCAGAAGCAATTATCATATAAAACTCTTTCTAAGCCTAATTTGAATTGTTTAACATAGCTTTACATAACAGTACTCGTTATTTTACCTCTTAATTTCCAGGTAAGAGAAAGTAGTGTGAGTGACACACCAGATTACTTGTTTTTGTTTGTTAGCTCATAACTTCTGAACGGATGATCCGATTTTGATACTTTTTGTTTTATTGTAAAGGTCTTGGTCTCAATTAGGTCCCATTGTAAAATCTTTACAATCAAAAGAAAATACAGGGTGGCCAAAAGTCGGTCCCGACTGTAACTGCTGAACAGCTGCAGCTAAAGTCATAAAAGTGGTATGTAGGTATAGTAAAGAGGACATGTGCTACGCGATTCAACCGCCTGCAGCGCCAGCTGGTGGAAATCAGTGGAGTTAGCGTTCCTATCTCGGAAACGGTTCAAGACAGGGGAAAAAAGTGAATTATAAAATTGCAGAGCATCATCGATTTAGTACGAAAAGATAGTTTTGACATTAATGCTAAAAACAGAATGCTTAAAACGTGCATTTGTTTTTTCACAATTTCCTATTTTGTGCAGAACGACATTGCATATGTTGTAGCGTAGCGGATGACATTTATGCAATGTAAAATTCAAAGTATGGTTAATGTAAGCGGTCACATCGATTAACGCATAGACGTTTTAAACCGACTTAAGAGGTTCTCAATACAAACCATGCTTCTCATTGTTGATGTTGTTGAAATTTGTTAGCTTTTAACTTCGTAAGAGATGATTTAATTTTAATACTTTTTTTGTTGTATTGATCTTAGCCTGAAATAGGTATCATTATGATTTCTTTAAGATAGAAACAAATTATAGGATACTCACAAAAGTCTGTTCTCACTCTAACTGCTGAACGCATGCAGCTACACTGGTAAAGGCAGTATGTAAGTATCGATGTTGAAACTTCTATCCGTCAGCTGCAATGCACATTTTGCTCTTTGTTTGAACTTTACGCTGCGCAATTTCCAGCGCAGCGAGTGACACGTTTTCACTGTAATGTTCAATATATATGCCTAACAGAATTTTTGGTTACGAATACAACGTATCCGTTCTTTACATTTCTAAAGACTTTTTAACTTAACGTATGTTCATTCAACAGATAGTTTTTTGCTCATAACCGATAAAGGCAAGAAAAGTGACACAACTTAAAAATGCAGCATTTGAGAAAAATCAACTTAAAAATAACTTGACTAGAATAAAACTGGCACAACTGTCTTTCGAGTGGATAACTTTCTAGATGGAGATGTAACTTTATTGTTCACATTGGGTGCATTTCATGTATTTTTCAGTGACATAAACCATTTTTTGAGTTATGTCACTTTTCTTGGAAGTTGTGATTTGTGAAGCTGCCGTCGAACGTCTTTTGGTGGTTTGCTATATGAATAAGTTTTCACTGAAAAGAGAAAAATAAAATCTTTTTGTAAAAAAAATAGAACCGACTCCAAAAAGCAACTACTATTCAAACAACTTAAAAAAAAAAAAATGGGTATGAAATGAAATTGTAAATTGCGCCTAAAAGTATAAAATAATTTCCTTCGCCAAATAACCTATAACACTACAATTAATCATAACTTTTGAAGTCGGCGCAAAATTAAATAAAAATTGATAACTTTATTCAATACAAAAATCAAATCCTATTCAATATACACATCTCACATTGTCACCTGCAAAACGCAGCCGAAAACTACTTTGATTCAAGAAAACAAATAAGATTTCGTAAGCAGCAAAAGTTGGCGAAGATGCTGGTATCTGACGTCCTTGGTGAAAGAAAAATCGCAAAATTATCTGGCAAACATATTTAATTTCTTTGGGATAGCATGATTAGTTTGATAAGGTATATCAAGAGAGTAATCAAGAATATGAAACAATACATCGTACAATATATATTATGAAAATATACATCTTGCGTGTATGTTTTGATCGCCAAATCCAAAAGCCACCAAGGATGATAGTTATCAAAGTTATACCAAATTTGCAAAGGGAACTCTAACTTCGTAGAAACATAAATACCTCATTGTAAACAATTTTCACTCTTCTATGTAGATGCTACTAATGGACCAATTGTATACAGAGATAAAATAATAAAGGAAACGTGAAAATGGATCATTCGAGACAACAGCATTTGTTGCTACCAATCTGAAAACAAACCTTTAAAAACTAATTTAATTTAATTTAATTTTGCGCCGACTTCAAAAGTTATGATTAATTGTAGTGTTATAGGTTATTTGGCGAAGGAAATTATTTTATACTTTTAGGCGCAATTTACAATTTCATTTCATACCCCCCCTTTTTTTTTTTTTTTTTTTTTTTTTTTTTAAGTTGTTTGAATAGTAGTTGCTTTTTGGAGTCGGTTCTATTTTTTTTACAAAAAGATTTTTTTTCTTTATCAAATTTGTATTTAGAATGTTTTCTTTAAAAATCTCCAATTTTTCCTGAAATTGTATAGTAATTTGCATCGTAATATAAATATACAGATTGAACCCAATAAAGACTTGAAATGCGAACTCTTATACAATTGTAATTGCGAATTTAATTTACGAAACTAATAATTTTGTATGTCTGTGAAATTTTAAATTAAAATTTAACTAAATTCTATTATAATGGTTTAGTGGTTAAAATAATTATTACTTATATTTTATTTTAAATTTTTAAGCAAAGAGCTTAATTAAGATTCTACATCTAACTGTAATATTAGTTCTATTTAGCCTCGTGGGTAACTAAAAGTTTGAGGCAAAAAATATATTTGTTGCAATTGTAAAGTAAGTTATAATTTTTGTTTTATTATTATTTTTCTTAGGAATAATTTTAATTTTTTAGATAAAATTAGTGATTGTAGTTTAAAAATTATGTTTTATTTTATTTTTCCCTTTTTAATCTTAAGTTTGAAATTATTTACACGTCCTTTTAGGTGTTATCTCCATGCTGTACATTTTTAGCAAATTGCATACAGTATAACAGAAATAACACCTAATTTGCAGGCAACATTCAATCTTGAAAAGTATTGTTGCATGCCTTCATTAAAAAGGTGCTTCATATATATATATATATATATATATATATATATATATATATATATATATATGTATATATTAAGCAGAAATCTTTATTTATGTTCTTTCTAGCTCTTTATGTGACACTTTTACAATGTTTGAAAGGGTTTTCAGAATATATATATATACATATAGGGACCCACTATTGATTTGTTATTATAGCCACCAGTGAACGAAATCGTACATTGGTGCTCGAGGGTGAAAAAGGGCTTCCCTGATGGATTTTTTTCACCTTTCTAAGCTTCTCCTATTTGAAAGATATTCATTCTTATTGGTCTATGTGGTTTCAGTGATATTGTATCTGTTGCTTGACTTTTACTTCGTTTAATAATTCATTATATATGTATATATATATGTGTGTGTGTGTGTGTGTGTGTGTGTGTGTGTGTGTGTGTGTGTGTGTGTGTGTGTGTATTTGAAATGCACATCTTAAACTGTGTCCTTAAATGGGAGGGGGGGGAGTAATTTTAAATTTTGTATTTTAATCACACTGTAATGCATAAAATATTTACGATTTATATAATACTTTATATACTGCCCCCTTCTTTTTACAAGGGCTTCGTATCAATCGATCTACCTCAAAACAAACCTAAATCTTTTTTCCAAACCGGTGCTTATTATTATTTTTGCATTTCACACGTCAAATTAAGAACCGCCTGCTTATGTGCGCACGCGCCATCACCTCCACGGTGAACATCTTGGGAGCTTTGATCGGAACTATTTCGATCCAAAGCTTTGCAGGAAAATCGCATTCCAGGACTCTACCTTCATCGAAACAACTGCGGACGATCCCAGGATGATAGGACCTTTTCTCTGGCTTTTCCTTAATGGAATAGGTACCTTCTTTAAATTTCTCTTTTGCGAACTTGAAACATTTTTTATGGTGTCCTGTAAAACATAAAGAATATTTTCAGATAATTTTACTGCTAAATAATTATTGTATCCTGAAAAAATATACGTTATTAAAAATTATTATTATTACTGTTATTATTATTATTAATGGTTATTATTAATGTTAATTATTATTATTGGTGTTATCAGTGTTAATAGGTATCGTACGTAATAATAATAACAACATGTCTTTTAATTTAAATTAACAACAAAAACAAGTTATATTGGCTATATAAACAAATTCTATTATATATATATATATATATATTTTATATATTATATACTTTAATCTTAGGACTATAGTGTCTGATTTTTCCAGCACTCCTCATCGTATTATAGTATTTACAGCTAATATAAATAACGAAAATAATCATTAAACAAATTTTTTCTCTTCATTGATAATTTATTATGGCAAATTTCTAAGGATTTAAAAATAATTAAAACCCATAAATATAAATGATTATTAAGAGAGATGTAAAGCTTTAAGATGTTACGTGAGAAAGTAAAAAGTTGGTAAAAGGTAAAGCGCACGTTCTTCTCCCCTTTTTTAAGTATATTTTTCTTTCTTTCTTCTTATATATATATGTATATATATATATATATTTGTGAGAAAAAATTATAATTTCAAATTGTGAAAAACAAGGCGAAAAATGTTTAAAAGAATTTGAAATTATCCATAGTTAAATAATGATAACGTTCATTTTAATTCATTTTATGTAAATTCTTATACGTAAGATATAAAGAAAAGCTATTTAAATGCTATTCAAAATTTTAAAAAAGGATATAAAACTCTACAGAGCATTTCGATTTTGATTTTATGTTTTTTTTTTTTTTTTTTTTTTTTAATAGCTGTTTCCTGTAAACCAATAAAAACAAATGATAAATATTATTTTTCACGATCCATTTAATATACACAGAAAAACACACACACATACACACACACAAACACACAGACACATTAAATTAAATAAAAGGAAATATTTAAAAAAATAATATACAATCATATATGTAGATAAATGAACATTAGCTAATTCTTTTTTATCGTTGTGAATAATAACACATAAAAAATATAACAATCAATGGAAATAAATATTATCGATATTGCATGGATATTTCGGATGTTATATATATTTGTGTTTCAGTCTGTTATATTGTTCATAACTTTATTAAATTAAAAGTTTTCTTCTATTTTCTTTGAAATTCATATTTTTATTATTGTTATGTACGCTTTTTCTCAAAATATTATTATTTCTTATAATGATTCCGTAGAAAATGTGGATAAGAAAGAAATTAAAAGCGAATACACATTTAAATACTTTTTGAATTTGCGTATTGATTTTTCATATTTATCTATGGATGTGTAAGTATTCATGGATTTATTTTTCGAAAAAGAAGTGGATGTTTTTAGCTTGGAATTATAACAGTCAATCAAGTATTTCTTATTTACATACACGCATATATGTGTGTGTGTGTGATTTACATACATGTATGTTATTTACATATATATATGAATATAAGAATGTGTGTGTGTACGTGCGCGTGTAACTGTTTTAGCTAATACCTCACAATTAATAAAAAAGAAAAAAAAAGAAGGAAAAGAAAGAAAAAAAAAAGAAATTAACTAATTAGAATTAATATATATATACTTAACGATTTTATTTTGAAACTGGTTCTGTAACGAAAATAAAACTCTTAAATTAGAATTCGTTGTGAAATTAAAAAATATATCAAAACATTATCAATTACTAGAATTTGTCTAGGGCGTACCCTATAATATAAATTGGTTTTGAACTAAAACCAAATATTTACAAAAAAAAAAAATGCAATAATTTTCCCATATTTTTCCGTTGTTTTAATTGATTTTTAAACTTTCGTCCCTTCTCAGTTCGGTAGATAGCAGTAGTACTCCAAAATTTAATGTTTACCGTGTTTCAGAAGAAACCAAATACAGAAATCCCTTTAAATTCCTTAGTATAGACGCGAGTGCATCTTTCTGTTTTGATGATATACTCGTGCCTGGTTTTTTCGCGTGATGAAGGGTTGTACTAGTATTTTTACCTGAAATAATTTAGAAAGATCTCTAGGGAGGGTATTCTTCCTCAGGCCTAAGTGCTTAGTGTAGACAGTTGGCTTTAAATCGAACATCAATACCTGAAATAATTGTTGTGAGTTTTTTTTATTTATTTAATTTATGGTGTTTATTTGCAAAATTATTTATCAATTAAATTATTTATTAATTAAATTTAAATAGGTTAACATGTAGATGTTTCAAACCAAAAATTTCTCTAAATGTAAAAATGCTATGTTTTTTTTTTTTTTTTTTTTACTTTTTTATAATCAGCATGTGTCTAATAACCAGTTTTGAAATAAGTTTAGCCGTTTTTAAAAGAAAACTTTTACTGAACGTTAAAAAGATAGTAAATGTTTAATACGTAGATGTTTATATTATACTATATTGAAAATGTTAATGTATAATAATTTTAATAATTTTACATCCGTTACGCGACTACCGTAGGTAATGGAAGTAAGTATTCGATCAAAAATTTTGATATCGAGTTTTGACTTGATTCACGTGTTTTAAAATCAACTAAATAGAAAATTGTAGTTTTTGGCAATGGGCTAATGTGTACAGTCGGTAACAAAAGTCTCCGAACACTAGCAAAAATTCTTATATAAAAAAGGTACACTTAATACAGTTTTGTTAAATAAATCCTTGTCGAATCCTGTTCTTAGTCAGTCTAAAAACAGGATTCGACAAGGATTTATTTAACAAAACTGTATTAAGTGTACTTTTTTTATATAGGAATTTTTGCTAGTGTTCGGAGACTTTTGTTACCGACTGTATGTGTTACGTATCGCGTCGGACTATTTTTCCTTTAACTTCCAAATAAATCGGAGATTTTTAGTGGTAGCAGTTATTTCAACATATCTCCAAATAACGTCTTTTTCTAGGGATTCTTCCATCACTATTCTCTAACAATATTTTTTATTTATTTATTTATTTTTTAATTATGGGCTTGTTTTATGTCAAAAATTGCGGTTTAAAATTAACTGTAGAGAAAAAAAGTGAACCATGCATATTTATTAAAAGTGCAATAAATATTTTTGTAATAAATATATTTCATTGAAATTTTCAAGAGTTGTACGAAAGTACCACTTCATAAAAAGACTCAACCGTTACAAAAAAAAAAAAAAAAAAATTGATTTTAGAAAATTAAATAGTAAAATTTCCTTTTTACGTTATATTCTAATGTAATAGTAATACAGCTCTACTATTTAATTTCCTAAAATCAATTTTTAAAATTTTGGGACGGATGTGGCATTTTATAGAATGGTCCATAAATAGTATTAGTTTTGTGTTTTAGTACGATAATATGGAAACAATTTCCTTTGTGTAAAGAGACTTCACAGAATTTGTATACATATATCCAAGTCCCATCCTTTTCTAAAGATTCTTCCACGACTATTCTCTAAAAATAAACATCTTTTTAAAATATAAGTGTATTTTATGACCAAATTTGCTATTCAAAATTAGCAGTGGGGAAAATAAGTACCGTGCGAACTTTGTACACGTATTTAGAGATACAATAAATATTGTAATAAATATATAAACAATTTTGCTCCATAGGCCATGTGGTTTACATATGGTATATATTTCTGTGGGAAATTTTTTTTCCCCTCTTTAGTGCCTTGATTTAAGTTGGAAAACATTTCTGATGAAACTGTAGCAATTGTTTCTTTTTCTTTTTTCTTTTTTTTTTTTTTTAATTACCCATTGCGCAGTACTAGTCCGAAGGTAGACTCAACTAACTAACCACCTTTCTTCCTTTCTTTCTTTTCACACAAAAGTTTATTTTTTGGTTAATGCTCTTAAAGCACACGAATTTTTTGATATACAAAACACGACACTCATCTATTTTCTCTTTGTGGACTTTTAATGAAATTTCGCTTCCATAATTTACGAAGTTGAGATTACTTTTGTTATATTTATTAACTCTAAGACGATTAAATAATTTTGTGTAGATTTATTTTACATAGATTTGATTAACTCGTTCCCTTGACATAATCCCCCCCCCCCATAACTTTACACCAGATGTAGATATATAATGTAATACGGATTAAAAATATTATTCGCTTAATGTAATACATCTTCTTATCAAAAGAATAGCTATAAAAATATTATTGATTTAGGAATAGTCTCTCAAGTTAATATTTAGTCAAATGTGAGTTTTTCGACTTACTAGTATACCATTTTTTAAGCAGAGTTGTTAAACCTCCGGATTACATCATACCCGTATTTCTTGAAAGTTTTTTTTTTCTCTTTATCTAATCTCGAAAATTCTGTAATTAAATAGGACAAAAAGAAAAAAAAATAACCAAAAATAGTGGTTTTGAATGATCCGGAGTGTTGGCAGCTCTGTTTATAGAAAAGTGAAAAATATAACGCATCCATGCTCTAGGAGTTATAACATAGAAATGACTAACATAGAAAAAAAATCATACATAAAAGAAAAAGTGCTTAATACTAAAAAAAATTGGAAAGTACGTTATTCAGGCGATATCTTCATGCCTTATCAAAAAAATCTTTGTCAATTAAAATAAAAAAGAGAAAAGGGAAAAGGAGGGAAGGATTACCATTGTAACAAAATACTACCATAGTTAAAAGCCAAATAAACTACTACGTCAGAAGCGCCAAAAGAAAAATATTTGCGATGCATACAGCTGTTTCGGTAGCCTCAAGAGGGGACAATACCTAATCTCGCCGGCAGCCTTCGCCCATGTTATTCTATGGGAAAACTTGTTGCTACAATTACACATTACCTAATGAATATTTTTCAAATTCTATTTTCGCATTCAGAAAATTCATAACCGTTAAATGAGTACTCATTTTTGAAAAATTCATTTTTTTTAATTTTTACATTTTAATTTTGAGTTCAAAAATGCGATTTTTCACAAAATGCATTTTTCTAATTTTCTAATCGCAAAATGAAATACTAAAATTTAAAAAAAATCAATTTTTGGAAAACAAGTACTAATTTAACGCTTATGAATTTTCTAAATGTGAAAACAGAATTGAAAAATATTCATTAGGTAATGAGTAATTATGTAAACAAATTTTCCCATAGAATAACATGGGCGAAGGCTGCCGGCGAGATTAGGTATTGTCCGCTCTTAAGCGTACCGTCTTCAGTGCAATACCGAAACAGGTGTATGCATCGCAAATATTTTTCTTTTGGCGCTTCTGACGTAGTAGTTTATTCGGCTTTTAATATTTCAACGCCAAGTCTCCTGTTATTACTACCATAGTTACACCATAAGAAACGGAGGGAATTTAAGATGCCATGGCTGAGACACTAAGGGCTTCAAAATTTGACCCACAAACAGCTATTTTAATTTGCTATAAATTTAATGAGATAAATTAATAAATGATGTCACGTAATAACTTATGATATAAAAAACTCCAAATTGAACTAATTAAAATATCTTGCCTTTTGATAATTTTAATTACTCCTTTGGAAAACCCGACTCTGTGCTACAGACTATTTTTAGCCAAATTATTGACATTTCCAAAAATGCTATATCAATTTTTTAAAGAGGATATCTTCCAATAAAATTAAAAAACTTTATTGATACCATTAGGTAATATTAGGAGGAAAAGATTTTAATAAACCATATTCCCCTGAAGCCTGAAGCAGCAACGATATCCATGATTGGGAATACTTTTATGATTATTTCAAGATGTTAAATGTAAACGCTTACTTTGTCTTTTATATAATTTATTGCAGAATACGAATTATTTTGATATACATAAATATGTAGTAAGTTTGAAAACATTTTTATTCATATATTATTAGTTAAGATGAAATTACGTTTGTTTTACATGCAATCTTCAAGTAGCTATTATCTTGTTGTTGTTATTATCGTGTTGTATTTCGTCACTTATCGCTACTTTATAATTGTATTTATCTGTATGTGAAGTCTCTTTTTATAATCTATGACTCACTTGTACGAATCGGGGAAAAAAATGATGATTCATAATGTTGCTTGATAAATTTATCTAGCTCAAAATACAGATATTCGTATGTGAAGATTTTCCATGTATCATATTAAATCGCATCGAAATTGATGCCGAAAACGAATTTTTAAATTTTGAGAACACATTAACCTCTTATACTTTATATGTTAAAGGGGGGGGGAGGGGTTGCTACGTGCTACATGTATTACCATAAAAATATTTCAAGTTCTAAATTCCGAATTGCGCTTGGTTGTGACGTTAGATTTTAAAATACATAAATATACATGCAAGAGTAAATACATCTTTTTTTATTTAATTCATCATCCTTTAATTAAATTAGAAAAATGATACTCAAATGAGAAAAAAAGACAGCAATAATAATTATATTTAAATAAATTTATCTGAAGTAACCCAAATATCCTTAAAATATTTCTAAAGCGATTGACAATTTTAATGTGCAGCCAACTATAACTGAATTAGAATCATCATTACGAAATATGCTTTTGTTTACTTGTGGAAGTAATTCATGTCTTATTTATTCATGAAGTATCTTAGGAAATTAACATTGTAAATGAGTTGCAAGAAGCGTTCCCGAAGAGTTATTACGGAAAGTGTGTATCGTTGACATTGAAATGAAATTGGATACTGATTTCTATCCGAAAAGCTTATAATCCTAGATAATATTGCTGTTTTCAAATAAATATATCTGCATATAATTTAATAGCAGCCATTTTTTCTGTTTTCTGAATAACTTAAAAAAAAAAAAAAAAAAAACAGAAATCTCATTTTTATTTAATTCTGGAAATTAAATCTTTAAATAAACCAGAAATCAGGGATGTGATTTCCGCTTAATTTATTAAAAAGGAGAGTAACTGTTAAAAAATAATTGTAGGGGGGGGGAACTCCTCACTGTTTTTTTTTTTTTTTTTTTTAATAAAATAATGGTATTCAAAAAAGCAATAGGCTTAGCAGCTATGTGATTTCTATCAGCTAATTTTCATATTTGCACATGCCCAATAATATATATATATATATAAAATCAATTCACGTTAACTTGTAACCTAATTGGCATTTGTGGGTTTTTGTGGTGATTTATTTGACTGTCTATTTTTCGTTCTCATTCTTTTTATTTTAATCATAAACATTATATATATTTTATTTATCGTGTATTCCGGCGTTTGTGGCGATACATAAATCTAACACACGCTCCAGAACTGAAAATGGAGGTTTTTTTAAGAGCTGGAAATTTACCGCGCTGTTAGCTATATAGTGACGGCTTCTGTTATAAAAAATAAAACTATTTATTATTTATATCACCGGTATTTATATTGTCACAGATACAATGGTAAAGACAGGTGTTTTTTTGAATAGTTTAAATTCTTGCTTCATTCATTAAAATTTTTCTTCTGACACCTTGCCAAACTTAGTTCAACCAAATTTTCGATAGTTCAACTGGAAACTGTAGACCAAAGGAAAATAAAGAATTTCTTTTTTAGCCAGAGCAACGGGTTTTAAAAGACAGGGGCCAAAAGCGATAATTTATCGTTAATTAACTTTTATTGTTTCTGTTTCTATCATTGAATAGCAAAACTTATTTTTACGAATAGCTAGGGATATTTTATAATAGCAGGAGACTTGGCGTTGGAATATTAAAACAGGAATAAACTACTACGTCAGAAACGCCAAAGAAAAATTATTGAGGTGCATACAGCTGTTTCGGTAGCCTAAAGCGTACCGTCTTCAGTGCAAAAAGAATATTGAATTGATATTGAATATTGAATTCTTTTTGCACTGAAGACGGTACGCTTTAGGCCACCGAAACAGCTGTATGCACCTCAATAATTTTTCTTTGGCGTTTCTGACGTAGTAGTTTATTCCTGTTTTAGGGATATTTTAGTTACGCAGTGAAAGAAGGTCAGATGCAAGTGCGATTTCAAATTTATATTTGACATTAAACATTATCGTCAGGGTATTTTCCTATTTTTAATGAACAGACTTTATGTAGTAGGTCTCAGTCTGAGACTTATTGTGCAAAAAAATGTCTATAGAGCGACATCCACTTCAAAAACACCTACTTCAAACAGTAATCCCCCCTTTTGGCGTTCCTCTAAAACTTTAAAATTTTTAACAAAATGATTTTACGTATTAGTTCTCAAATCATTTAAATTTTATTCTCAGCAATTGATGCAGTAAATGCCCCTAGCAGCAACCAATGGCACCGAAAGAGTTAAACAGGAATACGTAAAATTCATCTTCTTCTTTTTTTTCTTTCTTTTTTAATATATATAATAATGTGTTGTTTTAGCGAAATGTTTGAATACGGGGCTTGTTTTTAATTTAATTTACTAAACAAAAATATTCATTTCTCGCCGACAGTGCATTAAGATTTGAATCGGGAGTTTAAATTAAAATCAGAAATATGATTTATTTTATTTTATTTTTAGACATTTTACTATCATTACAAACACATATACGCACATATAAATTAGTACCACAATTGTAAAAGGCATCTAACTGTTTTTAAAATCAACCACAAAAAAAAAAAAAAAAAAAAAAAAAAAATCACATCGATATCTATATTTAAAAAAAAAAAAAAAAAAGAAAAGAAAAGAAAAAGAAAGAAAGTTTAATTGATCATTTTTTAGTTCTGTTCCATATTTATTCTTATTTGCTATCTTTTTCAATTTAAATATTCGTTCTTCATTAACATCTGCAATACAGTAGAGCCTCGCTTATCCGAGGTAATGTGGATTGAGGTTACCTTGGATAATCGAAAACTCGGATAACACGGACTCTGTCGTAAATCAAAGGAGAGACATATAATTCATAAACATATTCATTCTAAAACAAAGTTTTATAAAATCTTTTTGTAAAAAAAATAGAACCGACTCCAAAAAGCAACTACTATTCAAGTAACTAAAAAAAAATTTGGCATGAAATGAAACTGTAGATTGCGCCTAAAAGTATAAAATAATTTCCTTCGTCAAACAACCTATAACACTACAATTAATCATAACTTTTGAAGTCGGTGCAAAATTCAATAAAATCTAATTAGTTTTTAAACATTTGTTTTTCGATCGATAGCTACAAATGCTGTTGTCTCGAATGATCCAATTTCATGTTTCCTTTATTAACTTATCACAATTGGTCCATTAGTAGCATCTACATAGAACAGTGAACATTCTTCGCAATTCGGTATTTATGTTTCTACGAAGTTAGTTTCCTTTGCAAATTTGGTATAACTTTGATAACTATTATCCTTGGTGGCTTTTGGATTTGTCGATCAAAAAGTAATGCAAAAATATAGATGTAAGGTGTATATTTTCCTAATATATATTGTACGAAGTATTGTTTCACATTCTTGATTGCTCTCTTGAAAGAAATTAAATATATTTGCCAGATAGTTTTGCGATTTTTCTTTCACCAAGGACGCCAGATACCAGCAGCTTCGCCAACTCTTGCTATTTACGACATCTTATTTGTTTTCTTGAATCAAAGTAGTTTTCGGCTGCGTTTTGCAGGTGACAATGTGAGATGTGTATATTGAATAGGATTTGATTTTTGTATTGAATAAAGTTATCAATTTTTATTTAATTTTGCGCCAACTTCAAAAGTTATGATTAATTGTAGTGTTATAGGTTATTTGGCGAAGGAAATTATTTTATACTTTTAGGCGCAATTTACAATTTCCTTTCATACCCATTTTTTTTTTTTTTTTTTTTTTAAGTTGTTTGAATAGTAGTTGCTTTTTGGAGTCGGTTCTATTTTTTTTACAAAAAGATTTTATTTTTCTCTTTTCAGTGAAAACTTATTCATATAGCAAACCACCAAAAGACGTTCGACGGCAGCTTCACAAATCACAACTTCCAAGAAAAGTGACATAACTCAAAAAATGGTTTATGTCACTGAAAAATACATGAAATGCACCCAATGTGAACAAAAAAGTTACATCTCCATCTAGAAATTTATCCACTCGAGAGACAGTTGTGCTAGTCTTATTCTAGTCAAGTTATTTTTAAGTTAATATTTTTCAAATGCTGCATTTTTAAGTTGTGTCACTTTTCTTGCCTTTATCGGATATCAGAAAAAAAATCTATTGAATGAACATATTTTAAATTAAAAAGGCTTTAGAAATGTAAAGAACGGATACGCTGTATTCGTAACCAAAAATTCTGTTAGGCATATACTATTAAATTTTACAGTGAATACGTGTTACCCGCTACGCTGGAAATTGCTCAGAGTAAAGTTCAAACATAATATGAATTGCAGCTGACGGACAGAAGTTTCAACATCGATACTTACATACTTACTACTTTCACCAGTATAGCTGCATGCGTTCAGACGTTAGAGTGAGAACAGACTTTTGTGAGTATCCTGTAATTTGTTTATATCTTAATGAAATCATAATGAAACCTATTTCAGGCCAAGATCTTTGCGACAATAAAAAAAAGTATTAAAAGTAAAGCATGTCTTACGAAGTTATAAGCTAACAAATTTCAACAACAATGAAAAACATAGTTTGTATTGAGAACATCTTCCTTTATGAAGTCGGTTTAAAACGTTTCTACGGTAATCGATGTGACCGCTTACAATAACCATACTTTGAATTTTACATAGCATAAATGTCACCCGCTACGCTACAACGTATGCAATGCTGTTGAAGTGTGAAGGAAATATTAATTTGCGGACAAACAAATTTCCGTTTTAATTGTTCTATTTTTAGCATTAATGTCTACAAACTGTCTTTTCTTACTAAATCGATGGCATCTTGTAACTTTGTAATTCACTTTTTCCCTATCTTGAACCGATTTCGAGATAGGAACGCTAACTCCGCTGTTTTCCACCAGATGGTGCTATAAGCAGTTGAATCACGTTGCGCATGACTACTATACTATACCTACATGCAACTTTTATGACTATAGCTGCAGCCGCTCAGTAGTTAAAAGAGTCGGGACTCACTTTTTTGGGCACCCTGTATTTTCTTTAGATCGTAAAGATATTACAATGGGACCTATTTCAGACCAAGACCTTTTCAACAAAACAAAAAGTATCAAAATCGGAGCATCCGTTCTGAAGTTATGAGCTAACAAACATAAAAAAACATACGGTTTGAATTGAGAACCTTCGTTCTTTTTTTGAAGTCGGTTAAAAAGGAATGGTAATGTAGTCAATGAAGTAAAAGAATACATCTATTATATATTTAAATGTAGTCACTTAAAAATACAATACACAATACCTACATTTATATAAATTATAATACAGTATTGTACTATAATATTTGTCAAAATTAAACAGTTACTTTTTGAAAAAGTCTTTAAGTGTCATGTGTTTCTCGTTCGGAAGTGCCGGAAGTTTCTCGTTCCTCCGGGGCGTGCCCTTTTCTCTCGGCTAACCTGGAACTCGGATAGTAGGGGCTCGGGTAACCGAGGCTCTACTCTATTTCATAATTTAAAATACATTTTACTAGTTTGAATCACTACAATATGTTTTATGCTTAACTCAATTTCTTTCAAAAAATATTTATCAAAGTTAATTGTAATTATATAAATTTTAAAATAAATATTTATATATTAGTTATTAACAACAACGACTAAAAAAAAAAGTGTCTTTTTAGTTTACAATTTAGTTGTAATTTTATTAATAATATTATTTTAAAATCGCAGGGATTGCATTTTATTATTTGTACTAATTCCTAGAAGGCACTACGTCTTCCCTTTTCTCCCAGTACTGAATCACAATATTTCGTTTCAGTCGAATACGTACATATTCGCAAGAATATTTAATAGCTTTAATTATTAATTTATAATATATATATATATATATATATATATATAAAGGTATTAATATCTTTATTTTAACATTTGATTTATTATTACACCGAGTCGTTATAAAATTAATTATTTTTATTTTTTAAGTTTTTATTTAGTTTTATTTTTAAGTATCTATTAATTAAATAATGGTGCGACTAGAATTAACTTTAAATGCTACCTTTATTAAAGTGATATTTTGAAACAGTTAAGTTTATGTATGTTAGCTCATTTATTATTTTTGTAAGTAAATAATACTTCTTTTTCCTGTTAGTAAGTAATTTATCTTTTTTAAGTTTTATTTTACCTTCCTATAAATTTTTTTGATTAAAAGACTTGCATTCCTATTTAATTGGTCTTGTCCTGTTTAGGTATTTTGGGCATTGATATCTGTAATTTTTTGATATATGCTTACAGATTTACAAAAATGTACCTAATTATGTATACAATATTCAATCAATGCCCCTGATGACGTATAAAAATCAATTTTGATTTTTCTTTGTATCTCTTTAAAAGAACTATAAGTCCTACACGCATCAAAATCTATGTACAAATCGTGCGACTGTAAATTATAACATACCAACCGACTTTCAACTCAATCGAACAAAACATTTAGACGTTTTCGTGTTCACTCACACACGTACACACACACATACATCACAGTAAAATATTATTGTATACTTTCATTATTTGGTTCCTTATTATCTATTTTTTTTTTTTTTTTAATTTCCTTTTTAATTGAATTTTCCATTTTTTATGTGATATTTTTCATGTTTTTCCTTTGAAATGTTTGAAAAGATTTCCGTATTCCATATAATATCTATCTAGTTATTTTGTTTTATTAGCTACAAGATTTTGAAATCGTGTATTTTAACTTGCTCACTTTGGAGCTTCACTTCTCCCTGATGATAAATCTTCACTGTTTAAGCATATTTCCAATTTTTTGGTTTAAATTGTTTTAGTGATAGTTTTCGTTTTAGTGATCTTGTTGTATGCTTTTGACACTTATCTGTGGTTTCACTTTTTCTATAACGGTCTTATTTTCTGTAATCATTTCGGACAATATTCTAGGAATACTATTTTGGTAAGTTTGGATAATTTTTTTAATATTAAATTAAAACTATTACTTGTTAATTCTTATCATATATTTTTTAATGATGTCACAGGTTATTTAATTTAATTACATATTAATTCATTTTGTTTATTGAGGCTTTCGGTGGCATTTTATCATCTGTTATTCCGTATGAACAGTGAAACAGTGCAGCAAAACCTTCACATATTTTATAATATGTTTCAAAAATAAACGTTGAAGATATTTTATTTTACTTAAAAGACTTAAGAATTTTTCTTAAAAGAAAGAAAAGAAAAAAAAAAAACTATTTTGTAGAAATATTTCGAAGGAAATATTAATTAAATAAAAGAAAAGGATATTTAAAAGCATAAAATAAAAGATGGTATTTATTTTGTTCAAGATTTAAAGATTAATTTAAATCGTCTTGATTCTTTATCACTTTAGTTTCTGTTTAGCTTCATACAAATTTGTTTATGAAACACACTTGTAACTTTTTTTTCTACGTTAAATCCAGAGTAAACTGTAGCTTAATTGTTAAACTTTAATTCTCTTGGTTCATTAAATTATAGGATCGGTTAATTAACTTTCATGAACTCACTTTTGAAAGAAATTATCCTCTTAGACTTTTTTCCATTTTATTTTTCTCGATTATCTCATTAACTTTTTTAAAAGTCGAATGTCGTGCAGAAATGATCAGTCAATCGTGGAGGTCAGTCAAATGTTCTTTTCCCATTCCCAGAGAGTTGTTTTCTCCTATTTGGCTTTTTTAAATGTTATTTATTGCTCTGTAATGTAACTATAGGCTATTCACTTTTTTTTTTTTTCCATTTTTCATGAATTGCAATAATGATAATCATCCAGTTTATACTAAAGATTTCATATTAATATTCTTATATTTTGTCATGAAAAGTATGCTCAAGTTAAAACTACTGTGAAGAAGATTTTTCTATTATTTCTTACACTGAAACAAATATTAATTTGGTTACAAGGTTTGTGTGCTTATTAATATCTCTCTCTAACTAAAAGTATTCGGACTGTTATAAAATTTTAATAGGTTAGAAAAGTGGTGAAGAAATACAGTTTATAAATTATGTCACACAGTATAATTCTAATAATAACTTTCTGTTGTAAACAATGATTGAAACTTATAATGTTACATTTTGAAATTTAGCAAAATTTTCGTATGATTTGAAAAAATAAAAATAAATTTATTGAATATTTCGGATATTTCACCGGAGTTTATCCTGTTTTCCTCCCATTTTGCATGTTTGCGATAAGCTAAGTACGAAGTATTTTTCTTCCTGCGCCTAATTTTGCATTTTGGCCAAGAAATTCATATTGAAACATACTTTTATTTTATGATAATTATTTTAAAAATACGTATAAACGTTTAATTTTAAAATTTATTTCTCCTTTTATTTACTAGTTTGTGTTTCTGTTATGTACTCTGTTACATATAAGCGGTTAATATCAATTCAAGTTATAATAATTCAAACGATATAATGAAATTACTTAACACCAAGTTTTCTATACCTGTAACTATGTAAATTAATTGTTTTTTTTTTTTTTTTTTTTTTTTTTTTTGTATTTAGGTTAATTATTTTTTAGTTGAATGTTTTTATAAGGATTTATTCAATGCATTTAGTGCTTAATAAGTAAAAAACTACAATTATAGAAAATTTAATAGCGGTTATTACATTTTATTAATCGTTTACAGTCGTGATTTTGATGATAAACTTTATAAACTTCTGCATACTTTATTTAATCACAAACATGGTTTATGTATGTATGCATGTAATTTAAAAACACGTTTTAGTTCTGTATTAAATTATGCTTCTTAATTTTTTCCCCACTAAATAGTGTTTAATTTCTAAAATTTCTCTTAATTTTTTTTTTTAAATATAAAAATAAGGAACAGTAAAACAAATAAGGAAATTTCTTAATTGTTGTTTCAAACAATAAATTTTCCTGATGAATAAAATCATTCTGATTAAACACGAAACAATTTTTTAAGGTAAAAAATTCTAAGGTTTAATAAGCTGAAACGAAGCGAAATTTTTTATCACCCGATGAAAGGTCCTGATAAAGGGCTTAATTATTTTGACTGAAGCAATTGTGTATTTTTGCAGTTTATTTATTTTAACAAAGGTTTTATTTATCATCATTCAGCACCAACATTTCGGAGGCTTTTATTACAGACAGTTTTGCTTATTAAATATAGACTTTATTCAATCATCAATGAGAAAAAAAATCTGGAGTAGCACCTACACGACTTTCTGTTACCCTGTATTTCAATTGTATGAAGACAGATTGTAGATTCAGGGCAAGATAAAAAGTACTGTATATAAACCTATGTTAAAAACAATTGAAATTAGGTTTAGGAACAATTTCATTCAACATATAAATCTGTGTGAGGGAAACTACCGCCCCCTCACTTTCCGTTTGAATATACCACTTACATTTATATAGAATTCAAGGCTCTTATTAAATTTAAAAGTTTATTTCAAATTATTCAGACAACTTTCAACCACATCACTTCTTGAAACTTATCAATCTGTTCAAGTATCAACCTCCTATGAACTTCAAAACACAACGTTTGAGTTGCCTGCAATTATTTGTTTTTAAGATATGCAATCTTTAATACTTCACTTTAGTATTCAGGGAACCTCAGTATTCGTTTTTATACAAGTATTTATTTTAAAAAGTACTTTATTTACTGTACGGTATGAAGAATTAATTTTCATTCCTGAGTAGTTTTCCTGAACATGGTAAAATATAGCAAAGCACTTCCATCGATTACATTCAATAAAAAATAATGTTTTCGCTTAATTATTGGAAGCCTTGTATGTTTCCTACAAATTATGTACCACACAACATTGTGTACTTAAGTTTAATCCTATTAGTGTTGCGAAATTTAGGGGCTGTTTTATTCAATAATCACCAATAATTTTGAGGCGCAATATTTTATATACATAATAGACGATTAATTTCGAAGTGATTAGGCAATCAATACAATTAAAATTTCGTGGTATATACTGAATAAAAAAGTCCCTAAATTTTGCAAAACTGAATCCTATACAGAACAACCTGAAATGCACTTCCACCAATTTCAAAATATAGTCCCATTATATTCTAGTTATTTTGAGTAGCTTTGTAAAAGAAAAGTAAATGAGATACATACCATCATGAATATGAAACATGCTTTAATGCATATAATATATATATATATATATATATGTGTTTATTTAATTTTGTTTAGTGCAGCCTACTGCACTAAACTGTTAGACTGTACCTACCGTAAATTTTGTCCACAGACGTAATGCAGTTGATTTGTCTTGGTTGTCCCTGTACACGAAGCGTTTACTTGATCTCAACAAAAATTGAGTGTCGCATCCCTATATGATACACATTTAGAATACCGAGTTTGGACTTCTTGCTGCTATTTGTTCTTGAGATATGCTGATAACGGACACACACAGAGATACCACCGTTAAAAAACATACATTTAGATTTTTTAGATTCAACCTCAAAACGTGTTAATATAGCAAAAATTCAGTTTCAAAAATTTGACCAATACAATACTTTCTCTAATATGTATGGGTAAGAAAAAGTAAAAAATGATAAATTTTGTTTAAATATCAGTTAGAAACTACGCTAAAACGTCGTTTTCCTTTTAGAAGAGGAAGTAGTGTCAACAGGCTGATTCATTATGCGTAAGCGTAATTTCTTTTACAAAAATCATTGTGTGGTTATCAGGTTGTAACCACTTTTTTTTTTTTTTTAACAGTTGTGGATATGTACGAAATAATTTCAACAATGTTATATAGAATAAATGTAATATATAAAATAATCACTGCATTCTGATTATACCTTACATTTTGATCCCATGTATTTCATACGTCAAATTTATATGAATTGAAGCATATTATAACAATTTTACTATTAATACTACTATGCAACATTTATGGATTTAAATAACTATTTTAACTTTAAAATAGGGTTTATAAATGTGTATGTTTAATTAGAATTGAAATAAAGAATAAGAATTGTAACCCGCCTAAAAAAAAATCATTTTTCTAAAACGAAACTTATTTTTAGCATGCATAATATTAAGTAAAATTTAACTCACCTCTCTCTTCTTTCCGTAGTTGCTTGACGTAAAAATAAGCCACATATAAAATAATGATGAATCCTAATGCGTGCATAATTCTTGAATTTTAATGACAAACTTTTTACTCAGAATAATTGCTAAGAATTCAACAGAATATTTCATTGTTTTCACAGCATTATTACATCGATTAATGGCTTTAAGAAGAGTTTCGAATCAATATTATTGCGTATTTTTTTATGACTTGAATGAATTTGTCACGAATACAGAAAAATAATTTAACACAGAATAGTGCATGATTAAAAATTAGTTCCAAAAGACTACGGAATACGAAAAAACAAATCAGTTTGTTCTGTTGAGTAGCCGAATATGTCCATAAAACATAATAAAAGAGAATTAAGTTCGATACAGAATAACCATACATCATTTTAGCATGATTTGAATAGACCAAACGAATAAACCAAAAGGTTTGACTGGACTGCACGAATATGTTCAGAGATAACTATAATAATATTATAGTTTTAAAAAATTAAAGAACACGCTTTTATAGAAATGTGAACTAAAAAGCACAAAATATCTATCTTAGTATTAAAATTCAGGGTAAGAGAAAATCGTGTGAGTGACACACCGTAATATTTACATACATTTAAATCTTTAACTAAAAAAACTTAGAATTAACAAAAACCATTTTTAAAAAATCTCCCCTGACGGGGATCGAACGCTGGACCTTTAGGTTCGTAGCGCGGCGCCTCACCTCTACGCCACATCATTCACGTAGGGCAAGTATTTTTTTTTTTTTTTTACAATATAAATTTTTTGTTTGCTTTCAGAGAAGTTACAAACAAACATACATACATACATACAGGTGAAGCTAATAACAGCGTGTTAAAAAAGAAAAAGAAAAAGAATGAAGTGTTGGTCTCTCTCTCTCTCTCTCTCTCTAATCATGTGACTGTCTGGTTCGGATTCACTGGCGGCCGCTTCTCCGCTCCTATTTCATCAACAAAATGTAATTCATAAATAACATTAGTTTAAACTAACATCCCCGAAAATTGTATTTTTAAAATGTAAGGTTCATTAAGAACCTTACTTTTTACTTACTTTCATTGAGAAGGTAGTTAAGATTATAGTTAAATTATTGTATCAAATTGAAATATATTTTAAAGAGTATCTTTCGATACTATGATATATTCGCTAACACAATTGTTGATATCTTTAAAATTATTCAACTTGTAGAGAGTTTCAAATCGCATTTTAAACAAATAAATAAATAAATAAATAAAAATAAAAGTTCTTTCTACTTTATGGTCATATAATTTCTATGTTTAGTAATTAAATCTTTCAGGGATTTCTCATTAAGTTTTAACTTCTTATTTATTTATTTGCAGTAATTATTATCTTCATTTTTGACTTTTTTTATTTGTTACCATATAGTCTTTCAGAGGTTCTGGGGAAAATTGGGCGCCGACAAACTAGTTTAACCTTCTCCACTCGCCTCAAGCTGTGGCAGCCTCTACTCGTTTTTTTCTTCTTCAGTTATTATTATTTACAGTTATACTTTGTTCATATTTGCTATACATGATCTCATCCATCAATGTTTCAGAAACAATTCATGTTAACTATTTCAATATATTTTGCTTTATGTGAGGCTTCATTTCCATATGTGCACATGTGGTGGTTTGTTGATTAATCCAAGAAACTCCCGATGTTTGATCATTGTAATAAGGAATTATATATATATGTGCAGAACTGTCATATTATAAAATAAGGATTGGAAACACAGATTATAATGCTAATTAAATTTAATTTTCGCTTCACATTGTTCCTAAATGCCAAATTTTCGTTTAAAAAAATTTACAGTTTTAAATTTACAGTTTTAAAATTGAACATCGTTTTCATTTTCTCTCTTTATTACGCATTTGATCATTTTCTTTCAAGTTGATTGGATAATTCATCAAAATTTTTTAAAAAAAAGTATTTATTAATACACGGAATTGTCAGGTTTATATGATTCAACAGAAAATTTAAAAACGTGGTATATAAAAAGTTCTTTTTATCTTGTAATTATTTAAGATTCCCAAAACTTGTTTAATGCTTTTTTATGTCAGAAAAATAGAAGTTCTTAATTTTATTTCTTCTTAATTTTATATTTTATTAAATTTAACTATAGTTAAATAGATTAACAATATGATAGCTTTTATTGTGGAATATCATAGAAAAAATGAAAATATAATTATTCAAAGAAAATGGTATAAACTGTAGGGTCGATAAGAAAACATTTGTATTAGTTTAGCAAAGCTATTTATATAGATTCCATTTCTATGTATTTCACTGCTTTAAAATTAAACTATTTAATATAATAGTATTTGGATAAAAATCAGCTGAAAATTAGAATTGTACTGTTAGGGGCCACTGCAAGCAGTTATCCATTATTGTAAGTAATTATTCATTCTGATTTTCTTACACAATATTTTTATACATAATTGATATCTATACATATGCTGTGCTTATACTGCGATAGAAAACTTTCAATTCTAAAAATAACAACTATGAAAAGTGAAGTTACGAAATGCCTTCATTCGTACAGCTATAAAAAATAAAAGAAAGTTAAAAATTTCTTTACATTCAAAATTTTATTGATATTTCTTTTGTCCAGATCTGGAAAACATTATAAATTGTTCAAAAAGTATTAAAGTAAAAAATAATCAGGTAGATATCAGTCATCCTTTTTTAGATTGTTCTAACAGTTCTCAAAGGAAAGTATTCTATTATCTAAAAAAATAAAAAGCATGTTTTAAAGAGAAAAAATGCAATTTGGGCGAGACTTTTTTTCTAAATAATGATTTGATGCATCGCTGCCCTACAGTCACATAAATAAAATTTCCAAGTTTTTAGGTCAGAATTTCATGGTTGAGAGCCCTACGACATTAGGCTGTAACCGTCGCCACTGATTTCACAGCTGAGTAAGGATATTTGTGAGGATCTATCTTGTTTGTTAAGACTATTATCTCCATCTCTTTTTGTTACTTTCACGCCTATAAATTTTATTGGTGCTTTTAATTTATGGAAGAAATTCTTATTTTCTACTTCAAGCTCAAATTTTTCGTTTACCAGATGAATAACTCTAACGGTTTTTATGATTGTGTGCATAAACAAAGCTTGATATAGTGTAGATTCACCGTGAAATCATAGGGAATAAGTAGCAGGTTGAAGCCAATGATTGGCAGATTATGGTAGCAAAGACGTACTCTTATCTCGTTACGTCAGCATTAAGGCCAATATATTTTAAACTTAAATAATCACTATAATATACTGAATATACTTTCTTCCGCTTCCTGATATTTAAGACCACATTTTTTGAAACAGAAAGAATATAATTTTATCTTAATATTCACTATAATTGTTAATTATGATATTTATTTTATTTTTATTTATATTTATTTATTTTTTAAAATTTCTTTTACCTATATATATTGTAGAGAAAGTTTTGTTTTTGGGTCAAATTTTCGAAAGTAAGTTTTTGTTATACACTAAGCCACAAAAAAAAAAAAAAAAAAAAAAAAAAAAAAAGCCGCACTGCAGAAAAAATGACTTATACCTTTTTTATTTGTAATAACTTTAAAATTAATGTTTGAAACAAATAAAACTGTCTTGTTTGCATGATACCAAAAGGATGAAATGATACCTATGTACATTTTCGATTTAATAATTCGCTTTATTGCACTCTACAAAGTACTTTTTATAAATCTCTATAAAACTTTCTTTTTGAACATAATGCAATAACCATACACTTTGTACTCTGTTATGATTCATTATATGAAATAAACAAGTTATATTTTAATATATGAAATAAAACTATTTATTTGTTAGATCTAAGTTATTTCTTATTAAAAATATGTATTCTACATTGGGTTAATTCCATCTTTGTGTGGAATTACTGTTTTAATGCGCAATGGCATAGTTTTATACAGTGTTTTAATATAAATCTCAGAAATTTCAATGTACCAAATATCACAAATAATTTTTTCTAATTCTGGCAGAGTTATAGGCTGCAAATTTCGAATCCTCTCCCCTCCCCCCCGCCTTTTTATAGACGAAACATTTTCGAGCGGATCGCGATTAGGACTATTTCCATGTCTGGTAAAGAAGAAATTCTACTATATCCTTTGTGGGATTTACTTTAAGTGAAAAAAGTTATGATTATTTGCAGAATTATAGGGTCTCATGGGAATGGATAGGAAATTTTGACAATTTGAAGTGAATAAACTTACCACAGACGCCGTGTAGTAAGGTGCATTATCGTCTTGAAATGCTGTTTGCGGAAATGTCCAAGATACCTCCAAAATAGTCGATCAGGCACCACTTTTATGAAGATTGTGTTTTATTGCGAGTTAATTGATCCCTTGAGCATAAAAATTTGTCCGACTGTTTGAAAAGTTATGCATCTCCGAACCATAATATACGGAGAATGTGTCACTGTTTTAAAAGTGAGATTTTCATTAAGTCGGTCATATTTTCGTTGACAGATCTGCTTATTTTCTTTAGCTCGAAATAAGTTAAACTTGACTCATCAAAGAGGACCAGTTCAGCCCAATAATTAACTAATCATTTTTTAATTTTTTTTTTTTTTTAGCCTACTGAGGTCTTGCTTTCCTATTTCTCTTCATTAAGAATGGAATTTTTTCAAATTTTCTGTCCTTTAAACCTGCTTTGTTTAATAGTTGCTGTACTGTAATTAAAGAAATTATGCTGCTAAACACTTTTTCTGAATCTCTTTTATGTTCTAAATGTAATACAAACTGATATTATAAGCAACGTTTTCTTAACTTGCGGTCATCTCGCTTGGATGAGCAACATGGCCGCCTAAAATCAAATTTCCGGTTTAAACGGCCAAAAAATTTTATATCTTGCTAAAAACCCTTTTACCAATATTTCGTCAACATTTAATTATTTTGCCATTTCATGTATTAAAATATTTTTTTGATTTACATTCAAAAATTTATACTTTTTGTGGCATCGTTAACTGCCTTATTCTTGCCATTTTCGAAATAATTTTTAAAATTAATATTTTCCTGACAATTGCATTTTGTTTTTAACATTGGACTCAAAGCTAAAGTGTATGTGGAGGACAACATAATAAAATCTATTCGAAAATTTGCTTTTTAAACAATAAAACTGACGTTTGTAGAAGGCGAAAAGGAAATCATTCAAGTGCGGCTTTTTTTTTTTTTTTTTGTCGCTTAGTGTATATGCTATACAAAGATTCTTAAACTAGTTGACATAGATTGACTCTGCTTACACACAGTTCTCCATGACATAAATTTCTACTATAGGGCCTACTACATTCGTTTTAAGAGCAATGAAATTTACTGATCACTCGGCATGGGCACAAAATAATATGCCACAATGCCTCACCGCCTCATCTACTAGGTTACCCTAACTCCACTTCGATACAATTCCATGTTAATTTGCTAACTAATTTTCTTAGAGGGACAGTTTCGTATTTCAGATTTCATACAACTCCATAGTATTTTCAATTCAAACATCTCCAAATACAAGTCTATGTGAAATATTACCCTATTTTGCCATGTTAAGAAAATCGCAAATTTTGAATAACTCACGAATTTTGTAAAATAGAATACCCATAGTTAATGATTTTCTTGCCTGTATCTTAAATATTTTAGAACTTGTCGAAAATTTTTACGATGAAAATAATACACATTTATGCGAAATTTTGACCTATTCTCCCATGTTAAGAAAAAGATAAATTTTGAATTGCTTACAAAGTTTTCAAAGTAGACTGTTTATAGTTAATGATGCTCATACAAGTATATAAATGATATTTTAAAGCTGGTCTAAAATTTTTACAATGAAAATAATCCTAATAATGCACATTTATGCGAAATTTTGCCCTATTCTTCAATGTTAAGAAAACGTAAATTTTCAATAACTTACGAAATTTTCATATTAGGTCATGAGTATTATTTTAAAACTGGTTCGACCTTTCTGCGATTATTTGTTCTTAAGATATCGTGTACAAAGGCTAATAGATTAACCCACTAATAGACTAAGTTTAAGTTGAGAGTTTCGGATTCCTCAATCCTCAAAACGTGTAAAGGTACTTAAAAAAAAAAAAAAAAAATAATCAAATGAAAAATTAAATTAAAAAAGGTCGAAAATTTTCACGATTACCTAGGTATATCCCATACTTTTAGCATGATGGGGGACTAAAAATGAGCGAAATAAACTTTTTCTGTTTCATTTTCTGCTAATTCATTAATATGCATTATTTACAATGATTGATTTTAGTATGTCTCATTCTATTGCGAAATATTAACTAATTCGGTTTGTACTCTTCCAACGATCAACAAAATATAAAACTACCTTTTATTATGCGTCACACTTAAAACTGTCATTAAAGCTTGTTTAGTTTATATATAATTAAATACCATATATAGAGTTGCCAAAATTTTAATTTATTCCGGAGTATTTTTAGCCTCACCCATATATTTCATACCACTTTTATTTTAACAGTATTTTTTTCTTATTTTAACTTAGTTATATACACTGGAGAAATTTATTCTATAAATAAAGTGGTGCAAAAATAAAGGCGGGGCTAAAAATACTCTGGAACGAATTAAAATGTTGGCAACTATGCGATATGTATATGCCCAATATAATAAGTATTAAAAAAAAAAATGAATTGTGATAAATAATTTTTTCATTTATTATTTTACTTTTACAAATTCATTAAGTAAAACGTTTAAAACAAGTAATTTAATAGATCTGCCTTTACATTATGTAACCTTAAATCATTTAATGTATATTGCACTAGCGATGAAGAAAGTGTAAAACGTTTCCTGACAATATTTTCACAAAATTGATTCATACATTTAAAAAGAATTCAGAGCTAAATAATTCTTTTGCATTAGTGTCCTTCAAATTTATTAATCATAACATTTACGCCAGTTGGTTCTAAAATAACGAGCTAGAAGCAGTATCATACCATTTTCCAATATATCAATATCAAATATGAAAAGAGTGTTTTTAATATTACTATGTTGTTCCCTTTAGTTGTACAGCGGCAAATCGCACGCAACATAAAGGCTCAAATTATTATTATTATTTTATTTTTTATTATTTATTTATTTATTTATTTATTTATTGTATCTTTTTCTAAAATTTTGAATTAAACATTTTATTTTCGATAAGAGTAAAGTAATAAGTTTTCTTATACATACGGCTGATTTCCAGGCAAAATATGGTGAGATATCCGGTTGAGATAAAAAGTGAGGGAACGCAATTATGTGTTATAGTTTTATGAGGGGGATTTGTTGGAAGCACAATTCGGATACATGTGTTAAAGACAATTAGCGAGAGAAGCACAAGTAGGCAGCCTTCATCGGGTATACATTGCAACTGTAACAAATTCCTAACAGTGGCAGAACGGTCTTTTATTTAAACATATTATTCATTGAACAATGTTAAAGTAGAAATTAATTAAAAAATAAGCAACATTTCATTTAAAATAAGTACATTTGGAACAAAGCATATTTTCATTACGCTTGACAATATTTTCACAAAATTGATTCATGCAATTAAAAGGAATTCAGAGGTAAATAATTCTTTTGCATTAGCGTCCTTCAAATTTATTAATCATAACGTTTACACCAGTTGGTTCTAAAATAACTAGCTAGAAGCAGTATAATATATCATTTTACAGTATATCAATATCAAAAATGAAAAGTGTGTTTTTAATATTACTATATTGCTCACTTTAGTTATAAAGCGGGAGATCGCACACAACATAAATGCTTAAATTATTTAGGAAAAAAAAAAAATATTTTTCTAAAATTTTGAATTAAACATTTTATTTTCAATAAGAGTAAAGTAATAAGTTTTCTTATACACACGGCTGATTTCCAGGCAAAACATGGTGAGATATCCTGTTAAGATAAAAAGTGAGGGAGAGCAGTTATGTTATAGTTTTCTGAGGGGGGATTTGTTAGAAGCGCAATTCGGACACATGTGTTGAAGATAATTAGCGAGGGGAGCACAAGTAGGTAACCTCCATCTGGTGTACATTCAACTGTAATAAATTCCTAACAGTGGCAGAACGGTCTTTTGTTTAAACATATTATTCATTGAACAATATTAAGGTAGAAATTAATTAAAATGTATTAAGTGAACAGTAAGTAACCTTTCATTTAAAATATATACTTTTGGAATAATTTCATTACGCTCCGAACTGGAATGGTTCACGCACACTAATAATATATATAAACACACTTAAAACATTATTTTCCCTTGGAGAATATGGGATCACTAATGATATAAAAAGAAACTACAAATGAACAGAATAGAAAATTCATCTTGGACCACATAAAAGCAAAATTAGTTTATATGTGTCTGAAACTTGGGGTGGCTAAGTGTAATACCTTTAACTGTTTTCGTTGCAGGTTGAATGTGGGGCCAGTCACAATGGCCGTTTTGAGGTCGCTGTTTCTTGGATGCTACACGGCTGCTGTGGACAAAAAGTTACTATAACCTAGGAGTCGGTTAGAGAATTATATTATTTCATTATTATACATTCCATAAAAATTTTTAAAAATCCTGCAGTTCTCATCAAATCTTTGAAACAGCAATCATAAAAGATTGTGACATTTTTTGTACATATTACAATTCTTCGGCATTACATAATCTGTGATTCACGTTACATAAGCAAGATGACAACCCTCTAAGGTGGAGAACATTGATTTTACGAAAATCAATTTCATATAGAAAAATAGTCTGGTGTGGCACTCACACGACTTTCTCTCACCCTGAAATTCAATACCATAAAGGCAGATTGGACATCAAGGGATAAGATAACGGATACTGTTATATAAAATTTCGTTAAAAACAATTTAAAATAAGCTTCGGAAAAGCTTCATTTAACAAATAATTCTGTATGAGGGGGGCCACCCCCCCTTCCCCCTTAACCATTCGTTTTAACATTGTACTTACGTTTGAATTCAAAAGCTGTTATTAAATTTAAACGTTCATTTCAAATTATTCAGACAATTTCACCCGCACCATTCCTTGAAACTTATGAATTCTGATAAAATTTTTCAAATAATAACCTTATATTAACTTCAAAGAACAACATTAGAATTGTGTGAAATGATTTGTTTTTAAGTTTTTCTGATAAAAGTCATAGACAAAGATTAAACGTTAAAAACCTGACTTCAATATTCAGGGAACCTCAAAACGTGTCAATATACAAAAAAGCAACGCTAAATATTTAGTTTTAAAAATGCTTTATTTACTACATGAGTATGAGGAATTAAATTTAATTTCTGAGCAGTTTTCTTGAACATGGTAAAATATTATAGTAAAGCACTTCCACTAATTACATCCAATAAAAAAGATTGCTTTCGATTAAATATTGGCAGCCCTGTACATCTTCTAAAAATTATATACAAACCCCATTGTGCATTTAAATATAATCCTATATTAATAACATGTAGCACAGTCTGGAATGCACTTCCATGAATTTCCACGTATTATCCCACTATATTCTAATTTTTTGTGTAGCCCTGTAAATGAACGGTGAAGGATTTTCATACCATATTCTAGATGAAACATGCTTTTATGTCTATAAAAAATATACAGTCCTTCTCATAATTATAAGGACACCCGTTTTTCTATATTAACTAAACACTGAACACTGTTATTTAAACAAATATATTTTTTACTAATTTGAATTGCATTAATAGACTATATTTAAAAAGTTTTATCGTTTTTCTATCTTAAAAAACTTTAAATATGGTAAAAAAAAGATTTTTCAGGTGTTCACAATTATAAGGACAGCTCGAATTTTAGTAATTTTTTTCAGTTATTCTTTAAATTAATATTTTATGGGGTCTCTTTTTAGGGTTAAACAGTCAGACATTCTCTCTGGTATATATATATACATTTTTTTTTTAACATTCAGTTTCAATACCATTTCATATAGCATATATGATATTCTTAATACATTTCAACTATTTAAAATTGCTTTCCACTTGCATGCACTTTTCTAATATCATAAGTTAAGGTTTTTGCAACTTTTAGGCCATGGGAAAGGCAATAATACAGAAGTTTCTTTCTTCAAACTATTTCCTATTGCTCTAAAAGTAGAGCAAAAATGTAAATCTCGTTGAAAAAAATATTATTACCCCTCAAAATCTAACAAAAATCTGATAATTCCACGTTTAAAATTTGCGGATATTCTCTTAATGTTCATAATAATAGAAAAAAATACTAAATTCATTCTGCCTTCAGTAGAAGCAGCTCCCCAGAGCACCATAGATCCACCTTTAAAATGCCCGATTCATATCTGCCTTTAAAAAATCTGCTCTGTCTTTCGCTATCTTCAGATCGTGCTAGTAACTGTTAAAACCATTTGATTAATCAAGAATAAAATGTTTTTCATCCGAAAATGCAACATTTTACCATTTAATATTGTCTTTATCCAACTTTAACGAAGACGTTCTTTCCCCCATTAAATGCTTATTGATTACTACAGGTTTTTTATTCCTTTTAACATATTATTAATTATTTTAAACATGCACAAATGTGGACCCCCAATCTTTCGTTAAAAATTACGAGCAAATTCATCAGCAGTCATTATGAGTAGAACATTAAGAGGAATTATGAGTCTTCGATCTTTGTAAAACAACTATGGTTTTGCATCAGATCTCTCTCCTATCGAACCAGCAGTTCAACGTTTGATCACATTTCCTTCAGCAATTTTAGATCTTCGAATTTCATTAGAAATTTGGTGGATTGAAATTATCCTTCCACATAAAAAACACATTTATCATACTTCACTACATGAACGTTCTTTTTTTCGAGGAATTATCAGTAATGTCCGTCCAAGAAAATTTTAAGGCTTATATATGAATTAATCTAGCCTAGTAGTTAACAAATTCTCATGTCAACTTTAATTTATCCGCTTGTAAGTTAAATAAAATGAAAAAATCTTGATTGTCCCTATAATTATGAACACCTAAAAACGTGGAGAAAAAAATATTTTGCATTATTTTTTATTAATTTTGTTTCATATTAAAAAAATTATAACAGTTTTGGTTTTTAGAATACTAGATATATTAAGTGCACTTAGTATAATCTTGTTCACAATCCTTTTTACATTGTTATTTCAAAATATAAAGTGTCCTTATAAATATGAGAAGGAATGTATATTCATTTCATTTTGTTTAGTGCAGTCTATAGACGTTAAACTCTACTTACTTGCAATTGCCCCCATAGTCGTAATGTACTGGAATTCTCTTGGGTGTCCCTCTACACGAAGCATTTGCTTAATCTCAACGAAAAGTTTAAGGTAGCATCTCTATATGATACAGATTTAGAATACCGAGTTTGGTCTTTCTGCTGCTATTTGTTCTTGAGATATGCTGATAACATACACACAGTCACACACACACAGAGATCAACAGCTAAAAACATGTTTTTCGGATTCAGGGAACCTCAAAACGTGTAAATATATCAAAAACTCACTTTCGAAAATTTGACCCAAAAACAATGCTTTCTCTACCATATATATGGGTAAGAGAAAGTAAAGAAAGAGAGAGAGAGAGAGACTAAGAATTGTTATTTTTTACTTTCTTCTATATCTATAAGAAGAAATTATTGGATTCGTGAAAATTTCGAACTCCAGTTTTCGACGGATTTACACGTTTTGGGGTGTCCTGAACATGGTTTGACTGTTTTTAGAAAATGTCTGTCTGTCTGTCTGCGTGTCTCTGTGTGTTTCACAAATTTACGGACGTTGTATCTCACGAACCAAAGAACGAAATTTAACCAAACTCGGTATTTAGTTGGACCCTCACCTAAACTGGTGTTGATTACATTTGGGGATCATCAGCTCACCAGGTGGCTCTGTCACCCCATTTTTTCCCCAAATTTTTTAACATGTGGCAGTATACGGTAAAATTTCGTATAAATGTACATAATGGGAGTTATTTTTAACGCATGGTTGTAAAATTAATATGAACTATTGATAACAGTAGTAGTAAACTAAGAAAAAAGAATGTGTGCATGCAGGAGTATAGCACCCTCCCGGGAGTGTAAATTTCCAATATGGGTATCGTTCGAAAGAACTCGTCGATACCTTAAAAGCAAGAGGTTGAACCATAGACCTGTGATAATTTAAAACAAAATTATTGATTTCTTTTTTTCATTTTTAATGGAAAAAAAAGAAAAAAAAAAGGAAGTAATAATCGCATTTCTTCTGGTGTTAGCACAAAATTAATTTTCTTTCAGCATTTGGTGTTATACTTCTCTGAGATAAAAGTCGTCTGAATTTATCATGAAAAATAATTCTAATAAATAATAATTTAATAAATAATTTGCATTGTTTGATTTTTTATAAGATTATATAGAAGAAAGTCTTGTGGTGGCCAAAACATACTAGTTTTATATACATTATTATTATTATTATTTTAAATAACAGTATGCTAAAAGTTGTCTTTATATATTGTTAAAAACTTTAAATCTAAATGGCAACTTTTTAAACCGAAACTGTTTAACAAACGTTCAGAAATTTTTAATCTATAATCATTATGCGAATGTCGCGATTTTTCCCCACGAACACATTTTAAAGAATAAGCGACGGCATTCTGCCAAGCACTAATCCATAGTTTCTTTGGGGGGAAAAATGCATAAAAGTTTAAATCGTAGTACAGTCCAAATTAAAAATCTGTATAGCAATAGCTTCACGTCGATTTTGGTAAAAATGTGTTCTTGGCGATTTTTTGGCGAGTTTTTCCGAACTCGCCGAGTCTGCGCGGTGTCGCGGTTTTCTCTCCCGTCCTTTCCAAAATGGCGGACTGGAAGCACGGTTTTCATACGCATCCTTTCGAAAAGGGCCGATTTACGTGCTTTAAAGCAATTATGTAAACATAAAGCGTCAGAAATATTACAAATACTTGAGTAAAGAAAAATACAAATTTTTCACAATTGTTATCAACTAAAACTAAGAAATATCACAAAACAAAAACAGCACAAATCAAAAATTGGACTTTGTTCACTTTTCGGAAGGATGCAATATCGTAAACAACATGAAAGTTTGGAGGATTGGAGGGGGGATACATTATGCATAAGAGGAGGATAGAAAATTTAAAAATTGATGCTTTAAGTGCACGTTAAGTGCACGTATACATGTCTAGGCCTCTGTGAGGGAACAATATTGTCTAATCTCTGTGCGACAGATTGCCCTAGACATCGCGAAGATGTACAATTTACAGTTTTCAAATACATATTACAATGTGTTATAAAATGTTTCATTACGAAAAAAAAAAAAAAAAACTTTCTTGTAGACATTTTTAAAAGTATCAGTTTAGATTTACTACCAAACTTGTGAGATTGGGCGCCACTGTGAAGTCTCCGTTCCGATTTCTACTTGATTCATTATACTTAGCTTAGTGCAGGACACAATCAGGATTCAGGAGACTTAATTTAAAGAGGCATCTATCTTTATTATAACTTTAAAGGGAAAAGGGGCGTCGAGATGTGAAAGAACTCACTAATAAACTTAAACTAAGTAATTTAAACTATCATAAAAAATAGCTCACCACTTGCAGCTTGCAAAGATAATAGTCGAAAGAGTCGAGGACCTTTTTTAGAGAACGAAGAAAAGCCTTTTATCTCACCAGCAATACAACTACCAGCTCACAATACTTCTATCTCCAATAACACAACTATCAACGCAACACATAATCACGAATAACAACAACACATCACCAACAACGACAACCAGGTTTTCATTAAGTGCTCTATTTAAAGTGCTCCAAAATAGAAAATACGATTCACTTCATTTTACCAAACTACTTCTTTAAAGACTATGGGTTACATCCAAACGGAACGCTTGCAATTCCAATGACGTAAATTTTGCAAGTTTCTTCCAAATACAGTCGGCAGCAAAAGTATCCGAGCACTGGCTAAAATTCCTATGTAAAAAAAGCACACTTAATGCAGTTTTGTTAATTAAATCCTTGTCGAATCCTGTTCTTAGTGAGTCTAAGAACATGATTCGACAAGGATTTATTTAACAAAACAGTGTTAAGTGTGCTTTTTTCACATAGGAATTTTTGCTAGTGCTCGGATACTTTTGCTGCCGACTGCAGTCATACATTTGGAACGCTTGCAAACGGCTTTGCAACTGGAAGTGTTTCATTTGTGTGTACCCCTCTCCGCATTCAATTTTTAAACACCTTTCACAATCTACGTAGATCCTGCTTTCAAATTATAAAACTAACTATCCAATAACTAGACACTCCATGCTAACCCATATTTACCTCTGCTCGACACCTGCAACTAGCTATCTCACCCACAACATCACCCAAATATGTTAGATCCAGCTGGAAACCTTCCCATTCTCAACCAAACATTTTATCCCAATCCGACGCTATCACTTTACACTACTTTCAATACTCAATTCCTTTGGCGACCTTTACTTCCTTAACTCGACGCTATTCCTACCTTACAAACTATTATTACAGTATTAGCTTTAATTTTATTTTTTTCAAGAGTATTCTGTATTGACTATATAATGCAAATAAAAAACGTAATGGAGAGAAAACTATTCACACTGGCAAGAAAATGCATGATTTAGAATTTTTTTGTTTGAGTTGAGTTTTCTACGAGTTAAGTACTGTTAAAATTTCAGGTTACTGAGAATTAAAAATCGGTGTTACTTTGCTAGCTATAAAAGATGGTGCGCAATTTTACTATAGTTTGATGCAAATACTAAGTTAAAATACCTAAAGGTAGTAAAAATTGTGCATCACCTTTTACATCCAGCAATAACATCGATTAAAGGGCAATTTTTTTTTTTTTTTTTTTTTTTAAGTTATAGTTTAATCTTAGTATAATAGCATTTATGTTTTAAAAAGGTGGTGGGATGTTATGAACCTTTCTTGTTATGAAAATTTGTATTAAAATATGTTAAATATAACAAAAATAATTTAAAAAATAAAATAAAATAAAATTCTCCCTATAAATAATTTTAACTTTCACCTTTTATTTTACATTATCATAGTTTAATAATATAATCTAAACATTTGTGGGTATAATTTTGAGGATTCATTAATAAATTAATTTTTTAAAATATTTTTGTACTTGACTGCTGTGTGTAAATTGGTGCTTTAACTTTTATTAATTATTAATTATTATTACTTATATTTATTTTTTATTCTTAGGGATATGCGTTGAAAACGCTTTCATACCAACTTCTCATTTACCTGATGATTTTGTAAGTTATAAGGTATGTTTTTGCACATTTCTTCTCAATACATTATTTTTTAATTCTGTAAAAAAGAACAATTTATTTAATTTTATAATTTTAAATAAGAAAAAAATTAAAATTTTTTTTAATCAGTTGCAAAATTTAAGCATGTGTTATAACGAAACTTGTTATCTAACTGAATAGAGTAAGCATAAATACTTTTTTACACATTTGTGTCCTTTATTGCAAATTAGTAACAATTGGATCAACTTAGGAGCTTTGCACGTGCTATATTTGTTTACTTCAAACATTATTTATGTGTGTTTTATTAATATAAATAAATAAATCTTTATTTAATCTCTTAACATTGTATATAATTAAATAATTCATATGTAAAAAAAGAAAAAAAGATTAATAATTATATAAATTACTTTTAACAAAAATTAATGTATCTAGAATAGAGTATACTCTCGCTAAATTGATAACATTGTATTTAAGGATCACTTTTACGTACTGTTAAACAAAGAGGATTTAAAAATGAGCTAAATATACTGATGTTTGATCTTTTGCTGGGATTCGGGTATTTTGTGGTAATTGCAAGGAATTAAACATAAAGCGATAAAAGTAAAATGTGGAATGGAAAAAATGAGCACGAGTCGAACTTTAAAATAATATCATTCAAACATGGCACATATAGCCACACACTGATTCAACACATGTTTTATGAGACTTCAATTTCTTAAGTTTTAATTGCGGAATTTTCGTTCATCAAGTTATATACGGAAAAAATATTTGCGTACGTGCATATTAATTCAACAATATCTCTGTAAGCCTCTGAAGTATAAAATAAAATAGTACAGTTGTATAACTGTGATTATCAATAGGGTTATTTTAAATATAGTTACTTATATCTGAGAATATCACGTAGTCGATTATGATACAATTGTTTATAAGTTGTACTGCAATATATTCAAAATATTACTTTTAAATATATTTAATAAATGTGGATTTTTTGAATACTCATTCTTTAAAAATTTTCCCATTTGTGAAACAAAGTACAACACTGTAAGTTTGAGTAATGAACAATGGTGTTGGAGGAATAAAAAGAACGTATCGTACCTCTTGAATAACTTAATATTTAAAAGCTCATCGTTGACCAAATTTGAGTTCCTGTGTGTTTGTTTCATTGAACTGGTAGTTTAAGCTGGAAATGACGAATGTCGTTCCGGAAACATTGTTAAAGACTGACCCAGAGAAAATCCTCTAGTATTTGTTCTCCATATGACAAGCACATATATTTTGATAAAGATTTAATTACGAACACTTTTTTTTTTAACATTCAGAGGGATAATAATACCATATTAAATTGCTTCGATATTGTGAACTGGCAGAAATAGACAAATAAATGCGTATTTCAAAATGAAATTCACAAATTTCAACTTTTCTAAACTTTTGCGAAGCTGATACAACAACAACAACAATATTAATAATAGTAAATCTTAGCAATACATATCATGTCAATATAGGTCCATAAATCCTTATGTTTAAACACGATAGGATTAAAAAGATTACGTCATAGTAAAACAATAAATTTAAAAGTTGAAATATAATCTTATTATTATTATTCTATTTTCTATAAGACGTAAGGCAGTTAACCGCTTAATTTTTATTTTCCTATAAGATTTCTGATAGAAACATTGCATTTTGCATTGCTCTTTTGATAGGTGCTTAAAATTAGCCAACATTATGTTCAGTTTAGGTTTTTTCATATTTTGACTGCTATTATTTTTGTCATTGTCATTGTCATAATATGGAACGTTAGCAATTCTTTGTACTATAAACTAAACCTTTTAACCAATCAAAAAATGATACTCTAAAGTTTTAAGCTTCATATTTGACTAAAATTTCTGAGATAAAAGTATTTATTTTGGCAAATTTATCCACCTTTATTAAATTGCTTGCTCTATAAGTTATAAAATACATGCACCACGCAAAATTACACGCATCACGCAGAATTTTTATACATATATATTAGCTTGGAAGTATTTCAAATAAATTTACTCAAAATATTTGAGTGCTTAGTAAAATATTTATTTTAAACACCATGAACAGCAACAACAACATTAATAATAATAATAAAATGAGTGTTAAAACAAAAATATCTTCATTTGAAATGCACTTGATATTCATATCATTAACGTTAGTTGACATACTATTTCTTGGATAATATATTTCTTTCATTTACTGTCACCATAAACACCCAGTAGCGTGATTTAAGGGAAATATTTACAAGGAAACCAAGATACTTATTTTCATTAATTGGTCTGACATAATTTGTCAATTATTACTTTGCTCCAAATATCTGCAGACAAATCTAAAAGACTATCTTTGAATGAGTCCTTTTCACGAAAATTAAACTTGTTTTTTCCTTATTAATGTTTAAATTGTAGAGGTAAATTTCACAAAAACTGGCTGCTATAATAATACTTTTACAGAGAAAAAGCCTAAATCGGAAGCAATAACCAGTACCTGCCATTTTAATATATATATATATATTTTTTTTAATAGAAGCAGAAATTTTTTCAAAAGTAAGTTTCTTATTTTTATTTATTTTCTGATATGTACAAATTTTATTTCATACTAATGACAGATTTAACTTTAGAAATTATGCGTCATATTATACAATTGGTTTAACAAAATGAAGATTTTAGAATAAAGACTAAAATTTGGGAAACAAAATTAAAATATATATAATCCGGAGCGAAAAAAAAAATTAAAATGAAGTAGCAAATGAAAGAATCCCCCCCCCCCCACACACACACACCTTTTTTGGTATTTTTTAAGATTAATACCGCTATGAGAATTGTAAAAGTAAAAAAAAAAAAAAAAAAAATTGAACTTTGAATTTTCTATGAAAAATTTTGATATACTTATAAGAAAATTATTGTAAGATCGTTTTAATAAACCAACACTAGATATAAATGCTATATTTCATTTCGAAGAAACACCTCTTGAAACGTGTAGGGGTACGGAATGGACATTTCTTTCATTTAAAATATGGAGGCAAGATTTCTATAAATACCATGGTTAGAATCGTAAAATATATTGGCAAATGCGATACATTTTTTTTAAACCGAGCTACTTGTACTGCCGAAGTAATGCCAGTGAAATTGCTGACACTTTCAAACAATAAAATTTTAATTAGAACGTAAAAAGGAAATATTTTCAATTGTTTTGTATCAATAATCTCAAAATTTCGTAAATTTTTAAAATGTATTCAAGAAAGAAGTACGATTTTAATTTGAAATAAACATAATTTTTTAAAATGCACATCATGTAAAAATGTTTGATAAACACTAATACAGCTTCTTTTTGTAATTATTTTGCATTTAGGATCTTTTTACTTTCCGAACACTATAGTGAGGAAAGTATTGTAATCATGTCAAAAATCCGAATTTGAGATTTTGATGTTTCTATACGTTTCGAGGTCCCCTGAGTCCGTTTTCACTATTTTTGCGATGATGTATGTATGTGTGTGTGTGTATGTGTGTATGTATGTATGTATGTATGTGTGTATGTATGTGTGTATGTCTGTGAGTGAACATGCTAGCGTCTACACGCTTTGTTCGAATAAGCTGAAAGTTGGTACGTATATTGTAAGTTACCATAGTACGAATCCTATAGATTTTGGCGAATCTAGCACTTATAGGTTTTTTACAGGAACACAAAGAAAAATTCTTTATCATTATGGCCTATGGGGCCAAATTTTTAAAAGTGTGATAGCATCTAAACGCCATATTCAATTGAGCTGAAAATAGATATGAATATTATAAATCACTGTTGCACTAACTATAAGCATTTTGGTGAATCTAGCATTTATAGGTTTTACAGGGACACAACGAAAAATTCTTTATCATTATGATCTATGGGCTGAAAGTTCAGTAGCGTTAAATAAAACATCGAGTAATATATGGACAAAAATACTCAAACACTCTATTATGGTTTTCTCTCTTTTGTTTGTTTAAGAACTCCTCTTTCTTTACTTTATCCACAAAACTGTTAATTACTCAATGTTCGGAAAGTCGAGTGGAGACACTCCAGATTTTTTTTTATAACTGAAATAATAATTACGTTTTAGATTTCGATGACATGCAGCAGAAAATACTCATTAATCAAATTAATTGTTTCTGACTTTCTCGTTTCCTCGAATAAATTATTTCAATCAAAGAAAATATTAGAGCTGACTACATTAATAAAATATATAACTATCGATTCGCTAAAAAAATGGATTTTCAGTGAAGGCATAAATCCCTTTCGATCGCGTGAATAAAACCTAATAAGACCAATTTTCTTGAATAAATAAATTTTAAATGTAAGATAAATATTATATTTTGATTACAAAGGACAATCTCATCGATTTTTTAAGAAAGAAAAGTGATTTAAAAACATAAATCCTATTTTGACTATGCGTCGTAAATATGACACGCATTGATCGTTTCGAAAACGTTTTCCCCGCAATTACTGCTTCTATATTCAAATATTTATTTTAGAGTAAATTGAGAGAAAAAGGAAACGTAATAATTTCCAGAACACTGGTGTTTGAAAATCTCCAATTTGGATGCATAAAAATATTGAGATTTGTTTCGCAATAAATGCAGCAATTAATACAAGTAATGTAAAAAATTCTCATAAACATAGCAGATTTTTTAAAATGTTTATAAGTTAATAATTTTTACCCACAAGTAATATAACTGCACTTCTTAAGTCGATATGTTATATGGAAATCAGTATACGTTTCTGAATTTCTCGTATACTTGGTAAAAATAATTTTGGTTTTCAACAGACAAGAAAAAAAAAAAAAGAAAAGAAAAGAAAAGAAGAAAGAAAAGAAAAGAAAAAATAAATTTAATGAATGACAAGCTTATTTTGATTACTTATTGTTAATGAAGGGTGAATTGCTAGTCTCAAAAACGAAAAAATAAATAAATACAAATGAAAAAGAAATATTGTGCATTTATTTTTTCTGTATTAGGATTTTTATTATTATTATTAGTAGTAGTCATTAAAAAAATTATACTCATAAGTAATATTACGTAGTAGTTCTGATTACAATGGCATTTTAAAACTGAAATTAGATTTATACGTATATATAAGGAGTTTTAAATGCTGTCTTTTACATAACAACAAAATACGAGCATTACTTTTAAAAAAGTAACTCCCTTTTGATAAATTCTGTATAAAAATATAATCGCAATAAAGACTTTCAAAAATCTTCAAATTTGTTGATGATTTGAATATTTTTGTGTTCTTTATGTTAGTTCCAGAACTCATTTATCCAAAAGGTGGATGATTGAATACTCGCATTTTATTGTGCTAATGAAAGAAAAAATATAATAAATTTATGTGACAAATCGCATTAATTTCTTCTAAAATCAAATTTTAAAAGTAATTAAATTTTAAAAGTATAAACGAGAAATTCACTGGCAGAGATACAAATAGGCAAATACAATAATTATTTATTAAACTCAAAAATAGTTATCAAGTAGCCAGCTAAGTTTTCTTTCGTTTATAAACCTTTATAGACATAATAGTACACTCCAGGAAATATCTGTCAGTATTTGAAAAGTTTAGGTTTCTGTGAAACAAACAAAAGAATGAACAAAATTAAATAAATAAATAAATAAATAATATTTAATTGAAAATAAGCCATTGTTAACTTAAATAACATATCCAAATTGCATTACATCCAGGAGCTTTATTCAAGACAGAACGGAAATGAACTAACAAATTAAAAACACCTTGAAATTACAAACAATTTTAAATACGTTCGAGAGTATTAAAAAGAAATAACGCAGCCACTAAGCTTGAAAGCGTTTATGCTACTATTAACACACGTATTTACGAATCTATATATATTTCGTAAGAGATATCGTATCAAATATAATATATATTTGTATTCATGTTTCTTAAAATCAAACACATAAAGTGTATCTCTCTTTTTAACAATGAATAGAAAAATCTAACTTAAAAATATTTGTTTCGAGTGTAAAGGAAACTTATATTTTTCATACGGATTTCCTGTTCACACATTGATTGAATTTGATTGCAATATTAATGCGATTATCAGGCATGCGTATTTTTATTCACAGGACTTTTAAATTAATTTCTCTAAATGAAATACGAAGAAGATTCTGCTGTTTGAAACATTGTGTTAGAAATATGTCAACTTGACTGTGCTGAAAAAAAAAAAAAAAAAAAATAAAATAAAATGGTACTTAAATCAACATTGATTATTTAAAATGCAAATTTTATTGGATAAGAACATAATTATTGTAAGATATTTGTTTAACTATATTGAAACACAATATAAAGAAAAATACATCAAATTACAATATATTCAGCTTGCAGATATTTTAAGGATTCAAAATGATTTGAAATATATATTAGGAAATATTTAATATGACTTTAGAATGTAGTGAAATAGTAAATATTACACAACTCAATTTAACTTTTTACAATGAATTTTACAAATTTTAAAACAGCTGTGTGAAAAAATTCTTGCATTAATTTTTATATTTAAGTTGTATTTATGTTAGTTTTAGAACTTATTTATCCAAAAGGTGGATGATTGAAGACTCGCATTTTATCGTGCTAATGAAAGAAAAAATATAATAAATTTATGTGACAAATAATATTAATTTTTTCTAAAATAAAATTTTAAAAGTAATTAAAATAAATTAAAAAACATAACTTTATTTTTTAATTTATTGTTCATAGTGGTGGATACCTTCGAAGGCACAAGAATCAGAAGATTTTCGTAAACGCAATAAAAGACTTATTGTAACTCGTCAAGATGTTTTAGTTCCTTTTCCAGACTTGACCAAGGCATTTGAAGAACCCACAGAAACTCCTTCTGCATCTCAAAAACCCAGAAGAAAAGGTAAATCGACTTTATTTCGGTTTTTATTTCCATAAAAATGTATTAAAATAAAAAAATAAAGAAAAAACGGTTTAATAACAAAAGAACATTTTCTTATAATAATTATACTTTATAAATGATAATAAGCAATGTTATAAAATAATAATAATCTGGCAGATCATCAAAAATGCAAACATAATACGAGAATCGTTCTGAAAGTAAGTTTCGTCATTTTACTTCACACGGAAACTTTATTGCCAAAAAAATTGCACCATGACATCATGAACTATAACACCTTGGCCTATTTTTTGACTTAGTTGCCACCGACATTGAGACATTTGTCGTAGCGTTCAATCCATTTGAAGAAACCGCAATGGTAAAACTACGTGCCCTGCGACCTACGATGATGGAATTGTCTCACAGCCTTAATTGTTTTAGAAGTGGTGTCCACAGACGGCTATCCGCTAACACCATGTCCTGTACTCTAATAATGTTGTTTTCATTCGTGGATCTGTAAGGATTCCTACTTCGAGCTTCATCCTCCACACTCTGCCTTCCTTTACTGAACATGCGATACCATAACCATACCACCGACCAACTATTTGACGAGACATGACTTCTTCACCATACATGGTCTGTAGGCGTTCATGGAGGACGGACATACTAGTTCCACGTGCCCATTCATACCGAATAACAGTACATACTTCCATTGGCGACCACGTTGTCAGCACATGTCTGCCTGTCATCGTGATTTGTGCTTGAATAACCTCAGGCACGTCAGTCTCCTGCTACTTTCTTATCTTCGGCGCTTTTCTCATACCCACACAGCACACTTCCTTGAAACAAGGTTGGCTTTCAAGTGAATTTACCATGACAGAGCAAAGTTGCTAATTCAAGGATATCTCAGACCAACTTCAAGTTTGGAAAGTTACACATGCCAAATTAAAGATACTACTGGCTTAAAATTTCCTTGACGTCAAGTAACTGTCCACGCATGCTCTTATTTCTTATTTGCATATAGTAACCTTGCTATATCGGTTGTATCATGTGATCGACATCTCGCGAAATACGAAGCAAGGGCGGGTGACATTAAAGTGAAGGTAAATGATTATGTATTTATTTTTATAATAATTTGTCTATTTAATTGCTGTTATGTGTGTACAATGTAAGTAAATAATTCTTATATTTGCATAAACATAGATTAATTTAGTTTGTTAATGATTAAGAACCAAAACTACGAATTTCATTTGCATAAACTTTCTTGCTTAGATTCACATGAAAAATCTTTTTTTCCACTTATAATTATGTATAAATCATAATAATACTTTATTTAAAGCTTACGGAACACATATCGTACAACTTATATATCGTATATTTAACTGAAATTTTAAGGATTTTTTTTTCTTCTGTTTTTCGTTGTGAAATTTCTGTTATTGGAGTGCATTTATTCGAGCTTTTTTAATCCTGTACGTAACTGATATAATTTTAAAATCGAAAAAAGAGATAAAATTACTTACGTTATTCCTCCTTCACTGACTCTCCTTCCGTCGTTGAATCAGCAACGGATGTGGTCTTTTTTTAGGGCGATTGTTTGTTTAACCTGGTGTACCATCTTCACTAAAAAAAAAAAAAAAAAAAAAGATGAAACTTACTTTTAGAACGTTCATCGTACAAGTTTTCTTACAGCACACTATTCCGCTGAAGACATAAATTTTGTCCATGCATTATATCAATGCATATATATGCATGTTATAATTCGTGTCTCTATTAAAAAGAGACTTGACGCTTGATATATACAGCCCAAGAAAATCTGCACCGTAAACAATGCCAATAATTGCATTTTCACATTTATGGTGTTCTGTACGTTTAAGTCTTTTCCCTGTGATTAATTTATAGTTTTGTCACCATCTAACACCTTGGAAAACATAATTGTTTTATTGTTGCCTTTTTGAGCTCTAAATGACAACTTTTGTTTAAAAGTTGTTTCATTTATAAATTAATGATAAAGGTTAATCTTTAATTATTTTTAAAGCATTTTATCTCATTATATTTGAATCAGACTCATATAAAATTAAAACTGGAAAACTACTAGTATAAAAACTAATTTTTAACTTTAAATTCATCCTGATGATATAAAAATGTGCAAATGTGCCTATAAGAATTAATTGATACTTCGGTTTTATTTTATGCTTAAACCTAATGTTTAACATCAGATGTGTGATAAATTAAAATAGCTTGGTTGAATTGTTATTATATTTATTTTCCTTTAAAGGTTGTTTAAATATCTTGTAAAATGTTTAAAATAGAGAAAGTTTAATGCACATTTCGACCTTTTTTTTAAATAATTTTTTTAACCTTTTAATTTATGTTCTTTTTCGTTTATTTATTTATTTTTTAAAGAATTACATGCATAAATAAATAAATATCAATATTCCATACACTACCTTTTCATAAATGACCGGACACTTTCGATTTTAGTTGTTTTGTTAAATATCTCAAAAATTACTGAATGGATCATCCTGAAACTTCAGGAGTGTGAAGAACATGTTATACTTTTGCTCTGAAAGCAAAAGAGGGGACTATTAAAAAATTAAATAAAAATAAAATGTTTGGGATTACTCTGTAAAAAGTAATGCTTGAAATGAGATCCGGCTGTAGCATGTGATTATGAGATTCCTTTTTATTATCTGTATAAATTTGAGGCTACCACATATATTCATGATGATGTAACGGTTTCTTTAAAAAACTGCAAAAATATTTGTTATATTTTTAACTATAACATGAAAGGTATTCACCCCAGTGCAAAGCCATTTTCAGGAAAGTTGACATTAAACACAACATAGTGCAAAAATATTAAATATCTAATAAAATACAAGCATTTTTAATAAATTTAACTGCGCGTGCGCTAGCTTTAGCGAAATTTCATTTACATAATTTAATAGCCAAATGTATTGAGCTACTTATATAGAAACCCCAAATAAATATCGTGTTAATTCAAAAAGTTGTACGCAATCGAATGAACTGAATTTCAGTTCTTCTAAAAAATAATGAAAGTGATAAGGGGTTTTATCAATATTTATTTGCAATAAACGAAACACTGTATTATCATTGATTAAATAAAAATATAAGTAAAACCCCTTGTAGTTTTTTTTTTTTTGAGAGAGAGAGAGAGAAACTGAATTACAGTTCATTCTATTGCATACAACTTTTCAAATTTACACGATACTGGTTTGGAGTTCTCATATAAGTAGCTTAATACATTTGGCTAAGAATTTATGCAAATGAAATTTCGCTAAAGCTAGCGCACGCGCAGTTAAAAATTATTCAGTAAAAATGCTCGTATTTCATTAGATATTTAATACTTTTGCATTTTGATTGCAATATGCTATATCTAATGCTGTATGTAAAGTTTTCTGAAAATGACTTTGCACTGGTTTAATACTTTCTGTGTTATAGCTAAAAAAGTGACTTTTTTTTTTTTTTTTTTTCAATTTTTTAAGAAAACCGTTATATCTCCATGAATATATGCGGTAGCCTCATAAAATTTCATGTAGATAAGGAGAAAAAGCTTTATAATCATATGCTATAGCCAGATCACATTTCAAGCATTACTTACTACAGGGTGATCCCAAACATTTACGTTTTTATTTAATTTTTTATTTGTCTTCCTTTTACTCTCAGAGCAAAAATTTTATTGAAATATATGAGGTATAATATGTTCTTTACACTCCTGAAGTTTCAAGATTTGATCGTGTAGTACTTTTTGAGATACAGTAACTGCCGCTTAATCAATTCACCGGTTAATAAAATCAACCGCTTAATCTGATTAAATTGGCAGGACCGGAATCAAATCAACATAAACTACTTTTTAAACCTCCGGTTAACAAAATCAGTATCGCCGGTTAATACACTCAAAAACATCTTTTCAGCAGCAAAAATTTCATTTATGCATTCTAAGCAAATTTTTAATTACACTGTGATTTTTTATTTTCGAAATAAAAAAGAAAGGAAAACACAGCAGTCTCTTTGTTATCTCTCTTTGTCGAAAATTTTACGTTTGCAGCATAGTTACGAATTAAATATGTCCCATCACTTGTCTTAGTAATAATTTCAAGAATTATTAATAAGCCAAGTGATGAGACATAGGGAGTAAAATTGTAATGTTACAGAAAATTCCTGGCAGCAAAATTGCCAGATAAATATCCGTATGCTATGTGGGAAAAAAAAAAAAAAAAAAAAATCTCGCATTAAATAAAATTCTTCTATTTTGCCAGCCAGGATGGAACGAGAAAGCAGCTCAGCGGTGGGTATATTTGCAAAATTCGTTCTTAATAATTTCAAGGAACGTATGCTTACGTTTATATTATATTAACGTATTATATTACTTATTACTGCGGTAATAAGTTACATATTGGATTTGATTTTGAAATAACTAAGAAGTAAGAGGTTTAAACAGAAAGAGATTTTAAATTTAAAGGAATAGCGTGAACTTTTTGCTAAGTAATGGTGATTTTGGAAAGCGTACCGGAACGTGGGATATGTTTAATTTACTAATTTTGAAGTAACAATTAATTATATATCCAAAATTAATTAATTTTTTTATCTTTTATTTATTCCATTACTAGGGAAGTAATACCTTTTTCTTGAGTACAAACATGTTCGCCGGATATAAAAATCAGCCGCTTAAAAAAAAAAAAAACTCATTTATATATATATATATATATATATATATATATATAGAGAGAGAGAGAGAGAGTGAGTGAGAGAGAGAGTGAGATTTTTATCATTATTTTATTATTATTATTATTATTTAACTTTTAGTTTAAAAGCTTTTACAACAAAGAATAATTTCTTACACAGAGCATTGGCTTCTGAGCGACTCATTTATATGTATAACAGAGAGAGAGATTTTTATTATTATTATTATTATTATTATTATTATCATTAAACTTTTAATTTAAAAGTTTTTGCCAACAAAGAATAATTCCTTTAATCAAGTAATTAGAAAGTTATTATTCTTTTGCAAGGAAATTTTCATTTCACCAGAAAATGGAGTAATTATCTCAAATATTGGCCTTACTTGTGAATAAATGTACACTAAATCCTTTTGTCAGAAGTTTAAATCATATAGCGACAAAGCTGATTGCTGAACTTTAACAGGAAATAGTACACCCACGTTAAAATAAAGACAAAAAAAATAGCGGTAATCAAATGATCTGGAGGCGTAAAAGTCTACAAGTTCACGAAAACTTGAAAAAGCATCGGACAAATAAAAAAAATGAAACAATTGATGCATTCAAATAATGAAAAATTTGAAATCTAGAATTTAAAAAATATGTTTAATATAGATATTTTTATTTTTTATTTTATTTAAATGTGCGGCATTAATTTGTTGCTTATTGCGTATTTAATTTTTTAATTATATAACTTTGTTAAATTAGCGTACACAAACATCTGGTTTGAAAATTTTCAAAGCAATAAAACTTATAAAAATGATTCAATATAAAATTGCTGAAAACTAAAAATTGCTGTAAATAAATATTAGCAATATAAAAAGCGTAAATATGTAATCAAAATTAGATGCAATTTTCAATAAAAATTAAAAAGGTAATTAAAAATTATTCTAATTAACAGAGAAAGAGGTAAGACAGTTAAGAAATTTAATAAAGTTTATGCATTTTTTATATGTGTTCGCTGAATATATTTTCCCACATTTTTCTAAAAGAAATTTAAAAACTTAAAAATAAGCACTGATAATTTAAAAATATATAATTTAATTGCTTTTATTTAGGGTACCAGTACCAGTAGGGGACTCTTTAAGGACACTTTCAGTCAATATTTTGTGCACTGTTCTTATTTTAGAGGCTGTAAATACAACGAGCGTTCGATACCTCAATTAACCCTTTGTACAAATGACTGTACTACGAAAAATGCTAATTGAATCATTTATATTATATATATATATATATACACACACACACACAAAAAAAAAAAAAAAATCCAGAGAGCTTAAAATGTGCCGGTAGTGTACACTTCAAAACTCAGTAGCGGACAACTTTTCTGTTCCAGTAATGTATATATTAGAGACTTTTTAGAAAAATCAAAAGAAAGAAAAAAGCCAACTAATTGAAAATGTATATTTAATTAATAAAAGGTACCTTCTTTTTCATTAATGAATTAAAAGACAAAAAAAAAAAAAAAAAAAAAAATGTACACACTGTATCATAAATTAAAAACAAATTGTCTATGAAAACTTTAACGTTTCAATAACAAATTATTTTATTTAACGAGTCTTAATTTCTAAATAATATTTTAATACTCTCTTTCTGTGATAATTTCATAAATAACAAAACTATAGTTAGTCTTTCTTTCAGATATTTACTGGAATTCTTTGTGTCATTTTCAAAATAATACATACCTCATCTAAAACTTTGAAAAAAAAAAAAAAAGTTAATAAAAAAGTAAAAAAAATAACATCTTATGAATCTGTTGAAGCATTCCGATCTAAGTTTAAGTGAAATGAATTGATATTCCGTTCCATACTCCGAATTTGTGTGAATACTGAACTGGATCAACTACTGGATCTCGCCTTAAAAGTCAACGAGCTAGTAGTGAACAGCCCTGTCCTACTGGTCATGATGCCATTTTACTTTACCAGTAATGGACGCCTATAAAAGTATTAGGATAACTGCACCAGTCATGAAAACTTTAAGGATATTTTCTGGTTATCTTTTGTGTGATGTACTCAGATTTAAAGGCTGCAACTATAACCAGTGCTGATACTTCAATTAACTCTTTCTCAACATGACTGTATTGCGAAAAATGCTAATTGTAGTAATTTTTATATTCGAAAAATATATTTTCCAGATATTTAAAATTGTCGACGCTTCAAAACCCTATTGTGGATACTTAAAAACCCAGTAGTGAACATTTTTTCTGTTCTAGTGATATGGACACCTTTTAATTTTTCCAGTAAAGGCGAAATAACACGCGAATTTATTGAGAATGCATGTTTAATTAGAAGCGGGTATTTTAAATTTTATTAATGCATTAAAAAGAGAATATATATATATATATTCTCCTGATCTCGCACCAATGAAAATGACTGTTTAATCGTTGAAAAGCGACTGCCCCCCCCCCACCACTCACCAGTAACTTCAATCGATGAATTGTGGCATCGGGTTAAAACTTCATGAAGTGCTCTACCCGTACATGTCATCCAATCGCTGTACGATTCAATGCCTAGGCAGATATGTGCTGTTATTGCTCACAGAGGTCGCTGCTTTATGTACTGTTTTCTCAGTACACATTACTCCAAATTTCCTGAAATTTTAATCAATTGTTCTTCCTACTATAACGTATGTGTCCAACAAATTTCCTTCCGTTATTATCATTTCTTCTTGGTGTTGCATTTTCAATGTCGAGCAGTGTATTCAATGAATACGAAAACCAAAATCGTAGGCTTAACTTCACCTGCTGCTGCTAGGTAGGGGCCGTTAAGGGGTGTCCTACTGAAATGAATTGATATTTATTCACATTTCAAATTTGGGAGAATGCTGAGAGTGTCCATATATGGATTTGATCTTAAAATTCAAATGAGCCAGTAGTTGAAAGAGCTGTCCACTACTACACACGATGACACTTTATAGTACCCGTAGTAGACACCCATGAAGACAGCCATACGTCATGTCAATACAAAATTGAAATGTTAGCACAATATATGAATTCTACGTAATTATTTAGCAAAGAATACGTGAAATCAGTTGAAAATAAACAGCGACAAATAAACAAAATTTTATTTCCTTATTCAAAACTACAGCATAAAAAGGTGAAATGGCCTAAAGAGCGATTTTTTTTTTCAGTTAAACTAGTGTTATTCTGAAACTGATTGCTGGAAATATACGTAGTTCAAAACATTATTTGTAGAAGACTGTAACAGCAACCCTAAACATTGCTCGAATCTATACAAAAATTAGAAAACTTCTTTTGAGAGTTTAAATTTAAAAGTATGCGTTACTGGTACAGGGTCCAACTATTAGTGCTTTTACCCTGTATATTAATTAAAAGTTTAAAATGTAGCAGAATAAAGGAATTTTACGTACTTATTTTAGTAGCTTGAGAAAAAAGACTTCAAAGAAATTATTTAAAACTAAGCAGAGGCAAAGCAAACAAATGTTATTCATGTACTCAAAACTACTAGAAAAAACGACAAAGTGACAGAAAATTCCATTTTTCTAGTTAACTTAATTCTATTCTAAAATTGATATATTGAAATATTTGTAGTTCAAGACATTAGAAAATATTAGAGTAGTGTAATACCAACCCTGAACTCCACTCGAATCGATACAAGAATTATAAACTTGTTTTCAGAGTTTAAATTTAAAAGTGTACCTTTCTGGTACAGTGTACATATTTTTTCAAAATATTTAAATTTATCTGTTTGGCGCAGTGCTATCTTTGAAATATTATTTCAAATGCGCATTTTATGTGAGTGTTTGGAGTGTTCCCTTGGTTTTACTGATTACACTATGTAACAAGATTTTTTTTTCTGGGTGATCAATATCATTTTTTAATTGGCTCTATCATGAAAAATCTTTACTTCCCTGCAAAAACTTTGATTTTGTGGTCAGAACAACGGAAAATCTAAATTTCCGCACTGTCATTGAGGAAAGATACATTTTTTTTTTTTTTTTTTTTTTTTTGGGTGGGGGGGGGGTTCTTTATTAAAGACAGAAAGGGAACATTATATTTCAGACCAATAGAATATCTTAAACAAAATTCTACAAATGGATGATAAGGAACCTAGAAATGTTTTGTTTTCCGAGACGTATGTCATATCTTTTTCACAAATATGTCCCCATCATGTGCCCACACAAATATGTCCCTATCATGTGTCCACACAAATGTGTCCCCATCATTTAACCACAGTCTCAACCATTCAACATAGTTCTGAGCTTTATGATGTCCAAAGAAACTTTAACTATTTTAACAAAACTGATCCATGATTCATTCTCTTGTGCTTTCAGAAGCTTGAGAAACTCTTGACACTCAATAACTCTTTTGATTTGAAGTCCAACGAAAACAACAGCTTTAACTTTTTCTTCGGAAAGCTTTGGGAACAGATGTTGTACGTTATACATACTAGAATGCTGCAGATTCCCTCACACATCTTAATCTATGATGAAATGGGGAAATATTACCTCTCATTTTAGTAAATTCCCCACAAATAAAATAGAAGATGTCTACTGGATGCTTGCAACTTCCATATTTGGGTTAAATCAACAATCAAACAGTTATAAGGAAAAATCTCACTCTCAGTGACTGGTACCTTGAAAATTTAAAAGAAATCTTTATTAGTATCAGACTTATGTAACAGGCAGCAATTTGTATCCAAATAAGACTTTTCGATGATTACATTATATTTGAAAAATTTCTATCAAAAAAAGTGGTACCAGAAGAATAAAAAAAAAAATTAAAAGTTGGAAGCTGTGTAAATACCACTGTGACAGCTACAAAAGCGAAGTTTCAGAGGTATAACAACTCTTTTCTATATAATTGCTGCTCAGTTAAACAGAAATCAATACTGTCAAACCAGAAACAAAACTTTTTTCAAAATTTGTTACATAGTGTTATTATTGCCTAAAGGTCAGTCAGGCCTACTATTCAAGACTTAAAATGTTTCTGGTATCTGTATGTTGTTTTGTATGCATGTTTTTATGCACCATGATAAGGGCCACAAAAATCATTCGATTGACTTGAATTTTGGTACAAATATTTATGAGTTACATAAAATTAGCTGTAAAGTTGTTAATGTTTAACGTGTTTGTGGGTCGTGTACAGCGACACACAAAAGAATGTTCACAATTACGTTCTATATACGATATTTATTTCAAGTTCATTTTAGCATCGTTACACAGCACTCAACATAATGAAATTAACAAACATTTTTTCAGTTTAAAAGTGTGATTTCTGTAGAAAGTGGTGCGAATTAGAATTGATTTGGGCTCCCAAATAATTTAATCCCAAATAAAGGTATCTGTATGTTGTTTTGTATGCATGTTTTTATGCACCATGATAAGGGCCACAAAAATCATTCGATTGACTTGAATTTTGGTACAAATATTTATGAGTTACATAAAATTAGCTGTAAAGTTGTTAATGTTTAACGTGTTTGTGGGTCGTGTACAGCGACACACAACAGAATGTTCACAATTACGTTCTATATACGATATTTATTTCAAGTTCATTTTAGCATCGTTACACAGCACTCAACATAATGAAATTAACAAACATTTTTTCAGTTTAAAAGTGTGATTTCTGTAGAAAGTGGTGCGAATTAGAATTGATTTGGGCTCCCAAATAATTTAATAATTTTTCTTTTTTCTCCCCTACTTTTCTGAACTTTTTCTATTTGGCAATGTTTTTGATAAGGGGGTATTTTCACAAGCGATTTTTTGATGTAGACTAAGAACGAGTTTGTCAAGGATCGGTTGAGTCATACCGATATACAGATGCAGAAAAGTGACGTGTTGACGTGTGAAAAGATTAAATGCAGGCTCACAATACTTTTTTACACAGACATGTCAGGTATGATATGAAAACTTCGATGCAATAGAGTGAATCAGTGATTGAAATACCTTCAGAAAAATAAAGGTTAGTACGTGTGCCATGCATGATACCATCCTTTAAGGAAATTCCAGCATACCCAGATCGTTCTATTCGATGAAGTTAGAACAGATGTTGTAACACGTAGACGACCTGAAACACACCTTCGTAAAATTGAATTTAGAGATTATATCTAATTCCAAAGTCGTTGCACCACACTGCAGAAGGCATTAAGCCGTCTAGAACTCTCAACATCTGATAGGCTTTTTTCCCTCCGTCCATCCGTCCTGACTTTATAAGTCATATAAACGTATTCTACCGGACATAATAAAATTACTTTGAAGCCGAAAGTTTGAGATTAATAAAGTAGTTTTGACCAGTCCTAGAAATTTCAAAAAGTTAATTTTTAAAGAAATTTATGCCTTTTAATTTATGATAATTTTTTTTCTAAATATAGTGCATCAACAACAAACCTTTAAATTTCTATGTTAATATGATTTATTAACTTTTAATTCCTTTTTTTATTTATCAAGGATTTTACAGAAGCCAACCAAAAAAGCATCTTTTACTCTAACTGTTTACAATTGTTTAGAAAATATTAATCTGTCTCTGCTAAAATTATAATTCCACCATATCTGTCAAAGGAAGAAACTAATTCTGATATATTTCTATCATGTATTTTGTTAATTTTTGTAATCCTTTTTAATGTTTTATTTTTATAATAACATTCTTTATCATTAAAACCAATGTAACATTTAAAATGAGATAATGAATACAAAAATTTTTAGATGTGTTATGAATTTTTTGTAAATGTTGTGCTTGTATGTTTCACACTGAGGAGGGCTAGTGTTCTAGCTGAAACGTCTGTCGTGTATTTTAATGTTTTTAATTAAAATGTATTTTTAAAGTTTTAAAAATTTTTGTATTCATTATCTCATTTTAAATGTTATATTGGTTTTAATATATTAGTGAGACGTATAAATTATGTTTAATTTTATTAAATTCTTTATCATTCTTTTTTTTTAGGCAATCGGAATGCAAAAAAGAAAGGAACCGGAGCTGTTAAAGATGATATTTCTAAAGTTCATAAATCCGTTACCGGTGCAGACAAAAAACTGAAAAAACAAGGCAAAATTAAGAAAACAAATACGGTAAGAATGTCTTAATTTAAAATATGATTTAATTAAATCGATATCAGAATAACGGTACTGAATGAGTTAAAAAAAAAAAAAAAAAAAAAAAAAAAAAAAAACAGTATGAAACTAAAGTCAGCGGCAAAAGTATCCTAGCACTAGCAAAAATTCCTATGTAAATAAAAGTACTTTTAGTACTGTTCTGTTAAATAAATCCTTGTCGAAACATGTTCTTAATCAGTCTAAGAACATAATTCGACAAGGATTTATTTAACAAAACAGTATTAAGAGTACTTTTTTACATAGGAATTTTCACTAGTGCTCGGACACTTTTGCTGCTGACTGTAAGAAGTATGTAAGGCAAAATACAATATAAATCGCCCGAGACAACTGACTTTAAAATAAGCCTCATCACATATGTTTTTTCAGCTATTTTAGTGTCCTCAAGGCACATGTGTATATAGCTGCTGAAAGTGGTGTGTAGTTTAAGGCCAATTTTTTACACTTAGATAAAATGTCTTCTGTGGGTCTCTCTAAAAAGTCATAAGATTATTCGGTAGAGTTTAGGAGAAAACCACTGAAAACCCTGAACGGCTAGGCCAACAAATGTGGCCAGGGATCGAACTACAGTCGGCAGCAAAAGTATCCGAGCACTAGCAAGAAATCCTATGTAAAAAAAGTACACTTAATACAGTTTTGTTAAATAAATCCTTGTCGAATCCTGTTCTTTGCTCGGATACTTTTGCTGCCGACTGTACCTTACTGCTTCAAGTTTTCACGCCACCGGTGGGATTATACACAGCTATATATTTAAAATGCAACATCACGAAGGAAGCACACAAAAAGCTCGAAATTAGTACCATGCATATACCTCTGCAGAATAGTGAAATGATGTTTTAGCGTAATCACATATATCGGGCGCTTGTATAACCACATTAGAGTTTTGCATTGGGTCGAATATCTGGGGTTACCCGCTTTGCCGGTCGGATGCGGGTCGAGTTAGACCCGTGGGTCTACCCGCTAAGTATTTTTCTTCGAAGATTTTTTTATGTTGCTTTCTTTTTTAATATAATGTCTTGATTGTAGAGACTGGATGACATCATCTTCTTTTAGAGCAGTTTAAAGCAACATAACTCATAATATAACTTTGATTCATAAAGAAAAAATGCATAAAACTAACTTGTTTTATATACTGTAAATATAAACTTGTTGTTTAAAATGTTAAATAAGAAAATTATTGCCTTCCAACGTATATTTGCTTACTTTTCTTATATACTATGAATATTTAAAACAGTGGATTTTTTAAAAGTAAGTGTAATACACAAGAAATTGTGTTCATACAGTGAAGATTTTTATAAATCAACTAGTTACTTTTGCTCTAATTTTAATCATACACTAGGCTTATGTAATATCCACTGTTCTGAAAAAAAAAAAAAAAGAGATCAGATACCATTCTTGCAGATTCTTATGTAAAATGACCTCCTGAATCCGAATATGACCACCATTTTGCCCAATCATCCACCGTTTTCTAGATACACCCCCTCCCTCATTTTTATCATTGTTTGGTAATTTTATACCCATCAGTTTGATTTGGAGAGGAGCAATGATTATTTTAACCGTTAAATGTCTTCTGGCCTGAGAAGCTACAGAGGTAGAAAGTTCTAAAACACAAACATTTGTATTAAGGAGGAAATTTGAGGAGATTTGTGCCCAGAAAACAAAAGAAAAACAACAAAAACAATCAGTTTCTGTTCCTTTTTTTTTCGCAATATTTCTTTTATTTTTATATATTTCAGCTTCCAGTTTGCCATTTTCTTACCAAAACACCCCAAATAAAAAAAATTATACAGTGAAAATTTTTTCAAAATGTTGTTGAGTGGAGTGAAGCCTCAAAACCTCGCAAGAAAGTTTGACTAATTCACTGTACGACGTTTGCTTTCAATAACTCCCACGTTAAATGTTTTGGGCAGTAAAGCATGAACAGTAAAATATCCTCCTTTGACACGTGTTAAAGATCCCCACACAAGATCACCGCCATCGAGAACACCATGAAGTTCACTCTCTTATCGCAAAACGTGTACTAAAGGTAGATGACAACTGCGGCGACTACAATGATAAGAGCTATGACCTTTAACACGTGTCAAAGCAGGAGAATTTACTATTCACGTTTTACTGCCCAAAACATTTAACGTGGGCGTTATTGAAACAGACATCGTACAGTGAATCAGTGAAACTTTCTTGAGAGAGCTTTGAGACTTTACTACACTCACCAACATTTTCAAAAAAAATCTCACTGCATAATTTTTATTATTTGGGATGTTTTGGTAAGAAAATGGCAAACTGGAAGCTGGAATATGTAAAAAATAAGAGAAATATTGCGGGGAAAAAAAAGAATCAGAAACTGATTGTTTTTATTGATTTCCTTTTGTTTTCTGGGCACAAATCCCCTCAAATTTCCTCCTTACTACAAATGTTCGTGTTTTAGAACTTTCTACCTCTGTAGCTCCTCAGGTCAGACGACATTAAACGGTTAAAACCATCATCGTTCCTCTCCAAATCAAACTGATGGGCATAAAATTACCAAACAGTGATAAAAATGAGGAAGGGGGTTTATCTAGAAAAAGGTGGGTGATTCGGCAAAATGGTGGTCATATTCAGATTCAGGAGGTCATTTTACATAAGAATATTCTAAAATGGTGTCAGAGGCAATTTTCATGCCGAGCTGTGTAATTAATTCTCTAAAAGGTGTAATTAATTCTCTAATTAATTCTCTTCTCTAATTTCAATAATAACTGTATTTCGTGAAATAGAATTTTAAATCAGTTTCTTATATAATGTAAATTGAAGAATACATTTTTCGGGTCGCGGGTGGGGTTGAGGGTCAGAAGCTGCGGGTTCGAGTCGGGTTGCGGGTGGGGTGCTGATCAATTTTACTTGGCCCGCGCAGGATTCTAAATCACATAAAAAATTTGCACAACTTATAGAGGTTGCGTATTATCCTTCTGAGCAATTGGTTTTCATGTCGGACCTAATCAAGCCATTGTCACATATCCATGCAATCAGTGGAACTAAGAAGGCAGACCAACAGATGGGAGAGTATGAGCCTAGTCTCTCCACTGCACGTGAGGACAAGCACATTGTGCATACGGCAATGATGCATCGCACTGCAACATCAAGAGCCATAATGCAATAAATATGGTCTGTGGCACAGCAATCTGTTTCAGCATCATCCGTTACATTAGACATTTCATCCGTTGCATTAGACGTCATTTGTAACGCGGAAGAGTTTCAGCAAGGCATACAATGTTACGATTCTTTTTATCTCTAAACTACTGTCGTTTGCATTTGAAATGAACACAACACATGGACAAACGAATAGAACGACGACGCTATCTTTTCAGACGAATTAAATTTCTGTTCAACATCATAATATTCATGTCTGAGTCTGGTGACGCCCTAGAGAGATGTTTCACAATTCATGATTTATCCATCGCCATACCGGTCCATAGCTGCCAAATTTTAAAATTTTAAAATCAGATGCAGTAACAGTTTTTTTTTAAATAAAAATCTGTCATATTTATTTTCTATGATTGAGTAAACTGAAAAGTGTCATAGAAAATTTCTGATATGAAGTCTCCCGGAAGAAAAGGGAGAGTTGGTATCTCTGCTGGTTCTTCACTTATCCTTATTAGTTTTATTAATATTGGAATTTATTCTGCATCCATACGCATAAGGGTTCACTGAAAATCTAGCGCTATATATCTGAGGTTTTGTAGCCTGTCCTGCATGTTCAAGGCTTGCCATCAGCCATTTTTCAATAGAACAATGTGAGAAGGCAAGTGACATAGAATATGAAACAGTTTTTCTTTACTCACCATCATAGTGGTGATAGAGAGGTATGAGATAGTTATAAGAAGCTGCGCAGATATATTTAATAGGATATAATAATTTAAGTCATCTATATCTTCACTGAAGCATGGGAAAAAATATTTGCAACCGAATATTTATTTTTAATTTATCCATAAATATGCCCCCCCCCCCCCCCACACACATTAAAAAAAAAAATCAGCTCAATGAAACTACGTTGTAAATATAAATCAACACATTATGATGCATCATTATAATTATATTACACTATTTTATTAGTTTTTTTTTCTCTTTTTGTTGTCAGTTTATGTGTAGTACACATATCCTTAAATTAAGTGGGAGATGAAATTTCTGAATTTATCTCAGGATAAGATTATTTTAAATTAAGTTAAAGAGATATTATAAAGTGATAATGTGACAAATGTGTTAACATTATATAATTTTACATAAAAAGAATTATGCATCCCTCTGAAAATTTTCATTCCATTATTAAATATTTGCTTTTGTAGAAAATGCGCTTCACAATTGCTTTCTATTTAAACAGGACAACATTTATTTTAACTACTGAACTGTTTTTTTTTTTTTTTTTTTTTCTTTTTCTTTTCAGCGAATCTAATTCTCCCTCGCATTGCCTCTTGCTTTCTCAAAAATTGTTCTATCTTAATGACGATAGTGATTTATTTAATGTTTGTGCGCCAACGGTGAACGTAGTGTCCCTAAAACAATAACCAGCTTTAAGATAGCGTTCGCCGCTGAAAAACTATTTATTATTATTTTTATTTAATTATTCTTTTATTCCACTATTTTAAATTAATCTTTGCAAAAATAATAATAATGAATGAAGGAGAACAATGTTGCTTGGAGTAGGGGATTTACTGATTTAATTTTTGAAGGTCAACAATTTTTAATAACAACTGATTAAAAAAAAAAAAAAAAAACATAATGTATAGATGTCATGAAAAAAAAATAATAATAATTATCTCAAAATTGTTATATATTTTCGCGAATACTGCATGCACCTATTTATTAGTTCTGCAGATTATTACTCACAAAGTTTCCCAGATGAAAAAAGATCAACTGCTTTTATTTTAAAATAACAAGTCTAACAGTAAACAAAAAGCAGTACAGTATTAAAGGATAATGAATGATTTTCTAAAAACCATGAGTTTTAAAGTCCTAAGATCTGTAAGTTTTAAATTACAACTTAAGAATTCATTGTTCATGGTTCATAGTGTAAGAATTGTAGCGACATAATCTTAAGATTAGTATAGATATCTCTATCAACATTGTTAAGAGAAACTTGTCGACTTTCTTGTGTGAGAAGGTAGTACGTAAAGAAACAGGCAGGTTCTAGTCGATGAATGCTCTTTATTCAATGTGACTTTCCGAATTAGTATAACAAAACTCAAAACTGTGATTATGACGAATATTCAGGAAACAGTTCAGTAGTACTGTTATTTTATTGAATATTCTAGTAGCAGTCCAATGAAGTTGCCATTCGTACCGCAAAAGTCACTATTCGACGAATGTTCTGGAACTTTCCAAGAAAACAGTCACTTGTTCCACTGGAGTAAAGCAAATAACATAAAATAGTCCAGAGCAGAAATCTTCACTAGTTCACGAACAAAGTTCAGTCGTTTAGAGCACAATCTCCCAAATGTAATCGCTCAGAATAAGTCTCAAAACAACTTTGAATCGCAGTGATTATACGCTATCTCGGCAGAAGTCAACTCACTCCTATTTATACCTTTTGGCCATGGGGTTTGGCGATAGTTCTGGAATCGCATGGAAAGTTCTAGATTTGGGCTCCCGTGTATAGTAGAGCTTCAAACCTTCGGGAACCCTAAACTACCATTTTTTACCAAATTTGGTCACCAGCTCTCCAAATTCTTCTCTAAATCGCCAAATTTGTCGCCATTGCTGATTTTACTAAAAGTGAACAAGCTGCCTTCTTATTTTCACTTTGCCGGTAAAACTACTTTTATTTCAACAGAACAATTGATGCAGCGAAAAAACTTAATTTCGATGCAGATAACTATATTTCACACACACGTGTATCGTTCATTGTAAATGTGGTCTAAATCCATATTTTTAAAATATGTCTTTTTTTTTTTTTTCTTAATTATACAGTGCGTTGCAAAATTATAGGACACCTGTGATTTTTCCCAGTTTTTAAATATTTATAATGCGCTAGTAACGAAATCTATTAAAATATAAAATTATACCTTTAATAAAGTATTTTGAATATTAAACATTACAAGTTTAAATAAATTTGCAAAATTTAAAAAAGAAAATTGAAACATTTGGTGTTGCAGAATTATAGAACACTTTTAATATTTATGGTAATAGTAACAATTAATTAATTAACTTTGAAGTTTTGTTGTATTTTTTAGAAAATTCCAAGAGGTAAAAGGTTTACAGAAAAAGAAATTGGTAAAATTTCTTGGCGTAATAAAATTGGTAAAATAATTGGCGTTACGCTAGCGTAATGTTTCAATAAAGAGAATATCCAAAGAACTCAAAAGACCTCGCCACGTAATTTAAAATTATCTAAAACACCCAAATATATATATAGATATAGTAATTTATATAGATCTATCATCCCATTGTTATTATACAAAGATTTTTGATGCCGAGAATTTTTTTTGGCCTCAGCCATATAGTGTTATTGAAATTTGGCAATTGTAATGGAATAGAACGTTGATGAATTTTTAAAATGTCGAAACATTGCACGGCTTTTGAGTGTTCTAATAAATTTATGAAAAGAAATAGGATAACTTATGATAAGTAAATTATATTTGACTAAATTATGAAAAATATAATTTTTATAATCAGTTGCTTTGTTATTATGATGAAATAATTACTGTCTTCATATTTAATGGAATACTTTTTTTTATTTTAATATTTTATATTAATAAGTAATATGGAATTCTCAAAGTTGTTTTAAATGTAGTTAGCAGCCGCGGAAGTTTTAATACATAACTAGTATGTTATGGCCACCACAAGACTTTCTTCCATATATAGTCCTACACAAATTTACGCAATACAGATTATTTATTAAATTACAATCTAGTAAAATTATTTTTCATGATGAATGCAGACGATTTTTATCTCAAAGAAGATGAAGAATAAATGCCGAAAGAAAGAAAGACAGTTTTGTGCAGATGTGAATAGATTACATGCTACTTCCGAACGTGAGTTTTTTCCTATTTGCGAACACCTTTTACACCTGGTAGCTTATTCCCTGCCCATTTCAAGATAAGGGGAGTATCGTGCCAGAGAGCACGGTCACCATTCCCTGATCGAGTACTCTTTAAATGTAATTTATAAAAATGTCTATCCTAAAAGGCAACGCAATAGCATTTTTTCGGTGTCCCTGTACACAAACTGGTTGCACAGGACTTATTAATGCCATTTAAAATAGGAAACAGTCCAAAGTGAATTTGAACAACATATATAATATTGTAAAAAATCTGAAAATATTTATTGACGCTGGGGGCGGGCAGACAGACAAACTGACAGATGGACAGTCGGACAGATAGATACACAAACTGAAACCACATTCACACTTAAAAAATGTTAAAAAGTGTTAAATCGCTTAATGTAAACGAAAATGCAATTCCAGCAAATCTCCAATAATACCCATTAATGTAACTGAATAATTTTGTGTGGCCCTGTAAATTTAATGCTAATCATACTGTATTCTATGTAAAGCATTCGTTTGTGCATAGGTAGAATATATTTTAATTTTATTAAGATTTGTACAAAGTAAAGTTCTTCAAATTGGTTTATAGAAATACTTCTCATAGTACAAATGCTTAGGAATACTTTCGGGTGTCCCTGTATACAAATCAGTGATGGTATTTACTCCATTTTCAATGAGGAACATCCGATAGTGAACTTGAATAATTTACTTCAATTTCATTTAGATTTGTGCAAAGTGACGGCATTAAAATATGGTTTATAGAAATGCCTCCCATAAGACACAATGCTTTTTTTTTTCTTTTTGGAAAACTTTTGGGTGTACCCGTACACACACTAGTAAAGGTGTTCATTCCGTTTTCAATAGGAAACATCCGATTGTGAGCTTGAATAACATATGTAAGTTTTAAGAAATTCCAGGAGTATTTACGGGAGTTACAGTGCGGGCAGTCAGACAAAAGGACAAAGAGACAAACCAAAGTCATTAACACTTTTATACCTTCTTGGAAAGTGTTAAAAACGCTTAACACAACATAAAATATTAATTTCTAATCGGAAAGGATTAAAAAAGTTGAACACAACTAAAACTGTAATTTTAGTATTTTTCTATTGTAACTGAATGTTTACGGGAGTTAGAGCACGGACAGACAGACTGAAGTCATAAATGTTTCAACTTTGTTGCTAAATGTTATAGACAAAGTCGATGGAATTAAATTTTACCAGTCAGAAATAGTACACTTAAATGATTAAATTCTTTAAATGTCGTTATTTATTTAAAAAAAAAAAAAGTAAACGAAAAATTAGTATCTGAAATTTTTCATTCCCCTTTCGTACATAAATTATTCATATGTTTTATTTGCTAAATTATGTATTCCCTCTGAGAAAGGCGGCCATATTGTGGACTTTTCTCCGAGTAAAAAAGAATCATTTTCTTTCCCCCAATGATCAATCTATGTCTTATTACTATATCTATGCCAAATGCTTATGCCAAAAAACATTCCTCAGGACGTAAAAGAAAACTTTCCAAACGAGATAAAGGGGTACATACAAATGAAACACTTCCAGTTGCAAAGCCGTTTGCAGGCGTTTCAAATGTATGACTGCAGTCGGCAGCAAAAGTATCCGAGCACTAGCAAAAATTCCTATATGAAAAAAGCCCACTTAACACTGTTTTGTTAAATAAATCCTTGTCGAATCATGTTCTTAGACTGACTAAGAACAGTATTCGACAAGGATTTATTTAACAAATCTGCATTAAGTGTACTTTTTTTACATACGAATTTTCGCTAGTGCTCTGTTACTTTTACTGCCGACTGTATTTGCAAAAAACTTGCAAAATTTACGTCATCGAAATTGCAAGCGTTCCGTTTGTATGTAATCCAAAAGAGCAATTGCTCGAAAAGCCTCGAATTCCACGAAGAGTCTGGCACAAATGAAAACCGAATTGAAATTAGATGTTCACAAAATCATAATTTGAAGAAGCCTTAAGAGAAATTCATTTATCATACATGAACAAATGAATAAAGCACCTCGATTGCTACAACGCCATAAAGATAGTGGACTGGAATTTGCCCGCAAAAAAATGGATTGGGACTGGAAATTGGTAAGTTGAATTTCTCAAAAAAAAAAAGAAAAAAACATGCTTTCCAATAATATATGTATTTTTTTAGTTTAAACTCATGTTCCTGTTTTAGGTCATTTTTACAGATGATAAAAAGTTCAATCTAGATGGTCCTGATGGATTTAATGGATATTGGCGAGACTTGAGAAAAGAAAGACTTTTTTTTTCGAAGTGAAATTTTGGTAGCGGTAACGTCATGGATTGGGCTGCTTTTTCTTCTTTGGGAAAGCCTGATATCCAGTTTATATCCTATAGAATGAACAGTTCGGAGTACATAACAGTACTCACAAATGCTCTGCTACCATTTTTTCGAAAATTTCGATGAAGGAAATTAGATTTTCAACAAGATAATGCTTCTTTCGTGATGAAACAAAAATATTTTTACAAGAGGGAAAGATAGCCACACGTGATTGGCCACCTTGCTCTCCTGATCGCAACCCAGTACAGAATCTATCGGGGATGATAGTTCGAGACATTTAAACAATAGAAATAAACAATACGATGGGGTAGAAGAGTTGAAAAAAGCTATTACTGCATTTTGGAACTCCATTGCTGCTAATGTCTTGTCAAAATTATGTGAAAGTATGAAAAATCGTTCTGGGGGACATACTGATTATTAAATTTTTTTATGTGAATATATTTTATGCTGATTGTTTAAAATTATTTGATATGTCCTATAATTTTACAACAAGCCAAAAAAGAATTTTGTTTGAAAATAAATATGCATTTTCCTAAAACTTAGTGAAACCATATTTCTTCGATGTATATTTTTAAGATACATCTTCATTATAAAACATATTTTTCAAAACATTTACAAAACTATAGATACGGTGGATTTTCAGTGATGTCCTATAATTTTGCAACACACTGTATCACATTTCGTCATATCTTTAATTATAAAATTGAAGCAACGCCAATTATTGCGTTAAAATCTCATAAATGACGCTACTTTTTTTTTTTCCAAATAACTCTAAAACCTCCACATATTCATCATAAAAGTGAAGTTTCTAAGTGACTTCAAATTAACCTTCTTTAAATAACTTATAAATGTATATAACTTTCATTTGTATATTAAGCAATAAAAAGTAGATAACACTGACTGAATACTTAGATTTTTTTCCCTATAAGGTAAATACACCAGTAGTGGACACTTTTAATTTTAAACTTTGAAAATAAGCTACATAAAGATTCTGAAGATTCGAGCAATGTTCAGGAAGGACGTTATAGTCCTCTACTGTTAAATCCTTTAACTAAAAATAATTCCGGTCATTAGTTTTAAAGTAATGTTAGTTTAACTAAAAAAATTGCACTTTTTGTGATTTTTTCCGTTTTCTTCTTATCACTTTGAATAAGGAAATGAAATTTTATTTGCTCTCTCTCTGCTTATTTTTAACTGATTTCTTCTACCTTTTGCTTTCATATGACTAAAATAAGTATGCAGAATTCATTTCTTTTGATGTTTTTTAAGTCTTGTATTAACACATAGTATTTTTATTGTTGTCGACTACTGGTACCAAAAAATGTCATCATGACCAATAGTGGACAACCCTGTCCACTACTGGCTCATGTGACTTTTAAGGTCAGATCTAGTAGTGGACACAATTCTGTATTTTAGAGTTGAATTCAGTGTTTTTAAACGTCACTCTAAAGCTACGCATTTAGCAACTGGCACCGGTAAGGAAACATGCTATCACAATTTTGATCTTCTGCGGAGAAGGTGGATCCAAGGCTTTCCCAAATTTAGAAAACTGAACAAAATGGAAATTCGCTTGAATCATGAGTTAATCTTGGGACATTTTAATTTTTTTATTTGCATTTATTTTTTTGGGTTCAATATTGGACTAGTTGGTTAAGTTCGGTTCCCAATGAAACATCGACACTGAAATAGCATAACTACGGTCAGTATTTAAAGAGTTGAGCATGAGTGAATTTTATGTCGCACTAGTGCTACACTATGGGCAGTTAACGACGGTCTGAAACTCACCCCTAAGGATAGTCCGGAAACATTTGATAACCCACAAATGTTTAACTTTGATGGGAACATGGAGGACATTGCGGTCACGAGGAGAAAATTCTGATGGGATGTCTCCTGTCTAGCCTTATTAGTGATTCCCAGACTGTCTCCAATAACCAATAGTGTAGCACTAGTGCGATGTAAGATTCACTCAAATTTCAGCCCTAAATGGGGATTCATGTATGTGAGGACAAACTGCTAAAACGGGTCTGTCCCCAAGACATAGAAACGTTTGGTCACCTTAATTTAAAAACAAAAATGCAAAGGGGTCCACTACTGGGTTTTTAGTGTGTTACAACTGGCACATTTTAAGCTCTCCGAATTTTTTTTTTTTTTTTTTTTTTAACATAGTTTTTAGGTGATAACGACAGTTAAAAACAGCACAAGTTGAGGTTTAAAGAAGTTCTAGATTACTGATATATAACAACACACTTAATATTTTTTTCCATTAAAAAATATACAAAGGGCATTCCATAAAAACTGAGAGTAAAATCATAAAAAATCAAGAAATATATTTACAGCAAAAAATACATCATTCTTTTTCAAAATACCTTCCGTCAGATGATATGCAACGGTCCCATCGTTCAACCCACTTTTCAAAACAAGTAGAGAAGCCCTTTTCTGGAAGCTGCTTCAAAGAACCCTCCACTGATGAAATAACTTCAGAATCTGTATTAAATTTTCTGCCACGGAGCTTCTCCTTCAACGTCGAAAACAGCCAGAAATCGCATGGTGCGAGATCTGGACTGTAAGGGGGATGTGGCATAATTTTAATATTGCATTTACTAAGATATTGCTGAACAGAAGTAGCGACATGCGGGCGAGCATTATCGTGATGTAATGTCCAATTCCCTACCAGTTCATGACGCTTTCTCGATATGTGTTGTCGCAAAATTTTACATAATATTCACCATTCACAGTAGTTTTTGGAGGCACAGCATGCTGATAGATTACACCTTTATGATCAAAGAAAATAATCATCTTTCCAGCAGATTTGGTTTGTCGGATTTTTTTCGGAGGCGGAGAATCAGTATGTTTCCATACACTTGTTGCGGACTTGGTAAGGGGATCATAATGATGCACCCAAGTTTCATCACCTGTTATTACAGTCTTTAGGAGATTTGGATCATTTTGAAGCATCTGTTTCCATTCACAACATTGGTGAATTCTTGTTTTCATTTGTTCTTTAGTAAGGTGATGAGGGACCCATCTGGAACAAACATAGCAAAGCTGTAAATTGTTGCGTTGAATGCGAAATATCGACGTTTTAAAAATGTTTGTTAATGCCGTTATCTCCTCACATGTCATTCGCCGATTTTCTTGAAGGATTACCCACACAGTGTTAAAATTTCGATCATTCACAACACTTTTTGGTCGCCCAGGCCTAGGATCCGGTTCTGCAGACAAACGGCCTTTCTTGAAATCAGCATGCCATCTAAAAATCGTGGACTCACCAAAACATTTGTCTTTGTAAGCTTCATTTTTTAACTTAACTGTCTCTGGAGCTGTTTTGCCCAAACGGTAGCAAAATTTTACGGCACAGCACATTTCGTTTTTTAACTCTGAATCACTCATCTTCATTTCTGTAGGGCAAATAAAACAGCTCTTTAAACAAGCACGGAAATAGGAAAACAAAATCGTCTGCTTTGTTTAGAATTTTATATAAACGTACAGTTAACAGTTTGAAAAAATCGCCTGCACTTCTATTTTTTAGTTTCGCGGTGTTGCCACTACGTAAAAAAATAACTCTCAGTTTTTATGGAATGCCCTTTGTAGTATAGGGTATATAAAATATTGTAATATAAGGGATTTTTTTTATTTGGCGCCAAAATGTCATATTCTTTTCTATATTAAAATAATTATCAAAATTTACTTTTTTTGAAATTGCAAAACTTTATTTATTTATTTATTTATTATTATTATTATGATTTTATACTAGCTTTTTTCTAACTAAAAGATTTTTTTTTAGGTGGAGATGCTCTGTAAATAGATTTGTGCGTTGTGTTTTACGATATAAGATGAGTTGTCTTCTCTTGGAACTATGTGTGTGGGATTCCAACCATGTTGGGAAAGGGGCAGTCTTTCTATGGTGTACTAGAATATTCACGCAAGTTGCGGAGAAAATCACGGTAAACTTTAAATGGCTAGGCTGACGAGCATGACCTGGGTTTGAACCCTGGAAATCTTCCGTATATCAGCAATAAAAGCAGAATCTCTCGGCCACTGGCTGTCGATATAATATATATATATATATCTCGATGAGAGCCTATCCGTGTTGGTTCGTAATGCCAACAAGGGAAATACGAATCAGTAAAATTCGTATTGAAACCAAACCAGTCTTAAATTAAAGAGCGTGGTCTAAAACATAGGGTAGAGTGCAAATTTGCTGCAACAACCCCCATGGAGCGAGAAAGCAACCCTAAAAGTTTTAACTGTTTCTATCAAATTCAACGAAACTAAACCCTTTTGCACGACGGCGTTGAGCAGTGGTTAGAGTGTTCGATTTGTGTCAGGAAAGTCGTGAGATCAAACCCCGGTGTCTGCTTGCAGTTTTTTTTTTTTTTTTTTTTTTTTTTTTTGGTAATGTAAATGAAATAAAATACTAAAATAAATTAATAAAGATGTGCATTAAATTCAATTGAAAAATATATAATATCTTTTTTAATTATTAAAACATTTTACTTCAACTAAAAAAACATTTTTAATTTTTCTTTATAGTTCAAATATTTTTCATTATTACAAATTTTTCCTTAAGTTTACTTGAGTTCAAACCCCGACGAAATGCTCTTTTTTTTAAATATTAAAGAAATAAAACAAAATATTAAAAAAATGAATAACTTAAGCGAAAAAAATTATTAATCTTAAGAATAAATATATAAATAAATATTCTATATAAAGACACTATTAATAAATATATAGGTCAAAATTACTTCTTTGTGAAGAAAAAAAAATCACGTTTAAATTTACGAATTTATTTTCAAGTTAATAATGACTATGATTAGAAGTAAGAAAATGATCAAAGCATAAGCACTTTTCACGATGAGAACAACGTATAAAAGAAAATTTATCACAATTAATTTCATTACAATCTTGTTCAACGTTGAAACACATATCGCGAACATTTTGGAAATTATTGGGTTTTTCTTCGAGATAACCAGCTTTGTAAAATGCATTGTATAACTAGATTTTTAAATTTTGGAAATGTAAACCTAGATGTAAACATATGCAAAAGCCAACAGAATAATAACAATAAGTAAAAGTTCTTTCTTTTACGTATGAATAAAAGCGCAATTAAAAGCAGACGAAAAAAAATGCAATATAAATATTATTTTCCGTTGCACTATTCATTTGAAAAACGTTTTTTCACTTGAAATAAAATATTTTAATAATTTAACAGAATATTTATTTTTATGTATAAAAAATAACAAAATTAAAAGCAGACGATGCAATAAAGAAAAATATTTTCCCTTAAATTATTTATTTATTTAAATTAGAAAGAAAATTAGAAAAAGAAAAAAGAAAAAGAAAAAAAAGCTGAAATAAAATATTTTAATAATTAAACATATCTCTCTCATTATATAGTTTTAAATTGAATGTAATACATATCCTCCCGTAAATTATTCACTCATTTTTATATTTTATTTCATTCATATTAAATATATATATAGCGAGCATTCCTCACGCAAACTGAACGTTCTAACCACTGCACCACGCCGTCTTGTTAGCAGGCTCTGTTCGTTGGTTTTGACAGAAACCGCTAAAACTTTCAGGGTCGTTTTTTCGCTCCATGGGGGGGGGGGGGGGGATTGAAGCAAATTTCCACTCTACCCGATGTTTTCGACCATGCTCTTGAATTTAAGCTTGGTTTAGTTTCAATAGGAATTTTACTGATTCATACTTCCCTTGTAAGCATTACTAAAAGCTGCACCACGTGAAGGTACGGATTGGACATTGGGTCTATGTCCTGGTAGGTTCTTCCAAGTCATAAATAATGGAATTGGTGGGCCTCCTCCTAATGAATAATACAGACCATTATGCAACCTTCAGAAACTTGGACATTAACGTGTAAAACTATACAAAAATTTCAAACAATCCATAGAAGTGAGAGATGCATGTTAGGATTCACCCGCAGAGACAGAAAGAGAAACACTTGCATTAGGAAGCAAACCAAAGTTACTGATGTTTCTTTCTACAGTCAAGAAGTTAAAATAGAGCTGGGCTAGATACCTTGCCAAAAGAAATGATAATAGTTGGACCACCAAAGTCCCATTTACAGAGAGATATAAGAAAAGACCGAAGAAGAGACCACTGTGTCGTTGGAGAGATGAAACTGGGAAGTTCGGCAGAGAAGAATGGAGAGGAATTGCAGATGACAGGGCAGACTGGAATTACCTAGGAGAGGCCTTTATCCTGCAGTGGACTGATAGAGGCTGAAACTGATAATGATATATATATATATATATATATATATATATATATATATATATGCACACCGTTATTTTGGCGTATAATCCGCAAATAAGATATGTCATTCCTCCACCACAAATTTTATTTTCGTTGAAATATATCATAAAAATATAGCTTCATTTGTCAATTAAAATTTCTGGTGCAAAACTGACCTATCTAACCCACGGACTATACTACTCCGAAAATTACGGTACATATATATATATATATAATATGAAAACCTTTCTATATACATTAAAAAAAATGAAATGACATCACCTGGAAAGCATGAACAATTTGAAAAAAGAAAATTAACGTAATATATATATATATATATATGTATGTACAGTGGGTAATCAAATTATATTAGATTTTCTTTTTTTTAAAATTTTTTCGATTTTCTAAAAAAATACTGGACAAAATAACCCGGAACTTCAGACATGCAAAGAACATTGAAAAACTCACATTTTCCACTATTGCTTTAGTTCAGAGTGCAATTACGGGACCAACCATAAATTGAAGGAGAGCGCAAATACTTTGGATTACCTTGTATCATAAAAAGCTATAAATGACTTGTAACTTTAACACATTGTTGCACATACTATGTGTGATAGTTATATGTTTTCTTGTGGAAATTGCGCAATTATTTAGGCATATATATATATATATATATAAATATATATATATATATATATATATATATATATATATATTTAAATATCAATTATTTTGAATTTTTTTATTCCTTATAACTAGAACAGACTTCCATAAAACTTTACAAAATTTACAGAAACATTGACAAAACATTAGAGAAACGTTATTCTGAAACATAAAATTCCCACATGTAATATTCGCTGAGATATGAGCATTTATATTTTATATTAGTAAATATTATTTTACTTGCCATGTGCGAAAAATAGAAAAAAAATATTACATAGGTTAAAAGCTAGATATTTTGGGCAACTTTTGTCAAAAGTTCATTTGAATAGAATAAAAATTAAGCAAATTGCTGGCAAAATAACGAGCCAAATAATTTTAGGTATTTTCCAGAATTAAAAATTCATAAGAGGGTTTTCACATGCTGTGTATTTAATTTGAAGATTCAAATAATTGAACAACGTTACAAAAGATTTTATTTTTTATTTTATTTATTATTATTATTATTATTATTATTATTATTTTTGTGAAAAGCTCCAATGAACTCACAAATCTTAGTAAATAAATACAAATATGTTAGAGTTACAAGCCTATAAGGGGTTTTTCATAAAAAAAGAACTTTTGTGACGTGGTTGAAAAAACTGGATCTTCAAATTAAATACGCAGGATGTGAAAAACCCGTTATGAAATTTCAACTTTGGAAAATACCTAAAATCTAGCTCGTTCTTGTGTCAATAATTTGCTTATTTTTTATTCTGTTCAAATGAACTTTTGACAAAAATTGCTCGATATATCTAGGTTTAAACCTATGTAATAGAAATTTTTCTATCTTTCGCGCATACGCAGTAAAACAATATTTACAAATATAAAGTATAAATGTTCATATTTCAGCGAATATGTATTACACGTGGGAATTTTATGTTTCAGAATAATATTTCTCTAATGTTTTGTCAATGTTTCTGTAAATTTTGTAATATGGAAATCCGCTCTAGTTATAAGCAAAAATCTTTTCAAAGAAATTAATAATTCTTGAAATATATATATATATATATATATATATATATATATATATATATATATATATATGCTTAAATATTTACACACTTTCCACAACAAAACGAATAAATATTATGCATCATAGTATGTGCAACAATGTGTTAAAGTTATAAGTCATGTATAGCTTTTTATTATACAGGGTGATCCAAAGTAATTGCACGCTTCTTCAGTTTGTGGTTGGTTTCCTAATTGCCCTCTGAACTAAACTGATAGTTGGAAAATGCGAGTTTTTAATTGTTCTTTGCATGTCTGTAGTCCTGAGTCATGTTATCCTGTATTTTTTTAGAAAGAAGAAAAAAAAATATAATAAGAAAATGTCTAATAAATTGTTCATCCACTGTATATATATATATATATATATACTAGCTGACCCGACAAACGTTGTTTTGTCATATAAATTATTTCTAGAGAATATTTTGCTAGAAAAAAATAACTAACTTATTGTAAGTGTGTAAGGATGTGGCATATAAGTGGAAGATGTATGGAGTGCTGTGAACGGTGAAAGAATATAAAAATAACAAAACACCAATCATTTATTTTTTTAATTTATTAAAATTGATTCTTTAAAATTATATACATATCGCTACTTATAACAATATTACTAAAAAACAATATCAATCCCTTAATGCAACAGAGTGTACAATATTTTTTGTTATCCCATCTTTCGCCAATACAAACAAACTGGATGGTTTGCCCACTCGAGAGCCACGTATAATTGTCCGTGTGAAAAAAATGATGTGCTCAAATCTAAGCCACAGACAGACATCGTTTGGCCCTGAGACTTATTGATAGTCATTGCAAATGCCAATCTAATTGGAAATTGAGGGCGTTTAAATTGAATTGGCACATCTGTGGGTATAATAGGGATTCGCAGTAGTAATATATTTTCACCTCGGAATTTGTCATTTAAAATGATGGCTTCGATAACATTTTTCATTAATTTTTTATGACTAATCGCGTGCCGTTGCACAACCGTTGTGGGTTCAAATTACGAAGCAAAATAACCGGAGATCCAACCTTCAGTTGTAAAATATGCGGTGGCATGCCTGGTAAATCCAATGAGTTTAAAAACTTTGTTGGATAATTTACAGCTTCGGTGGCATCGCAAACTGTATCATTAGATTTGTATGACACCAAGTCTCCTGGTAACAAATGTTGTATCTTGAGATTCAATTCGTTGACGTCCACATTTTTTGCTGCTAAAATTGCTCTTTCTGCCAGCCACTCATGATTTGTGTATCGTCTGTGTACATCGGGAAATATCTGGTCAATAAGAGCATCTTGAGAATCAATGATTGTGCAGAAATCGGTCGGTAATTTTATGCATCCAGTTTCATCTGTAGTAACTTTTCCATCGCCGATATCTAACAATTGTTTTGAGAATGTTTCAGCGGATGGATCTTGAAGCTTTTGAACGCACAAATTTACTTTCAGTTGTACTTTTTCAACATTACGCCACAATGACGATGATTTTAAGCACGCGTTGATCTCATCAGCGTATGTTGAACGCAGAATAACGGGAAGTTCTTGTTTGAAATCACCTGAAAAGAGTAACAGAGTGCCGCCAAATAGTTTGTCGTTGTTTTTTTATATCTTTCAATGTCCTGTTCGACGCCTCAATCGAATGTTTGTGTGCCATAGTGCATTCATCCCAGATAAGAATTTTACACTATTTCAGCACTGTGGCCATGGACGATTGTTTTTTTATGTTGCACACTGCGTCTGGGTTATTTTGAATATTTAGTGGCAGTTTAAATAATGAATGAGCTGTTCTGTCTCCATCCAATAAAGTTGCCGCAATGTCAGATGATGCAACAGCCAATGCGATGCCATTATTTGATCGTATTTCGGCGAGAATTAGTGAAATAAGGAATGTTTTGCCAGTTCCACCTGGTGCACCAAAAAAAAAAAAAAAAGAATCCACCTTGTCCTGCCAAAACTGCGAGCATGATGCGGTCGTAAACGGTTCTTTGTTCTTCATTCATTAGTGGGACATTGCGAGCAACAATCGCTGCCATTTCTACAGTATTGTATTGTAGTTCACGATTCAATTCAGTGCTTATTAAATCAGATGCATTTCGATTTGTTGAATGCATACCGAAATGACTGAGTGGTAAGTTGGCAATGATAATGCAAAGATCTTCAGTAGCAATCAATGCTTCATTGTACATAGCGTCACTGAATACTATCGTTAGATCGTTGCACCGTGAAAGATGTTGATGCAATATATCATCAGTCATTGAATCTTTGTGATTATCCCATAATGTCTCTGCTCGGGTCGGGAAACATGTAGTCAACACTATAGCGAATAGTAGACGAATTTGTTTTGCTGTACAGTTCAGTCCTACTTCAGCAAGCATACACTCCCACTGGTTGTCGTCTTCCAGCAAGCCGAGTGCAAGGCATGCATCTTTATACGTTGGATACTGTTGTCCATTCACTTTACGTAAATCTTGAAATGACAAAGGGCCGATGACATTAACCAATAACAGTCGAAGATAAAAGCACTCAGTCTGCCTTGGATTGACTGTAAGTACTCGTCCCAAAGTGTTTGATTTGAATAAACCGGGACATGCATCAATCGGCCTGCCTTGATGCGGGGCATTCATTTTTTTGTTGGAGCCCATGTGAAATAGCGTGGTACTTCTGAATAGAGTAATGTCCGTGCAAAAGCACCAAAAGCATCCGCACGATTACACAATTCAAAAAATTCGGTGAGTGTAGTTTTTGGTGGATTTATAGCACGATCAATCGCTGTCTCGCTCGTGAAATATACGCGCTGGCCATTTTCAAGATGGACGGCTAAATTAAGAACTGCTGGATCCCGTTCATGAATTGGGAAACCAAAGATATGCCAAACAGCTTCATTGGAGCTGACGTACCGGCCAATTTGGTAAAGTGTTATTTCATCGTTGTTATTCACCGGAGGAGCATTCACATTGGTATTTTCAACTCGAAATACAGCCATATCACTGCCTTTATTCACATACTTGCAAATGTATTTGATGCTCTTCACTGAACTGCAGAACTGAAGATTAATATGAGCATTGAATGTTTTGCTCAGCAGAGGCGAATATGGGACCACCCAACGGTTAGCAATGTCAATATCTATGTTGTTGACATAGATGACCGCCATAGATGATAAGATTGTCCGCCATTATCGGGATTTCTTCGACGATATATTGGATATCCGTCAACATTTGTGATCGTGAAATTTTTCGGAAAACTTTTAGTACATTTTCCATCTGCACAAATAATAATGGCCTAAAAATTCCTTTTTCATTTTAACATAAAATAACCCCGTCGGATATTGACGAATTTTTTAATAGAATATACCATTTTAACTAATTTTAACATTTTAACAATATTAACGTTGGAAAAATATTTTAAACACTTACGGTTAAAAATTAATTTTTCATTTCAACATTAAATAAATTCTGACATCGTGTTTACGATTCTAAAATATTAACTTTGAAAAAATATTTTAAACACTTCGTAAGATACGGTTAAAAATTCATTTTTCATTTCAACATTAAATAAATTCTGACATCGTGTTTACGACAACTCACGCCATCTAGGTGGAAAAGTTGTTGAAAGAGTTGGTTAAAAATTAATTAAGAAAGAACTAATTAAGTTACAACTTTCATTTGTAAATCTAAACCATTCTCGAATCCACCTGAAGACACACAAAAAATTTCATTAAACTCAGTCCAGCCGTTTAGGAGGAGTTCAGTGACATACACACGCACAAAAGAAATATATATATAAAGATATATATTATAATTATGACATTTTTCAAAAACTTGAAAAGCTACATCTATATACCACCTTGAAGTATTTTTACTGTGAAATGCGCAAGTTGCTAAAAATTTTCGGAAGTCTCGAAATTTAAAAAATTACTTGCGCCTTGTGTAATGTCTCCAGAGGGTGTTGAACTTCGTTCTTCTCGGAGTATAAAACAGGTAAGCAGAGCTTGTTTGGTGCACATAATCTGTTCCAGAGGGATGCTTTTTTAAATAAAGATGCCGTTACACTGTCATCGAAGACAATAAGAGCAGCTGTCAGAGTACGGGAGGGGAAAAGAATCATTGGTATGATGGAATCCGGGTGAACAGCGCGGCGAGTAGCCAGCCACATAGACCGTTCTGATTTTACTGTGAAGAGGTGTTGGAATCAGTGGACAAGAGAGAGGTCGCTTACACGGCGACCAGGGTCGGGATGCGCTCGACAGACCAATAATCGAAAAAACCTTCACATCATATGAAACATACGCTTAGCGCCAAATGTCTCCTTATGTCATCTGGACATATACCGAACCTACACGAACTGTGTCTGTATCTATGCATATCATCGCAAGGCACCTAGCTGAAGGACATTTGCTATCGCGGCCCCCATTACGCGTGATGTCAATAATACCCACCCACCACTGTTTGGAGTGGTGTCGCGCTCGACGGGGTTGGATTGCAACCGAATGGAATCGGATCTTCTTCCGATTCATCCAGATTCAGTTTGGGCAGTGATGACAATCATGTATGTGTGTTAAAGCACCGTGGTGAATGTCTCAACGCCTTTACTTTACAGCAGCACACCGTACCCACAACTGGTGTGATAGTATGGGATGGCATTGCATACGACACACGGTCATCTTTAATATTGATCTACGGCACCTTGACAGCCCAGCGGTACATTCGTGACATCCTTCAGCCATACGTGTTGCCACTAATGTCAGGGGTCCCGAAAGCCATTTTTCAACAGGACAATGCTCAGCCACAGACAGCAAGGGTGTCATGGGACTGCCTCCGCTACAATACCACCCTTCACTGGCCTGCTCGATTCCCACATTTCTCCCTATTCGAGTATATCCGGGATCACTTGGGACGGCAAATTGGGTTGCTTACGATTTTGGACGCATTAGAGGCACGTTTACAACAAAAGTGAACGAGACGCCACAGAACATCATACGGGACTTGTATGCCTCAATACCTGCCCGTATCTCTTCGCGCATTCACGCTAGAGGTGGCTCAACAGGTTACTAAAACCTCCACTCTTTCGTAATTTTTCCTGAATAAATGATCATTTCTCTTTGACTTTGTAATCATTTACTTATATTAACGTTGCACTTATGTATGTAAAATTTTCATTCTGACAATTCTTTCTTGGCGCGCAAATTTTTATGGCAATGAGTATATAAAGTACTAGTTTTCTGTGATCTATTGTTGGAAAAAATTGTTCGCAAAGCTGAATTTTATTTAAGTATAGGTTATTATCCGCGTTTTTTGTTAAAATAAACCACTAATTGTGTATTAATTTCCTAATATATTAATTTTAGTGCATTAGCTCAATAGAAAAATTCAATGAAGCCGAAAATATATTATTTATCGAATAAATTCCCGTATTCTGATTATTACGGAAAGACGGTGTTTACATATTTTTAGAACAAATTTTTAGCCGTTTAATTGATTGAAATGTAAGGATAACTTTTAAATGTTTCTCTGAGTTGGGGGAAAAATTTCGCGGGGCAACATCTCGCCTCCATAACTAAATAGAAAGCAAAAATAATGCGATTTGTGTTCATACAAATAGAATGACACATTTTACAACATTTTATTTGAATGAGTTGGTAATTATCAGTAATATTACATAAAATTTCATGACAACACATGCATATTTACCACAAAAATTGACATGAATTTTGCTTAAAAGAGTTTAAAGACTAGTTTATTAACTTTTGTCAAAATTAGTTATAATTAATTTTATTGTGCTTATTAATTTTATGACTTTTAGTTTAGATTTGTGAACAATGTTCAGCTTTATCAGCAGTGATGTACAATATTTTAAAAATGTATTTTGAATGGTTAAAACAAATAATAAAATAACTTAAAATTAAATATAGATAAAATGGGTATGAAGATCCACTCTATGATATATTTATTATGTATTATGTAATTTTGAATAGAAAGTGATAAAAAGGTGTAAGATTTTAAGATAAGTGGGCGTGATTAACAAAAAGAAAAAATGTTAATAAATACTACAACAACGAATTAAATTATCGAAAAAACATTTGCAAAAATAAACACTTCATGTGAAAAGCATCCTTCCTCTTCAGTGGGTGGGAGCAGCAGAATAGACAAATATTAAGAAAAATTAAAAAGGCCTAACAGTTTTCGGAAACATTGCGAAACCAGCATGTATTATGTATATATTTATATTTATAAAGCCCTATGGGCCTCGCAAGAGACCACACGTGAAATAGATCACATTATTATTTTTTTTTTTTTTAGTCGACGTGATATTTTGTCCAGCGATATTTTGTCCCACGATATTATGTCCGGATCCCGATCTCTCTGCTTGCCCTTTTCCCTACTACATAGGCTGTTCATACATTTTTTAGACGATTTTATTTCGCCGTAAGAAAAATTCGTCTGCATGGAAAATTTTATTTTAACAACAACTATATTTTTGAAAGTTTTATTTATCGTCTGATATTTAGAATTTTTGTTTACATACAAAATGACGCTTTTAAAAAGGTAATGGATCGAAGGATACGTTCCAGCTCTTTCCGACGAGGGTTATTCTTATTCAATAATTCAGAAACGCTGTAAAAGCCATGGTTTTTCGATATCTAAAGCCACGATAGGAAATATAAATAAAAAAGGAAAAAATCGTCATAGTCTGGCATCTGAAGGAAAATTCTTCCAAATAGTTCTTCCATTATTGCAAAGGTGAAATCTATAATGCTGAAAAAAAAAAAAAAAAAAAAAAAAACCCTCCAACTCAAAGATATGTTGCAAAAACATTAAGCTACTCAGTTTCAACTGTAAATAAAATTGTTAATTCTTATTTGAATCTTAAAAAGGCCGAAAAATGTAATGTTCCTTGTCTTTCTCAGCGTCATATTTATGAACATAGAACACGCTGCAGAACTCTTTATGGAAAACATTTATCAGGAGAAAAATGGAAAAATGTCGTAACAATAGATGAAGCTTGGGTATATTTAAGTCATTGAAAAAAAAAAAGATCAATTTATTATCATAAAAGAAGAAAAAAGAATTTTGCTGCATGATTCAAAGAATTAAAAGAAAGTTTTTTAACCCCTTCAGGGGCAATGAATTTAAGTTCATTTAAAATCAAATGCCACCAGAGTCTGAGATCAAGATTAGAATAAAAGTAATAAATGAATGTTTTCAGATAAGGTAAAAAAGTAAAATTTTATATAAAATTTCTGGGATGAATTTTTGCAGTTGAGAACTGAAATTAAGTGGTATAAAATATATAGGGGAAACCCGTGTACCTAGGGCCATCATGTACCTAGGGCCACCCCACTTTATTTAACTAATATTTAATTTTAAATTGTAATACTCAATTGGGCGAGTACCAACACCAATTGCTGCTTTTACAACTACTTTGGTACATTTGAGGAGAAAGTTTTGACAAGTTACATGTAGAAAACGAATTTACATGGTTTGAAGTAAAATTTTGCAGCTCATCTCTTTTGCTATTTTACAAAGGCAAGTCAAATATTTTTCTTTCATTTTTAGTGTATAATGTTGCTTGTTATATTGAGTAATAAATGAGACATTTAATTAGTCCTCTTTGCATGTGGATTTTTTAGTGGAAGGCATTTTGAATGGAGTTACCAAAACTTGTACCTAGGGCCACATAGCTGCCTTGTACCTAGGGCCAGTGTGTTTGGACCTTTTAACACTTTCGTGACCGCATGTTTTTGTCTTTTTGACAGTGAGGTCCGCCTGTGGGCGTTTTTCTCATAAGTTACAATTTTTCAAAACAAAAATTTCCGTATTCACATTTATATTACAAATGGATATGCATTATAATCATACTCTCTCTAATCAAAGTATTTGAATCCACAGTATACTGATTATACAAATATAAATATTGTGTATATTTTTTAGAAACAAATAATATACAAATTGCAAAAGAAACGCCCACTGGTGGAGTTTCATATTTTCAAATGACGTGAATCTACGTCAGCGGTCGCAAAAGTGTTATGAAACACAGTATAGTCTATAGTAACTGGATGCTGGAAAACTCTGGTAAACCAATCACTATATATGACGTTGCTGAAAATGTTGGCAAATCCTATCCGCCTGTAAACATTCTATCAGGCTTTCGTGTATCCGGCATATGGCCAATAAATCAAAACACATTCACTGAGGATGAATATTTAAGTTCAAATGTGACTGAAAGACAAAATCCCTCCATAAATTAAAAAAAAAAAAAAAAAAAAAAAAAAAAAAAAGATTTTCCAGGAAGAAAGTGAACCAACAATGATAGAACTGGATGCCTCTGTTTAGTGTCCTGTTGAAATTTCGTAACCTTCAACATCTAACATCTTTTCGTGTGTCATAGGTGCAAACCTAAGCAAAGTCTTTTCCTATAGGAAAACGTCCCACATCAAAGAAAAGATGTGACCGAAAACAAGAGAGATAAAAAAATACAAGAGACACTGAAGAAAGAAAAAAAAAATTGAAGAAAAAAAACGTTCTGTTAGAATATCCCAAAGAGAAAAAAAGAATGAAAAAATTCGTGTTTCAAATTAAGGCAACAACATGATAATTATTATACGATAAATAAATATATTACTTGATATTGTTTTTATTTATAAAATATATGTCTTTATGCTTATTTTCTATTTATTAGAAAGTGAAATATAAATTTGAGAGAATGGCCCTAGGTACAATGAGGTCTGGCCCCAGGCACTGCTGCCAGATTGAGGGAAATTTTTATTTAACACCCACCACTAAATTTTAATTGAAATGGTTTCCTAATTGTTTCGAAGTATCTTTTACTGAAATTGTCTATGTAATTAGATAACCGATACAAGTAAAATTTAAGGGTGGATGTTGAATAAAAATTTCCCTCAAATCTGGCAGCACTGGCCCCAGGTACAATGAGGGTGTTGTACCTAGGGCCACGAGTGCAGTTTTTTTAAAAACCTTCTATTTGTCGGAATTTATTATTTTAGGTATTTATGTTAATCGCAGTTGGAAGTAATTAGCCCTAAAGATATGCACTTATCAGTTTGATAATTTTAAATAGGTCAAGGGCTCTGTTTTTGAGCATTGAAAAAAGGCGGCCCTAGGTACACGGGTCTCCCCTACCACCGCCCCTGTAAGGGTTAAAAGGATTTATGACTGCCGCTGGTTTTTCATACAAAGGCAAGATAAAAGTAAAAAAAAAAAAAAAAGACAAAAATTTCAAAATTAACTCTAAATACTATCAAGAACATATTTTAACTCCAATTTTTAAATATGAAATTCCAGATCTTTATTCACAATGCCATCAATCCGTTGAACTGCATCAAGACAAAGCAAGCAATCACACATCACAATCCACAATTTCTTTTCTTGAAAAAATAGAACAAGAAACGGGAATTAAAACCATACCCTTCACTGTTATTCCTGCTAAATCTCCTGATGTATCACCGATGAGTTTCTGTGCTTTTGGACTCTTAAAATCTGCATTATCCAAACGCCGACCTAAAACACTTTGTGGACTTTGGAAATCCGTTCAAGGGGAGTGGAACAAAATACCTCTTCCGATATTACATTATTATCATGGGAATTATGATGTAGGATGATAGTTAAAAACAAGGGCTATCAAACTGAACATTTAAAACACGAAATATGAGTGTAATTTTTTCGGTACACTCCATCAAAATCGTCTAAAAAATGTGCGAACACCCTTATAAGTCAGTATCATAATTTCCTTAATAGAGTGGCTTTTACTAAATTTTCTAGAGGTATTGACTTCCACTTCTTTTCCGCTAATTTTCAGATTCCATCGTTTAGTAAGCCTAACTTTAGACAAAGCTCTTTTTAATGACCGAAAATGCGATTGTCCATAGGTGAAACTCAAAGACTTCATAGGAATACGTTGAAAAGGTATATAAAGTCGGCAGCAAAAGTATCCGAGCCCTAGCCAATAATTCTGATATAAAAAAAGTACACTTAAAACTATTCTTCTAAATAAATCCTTGTCGAATCATGTTCTTAGACTAACTAAAAAAATGACTCGACAAGGGTTTATATATATATATATATAAAGCAGTATTAAGTGTACCTTTTTAGACAGGTATTATTGCTAGTGCTCGGATACTTTTGCTGCCGACTGTACGCAATAACTGTACCAATCTAATCAGGCCTTTCTTTGTTACAGTCATTTATGTAAACCCATTATTTAACAACAGTAACCAAGTATTTCCATTCATCTCCTGCTAAATGATTTTCATACAGGGTTCTACAAAGTATTTTTGCGTTGAGCCACATGCCTAGGCAAAAGTATTACTTTATGTTTATAACTTTTTCAAATTGTAAATTTTGACATAATATTTTATTTATTGTTGCTACAGATGTATTTGAAAAATTGTCAATTGATTTTTGAGTCAGTGGATTTTCTCTTGTGACCAGCTATTTACCTTTAGAAATGTTAGAAAGATTGCGTACTTTTTTTACGGGTATTCATTTGAAATTTTCTTATCGTGTAGAATCGCCGTTCCTCTCCCTTTCCGATATTAATAATTTTGTTTATTTTGCAATTAGAAATTTTTATTCCACGCATTTCATAACGTTTTCAAATTATAGTTTAGGATTTTTTTTTTTTTTTTTCCCTTGAAAAGCGCAAAAACACATTCTTTAAGCAACAGCTTCTTTACATGCGACATTTTAAAAGAAGAATAAATTTTTAATTAGAGGGCGATATTTCTCATATCATAAGCTATTGTCTGAAATTTTAATACCAAAAGGTTTGCTTTTATTTTTATTTATTTATATTTTTAATTCTTTATCGAAAAAGTTCTAAAAATGTGTAAATTACCCTGTATTTATATTTTTCATAAAGTACGGTAAATTTCACGCAGATTGAACTGTAAACAAAAATACAACAAACATTTGAAAATAGTTTTAAAAGCAATTTCATAAAAACATTAAAGGATAATTACTTCCTTTTACGAAAGTTACATAAAATTCATATAGGCATTTAAGTTACATGCATTTAAAGAATATTTTCAGTTTTCCCTATTCTTTCCAAATAAGCGTTTGAAAGGAAAATATGATATTTATTTAAATGTTTCTTTAGTTCAAACTTGCAAAACAAAAAATATTAAAATGGAAAAATATTTAATATATATATTTTTTTAAATATGTCCCACTATTATATATAAATATAAATATATAAAACAAGTATCACAAGTTTTTACAAAATTTCAATGCAATTATTTAATATGGATCACAGTTCACCATTCACGGCTATAATTATATAATTATATAAAAATAAGAATTTGTTTTGCTAAAATGAATTGCCCATTGCATAGCTATAGCGCGACGTTAAAATTCACTTCACTATTTTACTGAAATGAATTATAGTAAATGCAACAAATAGATTATAATTTTAAAGTAAAGGATCATTATTTTCGTGACTATCGTACCATTAAAAGAATCCCCCTTTTTTATAATCTAAAAATTTTAAATTTAAATTCGAAGAACCTCTATCATCATATTTTTCATGAGATACTAAATTTAAGAAATTAATAAGTTAAAGCTATTTAATATTTAGTCATATAATGTTATTAGATGATGTACCAAACATTATTTTAATATAAATGAGGTTCGCTGTTGCAAACAAAGGTCTTTTACACTTGGAATGGGAACTCTTTCAGATCCACCTTGAACTGAATTTCGAAAAAGAAGGTAACGACAGATGTCACCAGATGCTATTCTTAGGTTTGATCGTAAACTTTAAACACGTACTTTTGCCGAAAGAGAATGATTTCGGCTATTTAAAATGTCCGCTATCTCTGGGAAGTGGCGTTCTTATCAATTTTGCGGGTTTAATATTCAAGTGGCTGAATATCTTTCTCCCTATTGATTGAAAAATCTACAAACGTATTGATGAGTATCGATTCGTGAAAGAAAAGTTTCCATGTTTATATTTTACTAAATTAAGATAATATAATAGCTTTATATATATATATATATATATATATATAGTTAATTTATCCCATATGTTCAAATTGATGAACACGTTTAATTTTTCTTAACTTTCAAAAACGTTTGTATTTCGGAAAATATGCAAGCAAAACAAAAATTATAAAATAAATAAATGTATAAATGAAACTTTGCATAATACACTACCCATTCCCTACTATTAGCAGCAAAAGTATCTGAGCACTAGCAAAAATTCCTATATAAAAAAATGTACACTTAATACTGTTTTGTTAAATAAATCCTTGTCGAATCGTGTTCTTAGACTGACTAAGAATAGGTGGATGTTTCATTTTACTTTACAAAATTCTATATTACTAATTTACATAGTATGAAAATTACAAGCTGGGTGATATTTGCTATCGTTTATTATTATTCAAAATGTTTAAAAATTTTCAAAAACTTTGCTTTCTTATTAAAGAGTTCAAAAATATAATGGATGATAACTTAGGTTAGCAAAAACCTGCCAATAAATATGGAATTTAGTCTAATGATCGTGAATCATGAAAACTATAGCGCTCAAATCAGCAAAATGTTGATTAATTATTGGATTAATCAGGAATCATTATTAATGCGAAACTACAAGAATCAGCTATTAAAGTTTGATGACTTTTCTTTATAGGAAAATAAAAATTTGGGTCATTTTAAAAATTCTTTCCGAAACTTCACAAAAGTCTTTTCGAACACATTGAATTTCAATCATAAAAGCAAACATTTCCCCCCCCCCCCACACACACACACGCACACAAATAGAGAGGAAAAAGAAAAAAAAGATTTTTGTCTATCAGTAGTGAATATTACACTTACAAGAACTGCTGAAATATATTAGAATAAATGTAAGATAGATATGTATATCATCTATTCTATTCTCTATTTTGTTGCTTATTTAATGACGTTTGCTTAAATTAACGCTAAAAGCGAAGGCAATTTTCAAGAAATATTTATTGAAAATATACAGTGTCATTAGAAATAATATGAAAATAAACTTTTTACGAGAACAATGTATCTTCTTATTAAATTAGAATTTAAACAACATACTTTTAAAGTAACATTTATATTTAATTAGTAAAACGTTTGCAATAGCCTTAAAAAAAAAAAAAAAAAAACTGAAATTAAAAATATACCTTGCATTCAGCAAAATATGCATTTTAATATCAAATCTGCACTTAATTGTAATTTTCATTTCGAATTGAAAACATAAAAATACTTACCACACACACACACACACACACACACACACACACACACAAACAGAAAAAAATAATAAAAAAAAAATAATAAAAAAAAAAGGTGATTATAAAGTTCCCCGTATCCAAATAAGGGGATGTACAAAATTTCAGCATTATGTCATAAAAGAAGTCTTAGAGAAATCGTTAAAGAAATTTATTGTAGAATTTGTCACAGATTAAAATGTATATATATATATATATATTACGGTATCATGGTCTTAACTTGCAATTTGGGAATGATTCCTAAAACGTAATTTGCCAGGTGCTTTTTACCATCAGATAATTTGCCTCAACACATTGGAAAATGGTTTAAGTAAGATTTTTGTCTTTTAACAGCTATGAAATGTTAAATAATACAATGCGAAAATTTTCTAAATCACTGTGTTAGTGTACGGTTATTTTCACTGACTGTAAATTTTTCGTACGGAAGACGTAGAAAAAATTAAATTTTATAATTCTTTAAATTGAATGCCCTAAAAATTCTACTACTTTTTTTTTTCTTTAATTCTGTATTTTCTTACACAACCTTTCAATTTATAATATGTGTCTAAGATCAATATTTAAAACATTAAAACCGAGTTTAAGTTTTTCTAACACATTCTTTAAAATATAATCTATTAATATAGATTAATCTATTAATAAGATACTAGTTGGTACCCGTCAAAACTTGACGGCTTAATAATATTTAAAAGTGCAACTAAAATTCTCTTTTAGCATACCAACCAAGAATCTCACTGTTTGAAACCAACTCTTTAAATGGAGTGGAAGTGGATATATTGTTTTTATGTGGTGGTGTCGATCTATGGCAGTGCTCGACACAAACTCGTTTTTTCAATATAACTAAAGGAATCTTTATATCATTCATTCAAAGAAAAATAAGTTGAACATTTATGAAATATTTATATATTAAATCTTCGTAAATTTTTCACAATTTACATGAGCAACATGTAAAAGTCTATAAATGAATTTAAATTTTAAAGAAAGTATGAAGCATAATCCCGTTTTTTAAACATGCTTTAAATCCTTTCTAGCACTGTGTGACTATACTAACTATTCCCTAATAATACATATCGTTATACCTATTTATTCTTTTTATATTTTATTTTCTGTTTGGAATTTATTTTAAAACAGAATATAACTTGCTAATTCGAATTTTCATTTTTCATATAATTCTCTTTCGAATAAACAGGTGATTAGGTACTTTATTTCTGTTAGCCTGTTAACAAACATATAATCTTTCTTCTAGATATTCGTTATAAAGAGCTTCTCAAAATTACTTGAAATGTTTCAAAGAATGGCAATCCATAGAGAAATATGTGTCAAATAAAACCGTTTCTAAAACTGTTTTTCACTCCTTATAAACTATTCTAAAAATGTTTAAATACAGTAGCTCCAGTCCAATCTTACACCTTAAACTGTAATTATTTATTTTTATATTAATTTAAGTAAGAGAAAGTAATGTGGGTACTAAACCGGATTATTATTTTAATTATTATTTATTTTTATTTTATTTTTCAGTAAGCAATACAACGCAATTTATTTTATGAGTTGTGTTTATATTTGACTAAAGACGTAAGTGTATGAATGGAAATTGTCATGATGACTCGACGAAAGACCGGTTATTGAAACAGTCTGAGCGGAAATTACTAGTCTTCCTATTAGATGAAACCGGTTTTATTTGATTCTTTACTGGTGAATGAAAGATTTTATCGGTCTTTCTAACAATAGAACATATAGTTAAATTAAGCAGTTTTAAAGCAAGCTGAAATACTCTATGCCATAGATTTGATTGCAAAAGTTATATTCGAGAAAATATTAAATGTGAAAATATTAACGATTACTTCTGTAAAAAATTCTGGAGGAAAAAGTTAAATTTACGGCAAAAGAGGTAATTCGTTTATCCCTGGAGCGTTCACAAAAGTCCGCAAGTCAGTTTATCAGCATTTCCTGAAAAGATTCCTTTTGTTCTCTATTTTTTTAGAAAATTTAATGAAAATTTGTTCCAAAACTAGTAAGTGTGTTATAAGTCTTTAAAATTAAAACATGTTTCTTTTCTTTACTACTTTTTTGAAAAACTTTGTGAAAAAACCAAGTGAAATTTCCGAAAAGTATATATTTAAGCACATGATATGCATTGCGTACGTGTTTTATATAACAGTGTCCATAATTAAAGCAACAAGCACACCTTTTACAAAACAGATAGTTTTTATTATTAAAAAAAGTGGGCGGATTTTTTTTTTTTAATCGTTATTATTTACTTAGAAAAAGACTTCCTTAAGTGGGGTGCGGTGAGAGATTTTTAATGCTGGGGACCTAGGTCAAGGGAGGGGAGAATGCCCTCCACGGTAGTCTTTGAGGGAGTTTCTTGACCGTATTCACGTCAGTTTTGCAGAAAACCAGCATAAAATCTAGACGATTGGTCTTTGTGTAATTAGTCGGCCTTAACCAGCTCAACACCACACTAACGAACGACTAGGCTGCCAAGCGCGACCTGGGTTCACATCCAGCACATACTGTTTGCTTTGAAAGTAGAATCTTTCGACCATAGTAGGACACTTCATTCAATAAAATCTTACTATTGTGATACATTTTAGCAGAAACCCGTCTAATGTAATCACATTTTGTACTCTCTTAGAAGAGGAGTAGATGGTGTTTGGATTAAAATCGATTTACTGCACGCTGGCCCTATATCTGGGTGGAATGCCATCCGTGAGGTCTTTTTAAGGGTGTTAGCCCATATTAACGCGATTTTCAGAGAAAATTACGGAAAACTCTGAACGGCTGGGTCTACCAGCGTGACCTGGGATCGAATTCGGAACTTCTTGTCTACCAACTTCGAGAACAACCTCTCTTCTTACGCGTGATTTATTACATATGTAAAGTTTTCAAGTCAGTGTGAAAGTAAGGATGCGTTTAAGAATGGCAAGAAAATTTATCTCATTTTGTATTTTATTGTTTTCTGTAAAAATATGATTTATCTCTTTTTATTTTTTTTTTGTCTCATTTTTTTTTCTTTCTTTCTTGAAATCCTAATACATATATACTATTGAAATTGTATAATTGCATCATAATTATGAAATTTCAATTTAAATAAAACAAAATTAAATTAAATTAAATATTACTAGCTGGAACCCGTCGAATTCGACGATTACTTTATTGACCGTAATGTTTCAAAAATCATCGCATCATTAGTTAAATGTATTTCAAGTTAAAAAATCTAATATAATTTATGACATTTCACGTTAAAAAAAGAAAGTCGGGAAAATGCTTATAAATAGTACTTTCTACAAAGTACTGTCAAAGTGACTCAAAGTGACTCCAAATAAACACTTGCTATCCTTTATTTTCTATTTTGTTTAATACATGTTAGCTGACTACATGTTAGCTGACCCGTCCGACGTTTCCCGGGCCCATGGTAATAACCTTAAATTTGCATGGTTTTACATCTTTAACTCGATTTTGTTTGAATTTCTATTTTTAAATAAAAGAATCGCGAAAAAATATCGGCTTTAACAAAAAAATTACCTCGAACTGAACGAAACTCTGCCTTGTGACCCCGGTGCCTTCGGCATACGCCGGCCGCTAACATAAAAAATATTCCCAAAAATTAACCTGAAACCGAACGAAACCGCCCGGTGTTGCCCGGGCCCATGATACCTTAAATGAACATTAAATTTGTATGATTTTATACCTTTAACTTGCTTGAATTTCTGTTTTTAAATGAAAGCATCACGAAAAAAGTAATCCGCTGTAACAAAACAATTACCTTGAACCGAACGAAACTCTGCCTTGTGACTCCGGTGCCTGCGGCAGCGCATAAGCAGGCCGCTATTAACATTTTAAAAAAATGCCAAAAATTAACCTGGAACCGAATGAACCCGCCCGGCAATGCCCGGGCCCATGATAATAACATTAAATGAACCTTAAATTTGTATGGTTTTATATCTTTAAATCGATTTTGTTTGAATTTCTATTTTTAAATGAAAGCGTCACAAAATAATAATAATAATAATCATATGTAACAACAACAACAACAAAAAAAAAAACCTCAAACAGAACGAAACTCTGCCTCGTGACCCGGTGCCTGCGGCAGCGTATATGCAGGCCACTAATAACATGAAAAAATTCACAAAAATTAACCTTGAACCGAACAAACCTCTGACTCGTGTTACCTCTGCCTGTGGCTGCGTCACCGTATAGAAGGCATGTTACGCACACGCTGCAAAATCCCCTTTCCTCCACCAGGGGGCGCAGTATGTTGTATACGAACATCACCAATCGCCTTGAATTTCTAAGACCTTTCAAATAAGGTGTCACATGGTGTCAACTGAAAAATCTTTTAGTTGCACTTTCCACCACCAGGGGGCACAGCGTGTTCTATACGAACAACACCAACGGTCAGGAAATACCAAGACCTTTTTAAAGTAAGGTTTAACATGATAGGGTCTACTACAAAATCACCTAGTTCCATTTTTAACCACCAGGGGGCGCACTATATTGTATACAAACAACCCCAATCAACAGGAAATTTCAAGACCTTTATCACCAATCGTCTTGAATTTCCAAGACCTTTCAAATAAGGTGTCACATGGTGGTGTCAACTACAAAATCCTTTAGTTGCACTTTCCACCACCAGGAGGCACAGTGTGTTCTGTACGAACATCACCAACGGTCAGGAAATACCAAGACCTATAAAATAAGGTGTAACATGATAGGGCCGACTTCAAAATCACTAGTTCCATTTTTCCCCAACAGGGGACGCCCTAAATTGTATACAAACATCCCCAATCAACATGAAATTTCAAGACCTTTAAAATGAGGTGCTACATGTGTGGGTCTAGAACGGATTTCCCTCTCAAACTAATTTTTCCCCCTTCCCCATCTCCAAATCTACTTTTCCCCTTTTTCCCCCTTTAAATACGAAAATTCCAAAATCGCAGATAATTATTTTTTAGTATTCGAGTCTAGTCCCCCATGTACAATTTCTTCACCGTGAAGTAATTTCGAGCTGAGTTTATCTCACAAACGTGTTTTTAAACCCTGCCCCCCCCCAGGGGGGAACCTTTCGACTTTTTATATTTTTCTCTTTTCATGACACATCTACAGACCTTTTTTTAGACACCTAAACCAAATTTTTACACCTAGCCGTTCTGTTAATTTAGTGGAGACAGACAAAACCACGTTTCAAATTAATATATAGATTCTTTCCTGTTGCCACACTGTAAAAAAGGCACAATAATTAAAAAATAAAATGATAACACGTGAACTTTGTTTTTATAAGGCAATAAAAATTCTAAAAATTCAGATTAACTCGCTGTATTTTTGCATTTCCGAAAATGAAATAAAGAAATAAGAGAAAAAACGGCGAAATAAATAAATATTTTTTCCTGTTGCCACACTGTAAAAAAGGAACAATAATTAAAAAATAAAATGATAACACGTGAACTTTGTTTTTATAAGGCAATAAAAATTCAGATTAACTCGCTGTATTGTTGCATTTCCGAAACTGATGTCATTCTAAAAAAGAAATGTGCATTTTTCATATATTAATTGGGACCGTTCGACTTTTTTTTATTTTTCTCTTTTCATAGCACATCTACAGACCAAGACCTTTTTTTAGACACCTCAACCGAATTTTTACACCTAGCCGTTCTCTCAATATAGTGGAGACAGACAAAAACATGTTTCAAATTAATATATAGATAAGATATAACAGGGGAAAAAGTTAATTTCTCAAAGTCGGTTTGTACTGTTTGAAGCTATAAGGTATTTGTGCGCAAATTTCTCCACAAAAATCCAATTATTTGTTAAAGATAAAGGTATCACATACTTTGTTTTTGTAAGAATCAATTCTGAACGTAAACGTAATAGTATTGTTGCATATATTTGTCTCTCACAATGAATTTTACTACTATAAAAACAAAAATACCTATTTGATCACGTGCCAAGAATCTCGTTCTACTAGCAAGAAATATCTGAATGAAAAACTTAAATGCTATTGGAACTTTATAAAATTTCATATGTTAAACGTATGTTAGGTTTAATCTCAGATCTTATTAAAAATGCATTTAAAAAATAATAATAATTTTAGTTATTATATAATTTTATTTATTATTACATTTTATGAAATGTAACTTATAAGATGACTAACATAAATGTAATTTTAATTATTTCAGAAATAAATTTTCTGATTCGAACATTATCTAAATTTAATGTTTACTTCATCTGAAACGGGAAGTTAACATTTGCTTTAGAAATTAGCTCGTGATCTTTGTTAGAGTGATTAGCATGGCTCATATATTCTAAATAAAGCACCATTTCAAATAAGTTACATTTTGTTAAACCAAAAAGTACTGTGAGAGCGTAAAATAAATTCTTATCATTGAAAGTACTTGTAAATTTGACATTTGGTAGATTTTGTTGAGTATACTTAGTTTTTTCCTTCAATAATAACATTCATTTTTGATTTTTGAAACTGTTACTATAATTTATTGGGTTAAGTTCAATAGTTATTTTTAACACGAAAGAAGTTGCTAACAAGGAGAGGTCACGACGTAGAAAATTCAGATCGGGACGAAATTGCGCAGGATTGTAGTACACTATGAGGGTAACAACATATTAAAGCAGTAGGACCCACTATCCACAAAATTTCGAGAATAAAGCATTTAAAGTTTCAGTAATCTTTAAATACAATTTATTTTGCAAGCGAGTAAGCGCCTGAGTGGCGTGGTCTTAAAGCGCGAGTCTCCCACCCAGATGACTTGGGTTCGAGGCTACCTGCGGGACTACTTTTTTTTTTTTTTTTTTTTTCTTCTGTAACTTTTTATGTAATCTTAACTATTTATTTATTTTACTTCATTTTACAATTCAATTCAAAATTTGAAAATTTTAATAAAAAATTATTTAACTTTCTTGAGTATAAAATAACTTTTTCCATTTTTAATATTTATAACTTAAAAATACAATAAATTTATATAACTTAAAAAATAAATTTTAGTTTTATTTTAACTTTAAAATAAGGTAAAACTAAAGAAACTGTTTTTAATTATTTATCTAAATATTTTATTTCATTTTAGGTATATTTAATTTTATTCTTTAAATTACAAAAAAAAAAAAAAAAAAAAAAAAAGAAAAACAGAGAAATGATGATTTTAATTGCATATATTATTACTATCCAAATTAAATAATTACTTCTCCAATCAATAGTTTCTTAAAAATTATAGTATAGGATTGCTATGCTATTAAATTATTACTGGTAAAGAAATGTTATCTTTAAATGTAGATTTAAAATGTTAATGAACATCGTTTTTTTTTTTTCGATAACGACTTTGTTTTTTTTTCTTATCCTTCTGTGCACAAAATAAAATTCCACCTGCCTTTTATTATTAACAAGCTAGAAGTGTTTACGTAATTTATACACATTCAAACCAAACCAGGAAGCTCAAACCAAGACTTAAGTACACCTGCTAACTATTTTACACTTTGTTTACAGCTTGCTTATTTTTTAATTATTTAAATATTTGTCTGTTTTTCTTCATGTTTCTTATTTAGGGTTTTGTAAAACTAAACTTCATTTTTTAAGTTATGGAAATTTATTGTATTTTTAAGTTATAAATATTAAAAATAGAAAAAGATATTTTATACTCAAGAAAATTAAATAATTTTTTATTAAGATTTTCGAATTTTGAATTGAATTGTAAAATAAAGTAAAATAAATAAAAAGTTAAGATTACATAAAAAGTTACAAAAAAAAAAAAAAAAAAAAAGTGTAGTCCCGCAGGTTAGCCTCGAACCCAAGTCCTCTGGTTGGGAGACTCGCGCTTTAAGATCACGCCACTGAGGCGCTTATTCGTTTGCGAATTAACTGGTATTTAAAGATTACTGAAACTTTAAATGCTTTTTTCTCGAAATTTTGTGGATAGTGGGTCCTACTGCTTTAATATGTTGTTACCCTCATGGTATACTACAATCCTGCGCAATTTCGTCCCGATCTGAATTTTCCATGTCGTGACCTCTCCTTGTAAGATTAATGCTGTAGGACACGCTTATAACGAGCTAACATTTATCAGAATTCGGAATTTAACGAGGAAAATGAAATATTTTACTTGCTTTAATGTTATAAATGCGATGGATTATACTGTTTTAGAGAGTAAATGCTTTAACTTTGCTCGGATTTAACAAGAAAAATAAATGTAGAATCGTTAAATAATTACAAAAATAATAAGATATAAATTTTTAAAAAAAGAAAAAGGAAAAAAAAAATTTCCTAAAATTTTTTCATTAACATCAGAGGAGAAAAAAATTAATGTCCTTTAAAGTTGGATATAATAATGAATATAATCGATGAGCAAATTAATTTTAATGACGATACCTTCTCCACTAAAGATACCGCCGCGGATGGGGTCAAATCCCACAGAAGCAGAAAAATGTAGGTGATTGCAATGACTCGTAGTAGGAAATTATATTTGAAATACCGACAGATGTTTGTGCTTCAGAGTCATTACAAAATCATGAACATTCTATTAAAGTCATAGAAAATACAGATGATGAAACATTTTAATAATTGAGTATTTTACGATGAAAATTAAATGAAGCAAAATTTTGTACAGTCAAACAATCAATTTTCGTTAAATACCCTTTTCAATAAAGACATCAAACAATTCACGTAAGTATTTTTTATGTATGAAATTTTTATACAAGGTGAATTCGAATTTAGCTAGGGATAATATTCATGTAAGTATTGTGCATTTTTTCATATCCTTAATAAAACTATTACCTGTTATATCTATATTTTTTGTACTTGCAGAACATGATGACATTTCATCATCTGTTTTCTTTCATTCTACATTCATTGTGACAATTAAAATTAAATAATTGAAAAGTTTTAATATTTACTGTATATATATATATATATATATATATATATATGATATTATAATATATTTTTTCAGTCAAATAAGTTATATTTATATATATATACATTATTTATTTAACATTATTTAAATTTATATGTTAATCTTAAAATTAAATAATTAAATAATTGAAAAATTTTAATATTTATTACTTATATATTTAAATTTATATGTTTATACGAGCACATATGTAATTAATTAAACACTTATATAATAGTAAATAATAAAAATGTAACGGAGGACTAGCGTTAAAAGCAATAAAATAAAAACTCTGAACAAACACCATAAAATGCAAAAAACTCCTAACATTGTTTCAGGTCGAAAAAAAACAAAAAAAAACACCTTCATCAGACGAACAAAGTAAGTGCGTTTGCTGCAAACAAAGCGGCAACGCTTAAAATTGTTTTCTGTTTTATGCGTAGTAATTTTTTTTTTTTTTTTGCAGAACACGTGCCTCGACCCGAAACAATTGTTGCTAGTTTTTTGCATTTCATGGTGATTATTCATTGTTTTTAATTCATAGCACCCTAATATATTTCTTACTGGTATAAATTTTGAAATCATTCATCAAAAAGGAGTTTAATTACCATAGCAAAAATGTTTTATTTAAAATGTTTCACTATGAAACATTTAATCTATTTTTACTGTTTTCCGTCAACAACCAATCTAGGGCGAAATTCTTCAACTTAAACTGGGACAGAAGAAATACCTGTGCCATTCGTCTAAGGGTCAAATACTCTGAAAAACAATCACAGCATTAAAATAATTACGGAACTTTTCACCTTCAGTTTTGAAAGGAGTAATTAAAGAAATTTAACGTAAAAGTTATCTCACTCGTTTCTGAGACTTTATCGTGAAAAAGTTTGGAAACAAAATTAAATCAACTTATAATACACGTGTGTCAGTACGTGTGATTTAACAGGCTGGGTCCTTTTAATTATGTCATCTTCCCGAATTAAGTTGTCTATGTGTGATATGACTTCACTACTCCTATTGTTAATTACAGAATTAGATTAAATTCTATTTTGAACAAGAATTCGAGACTTTTGCTTTAGACTAAAATAATTGTGTGTTTTAAAATTATTCAGTTCAGTTGCAATAAATTTATATTTTTGTGCGTGGTACTAAATTTCTTATATTTCTGATTCTGAAATTGGTTCGGACCTATTTTTAGTTAATCTTTCTTGTCCCATTCGAGGAAAATAAATTCTACATCTTCAGGTCAAGTTGACTTACAAATTTTATTATTTTATTTTACGTATTTATTTATTTATTTATTTATTATGAAGTTAAGAAATGAAAATTTTAAATTATGATATTTCCTTTAATTTTTCTTAAAACCTAACAGGAAATTTTCTTACATTTTAACTGCAAAAATTTCCCAAATTTTGAATTTATAATAATATCAAAAAAATAATTAGACAATTTTTTTGATGAGAAAAACTTCAGTGGCGAGGCTAAGCATTAATCGGGAGAAAAAGCGTACAGAAAAAATTTCTTGTGGGAGTAATAAAAATTTTGCTAAACCAACCAAATGGTTTTGTTGATAAAGTTTTAACAAATATTTTGTAAAGCAGAATTAAAATATTTTGTTATTTTAACTAAAAAGTTTTATTGATTCAACAAACATTTGTTGAAATCCACAAAATCATTTTGTTGATTTAAACAAACAGTTTTGTTGATTCAGCACATTGCTCGCTCATTGACTGTTGACAGAGGGATCTATGACGTAGCTTACCGGAGGATTCTTCTTTCAACCATATTCTGTTGATCAGTGGACACAAGTTGGTTGGTTAACTGTATAAAATTATTGTTAAAATGACAAATAAACTAAAAATCAGACAACAAAATATTTTTTCAGTGCAAATCCTAGAAAAACAGCAGGGTTAATGATACAATAATTGAAGAGAGACTTTTTTTGTTGTTGTTTGTTTGTTTAATGATTTATCCAAAGGTACGCGTGTAGTGCACAGAATGGTTGGCAAAGATGATCCCTATCATATATAAAATCACCTAACTAACGTATTTATGCTTCCAGCTCACTTAATTGGGCAAATAAAAACTCGTCTAAAATAATAAAAATTCTAAAATAATTTTCTGAAACATTTCTGGATGTTACGTAATTAAACGAAATTTAAATTCAATCCAAGAGTTAATTCAATCCAATATGTTAATTCGTTACCGTCTCAAACGACAATCGACCTCAAAATATATTTCAGTGAAAGTATATAAGTCTCAATTGATCCAAAAATTAATGAATTAATAAATTTAACATATTGCAAATGTTTTGTATGGTCTTGATGTTACGTAACAAAACTAAATATAAATACAATTTTAAAAAAGTACGCTTAATTTAAATTTTTTACAGCTCGATACGATGTTGATCTGATGTCTAAAATGTTAAAAAAATAATTATCGTTTCATACGTTGCAATTACTACCTGTACTTATTTTTTATGTTAAGTGTATCAAGATTATTTTATTAAATATACTTATTGAACGGGAATACTACCTAAAAAACATATATATTCAGTATTTTTTTTTCTGAAATTCATTTGTTGATTCAAAAACGATGTGCAGTAAACGTTTACTTCATTTAAAACCTTCTAATTCAACGTATAAATCTACGACGAATAGTTTTATAAATAGCTAATAACTATCAGAATAGATAAGCTGAATTTTGCATTAAATTTTTTTCTAAAAAAGATAGTGTCTTATTAAAAAAGAACTATTTGGTTTATTAATATGCGAAATTTAGTATAATATTATAAAAAATGCTAAAAGCAATTTTTTTAATGTTTAGATAATAATGATAGATTGGATATTAAACTTATGAAACAGCATGTGAATATGATATAAATATAATGAAAGAAAGTAAATATAGGAAATGCAGAACAGGAAATTTTTATGTAAATAAAATTAGAAAATGCATTTGCACATTAATAGCAGTAAACAGTAATTTACAAATATGTATAGTTAACAAGAAAATTTATTACTCCAATTTGTCAAAAACAATGAGGGAAAAACAGAAATATAACAAAATTACTTATATAAGCTATAGAAAGAAGTCTCTAAAAGAATCTTTCTTTAAGGAAATGACAGTAAAATATAGCTTAAAAACTTTTTTACAATGGTATAATCGATTTTACAATTATAATTTTAATTTTGTTAGAAAGTTTTAAGAAAATATGTGATTTAGATTTATTTATTTATTTTAATTTTTATAAATAGTTTAGTGTTATTCAATCATTACTTGTTATAATTATACATTTTTACGGCATTAATATATTTAATTATAACTCTTATTGCTGAGAAGTGATAATTTCTGAATAACATACGTAATTGTGGCTGCACGACTATAAATGTCATTGTTAATAAAAGAGAATTCGGAGCTCAGACATGCTTTCTTTTACGGAATCGAGGTTATCGACCATCCGAGGACGTTTCTTAGTTTAACTTCTTAATTACTTGAGTGGCGGGAATGGAACAAAGTTATTTATTATAAAAAATGCAGTAGAGTTTGATGAAATATGTCTTATTTTTATCATATATATTATTTGTGTGATTTTATATATTTATTTATCTATAACTGTTAGCTAAGGAATTTTATTTTAGAAACTCGGTACTCTGTTCTTTTATAAACTACTGTATACATCAGACAAAAATAATGAACGCTGCTTCAAATATTAAAATTTACTGCAAGCTAGACCGAAAGACTATGGATTTGGTTTCGCATGTGTCTCTCTGCTGCCCGTATCTGTTTAGCAACTAACTATAACAGTGACATTTCTGTATAGCCTGACATTATTTTATCGAATTTTGATGACGACACAGCTACTTGGATGAGACATATGAATCCACTAAGTGTATTTGAAAAACTATAAAACTATAGATGATGATCAAAACTATAGAAATTTTCATGGTGTGCTTGGTCTGAGCTATATCTCAGATTCTATGGTAGGGAATGACACATAATGTATAAGATGCATATTATACAAAACTGTGATATTTTTATCTTATTGCATTCTATAGCATTCCTTTTGATTACTAATGAAAGAGATATCGTACAAATGGCTAAAATGAACAAATGCACGTTAGAACAAACTCAGAGTTTAGCGTATAGAAATACTTCATCAGTTACGGAAAAATGAAATGGAAACTTTGTGCCAAGAAATTTCAAAGATAACTTATACTTTAGGTTACTTAAAGAAGTTAGATTCTTACAGAAAACATAAACATTCCTGCTAATACTAACTATTTGCACCAATGCGTTTTCTAATCTACCAATATATTAGAAGGATATAAAAGAAATTTTTGTGATGGCTACAGCATACTAGTTTTAAATTTGTAATAGAAGTCTCTGATTCCAGAAATTTGAATTAATTGGTTCAGTTATCAGCAAATAAAGATTTTAATAAAAGCTATCATATAGTGAATAATTTAACATTTTTTTATGTATTTGTACGAGAAAATTTTTATTTTTGATCAAAATTCGTTAAAAATAGATAAGTAAATAATTTTATGTGGCACTCACATAATTTTCTCCCCTAAATACTATAAAGAAAGATTACAGATTAAAGGGTAAAATGAGAATTACTGTATGCGAGTATAGTTTAGAAACAGTTTTTTTAGAGATACGTTTCTGTGGGAGGGGCTTCTGTGAACCTCAACCTTCCGTTTGAATGAAAGATTCTACTCTTCATCATTTGAATAGTATAAAGGCAGATTATCAATTAAGGAATAAAATAAGAAGCACTGTATATGAATATATTTTAGAAACAGTTTTATTTGAGATATATTTTGTGGGAGGGGGCTACCAGTCCTTCAATCCCCCTGTATGTAGTACATTCATAAAAAATTTTAGGCTGTTATTAAATTTACAAGTCGATTTCAAATTATAGAGACAACTTTCAGACACGCCTTTCTTCGAAGCTTATTAATCTTGGTCAAACTTTTATGTGACACCATCATTTAATCTTCAAATTGCCAAATTCAAATTTCCTGCGATTATTTATTTTTAAATGATTCGGATAAAAATAACATATACGCATATCAATTGTTAAAATCTTGATTTTTGTATTCAATGGACCACAAAACGCGTAATTATAGCAAAAAATCAGCGTTGAAAATTGAACTTCTAACAATGCTTTGTCTATAATATGCGTATGAGAAATTAATTATCATTAATAAGCAATTTTCCTGTATTTAGCAAATTTTAATTAAGTAGTTGCATCAATTACATGCAATAAAATACACAATGTACTTAAATTTTGCTTAGTAGGAAAAACACATAATACAACTGGAAATACACTTTCAGAAATTTCCAAGTATAATCTTAGTACATCCAAATTCTGTTGTGTAGTCCTGTAAACGAATGGTGAATGGTTTTAATACCATATCCTAAACATGCATCAATGCATGTAAAAAAAAATGTTTGTTTCATTCTGTTTAATACAGTCTAAACGTGTTTTGTTCTACCTACCAGAAATTTCACACATAAGCGTAATGTATTTGAATTCTTCTGGATCTCTTTGTACTTCCCATTCCACTGAAAAGTTTAGAGTAGCTTCCCTATGTAATAAAGATTTAGAATGCCGAATTTGGACTTCCTGCTAATATATGGGCTTGAGTTATGCTGATAACATACTCACAGACAAAGTGACACATACACATGCACACACAGGTAGACAAAATACTAAACATCTGATTTTAGAATTCATTGGACCTCAAAACGTGTAAATATAACAAAAATTTCAATTTCGAAAATTTGAACCAAAAGCAATATATATATATTTCATTATATGGGTAAGAGAAAGAAAAAAGGATTGAGAAAATTTTTAAACTTATTGCTAATTTGATTTGGGTATATATCGGCAAACAGGTGGTGCTATTCAGCCACACTTTTCATGGTGCGCTTGGTGTGTCTATCTCAGATTCTATGAAACGGAATCACGCTAAACTTGATATGTAAGACACTTATTTTGAAAAAACAGTATGATGTGCTGATATGATATGCCAATATGCTAATGATATATTTTGAAAAATATTTCTAAAATAATTCTTTTATGGAATAACAAAAATACGAAAATGAATTCGAGATACCAGATTGCAGAAATTTTCTATTCTGAAAAAAAGAAAAAAAAAAAATCTGGATTTCGTTACTTTTATTTATTTATTTGTTGTTCTCATTATTATTATTATTATTATTATTCACTGTTTTTCGAAATTATCTGGATATAAAATAGAATGCGTCTCTAAAATTCCACTTAACTAATTTCTCATAATAAAGTCCCGTTATGTGATTTCTTTATTTTTCTTCTACATCTGTTAAGTAAGATTAAAAAACAAACAAAATTTGCATATATGCCAGCCAGCAGTCTTTCACAGAAATCTTTTTATATCGTCTCCCCGTGTTTCCTCAATTTTGTGTGACCTTCTGAAATGCTCCCGTTGTGTTTATTATTATAATTCATTTTGTTATATTCAAACAAAACTCAGACTGATACACATGCCAAGTACTGCATAGCTACATTTTAATTATACAAGAATAGAGCATGTTACGGTTTGTATGCACGCTTTACCAGGGGGGGGGGCAGTTGTAAAGGTTTAACTATTACTAAGGAATAACTGAGATACCTAGATAAAATTTCTGTTTCATATTAATTTGTCCTTATATATAACATATTGTAAAATAAATATACTAATTTTTATATATTTGATTTCAGGATGCTGTAATTATATATTTTTGAAAATCTTCTATTTATTATTGTAATTAATAAAGACTGGTAATAATAATTAATAACACAAAATAGATTAGTCTTAAAATAAAGTGTTCGTTTTGAAGAATGAAGATTTAGAACTCGGTCATATTCAAATATAAGAAAATGCCATTATCGAAAATTATTAATTTTTCATGTAAAACTTCTCTAACTAAATTGATTTTCTCAAACTAATGCCGTTTAATTCTTTTGTTGAAAAGTACGTTTTAAATGCAAGCAACTTGTTTTTGGCGGTTGCTTTTCAAGCTATATATTTAACGTACATGATGTAAGAATTATAATTGATAAAACTATTTTAATTAAAACTTTATGAAAAACAAAGGCTATATTATAGAATTCAGTATATTTATAATTTAAACCTAGTGTTCTAAAGCACAATAGGATTTTTTTTTTTTTTTTTTTAATTATTAATTAGAAATACCTTATCAATGCTGAAACTAAATATCATACTTATCTTAATAGGACTGGATATGGCCACTTTATAAGACTCATTTTAGTAATTGCTCATTTCGAAAATATTTCTGAGCCATCAGAGATAATTTGTTATCTCAATTCTGGAAATTATCTATTTGAACTACACTTATTTGAATAATTTGAACTATCTTTTGGTCCGATTTAAGAAAATGCGTAAGTGAAAGTCCAATATTTAAACATAATTTCCAGGTTCAATATTTTTACGAAAAGAGTTCACCAGAAAATTAATTTTTGAAAGAGTTTTGCTTTATGAAAACATATTTTGAAATATAGAACCACTTCTAATGTAAATTAAATAATTATTAGGATTCAATGTATGTGTAGTGTCTTACAAAGGCAGTCTATGTTATAATTTTGAATTATAAAACTATAAAATGGTACCCAAACATATACATTTGCACACTTTTCTACATATTTTTACTGACTGTATCAATGCTTTTATGGGAAAACTGCACAGATACTTTGTTTTCAAGATACTATAAACATGTACTGTATACCTGTTTTATTAATAATTATTTCTATAAAAAGTTAGAAAAGTTTGATTTCAGCAATTAATTTGAACATATAAATTATGTAAAACAGGTTTTTAAACAATTGCAATAAAATGAACTGAAGTTAACCTCAGGAACAATAAGTAGGCACGAGAGCAGTGTGAAAGAAACAACGCAATGTAGCAAACTGAAAATAGCAATGGTACAAAATCTTGAACACTGAAAAACCTTGAAGTTCATTATTGAGCTATTAACGGTGTTCATCAAACAACGAAAATTGGAAATAGATTTCAGTTTGTTTTAAATGCGTGTATTTCTATTTTCAAAAAGTTATTTTTACCAATATTTCATAAATATCAAAATATATTTGCTCTCCCCCCCCCCTTTAAAAAATATATAAATAAAGAAATAAAGAAATAAATAGAAGAAATAAATTTCGAAAATTATTTTAGGCTACAAGTTTATTGTTCATGTTTCTGATTTTGGCGACACATGTTGATGACTTGGCTCGTCATACTGGAGTGCCCCCTTAATGGTTACGTGCTACTTCCGAGCGTGTGACTTGCGAACCGGGTGCTATTTGCGAACAGATATTACACCTGGCAGCTTATTCCTTCCCCATTTCAAGATAAGGGGGTATCGTGCCAGAGAGCACTGTCATAATTCCCTAATCGATAAAGGGGATTAGCTACTTTTGTTAAAAGCTGCCAGTAAAAAAAGAGCGATTAAGTGGGACTGTGAAAGTTCATCATTCTCATTTATATTTGAGTATGCTCCCTCTTTCGTTCAAGATAAATTGGTATCGAAAGTGAACGAACAGCTTTTAGGCAATCTCTTTTAAATTTCTGCTAAGTGCTAAGATACATGATTATGTTGTGTGGATAAATGTATATGGATGCTTTTAATTTGTATGAAAATACATTGTATGCGTGAATATATATATATATATATATATACATATATTATGAGTGCATGTGAAATTTTTTACACCGTAATAGTGAAATTAGATATTTCAATTATAAAACTATTGTTAAAAAAAAAAAAAAAAATGACTGACATACACTGATTCATAAGGGGGGAAGGCATATCTTTTCTTAATCCCTTTACAGTTGACTAAATACATGCAAGAAAAAAAAATTGTGTCATATTTATTGCTTTTATAAATTATCTGTCGGAAGAAAATAGTGTTATTTGCATATGCATATTGTATAACAGGTCCTCATATATAACGTGTTTTCCTTTTTTTTTTTTTTTTTATACATGTGTGTATTTGCATGTTAATTTTTATTTATTTATACATTATTCTTATTTATTTACATCAAGTTAATTTTTATTTACATCAAGTACTGACTTATCATTACAATAATCATACATTATCAAGGAAGACTTGAATTAATAAATATTTGCATTTAGAAATAAAGCTTTTTACAAGGCAAAATATAATGAAAAATTTATTATGAGTTGTATATTGCTGTTGTTTATATACAATAAACGTAAACAAAATATGACAGAAAACAATAATCACTAGAAAAAGAATGAGCAAAGGCCATACGGCTTATAAAAAAAAATAAGCAAGCGAGAAATATAATTTAATGGGGAATCTTTGAAAGATTTGATTAATTAACATGTTAATTAAATGATCATAATGTAAATGAGATTTTAGACCATCTGCAAGTTCAGAAATATTAAGGATATTAAAAATTGTGTTAGGCAACATGTCATATCGTAAACAATCGTTAAAATGAATTTCAATTTGATTCAATAATTTAACTACTATCTTAAACATCTTAATTAATAGCCTTACTTTTTAAACAATATAATTATTTGGATGTTATTTTAAACTTATGTTATACATGAAATATAATTCTAACCTTTATATTAAAATTAAAATAGTTATTTAAATCCATAGATGTTGCATAATAATGTTAATAATTTATTATTATTGTTATTATTATTTTATGCTGTTATACTTGTTTTATATTTGTTATCAGGGTTGGCAGGTTTTTGAGGCATGACAATTTTTGACGGTTTAAACCATGGTTAAAACCTTCATCTGAAAAACCTCCTTGTCAAAAATTTCAAAAACCTATATTTATAATTTAATTGTCATATAAAAACTTAGTTTAATAAAATATAGTTTATGAAGATTTTTTGAAAAGTAAATAATTGATGTTCTTTGAAAAACACATTGTTACAACATTTTGATTAATGTAAAAAACAAAACTTTAGGCCTTTAAAATTTTATTATGAATTAATTTTATGTTCCTTCTAAATATGCGGTGATACTTTTATACATTTCTACGATATTTATTTGTAACTATGCTTAATATTGTATATGTTAAACATATTAATGTTTTTGGAGAAACATTATTATAAGATTTTGATTAATATAAAAATAAAACTTTAGGCTTCTAAAAATTCATGATTTATAAATCATTGATAGATCATTTTGAATGATAAATCGTTTTATTTGCAATACAACATTGTGTATTTTATATATTTAACCAGAAAAATAAAGCATAGCCTAATATTTTGCATTTAAATATTTTATAGATAAATATAACTTTTTTTTTTTTTTTTTTTTTTTTTAATGACTGTTGATATAGCAAGTTTTTAAGAAAAAGCAATAATTCTGAATGTTAAACAAGCATGAATTGTGTCTGAAATTCTTCTATTTACCTTGAAACAAGAGAAATAAAAACGCTCTCTGGACATGCGTAAATTGTAATAAATTTAATATTTACTCATACAGATTTTTAAAAAATGTATTATTCTAAGCTGTAGGGCCTACTAGCGGCCAAGTGGTTCTACGCTCAAAGCTGGTAGACGTGAGATGCCGGGCTCGATCACAGGGCATGCTCGTCGGCCTAGCCATTAAAAGTTTTTCATGGTTTTCTCAGAAACCCGCATAAATACGGGATAGGACCCTTTAGAAAGACCCCCCACAGAGGGCACTACACCTTAGGCCTAAGACCTTAGAGTAGTCAATCAGCCTTTCTCCCAAAACACCAACCACCAACAGTCCAAGCTATAAGCAGGTACAAATATTTATACAATCAATAATAATCAAGCGATAAAAATTTATTAATAAATGCAGATTATAAATATAATTAATTTCAAATTTATATTTATTTCTGCCCACATATATTATGTTTTACTTTAAGAAAAAAAAAACTCCTGTATTCCTGTGTTTTCATGGCTTATGCTAGAAATCTTAAGTAAATTTGGAATTTTAAAATTTCATAAATATTAATATAAATGTATATATTAATATATTAAGAAAATGTACCTAATTTAATTTTTAAAAATTATGTATATATATTATAATATTTTATTAAATACCTTTTTAAATATTTTTTCTAATTATAATAATCCTTATATTTATATACCGCTATATATATATAAACTTTTAATATTAAATTTATTTTAAAACAGATTCTTTCCCCCCCCCCCATTGAAAAACGAAACATTACCATTAAGTAATCTCAATCAATTAATTAGAAATATATAATTTTTTTATTAATTAAATTGTTTATCTAATCGTTTTAGTTAATTTTTTAAAACTGTTTTTATTTATTTAATTTCATTTTTAATCATTCATAGAATTTTTCTTTTTAATTAAAAATATTTAAAAATTGGTTTTTCAATTAAAAGCTCAAATAGTTCTATTAAGCAAATTAAGTATTAAAAATTTTCACATTTGATAAATAAAGTAGTTTTTAAAATTTTTTTTAAATACTTAGAATATCTATATCTATATCTATATCTATCTATATATATATATACATATACACACACACACGAAGTATTTTGAATACATATTAAAAGCATCCATACACGCATATCAGCGCATATAACGATCAATAATCATGTTTAAAGCACAGGCAAAATTTAAAAGATCTTATCCGCTTATCTATGACCAGAGAGGGGACATACCCAAATAAAAATGAGAAGGGTTGACTTTCAAAGTCCGAATATATCATTTTTCTTCCAGACAACTTCTAACAAAAATAGTTAATCCCTTCATAGATTAGGAGAAGGGAACTGGGCTCTCTGGGAGGGGAAAGAAGAGGAGGGCAAGCTAACAGGTGTTCCATTCGGAAAATACACGATAATCCCCTATTTCGGAAATCGCACGGTCGCAAGTAGCACGACACCTCCTTAATCACTACAGAGAAGAATCGGGACATAATTTGCTCTTTTTCTACGTTATGGAAAATACTTTGTTTGTAAAATGGGAACTTGGAAGCTTTATCAAAAAAAAAAAAAAAAAAAGAAAGAAAAGAAAAGAAAGAAATGTAAAGCTAATACATTTAAACAGGATTAAAACTTGTTTTTCGGCGACCAATTCCTGTTTTAATTTAGAAGGTGCGAAAAAAAATAAATGATTACTAAAACAAAGAAATAAATTAATCTTCTGCATATGTAAAGCTGATTGTTTGTCCGATTTTTAGTTCGCTGTACAAAGCTACACCGTTCAGTCGACCACTACGAAAAACGGTACATTTATTAATCAGGAGCAAATCTATCTAACGCCGTATATTTTAGTTCAATCGGATAATTAGTTCAAAAGGTATTAAATAAAACCCCATTTTAACTTTAAAATGATTAAAAAGAAAGAAAAATTTGATGCCAAAATAAACGAATTAAATGCACGTTTATGTATCTCCCCCCCCCCCCCAACGTAAAATAAAATATTTTTAATTTCGCGTGAATAATAATGAAAGTATTAGGGAAAAAAACTTAGTTACGCTGTTACACTACGAAAATTGGTACACTTGTTAATCAGAAATTCGCGTGTGAATAAATATTTTCATATAGACATTTGGCATTTGCTTGAAATTTTTATTTAATTGTTTTTTTTTTTTTTTTTTTTTTTTTTTTAGAGTAAAAAAATTTTTCGTTTTTATTAATACTTTATGTGTAACTTATGAGGTTCTTTTATCTTTTCTCCTTAATTTTAAGTAGTTATAACTTGAATTTTAATATTTTTATTTACTTTTTTTGTAAATATCAAAAAACTGTAAGGTTTTTTCGTTTGTTTGTTTGTTTTTATGGAATAGCTTTATTATTGGAACCCTTTAGCAAAATTTGAAATTTAGCACTGAAGTAGCTCAGACGTTCTTTGCCAAGGTCTTTAGTTACGCAATTGCGATAGACATTTCATTCATCTCCAAAATGGCCAAAAATATTTAGTCTCCAAGGGTATCCCATACTGAAGCTGTGCCGTTTGAATTTATTTCCTTGTTTATTTGCATTATTTTCTATTAAAAACTTCAGGATTTTTTTTTTTTTTTTTTTTTTTTTTTTAATGCAATTCTCTTTCCATTTTACACCTTTGCTCAGTTCTTTGCTCAGAACACTATAGTGTTTATATATACTTCAGCCTGAGCAACGTCGGATACACCTGCTAATCTTAAATAAAGAAAAGAAAAGTTATAGGTTTTCGAAAATTCAAAGTTTTTTTTTAGTTAATATTTAATAATATTTTTTTAGATTTATTTTCTCAGAATGTCAGCTATTAGAAAGGAAATTTGGGAATTTCGTTCAACAAATTACTTATTTAACTATCCAAAACTATAAACAATCATTTTCTCTCATGGGATAGGAGCACAAAACTTTTAAGATTCATTAGTTCTGTAATATTCAATATATCTTTGTCGACGTTTTCAAGCCTGGAGTTATAAGAAAAACGTGTTTGAGTTTTAAATTATAACTGTATTCGAAAAATTTTAACTTTTTGAAAAATAGTAACTTTCTGGGAATTTTTAAATGTTTACCACGAAATCATCAAGGGATTTTCTTGAAAGTTAAAATTGTTAAAAGCAGTACAAAGGTATTTCCATTTTTCAAACATATGCAGACAACACATACTTAATATTTTTTTAAAAGCTTTATCTTTTATTATTATTCATCGAGTGCAATAACAATAAAACTAATGACCAAACATGTTCGGTTTTTCTTTCAAAAAAATCAATTAAAATTTATTTACTGTGTTTCTTTTATTTTGTATTTTGTATTTTGTATTTTTTTTTTTTTTTTTTTTTTTTTGCTACAATGTTTTTTCCATATTATTACAAAAAATATAATCAAATAACTTAAAAGTAACATATTTAATAATAAACCTACTTTCCGAAAAATAAAACAAGTTTTAAAAACAAATATGAATAACATATTCCGGAATTTTGAAAAGGTTTTCAAGATATTTCATACTCGATATATTCTTTCTGAAATCTTCACGCTAATACTTTATTTAATAATAAAAAATATGTTCTAAATCAAATGTTTCAAAGCGGCAACGCACATTACCACTTTGTTTGCAGCACTCGCGCCTACTTTATTCGCCTGACGGAGGGTCATGTTTTTTTTCAACCCGAAACAATTGTTGCGAGATCTTATATTTTATGATGTTTAGTCTAAGTTTTGTATCAATTATGTATACATAGGGTCACTCCATCGTGACCAACGTAACATTTACAATAAGCTGAGGTAAATATTTTACTTACAGTCACGTTTAAAACTGCATATAAACAGTTCTTTTTTATAATATAATAATACGTTCAAAAATAATAAAAACTGCCTTCAGTATTAAATTTTGAATACATTTCTAATTGTTTTTGATAAAACAAGACTTGTAATCAACGTAACATTGAGGTCGTAAAAGACAAAAAATGGAACGTAAAAGAAAAAAGAAAAAGAAAAAGAATAGCATGACCACATACACACAAAAACAAACTTATATACATAAACATATTCACATATTTCTTTGTGTCTTTCATTAAATTTTCGTAAAAAAGTTTTTAGCTTATATTATTCATTAATTTATGTACTTATTATTATTATTATTATTATTTTGTTATTTTTACCGACATGTCGGGCAAATTAATAATGACGTTTTGGATTCTTTAATCCATTGCTACTACTTGAAACATTTCGATATTTTTCCCTCTTGCAATAATGCTCCCTCGATAACGATGGTTCAGAGGGAAAGTGTTTCAATGTTATTTTCATATTTCCTTATTAACATTTGAATAACCTTCATTTCGTATGTTATTTCGGTTTTATATGTTTGATTTTTGCTTTTGTTACACACATTTTTCAGTTTTTATCTTTTATACACATACGCGCATTATATACATATATTTAAGGAGAGACTATAAAAGGTTAACAGACCAAAAATTAATAAAATAAGTAGTATTAAGACAACAAATTCACATACTCAATGCGCAAGAAATCCACCAAATAGAAGCTATGCAAACGTAATTATAATGTAAAACTTTTGAAAATTAATGCCGGCAGAATACTTAAAAATGAAACCAGGCAGAAAATATTAATCAATCCGAAAAAAAAAATACTAAGGCACAGACACACACACAGACCAACCGCTGGATTCATGGGGTCTCAAAACTTATAAATGAAGAAAAAACACAATTTCGAATATTTGACACACACACACACACACACACACACACACAAAAAAAAAAAAAAAAAAAAAAAAAACTTTCTGTACCATACATGGGTAAGAGAAAGCAAAAAGGGAGGCAGTACATCATTTTGAAACAGAACGCACAAAACAGAAATTAATCGCAGAATACATAAATAAATAAATAAATAAATGTCTTTTCATCAGATCAGATAACGAAAATATGTTATTAATACTTTAGATATATTTATAAGTAATTCATCTATAAAATACATATTCAAACATATGTACTAGATTAAAACGTATTCACAGGTACATATATGTAACTACATACAGGCGGATATATTGATTATGCATTATACACGATACTTTCCATTTTAACTATCAAAGTTCACGTAAATTACTTTCTTTGCATATTTACATATGATCCTTCAAGTCATCACCTCTGAGATTTCTTTTGTTTTCGTTATTAATTGCTACAGTTTGTCAGACATAGTTCAAAATTCGATTCAAGCCACACATTTAATCTCCCTTTTAAATATAAGTTCTACATAAGCATAATAAAATGGATGATTTATGGTTTTTTATTAAGATTTTATCAGTTATTTGATACTTCTGGCTAAAAAAAGAAAATGATTTATACGTGCGAAGGTAAATCACATAGACATCTTCTCCATTTACCTTATATAAGTATCATTTTGACTTCAGTATGTTTAAAAGTGAAAAGTGAGAGGCGAAATGAGATGAAGAATATTTCAAAAGACGGATGTGGAATAGAAATCACTAGAAAATAAATTTATATACATCACCAATAAAAAAATTGCTATTGCTCATAGAAATAGCTGTAGTTGGTGGTTTAAAAAGAATAAGAAGGAAATTTAGACGTGATACAGCTCAGTTTTCCTGAGCTATATCAGGATTAAAATCTCAAAATTGACATCCACTCCGATTTCAAAATTTTTTACGTAATGATTTTTTTTTTTTTTTTTTTTGATGATGATTTTTTCTTGTATTAAAACAAATTTAGTGTAATGTATTTGTTATAAATAAATTTCCCGCTCTTACTAAAAAAAAAAAAAAAAAAAAAAAACTGCCAACTTAGGCTAATTTATCTGAAAACAATAATATTAGAAATTTGGTGCAAAGTGTAACAATTTTAATAGCACTTGCGACTAAAGCTTGATTATAACACAAATTTTATTTTTAACAGTAAAATAACGAAAAATTTCATTGTGAAAAAATGACAATTGTAGATAACTGTTAAATTATTAATTGTAATTATTATTGTTATTTTGTATTTAGGAACTTCTTCGCCAAGGACAATCAGCACGAAGGCTTCGACAACACATGCAGCACAAGAAAAAGGTGAAGCAGTTTTTACAAAAAAGGATTCAAGAACAGATTGAACAGCGTAATCAAAATCCAACAGTGTACACGTAGATTTTTTTACAAGTCATTCCTTAACCAAAAAGTACCTTTTATTATTTTAATGTACCAGTTTCCTGCCTTGCACGTGCAATAAAATATAGTTAAGCCTGTCGAATAAGTTATTTTATTTTGTAGTCTTTTTCAACACGCAATCAATATATTTTCTAACAGAATACTTACTTTACTAATATAGGGTATTTTCACCAGCATTCATATTAAAAAGTTTTAAAATATGTTTAATACTTATTAATATGAATACTTATTAATGCATTAGAGATAGGAAAAATATTTTTGTTAAGAATTATAAAATATATAGATGGCTATACAAATGAAAAGCTCCATGTCTATCTTACATCTTAAAGTGGTCAAAATACTATAATTATTTCTATATCTTCACAAACCCATATCCTTGATAGGACATATCCTAATGATTATTAATTAGAACATATTTAGTCCTTATATTTTCAGCCTCTTTGTGTGGCTTAATACTTTTATTTTATATATTTAATGAGGGAAAGTATAAAGTTGGATATTAATATTTTATTATAGGGTTCAGTTATACACTGAAAATTAACTATATGTAGCAAATTTTATATTTATTTTTATGTTTAACTACATTTCGAAACTGTTTAATTAATTAATAAGGAATGAATTAAAGAATTATTAACAATTTTATATTCCATTTTCTTTTTCCTCTTCTCCTCATTTGTCTGTCTGTCTCTCATTTAAGAAAAAAGTCTGTCTGTCTCCCTTTTTTTCCTCGATGTCTGACACATATCGCAACAACCTTTTCTGTGCTTTAAATTTCATGAGACTTTCTCGAACAACCGCAAATCCCAATAATGATACCGAAAAACATAGAAAAAAAAATCAATATTAACAAAAAATATAAACCATTCAACATACAAACATTAAGAAATATTTTACAACATTACGATACATAATTCTAGAAAAGCTAGATCTGTAATATTAATAGTAATAAAAGTAAAAGCTCAAAAGAAGTTCGTCTCTGAATATCTAACAATCACAAATCACTGATCCAAAATTGTGCTACAAATATTACGAAAGCACAGTACTGCTTTATGTAGAACATAAAGAATCTCAGATACACATGAGTCTCTAAACATTGCAGCAACGAATAATTAAAAATTCGCCATTAAGTGTTTTATTTCTGTAGAGATATACACTTACTGTTTACAAATATAACTTTTTTTTTTCTCTTTTTTGTTAAAACCAGCTGTTTGGTTAAATTCTATACAAAATAACTATTCAAGTAAATACTATCCACAGATAATACTTTTGTATATGATTTTGTTTTCCTTGAGCCCTCTATACTATTTTCCAGATACAAATCATATTCAAAATATTAGAATAATTGAGAAAAAGTAATAAGAAAGAAGTTATTTTCCATTTATTTATTTTTGATACTAACAAGGACACATTTAAAAGGTGTCGTCTTCAAAAAATATTGAAAGAAATACATGTGATTCTACTCCTCATAAAACACCAGAAAGTGAAATAATTATCGGCTGAAATAAATTACAGCGACCACATAAAATTGCGATTTAGCGCTGTTAGGCGATAGGTTTGCTAGCACCGAGATTTCTGTGTATGAACAAAACCGTGTTTTGTTTCTCCGCCAAGTACTCAAAATCAATCGCCTAACATTGTGAAATCGCCAAATATGCTTAATTTTGATAATTTTTTGTGGTCCCTGTAATTCATTTTAGCCGATAATTTTTTCACTTTCTGGTGTTTTATGAAGAGTAGAACCACATATATTCTTTTCAATATTTTTTGAAGACGACACCTTTTGAATGTTTCCTTGTAAGTAAATCTGGAATTTTTAGATAAGATTTTAACATTTACAAAATATAAAATACAATAAATTAAGTATACAATTGCTTTCTGAAACACACACAAAATATTAGAATAAAATTTAGATTGGTTCAAAATGTTATAATATTTTATTTTACGCAAAAATATTACCTTATGAATATGAAGTAAATGGTAGTTAATATTTTGTAGCCTCCCTTTAGCTTTAATAACAGCGTACAATCGATCTCATACTATATACAAAGTGTTTACAAACATTTCTATCAATATTAGCCCAAATGGGCTTTATACGTGCCACTAACTCAGTTTTACTTGAAGGAGGATTTTTTTGGAGTTTTTTCTTCATTATACCCCATAAGTTTTCGATGGGATTAATGTCTGGGGAGTTTGGTGGCCAAGGAAGTACCTTAATGTTGCACTGGCGGAACCAATTATTAGTTGACACCGAGGTATGCGGTGACGCTAAATCTTGTTGAAAGATGAAATCATCTTCAAATAAATCTTCTGATGATGGGATCATGTAATATTCCAAAAATTCTTGATATATCTGAGAGTTAACCTTTTCGTAGACGATGCATAACTTTCCAGGTCCTTCTGCACTCATGCAACCCCAAACCATGACACTAGCAGCAAATTTTATCGAACGTTTAAGGCATTCTTTATCAAATGCTTCTTGCTTCATTCTCCAAACTTGAATACCTTGATTACCATATGAAACACAAAACATACTTTCATCACTAAATAATATTTTTTTCCCAATCTTCCTCGCTCCATAAACGTCTTGATTTACACCAGTTCAATCTTATACGCTTTTGTTTTGTAGTCATGAGAGGTTTTGTTTTCGATACACGAGATTCAAACTTAAATTTATGGAGACGTCTCAATGTTGTCGATGTAGAAACTTCAACTCCTACTTCTTTCCATTTTCGGTGCAAGAATCGCACACTTTTAACACGGTTTTCTTAACTATATGCTTCAGTTTCATGTCATCTCTAGCAAATGTTTTTGATTTTAAGCCGCCATTTCGGAGATTAATTTGAAACTTTCCATTTCTTGAATATTGTATTAGTATTTTACTAACGCTTGATTGCGAACGATGTAAATAATTCGCTATATAACATTGATTTTTACCGTGCCGATACAAATCAACCATACGAAGTTTAACAGATTCACTCACACAGCCCATTTTAAGACGAAAAAGCAAACAAACTGCAAAAAGAATACTGATTTTAAATGAAATCGTCTGAAATTATCAATGATGCCACCAGTTATGAATTGACAATAATTAAAGGAGAATTAATGTGAAATATTCTAATATTTTGAATCACTTGAATAAATATTCTAATATTTTGACTTTTCAAAATAAGTTTTTTTTTCAATTAATCTTTTCAAAAATGATATTAATTTTAAGATAATAAATAAGTTTAATCAACAATAAGTTTTTAATAAAAAAAATCGTTTGCATATTTGCGTTAAAAGACATTAAATTACCAAACGATATTTTCAATTTGTGAAAAAATGTAATTATTCTAATATTTTGAATATCAGCTGTACCAAAAATATCTCTAAAAATTTTTACTTCATCTGGAAATGCTTAACATAATTTAAAACTCACTGCCAGTAATTACACATTTGACTTTTTAAGTAACTCTGTATATAACATGCAAATCAGGTTTAAAACATGATACCGATATTTCTGATCGTATATAACCAAGACCATGACCAAGGGGATTATGGAAGTATTCCCCCTCCTCCTTTCACAGAAAATTTTGCAAATTTGGGGAAATGTTTCGAGCTATGCATCATTTTCGAGGCTGAATATTATGTATTAAAGCTTCAACCCCGTTCGAAATTTTTTTCTAGCTACAATTTTGTATGCTGTATACCCGTTATCTGTGATAGCCGGATAATGGAAGTAAAAGTTATTCTAAAATGATATTGTCGCATGAATATAACTTTTCTTTTTGAAAAGGTGAAGATGGAAATGGTAAAATCCAAATAATCGGATCGATCCAAAACAATTAGATTAAACAGAGATTTTATAAAAATCAATGTAATAATAATAATAATAATAATAACAATAATAATAATAAAAAATGTATAAAGAAAATTTTGTGTATAATTTAAAAAAAAAAAAAAAAAAAAAAAATCGTGGAACTGAAGAGTCTTTGCATATTGCTGTTTCCCGCACTTCCTTTTTTAAATGTTCCATGAAAATTACGTGTTTTCTTTTACAAATCTTAAAATATTTGCTCTGTAATTTATTTTCTGTTTATTTTGTGCTTTTCTTTACATTGCTTTTTATCATCTTGAACTTAGAACATTGTCTTTTCTGTTTATAATAGAAAATATCCGACTAAAAACTTTTTTTTTTGTAAATTTAATTTTTAATATGAAAGTAACTTAATATTATTTGAATAACACAGACTGAGTTGTCGCCTTCCTGATAATTCTGTTTGCAGTGCGTATCGGTTATTTATCATTTCGTATTTACTTTTAGATGCATTTCACCTTTAGTCGTAACCATATACTTTATCTTTGGCAATACAAAGATAGTCAAAAAAAAATTATAATGTTATGTTTCTTTCTTTCTTTTCTCTTTTATCTCTCTCTAACTCTCTCTCTAATTTTTCCGGACCAAATAATTAAAAAAGGCTGTTGCTAAGATTATTAAAAAATTCGAATTCATAATTGTTGTTTTTTACTACTATTACACTTTTAAATTTTGTTCAGAAATTTTGTATCGAAGTCATTACATTTGATATTTTTAAGCCACAGATTTTATTATTTTACATATAGTATTTATTAAACTTATTGTTGTTATAATAATTTTGCACACTTCAATCTAGTCAAAGTTCTTGATGCACATTTTTGTAATAAAAACAACAACAATTAACTGAATATTTAGAATACCAATGCTTATAGAATGACCGTCTTCATCTAAAAGGATTCAGAATATTTTTAAATATATTCTCCATATTGCTCGCATCTTTTGTATGTTTTTCAATTCGTGATATGTATTTTTATTAGGAAAGTTATTAATCGATTGTAGTAAGTTAATGATAATGAGGGAAAAAAAGAAATATTCTGTTTAACTCATTTATAAAAATTTTTTACACGATTTTTTTTTTTTTTTTTTTTTTAATCTGTTACAGAAAACTGTTTCGCTTAAAGAAAATCTATTAATTTTAGTAAATATGATATCGAAATACATGACTATTCCCAGTAACTTGTTTTTGTATTAGTTCGTTCTGTAATAATTATAAAGTTTTTCAATAATTAATACCTAAATGTTAATAAATAATTTTTATATTAGCTCCTTCTGTATTATTTATAAAGCTTTTCAATAATTAATACCTAAATATTTATAAATAATAACTATAGAAAAATACTTTAACTATATAAATATGGTGTTAGCAGAATAGTTGAAAATTCAACATCTTTCATCTAACAAATGCCCTTTCTCAGTAAATGTATTCTATAATTTTAATAATAAGCGTAATTATTTAAAAAAAAAAAAAAAAAAAAAAAAAAAAAAAAAACTAATTATTTAAATGAAACAGGTTATTTTTTAAATAATCGCTAAAGACTGCTAGTTTAAAACGTATCATCTAAGATACTATTTGCATATATTAATGCATTTATATTCTTTTTTAAATCCGGAAAGTAAATTAATTGAATATATATATATATATATATATATATATATATATATATATATATATATATATATATATATATATATATATATATATTATTTATATGGTATCTATTTCTTAATTCCAATATCGTATAATTCACAAACTGCAATTTCAATAGCAATTTTATCAGCGCGAATTTTATTTTATAATTTCATGAAATTGTCGGTAGCATTTAGAACCTTTGCAGCCGTTGGTGACTTTGGATACATTTATTGGAAATTTCTTAAGTCCAGGTGGTAAGTTTATCGTGTTATCTTTGAAGATTCAAAGTCACCCATTACTTCCCCATCTGAAATTTAAAGCACATTTACTTTCATTTACTCATTTACCCATTTCCTTAATTCCAATGTCTCTATGCACTGTTTTTATAACACAGTTAGTGGGTCTTTTTTATAAAATTATTTTTACCATTTTTCTTAACTTACATAATATTTTCTTGGTAATAAAATACAATTAACCTAATGTCCTTTCAATATGTAACCATAATACATATAATATGCAAAATGGAAAAAGAATAGTCAAAGCTAACGTCAGTACATTTAAAGATTAAGATAATAATATCGATAAAACAAGTTCATATTCTTAGTAATCCAGTTAATTTAGAAATCTAACAGAAGGTTTATGGTTAAATTAGTTTTCTGTATAAGATATTTTGATGAAACGTTCGACGCAGTTAAAAGAAAACTCGATAAAGTAAAAGGTTTTACCATTTTAATTTAACACATATACACATATATAGAGAGAGGAGCATTTATATATATATATATATATTTATATTTATATACTTTTTTATTTTATTTTATTTATTTATTTATTTTTATTTTTATTTATTTATTTATTTATTTATTTTATTTATTTATTTATTTATTTATTTTATTTATTTATTTATTTATTTATTTATTTTTTGTAACAAAGTTTTATTAATCCTGGCTCATATAAAATAAAGAAAAAAGTGACTTTATTTTCTAATTGATATTTTGAGCTTGTGATTTATTTTGCCTCTTAATAAGCGCGGAAGTTCCTCTAGCAAAAATGACGCCAGGCTAAGCATCAAGTATTTCCATTTTCATTCATGATATTCGATGTTTTTACAATGTTTGTGCCACTGCCACTGAAACTTATTGTCACGATACTATAATTACGTCACTGTCATTGGCAATCATATGCATTGCGAATAAAATCCTATAAATAGATTTTCGTGATTATTGTACATTTCGACAGCTGACGGAACAATAAAAGGAGCAATGTCTGATTCAATTTTCCTTCCTTTTTATTTCTTAATATTTTTACATTTTATTTTGTCTTTATTCTCTGTCATTTTTCATAATGTTATACATAAGCATTTCTTTTAAGGAGAAAAGAAAGAAAATAATAACCATTGTCTTCATAAAATATTGAGAAAAATATGTGAGGGTTTTTTTTTTTTTTTTTTTTTTTTTGGATAAAGTATAAATAAATACAAATGTTCAAGAAATCCCAAAATCTAGTTTCACTGATGCAGCACAGTTCTTTGCGTCATTCCTTAATCATATCTACTCTTCAGTAAATCTAAAATAAATTTAAAATGGTAAAAAGGTATCAGACTTTTTCCTTTAAGTCTTGATTTAACCCTTTGACGAGCATGGTAATTACGCTCCTTTAAATCAGACTGTCACCAGAATTTACAATATATATATATATAGAAGGAAATGACTCTTTCTGTAAGTTATAAAAGAAAAATTTTGTTAAAAAAAAATTCCGAAATGAGTTTTGCAGTTGAGACTTAATAAATGCGTCCTCGCGGCGAGGACACCGCGCGTTAAGGAGTTAATATATTTTATATGCAACTAATTATTCCACATAACTATAATTAATATGCACAGAAAAATTTGTTTGAGGCTATTAAAATGTAGGCAAATAATCTTGCGATTATGTGACATAATTTTGCTTTAAACTCTAAAAGAGAAATTCGTTTCGGGTTGGACTGGGAAAGGTGCTCACTCTACGGTCATAATTTTCACATTAAGACACATTACATCGGAATTAACTATTTAATGCTCCCTACACATTTTCTTTCAAAAACTGCTAAACGAATTTAAAAATGGTTATTAGACATATAGTTCATTATAAATATTTAAAAAGGAAAAATATGGCATTTTTAATTTTCGAGTAATTTTTGGTTTGAAATATGTAAATGGTAAATTAAATTCAAAAAATGATTAATTTAATGAATAAATAATTTTGTAAGTAAGCATTATAAATTGTAAAAACTTACAGCAGCTGTTTTAGGTCAAAAGAACAACATGCTCCTTTATCATGTGAAATATCTACGCACCAGTGCCTCATCAAAGCATCAAGGAGCACTCGCGCCTAATAAGAAATTTAAAGAGACTTCTACATGTTGCTCCCTCTGAAACATCATTTGTTAAATTTCGGAGTAGCTCTGCTATCTACCAAACAGAGAATGAACAATATTTAAAAATCGATTAAAACAAGATCTTAAAAAAATGTTGAAAAATCCTTGAATAAAAAAATTAAGTAATTTTAAGCCTTGGGTTTTGGTTCAAAATCAGTGAACATTAAAGGGTTAAAGTGGATTCCGAACTACTTCGAATATCCATGTCTGCGGGGTATCGAACCTGGTGCTTTAACATGGGAACTGAAGGCCAGTACACAACCCATTCCGCTACCAGATAGGCAACTCTTTATCGGAAAATATTTCCTTGATATTTTTTTACACATTAATATGGAAATTCTTTCTAAAAAATTCGATGTTAGAAATATTCTGATTATTGAAAATAATGTATACTTTGTTATAAAATTAAGAACAATTAAAAACTTGGTAAAAAAATTTTCATGCAAGTTTAGTTATAAACAATTTGAGAAATGCAGAAAATAATAATAAATTATAACTCACAATATTAATCTCTTTTGCTTTTCGTGTTTATATATTTAAAAGGTTACTGTATGTAACAGTCTATTAGGCTTTTTAAAACTTTCCAACAAAGATGAAAAGTGTTTATGACTTCGGTTTGTCTGACTGTCTGTTAATCTGTCTGTCTGTCCATCTCCCCGCGCTTTAACTCTCGTAAATAATTCGTGGAATTTCTTGAAACTGATATATGTTGTTCAAATTAACTATGGGATGTTTCTTTTTCAAAATGGAATAAATATCATCTCTGGTTTGTGTGCAGGTACACCCGAAAGAATACCCATTGCTTTCTGTGAGAGGTATTTCTATAAACCATATTTTAATGCCTATATTTCAAACAGATCATAATGAAATTGAAATTTAGTATTCGTGTAAACAAAAAAAAAAAAAAAAAAAAAAAAATCAATCATTCTATATATAAATGGCTAAGAGAGTTTTCTTCCTGTTTTGTCTGTGTGTTGACGCAAGCTGATTGGCTAAGAGAGATTTTCTTGTGTTTGTCTGCGTGTTGACACAAGTTGCCACCAGCTTTTCATACTTTAGTTAATTAAAAAAACAATCTAATTATCCGATCAATAAATTAATAGAACCGACGGATCCAGAAAAAATGTCCCTTTCATTTGGTACCTTATTTGTAACGAAATTTAGATTAGATTTTTAAAAATTAATTAAAATGTGAAAATAATAACCTTCTAATTTCTGATAAAAAAAAAAGCCATTTAAATTTTAACATTTTATCCATAATTTAATTGTTGCCAATTTTTTTTTCGACAAAATAATAATAATAATAATTTAAAAAAAAACCGTACATTTATTTAAAATGAGGAAAATAAATCAGAAAGATTAGAAAATAAATTAGAAATATCACTCGCATCGTTACAAATAAGACACCAAATGAAAGGGAAAATTTTTGTAAATCCGATGCATTAAACAGCTTATCAATCGGATGATTAGTTTTTTCTTAATTAATTAAAATGTGAAAATAAAAACCTTCTAATTTCTGATAAATAAGACATTTAAATTTTAAAATTTTATCCATAATTTAATTGTTGCCATTTTTTTTCGACAAAATAATAATAATATTTAAAAAAAAAAAAAAAAAAAAAAAAAAAAAAAACCGTACACTTATTTAAAATGAGGAAAATAAATCAGAAAGATTAGAAAATAAATTAGAATTATCAGTCGCATCGTTACAAATAAGATCCGCGATTGTAATGAAATGCTCGCCCTCTGGTGGACTAAGGGAAATTACAATAAACATGCTTTAATTCGAATTCCATCAAGCCGCCATTGCTAGCCGATGGTTAGTTTCACATATATTTATTGAATAAAAATGAATAAATCCGGTAAAAAAGATAACACATACTGTTGTGTGCTCCAGTGTAACTCCAAAACACCAAGAAATCCAGAATTAAGCTTCCATTTATTTCCAAATGACACATTTAAAATTTCAGTTGCTTCGGCTAATGGAAGTAAAGAATTAATCAGATGATTTGAAACTAATATTTGTTCAGCTTCAGTTAAATATCTACTTTCGATCGAACTTTGAATAAACTGAAATATTTTTTTCCAAAAGCAATCAATTTTCCATGATGTAATGGCGGAGAAATTATAGTACGAATATTAAGTAGAATAACAAAAAGAACAAAAATAGATACACGTGGCTGTAATATTTACAAACAACAAGAGCTGAAAAAGCGCCATCTATCGATCATTACAAACGCGGATAGCAAATGAAAGGGAAAAATTTTTTTTTAATCCGACGCATTAAACAGCTTATCAATCGGACAATTAGATTTTTTTAAATTAACTAAAGTATGAATTTTAGGTGGCAACAGCAGAAGATTGTATGGAAACCGTTAGGAGAAAAAAAATGAAAAATCTGCTTCACATTAAGTCACATGATTTTTAAAAGGGATTAAAAATTGCAGTTTTCAAATTCTTTTAAATTTTCTCTCACGAACACAAAAATATAATATACAGCCTGTACCCCACAAGACCAACTTGCATTTCAAATTTCATCAATTATTTTGGTTAATAAACAAAAGTTATTATTTTTTTTTTTTCAAATTAAGTTTTATTCTATTTTCGAAAAGATTTATGTGATCATAGATATAATATATATAGATCTATCATCCCCATATTATCGTGCAAAGATTTTTGATGCCGAAAAAAAAGCTTTGGAATCAGCCATTAAGTGGTATTGAAGGGGGAAAAAAAAAAAAAAAAAGAAGAATGAATTTGAAACTATATCTGGGGCTTTTCATTCACCTTTAGTAAATAAATTATTCATGAATTTTATTTGCTAAAACATTCGTGCATATTCCCGTGTGTATTCACTCGTGGAAAGACTGCCATATTTTGGTAAAATCGCCGTCTTTTCCCGAGTGAAAAGGAATCACTTTTTTGTCCCCAATGATCAATCTATATATTATTACTATATCTATGTATGTGATACGATAGATTAATAATTTGGGTTTTAAAAAAATTTTTAAATAGATTATTTAATCTCTATGAACCATATTTTTATTTTATCAGCTTCATTAACAGATCCTGCTGGGCGATTTTTTAAATTTTGGTGTTGAAGTACACCGAATGTTTTTCGACAAGAAGTTTAATATAGCAACAGCCATTTTAATCTAAGTAGCGCATCACATATATAAAAACATAAATGATCTATTTTTACACAAAATTTACAGAACAAATGCAGTTTTAAAGATAGGAAATTTATTTCAACAAGCACTATTTTAAACCTAAAAAGCATTAAAAATATAAGCAGAATATAAAGGATTCTTATGTATGAACAAAAAAGAGTATGATAAAATTATTAGCAAAATAGTCTTCCCCTTTTCATACAAAAAAAAAAAAAAAAAAAAAAAAAAAAAAAAAAAAAAATTCCATCGCTAATATGGCGACAAAAATTCAAAAGCCGCCAATGGAGCGACATAATAAAGTTGTGTAACACGATAATGTTTACCTATTTATTTATTTTTTTATATAATAATCACTATGCTAATTTATCATACAAACAAATGAACCTCTGTGTGTTACTGCACTCTCACGCTGTCGAACAGAAATATTTGAAAAATTCAAATTAATATTTAAATAAATAAATAAAAATATGTTTAATGGGAAATATATATAAGCATAAAAAGATTGTCTAAAATACGGCAGAAATAGCGCTCATAGCATATTGTTACAAGGGATTAAGTCTTATTGTTACAATGGATTAAGTCTAAAATGGTGACAAAAATTCAAAAGCCGCCAAAGAGAACAATATTATGGCTGTACTATCAGGTTTACAACCCATGAATTATATATAAACACAAAAAATTAATTGTCTCATGCGACAGACGTAGCCGGTCACAGCATATTGTAATATTTGGCGTGAAATTGCTGTCATTTAATGGTTGATTGGATAAACAAAAAAAAACATATGAAATAACGTAAAAGCAAATATTATGTTGTCTAAACCCAGTTACGTTTGAGTCCAGTCCGAGTTACATGTGAACAACACTATACGTGTTGTTCACATGTAACTGGGATTCAAATATAAAAGGGAAACTCCAATTTTTTCGATACTATCTATTTCGAAACTGTTATATAATCAGCACCTAAATGGAAGCTCATTGGTAAACTATTGTCGCAGGTAATAGGGACAAGCGCCCGAGTTGCAGTTGATGACCAAATCGCTGCTGAATGCAGCAGGGACCTGGAGCGAGCTTTTGAACAATTTCAGTAATTTATTTTATTTTATTTTTATAAAGCTATATAGAAACGAGTTTCCTTTAAATTTAGTGGCCAGCGAAGCGGGCAAAGCCTGCTAGTATATTTTATATGCAACTAATTATTCCACATAACTATAATTAATATGCACAGAAAAATTTGTTTGAGGCTATTAAAATGTAGGCAAATAATCTTGCGATTATGTGACATAATTTTGCTTTAAACTCTAAAAGAGAAATTAGTTTCGGGTTGGATTGGGAAAGGTGCTCACACTACGGTCATAATTTTCACATTAAGACACATTACATCGGAATTAACTCTTTAATGCTCACGACACATTTTCTTTCAAAAACTGCTAAACGAATTTAAAAATGGTTATTAGACATATAGTTCATTATAAATATTTAAAAAGGAAAAATATAGCATTTTTAATTTTCGAGAAATTTTTCGTTTGAAATATGTATATGGTAAATTAAATTCAAAAAATGATTAATTTAATGAATAAATAATTTTGTAAGTAAGCATTATAAATTGTAAAAACTTACAGCAGCTGTTTTAGGTCAAAAGAACAACATGCTCCTTTATCCTGTGAAATATCTAGGCACCAGTGCCTCATCAAAGCAGCAAGGAGCACTCGCGCCTAATAAGAAATTTAAAGTGACTTCTACATGTTGCTCCCTCTGAAACATCATTTGTTAAATTTCGGAGTAGTTCTTCTATCTACCAAACAGAGAATGAACAATATTTAAAAATCGATTAAAACAAGATCTTAAAAAAATGTTGAAAAATCCTTGAATAAAAAAATTAAGTAATTTTAAGCCTTGGGTTTCGGTTCAAAATCAGTGAACATTAAAGGGTTAAAGTGGATTCCGAACTACTTCGAATATCCATGTCTGCGGGGTATCGCACCTGGTGCTTTAACATGGGAACTGAAAGCCAGAACACAACCCATTCCGCTACCAGATAGGCAACTCTTTATCGGAAAATATTTCCTTGATATTTTTTTACACATTAATATGGAAATTCTTTCTAAAAAATTCGATGTTAGAAATATTCTGATTATTGAAAATAATCTATGCTTTGTTGTAAAATTAAGAACAATTAAAAACTTGGTAAAAAAAAAAATATGCAAGGTTCGTTATAAACAATTTGAGAAATGCAGAAAATAATAATAAATTATAACTCACAATATTAATCTCTTTTGCTTTTCATGTTTATATATTTAAAAGGTTACTGTATATAACAGTCTATTAGGCTTTTTAACACTTTCCAACAAAGTTGAAAAGTGTTTATGACTTCGGTTTGTCTGACTGTCTGTTAATCTGTCTGTCTGTCCGTCTCCCCGCGCTTTAACTCTCGTAAATAATTCGTGGAATTTCTTGAAACTGATATATGCTGTTCAAATTAACTATGGGATGTTTCTTTTTCAAAATGGAATAAATATCATCTGTGGTTTGTGTGCAGGTACACCCGAAAGAATACCCATTCCTTTCTGTGAGAGGTATTTCTATAAACCATATTTTAATGCCTATATTTCAAACAGATCATAATGAAATTGAAATTTAGTATTCGTGTAAACAAAAAAAAAAAAAAAAAAAAAATCAATCTCTCTGTATATAAATGGCTAAGAGAGTTTTCTTCCTGTTTTGTCTGTGTGTTGACGCAAGCTGATTGGCTAAGAGAGATTTTCTTGTATTTGTTTGCGTGTTGACACAAGTTGCCACCAGCTTTTCATACTTTAGTTAATTAAAAAAACAATCTAATTATCCGATCAATAAGTTAATAAAACCGACGGATTCAGAAAAAATGGCCCTTTCATTTGGTACCTTATTTGTAACGAAATTTTAATTAGATTTTTAAAAGTTAATTAAAATGTGAAAATAAAAACCCGGTAAAAGCTTTAAAAATGGACATTTAAATTTTTAATTGTTGCCAAAAAAAAATTACTTTTTTTTTTTTCCAACATAAAATGAAATATGCTTTCACGCGAAATATATATATATATATATATATATATATATATTAAATTTGCTCCTGCATATGAAAAAATGAAAATATGAAAATGGAGTAAAAAAAAAAAAATAAATAAATAAATAAAAATAATAATAATAATAATAAAAATAATAATATACCTCAATTTAAGATTCCCCCCCCCCTTTTGTTTAAATAGTATGTTTATGGCACGGATGAATCGCACTTGACATGAAAGCTAATTCAGAATTACATTGAAGAGCTTTACTTATTGATAATCCTGGGTAATTTTTAAAATTTTGATACTGAAATAGATCGGACATTTTTCGCCAAGGACTCCACTTTCGTAAAAGACACTTTAAGCCAAGTAGCGCATAAAAAATATAAATAAATTATATAAATAAATTATAAAATATTGTAAAACAGAAAAGAAAGGAAAGGAAAGGAATGGAAAACGAAACGAAAAGAAACAAACAAATAATAACATAAATTATGTATTTTTGTCTAAAGTGACGATAAAATTCAAAAATCGCCAACGGGAGCTACATTAAGGCTGTACCATGATCAGGTTTACATATGTCATTATTTATTTTTCTATATACCAACTACTATTAACTAACTCAACTGCTATTATAACCCCAAAAATTAATTGTCTCATGCGATAGACGTAGCCAATCATAGCACATTATATTATTATATTTGGTGTGAAATTGTTGTCATTTTATGGTTGATCGAATAAATCAAATAAATATAGAAAATGACGTGAAAGAAAATATTATGTACACAACGTATAGTGTTGTTCATATGTAACTGGGATTCAAATATAAAATGACTACTTCAATTTTTTCGATACTGTCCGTTTCGAAAGTATCATCTGATAAGCACCCAAATAGAAGCCCACTGGTAAGCTATTGTCACATGCAATAAGGACAGACACCCGAGAGTCTTCGAATGAGTGGGTCGCTGCCGAAGGCAGCGGGAAACCAAATCGGCTTAAAGCAATTTCATGATTTCTTTAAATTTTATTTTTGTTCGTAAAGCGATATAGAAAAGGGTTTCCTTTAAATATAGTGACCAGCGAAACAAGAAAAGCCTTCGTTGATTCCCTACCTTCATTGATTTCATGAAGTAAAAATGGTTTCGCTAACAAACTTTGATCTATTGGCACGCAGGCAGCCAAGTTTTGTACATTTCACGTTTGATTTAAAAAATTTTCCCGCATTCGGACCCCCAGGGGGGTACCTTCTTCAGGTATTCAGGGGGAGTCACGCACCCCGGGCCCGAGTGATCTTTTTTTTTTTTTTTTTTTTTTTTTTTCCCTCTTTTTTATTTATTTATTTATTTATTTATTTATTTTATTTTATTTTTTTTTTTTTACCTTCTACCTTCTTTTTTATTTCTTTCACCTTTTTTTTTTTTTTTTTGTTAATAAGATTTTGGCATTTTCTATTGCTTTTTTGTACTTGTTAGTATTTTTGGTTTTTACTGCCAATCAGATTTTGGTACTTGTTCTTGTTTCTTGTTCTTGTAAAAAAAAAAAAAAAGAAAAATTGAAAAAAAATAAAAAATTTGAAAAATTTACAAAAAAATGAAACAGCTTACCTTGTTTTACTCACCTTTTTGGTTTCTACTTACCTTGTTTGTTCTTACTCACCTTCATTTTTTGGTCTTGTTCTTGTTAGTTATACTAAAATTAGTTAATTTCTAAAACATTAACCAAGCTGAGACCGGTGTAGATGTGGCGCTGGTTATTGGGTTGGCGATTTGGTGAGGGTCTCACGGTAGTCTAGCCTTGGGAGCACACTGGGAGACTGGTGCCCTTGGTGAAGGTGAGACAACGGTGACTACTCGAACGAGAAACACCGGACTAACACGACTACCACATGTGATTCCCAATCTGGGTCGACGGTCTGGTAGCTGGTGAGTGGTTATGGGTGTCCCAGGGAGCGATTCTGAAAACCCTTTGCTTTTCCGTCTGTTCAAGAAACGGGCTGACTTGTGGGACTAAGGAAACCCTCGACCCTTTTTTCTTATCTCAATATGGCGACAAATAAAGGAAATGCGAATAATGCGTCTGGCTCGGGCCAAGCTAATCAGATTTCAAATGCTAATTCTTGGGCGGATAGGATGGAGGAGTTTTCTTCATCTTTGAATCAAAAAAACATTTTCAATAGTGATGAGGCACGGTTTTTTGTAGTAAAACGGAATGATGGAGATTTCTCTAAGACTTCTCCATTCTTGATTCAGAAATCTTTGCAATCCATGGTAGGTGAACCAAAGAATATTAAAAAGCTTCGCTCAGGAGAATTATTGATTGAAGTAATCAACAGCAAACAAGGAAGTAATTTGAGAAAATGTAAAAGCTTTGGTAATATACCAATAACTATCACTGCACACAGAACTTTAAATATAAGCCGAGGAGTAATTTCTGAAAGAGACCTGCAATACGTATCTGAAAGTGAAATCTTGGAAAATCTAAAAGACCAAAATGTTGTTGCTGTTCGCCGTATCTCAGTTTTTCGAGAGGGCAAACAAATTCCCACCAAGCATTTAATTCTTACGATCGATTCGCCTAGACTTCCACATTCAATAAAAGCTGGATACCTGGAATGCCCCATTAGACCGTATATCCCAAATCCATTGCGATGCTTTAAATGTCAACGTTTCGGCCACTCGATGACCTCTTGCCGTGGAAACATAACATGTGCTCGCTGCAGTGCAGTGGGCCATGACAGTAAAAATTGTGAAGCTCCTATCTGCTGCATTAACTGTAAAAGAGATCACCCAGCATACTCGAAAGCATGTGAAAAATGGAAAATTGAAAAAGAAATTCAGACTGTGAAAACAAAACAGAATCTATCGTATCCTGAAGCACGTAAAATAGTAGAAGCCCGGACACCTACCATTGGTAAATCTTATGCAGCCATTACTTCCAGCAAAAAAACTTGTACAATAGCAACACAGACTGAATGCCTTGAACAAACCAGCCAACCAGTTATTGCATTAAAAAATAACACACTACAATCTAAGTCTAATCAAACCCCTCATTCTTCTCAGCTTAACCCCAAAAAACCAACAGTGTCTAAAAAAAATACACCGAATTTGAGAAAAACCCTGTCTGACAAAAGCCATAATTCTGTATCTTATAAGCATTCTACCGCTACTTCCACTAAAAGTACAATTAAAAAGAAAAAAACCTTACCTAAACCCATCACCAATACTCATAACACTGCCACTGTTAGTAATGTTACACATGAAGACTCACTTAGCCTCCATCCTTCTGATGATGAGGACAGTATGTCCACTGTATCAGAAGACAATAACGCAGATATTTTAATCTAAAAAATAATAAAAACATGACTTATTTCATTTCCTGGAATTGCCGAGGTTTTAATCATAAACGAGACGATATTAAGGAGATTATTTTTAATCATAAACCTGTTTGTTTTGCATTCCAGGAAACTTATCTTAGACAAAACGATAATGTTAATATCCGTGGCTACAATTGCTTCAGGAAAGACTTTCTAAGGACTGACAGAGCTACAGGTGGTGTAGCTCTTTTAATTTCCAGTACTGTTCCACACACTAATATCCCTTTAAATACCAACATCCAGGCAGTTGCAATCCAATTGCATATACATATGTTACTGACTGTTTGCTCCATATACTTACCACCCAATATGCCTGTGAACCAGAATGACCTCAATAGCCTCATTTCCCAACTACCTACTCCATTTTTAATCCTTGGTGATTTTAATGGGCATAGCCCTCTTTGGGGAAGTCCCGACACAAATGGTCGCGGGCAACTCATAGAAAACTTCATAAGTGACAATTCTTTATGTCTTTTAAATAACGGCAGCAATACATACTTTCATGAACCATCCAGAACATTTCATGCCATTGACCTTGCAATTTGCTTTCCTACTCTCTTTCCATATTTTAATTTTTTTGTTTGTGACGATCTACATAATAGTGATCATTTTCCTTTGTTTTTATCATTTTATAATTATGACCAGACTCATCCCAAGAAGCCCCATTTTATCTATGACAAGGCCGATTGGGTTACTTTTACTGTAAATTCATCTATCACGAGAAATATGACTGAGGGCGATATCAATAAGGCTGTAACTCTTGTCAGCCAATGTATTTTTAATGCTGCTAACAGCTCTATCCCAAAATCCAGTGGACATCACTCTAAACATTCTAAGCCTTGGTGGAACGAAGAATGCAGGCTAGCGAAAAGGAAGCAACAAAAAGCATGGGGGATTTTCCGCAGGTATCCAACAACAAGTAATTATATTTTATTTAAACAAGCTAGGGCACATGCACGGAAAACTCGTAGAAAAGCTCAAAAGGAGTCCTGGATCAACTATGTCTCCAGCATCACTTCTAATATTAGCAGCAAAAAATTATGGCATCGTGTCAAAAAATGTATGGGAATTTATACAAATCAAAGTATTTCCTTCTTAAAAGATAATGATCAAACTATAACATCTACAAAAAATATTGCTAATACCATCGGGCAAACTCTTTCAGATATCTCTAGCTCTAGTTCCTATTCTGAACCCTTTCTATCCTACAAGCAAAACTCCGAACGCTCCACTATAAACTTCAGATCCCGCTCATTAGAAAGTTATAATGCACCTTTTACAGAAAATGAATTAAAAGTTTGTTTAAAATGCTGTCATAATTCTGCTCCTGGACCTGATGGCATTACCTATCTCATGATCAAACATCTCTCAAAGGAATCTCTTAAAAACTTACTTCACTTGTACAATAGGATCTGGTCTGAACATGTATTTCCTACTGCATGGCACGATGCTATTGTCATTCCTTTACAAAAAACCGGCAAAGATGCAACTGATCCAAAAAATTACAGACCAATAGCCCTCACTAGTTGTTTGTGCAAAATTCTTGAGAAAATGGTAAATACAAGATTGGTTTTTATCTTGGAAAGTAATAGCATTATTTCTCCATGGCAAAGTGGTTTTCGACGTGGCCGTTCAACAATTGACAATATTTTACTGCTGGAGACAAACATCCGAAAAGCTTATGTAAAACGTAATCACTTAGTTTCAGTTTTTTTCGATATTGAAAAAGCGTATGATAAGACATGGCGATATGGTATATTAAGGGATCTTTTTAATTTAGACTTTAGTGGAAATCTTCCTATTTTTATTGAAAATTTTTTAAAACTCAGACGCTTCCAAGTTCGCATTGGTTCAGAATACTCTGATTTCTATCATCAGGAAGAAGGTGTACCTCAAGGCAGTGTCTTGAGCGTTTCACTCTTTTCTTTAAAAATTAACAACATTTTAAAACAATTACCACTAAGCGTTCATGGTAGTTTATATGTGGACGACCTGCAAATCTCATGCCAGGGTAATGACATGCGTTTCATTGAACGCCAATTACAACTTGCTATCAAAAATATTATTAAGTGGACAAATGAAAACGGGTTTAACTTTTCTGTTGACAAAACACAGTGTGTGCATTTTTGTCGTAGACGTGATCTTCACCCTGATCCAGAACTTTTTATTAATAACAGACCTATCTCAGTTGTTGACTCTGCTCGCTTCTTGGGTGTAATTTTTGACAGGAAACTTACTTTCATTCCACATATTTTAAAACTTAGGACGAATTGTGATAAAAAATTAAATATTCTGAAAGTGCTTTCCAATACTTCCTGGGGTGCTGATCGTACTTCCTTGCTTAAGATCTATAGAGCAATCATCCGCTCTAGGCTAGACTATGCTTGTCAAATTTACGGTTCAACTCGCTACACGTACCTTAAGAAACTTGACACAGTGCACCATTCTGCACTTAGAATCTGTTCTGGTGCCTTTCGTACATCTCCCATTCTTAGTCTATATACTGACTGTGTAGAGCCATCTCTCACTATGACCAGGCAAAAACTTTCACTTGAACTATATCTCCGCATTCTATCACATCCTCATCATCCACTCCATCCTCATTTTTGCAACAATGATCACATTTTATTCCATAATCGCCCCTCTTGCATTCCTCATTTTAGTCTAAGGATGAGGAACATTCTTGTTGGTATGCCTCACATTGACACTAATGTTCGTAGTAGGCCTCTCTTGGCTATTACACCATGGAACTTTAGGGTTATTTCCTGCATTCACCCTTTTAAAGATTTCGACAAATCGAACACAGATGCTTCAATTTTCCGGTCACTATATGCTTCTCATTGCTGCAATTACAAGGACTACATCAAAATTTTTACAGATGGCTCAAAGGCAGGCGATAAAGTTGGCTGTGGTGTTGTCTCTGGTACAACTATTTTTAGCTATCATCTTCCAAGTACATTCTCAGTTTTCTCGGCAGAATTTTTTGCAATTGAAGTTGCACTTAACTTGATCTCTTCTCATCACTATAGAAAATTTATAATTTACACAGACTCAAAGAGTGTTCTTGACTCTCTTTCTTCCATTTCATGTACATCCTCATTTATTTCAGTTTTAAAAACATATAACGACCTGTTAAAAAAGGGATTTGATATTTTATTTTGTTGGGTTCCAGGACATGTTGGGATTAAAGGTAATGAAACTGCCGATAAAGCTGCAAAACAGGCTTTAACAAAACTTAACTGCCCAGTTCCATACGAAGATTTAAAGCATGCCCTCAAACAGTCCCTTAAAAACCTTTGGCAAAGAGAGTGGGAATGTCAAGTGGATAATAAACTACAAAAGATCAAACCACACATATCAGTCTGGCCTACACTCTCACCAAGGAAGTACGATGTCATTCTCACACGTCTCAGAATAGGGCATTCCAAGCTAACACATAAACACTTACTTCTGGGAGAACAAGAACCTGACTGTCCTAAATGTCATTTTACTTCACTTACCATTCGCCATTTACTTACAGATTGCCCATGCCTTCGCCATTTGTACAGACATTATTTTAAATCATCATCACCAAATCTGACAAGCCTTATAGGTACTAATCCTCATCCTTTGCTGACAAACTTTTTAATAGAGGCTGATTTTTATTACGAGATCTGATTTTATTTTTTACACTGTTCATTTTCTTTTTATTATATACTCTGTTATTTATTTTTTACTTCTGGTTTTATTGTATACACTGCTCATTACTTTTACATCATTTCATCTTATACACTGTTTGCCCTGTTATCTGTTATTTTTGATTTTTTGACTTTATTATTTTTTAACTTTTTACACATATTTGTATTTTAGTGACCATCTGGATGGGTAAACCCATCCAGAAGCTATACTTCAATTTCACTTTTTTGTTTGGCGCAGTATGTCCCATTGTGGACCTTGCGCCATTAAAAGACAACCAACCAACCAACCAACCCGCATTCGGAATTCGGTTCGTTCCCGAACCGGGGTTTGCTAGTATATTATAAATACAGAATGATTAGAATTAATTTTTAAGGGACACACACACACACACACACATATATATATAAGGCTATTAATGGAAATTGCTTGAATTCCATTTAAGAATTTATTAAGCATTTCTATCACTTTCAAACAATGTTTGAGAGTGATTATAAATTTAACTAGTTTACCTGTCTGTCTTTCTGTCTGTCCGTTGTATGATCACATAGACAGAGTACATTGAAGGCAAATGGTACGTACAGTTGGAATGTGCTAATAATCTATGCTAACAGCATAATTTTCAGATCTTGTTTTTCCTTTAAAATCAGATTAAAATGTGAAGAAATACCTAATAACATAATTCGCTAAACAATTCTATAATATCTAGCATTTATTATTTTTACTTTCTCGAACATATGTTGAGAAAGTATGTATTGTTTTTGGGTCAAATTTTCAAATTTTAGTTTATGTCATATTTACACGTTTTGAGGTCTCCTGAATCCAAAAATCATGTTTTTAGCGGTTTGTCTGTGTGTCTGCGCGTGTATGCCTCTTATCAGCATATTTTAAGAAAAAATAATAGCAGAAAGTCCAAACTTGGTATTTTAAATGTGTATCATATAGAAATGCTACAGTAAACTTTTCGTTGAGGTCAAGCAAATGGTTCATGTAGAGGGACATTCAAGAGAATTCAAATACATTATGTCTATGGGGAAATTGCTGGTAAGTACAGTGCAACGTCTACAGGCTGACTTAAACAAAACGGAAACAACAAAATTTATTACATGCATAAAAGCATATTTTGTGTAGATTGCTGTATGGAGATCATTCATCATTCATTTACAGGGCTACCCAAAGTATTTGGGTATATTGCGGCCATACTTGAAAATTGCAGGAATTGTAATTCCTTTTGTGTTAGATGTTTTTCAACTAAGACTAAATTTAAGTACACAATATTATTTATATTGCATATTGATTATAGACAATATACAGGGCTACCCAACAAACATTAAGCTAAACGTTCTTTTCTATTGAATGTAATTGGTGGAAGTGCTTTGCTACATTTTATTATGTTGACGAACACTGTTTAGGAAGCAAAATTAATTTTTCATACGCATACTCTAAACAAAGTATTTTTTGAATAAAAATCACGTTTTGAGGTGCACTGATTACGAAAGTGTAACTTTCAGCGGTCGATCTGCATGTATATCTATTAACAGAATAACTTAAAAACAAATAGCTGCAAGAAATTCAAATTTGATATTATGAAGTCCGTATTAGGTGTTTACTTAAGTTTGAAGGCAAAATAATAAAAGCTTTGATCTTTTCTTTTCCTTTTCTTTTTTTTTTTTTTTTTTTTTAAATAATTGTATGCACTATACCTAAATCTATTTTAGATTATTTTAAAAACACATTGAAATTTATTATCTTACGCTGTTGTTCTTAAGACTTAATATGCAATCTATGTTTATAGTATTGAAATTCAGGGTAAGTGAAAGTCGTGTGAGTGACACACCAGATTATTTAATTTACTTTTAAAAATTAAAATATAATTCTCTAATTAATAATAATAACAACAAATTAAAAATTAAGAACTACTTATTTATATCGAAAAATATCCCAACCCAAATGTTTTTAATTTACACAGTATAAAAGTTATTTAGCTGTCAGAGTTTAAAATTAATGAAAACGTAATTTAAACAACTTTTGCATTCGTAATTTGAAAATAAAATTTTTTTTAATGAATAATCAAACTTTATCATACGTGATCTGTATCGAATTTTGGATTGCAAACATCATGTACCAAAAACTCGTAAAGCAAAAGTTTATGCTAGGCAACACTATCCTTGCAATTTAAGACAAATTATTAAATAACATTATGCTTTTATAAATTTTAATGGACATATGCGATTTATTACAGTCAGATAGAATTAAGGAAATTCTAGAAAATAATATACTTCTCTTTTGTTTATCTTTATTTTCTTTCTTTCTTTCTTTTTGAAATTCCAATTTTAAAAGATATGTAGGGGAGACCGGGGCTAGTAAACGCAGTTTTTAGTTTTTTATTTCTATTTTTTTTATTTATTTGTTCAAGTTTTCTTCTTCTTCTTCGATATTTGGATATAAATATCCTGAAGTTTTGAGATTGTAGCCATCGCGGGACAAATTGCCTAAACCTATGGGGTAATTTGGCTCACGTTTTATAAAAAAACTTAAAATAAACTCATGTAGCACTTGTAGTTAAGAGAAATCAAGATTATTGTAACTAGAAGGTTTAAATGCAGGAATTATCAATGTACAATGTAAATTCTACATTATATATATATAAAAATAATGAATAAATCATTATTCTGAGTTAACTTTTATTCTACTCGATATTATTATCAGAGATACAATTATCACAAACCTAAAATCGAATATATTCATTTGTGCGGGCCTCATGTGCCTACAACTTGCATTAATTACACTCACTTTCTCAGTGTTCGCTGTTTTTAAAGCTACCCCTACACACCAGACAGACAATAACATTCCGCGTAATATGAACCATTGCCAAGATTCCTGCTTTTCTCAATTACATTTTTTTTTTTTTTTGGTAATATGTCAATATTCTTGTGGTTTTCTTTTTCTTACGTCTATTTTCCCCCATTTTCTTTCTTGATTCAGCTATTTTTAATGATCTAACATCCTTAGAAGTGAATTGTCCAACATCCTCAGCTGAAATCAGAGGAGCTCCAGTGTTTGCTGGAGATAAAACCGAAAAAGTTGTCAGTGAATTTTTTGAACATCTAGCCTCTCGCCTGTCATTTTACAATGATAGTAGGACCTATCTTATTTTCAACAGAAGTTTCACCTTCTGGATTTGGTCTGTCGGTTGCGTATGATGGTATAAAATCTTGTTCAGTTAAAATATCTCTTTTTGTAACACAGCTATGATGTTCATTGGTGTGCATGCCTGTGGCAATACATTTTTTGAAGTTTTAGACTGTTCATAGTTAAACTAGGATAATTTGTAATCCAGAGGTCGCAAGCGACGTTGATGCAATTTTTAATGGATTGAAGACGTTACAATCCAGTGGATGTAGTGATGTGGAAATGAACACATTCGACATCGTTTTCATTGAAGAAATTCGATGGTTCAACTGAAAAATGGAAGTCTTGGTTTTCTAAAATCTGCAATACTGGTCTCTCTTTGGAACTTTTTGTATATTTTACAAAGTGATGAATAATTTTGTCAAAATGAACCTCTGTCATCCAACCAGAGAGGTTTGAAGTTCCTGAGCTTTAAACGGGAGCGTCGTTCCAATAGTAGTATCTAAAAATCTACCCACGAGAATATAAAAAAAAAACTTTGAATGGGATTTTCACTAGCAGAGACAGTAATGGATAGAATAACTAAATTTAGTCACTCAGCTGATGTAACCCGTCCTATTTGCTTAAAGATTTTAAACGCAATAATGCGATTTGGCGTTTGAAGACTGGTTATTCTTGTTTCATCTGTATTACAGATATCAACACTCTCCGAATTTAAACAGTTTGAAATGGTTTATAAATCGGTAAAATTTTTCAAACGTTTGTGAAGTTGACGTTCGATATTCGTGCTGGACCTGTCGCTTCAGGTTTTTTTTTCAAATAGACAGTCTAGGATGTCTCTTGAGAAAAGCAATCAACCAAAATAGTCCTGATATTTCATGATCATGCCAAATCTGAGGCATACAATGGCAGAAAAAATTATTAAAGCACAAATAAATATTTTAAATGTATATATATACCCTAACAGCACAGTTAGGCTTAACTTATCCACAGTACATCTTAAGGACGTTTCTGGGATGTCTTTTCATCCAGAAGACATCTTGAAGATATCCTGTGGAGGCGATGTGCTGTCTGGGTATAGTTTGATCGTTAATTCTTATCATCAACTTACATTTTTAAAAACAGCATAAAGATTAAGATCATGATTCGACAAATATTTACTTAACAAAACAGTATTAGGTGCACATCTTTTAAATACGAATTCGTTTAAATGAAAGCATTTAAACCAATGAAGCTAGTGCTTCAATAGTTTTGCTGCCGACTGTATTTGACTTAATGGCTTTAGCATACTCGTATGCGAATTTTCTAACTTTAAACGTAACAGGGTTAGTTGGCGCGCCGAACCATTTTGTCCCAAGTTCACTGCGCCTACCAGCCCTTAATAATTTTTTGCATAAAATAGTAGATAACCTTCTAAACCTAAGCAATCCAAATAAATCATGTATGGGTATGTAGAGTTAATAATACTCTATGAAAATCTACACAAGTTTACTTATAATTATTAGATGAGTATTAGAAATTATAAAAAGCATGAAGCAGTAAAAAATTAGTTATCATACTCTGAGAGACTCTATATTATAAGAGACTGGACACAGGCACGCCGGCTTTTCTGCGAAATCTGCCATTTAAGTGCCAGTTGTTGTATTGCTTGCCATTACGCTGAGCAAGAATTTTTATTATTCTGCGTCATATTTGCGGCAGAATTTACTATGAATTATATTACATTATCAACAGTTAAAATGCTTTTGTTTAAAAAAAATTCTAAAACATAAAATACTTTAATTATTATGTAATACATATCAAATATTTTGGCCTCTGCTACGTTGCATGCTATATTTTGATATATTTTAATGTACTTTTTATTTAAATTATCCGATTGATTATTTTACGAGTAAAATAAAATTTTCTGGACACTAAACGTGAAAATTTGGCATGTATTTTTCTAATGTATTTTAAAATACACATTTAAAACAATTATTTAAAAATATTATTTTTTTAATTAATTGCTAGTAAACATAATGTATCCTCTTTCTTAAAATAAAATAATAAAAATAAAGTGTACGTTATTTACTAGCATATGAAACGTGAATTTCTTTTAAATAATATTTTTCATAATAAATTTTATAAATAATGTTTAAATAAGTTATTATTTTTCTTTGCATGATATTTTTAAAAACTAAACAATAAATAAAATCAATTAAATAATCAGAGGTAAATAAAATAAATAAAAAAATATTTTTTAATTTCTAAAATTATTAGTTAATATATTTACAAATTATTATTAATTAAATTTTTATTTTTACTTATTGGTTAATATTTTTACAAAAATAAATAATTATGTCATTAGTAATAATAACGCGTAACTGAAATAAATAAAATATGTATTTTTAGCTTAAATGAATGTGTTTTGATAACAAAGCCAAGGACTTTCTATACATCAGATCTATCTCACATTGCGTATTGATACTATTATTATGATTTCAGAACTATAGTGATCAATGTATCTGAGCAACCGTTTACACCCCTTTAATAAATGAATTAACCATTAGGGGAATTTTTATGATAATTCTACCATCACAAAATGCTTCAGAAAAAACAAAATTTTAAGTGAAAAAAATGGAGAATTTTAGTCCCCCCCCCCCCCATTATTTCCTTGTTGAAATACTGTTCTTTAATATGATTTCACATTTTACTAATATCTTTCACTGATAGCGAAAGTGACATTAAAAACTTATTTCAAATACAGTAATCGAAAAGTTTCCAAGGTGTTTATAGGCTTATCAACTTATCTGAAAATTTCTTTGTTATCCTTGGATAACAAAAATCAAAGATATGCGCTGCACTACAGAAAACACGAGCGAATGTAGTCTGATAAAGTATCATTTTCTCTTTAAAGAAAAAAAATCTATCTAGGAAAAAAAAATTCTATGCCGACTTTTTCTCATTTTATAACATATGGATTAAAAATTAAATAAATGCTTATCGGAGAACGAGGTCAAAAGAAACGATAAATAAATTAAAACAGACGTTTAGATGTAATATATATATATATATATATACATATTATATCTAAAGAAGTCTGTATATATATATAGATATATATATATATATATATTCATGCATATTATGTAAATGTGCATAATCTAGTTCAATATTTAACTACAACTTTAGGTTGCACATTTTGAATTAAATAGAAATTTTCATGATAAATTATAATTTTTAAAGTTAAATTACCTTAATTTGCTTGCATCAGTTGGTATTAATTAGAGAAGAAACAGCAATGCAATAACGAGTAAAAATAAAGAAGGAATTGAAAATAAAATTATAAAAAAACCCACAGTTTTAAAAGAAATTAAATTTATTACTTTAGGTGTTGTGAATATATATATAAAACGAAAACAGGTAGCGTTACCTTAAAATGTAAAAATTTTCTGTAACTTTTACAGTTTGCTGCAAATCATCTACTGCAATTCAACCGCCTCAAAACCGAATTTGCAACCAACTTCAAAAAGGAGGAAATTCTCGATTTAAACCATATATATATATATATATATATATTTTTTTTTAGCTCATAACTTCTTAACGAATGCTCGGATTTTGATGTTTTTTCTTTTATTGGAAAGGTCTTGGTCTGAAATAGGTCCCAGTGTAATATATCTTTACGATCTAAACAAAATACAGGGTGTCCACAAAAGTCAGTCCAAATTCTTTTAACTACTGAACGGCTGCAGCTATGGTCATAAAAGTGGTATGTAGGTATAGTAAAGTAGCCATGTGCTACGAGTTTTAACCGCTTGCAGTGCTAACTGGTGGAAAACAGCGGAATTAGCGTTCCTATCACTAAAACGGTTCAAGATAGGGATAAAAAGTGAATTACAAAATTGTAGAGCGTCATCGATTTAGTACGAAAAGACAGTTTGTAGACTTTAACGCTAAAAATAGAACGCTTAAAACGTGCATTTGTTTGTTGGAAGTTTTTTGGATTATGGACGCTTAAACTATGTTACCCACATTGTAGCGTAGTGGGTGAAATGAATGCTATGTAAAGTTCAAAGTACGGTACTGTCACTGTAAGCAGTCACATCGATTAGCGCATAGTCGTTTTTAGCCGACGTCATAAGCGAAAAGATTCTCAATTCAAACTGTATGTTTTGTTGTTATTCTTGTTGTTTGTTAGCTTGTAACTTCGTAACACATTCTCTGATTTTAACACTTTTTTTATGTACAGATCTTGGCCTGAAATAGGCCCCATTTTGATTTCATTAAGATCTAAATAAATTACAGGGTACCCAGAAATGTTCGTTCGCACTCTTTAAACTGCTGAACGGCTGCAGCTGCACTCGTAAAAGTAGTGCGTATGTATAGTTAAGTGGCCATGCGCTACGCGATGCGACTGCTTAAGTGAATTACAAGGTTGTAGAGCATCATAGATTTAGTACGAAAAGACACATTGTAGACATCAATGTTAAAAACAGAACGTTTAAAACATGATCTGTTTGTTCGCAGTTTCCTACATTGTAATGTGCCGAAGCGATTTTAGAAATAAAAAAGACTTTTATTTCGATGTTTAAACTTCTGTCCGTCAGCTGCAATGCATATTTGGATCCTTGTTTGAACTTTACGCTACGCTGCAGCGTCTAGAGTATACAGTGTGGTAAGCGCTTTAACCGAATGCTTAAAACACTGCTAAAAAAAATTAAGCCTCCCAGACAGCACTGCGATGAATTTTTTTCTTAAATCATAAACAATGCATAAAGTTGATTGAATTTTTACAGTTTCATCTGCTCAGTCACGTGATCTAAGCACATAAATAATCAATACATACATTAGTTTCGATTTTCCAAGCAATAAACTCGATCGCACTGACCTCTGGTGAGAGGATTAATCTTTAGGGCACTGATTTGTTGGTCGCTTTCCACACTATGTATTCTAGGCACTGTAGCTGCGCACATTCTAGGGTAGTGGGTGACGTGTACGCTATATAAAATTCAATCAGAATCCAGATGTGCATTGCAGTTGACGTTATCGTTATGTCGTTTCTATGTCTGTTTTAATTTATTAAAGATATACGCTGTAATCTTTCTTCTATAGCCTCATTTGGTAGCCTAATAGGAATAACAGAGAGTCATCGGTTCTTTTCAAGATGCTTCTCTTTTGAAAATTTATATTTCATATATTGACTGATATTGGATACTTTTGTACTACAGTCGGTAACAAAAGTGTCCGAACACTAGCAAAAATTCCTATGTAAAAAAAGTGCACTTCATACTATTTTGTTAAATAAATCCTTGTCGAATCCTATTCTTAGTCTGTCTAAGAACATGATTCCATAAGGATTTATTTAACAAAACCGTATGAAGTGTACTTTTTTTGCATAGGAATTTTTGCTAGTGTTCGGACACTTTTGTTACCGACTGTACGTGCCTAACTGGGTTTTTGGTTACGAATGCAGTGAACCCGTTCTTTACATTTCCAAAGCCTTTTTAATTTAATATATATGTATTCAATAGATAGTTTTTTCTCATATCGCATAAAGGTAAGAAAACTGACAGAACTCAAAAAGGCAGTATTTGAGAAAAATCAACTTAAAGGTAAGGCTTTGACTAGAATAAAATTGACACAACTTCCTCTCGAATGATAATTTCTGAGATGCAGATGTAACGTTTATTGTTCCCATTGGGACACATCATATACTTTTCAGTGACATAAACTTGAAATTGATCTTTTTTGAGTTATGTCACCTTTCTTGCAGGTTGCGATATTTGAAACCGCCTTTGAATGTCTTCTCATGTTCTGCTCTATGAATACATTGAATTTTCACTGAAAAGAAAAGAAATAAGATCTTTCTGAAACAAAAAAATTAGAACCGACTCCGTAAAACAAATATCATTCAAACAACTAAAAAAAAAAATTAAAATTGCTATAAAATGAAATTATAGTAAATTGCGCCTAAAAGTATAAAATAAATTCATCCTTCAAACAAAGTATACACTACAATTAATCACGGCGCAAAATTAAATAAAAATTTATACTTTTATTCAATGAAAAAATTAAATTCTATTCAAAATATATATCTCACTTTGGCATTTGCAAAACACAGTTAAAAACAACTTCGTTTCAAATAAACAATTAAGATTTCGTAAGTTGCAAAAGTTTGCAAAGAAAACTTTAGTAACCTCGTAAAAACATAAATACCGAATTTCGAAGGATGTTCACTGTTCTATATAGACGTTATTAATGGACCAATCGTATACAATGATAAAATAATAAAGGAAACTATGAAGATGGCTCATTTGTAGCTATCGATCTAAAAACAAATCTGTAAAAAAGAATTAAATTTTATTAAATTTTACGCCGACTTCAAAAGTTATGATTAATTCTAGTGTTTATGTTGTTTGAAGAATTAATTTATTTTATACTTTTGGGTACAATTTATAATTTATTCTTTCCAATTTTCATTTTATTTTTAATTGTTTCAAAGATATTTGTTTATGGAGTTGGTTCTATTTTTTTACAAAAAAGATTTCATTACACGTGTGTACAGTGTTCAATCCATAACAATACACAACTGTCTCTAATTTTTTTTTTTTTTTTTTTTAATACATATGAGGCGAAAACATCCATCCTTTGCCAAGAATCCAACTAACATTTACTTTGTTCTAGAAGTAAGCTTTCTGCCTTCTAAACTTGCCGAGAAGACCAGCAAATGGGGCCTGTGATCTGACAAGGTTCGCCCCTTCTTTGCGTAAAAAAAAAAAAATAATAATAATAAAATAAAATAAAATAAGGTCATGATCGATACTGATTGGTTAATAAATCACGTGACATGCACCAAAAGGTTTCTGGGAAATTTTCGTTACCAATTTACAGCACAGTGTGAAGTAACCTGTCTTCACTTGTTTTTATAGAACTAGCTGTAAAAATTTACAACCTGTACTGTTCCTATAAGAAGAAAATCTTTTATATTTACAGTTTTTTTTTTTTTTTTTTTTTTTTCAGTGTATTCTCTCTAAAAATTATCAAAAAAGAAATAATAAGTGCTACACATTTTAGCAATTTTGGGCTTCACAATTTGCATAGAATGTACAGGGTGATTATAATTAAAGTTACGATTTCAAAACGCTATAATTTTAAAACTACCCATCAGAGCGATTTGATATTTTACCAGAGCAATCGTAAGGCAATGAAATTTTGTTTTGGGGAGGACAAAAGTAGTTCCAACATGTTCCTATAGATGGCGCTGTCAGGATAATGTCAGTAGAGAATAGACCGTACATTGACGGAAAGTCGGTCATCTTAGTGCCAAATTGGAGCGATCCTCGTAAAACGTAATGCTTTTTTCTTCGCGATTGTCACTTTACTATACAACATAAATGGAAGAAAATTGTATTACATTTGTTCAGAAAGCAATGCAGAATATAAATATGTAATTTTTTTCGTCTTAGTAAAAGAGAATTTGAAAAAAAAAAAAAAAAAAAAAAAAATTAACCTTCGACAAGATATGGTTACTTTTTCAACTCTGATCGGAAAACAGAGGAATTTTTTGTTATATATTTCTATATTAAGCAAAATATGTTGATTGTGAAAGTAATTCTACCCTATTTTTTCTGAGGACATACATTATATTTAAAAAGTTAGAAAATTTTTAATAAAAATACGGTCATCTTAGTTTTTCCCAAGTAATTCATGAATAAATGTAAAACTACGGCAGAAGAAAGGAAATTATTTTTTTTTTATTTTATAAAGATATTTTTGTAATATTTTTACAAGCTAAAAATACATGTTTTATTTATTTCAACTACGCATTATTATTAATAATGACGTAATTATTTATTTTTGCTAAAATATTAACCAATAATTAAAAATGATAATTTAATAAATAATAATTTGTCAAAATATTAACAAATATATTTTTTTAATTAAAATATTTGTTTTTATTTATTTTATTTACATTTCCTTATTTCATTGATCTTTTTTTAAATATTATGTAAATAAAAGTAATAATTTATTCAAATATTATTTATAAAACGTATTAAGGTAAACGCACCAGTAGTGGACACTTTAAGGACATTTTCTGGCTATCTTTTGTGTAATTTTCTAAATTTTAGAGTTTCAAAAAATAATTAATGTTTCACACATTTACTAACTCTTTCTTAACACGACTGCATTATGAAAATTGCTAATTGTAGCATTTATATATGTAAAAAATCAAAAAATCGGAGAGCTTAAAATGAGCCAGTAGTGGACACACTAAAAACTAGTAGTGGACCCTTTTTTGTTCCAGTAGCGGACCCCTTTGAATTTTTGCTTTAAAATTAAGGTGGCCAAATGTTTCTATGTCTTGGGGACAGACCCGTTTTAGCAGTTTGTCCTCACATACATGAATCCTCGTTGGGGCCAATATTTAGGGCTGAAATTTGAGTGAATTTTACGTCGCACTAGTGCTACACTATTGGTTAATGGAGACATTCTGGGAATCACTAATCAGGCTAGTCAGGAGACATCCCATCACTATTTTCTCCTCCTGGCCGCAATGTCCTCCCTTTTCCCATCAAAGTTAAACATTCGAGGGTTATCAAATGTCTCCAGACTATCCTTGGGGGTGAGTTTCAGACTGCCATTAACTGTCCATAGTGTAGCACTAGTGCGACATAAAATTCACTCATGCGCAGCTCTTTAAATACTGACCGTAGTTATGCTATTTCAATATCGATGTTTCAATGGGAACCGAACTTAACCAACTAGTCCAATATTACCCCCCCCCCTCCTCCAAAAAAGGAAAAAAAAATATGCAAATAAAAAAATTAAAATGTCCCAAGATTATCTCATGATTTAAACGAATTTCCATTTTATTTAGTTTTCTATATTTGGGAAAGTCAGCGATCCACCTTCTCCGCAGAAGATCAAAATTGTGATAGCACGTCTCCTTACCCTCCTGGGAGTGAGTCCCAGACCGGCGCCAATTGCGTAGCTTTAGGGTGACATTTAAAAACAACGAATTCAACTCTAAAATTGCGAGATTACAGAATTGTGTCCACTACTGGATCTGAACTTAAAAGTCACATGAGCCAAATGTGGACAGGACGGTCCACTATTGGTCATGATGACATTTTTTGGTACCAATAGTGGACACCCATAAAAATACTATGTGGTAATACAAGATTTAAACAACAGCAAAAGACAAGAATTCTGCATACTTATTTTAGTCACATAAAAGCGAAAGGTAGAAGACATCAATTAACAATAAGCAGAGAGAGAGAGCAAATAAAATACCATTTCCTTATTCAAAGTGATAAGAAGAAAACGGCAAAATCACAAAAAGTGCAATTTTTTTTTTTTTTTAAATTAAACTAACATTATTTTAAAACTAATGGCCGGAATTATTTTCAGTTAAAGGGAGGACTATAACTACCTTCCTGAACATTGCTCGAATAGTCCTCTCTAAAGAAGTTTTCACTTAAAAAAAAAAATAGTTCCAAAATGTGCTGTTAATTATCTGTAAAGTATTTGCTTCATGAAGCTCCTCTTTTTCTCTTTTCACTGTGACTGTTTCCGCTGTAAACACGTATTCTTGTCTTTTTGCTAAAAAAAATTGTAGTAAACCCTTGAAGTTTATTGTTTCCTGCTATTCCATTGCGTTGCTAACAGCATTCCTGTGTTTAATGAGTTCATTTAGGCGTTTCCCTTGACATTTACAGACCCTGTATTAGAAAGAGACTGGACATTGGCGCTACAATACTTTACAGATAATTAACAGCACATTTTGGAACTATTTTTTTTTTAAGTGAAAACTTCTTTAGGCGCATTGAGCACTTTTGGGTGAACAAAAATGATGGAACTCGCATCATCGTCACCGAACGCTTTCCATTTGAAGTGAAGACTTCTTTAGGCGCGTTGAGCACTTTTGGGTGAACAAAAATCATGGAACTCGCGTCATCGTCACCGAACGCTTTCTATGAGCTATATGTATACAGTGTATATATGTACATAGATATACCTCCGTGCGTTATTAGTATACATTATATATATACAAAGAGTATATCTCTCTATATATATCCATATATGTAGCGGACGGCGTGGCATGCCTCATATACATATATATATATATATGTATAAAATGTATACTAATACGAGTAGTATACTGGCTACTGGCATCTGTCTCTTTCTAGTTCTATACTCTACGTATGTATGTACTTTTTCCACAGTATATACATAGTTCACAAAGTACAAGCACGTGTTTTTATACAGACTGTTATATTCTTCTTTTTGCTTTCAATATAAATTTAAAGTTTAAATGATTAAAGTTTAAATTGATCATTAACACTTCTTTACAAACCAAAAATAATTCAAAAATGATAATCTAATAGCTCGACGATACAATTCAAAAGTTACTTAGTTTTCACTTCTATCGGCAGTCCCCAAAGACTGCCCTGTATTTTTTTTTTTTTTTTTTTTTTTTTTTTTGCCAAACAAAATTTCATGGCCTCACGATTGCTCTGGTAAAATATAAGATTACTTTGAAGGGTAGCTTTAAAATTATAGCATTTTGAAATCGTAACTTTAATTATAATCACCCTGTATGACACGCATCATAAGGAAGAAAGAGAAAAAAAAAATATGTACATGAGACGACTAAATGTTCTGATGCTAAGCAAGCAGTATATGAATAGCTCAGTTCATTTTTTGAACTATAGTTACCAAAAAAAAAAAAAAAACTACAGTTTAAAACTTACAGTTAAAAAAAAAAAAAAAAAAAAAAAAAAAAAAAAAAAAACTTTATATATTTTTATAATAAAAATAGCAAATTTAAAAATAATTATATAAAACATAAAATTTTTCAGTTTTAGTTTCCTGGTCCTAACCGCACTGCCACATTCGAACAACGGGTCTCGAGTTGCCTGAGAGTTGACTAAAACAGTCCTGAAAACAAAACAAGAACTTTGCAAATAAACACTGAAAATGCAAAAACACAGTACAAACTTCATATTCTTCATTATTTAAAACAAGATTTTTGACTCAGTTTACTGTAGCCTTAAAGATGTTGCAATCGTTATTTCAGAAAAATTCTATAAAATACACGAACTTAAAATAGACAAGAGTCATTATTATATAATAGCGCAATAGCGTTATACTCTGTTTAATATATATATATATACATATATATGCATATATCCCAGGTGATTCAAAATAGATGTTACAGTGATTATCTTTTAAACTAACAGTCATGGAAACATACTTTCAATTAGAAAATTAGTTCACATTAAGAGTAGATTTCAAATATGGCATTATTTGTGCAAGGGGCTGTATACATATTGAAATACAAAATTTAATTTCTATATATGCGGTCCTTCTTTTCTGACACATATTTAGAAAATATTGCCCTTAGTCTAAGAAAAAAAAAAAATCCATTTTTCAAAGCGAAAAATTGGCTTGTTTCAAAAGTGAGAAATTTTAATTAGATGACACTTCAAATAATCTTCATTTTTGTTTTCTATGCACAGTCAAATAAATACATATATATATATATATATATATCCCCCCCACACACACACACTCCCCACTGCCCGGCTAATTTCGTCGTAAATTAGCGCAGAAACATGCGACTGATGACGATCGATTGGTAATAACATCTAATACAATTGTTGTATATTGCTTGGAGGTTGTCTACATATTAAAATTTGCATCAACTTTATTTTTTCGAATTGTAACATCCATTTTTGACTGCATATTAGAATTTCTGAGATCCAGGCGGTTCAGAAAAAGGTAAGGTTTACAGTCGGCAGCAAAATTATTGAGGCACACATCCACATCCACATTTTTCTTTTCTTTCTTTCTTTAAAGAAAAAAAAAAAAAGCTTGATCGCTAATTTTTATCATCAACTTACTTTTTCATAACAGCATAAAGACTAAGACCACGACTCGATAAATATTTACTTAACAAAACAGTATTAGATGTGCATCTTTTAAATATGAATTATTGAATTTATTTTATTTGTATTTAAATATGAATTATGACCCATCAATAATTTTGCGTGTAGAAATTAATTCTTAAAGACATAAGCAGGTTCTAGTTTACGAATGCACTTTATTTAACGAATATTCAAACCGTAGATAGAGCCTGTAATGATATTGTTATGAAAGTTCTCGACGCTTTTGTGTGTAGAAAATGATTAATTTTGAAAACCTGTTAATTTTAAGAGGAATATTTTTTAACAAATAGTTTTTTTACATTTAAAAGAGAGTTTGGTTTTTGGTTCTAAAGTGATTTTTTACACGTTAAAGCTAAAGAGATTTAACGTTAAAGTTAGGATCACTTTAACTAAGGAACTACGAACCAAAGTGAATTCCGAACTACTACAAACATCCATACCTGCAACTTGATTCGAACTGGACACCTGGGAACCGGCAGAGTGTGCTAATCATTTTAAAGAGTTCTTCTATACAAGAGCAGTTAATAATTGTAAGTACTTAAGTAAATACCCATTCGCGTATTTTTGTTTCCATACTAAATAATATTCTTGATAAATATAATTGAATTATTTAAAAAAAAAAAGACAGACATTATTATGGAGTTATATTTAATTATGTTTCAATTAATTATCATTTGAAAGTTTGTTAAATTAGCACAGCAGATACTTTTTCTTTCTTTTATTTGTCCAAAGCAGACGAAGTTGCCTCTTATGTCTAATATATACAAACATCACACACCGTCTCAATTATATACATAAAAACAAAAACTTTTTTATTACGAGACAATAAAATTTCAATTAAAATACACATTTAAAAAACAATTAAAAAACAGACGTTTCGAAACTGGTCCGAGTTTCCTAATCAGTATTAAAAACAACATATTTTGCAAACATTATATACATATTAAAACAGGAATAAACTACTACGTCAGAAACGCCAAAGAAAAATTATTGAGGTGCATACAGCTGTTTCGGTAGCCTAAAGCGTACCGTCATCAGTGCAATTTTTCTTTGGCGTTTCTGAAGTAGTAGTTTATTCCTGTTTTAATATTCCAACGCCAAGTCTCCTGCTATTATTCATTATACACATACTCCAAGAATTTATAGTAGTATAGAATATTGAGGTGCCAGTGCGTATGCTTCATTGATAGAGTGTAGATGGCTGGCAGCATGCCAACCCTCAAAGGAAATTCGAGAATTATAACTATTAAAACTAGAGTTTAAAAATTTTATACTATCAAAATAGGGGATAAGGTTGTAATCCATACAATAGAAACCGATCATATCCCCGATTTTGATAATATAAAAAATTTAAACTCTGGTTTTAATAGTTATAAGTCTCGTATTTTCCTTGAGGGTTGATGCACGTAAAATCTGTCATGTCCGCAATGTCCTCCATGTTCCCATAAAAAATTATACCTCTGGGGGCCACCGAAGCGGGAGAGCCATCCCTTCCGTGGAGGATCAAAATTGTGGTGGCATATCTCCCGATCACTTCTATGGGTGTGTCCCAGACCGTCGCCAATTGCCCATCTGCGCAGCACTAGTACGACGTTAAACCCAACCATCTATCCATCCATCCATCCTTGAGTGTTGGCATACTGCCAGCCATCTCCACACTATCAATGAAGCATGCGCACTGGCACATCAATATTCTGTAGTACTATAAATTCTTGGAGTATGTATATAATGTTTGCAAAATATGTTATTTTTAATACTGATGAGGAAACTCAGACGAGTTTCGAAACATCTTTTTTTTAATTGTTTTTTAAGTGTGTATTTTAATTGAAATTTTATTGTCTCATAACAAAAAAGGTTTTTGTTTTTACAACTCTTATGACTTGTTTACATATTAAATATAAAACGTTCAATGAAATTATAAACAAAAATAAATTCATTATTTAAGTTGTTCACTGCAAATGAAAACGACGCTTTTATCTCAGAATAACTAAAATAGGCTTCTGGCAATAAAAACACCACAACTTGATTAAATAAATCAATGTTTTGTAAATACTTTTCAATATAGCACGTTATAATTAGTAAACAAGAACATGTTTTAAAATGAATAAACTATTTTCGTAGAGAAAAATTCTTTAGCATAAGTTTTATTAACAAATTGCGATTCTTCTATGATTATGGTCTCTTGTAATTAACTCTAGTGCCAAGTTAATGTTATTTCTAAATATTTTTTTTTTTTCCTAGATGTTACTTTCGATTCGTTAATAACTCTTTAAGAGGTGATATTCTGCAAATGATGCTAGTAGATTATTTTCTTTATTTTCATGTTTATGAGATTTTTTTTTCCCTTTCTTCCTTTATTACACTTTCAATAAAGGAAAAAAATATCTAAAAGAAGTAAATTTCCCCCATATATATGTTGATCCTTTTTTTTTTATTATTATTTTTTTTTTAAGCGGATAGTTGAAAAACAAAAATTTGCACAGAATTTTGAAGTCCCTGCATTTATCATGTTATTTATTTTTACTGGTTTCTGTTTTCTATTTTTTAACATTTGCTGTTTTTTAAAACTGGCAAGTTATCATGTAGATATCATGTACAAATATTATTTCGAATTACTAATTTAAAAAAAATAATAATAATAATTAATAGTTAAGCTTAAACAGTAGGTATATAACATTTTGCTGAGAGCAGAGTATTGCAAGAATTCGCAAAGCAAAACATTAAATACATTAAGCATTTTATAAAATTTCACATACATACAGAGTTAAAAAAAAAAAAAAAAAAAAAAAAGTCTCCACAGCACTCAAATTTTACAACTTTTATAGACCAAATTTATTTATTTATTTATCAAATTAATCATAACATAACATTTTTCCTTTTCTTAATGAAGTATAAAACTGTTCGCGAACATGAAATAATAATAATAATAACAGTAATAATAATAATAATCTTAAAACTTAATAGAAACGGAAATAATGCATTAACAAAATAAAGCAAATATTTTCCTTTTTAAATGCTACAATTATTGTTAAATTTGCGAATATTAGAGACATCTAACATTAAAAAAAAAAAAAAAAAAAAAATCTGATGTGGAGACACCACATGACTTCCTTATAAACCCATTGAAATATGCATATTGTTATGTATTTCAATGAATTGCATTAATTCTAAATTTATTTAGAGCATTCACACTCTTGTGTGGGGTAACTGATTTGTAAATAAATAGGCAGGTTCTCCAGTTCACAAATATTCCTGAAAATAAGCCTCCCCCCCCCCCAAAAAAAAAAAAAAAAAAAAAAAAAAACCTGTTACTTTAACCACAAAAGTCACGATAATATTATTATATATGCCGGCGAGACATATTATAGTAGTTTTTTTTTGTTTTTAGGAATAGTACTCCACGGCTTATTTCATAATCTCTCATTGGCAAATGCGCAGCTTAGAGTTAAATGAAAATCATTCGAGTATAGGTGGCCTACTTTTGTTCCCTTTGGCGAAAATTAGTGGCGAGAAATGATACATTTTACCAAAGCAATTAACTCCGTTAAAATTGAGAAAGGGTTTACAATTCTGACTATCCTGAAACAATATTTTCCACAAAATTTGATCGCTATTCTCTCTAAGCCGCCAAGTTTGTAGCCAACGCAGATTTTAGTCTTGGCATCGATTTTTCAATTTGGCGTCGTATTTGGCGACTTGGTGAGTGAATTTAGCGAAAATTTTTAGTTTAGGGCTACCAAAGTTTGGAAGCTCTAACTTCACTAAGAACAGAGTTCTGGAATTCATTAATTTATATCGCATAACTAAATTCTTCGAAAGTTCTATAAATGACTAACAAGACTGTAAAAAAGAAAAGTGATTATTGATGATTGTAGATTAGAACTTGCTTATATCTTTACGTGCTACTTTCTATGCGGTATAACATTAAAATTGGAAACAGATGGTAATTATTTCATTTCCACGGAGGTGGGGATTTACTTAGCGTCAAATTAGGCATTTAAATGTGGTGAAAAGTGGTAGTTTACGATTTCCAAAGTTAGAGAACACTAACTTCAATAGGAGTCGAGTTTTGGAATTTTTTGTAATAATTTATTGATTTCTAGCGCAGAACTACCTCGAAAATCCTACAAATCACTGACAATATACTCTCGAGGAATTCAAATTCCATTCAGACTTCGAAATTTTCGGTTGTTCCTGAATTAGCAAAATTTCTGCCCTGTAGTGTATTTAACAATGTTTATTTGATTTTTGTAGTAAGAATCTACAAAAAAGACATTTTGAAGTACAAAAAAGCCAAGCTCAAAGAAAGAGAATGGATTAAAGTTGTGTCTAAAAAGGATGTGATATCAAATTTCCAAGCTTACATTCTAATACTTGTTTGGTATTCCCTTTTAACTAAATTTTCACACGTAAATCAAGTGCCTTATGATATGTTGATAGACATCTTTCTTTCCTGTACTAAATACATCATAGCATGTTTCTGATTTTTTTTTTTTTTTTTTTTTTTTAATTTATGCATGATGGGCTTGGCGGCTATCTTTCAAAATTTTACGTTAATTTGAATTCTTATAAATCTCATGAATTATTGAATGGGAGTGCACAAACTTTAACACTATTAAAACTCTAGCTGATTCAACTTGTGCGCATAACGGGAGATTTTGTGATGTTTTTCTCGCACTTTTTTTTTTTTCTTTTTTAGTCTGAATATTTCAGCCTCTGTTGAATGGAATAACCATATTATTTTTACGAGATATTTATTCCAAGAAGCTACATTCAAACTGGCTAAATATAACGAGGGGGGGGGAGGATTCTATGCTTGCTTTTTTTTTTCATGTTTTTACGTTAATTTAAATTTTTATATTCTTTTATTCCCGCCATTTATAGGATGGAATTGCACCAAACTTAATACTAAATACTTATAATAAGAATTCAAGTTGACTGAACTCGTGTACATAAAGGGCGCTTTTACGATGTTTTCCCTCGCAATTTTTGTTATCGGAATATTTCAGTCTCTGTTGAATAGCGAAATTAATTTTATACGAAATATTTATTTTAACAAGCTTCCTTCAAATTGTGTGAATGTTTATTCATATTTTGTAAGATGGCTGCTAAGCCCATCATGCATAAAAAAGAAAAAAAAAAAAAATTCAGAAACATGCTATGTTGTATTTAGTACAGGAAAGAAGGATTTCTATCAACATATCATAAAGCACTTGATTTACATGTGAAAATTTAGTTAAAAGGGAATATTAAATAAGTATTAGAATGTAAGCTTGGGAATTTGATATCACACCCGTTTTAGACACAACTTTAATCCATTCTTTTTCTTTGAGCTTTCATTTTTTGTACTTTTTAAATGTCTTTTCTGTAGATATCATTTATTTTATTTTATTTTATAGTTTCTATTTTTACTTGAATTAACCTGTTATTTTTGAGATATTATATAATACACCCTACATACAAACATATCGTAAATACATCATATGTCTTGGATTTCAACTCGGTTTTCGTGCGATGTTGATCAAAGACACATTTATTCTTTGCATTAAGCTTCCCATAAATTCAGATTGCTAGACATTATCCATGAGTTTTCCATACAGACTAGTATGTTTTGTCCATCACAAAACTTTCTTCTACATTTTCCTGTACAAATTAACGCAGTACAAATTAGTTATTATTTTTTTCATTATGAATGCAGACTATTATCATCTCAGGGAGGTATTGTCATACGAAATATCCAAAAGAAATAAATTTTCACCGTGCAGATGACATCCTTTCTGTTCTAAAAAAAATTTGTAGTATATGAGTGCCACCTATCGGCCGATAGGCATCCAAATTGAATCAGCATAATGTCTCATAATGGGGTTTTCACATGTCAAGTTTTGTTCCATTATGCGCAACAGAACCTGAGTATAACTTTTCCTTAAATTGTAAAAATCACTGTATAGCAGTGCCACCTGTTGAGATAGTGGTACAAAAGTTGATAGGCACTAATTTATAGCAAGGTAAATCTATATGTAAATTTATATGCAATTCTATGCATTTTTTCCTCAGATATAGCCTTTTCTGAAATTGTGGAAATCACTGTATAGCAGCGCCATGTTGAGCTATTGACACAAATGTTGATAAACAGTGTTATACATCAAGGTGCAATTGCATATAAATTTACATGCAATTCTGAGCAGTACTTCCTGAGATATAGTTGGAACAAAATTTTTGTCACACACATAGAACACACACGCACGCACACACACAAATAGAATTTTTCTAAAAGTAGTCAAATTGTTTTCTGAAGCTCTTAAAACGTGTAATCCATTAAAAACCGACAGTCGAAAATTTTTACTAATCCGATACTTTCTTGTATTCCATAGAGAAGTTGAGCCATGCATAATCTCTCTCAGTATACATATAACATTTTTACTTTCTTCTATATTCAATAGAAGAAAGTATTAAATTCATAAAATTTTTCGACTTCCGGTTTTCGACGGATTTACACGTTTTGAGAGGTCTAGAACACAATTTCACCATTTTTAGAAAATATCTGTCTGCCAGTCCGTCTCTGTGTGTGTGTGTGACAAAAATTTTGTGGCAACTGTATCCCTGGAACTACTGCTCAGAATCGTATATGAATTTATATATAGATGCATTAGAGGTCTGCACGGGCCCGGCCCGGCCCGTACAAAAGCTTTGCTTACCCGGCCCGGCCCGTTAAGACGTCGAAAAATGCTTATTTTTTATCTGTGTATGGCCTCGCCCGGCCCGGACAAAAACGATAAAATCAGGCCCGTCCCGACCCGGCCCAGCCCGATTAAAAAAAATGTAAAATAACCAAAAAAAAAAAAGAATGCCTTTCTATGAAAAAGATTTTTAGTATGTGTTTTGCAGAGATTTTATATAACCAAACAATAGTACGTTCTTTAACAAAACTGCTGAACTTTTACAAGATTATTATATATAAACAGAAATTTATTATTACAGACAAGGCACAAAGACAAATAGAAAGTCAAATCGAAAATATTAGCATTCATCAAACAATATAGGAAGGTATTTAAAATGGTTAATACTACTAAAAATGCACTTTCAACCCTTTCCTCTTATATACCATAATGTATCCGAATCTTTCATGTGCTCCGGTAAACAAAACTTTGATGTTAATTCAACCACAATTAAATTAAAGTTACAGACACTTTTTAACAAAATAGAACTTTATGTGACATAAAAGCCTGTAAAATTATGTAAAATAAATAACTGAAGAAATATTTTATAATTTTCCTTTTTCGTTGATTAACGAGGAAACCAGAAAAAGATTCGGGCCGACACGGCCCGGAAAAAATTTCATTCAGGCCCGGCCCGGCCCGAGAGCAAATTCAAAAATTCGGCTCGAACCCGGGCTGTAAGCCAGGCCCGAGCAGACCTCTATGATGCATCTTGACCTAAATTAGTGCCTACCAACTTCTAATGTCAACTGCTCAACAGGTGGTGCTGCTATACAGAGATTTCCGCAGTTTAAGGGGAGCCTATATCTCAGGTTCTATTGCACACAATCAAACAGAAATTGGTATGCAAGAAGGTCATTATGAGGCATTATTCTGATTCTAAATAAACATAGTAAGTCATGTTCTAAAGAATTTTATTCAACTGTTTCCTGAATATTTATTAAATAAAATGTATTAATCGACTAGAACCTGCTTATGCCTTTAAGAATTATTTCCTACACACAAAAATGTCGAGAACTTTCATAACAATATCATTACTTTGTATAAGGAAGTAAAAAAGGGTGTGTTAATAATTCCCCCCAAAATTAAAAAAAAATTAAACAAATAAATAAATAAAAACGACTTTTACTCAAAATACTTTAATTCATACCAATTCCAAAAAATCAAAAAAATATGCTACAACATGTACGAAAATGCAAATTCAATTATTCATTATATATATAATAATTATGATAAATATTAAAAAAAAAAAAAAAAAAAAACTAAATTCTAATTTTTCTTATGAAATAAATGAATAAACAGGTACATTGAGTTTTGCACACAACATACGAAAAATAAAATAAAGCTATTCCACAAAAAAATAAATAAATAAATAAATAAATAAATAAAATGCAATGAAATAAAATCAAACATAATCAAACTGAGCTGCATGTCAGGCTTAGTTTCAGTGCAATCAGATAGCTCGATCCAGCTGCCAGTTGATAAAAATATTTCTTTCTTTCTTTCATAACTAAGAGAAAATCATTCTATGACAAAAAGCAATATATTATGTGTAAATCAGATTTTTCTATTTTTCCCCTTGATTTATGTATTTGTATTTTATTTGCATATAAGTTATTTATTTTCTGATCATAGAAGAAAATGAATACGTATATATAGAATTATCCTAAGTAATAAGTGTGAAATAAACATTTTTTCCTTTAAACACTCAGAGAAAGTTTTTGATTAAATAAAAGAAAAAAAAAAAATAATAATAATAATAATAATAAAATAGGTTGTGGTCATTTTAGTAGTTGAAAACAAAATTTTTGTTAGAAGTAAATAATCAGTTTTGTTGCGTCAATAAATATATATTGTAAAAAAATTTTTAAAAACTTTTACAAATTTATTTAACATACATTTGTATTTGCTTGAATTAACAAAATTTTTTGCTTAACTTTACTACATTTTTATTTAAAGATTTTCTTCTTTTTTTCTTTTCTTTTCTTTTTTTTTTTTTTTTTTTTTTCGTTAGAATAGAAATTTTTGTTTAGATTAATTTGTTAATCTAAACAAAATTCACACAGAAAAATGAAAAATCGAAACTTGTCAAGAAACGTGTTATCTTTGTCATAGTACACGTTTTCCTAGTATATTGACAAATTTGCACAAAATTACGCAACATTTTAAACAATCAAAACACTACCTGACAATCCCATTTAGTCATGAGACACAAAAATCGTTTTATTTTACCATGTATCTTTAATGTGTTTCGTCTGTTGATCCGGTTTGGCTCTAAAACTTGTCAGATGACTAATTTCCCAGGTACAGTTTTCATTTTCCTCAAATTGGACCGGTTAGTCAGATGAGAGAATAAAAATAAATTATTCCTATTTTGTCAATTGACTAAGAAAAATTTGTTTGGCTAGTCCAAAAGCTCAGCATTATTATTTTTTTTTCTTTAATCTTTTTTTTTTATTTGTTTATTTATTTTTTGTCTCCTGACAACTTGAGTTAGTCAACCGAAATCGAAAAATAAACCCATCGAATTTCGCGGTATAGTGTCAGTTTCATTAATTCTGAAAAAGAAAATTGCGCTTAAAGTTATTTGGGAAACGCATATTTTTTATAAGAACTTTGTGCCATACTAATCCCAGTTTTTGTATTTTTAAATCTAATAAATAATTTTCTAAGTATGACATGGAACGATAGCAAAGGAGCACGGCAATTTTTAATAACAGATAGAAAAAGAGGTATTTTTTTTTTCTTTTCTTTTTTTTTTTTTTGAAAACAGACATTTAATTTTTTACCCCAACTAAAATTAAAAAGACTGAAATCTGTATTCCCTGCACGTAAACTTAAATAGAAATATCTTTCCACTGAGAAATGACACTAAGCAGCAAAATTTGTTCCAATGTATTTAAAAAAAAAAAAAATCTTTTTAAAAATCACACAAAGTTCAAGGAAACTAACATTAAAATATTTTAAAACTAATATGTAGAAGAAAAAAAAAAGAGAAAAAAAAATCTATACTCAAGTGCATTCGAAACATCGAAAGAGATTGCATCATGTAGTAGACGGACATCTGTCGCCAGGATGACTCAGAGAACTATTCTTTTTTTTTTTTTTTTAATTATGTGCTGCGCGCGTGTATTCCTTCACCACCCTTATGATTTCTCAAAATTCCATGTTATTACTCATGAACTTTTATTCTTGAAAAAAAAAAAAAAAAAAAAAAAATCATTTCTGATCGGGTAAAAACTTACACCGGGTCCCCTCTGCATTCGCCCGCTAGTGGGTCAGTATTTTTAAATGAACCACTCTAATGAAAGAATTCTCAAAATTGAATATTATTACTCATTAATATTACTCTTAAAAAAGGGAAAAAGAAAAAAAAATCATTTGTGATCGGATGAAAACTCACACTGGGTCCCCACTGCTTTTGGCAGCGAAGATCCGTGCGCTGTGCGTGCGTATTCCTTCACCATCCTTATGATTTCACAAAATTCCACGTTATTACTCACAAACTTTCATTCTTAAGAAAAGGAATTTTAGAAAGATCTTTAATCATCGGGTAAAAGTTCGCATTGGGTCCCCACTGCCTTCGCCAGAGCAGACCCATGCGCACACGTGTGAAGATATACGTGCGCTGCACGCTCATATTCCTTCTGAAATCAAACTGTTATTCTTAAGAAAAAAAAAAAATTTAAAAATCATTTTTCATCGGATAAAAAGTTGGACCGGGTCCCCACTGCCTTCGGCACCGCAGTCCCGTGAGCGCTGCGCGCGCCTATTCCTTCCCCGCCCTTCCATCCCCTCCTAATTAACCTACATATACCGATTTTGAAAAGTCTAACTCAATTAGCTGAGATGCAAAAGAAAACCTAATCAAGACACCTTAAAACGTGTAAATCAAGTGAAATCTCGAATTCCCCTTTCGATAATATTAAAGAACTTTAAAATATCTTTCGAATGATGAATTAAAAACAATTTAATCAGAATTCGAATTTAAATATTGAAATTTTAAAATATTACAGGGCCATCAGGCGGTAGAAATTTCTGTAATCTTCTGTTCGATTCCAAATCAACAAAGCTTTCAAATGGTGTATTACTTATGAAATTATTTTAATTAGTAGCTGAGATACAAAAGAAAATCTGAACAGAATACCTCGAAACGTGTAAATCGGGTGAAAACTCGAATTCCACTTTCGATAATATAAAAGTACTTTAAAATATCTTTCGAATGATGTATTAAAAATAATTTAATCATAATTAGAATTCGAAATATTGAAATTTTAAAATATTACAGCGCCATCTGGCGGTAGAAATTTCTGTAATCTACTGTTCAATTCCAAATCAACAAAGCTTTTAAATAATATATTACTTATAAAGTTATTTTAATTATTAGTTGAGATAGAAAAGAAAACCTAATCAGGACACCTTAAAACATGTAAATCACGTGAAATCTCGAATTCCATTACCTACGGTAGTCGGTTAATGGAAGACGACAGAGATTTGTGGCGTCTACTCTTGAAATTCAATTTAAATAAGTTTTAAAATGACATATTACTTTTGAAATTATGCTAATTAGAAGCTGAGATACAAAAATGATATAAACACTATTATAAAACGATTTATGTCTGACTTTTTCGTGGTTTTCTCCGAAACTTGCGTAATTCCGGACTAAATACTGTTAAAAATCCATAGTATGAAATGTGAACGGAATATCAGAATTCGAAACTCTGCAAAATATAAAAGAATAAAAGCGTTCTGTGTTTTCCCTCGTTTTCTCCGAAACAACCGTTCCCTTTATACATTTTTGCCCCTCCCCCCCCCTTTCCGTCCCTTTTAATAATTTTACACTTGAAAATATCCGCAATTGATTTATCTTGCCTTAAAACCTAATAATACCAATTTCAAACGCTGTAACTCTTTTTTTTTTCTGCCCCCCTCCCCCTCATGCCTTTCCTAATAATTCTACACTTTCAAAAATATTCACAATCGGATTATCGGCCGTTAAAACCAAATATTACGAAATTTCAACGGCATATCTCAATTTAAAATACTGCAAAATATTAAACAAAACTTAATCTTACATTGTATTTTGGTCACATGAGTCGTGATAAATATAATTCCCAATAAAAATGTAATTTTTTTGTTTATTCACATAATTTCATGAAAATTGAATAGTAGCTTTATAGTATGCTGTCTAGGCCGAATATTAACTCAAATGTAACGTGAATGAAAATTTGAAAAAAATTGAAAATTGCAATTCCCCCCCCCCCACTATAAAACACGTGACATCTTAATCGGTTACAATCATTTCCTTTTTTCATCTCAGACAATAGTCTGGCATTTGAAATGATGTTGCCACAAAAAATTCACACTTTAGTTAATTTTTAAAAAAATCTAATTGTTGTACAGATAAGCCGCTTGCACTCTTAGATTCAGAAAAATTGTCCCTTTCATTTGGTACCAAATTCGTAACGATTAGACTAATATTTCTAATTTATTTTACACTTTTTCTGCTTTTAACTCCGTTAATATATCTATTTTTATGCAATCGCGGTGAATTCTCAGTCATTGAGATCGCTTTCTGATTAGACATGAGTCGACATTTTAATTAATATCTCCAGAACTAATTAAAATTTTTAAATTCTGTTTTGAAGAGGACCTCGGAAAGGCTCCAGAGCATCCGTATGTCAATTCTTGTACTTCTGCGTTCAATAGGGGCAGGGGCTGAACGTATAGAAGAACAGACAGACAGACAAACCTTTCTTTTTATTATTATAGAAAATAGATTCTTTGATGATATAGAATCCTAAGTGGATTTATAATATGTTTTTTGGACCTATGTGGTCATTAATGTAAATATTTGTACATAGTTATTTTTTATTAAACTTTAATTAATTTGATAATTAATTAGTAAAAGCTCTTTCTATGCTTCTTTTTACATTACATATATAGACAGATTATGTAAATTTGAATATCACTTTGTTCTCAGAGTTAAATTTTCTGAATAACCTCTATTAAAAGGCCACCTCCGTAAAAGGCTAATTTCATGTACCACGGTGTATGGACCTCTTAGAAAAATTTTATTGTATAATCTTTAAAGTATTGCTAACTGTGGGGCTTTTGAGACTATTTTCGTCAGCTTCATCATGTTAGGGACATACGAACATAGATTTAGAAACATCTAATTTTTTGGAAACAATGGTACACGTTTTGTTTTTTTATTAGACCCCAAGACCCCCTCCCCTCCACACACACACCAATGGCCGAGCGGTTCTGCGCTCAAAGTTGATAGAAGGGGAGTGCCGGATTCAATCCTATGTCGTGCTTATCGACTTAGCCGTTCGAAGTTTTCTGTGGCTTTCTCAGAAACTCGCGTAAATACGGGTTAAGACCGCTTAGAATGACCCCCCCCCCCTCACGGAGGGTACTCCCATCAGGCCTAAGACCCCGGTTCGATTACCCAATCAATAGGCCTAGGATCCTCGAAAAGTCAATCGGCCTAAATACCCAACATCAACATACCACTGGTCTCTGAGCTTTCACGAACATGTATGGGAGATAAATGCATGTGATAATGATGAAAAGAAGAATGTTTAAACCAGTGAATTCTTTGTTTCACTGGGAAAGAAGTGTTGGTCAAGGTTTAGTTTCGGTGTAGTTCGAATTTGATTTTTGTTTCTGTTCTTAGAATTACTTTAGGGTCTTTCCAGCACTCACAAATTTAAAATAAATAGATAAATAAGTGCTTATTTTTGAGATAACTGAAGTGTACATTTGTTTAGTAATGCATATATTTTAAAAAATATCCCTATCGATTATATCCAACAGAAAATAATGGATTTGACTTCTTCTAACTAAGCCTTGCACGTGGTCCTGTATATTGTATATATACTGTACAAAGCACTAAAAAAAAAAAAATAATAATATATATAAATAAATAAAAATGACGTAATACAATTAAATATGCATTTTCAAGCTTATCATTCGTAACCTGTAATGCATCTGAATTCTTCGAGTAACCCTGAACACAAAACACTAATGCTATACCTCCAATTTTATACAGAAGACAAGCTTTTGTGCAACTCAAAAGCATATGTTAATTTTATTATCTTTAATTCAAATAAACAAATGAGGTTAATAATGTACTCTTAGAAATTCTATACATAGACTACAATGTATAGGAATTATTTTTCGTTCCTGAATATGAACATCCAGTTCTACACATCAGTTTAATATAACTTTTAATGAGGAATAACCGTAAAACCCTACCCCATCCACTCTAGTCAATTTAATATGACTTCATCCTTTAAAATCATTTTTCTGGATTTGGAAGACCTTCATCTGAACTTTGCAATAGAGATTTGTTTACTTAGCTTAGAATAAAATCAATTTACGTGTTTTGTTGCATTAATATGCACGACTTTATAAAACGAGTAAGCTTATTTTAACATAGGACCAAAAGGAATCACTCTGAATAAATTAATGTGTAAATTGCACCTAAAGAAGTTTTCACTTCGTAATTTTTACATCGCATTATGCTTTTCAACAAATTATTTTAGAAGTAAAATTAATATGATTATATATATTATATGTTTTTTAATTACTCATATATATGTAATATAATTAAAAGCTCCCTTAAAATTAAAGCCTCATTTTACACACTTAAATGATTCTATCTCCCACTAATCCACCGACAGCTCCCTAATTAATTTTTAATTAATTAATTTTCTAAATGTTTCACTAATTCCAAATTTATTAACTTGTTCTCAGTTCTTAAACTTATTTTATTATCGCATGAAGCGAACTGTTATTTATTACATTATACAGTTCCAAAGTAGTAATTTCAATCTAGAACCTTCTAACCACTCCTCCCCGTAGTTGTATGACATCCCCCCCCCCCCCTCAAGCCACTCCGGTAGCTTTGATAACGTAACTGTCCCGCTTGGGAATGTAAACAGAATTTTCCAGTCAGTTGCTCGTCTGAAACTGAAATTGGGTTTTAAGATATGAGGTTCGGGTCGGGTAACACGATTTTACCCGTCGGGTCGGGTTGACAAAATTATCTGTCTTGCTGGTCGCGCTCGGGTTTAGTTTTCAACAAGTCTGATCGACTTGAGAACATCTTTCAAAATATTTCTTATAATTATAAACATAAAGTTGTAGGCATATTTATAACTATATAAAAGATTTAAACATACTGTGTATCGGAGCTCCGTATATATTCGTATCCGTATCCGCGGATATCCACCAGAAAAATTGATCCGTATTTATATCTGGATCCGTTTTCTTTTCTTTAACGAAACTAATTCGTATCTTTTGTACAAACTGTACGAAAATTAGAAAATTCTAAATCTTTCTCGACTATTTTTAAATATATAAATGAAAGAAATACTGTACAACTTCGCATTTACGTTCTAGAAAATAAAAAAAATTCACAATTTACTTTTCTTTTTTTCTTTAACTTTCTTCTATATTCAATAGAAGAAAGTATTCGATTCGTAAAAATTTTCGACTTTCGGTTTTTGATAGATTTACACATTTTGAGAGCTCCAGAACTAGATTTGATTATTTTTAGAAAATATCAGTCTGTCTCTGTGTGTGTGTGACGAAAATTTTGTGGCAACTGTATATCTGGAACTACCGTCCATAATTGCATATAAATGTATATGTAAATGCACTTTGACCAAAATTAGTGCTTATCGACTTTTGGTGTCCATCGCTCCACAGATGGCGTTGATATACAGCGATTTCTACAATTTAAAAGAAGGCTGTATATCCCAGGAATTACTGCACAAATTTGCACATAAATTTATATATGGATGTACCTTGACATAACTTGTCTGTCCACTTTTGGTGCCAATAACTGAACATGTGGCGCTGCTATACAGAAATTTTCACAGTTTAAGTGAAAGGGATATCTCCGGTTCTATTGGGTATAATAAAACAAAATTTGATACGTGAAAAGACAGTTATGAAACATTATGCTGATTCAATTTGGATGCATATCGGCCAATAGGTGGCGCTGCTATACTGCCATTTTCCCCGAGAACGGGAAAGTTGTATCTCGACTTCTATGGTGTATAATTGTACAAAACTTGATAGTTGAGATAGCCATTATGAAAACTCATTTTATAACATAATATTTATAGAGAATAAAACTGTCTTTGTATATTTTGTGTCAGTTTTAGATGAAAATCGCCTGTATTCATTATGGTAGATAATTTTAATAAATAATAGTTTTAATAAATTATTTATAGTGAATGAATTTGTATTAGAAAACAAAGAAGAAAGTCTTATGGTAGCCACAACATACTTGTTTACATATATATATATATATATATATATATGTAGGATATTTATCTATTAGAATATTCATGTAAATGTGTTTTATTACATTTCTTCTGAGTGAATGGCAACGATGTAAAAGGAAAAAGGGTCATGTGACTCGTGACCATGCTCGTGACCAATAAGTTGCTTGCTTTGCTAAAGAGTTCTGTTTGCAGAACCTTGTGTTTGCTGTTCGTTCGAAGCGTGTTGGCGTCGCATCATTGCTATTGTTTAAAATGTAAAATGTAAATTTAATATGTGTGTGCGTTCGTGATTGTTTAAATAAATGTATGTCAGTCTTCGAAAATAATGGCTCGTTTATCATTCATATCCCTAGACGCCACCGTCGCATAGATAATTTGGGGGATCTGGCCACGATGAACTGGTCGGCCAATTTCGATTTTATTATTTTTGTTTTACCAGCCATGCTTGAAAAGCGAATGTGTTCTCCCGCTGTGGAAATCGTCCTTGCTCAGCATCTTTAATAGAATCTCTCGGATTCTGACTTGATTTAGGAGCCACCCTGGTTCTGAGCTGTGTTTAGAACACTTTCAAGAACATTTCTTTTTAATTTCTTCGGTATCTGTATAAGTAAGTTATTTATTGTTTTTAATAGTAGGATAAGGAAAATTATAAACTAATAAATATTGTGTTTATTTATTTTGTCTTTGTCATATTTCTGATAAAACTTAACTATAATATATTCTCAAGTTTAGAATATTTAAGAATTTTTATCTGAATGTTTTAAAGTAAATATACTTGTTTTCTGAGGTTAAATCTTTGAACTAAATTATCGTCGTTCATTTATTTTTTAAGTGCACATACACTTGACCTTCGGAAAAAATAAAAAAAATTGTTCTTTTTTTAAAAATTATTGAATATTTTATATAGAATCAAGTGTTTTCTAAAAATTTTGAATTGTTTTTAGGAGTTGAAATTTCTTATGGAATATTTATTCTAGTATTAAATGAGTAATTTTGTTCTTAATAATTAATTCTATTCAAATATACTTTCATTTTAAAAGAGTATAAGATTATTTATCCTTATTAATTATAATTTAAAACATATCCTTGGAAAAGTATTATTTTAATAACAGAAATTATGTTTCCTTAAAATAGCAAAAAATACTTTCGATTTAAAGTAACTGACGTTTATTTTGTATATGTTTCTGTGTTCTCCCAAATAATTAATCTGACGATCGCCTGAGTGTACTGCTACGAGTAAGGGAAAAAAGAAGAGAATGATTATTTCTGTTATCATATCCTAAATTTTATTCTTGTTTATCTTAAATATATACTTATTACTTTACAACTTATTACTTTACAGTAAAGCATTTATTTATTTATTTATTTATCTGTCTTGAAATCTGTTTGGTGAAATTTTCTTGAGAGAGAGACATGTATTTATTTGTTCTTTATTTTTTATCGATTGCATTGCCGATTTTTACTTTCTCTTACCCATAAGGAAGAGAAAGTATTATTTTTGGGTCAAATTTTCGAACACGAGATTTTGTTATATTTACACACATATTGTTTATATCTATAGTATATTGTTTATATCATATATGTATCACACATATTGTTTTGAGGTCCCCTGAACACGAATGTCATGTTTTTAGCAAATGGTCTGTGTGTGTGTCTGTCTGTTATCAGCATATCTAAAACAAATTATGGCAGAAAGTTCAAACTTGGTATTCTAAATGTGTATTATATAGGGATGCTACAGTAGGCTTTTCGTAATGATCAAGCAAATGGTTCGTGTACAGGGACAATCAAGAGAATTCTAATACATTACGTCTCTATGGGGGAAATTGCAAGTGAGTTTAACGTCTATAGACTGCACTAAACCAAATGAAACGAATATATATTTTTTGTAATAGAGACAGTTAACTGGGAAAAAAAAATTGTGTATGTAAGAGCCTACCCCCCCTCTGGGGGGGGGGGAGTCCCCCATCGAGGGGAGTGAATTTTCATGATGGGTATCTTTCAAAAGAGCTCGCCAATAGCAATACCTTTAAAACGAATGGTTGAACCATCGATCTGCGATAATTTAAAACAAAGTTATCGATTTTTTTTTTTTTTACTTTTAACGAAAAAAAAAAAAATTTTTTTTATTTTTTTTATTGAGAATAAAATGGACTTTTTTTTTTTTTTTATATTTGGTGTTATACTACTTCTCTAATATGGAAATCGTCTGCATTATCATAAAATATATTTTTTTTAAATAATAATTTTAATAAATTATTTTTAAAAACAGAATTATTTTTTAATAACCGAATTAAATTCTATATAAATGTAGGTGCATTAATGAAACGGGGGGGTTGAGGGGGTCGGTAGCCCCCCTCACACAGAACTAATTATATAAAACTTTTCAGAAGCCTAATATGAATTGTTTAACACAGGTTTACATAACAGTTCTCGTTATCTTACCTTTTATTCTGCAACCTGTATTTATAGTATTAAATTTCAGGGTAAGCGAAAGTCGTGCGAGTGACACACCAGATTATTATTATTTTTTTTTTTTTTTTGCTTTTGATGATTAAAATAATTTCCTATTCCTAACACATTTTTAATCATTCTGTTATAGATATAATATTTTCCTTTTCAGTAAAGATTTACTAAGGTATGCGAAGCATAAATTAAATATTGTTCTCGTTTAAAATATATATATAAACTGATTATTATGAATCTATATGCGTGTGTATGAGATATATTTTAAAATACTTTTTTTTTTTTTTTTAAATCAATGCTGTTTTATGTTTAAGAGTTAAACGCATTTATTTATTTGTGTTTTCATACTCAATTATGTTACGCAGAGGTAGTTTAGTTTATTTTTCTAGTAATTTGATTTATTTAGAATTTTTCGTTTAAGCAGTCGGTGTATATTATTGATATCGATTTTAGGGAAGGTATAATTAATTTCCTTTAATAATTTGGCTTAATACAGATATTAAAAGAAAATTAATAATAGTAACTTAAATTATTTTTTTCTCGTTTAAATAATAATTTTTCTCAAAAAAATATTTTAAAATGGTATATTTAGCGAGGGCTATTAAAGAGGATTTAAAAATATTAGCTGACGACCTAGGTATAGCGGCTCAGCCAGATTTCAGAATAATTTATTTTAAAAATGCTATTCTCAAAGGCAAAGACTACGATGAGAAATTTTGTAAAGAAAGGTTAAATACAATTATGAATGCTAGGAAAGAAGTAATTGAAGAACAGAAAAGGAGCAATTCAATTTGAACTTGAAAGAATGAAGTCGAGACCGAACTAGGGTTGAGAAATAGACAAACTAGGGTTGAAGATAGCGAAACGAGAAATCCAAGTAAAGAATTCCGAAATTTCATGCAAAAGTATTACATGAAAGAAGATATAAATCTTTATTTAATTCTTTTCGAAAGACAAGCCCGTCGTGTTTCTTTACCTGAAGAAGAGTGGATTACGCATCTTCTTGCACTTTTACCTTATGAAATAAATTAATTAATTGCGCGAGAACCGGAAGATAAGGTATACAAATATAAATATGTTAACGGCCCTCTTCACTTACCGTCACCGGAAGCCCGAGCTAATGTTATTCTATGGGGAAATATTCTTTACAAATAACTTACTAACTAATACATATTTTTAAATTCTGTTTTCACATTCAGAAAATTCCCAACTGTTTAATTGACAGATCTTTTTTAAAAATGTATTTTTTAATTTTTCATATTTTATTTTGAAATTGCAAACTGAAAAAAATTCACATATTGAAAATTCGTACTTTGCAGCTTCAAAATAAAATGTAAAAAATTAAAAAAATAATTTTTTAAAAAAGGTCCGTCAATTTAACAGCTGGAAATTTTCTGAATGTGAAAACAGAATTTTAAAATATGTATTAGTTAATAAGTTATTTGTAAAGAAAAATTTTCCATTAATAACATTAGCTTCGGCTTCCGGCAGCGGTGAGTGAAGAGGGGCCCTTAAGGAATTGTTGCTGAGGCGATTTAAATTAACTCCAGAGAAATTTCGTCAACTTTTTGCTTCGCACCAAAAGGTACAAGCTAGCACTTGGGGAGACTTTTATCACGAATTGTTTACATATTTTGAGGGTTGGAAAAGTTAACAAAAATGTATTAACTTGAATTCACAGTACATATATCTCAATATCACTGCTGTAAAACTGATAAGTTTTTATATACAGGGGTTGATCCAGGTTTTAATTTTTGGGGCCCATTTTTGTGAAAAACCAAAATGTTTTTGTAAAAAAAAAAAAAAAAAAAAAAGGGAATTGTCGCTAGAAACCTTTCATCTTAGCAGTTACTCTGTCTAATGTTTAATATCAAGTTAGTAGCATTTTATTAAACAAGTATAGACACTCATTAAAAATAATACTGTAAACATGGAAAAAATTTTACAAAAGTATTACTTTTATAAATCTAAATTTTGTGAAGGAACCCATTTTCTGGATTTGAATTTTGTGAAGGGACCCATTTTATGGATTTGAATTTTGTGAAGGGGCCCATTTTATGGATTTGAATTTTGTGAAGGGGCAGCAGGGTCCTAATTTTTGCCTGGATCGACCCCCGATATATATATATATATATAAATATTGGCATAAAAATGAGTTATCATAATTATTAATACTTTGTTTTTTCTTTTTTACTAGAGAGAAGGTGTTGCGGTACCGCATATGGTTATTTATAGTGGATGCACAGATGAACCACATACTTCTTAAAGTGGCCAATAGCAGATGAATTTTATTCTTCAACCCAAGTTACATGCATGAAATCCCAATTGTTATAACAATTTTGAAACATTTATAAACAATTAGTATCAGAGCAAAAAAAAAAAAAAAAAAAAAAATCATGAGGGAAAAAAAAAAAAAATCATAGAAATGTTTGCAAAATCCAAGTGAAAGGATTTTATTCTCAGGTCCAAAATTAAACTTTATATATGTTTATTTATTTTCATTTATTATTACTATTATTTATAGTTTAAAATTCTAATTAAGAATGTTTTTTATTTTGTAGAAATAATTTATTAAATGAACAAATATATAGGTAAAGTGTTTATATGAAAGTGTTTATTCATGTTTATCACTACTATTTATGGAATTATTTTTTACCATTTTTATACATATATTAAAGTGTTCCGAATTATGGAAAAACCCCTTATCCAGAATATCCCAGGTCCCAAGCTTTCTGGATAATGGATCCTATATTGTAGTATAAAATTCTGTTACAATTAACAGCAAAATAATTATGTTATTTTGGGAATTTGCAGCAAAATAAAAATTAAAAGAATTAAAGCAGTAATTTTTGATTTTTCAGCAAAATAATCAGCTTTGGGAAGTTAAAATAGTTTGTAACCCCTCCCCCCCCCCCCTCCCAATAAATTTTGGTTATACATATTTGTAAATATAAAAGAATACTACTAAATTTAAGGGGGGGGGACTTAAATTTCAACAAAATAACAGATTTCTTTCTTAACAGTCACTGAAAAATAAACTGAAAAAAATCTTGATATCAGAAAATATATAGACAAAAAATTCTGCACACAATCACTCCTGATTTAAAAACTGCATGATTTTTCTGTATGGTCTCTTCCTGCAGCAAAATCTGTTTGGAAAACCATATAGAAGTTCGAATGCTGCAATGGTGCCCGTTTTTTGATAGTAGTGCATATTAAAAATGTCATGAAGGGCCATACATGCAGGGACAGCAATATTAATTTTAACATGTCTGGAAACAATGTTGCCCTCTGCAACAACATCTTCTACAAAATATTTTTCTGTTATTAGTGTTTAATAACTATTAAAAAATACCATAAAAATTCATTTCCCAATCTAAATTTGCAAAATTTTCAGTAATTATTTGTACAATTATGTGCTCACCATATTTCCTCAGAGTAACACCGTTGCATTAAATATAGTATAATTCTGACCGCTGCTATTGTATAACTTTTATTCTTAAATTTTATGATAATTAAAAATTTTGGTAGTTGGTATTTTACATTCTGGTTTTGGGAGCATTCTGGATTACGAATTCTATACTGTATTTTCAAAGTTGGTTCCACAAATAAAAGATTATTATAGTGTAAAATAAAACTTGCTCTTTTGGTAGCAAATTTTTTTGATTGGGGGATTTTGGGTTTATTTCACTACTCTTAAAAAGAAAAAAAAAAGGAATTACGTTTATTATAAATGCTGAAGTTAGGGATAATTTTTGCTGTCAGTTTCCAAAATAATCAATATTTTGACTCTACCTGAATTTTTTTTTTTTTTTTTGTTTTAATGTGTGCGTGTGAAATATGTAATTATTTCATTAAAATTTCTGTTTTTTTTTTTTTTTTTTTTTTAAATGTATGTTTAACAAACATGCAAAAGTTGATGATTCTTTTCTTTTTCCTGCCTTCATTGTATGCACTAATTAACTAATTAGTTTATTGTAAATTAACAGTTGTACATTTTTGTGTCTTTATTTACAAAATATATATTTTTGCATTTTATTGTGATAAATCTGTATTGTGCACAAGTCCAAACTTTTTAGTTGTTGCACTTTTGCAGTATCTAAATGTAAATATAATGGTAAATCTTCTGTTTGTAAAAATTATAACTCAAAATAAAACTCATTTTTTATGTAAATTGTTTCGTTATATATAAATGAAAAAAAAAAATGTGTTTCAATTGCTTAGTATTTTTTTTTTTTTTTTTTCGTATAAAATTTTAAAAAAAAACCCAAAGTGGGCAAAATTGTGGATATTTTCAAATGTTTTTATTATTATAAAAAAAAAAAAAAAAAAAAAAAAAAAACTGGGGCCCAACCCTGCAATCAGCCCTGTTAAATTCAGAAAATAAATAGTTTTGAACAAGTACTGATTTAGTTACTACTTTTGAATTAGTACTTCAACATGTAAATATATTTAATTAAAATTTATATATTTTTTATTTTTTTCAATGTGTTTATTGCATCACTTCTGAAAAATCTATTAGACTGATTCTTAAAAGGACTCGATCCCTATCGTTTCCAGAAGATATGTTATTAGAGAAATTTATGGGTAGAATTACTCATTATTTAATGTATTTTTTAAGTTTGGTTGCACATTTTAACAGTTCACAACCTTTAAATTGGTACTGTTTTTTTCTAAAAAATTAATTTTTTTAAATTAAAATTAAATAAGTAAAAAAATTAATGAGTTTTTTTAGTAGTCTGCTGTAAAATGAAATATAAAAATTTTAAATAATATTTTTTTAAAAACTGAGTACCAATTTAATTGTGAATTTTTCGAATCAAAAAACTCAGATTATAAAAATTTCGATAATGATAGTTCTGGGAATCTGAAGATTAGAAACAAAAAAATTGTGAGACAGAGAGAGTAGCCTGTTGATGAACTTCTATTTTTTGTGCATAAACTCTGAAAATAAATATATAAATAGAGTGACTTCATTAAACATATTTCTTTAAAAATCTGTTCTGCAAGCTGTTTCCCGAAACTATTAATCTCTTTACAGTTCTAGGATCTAAACAGAAAGTGTTTTTATGCTACCTTAAATCCTTGTTGTTACAATACCCGGGCAGTGTTGCCAGACTATGCGACTTTTTTATTCAATAGTCACCAAAAATTTTGAAAAGTGATATTTGATATACATAAAAGACGAACCGAATTCAAGAATCGTCTATTATGTATATCAAATATCACTTCTCAAAATTATTGGTGACTATTGAATTAAAAAGTCGCAAAGTTTGGAAACAATGTATCTGGGCTCGGAGTTCCAAGTGGCATAAGTAACAATAACAACAAAAATTAATTAAGTCTATCATGTTTGAAGGGATAAAATATTGAACGTTTTTATTTCTTCATCTTAAAATTAAGTCTGAGTATTCAGTAACTTACATTCTCCAAAAATTAGCTGAGGACTATAGTTTCACATCTTAAGATTTTAAGATTAAAATTATCAATCATTAATGGTACAAATAATCTACTAAACTGGAATCATCAAATATAATAAAGAACCTAATGGTGCAACACATACAGCTTTCTACAATAGTTCTGAAATATTTCTTGAAATAGTGCTGCTTGCTATTTAACTGCCTTTTGTGTTCAAAATATTTTTTTTTTTTTTTCAAGATGTGCAAAATTCTTCGTATATGCATAAATTATTTTTTACAACTCTATCTTGGCGCAGAACTAATTGCAATCATGTATGAATTAAATAGTAGAAATAATAATTAAATAAGGGGGAAGAAACAAAGATTGCATTGTTTTAGGGTGAAATATAGTAAAATTTAGTTAAGTAAGTTGCACATTCAGAAAATTGTTTCTGTAAGGAATATTGAAACAACTTGAAGTATTTAACAAAGAACAGTATTTTTATTGCCCTATGAATAAAGATTATCACCGCAAAGAAATTTTACAAGCCAATAGGGTAAAACTTTTTGTAAATATAACAAAGCTAATAATTTCTATCTATTCAGTCTCGTGATTAGCATCAAAAAATGCAAATTCTGAGAAAACAAAAAGTATTAAAATTGCTGACGAACAAAAAAAAAATAGCAAAGACTATTTTTGACTTTATTACTAGTCTCAATTTTAATTATTGAGCTAAAAATCCTGATGTTCTTCACAAAACATGCTGTAAAGTATTTGTGTATTTAGAATGAAATCGTAGCAATTTTAATACTTGTGTACACAAAAAAAAAAGTGTTTCACAGCATATTAAATACACGAAAAAAAAATTTTGGACTAAAAACAAATACTTTATACATTTAGTGGTCCACTGAAATTTTCATTGATTTAAAATTTGCTTATTAAGTGTTTACAAAGAAATTGTGAAGAGATGGGCTATTTACTATACCAGTATTTAAATTACCATATAAACTATAAAAAGCAATTGTGAAGCTTTAAACTATTATTATTAAAGATTTACTTTGTTTGTTTGAAGCCGTTTCTGGTATTATTTTTGACACACATATCTCGATGAAAGATAGCTTGTCAGGATATGACAGGCTGATTGCAACTGCATATTCTAGTTATGCTTTTTTATAAGCCAAATTTTCAGTTAAAACATACCATGGGTGCAATAATTTCAGAACATTTATTTAAGCTTTGGAAATTTTTTTCACTAACACTAAATTGAGCTTTAGATAAATATAGCCATTGCAGTCTTCACTTGGGTAGAGTTCTTTTACCGATGTACCATATGTTTGTTAATTTTCCACTATTCATAGCTGCAAACTTTTTAAATTTATTTTGTACGAGTAATTTTCTTCACATTTAATTGTAATTGCATGCTTAAAAAAAAATAATAATATAGAAATAATATGTAGTAATTAAAAAAAAAAAAAAAAAAAAAAAAAAAGGGTAAATGTTAAAAACATTGCAGAATAAATTGAAAAAGTTGGCAGCTATATTTATTTTATTCCAAATAATGAACAAGTAGTTTTTCAGAAAAGTTTTTAAAATGCTTTTTTGAGGTTGAACACCATGAAGGGAGGTGGGGGAAGGAAGAAACTTTTAAAAATTACAAAACTAATCAGGTTAAGTCTAATAACAATGCTTTTTAAAAGGCCCCCTGCAAACAAGCATGGAATCTCTTCATCATGAAATATGGGGGATTTTAATAAAAATTTAGATTAATCTGGCTCAAATATTATGAGACAGGTTAGTCATATATATATATATATGCAGTTGAATCTTGAAAACCCGGAAATCTCTAAAATCCGGACATTTTTCCGGTTGTACTTTTTATTTTTAAAATAAGATTTTGATGTACCTTATTTCCACATTTCTTGTGGATTCCAAAAAATCTTTTTTATTGAACACTGAATACATAGTCATAATTTTACATATTTTTATACTACTTGATTGTTAATTAAAGAATTTATTTTTTGAAAATAGGTAAGTTAAAAACGGAATAATAATTAAAAAAAAAAAATCACATTACCTTTAAATTGCAAAAAATCAGCTTTAAATTGCTGAAATGTTAAAAAAAAAAAAAAAAAAAAAAAAACACAAATTACTTTGTTTTTTATAGTTTTATTTGAGTATTTTTTAATAAATAAATAGTTTATTGTCTATAACATTTTTAGTTTAATGTGTTTATATTTTAATTCTAAATTAAATCTATTGTATTTCTATTTTGTAATTTAATTCTCTAATTCGATCGTCGTTTATTTTCACTAGCGTAAAAATTGCATTTTTTATGTAATTATGTCGTAAAAATTAATTTTTAATAAATCTTTAAAATCCGGAATCACCGCGGTCCCGCCGATTCCGGATTTTCGAGGTTCAACTGTACATATATATTGGATTAATCTTCCTCTTCAAGTATTATTAGACAGCTTTGTCAAATAAAGACTAGTTTCCCTCTTCATATGTTATCAGACATGCTAGTCAGGCAAATAGTCTTGATTAACTTGCCTCTTCAAATATTCATTAAAAACTGACTCGCTTGCTTAGTCAGATACCTGGTGGCTGCTGACTAACCTTCTGAATCAAGTGTAGATTCTGACTAACTTGCCTTGTCTGATAAATGCAATTGATGACTAACTTGCCTTGTCTGGTAAAGTGGTTGATGACTAATCTTACTGGTCAGATAGTTTTGATTGTGGACTAGCCATCTTTGTTTGATAATATTAACCTTCCTAGTCTGGAGTAGTGTTTTGATGACTAGTTCAGCAAGTACACTTTTCAGTTTTGGTGACTAGTTCAGCAAGTACACTTTTTAGTTTTAGAGACTAGTTCAACAAGTACACTTTTCAGATTTGGTGACTAGTTCAGCAAGTACACTTTTTAGTTTTGAAGACTAGTTCAGCAAGTACACTTTTCAGTTTTGGAGACTAGTTCAGCAAGTACACTTTTTGGCTAGTCAGCGATTTTGGTTAGTCAATTCTGTATTGTCAGTTGAGCATTTTGCCAGGTCACTGTGACCAACTTATTTTTCTGTGTGTTTCTATTGGAACATATTTAAATAGAAATTTTTGTTGGTCTAACCAAATTTTTGTTAAACAACAAAACTTTTCTCTGCGTGAACGTATGCCCAGCCCATTTGGTGGTGGAATGATTAACACTCTACCTTCGGTTCCCAGGTGTCTGGTTCGAATCACGTTGCAAGTATAAAAATTTGTAGCAGTTCGGAATTCACTTTAATCCATTGTTCCTTAGTTAAAGTAATCCTAACTTTAACATTAAGTCTCATTAGCTTCAACGTGTACAAAATTACCAAAAACCAAACTCTCTTTTAAATGTAAAAAACTTTTTGTTAAAAAATATTCCTCTTAAAATCAACAGGTTTTTAAAATTAATTATTTTCTACACGCAAAAATGTCGATAACATTCATAACAATATCATTACAGGCTCTATCTACAGTTTGAATATTCATTAAATAAAGTGCATTCGTAAACTAGAACCTGCTTATTTCTTTAAGAATTTCTTTCTACAGGCAAAAATGTCGACAGGTTTCATAACGATAGCATTACGGGTTCTATGATTAGTCTCTTTTCAAATTTCTATGATGGTAGGTCATATATAATGGCCAAAACCTTCGTATTTTTTGTTCTTATGAATATAATTTTCGTAAATATTTCCAAAACGAAAAGTCATAGAAAGACCAAAAAAGCAGGTGCACAACTAGATGTTATAACAAACCTAGTACCAATTTTTACCCTTCTACGTCGAACCGTTTTTGAGTTATGAGACACACACACACAGACACACACACACACATATTTACATACAGACGTCACGAAAAATTGTTTAAAGTCGCAGATACCTCTAAAACGGGATCTCGTATTAAAACCAAACTTGCAGGTTTACAACTAGACATCATGACAGTCACAAATCTAAATTTGCAACATTCTACGATGATTGGTTTTTGAGCTATGCAAGATACAAAATCCATTTCGCAAATCGGGATTACTATGCTTCCTTATACTTTGTATAATGAAGTAGAAAAAAACACACCAAATGTTTAATAATTATATTCAAATACACAAATACATATTACAGGTAATACAGGTATATACTGCGTTTTCCAGATCTCATAATATTGCAGTATGATAATCGTTATTCAGAACGCTTTAAAATGGATCAAACAAGCTTTAGTTTTCGGTAAAAATGAGAAAGGAAAAAAAAATGTGTCATTTTTGTAACTGGGAAAAAACATTTTTAGAACCAGGAATATTAAAAAGCATACTCCATCGTAATTTGTAATGTGTCACGATTAAACTGACCATAAATTCTATCACATATACAGTAGACGATCAAATTATTAGATTTTTTTTTTTTTTCCCCTAAACAAATACTGGATGAAATGGTCTTGAACTTAAGACATGTAAAGAACATTTACAAACTCACATTTTCCATTATCTATTTATTCACGAGTGCAATTAGGGGACCAACCACAAATTGGAGGAAAGCACGGATACTTTGGATCACCCTGTATCATAAAATGCTGCAAATGACTTGTAACTCTTGTAACTCTAACACAATATTTCAGTTACTATGTACAATATTTGTGTTCTTTTTGGTGGGAATTGCACAATTATTTAGACAGATGTATTTTTTTTTTTTTTTTTTTTTTTATAAATCTTTTGGAAAGTTTTTTGCATTACACGGATAGATTTCAACAAAATTTTACAAAACTTGTAGAAAAATATTGTTCAGAAACATAAAATTCACGCGTTTAATTTTCGTTAAGGTATGAGCATTTGTAGTAATATTTTTTTTACTCCGCATGCGGGAAAGATAGAAATTTTTTATTGCACAGGTTGAAAGCTAGATATGTTGGGCAACTTATATCAAAGTTTTATTTGAATAGAGCAAAAAATAGGCAAATTATCGGTAAAAGAATGAACGAGATTTTAGATATTTTCTAGAGTTGTAATTTAATAAGATGTTTTTCTCACGCCATGTATTTAATTTGGAGATCCAATTATTTCACCCACGTTTCAAAATTCTTTTTGGGGAAGAAACACTTATGGGTTTGTAATTCTATCAAAACGTTATTTACTCGTATTTACTAAAATTTGTGAGTTCACAAGTGGTTTTTCACACACACACACACACAAAGTAATATGGGTAAAATAATTAGATCTTCAAATGAAATATGTAGCATGTGACAACCTTATGAAATTTTAACTCTGTAAAACATCTAAAATCTTGTTCATTCTTTTGACGATAACTCTAATCAAATGAAATTTCGGCATAAAGCGCCCAGCATGTATAACTTTCAACCCATGAAATAAAAACATTCTTTCTTACACGAGCAGTAAAAAATAAAAATAAAAATAAATAAATAAATAAATAAAAATAAAATAACTACAAATGCTCATATTTCAGCAAAAATTAAACGTGTGAATTTTATATTTCAGAATAATGTTTCCAGTATGTTTTATTAATTTTTTTACAAGTTCTGCAAAATTTTGTTGAAATGCATTCGTGTTATAAGCAAAAAACTTATCAAATAATAATAATAATAATAATTTTTTAATATATAGTATATATATATATCTTTAAATAATAGTGCAATTCGCACAAAAAACATACAAATTTTGTACATAGTAAGTGAAATCATATGTTAAAATTACAAGTCATTTGTAGCTTTTTATGATACAGGGTGATGTAAAGTATTTATGCATTTGTGGTTGGTCCCCTAATTGCACTCATGACTAAATCGATAGTCGAAAATGTGAGTTTATAAATGTTCTTTCCATGTCTGAAGTCCAGTAGTTTTTTAGAAAATAGAAAATGGAAAAAATGTCAAAATAATAAATAATAAATAAATAAGTAAGTAAGTAAAAAGTTCTAGCTATTTGATCACCCACTGCAAATCCTTGTCGCAATATACATGAAGATTGCGGATAATTTGAAAATGTCACCTTTCAAAGCGAATATTTTGCCCATGTGTTTAAGAAACATTTGCCCATCACTAATCTCATTTGTACATTTCGCACTCTTTTACAATTCTAAGAGTACAACTCTTCTTTTAAAATTTTAAATATTTTTATTTTCCAAGTATTTCAATAAAACATTTTTTGTTTGTTTGTTTCACTGCATAATATGTCATACTTTTAGTTTAATTTTTCCCGAAAACTATGCATCATCCATCTTTCTGATATGATAATTTGATCAATATTACACTCCAGACAAGTAATATACCTTTGTAGAATTTACACAGTTTTCAATGAATGATGGAATTTAATCAGAAAAGCTTCAGCTGTATCCCTTTCTCAAATTCACCATCTATGTAAAAAACGGCATGTAACATCCCATCCCCTCATTGAATCATACAAGATACCAAATTTAAAGCTCCTGGAATTGTTTGCTCTTAAGTTGCACTGATAAAAAACATGTAGAAAAATACAAAGAAACCTCTAAAAACCATAATATACTCTTCCTGACCATTTTGCCTGAGAATGGTATAATTTAATAAAGCTCTAGCTAAACTCCACAAAGAATAGAAAAGAAGGTATTCGGTTAATTTTCGTCACCACTGTACATAATATTCAAAAGTTGCAGAAATATTTCAGCTCAAAAATTTATCGAATATTTATTTATTAGTTTAAAATATTTTATCTATTTCAAATACTATGAAATTCTGAGCGTTTATTGTTCTACCCAAGTCAATAAAGTAATGCGAAACTCTTCAAGAAGATCCTGCGACATTTTTTTTTTTTTTTTGTTGTTGTTAAAGTATTTTAGATGACTTTCTCTCTAAATTCAAAATTCAGCTTTTCTAAAATAGTTTAATAGTGATATTTCAAGCTCCTTGGAGTCGCTAACTTTGTAACGTACTACGTATCCTTTACTGATTTAGAAGATTCTGGTTAATGGGAAATCTGTATACTGAGCTTGTTTATGTTCTGACTTATTACATTTAATCGCTTTCACTATGTCAAAATACTGGAGGGTCAGTAAGTACATATAATCTTTGAAAATTCAAAAATGCCAGCAAAAGTATCGTATTGAAGAACGTTTTGCGTGTTTCTTGTTGTTAAAACTTACTGAGACAAAATAAATAAAATAAATAAATATTAATAATAATAGAGTTACCGAAAAATGATGTTACTATAAACGGCTTGTGTAGAAAGATAAAAAAAAAATCACTTGTATATTGCTTTGAAAGGCCAAATAACGCTTGTCAATTTGTAAACATCCAGAAAAAGTATCAATGATTTCGATATATAGCTGGAATTCTTGTGCATATATTGTTTTACTAATTAATTTTCTCGTTCTATCCACTGTTAACATTCAAGTTCTACTTTAACGTATATTTTCTTCAGCATTTCGAAGTCACCTATCACATATTGTACAAAGAAACTACAAAACCTTTACCACAATTAATAAAAATAAACGCTAATGCTATTTCTTTATGGCTTTCTTTAAGGTTTATTAAAATTTCAACTGGGAAGTTTTACATATAATTATAAATTTCCATATGTAAATGTAGGAAACAAAAATGTTAGCAATTTGTAAAAATACTAATTTACTTTATCGGCTATAAATGCGAAGATATCCAATGAAAATTTAAATGGTATTTTACGTATGAAGAAAATAGCCATTAGAAACGTCAGAAGTTCAATGTTTTCTAACTAAATTAACTCACGCATAAAACTTTCTACTAAATAAACAAATGAGAAAATTAAGCTTGTACAAATACTGTTGGTACTTCAGTGTTTCGTAAACTTGTTTAATTGGCTGGTAGAGCTTGCAGAAAACGAAGAAGTGTAAATACACAAAATGATTTCCTTCTACGCTTTGAAATAGGTCATTGTAAAGTATTTTACTTTTCATTAGTAACTACTCCTCTAAAAAATCAGATGCGAAAACTAAACGAATATAAGAATCGTGTTTAAGAGAGAAAATGTTTCCTGTGAATAAAAATAGTTCTGAATCATAAAACTGCATTTTTTCAAATGTGTTTAATCAAGCAAGAATAGACTTTTAGTAATTTCGTTTTCGGCGTTCCAAATTCAAAGACCTTTTCTCTCTATAATATTTCCTTTAAAGAAGATATGCTTTAGTCTTGCAATATATTACAATGAAATTTTACCTATCTTAGTTCTTGTGATAATAAGAAAGAAAACTTGGAATATGTTGTCAAGAAAACAATGATTTTAATTTGACTACTATGAAAAAAAAAAAAAAAAGAAAAGAAAAGAAAAGCATAATTCTAGAGGTTACTGATATAACAATGCGAGCATATTCTCGTGAAATTTATGCATTCTGATGAGACTAACGAAAAGATGTTAATTCGTGATTGAGTTACTCTACCGAATATCTTCATTATTATAACTATTATTAAAACTGAAGCATTTACTTTAATTCCCTCACTACCCCCTCCCTCCCTTAAAAAAAAAAAAAAAAAAAAAAAAATCAAATACTTTGCTATTATGTAAATAATTTTTTAGATATCTATAATCGAACCCGATCAGAAAACAGAAATGTAAGAAAATATCTAATTCCGACCTACATTACTTAAGTAATAGAAACTGCAACAGAACACGCCCTACAATCAATCATTTATGTTGTCGAATGAGATCAACTTATCTAACAGAAGTTGAACTAGTCTACCATTTCGGTTAAAAGTGAGAATATAATTTTAAAGAATTATTGTTATTATATTTCTCTGTTAATGATATATTTCCGAAAATTGGAAAAACGTTCAATGAAACTGATAAATTTCATGTGTAAAAAAAAAAAAAAAAAAAAAAAAAAAAAAAAAAACTCTTTTGTCGGTGCTTTTTAATATATATATTATGATTTTTTAAAGTAGCTCGAAAATAATACGATTTATTTATTTTTTTAATAGAACAGAGAAGATTTCAAGATTAGATATAATTTAAAATTGATAATATATATCAATAAAACATTTCATTATGGTAATGCGAAGAAATCAGGAAACAGATCCCGACGATAAAAATTATTAAGAATTTAAAATGCAACCATATCAACTGAAGATTACATTTTGAAAAATGCATAATTTAACCTAAAGATGGTGAAATAATGAAAATTCACGAAATAACTATGAAGTCCCCCCTCCCCTCAACAAAATTGTTAAATAAATCCTTGTTGAATCATGTTCTTAAGACTGATTAAGAGCAGGATTCGACAAGGATTCATTTAACAAAACAGCATTAAGTGTACTTTTTTTTTTTTTTTTTTTTTTTTTAATAGGAATTACTGCTAGAGCTCGAATAATTTTGCTGCCGACTGTATTCAAGCAATAATTTTTGTGGTTTTTGATATATTTTTTACAGATTTGAAATCTGTAAATTGGATTTTCTCAGCATTTTTTTTTTCTTTTTTAATGAATTCATGATCTTCAAAGTGCTAAAACTTCTACAGATATTTAAGAAAAGATTTATTTATTTATTTATTTATTGATGTTTAATAGAACCTACTTAAAAGAATTAGGGGTGGATTTTGCAATATCTTAAAAAAAAAAAAAAAAAAAAAAATTAAAAATATAACAAAGAGCATGTTTTTATCCCAATTTTTTACCTAGACATGCACATTTTAATTTTTTTCTCGAAAAATAATTAATAATCCTCAAAATCCATCCCTAATTCTTTTAAGTAGATTCTATTAAACATCCAATATATATATGTATATTCGTCTCTGGTACGTTTATTTGATTCAAAATGTTAAAATTACGCATTCATCCTCATGAGCGCCTATATTTCTGTAAGTAATCATTAGTTTTTTCACTTTAGGTTAAATCCTACAAAGAATATGGTAGAATTTCTTCTTTACCAGACCTGGAAATAGTCCTGATCTCAATACGATCGAAAATGTTTAGTCTATAAAGAGGGAGGGGAACTAAAATTTGTAGCCTGCAACTTTGCAAGAGCTAGAAAAAAATACAGAACTCGTTCACACTTTATGGAAACGATTTCAATAGTTGCGTTTTATGTATAAATGCCGTATTTTTTGCTTTGATTTGCTTCTATCTGATAGCCATGGTTCTTGACAATAGCTCTAGCTTGAATTTTCCATGAAAGTAAACTTTTTTATAATATTGTCTTGTGAATTTTATCCCATTCCTCTTGTAGCGTTTTCCAAAGTCCGTTCAATTTTCTAAGATACCGTTTTCCTAACGTTCGTTTTAATAAAACAAAAGCGCTAAAGTCCATTAAGAGAAGCTTCAGGTGATTTTACAGGTATTTCGTTAATTACAGGTATTTTACCGATATTCATTAAATTAATAGTTCTATGGGACTGATTCCAGAATATTTGTTGTAATTACAGTTATTTTGCACCGGTCCAAGAAGTTACGCTGAATAATAAAGTGCATTTATCGACTTGAACCTGCCGGTTTCTTTACGAAATACACTCTTCACTCAAGAAAGTCAACACGTTTTTCGTAACACTATATATCCATAACAACACACATATCCATGACACATCCCTAAGGATGTTCTTTGGATGTCATTTTATCCATAGGATATCTTAAGGATGTCACTTGGAGAAGATGGTGTGTAATGTGACAATGATTGTGGAATGCAAGCAAACAAATGATAAATGCATATATACACTGCTCGACACTGAAAATGCAACACCAAGAAGGAATGATAATAACGGAATGAAATTTCTTGGACCCATACATTATAGTAGGAAGAACAATTGATCAAAATTTCAGGAAATTTGGAGTAATATGTACTGAGAAAACAGTACATAAAGCAGCGACCTCTGTGAGAAATAACAGCACATATCTGCCTAGGCATTGAATCGAACAGCGATTGCATGACATGTACGGGTAGAGCACTTCATGAAGCTTCAGCACGATGACCTAATTCATCGATCGAAGTTACTGGTGAGTGGTGGGGGGCCAGTCGCTTTTCAATGATTAAACAGTCATTTTCATTCGTGCGAGATCAGGAGAACGCGCTGGCCAGAGCAACAGTCGAACACATTCTGTATCAAAGAAGGTCCGGACAATACAAACAACTTGCGGTCGTGCATTATCTTGCTTAAATTTTCCGCTACGGAGGCCTCGAATACAGGGCAGAGGGGCGGGCCTTAACTCATCAGAAATTTAATGGCCGCGGTTCAGCGTGCCAGGAATATGAACATGAAGTAATCGAGACGTGTATCCAATGGGAACACATAACATCATTGCAAATGATGGACAGTATGATGATGTCGAATCCCAGCTGGCAATGTGCATTATTCATAATGCCGTTAAGTACGGATAAGCCAATCTTGACGCTGTAAACAGGATTGTAATTTGTCTGAAAAGTGACTTCACGCCATTCCTGCGTCCAGGTTCATCGTTGATCACACACTAATGGCGCCCATACCAGTAATGCGGTTTTGAGGGTAATCAGAATTTTGGTAGCCGCATACTGAGTCACCACCTGGATTGATTGTACCATTGGATACACGTCCCGGTCACCTCTTGTTTTCCTTCCCGCCACTCTGAATGCCAGCCATTACATTTCTGACGAGTTAAGGCCCATAGCTCTGCCCTATGTTCAAGGCCTCCGAAGCGCAACATTTAAGCAGGACAATGCACGACCGCAAGTTGTCCATATTGTCTGGACCTTCATTGATGCCGAATGTGTTCGACTGTTACTCTGGCCAGCGCGTTCTCCTGATCTCACACCAATGAAAATGACTGTTTAATCGTTGAAAAGCGACTGGCCCCCCACCACTCCCCAGTAACTTCGATCGTTGAATTTTGGCATCGTGTTGAAGCTTCATGAAGTGCTCTACCTGTACATGTCATCCAATTGCTGTACGATTCAATGCCTAGGCAGATATATGCTGTTATTGCTCACAGAGGTCGTTGCTTTATGTACTGTTTTCTCAGTACATATTATTCCAAATTTCCTGAAATTTTAATCAATTGTTCTTCCTACTATAACGTATGTGTCCAACAAATTTCCTTCCGTTATTATCATTCCTTCTTGGTGTTGCATTTCCAATGTCGAGCAGTGTATGTATCTATATTTTTAGTGTATAAAACATATATATGTATATGCATGTTTTTTGTCTTACTTCTATGAATACTTCATCAGGGCCATAATTCGGAGAATGTAGTCACATTTAAGTGATTCTGTTTTGACTATATACAGTTAGTTAAAACTTTACAGTAAATAATGCCCAATCACTTAAAAGAATAATAATATAAAAATCTATTAAAAATTTAGCAGTAAGAAAATTACCCCTAAATAAATTTCGTAATCAATGTTACTGCTGTCCATAAGACAGTGACTTAAGTTACCAAGAATTAAGCGATATTTTCAAGATTTTGTTCTTTCAGTTATGTTTTTATAATAAAAAATACATTTCTTATTATCTATCTAAGATATTTTAAAATTTATTTTAAGTTTTATAAATAAGGGAACAGGAGTGACCCTTACTATGACAGAATCGACATATGCTAAAATTAAAAAATTCAGGCACTTTAAAAATTATAAATAACTTAAGTTTTACTGTCTTCAAATAATTTTTTATATCTTCTAAAATATAGTAAGTAATATATTTGTTTAAATTTAAAGAAATAAATCATTTGAGAACAAGAATATTTAAAACGTAGATTTTTTAAATTTTACTCAAAACTTAAAAACTAAAAATTTTAATACTTTAAAATATCTAGTCTGTCTTAAAAAACAGACTACAGATTTATAATAAAATAAAATCTAAAAGATTTATATTTCACTTCTGTCCAAAACAATTTAAAAGGGAACAATATGATGGCAGGGACAGTAGTGACAAAGTTAAGAAAATTGCTTTTGCACACGAAGTTTATTCGGTTTTGTAAGAGTACAATATAACATTTAGAACTAAGCAAAAGCAAGCTATATCATATTAAAAGCAAAAAAACAACTTTAAAAAAGCACAAATGAAGAAAAATTGTTAATTACACTCCTGCTCAAAAGTTTAGCAAGATTTGCAACGATCAGTGTTTTTCAATTTAAAAACTTATCAATGAAATGTTTTCAAACATTGAGTATTTAAAGAACTGGGTCTTCCTTGTGTTTTTCAGTAAAGATTGGTTTAAGACAATATTTAGGGGGCCAGCAACAAACTGAACAAAATCAATAATGTTTGTGATCACCCTGTATCGTTAAATGAACGATACGATCTGTAATTTTAGGATATGTTAATATAGACCCAGTACAATTTGGGGATGATTTTTGAGTGACGATAGCATATTAAATAACGGAGATATAAGCATTTATTTTGAAACTGAAAAAAAAAAAAAAAAGAAAAAAGAAAAAAGAAAAAAGAAGAAAAAAAAAAAAAAAAAGAATCAGCATGTTTTTTGCTTATAATATACAGAGTATTAAATGAAAATTATTCCCACTTTCAGATAATTTAAAAAAACACGTTTCAAACAATATACTTCAATCGGATTACAATTATTTTTAAAATCTCTTGAAATACGAGCAATTTTATGAAAAACGTTTTCACTGCGCATGAGCAAATGATAGAAAATTTTTTATTTCATAGGTTGAAAGCTAGTTATATTGAGCAACTTTTGTCAAAAGTTCATTTGAATAGAGTAAAAACTAAGCAAATTGTCAGCGAAAGAACGAGATAGATTTTAGGTATTTTCCATAAGTTCAATTTTCATAAGGGGTTTTTCCCATGCCGCATAATTAATTTGAAAATCACGACCAAAAATTTTCAACCACGCTCCAAAAGTACTTTTTTGTGAAAGAATCCTTATAAACTTGTAACTCTGACATATTTTTGTTTATTTACTGATTTGTGAGATTATAAGGGGTTTAATACTATATAAGGGGCTATAATACTATTTAGTTCGAATTCACTTGATTCAAGAAAATTTCTTTTACATTTTCTCTGTGAAATTTTAAGCTTCTAAATTGAAAAATTATTATAGTATGAATTAAAAAAAACTTCACTGCAGATAATCAATGTTATTTAAAAATTAACTAATGTATATATATATATACATTAATAAATAATATATATAATTAATTTTTCAAAATTATATATATATTAAGTCCTTATTATTTGATACTACATTGCAACATATAAATCAAAGAAAACCTATTTTAATATATGTTAGTATCTAACAAATTTCTACGATTTATCTCCGAAATTCAAAGGAACAAAACCATAAACGAATACATATATTATTACACAAATTTAAGTTATTTAAAAATAGATAATATTAAATTTGTATTTAATTATTTTCTTGTATTGCGTAATATGTCTGCCAGGGGAGGGAGGGAGATCGGGCCATCGCACTAAAATGGTAAAAGGGTTTCGTACAAATTTTAAAAGTTTGTGTATTCCCATATTGGAGATAGAAAAAGTCAAAATTAACTGAGACTTTGTTAAAAAAGAATCAAAATTAGCTCAGAAGATTATTATTATTTTTTCCCCTTAGAAGGAATGCAGGAATGTTAAATACGAGAACCTTCACTCAAAACAGGAAATGGTTTTGTGTTTCTTTTTTTTTAATCAAGAAAGCGAGAAAAATTATTATGACATTCCACCAGTAACTATATTTTATCTATATTTAAGAAAAAGCAGTTGAGTTGTAAAAGAAGTTTGAATTGCAAAAAGAAAAGCTGAAGCATGATCTCGAAAATTTAAAAGTGTAAGAATATTTCACTATTGGTTTCTTTCTTTTTCCTTTTCTTTCTTTTTTTTTTTTTTTTTTTTTTTTAATTTCTCATTTGATATTCTTTTGATATTCTTACACGTACGGCACGAAAAAACGTCCGAAACACTTAGACGAATTCTTATTTCAATTGTTGTAAGGGGGGGGGGTGAATATTACTCAAGTATCATTAAAAAATACATTTTGTGATATTTTAGATATGCTATCAATTGAAAAACGGACTTAAATTTTGGATTTCTAGAAAATGAATTTACTTTCGACAAAAATTAATAGTTAAAATAGACATTTTTTAAACCCATCAAGCAATATTTTCGTTCAGTTTCTGAAATTCTCACTTTGAAGGGGTCAAGGGACACTGAAATTAATTATTTTTGTTTTACATTCCATTGCTTCTCAAATCAAGTATTACAATCAAATCGATCCTTTTTATGCATATAGCATGTTTTAAATGATAAAAATGTTATTTTTGAGATGAAAAGGCCTCTTTTACGGGCATAAAAATTCAAATAATGCCTAATTTCAAAATGCTCCATAATAAATTATCTCAAAACATCACCTTTTTTTTTTTTTTTTTTTTTTTTTTTTTTTTTTTGTGTGTGTGTGTGTGTGTGTGTGTGTGTGTGTGTGTCTTTAAAATGTACAGTCGGTAACAAAAGTCTCCGACCACTAGCAAAAATTCCTATGTAAAAAAAGTATACTTAATACAGTTTTGTTAAATAAATCCTTGTCGAATACTGTTCTTAGTCTGTCTAAAAACAGGATTCGACAAGGATTTATTTAACAAAACTGTATTAAGTGTACATTTTTTACATAGGCATTTTTGCTAGTGTTCGGAGACTTTTGTTACCGACTGTAACTGAACACTTCTGTGCACTGAATTTTTCATATCGCAATTACAGCATCAGTTACAAACAAACAAACAAAAAAAAAAGTTAAAAAGTTAAAATCGTCATGAATTTGTGCCATACCTGACTGAATTTAAGAGTTCGCAATTAATGCAATAATTTCTTGATTTCAAACTGGATGCCCAATTTTGTGACGAATACACTGATGAACATTCAAAGAAATTTTTAAGAGGCTTGATTGAAAACAAATTAGCAAGGAGAATTATAAGTAACAATTATTCCCTAAATTTGAACCCCCTTCCCCCCAATAAATAAATAATTAAATAAAAATAAACAAATAAATAAATTTTAAAAAAATTAAACTTTAAATTTTGTAAAAAAAAAAAAAAAAAAAAATTAAATAATGTTTGAGGAGTTGCAGAAGGATTTTTAAAATATTACATAGCTTAGTACATTCTATATTAATTATCTAAATATTTTTAATAGCATCGATTTGATAATTTTTATCATACCTTGTCCCCTTAAATGTACTTACACATACCAAAAACATTTAGTTCACATGTGAAAATAGAGAGGTAAAAAATTATATTTAGGTCAAATGAAGCATGCCGAATTAAATGAAAGCACAAGGATAAGTGGTTTATGTTGACAAATTCGAATTTCGGGTAAAAACAGATATGTAGATAATCCCTCGGAACAACAATTATCGATTGAAAATACCATGTTTCATAAACAAAATTATCGATGCACATAGCTATAAAATGGAGTTGTAATATAAGTAGCGATTTCTTTCTTTCTTTTCTTTTTCTTTTTTTTTTTTTAAACTACACTTGATTTTTATCCACTGAACTCGTGAGTAAAATGAGTTAATTTTTATTTTTTGTTCAATTCACTTTTGTATCATTGTGGGGGGGGGGGGGGATGCAATCGGCGCGATTCTATCCATTAAATTTTATGTTTCAAGTTCATATTATTGCAACCAGATATTTTAAAGAACATAAAAGTGTAATCTTTAAGTGAACAATTCTTACAAGTTAAAGTAAATAAATTGGACCAAAAAAAAAAAAAAAAAAAAAAAAAAAAACCCTATAATGGCATAGTTAGGCGTGCCAATTATTCTAATTTATTTCGTAATAGTGTTAGGACCAGTTGTTTTTTCCTACCACGTTATTTGTACAGTAATTTTCTGTAACATGTAGGGGAGACCGGGGCACAGTGGATCACTTTTACACTCTTAATTTTTCACACACACACACACACACACAAAAAAAAAAAAAAAAAAAAAAAAAAAAAAAACAATGTACTTGAAAAATATAGGAAACAATCTCTAAGCCCTACTTAACATGTCTTAATTTTTTTTATAACAATACTTCTAATACATTAGGAATTAAAAAATAAATTGTGAGAACTCTCAAAGTGGACCACTGTGCCCCATCATCGGAGTACAGTGAATCAGCCTCTTTTGTTTATATTAAATTAATATAAATTACTTTTTTTTTTTCTCTAAAATTTTTTTCTTGCGCTATTCTAGTCTAAATAACATAATTCTAGCATTTTCATGAAATAAAATAACCAAAATTAAATTAAAATAAACAAATAAGAAATCAAATCTCAGTAAGAAAATTTATTAAGTTTAAATAGATATTGTTTTTTATTCTTTTATTAATATTATATAAATCAAATATTTTTTTAATTCAGATATTAATAAACATTATACTACTATTCAAATATTTAATATTGTTGTAATTATTTTGAGACATAATTTACATTGTATTTGTAGGATAAATTTAAATAAAATATATTAAGCTACTTCTTTTGGTTTTCACATGTAATCTCTAAAAACAACAAAAATAATAAATAATTCCTACTATTTATTAAATTAGATATTTTTTTTAATTAATACTATATAATTCAAATAGTTAATAAATTTAGATATTAACAATAATTATATTACTATTCAAATACTTACTCTTTCAGAAACTTATTATTATTTTTATTTTATTATAACATTAAGATATTTATTACTTTGAGATATACTTTACATTATATTTGTATCTATAAATTTAACTAAAACAAATATATTAAATTGAATTTGTACTTTTAGACACACTTGAAGGTGGTCCACAGTGCCCCGTGTCAGAGTAAAACAAATAATAATAATAAAATAATATATAGACTATAAATATGCTAAAAACAAAAACTATTTTATTTATGAGACAAAACTTAAGTTAAAATACATTTAAAAACAAAATATACATATAAAAATAATTAAAATCTAGACGTTTCAAAACCCGTCCGAGTTTCCTCATCAGTATCAATTACGACATAATATGCAAGCATTACATGAATACTCAAGGAATTTAAAGAAGTGCCGAATATTGAGGAGCCAGTGCGCATGCTTCATTGATAGTGTGGAGATGCCTGGCAGTGTGCCAGCTCTCAAGGAAAATACGTGATTTATAATTATCAAAACCAGAATTTAGAACTTTTATATTATCGAAGTCAGGAATATGATCGGTTTCTATTGAATGGATTACAATTTTAGAATTTTGGTTGCAATTTTTAAAAGATCCTCTGTGCTCCTGTAGTCTAATTTTTGCTGTACGGCCAGTTTCACCGACATAAACATATTTACAATTTTTACAAGGAATTAAATATATTACGCCAGTTAGATCCAGAGAAGGAGTTATGGGTTTAAAGTTAAAAAGAATGTTTTTTAATTGTTTTTTAAATCTTTCTTTTTAAAATAGGAATGGTCCACCCAGATGTGTTCCGCCGACAAACTCTTTGCTTTATGTATATAAATGTACAACCCTTCAATCAGAAACTTTTAATCGCAATTTTATGGCCTAAAAGAATAAAAATAATTTTCACAAAAAATTGTGAAAAATGTTATTTTTTTTTTAAATCTGTAATATTTTACAAAATATTAAGTTTTACAAAAATCAGTTTTTTTTTTTTTTTTTTTTTTTTTTTTTTTTTTAAATGACTTTTTAAAGATGGAACTCCAATTTTATAATTTGAATATTTTTGTACACGCGGTCACCTTAAATGTTTATTGTTATTATTTTTTAAATATACGCCCCCTCATAAAATATTGGAGTAAGATGTAGCTGCATATAATTAGAAAACCTTTTAACCAATGTGTTATTATAAATATCTACTGCGAAATGCAGGGATTATAAAATGTGTATAAATATGAAAGCCTCTTAAAATTAGAAACTACTTTCATCAGCTATAATGATATTGGTTTCATCACCAGGCTAAGCCTTCATATGATCACAAAAAAATTATAATATATATATATATATATATATATATATATATATACAAATGGCTAAGAGAGATTTTCTTTTGTTTGTCTGTGTGTTGTTGCCACCAGCTTTTCATATTTTAGTTAATTTAAAAAAAATCTAATTGTTCGATCAATAAGTTAATTAAACTGACGATTCAGAAAAAATGTCCCTTTCATTTGGTACCTTATTTGTAACGAAATTTTGATTAGATTTTTTAAAATTAATTACAATGTGAAAATAATAACCCGGTAAAAGCTTTAAATGTGGACATTTAAAATTTTAATTGTTGCTAAAAAGAAAGAAATATGTATACTTTTTTTTTCAAACATAAAAGGAAGTATGCTTTCACGCGAAAAATAAAAAATTATAAAATATTTTACTCATGCACATGAAAAAATGAAAGTTGAAAATGGAGTAAATACACAATTTAGACAAAGTTGCACGAGAGCTCCAAAAATTAATGTAAATGTAAATGAATGCTAAATAAATAAAATAGTCGTCTCCTCAATCACGTGATATTGAAAAACACAGAATCGAATTCAGTAAATATGGAAAGGAAAGGAAAACGAAAAGAAAAGAAAGAAACAAAAGAACAATAACATAAACCAACGGGAAACCAAAACGGACTTTAAAGCAATTCCATAATTTCTTCAAATTTTATTTTTGTTTGTAAAGCGATATAGAAAAGAGTTTCCTTTAAATATAGTAAACAGCGAAGCGAGAAAAGCCTCCGTTGATTTCATGAATTAAAAAATGGTTTCGTTAACAAACTTTGATCTATTGGCACGCAGGCAGCATCAGGCCGAGTTTTGTACATTTGGAGTTTGATTTTGAAATTTTTCCCGCATTCGGAATTCAGTTCGTTACCGAACCGGGGCTTTGCTAGTATATATATATATATGCTGTTCTGTTTTTATAGTTAGGCGATTGTACGTATGCATCACCTGTGAACAGAAAACTTATCATTAATAATAATAATAATAAAATTATAGTACCATTACTTTAGTTACTTTATTCCATCTTTATTCTCAGATTTTAAAAAATGCTAATTTTGTATAATGTATAAAGACGCATTTTATTTTGCAAGTTTAGTATTATATATTTCCAGCGACATATTCTAAAATCTAAACAATATTAAATATAAAATGTTTTCTTACCGTTTGGAGGGAATGCTTTTAAAGCTTTTTTGCACAGTTCACGTAAGTTCCTATATATGGGCAAATTTCTCTTTTCTTTTCTCCTTACTTTTCCTCAAAAGGGATACTTTTAAATTATGCAGCATTTACCAGTTGACTGTCCTCATGAAAAAAAAATTACTTTACAAGAAAAGTCTAAGTCCTTTGCACCGTCTCAACAATGGTGTACATTTTCTTTAAAATAACTTTTCTTCTTTTTGTAAGGGGAATAATCTGGTGTGTCACTCACACGACATTCTCTTATCCTGAAATTTAATACCATAAATACAGGTTGGAGATTAAGAGGTAAGATAACGATGTTATGTAAACCTATGTTAAACGATTCAAATTAGGCTTCGGAAGAGTTTTATATGATAATTAATTCTGTGATTAATTAATTCTATGATAATTAATTCTGTGATTTTCCCCGTTTCATTAATGCACCTAGATTTATATAAAATTTTATTCAGTTATTAAAAATAATTCTGTTTTTAAAAAATAATTTCTTAAAATTATTATTTAAAAAAATATATCTTTTATGATAATGTAGACGATTTCCATATTAGAGAAGTAGTATAACACTAAAGATCCAGGAAAAGTCCAATTTATTCTCAATTAAAAAAAAAAAAAAAAAACAGTTGCATTTCGGGAGTGCCGACAGAAGTGAAAACGTGAACAATTACGCGTGTATTCCTTGAATCGTTAGGAAATATCTTATAGTGTAGGAAATACTTTTAAATGAAGTGTTTTTTTATTCATTAATATAAACTACTACTACAAAAATTATATTACAATTTTATTTAATGCGCTAACTGCAATAGAGACAGTGTCCGGAGATGAGAGAATTCGTGTAGAGCCGCACCAGATTGTAAAAACGTGAGAAAAATGGCGGCTTTGCCCTTTCTCACACTTTTGTGAGGTCTAACTGCAACGTTTCCGGCTGCAATCTTTAAGAGACAGTGGCCGGAGATGAGAGAAGTCGTGTAAGGCCGCACCAGATTGTAAAAACGTGAGAAAAATGGCGGCTTTGGCCTTTCTCACTGTTTTGTGAGGTCTAACTGCAATAGAGACAGTGTCCGGAGCTGAGAGAATTCGTGTAGAGCCGCACCAGATTGTAAAAACGTGAGAAAAATGGCGGCTTTGGCCTTTATCACGGTTTTGTGAGGTCTAACTGGAATGTTTCCAGCTGCAATCTTTAAGAGACAGTGTCCGGAGATGAGAGAAGTCGTGTAGAGCCGCACCAGATTGAAAAAACATGAGAAAAATGGCGGCTTTGGCCTTTCTCACTGTTTTGTGAGGTCTAACTGCAACAGAGACAGTGTCCGGAGATGAGAGAAGTCGTGTAGAGCCGCACCAGATTGTAAAAACGTGAGAAAAATTGCAGCTTTGGCCTTTCTCACGGTTTTGTGAAGTCTAACTGCAACGTTTCCGGCTGCAATCTTTAAGAGACAGTGTCCGGAGATGAGAGAAGTCGTGTAGAGCCGCACTAGATTGTAAAAACGTGAGAAAAATGGCAGCTATGGGCTTTCTCACGGTTTTGTGAGGTCTAACTGCAATAGAGACAGTGTCCGGAGATGAGAGAAGTCGTGTAGTGCCGCACCAGATAGAAAAGTCATGAGAAAAATGGCGGCTTTGGCCTTTCTCACTGTTTTGTGAGGTCTAACTGCAATAGAGACAGTGTCCGGAGCTGAGAGAAGTCGTGTAGAGCCGCACCAGATTGTAAAAACGTGAGAAAAATGGCGGCTTTGGCCTTTATCACGGTTTTGTGAGGTCTAACTGGAATGTTTCCAGCTGCAATCTTTAAGAGACAGTGTCCGGAGATGAGAGAAGTCGTGTAGAGCCGCACCAGATTGAAAAAAACATGAGAAAAATGGCGGCTTTGGCCTTTCTCACTGTTTTGTGAGGTCTAACTGCAACAGAGACAGTGTCCGGAGATGAGAGAAGTCGTGTAGAGCCGCACCAGATTGTAAAAACGTGAGAAAAATTGCAGCTTTGGCCTTTCTCACGGTTTTGTGAGGTCTAACTGCAACGTTTCCGGCTGCAATCTTTAAGAGACAGTGTCCGGAGATGAGAGAAGTCGTGTAGAGCCGCACTAGATTGTAAAAACGTGAGAAAAATGGCAGCTATGGGCTTTCTCACGGTTTTGTGAGGTCTAACTGCAATAGAGACAGTGTCCGGAGATGAGAGAAGTCGTGTAGAGCCGCACCAGATTTTAAAACAATATACAGTGTATAATTATTAACACTTCACATTAGCAAGTTAATTGTATGATACATTATTTGTATCATAGAAGGATGGAAAGCGTTTGCTGACGATGACGCGAATTCAATGATTTTTGTTCACCCAAAAGTTCAAATGGAAAGCATTAGCTGACGATGACGGGGGGTTCAATGATTTTTGTTCACCCAAAAGTGCTCAACGCGCCTAAAGAAGTTTCCACTTCAAAAAATACGAGTTTTTTTCTAAGTTTTTTTTTTTTTTCGTTAGAAGTAAAAAAAATCGATAACTTAGTTTTAAATTATCGCAGATCAATGGTTCAACCATTCGTTTTAAAGGTATTGGCGAGCTCTTTTGAAAGATACCCATCATGAAAATTTACTCCCCTCGAGGGGGGACTTCCCCCCAGGGGGGAGGCGAGGCTCCTACATACACAAAAATTTTTTCCCAGTTTACTATCTCTATTACAATATATATATATATATATATATATATATATATATTAGTTTCATTTGGTTTAGTGCAGCCTATAGACGTTAAACTCTACTTACCTGCAATTTCCCCCATAGACGTAATGTATTAGAATTCTCTTGATTGTCCCTGTACACGAACCATTTGCTTGATCTTAACGAAAAGCTTACTGTAGCATCCGTATATGATACACATTTAGAATACCAAGTTTGAACTTTCTGCCATAATTTGTTTTTGAGCTATGCTGATAACAGACAGACACACAGACACACACAGACACACAGACATACAGACACACAGACATACACACAGACCATTTGCTAAAAACATGATTTTCGTATGCAGGGGACCTCAAAACGTGTAAATATAACAAAATCTCGCGTTCGAAAATTTGACCCCAAAACAATACTTTCTCTACCTTATGGGTAAGAGAAAGTAAATAATCTGGTGTGTCACTCACACGACTTTCTCTTACCCTGAAATTTAATACTATAAATACAGGTTTCAGATTAAAAGGTAAGATAACGAGTACTGTTATGTAAACCTGTGTTAAACAATTCATATTAGGCTTCTGAAGAGTTTTATATGATAATTAATTCTGTGTGAGAGGGGGCTACCGCCCCCCTCAACCCCCCGTTTCATTAATGCACCTACATTTATATAGAATTTAATTCAGATATTAAAAAATAATTCTGTTTTCAAAAAATAATTTATTAAAATTATTATTTAAAAAAATTATCTTTTATGATAATGCAGACGATTTCCATATTAGAGAAGTAGTATAACACCAAATATCCAAAAAAATTAAATTTTCTTCTCAATATTTAAAAAAAAAAAAAACGATTTTTTTTCTAAGTTTTTTTTTTTTTTTTTTTTCGTTAAAAGTAAAAAAAAAATCGATAACTTTGTTTTAGATTATCGCACATCGATGGTTCAACCATTCGTTTTAAAGGTATTGGCGAGCTCTTTTGAAACATACCCATCATGAAAATTTACTCCCCTCGAGGGGGACTTCCCCATGGGGGGGGGGCAGGCGAGGCTCCTACATACACAATTTTTTTTTTCCAGTTAACTATCTCTATTACAAAAAATATATATTCGTTTCATTTGGTTTAGTGCAGTCTATAGACGTTAAACTCTACTTACCTGCAATTTTCCCCATAGACGTAATGTATTAGAATTCTCTTGATTGTCCCTGTACACGAACCATTTGTTTGATCTTAACGAAACGCTTACTGTAGCATCCCTATATGATACATATTTAGAATACCAAGTTTGAACTTTCTGCCATAACTTGTTTTTGAGATATGCTGGTAACAGACAGACACACAGACACACACACAAACACACAGAGACACACGCACAGATATACACACAGACCATTTGCTAAAAACATGATTTTCGTATTCAGGGAACCTCAAAACGTGTAAATATAACAAAATCTCGCGTTCGAAAATTTGACCCCAAAACAATACTTTCTCTACCTTATAGGTAAGAGAAAGTAAAAAAAAAAGATCACTTGCTTTTCTTGTGAAAAAGTTTTATAGTTTTTAATATTCTTTTCTGAAAGTTTTCGTTATTAGTATTTTCAAACTATTTTGAGATACAGTGTCGTGATAGTGTAAATTTTTAGCATCAGGAAGTACCACTGATATTAGAACTAAAAATGGTTCTATGCTTATATGGCAACTAGTAATTTTATGCTGAGAATAATAACAAAAAATTCGTGAAAATACTAACTTGATTTTTCCCCTTTTTTATCTTGAAATGAAAATAATATACTAATGAAACAAGTTTTTCTATCTCATTTATAATATCATTGATACATCAAGAAATATTATGCTTTGCGCATTGATTAAGCAGAATTTTTCTCCTTTTGCATTAAAAAAATATGGAACTATGCACATTAAAACACGTAGTCGACCATCTCGCGAATGGTTGTATCTCAAAAAACTTAAACTTTGTAATAAGTTGCCCATCACATCCGCTCTAGGTTCTGAATTATCCCTAATTCAGTCTCATCTCTATAGCTTACTATATAGGAATTATATTGTTATAAAGATTCTACGTATCTTAATTATGCTTGTTGCAGACACTATCGTTCCTAGGACTCGTATCTGTAAAAAAATGAAAGTGAGATACGACCGTGTGCGATGATATTAGTCCACAATAACATGGAAGGAAGAATTCTAGAGCAAATACTGGAATATATTGTTGAATGCAGTGTTTTGCAACCTAATTTGCGAATATTGAAACTGCACGACCTTTCCATAAATGACCGGACACTTTCGATTTTAGGCGTTTTTTAAATATCTCAAAAAGTACTTGAAAATTCCTCTTGAAACTTCAGGAGGGAGAAGAACATGTTATATCTCATACATTTCTGTGAAAGTTTTGCCCCGAAAATGAAAGGTGGACTAGTAAAAAATTAAAGAAAAATGAATGTGCTTGGTATCACCCTGTAAAAAGTAATGCTTGAAATGCAATTTGGCTGTAGCATGTGATTATAGGACTATTTCTTATTATCTGTACAAAATTTTATGTTTCTACCTCATGTAATCACGGAGATATAAAGGTTTTTTTTAAAAATTGAAAAAAAAAATTTTTTTTTTAGCTATAACATGCAAGGTATTAAACCCAGTGAAAAGCCATTTTCAGGAAATTTGATATACAATATTAGACACAGCATACTGCAAACAGAATGAAAAAATTTTAATTATTTAATGAAATATAAGCATTTTTACTAAATAATTTAATAATTTTTAACTGCGCATGCGTAAGATTCAGTGAAATTTCATTTGCATAATTTGATAGCCAAATGTATTGAGCCACTTATATAAAAACCCCAAACATGTAGCATGGAAATTCAAAAAGTTGTACGCGATAAAATGAACTGCTATTCAGTTTCTCTCTCGAAAAAAAAAAAAAAAAAAAAAAAAAAAAAAGCTAAACTATAAGGGGTTTTATTCACATTTTTATTTTGATTCAGTGAATGGTAATACAGTTTTCGATGATTGGAAATAAATATTAAGAAAACTCATTTATATCATTTTCTTATTTTTAGGAACAGCTGAAATGCAAGTTCATTCTATCCCCTACAACTTTTTGAGTTTACGCGATACTTGTTTGGGGTTTTTATATAAGTAGCTCAATACATTTGGCAATGAAATTATGCAAATAAAATTTCGCTAAATCTTGCCCTTGCGCAGTTAAAAGTTATTTAGTAAAAATGCTCATGTTTCATTAGGCATTTAATATTTTTTTCATTATGTTTGTAGTATGCTGTGTCTAATATTGTATGTCAAGTTTCCTGAAAATGGCTTTGCACTGGGTTTAATACCTTGCGCGTTATAGTTTAAAAAGTTTTTTTTTTTTTTTTTTTTTTGTAATTTTTTAAAGAAACCATTGTATATCCCTGATTACATGCGTTAGAGGCATGAAAATTTATATAGATAATAAGAAAGAGCCCCATAATCGCATGCTACAGCCAGATTGCCTTTCAAGTATTAATTTTTACAGGGTGATACCAAACACTTTCACGACTCTTCCAATCCTGATGAAGGGTTTTCGAATCATATATCGTTGACTTTATAATTAAAATATACAAACCCTTTGTTTCAGTGTTCATTGCACAACCCTTATTATATTTTTGTTTTAAATGAATTACCCGATACTCATCCACTAACCTTAATGAATGTTAAAAATTAACTGTTAATTAAAGGCAATGTTATTGTTTTCAATTCTATGTAATCCCCCTGATTTTAAATTCTGTTAAAACTTCTAAGCCCAAAATATAATTTCCATCTCCAAAAATGTTAACTTTAAATCCTCTGATTTTTAATTCTATCAAAACTTGTAAGTCCGCGAAACATATTTTCCATCTCCAAAAATGCTAAGTTCCTAAAATATTAATACATTTTTGTTAAAGGTTCAGCATAATTCTAAAAAGTTTCTTGAATGCAGTATTTTATCATGATTCAACCAATCAGAATGCAGCATGATTGTCGTTTTTGTTTTAAAATAATTAATTATAAATATAATTGCATGATATTCATTATTGAAAAATATGTGTTTTAAATTATTTATTATTGTTTTGTTTTTAAATCTGTGTTAATCCACCGACGACGCTTATCCTTAAAATACGAAAATTTCTATTTCATTCTGTAAAAATTTCTAATTTCCTAAATTTAAAGTTCTAAAGTATTAAGTGTACTCATTAACTAATTAGAATGCAGTATTAGAATCCTCTTGTTTCTGGAAATTCTGTAAAAATTTCCTAATATAAGTTTACAATCTTCCAATGCCATCACTAAAAGTTTAAAGTCTGAACCCTTGTTTAAATTCATTATTTATTATCTTAACGAAATACATTTTCAATCTCTAAAAAGTCTAAGTACCCGAAACTCTCAGTTTAAAATGGGTGAAAAAAAAAAAAATACTAAGTCCCGAAATTCATTTTCAAACGCGCAAAAAGTTTAAATACTTTACAATCTCCGATTGGCAACATAATCCTCATGAAAGATGATGGATGACTAAGTAGTGCAAAAAAGGACACGTTCACCGACGGGGTGGAGGCGCGGGATGAGCATGCTGTGTGGAGGCGGGACACTGTTAGCACTGCAAGCTCCTCCGCCCTGTCGGTGAACTGTCCTTTTTACACTACTTTTATTTATTTATTTTTATCTTTTAATAAATTTGAAACTACATTACATACTTGCGTATATTTATTCTACATTTTATTTCAAATAAAAAATTCCAGTTTTAATAATAATAATGATAAAACTCTCCTTGAGAATAAGTAACTAGATCGCAAGATTATCCTAAAGACGCAAAAAAAAAAAAAAGTAAATATAATTATACATTGTTATCTTTTTTATGTCACATTTATACATTTATATTTTTGTCTAAGGCTCCTAATTTTCAATTAAGTATAACTCACTCAATTTTAAAAATTCAGCTATGTGGATTTTTGCAATGATGTTACATTAAAAAAAAAAAAAAAAAAAAAATCTAATTAATCAAATATGTTTAGAGGGATCAAATGAAAATCAAAAAAGCATATTTATTTATTTTAATTAAGGGGGGCAAAAATTATCAGCATGGTCTTATTTTTTACTTTACTTTGAACATTTAGGCAATGTACATTGCTCATTTATCTCTGATTGTTAAAGAATTAAAACGCTTTTCAACCTTTTTGGGACATCCTGTATATTGATGCAACTTTTAAAAATTTAGAGATACGCGAAAACAAGAAATTAAACCCTTGATCTTCATCTTCGAATTTTTTATGCTTGTGTTTAATCTACGCCCCTGCGATGAGTCACACACACACACACAAAAAGTGGGGGAGGGGGAGAAATGAAGAAAGACAGAAAAGAAAATTATATTTTGATTTAAAAAAAAAAAAAAAAAAAAAAGTAAAAAGAAATGTTACTTGAGCCAGATGCACCAATCTATAAGAACAGATGAAGCGCTCAGTCATTTGTTGGCAATAAAATAAAATATTATATATATATATTAAATTCCATTGTAAAAATCCGATAAAGATAGAGCAATAAAACTAGATACACAATTAATCTAGCTTTTATGAATTGAAAAAAAAAAAAATAGACATTTTATTACTACAGTCGGCAGCAAAATTATTCGAGCGCTGGCAATAATTCCTATGTAAAAAAAGTACACTTAATACTGTTTTGTTAAATAAATCCTTGTCGAATCATGTTCTTAGACTGACTAAGAACATGACACGATAAGGATTTATGTAACAAAATCAACTATGAGATTTCCGCGAATCTATATGTTTTGAAGTACCTCGAATTCATTTTTACTTTCCGATATACTGTGTAAGGAAAGTACATTATAATCATGAAAAATTACGGCTATAAGATTTTGATATATTTATAAGTTTTGAGGTGTTGCGAATTCGCATTTATTATTTTTACTGGAATGTATTTGTGTGTATGTGTATGTATGTGTGAGAGTGAATACGATAGTGTGTAAACGCTTAATTCAATTAAACGCAACTTTTGTAGATATGTTATAGGTAACCGTCGCACGAACTGTATAGATTTTCCTGAGTGCAGGACTTATAGTTATTTTATAGAAACACCAAAGAAAATCGATTCAAATTACTGGAAATTCGTTTTACTAATGCTAAAAAAAAAAATAAAAAAAAAAAATAAACTAATATAGGATACAGTGCTTTGCTAAATACGATTATTATGCTAAATGATGTGCGTATTATTTACAGTTCTTTTACAAAGAAGCATGGAAGAATTTTCACGTATTACGTCCTATAGGTATAGGGTTAAGTATCTACATCTAATCATTCAAAGAAAATGAAATTGATATAGGTTTAGAATTTTGATACATCATGGTCGCCAGGGGCCGATTTACATATTTGGGGGCTCCGAGGCACTTATATCTATGGAGCCTCTTACTATCAATTTAAATTTTTTATTAGTAAACTCAAATAATAATGAAAAAAAAAAAAAAAAAAAAAAAGCCGTTTAAAATAACTTACGAATACCTCCCCCTGATATACCCACGCCCTTAAATTCCTATTAGTAACAAGGTTTTAAATTCAAAATTTCTTGGTAAAATTCACATTTTAAAATCTCGAAATCTCACCTGAAAGATAATTTCAAACAAAAACCCCACTCTAAAAATTTTCTGGCTTTTCCAAAGTTTTTTTCTTTTTTTAATAAAAGTTGTTAAAAAAGCAATACTGTAATAATTATAAAATTCTGAAATGAAATGCATATTTAATTTAGCATTTCAAATTAATGCAGAATTTAAAAAATATAATCACCCTTCTAAACAATCCTATTCCCTGTCAATGAAAAATATTGTTATAGCAATGCCTTTCTCAGAAACACGCACACACACAAAATAAATAATATTAATAAATAAATAAATAAATTAGTATTTGATGACTAAGGATAAAAACTACCGACTATTGATTTTGGTCAAATACTTAAATTTTAAAAGAAGTATGTTTTTTGCTCATAAGAGAGAAAAAAAAAAAGGAAAAAAGAAATGTTAAGGTTAATTTGAGGGCCTTTTAATCAAGGGTATCGGGCATGTGGCTAGAATGCCCCACCGTAAATCAGTCCTTGTAGTAGCGACCATTTTATAGTATTTTCAGTAACGACCAAAATTGCATAGTTATCATTTTAGCTGATTAACAGGAATGCACAGAAGAATTGGGATACATTACTGTCTATCGAACAAAGATACGATCTTGGGGAGGAACACTAAAACACTCTGTTAAAAATCTCCTTTTTGTTTAGTTACTTATTCGGATTCACTATTTTAAATTTACTTAAATTTCCATTAATCATCAAACGTTTGGAAAGTCAATCTATATATTCTATTTAGAGCAACAGGAGGGATTAATCGAAAGCCTGAGGTCAGCACTCAGGGCGCAAATTGATTTTTTATTTTTTTTTTCTTTTTAAGGAAGAAGAAGAAAAAGACTATTTTATAGAAATCGTAGACCCTTAACGGCCCTCTTCACTCACCGTCACCGGATGCCCGAGCCAATGTTATTCTATGGAAAAAATTTCTTTACAAATAACTTATTAACTAATACATATTTTTTAATTCTGTTTTCACATTCAGAAAATTCCCAACTGTTAAATTGACGGACCTTTTTTAAAAATGTTTTTTTTTTAATTTTTATTATTTTATTTTGAAATTGCAAAATAAAAAAAAATTCACATTTTGAAAATTCGTATTTTGCAGCTCCAAAATAAAATATAAAAAATAAAAAATAATTTTTTAAAAAAGGTCCGTCAATTTAACAGCTGGGAATATTCAGAATGTGAAAACAGAATTTAAAAATATGTATTAGTTAATAAGTTATTTGTAAAGAAAAATTTCCCATTGAATAACATTAGCTTCGGCTTCCGGCGGCGGTGAGTGAAGAGGGCCCTTAAGGTATTGATTACGTATTAGTTTTTATTAAAACAAAATACCACACACATATATACACAGCTATATATATCTTTGCCAAGCATAGATATACTCTAAGCGTTAAACATTATAGGATTTAAAGTAAACAGCATACGCACATATACGTATATATAGGTAAATGTTTAAACTATTACTTAATACAAAGATTTATCGATGCCCATTCATTGCCTCTGGAAGATTATAGGAGTTGGGTTTCGAATATCCAACTATCTCAAAATTATTGTACTTCATGTAATTAATTTAATTTTGTTAATATGTGTATATATAGATATATATATAATTTAAGCAACGAGGAGTGAGAGGAGAGTTTGAGTGGATAAATCGGAAAAAGTAAAAATTTTAATAAGTGGTTTCGCATCTCGTGTCTAGCTTCAGATCATGACGATCATATCCAAAAGACTATTTCCCATTTAATATAGCGCCATCTGTTGATATTTTCTATCACAAGTTTTCAAATGAAACAGCTGTATAGTGTATCTTTTCCGCTAGGTGGCACTTTGTAATTGTATGGATACATGCACGGTGCTCTAAAACATAATGCTGTATTTCAGTTATGTTATTAAACAACGTCAACTGTTCGGGATGTAGTGAGAATTTGTGAGTAGTGAAATTTGTATTGTGTAACTTAATCGGTATTTATACATCCTTTTAATTAGAAACAATGCTAAATCAACTACAAGAATATGCAAGATCATTTAGTGTGCAATTTGTTGATTTATTTTGTTTTTTAATGTGAATCATTATCTAATGAAAATGAAAACAATACTAAAGATTTACGTTGATATTTTCGATGATCCAATAATTTGCACAAGAATGAAATAGTAAAATACATAAAAAATGGCATCTGCAACTGCACTTGAAATTTCAAGACGTAATCCTCAGGATGAATATGAACTAATTCAACGTATTGGTAGTGGTACTTATGGGGATGTTTATAAGGTAGGTTTTGTTATGGTTATTTTTGATCTGTTTTTTATACAGGTGTTACTGTGAAGCATTTAAAATTTCTCATTTTTTCGACAAAATATTATAATTGTTTCGTAAACATAGGATCTTTTAAAAGTTTGTTTAATTTTTTCATGAAATTTCTCATTGCTTTATTGTCGATACGCATTATATCATTTCCGAAACCGTGTCGAATTCTTAAGAATGTATTTCGTGTAAGTAAGATCTGTATAGATCGTTGATAATCAAACAAAACAACGCATAAAATCAACATTTACAATAATGTTTATTTTTTTTCTTTCATTTTTATAAATTTTGTAATGTTTGTTGCTTATTCAGTTCTTCTTACTTGAAAAGTTTAAAACACATTTTCCTTGTTAAACATTACTTATTTCAAATATAGTTGTTGTTTAAATTACTTGTGAAATGCTTCAAATGGATTGACATTGTACTATAATAAAAGTTTAAATATTATTCTTTTATGCATTTTGATTACATCGTTCTTTAATGAGAATCATTCAATGTATATCAAATATTATTCTTACAGTTCAATTAAAAAATAATATACATACATATATATATATATATGTGAGTGTGTGTGTGTTGTTTAGCAATCTATGGGAAAGCAAAGATTGGAACAGCTTTACAGGAATCAAATAATGATAGTTTTATTGCATGCAACACTAACAAATTATAATTGCAAAACAGCTCTTTGTTAAAGGGACAAACTGTTATCATGCCATAATTTAGATTGTCATCTTATTTGAGTAAATTTTTCTTACTGCTTTATCGTTTGTAGTTTTAAACAAGCTATTGATTTATTTGGATTTTAATTTTATGTTCAAGTTGATATTTCACAAGCTTCAGTGCTTTATATAATTGTGCGCATTAAATTTGTTTAAAGGAAATTTTCTTTACAAATATTTAACTGTATTTTATGTAATAATTTGCATAATAATATGCTTTCTTGTAATACTCTTTCTTAAAGTAACTTTTCTATTTCTTTATAATTAAATTAAACTTTTTTCAAAATTCTTTTTCTCTTTCTTTCTTTTTTCTTCAGTTTGTGAATTAAATATCTTCAATGTTTTTGTATGTGAAAAAAAAAAAAAGTCTGTGAAGGTTAGTAACCCTTAAAGTTTGGATTATAGCCAGGGTTCTTTTACTCTAATTTTTTTTCTTCCTTTTATTTTTTCTTCTGTTTTGATTCATGCTATTTGTATCTGTTTCATATAATGAATTTGAATCATGGAGAACATAACAATTAAATTAATATATTTTTTAAATTTCTTCTAATTTATTATTATTATTTTAAATCTGAACTACATCCCCAGTAGCAAAACCATTTCTGTCGGTCTGTGACAGTTGTTAAGGCAGTAGAAAATAATCTGTAGCATAATTCTACAATAGATAATGGGAAAATGGTTGTAGGATTCATTAAACATTTTTTTTTTTTTTTTAATCACAAGTTTGCATTTATCTAATTAATTAATCATCTATATATGATGAAAGCATTGTAGTTTTAAAATTTTAATTACATGAAGGAAGGTAAAGGGTTGCCACTATTCATTATTCTTGATATCATACATTTATTCATTCTGACTCTAGTAAAATGTTTGTAGCAGTGTTGGCAAGTTTTAAACATTTGGTAATTTTATCTGGATATAACCATGTTTTTAACCATCATGTCAAAAACCCTTTTTTGTCATAGTTTTTCAATAATTTTAGGCTATTATATTATAAATATAGAATGAAAAATTATAAATGGCAATATATTAATAAAATAATTAATTTTCTAATTCCTTTAACTTTTAAAAATAAAATATATATTTCAATTTCTTACTGTAGCTTTTTATCCCATTCTAGTTCTTTTATTCTCTAGAGTATGAAATAACAAAATACTAATTTTGAAACCTTTGTATTGTACTATGTCTCTTTCTTAATTTAAGAATGAATAATTATTATAATTATTCATTATCTTTTTTTAATGTTATATAATTTAAACATTAAAAAAAGATCCTCTTCAGTCGAAGCTGAACTGAATGGTGTAGAATGCAGATGCTTTATTAGCTGAATAAATGCTACTGGGATATTAATACTTTTTAAGGTGACGCATTATCATCTACTGTCACTGATAGTCAAACATGTTATTCTACAACTTGTTAGTGTTAAGGTCAAGGTCAACTGACTACACAAGGTTCCTAAAACTAGGTCTGTGTGGTGTGCTCTCTGTGGGAGGTCTCACTAAGAGGAACAAGCCTGTAATCCATATTCACGTAAGCGTCATTCTGTGGTGAACTTAGTAATTAGAATTACCCATTATGTAAGATATATTTTTAATTTTTTAATATTTTATTTTGAGTCTATAAAACAGAAAATTACACTTAGTTTATGTTTCCCACATTATAGCTGCAAAATGAAATATTAACATTTTGAATTTTGAAAAACAAGTGCTAATTTAACAACAAGGAATTAACTGAATTAAAAACATCTTTTCTTTCTAGGGGTCACCAAAGTAAGGAGCTATTTCCTCCATGGAGGGTCAAAATTGTGATGGCGTGTCTGACCGTCTCAGACTGTCACCATTTGCCCATAGCATAGTAGTAGTTTAGTGTAAAACCCACCCACTCAAAGAATCTTCTCTTGTGAACATGTATATTGTATATCTAAAAAAGTCTAAAACTGTTTTCTGCTTTGCTTTTATATTATGAAGAGGGTTGTTGCTTTTTAACATTAGAACATGAATATGATACACAGTTAAACAGCTGTTTTCAGACTGTCATTTTGAGTTATAGATCAGCTTCTAATTGCTATCTTTTTCATGTGATTTCACACTAAACATAGAATAATACCAGTGGCGTAGCGTGATATTGGAATCTGGGCATGCTCTAAAGCAACTGTGGAAAGAGCACTACTCCTAAATTCGTTATCATTTCTTATAATTTAAGTAGGGGAGGGTGGGCCACAATGAGACAAAAAACACTTAAATTTTTTTTAAATTATTTTATTGAACACTACGTTACAACAAACATATCAGATACAACATTTTGATAAATACTTATACATTCCACTAATTTTTTACCTCATGTGAGTGAAAACAAATACTTTATTACATTATTAAAAAAAAAAATTAAATGTCTCATTGTTCGCCACCACTAATATCTTGCAGAAATTTTTCTGATATATTTAGAATAATGTTCCCTGATTATACAGGCTAGAAACTTTTGTATAAAAAAAGTGGGGACAATAAATTTGAAAATTTCTTATCTCTGAGAGTGTCCTGAAAAAAGGGCGGAGAGTACGACCCCTGCTTTATACATATGTATAATTTCATTAAACTCATGCAAACTATGGCAGTAACTTCCTTACAGTGTCAGATCCAGGTTCCCACTGCTTGTGATTACGCTTTAACCTGGACCACAAATAGTTCTTATACATGAACTTAATTGTTGCACATTTTAATAAAGTTTGAAACGTAATAAGTTTAATTATTTTTATTATATTGACATTTGATTCCAAAAGTGACAATAAATAAAAAGAATAAACATTTCCCTTTCAAAGAAATTTTTATGTTTCCAATAAAAAATTGTTTTGAAGAGGCAACTATTGAAATAAAATACCTTATTTTGTTCAATTAAAATAAAAATTTGTCGTTAGCTTCGCTTTTTAAAAGGCATCGCCTGATAGAGAAAGTGTTGCTATGTAGTAACCGTAGTAAGCTAGTAACCATTGCTAAGGAATGGGGATGACTAAAAATAGAAATTGGACAATTTGAATAAAATTTAAGAAAATGAAATGGAAAAATTCGGAGGGGGGGGGGAAGAGGGTAAATATTCTCATTCAAAAAGAAAAAAAAAAAATCTCGATGAGGTGTTCATTTACCAATATCCAAGTTACACCTCTGCCACATGTTGTAGCTCTGTAATCAAAGGCTTGAGCTTCAGAGCCAAGTTCTTACAAAAGGAAATTTTAATACAACTATTTTTATAATATTGCAGTTTCTCACTTGACGAATTGTTGATATTCGTTTTACCTTTTAATAAATAAATAAATAAATAAAATACTATATAAAAATTATGGAATCTAAATTTTTATTTGTGAATCTTTGCCCAGAGTGCACGCAGACACACAGGGAGAGACAGACAATTCTCTTTATTCATAGAGAGATAACATAATAAATAAAATTTTGATCATAATTTTACTTCTTTCGGAAGTTTTCGTTTGGTATGAGTTATTTAAGAAAAGTATAAAAAAAACTGCAGTAATTTTCCTGTTGCATAAAATAGCAGAGATATTTTTTCAAATTTTATTTTATAGTTGAGTCATCATTTATAAATAAATTCAGTTTTTTCTTTATTTTCTTTCTTTTTTTCTTTCTTTTTAATTACATCATTGTAAAATGAAGCATTAAATTTTACTTTATCAATAATATTTTTTAACTAGCAACATCGTCAATCTATTCAGTCATTCTTGTCTTTGAGTAGTTGGACAAAATGGAAAAACTAGTTCTCACTGACTACGCGAACACTTCTACGGAAGATAAGAAAATGAAAGTCCCTAATACTTTAGCAGTACGGGAAAACTCCAGGACATGCTGTCGACGGATAGCATGACTTCGATCCTTTAAACAGCGGAAATCCCCTTGTGCGGGAAAATTAACGCAATGAAAATTTCCTCACACAACAAAAATTCCCTATCCAAGGGTATGCTTTAGAAAAGTAGCATGCCTTACGGAGTAACCGGTCAGGAAAAGGCTGTTTTTCCACGAATTATCTATGCAACAGAAGACATTTTCTTTCAGAATAGTTTTGGAAAATTAAATGATGGCTAATGGATGGATGAAAGCGAGTGATTAATAAAATCAGTTGTTGAATTATTATTTTTTTTCTATATTTTATTTTTTTTAATCAAAATATGTTTGAAGTTTAGATAATTTTTAACAGGTATGCGGCGCATGCCTAGCATACCCAGAGAATACGCCATTGAATAATACATATACCATTATTTTTTTTATTTTTTAACTGTATGTTCTATTCACATGATATACAGTAAAGCATCATTTATACATCTTTTACATTTATGTGTCCTTTTAGTTAAGACCCAATTCATTCCTGTTCATTTTAATGCAAAAATTCTTCATTTATACATCCTTAATATCGGTTATGTATAGTGTTCACATTTTTTTTTTTTTTTTTTTTTAAAGGGCAGGGCAGATTTATCAAAAAGGGTACTTTTTTGTGAGTAAAAGGGCACATATTGATAGACGAAAGGGCATATTCTTTCCCACTTACTAAATGGCTCATAAAATGTACAGTCCGTTAAATAAACAAATAAAATGAAATAAATACAAATAAAAAGATAATACCCATCTATCTCATCACCTAATTAACCGAGAAACACAGCAGGTACTATCCTTCTTGGATTCATGTCTATTTTAATTTAATTATTTATTAAAAATGTAAGCTTAGCAGCCATTTACACATGTAAACATGCAACGATGTTAAAATTTATACTTCCAACGAATACACAATTTTGACTTCTAGATTCTAGAGAAAGTTTTACCATCGGATACTAAATTTGAAGTAATTTAGTCAATAAGCTTAGCAATTATACTTGTTGGGATTTTTGAGTTTTTTAATGTTAAATTCATTTTTCAATCTTATATCTGATCTCCTAGTGGTATTAGTTTTTTAGGTGTAGCTCAAAATCTACTTGATCAAAAGAACTGAAATTTCATAAATGTATAATTAAAAAAATTAGAAGCCAGTAAAATATTTGTTGTAAAATATTTCTAATTTACAATTTACTAATTTTTACTTAAAAAATTTCTAAATATTTATTTTTTAGATAATTTTATTTAAAAATTTCTTAATTGTAATCTACAAATATTTTTCAGTTATTGCAGGTTTTAAATATGTAGATTCCCTAAGCATTTTTTCCCATAAATAACACTGCTCTGAAAAAAAAAATCGAGATCTGACTCCCTCAATTTTTTTCCCTGTTTGATAATTTTATGACCATGAATTTGATTTGAAGAATGAAAAATAATTAATTTAACACCTAAAAACAAAAAAATATATAAAGTTTAAAAAATAACATTGATAACAGATTAAAAAAATATATGATATGTAATGCATAATTTCAGTGACAAATCCCCCCAAAAATATTTCCCTTGTTGCAATTGTCCATGTTTTAGAATTTTCCAACTCTGTAGCCCTTAAGAAGATATATAACGGTTAAAACAATCCTCACCCCTCTCCTAAAAATCAAATTTATAGCCATAAAATCACCGAAAATTGATAAAAATAGGGGTCCATTCCTAAAAAACGGTGGGTGATAGGGCAAAATACGGAATCATTTCACTGATAAAATTTACTTTTAATCGTTCAAATTATGTGCTGAAATAAGCTGTTAATTTACTACAAAACAACATAATATTCTTGCGGTGAGTTATCGAAATTCATTGTTTTATGTCTTATTAACAAAATTTACCTTTATCATGGTTTATAATCAACGAAATTTGTGCTATTTCTGAAAATTGATATCACAAATGTTAAATACATATATATTGAGTCAAAAATCAGCAAGATTTCTGCCTTTTTTTTTTTAGCATATGTTCGCTGATTACATAATTTTTGCATCTAATTACCAAAATATAGGCAATTTTCTTGTCTGAATATTCCGAAAAAACTCTTATGAAAAATCTGTTTTATGTTCGTTGATTTCTTAAGTTAGTTAGTTTTAACACAAAATTGAGAAAATAATAATTATAAAATGAAGAGTTTTTGCGAAAAATATTGTGTTTCAGCACAAAATACGAAATATGCAGAATATTCGAAATCCTGCATATGAGAATTGGATGCCGATGTTAATACTTTCAGACTTTCACATAATTTCTGTGATTCTTTATTTTATTATATTATTTCCATAATACGAGGGTTGCTATTTATATTTCTGGCCTAATAATGAAAAAAAAAATATGTAGGATCGAAATTGGTTTTATTGTTTTTCAAAATATTCTCCATGATGATCAATACACTTTTGCATTCGTTTGAACCAATTTTCAAAGCACTTTTTCCAGTCCGATTGAGGTAACTCCAAAACATGCGTTTTGAATGCATCAACCGCTTCTTCGGGGGTCGAAAATCGGTGTCCATGTAATTTATTTTTGATGTGTGGGAATAAGAAGAAGTCATTGGGTGCCAAATCAGGGCTGTACGGCGGATGACCCATCAGTTCGATCTTTCGCTCAGTCAGAAATGCATTTGTTTGAGTCGATGTGTGAGAGCTCGCATTGTCATGATGAAGAATGATTCGCCTGTTCTTCTGCTTTTTTCGAATTTCTCCGATGACTTCTGGCAAACAAATGGTCGTGTACCATTCAGAATTGACCGTCCTGCGTTGCTCTAACGCCACTGTTGCCACATGACCGTTAATGCCGAAGAAACAGGCAATCATTTGTTTCGATGTGCTTCTTCCTCGAACAACTTTTGTTGGTTTTGCCTCGCCTTGGAAGACCCATACAGTTGATTGCTGTTTTGTTTCCGGCTCATATGCATAGATCCATGATTCGTCACCTGTGTAGATGTTATACACAGCCTTTGATGTACCTTGAACGTATTTTTCCAACATTTCCTTGCACCAATCGACACGAGCCTTTTATTGAGCGTTTGTCAGATTATGCGGGATCCAACGCGAACAAATTTTTTTTTACGCTCAAATGTTCATGCAATATTTTATTGATGCTAGTCATACTAATGTCCAAAGACGCCTCAATCTCATGGTATGTCACATGACGATCTTGCTTTATCAGTTCACGCACAGCATCTATCTTTTCTGGCACAACAACGGATTTTGAACGACCTGCACGGGATTTGTCCTGGATCGAACATCGACCACGATTAAATTCGTTATACCAATTTTTTACAGTGCTGTAGGATGGCGCTTTATCGCTGTATAAAGAATTAAGTTCATCGAAGCACTCTTGTCTTGACAATCCACGTCGAAAGTTATGAAAAATAATCGCATGAAAATTTTCACGATTCAATTCCATTTTTTGAAAGAGAAGAACTTTTCAATTTACTGTCAACAACACAAATAAAGCTATAATGGTAAATCGTCTGCTGAATTTACGTTTAAAAATATCAAACTTTCGATTAAAATCGTCTGCGGTCGCCTAGCAACACTTACTGTTGCCAAGGCCAGAAATATAAATAGCAACCCTCGTAGTCATTTCTACTTCTTGGATACTCAGAAAAGATCTCCAATACGCAGGCTTCCAGCAATATCGTGAACAAAAACATTGGTGGAAACTGCGGCTAATGATCTTTTTTATTGCCGGCCACGCGAAGATACAGACCGATTGCACATAGATTGCGCGGAAGTGACTTCTTATGGAATTTTCAGTTCGCATTTGGGCATAAAGGTAAGCAAAGTCCCATTTGACATCATATAAAAATCTATTATAAGTGTATATTTCTCAGCAAAAACGTTAAAATATCTTTAAAAATAGCGATATAGCAGAAAAATACAGGGGGGGGTCATTCCATGTGTAGTCAACCAATGAGTGTTGCTCCATAGTAACAGATATTTTCAAAAAAACTATCACTGAGACTTATGGTAGTGAAACCTTCATATATCAATTTGTAAAACATTTTGACCATTATTGGCTGAGATATAGACATTTGAAAAACTGTCATTTTCACAAAATTTCGGCCATCTTGGATTTGGCACTACTGTGAAAAATCGCAATAACTTGAGAAACAATAGTTCAAATTCAACAATTTTGGTCCCAAATTGAAGCTATTAATGTAAGAAATATAAATCCAGTGTTTAAATAAAATGAAATATATGTTTTGCTATTTTTTTTTACTGGAAAAATGAAAAAAATCATTTTCAGAATATAGCCAAATTTAATTGGCTGTAAAAAATGGCCCATCATATTTTTTTTTAAACTTGGTAAAAACACTAATCAATATGTATTTTTTAAGTATAAAAAAAATTAGGAAGGTAATATTTCTTAAAACCTATTTTTTTTTTTTTTTTAAATCCAGGATATTGAGGTATAAAACTCTTTGTTAATGGAAATATTTTGCTGAAAATGTTTCTAAAAAATAAGATATCATTCTAATATATTTCATAATCTTAGTTTCAAATATTAAAAAAACATTTAGTACTGACACAAAAATTACATTTATAACAATAATTTCAAAAATTACAATCAACTACAACTAGCTCTAAATGATGCAATTTGCCATATGATTTCTTGTGTTTTCTTTTGTTTTTTTCTGCTTGAATTTGTGATGTATCATAGGCTTGAAATCATCAAGAGAAGATTGCTTTTCTTTAGAGAAATATTTCTTTTATTTCTCATTTACAAACACTATACGACACAAACACACATACATAAAAGGTAAACGAAAACATGTAACACATATTGCATAAAATGGTCGATAATCTTTGGACCAAAAATAATAAACATGAACGGCACTCAAGCCAGGCACCCGCTATTCTCGGCGTTGCATCATTCCCTTCTCAAAACAAACTCAGTCAAAGTCTCTCTTCAAATCGAAAGTCTTTTTCATCTGTGCTGGACAGACAGCGCCCTCTAGTTGGTCTAAAAGTCATTACAGACCTCCTCCCTTCAGGGGAGAAACTTTTCACTATTGTAGAGGGGAAAGTTTGGTTAAATAATACTTGATCAGGATAAGTCTATATTCAAATAAAATAAAGTCACAATGTTCAAGATATTGGTCCATTTTCTAGATATCGTAATCAATTTAAAACAAGTGATTTAAAAAAAAAATACGAGCAAGCACCGATTCTATGCAGAAACAGTAGCTTGTTATATTTAAATGCACCAGTCTTATCCTATTTTAAATTAAACACACTATTTTACCTATTTTAAATATGCAAAAAACATATATCAAATTGAAATTTAAATATTATTACTCACAATATACCAGAGACACTAATTAGATATGCAAAGTTAAATATAGATAGTGAAAACAAATTTATACCACACATATATATAGCAATAATTAAACAAATATGATATATATAGCAATAATTAAACAAATACGATATATAGCAATAGTTAAACAATTACATTAACCTTTTTTTTTAACTAAGGGATAAGACTTAATCTATCAGCATTCTGAGATTGTAATTCTATAGACTCAACAACCTCATAATTAAATAAAACTGCATAGAGTTCCCAAAGTAAAAGTCTGGGATTTGGTCCCTTTTTTTCTTTCTTTTTCTAAGGAACATGAGTAGCTTTGTACAATTACGACTAAATAAAATAGGATTTTGAGATAAATTCTCCTTTAGTTCTTCAAATGCCCTTTGACAAGAGCTATTCCAGTCAGTGGATTTTAGAGTCCAATCCTTTAGTAAGTCTGACAAATAAGTTGCATTTTCAGAAAATTCAGGAATGCACTTTCAATAGTATTCAGCTAATTTCAAAAAAGCTGTCACATGAGTCTTGGTAGTATGAGACGAAGAATCTCTTTTGACTCAAACTTTCATTTCACTTGGAGTTCTCAATCTCTGGCCCACTAAATGTCCAGAAATTTTCACATGAGCTCGAGTAGGTTGACATTTAGAAGGTTTGATGTGCAACTTAGTAACACTTATATTGAAGGAAATGTCTTTTAGGTGTTTTAGATGATTTTCCCTTGTTTTAGGAAAATTGGTGACTTTCTCACTATATGGCACTGGACTGGACACTTTTCACTGTCTTTCAATGAATTTGCCATTAGTTGACTAGAATCTTTTGGTACATTGTTCGTGGGCTTGAATGTACTCAAGGTAGTCGCAGAAAGCTTTTCTTTCAAATAATTTTGTTCCTTCAATTGCTTCTCATAAGTTAAGCATTTTTCAGATAATTGCATAAGTTCTAATTTATTTTTTTGTAATTCAGCTGTCAACTGATCCAATTTAGCATTAGAAATTTTTTCTTTCTCTTCAATAATATTAAACAGGTAATCTAATTTAGAATTAATTATACTAATTTCATTTCTTTCTTCAACAAGCTTTTCATTTTTAAGAGAAATTTCATTTTTTTTACCTTTCACTCTTAAGAGTTCTTCTTTCATTATGTTGATTTTATTAGACAGCTGAAGATTTCCAATTTTAGTATTTTTTAATTCTTGTTTGTAATTATTCTTTTCTACATTCAAAATTTCTAACTGATTTAGAAAATTCTTCTTTTCACTTTGTGAATTAAGACAAAGAGTTTTTAACTGATTTTCAAATTTTTCTTTCTCTTGAATTTCTTCATTTATCTGCCTTTCATATTCTAAGCATTTTTTATTCAGATAAGCCTCTATTTCTGCTTTTAGTTTTTCCATCACAAAATTAGAGTCTTCATTTTTCTGTTTAAGGTCTTTGAAGGCATTATTTAGTTCCGAAATATTTTTTGTAGTATGTTCCAACTCTTCAGTAAGTTTTTTATTTTCAAGAGACAGTTCTTGTTCTTTAATTTTCTTTTCTTCCATCTCCCCTTTCAAACATATGATTTCATTTAACAATCTGAAATTTTCAGTTTTGAGATGGTCAAAATTTATTTTCTCTTTAAGAACAACTTCATTTTCTATTTTATTTTGATTTTCTTTGATATCCTGCAGTTCTTTAGCAAACTCTTTTGGAGAGGTTTTATTGAGTTCTGGCCATGAAAACTCTGACAGGATTTCTTCTACCTCTTCAGTTTTCTTTTCATCTTCAGATTTGCTCTCAATCAACTTTTGGTCAAAATGAGCAAAATCTTTATTTTGAATATTTTTCTTCAATTTCTTAGGATTTCTTGTTTGTACTGATTTTAACTTATGCTTTTGTACATTTTCTTTTGATTTCCAATCTTTGAACATTGCAGCAGTTTTATTTCCTAACAAATACTTATCACCATAAAAGGAATTTTGTAGGACAGCTGCTTTAGTTTTTAAGTGTCCCATTTTACAATCCAATTCAATTTCTGCAAGTGGTAAACAGATAGGATCCACTTCTAATGGATTTCTAATATACACTTTCTCATTTGTGTACATATGTGGTTTCACGTACTTGCTGCTTATCAAATCACATGAAGCACCCGTGTCTCGAATTAGCTTCATCTCAACACCATTCACTTTACCTATACTAGTATAAGGTGTCATTGATTCATCAGAACCTGCCTCAGTTATAATATGTGAGATAAATTCTTCATTTTTCTTTAATTTATCACACTGAGGTCTAAGATGATTAGTAGAACCACATTCATAGCAACGAGTAATTTTTCTTTTATCAAACTCTTTATTTCTCTGATTTTCCTGGGATGTTTCTTGTTTTGCATGAAATTTTGGCTTAACATCTTTGTTATTATCGTTAGACTTATCACATAAGTTTTCACTTTGGTTTCGAAAGCTGGAAAATTTCTTTTTGGGCAATTCCCTCCTTTTGAAGCTTTCTCTAATACTCTCAAATTCATCTAGTTTTTCAGCTAAGTCCATAGGTGTCATGAATGTAAGCCAGTTTTCTAAAAAATGATCTCTTACATCAGCAGGCACTCGAAACTTCAACTGCTCAGTCACTATTAGGTCTTTCAGCTGTTGAAAATTCTCTATCTTTAATTCTGTGAGCCATTCCGTAAAATAACTAGAAAGCTCTTGGGCATAATTTCTCCAAGATTTTTCGGACGATTTGTGGTGCTTATAAAAACATTGTTTCAATTTTTCACTATTTAATTTATATCTTTTCATAATGATATTTTTAACAAAATCATAATTTGTCGCATTGGTTGGAGACTCTCTGGCCAATATATTGGATAGTTCTGGCGGTAAAACTGCTAACAGGTAGGCCACCCAATCCTTTTTTGGAACTCGTGCCATCTCCGCTCTTCTTTCGAAATTTATTAAATATAAACCCATTTCATCATGTTTTTCATCAAATCTTGGGGTAATTTGGGTTAACTGTATTCTTGGAACCGATTCAATCACCCTTTCTGGTTCTAATAATCTTTCAGGATTTTCTTTTGAAATTTCCAATTTCTTTAATTCAAGTTCATATTGTTGAGTTTCTCGGGTCCTTCTTTCCTCTCTTTCTTCTTGTCTTAGTCTCTCTTCTTGTAGTTTTTCATCTTCAAGAAGCCTTTCCAATATTAATTTTACTTCTTCCTCATTATAGGACTTGCTAGATAAAATTAATTTCTTGATGTCAATAACTCTACTGGAAGTATCTACTTTGACACCGATTTCCTCACAAATTTGAATCAATTCATGTTTTCGAGCTTTAGCTAAAAATGCCATGTTTCAAAACCCCAAACAAAACCAGAATGCTCTCAAAACGATAATAAAATATAAACAAATAAAATAATTAGAAAAATTATTATAATTTTTTTTTCTATTACCCCTTCTTTTTTCAAAAATCAATCAAACACACAAATAAAATAAGATATTGAGGGTAATTAACCTTTGTAATTAGCTGCCTCCATAACACTAGTCTGTGATGTATCGTAGGCTTGAAATCATCAAGAGAAGATTGCTTTTCTTTAGAGAAATATTTTTTTTATTTCTCATTTACAAACACTATACGACACAAACACACATACATAAAAGGTAAACGAAAACACGTAACACATATTGCATAAAATGGTCGATAATCTTTGGACCAAAAATAATAAACATGAACGGCACTCAAGCCAGGCACCCGCTATTCTCGGCGTTGCATCATTCCCTTCTCAAAACAAACTCAGTCAAAGTCTCTCTTCAAATCGAAAGTCTTTTTCGTCTGCGCTGGACAGACAGCGCCCTCTAGTCGGTCTAAAAGTCATTACAAAGTGAAAACTATTGTAATAAATACAGTAATAAAACAATATTGCATTAGTACTTTAAAATTTTTATTACATGAGAAATGAAAAAAAAAAATACCCTAGATTGTAGCCAGCTTTGATAACAAATTGTTCTTTTAAGCTTATAAGGAACAATAATTTGCATATTTTAAATATAAAATAAATAAAAAAAATAGTGAATATTTCTTCAAGTATATATTCAATAGATATAAGTATAAATGGGCAAAATGCAAAATTATTTTCATTAAAGAAAAAATGAAATTATTTATACATACTATTTTGAACACTCAGAAAAAATAACGGAATTTAATCCACCTTGAAATTTTTGAATAATAGTTGAATAGAGTTATTTTCCTCAGGGGTTATTTTACATGTTCTTCCTGTGTTAGTTGAAGGAGCAGACACAATTTTCATTGTATGTTCATATGGAATCCAACACACATCCAAAGGTTCAGGCCACATATATGAAGTACTTGGACCATGAGGATGCATTTAAACATAATTTTACAGTCATTATATTCATCACAGCACTCCACTTTTTCCAGTCCACCAGTTGATTCCACATTTGCAAGTAACATATTGTTCATTCTGAAGTGTCAGTGGTTTGGTCTTGCTTCCTAAAGTAGCTATGAACATTGTGGAGGAACCTGATACCCTGGAAACCAATAATTGTGTTTTGTTTATAAGGAACATAGCTGTGATTTGACCTTGTTCCTTTAATTGTATCTGCAATTTGATACCTTGCTGCTAATTGACTATGAGCAATCTCAATTTCAGATTTTTCTACAAAAAAAGTTGATTCCTTTAATATAATCCTTCGTAAATTTATATAAATCAGATGTATTTAATATTTGGTCTTTATAAGGTCACTGAATGCTGGCTTTGGTTGCCACACGTTTGATGGTACCACCTATGCCATCACAAGCTCCTTTTCCATGGCAAGATGCAAAAAAAAAAAAAAAAAAAAAAAAAAATGCCATTCAGGTTTCACACCATGATCTTTTTCATGATAACAGAGATTAATAAAGTTTTTTATATTGTGCAGATGATCCATCACTGAAATACTTTATATATGTAATTTGTGGCACTTTTTTCAGAAAAATCTGCTAGAATAATAGTAGTACCTTCATTCAATTCACCTATGGTTTTGCTAAAGTACTTACTCTGTGCTTTTCTGATGAAGTGATAGGTGCATAATGCAGACAGTTTTGCAACTAAAATTTCAACAAATTCATCTACTGATGCAATAACTGTTTTCAGTTCTGAACCATCAGTTTTCACCCATGGTTTGTAAGAAATTTCATTAATCATTCCTAATTCATTGGAAAGCATTAATTCCTCTTTTAGAATTTCCACAGATGGACAGTTAGCACATCTGTGTACTAAGCACTTTTCAGATTCAGTGGAACAAACTAGCTTTCTTAATAGTGATATATAGTCACTAATATGAAGAGCATGAAGCATGAGTCTAATATTTTGATGATACTATATGCAAACACACACAGAATGAATACCTTTTGATAGTCCAATTTTTAAATCTTTATGTTGTTCTGTGAATGCAAAATATAATTCTTTTAAATTATACAAAACCAATCTCTTTTGTTTTAATACTCTTCCATTTTCACTAGCAACAGATATGCAATCTTTTTTCCCTGGACAAACACGACTATTATCAACATCATAATAAAATGCAATAATCTTCTCTGCAGTTTCAGAACTTTTTACCCCTATTTCAACACTGGACTCGCTGAGTCCACACTTGCTCAGAGGCTCCCATGGTCACAAGAAATGTGGTTAAAGAATAGTCATTTCACCAATTCTATTATAGTTTTAGAATTTGTATAACTCTGTTTCACTTAAACTTTGTTTGTTTGATAAATTTATATAGCAAACATGAAAATTTTTTGTAACTTAAAAAATACGAATATGAACTAATAAATAAATAAAATTATGCTTTAATAAACAGGCTAAATATCATATATTTATACTATCAAGAATAAAAAGTAAAAAAAAAAAGTTCATTAAAGTGAAATTTAGATATGTAAAGCGAGAATATTCTGAGAATATTCTTTTTTTGTTAAATTACGTAATTTTTTTTTATGGTTATGACTTAAATTATAAAACTCATTCGTAATCAATCCATTTGACATGCATAACTAGAACATAAAGACCTTATTTCATGATATTCATTTTATAATTAATAATTTTGAATCTGAGAATATTCTCTGATAAGAGTGATTCCATACCAACTCACCTAAAAAATTAAAAGTTGGTTGCATGACCGACTCAGATTTTCTTTAAATTTGGTACACAGATTGAAGATATAGAGGCATGAAAAAGTCCAAATTTTTAGCTACCTGCTCCACTTATTTATAGATATACAGGTCCTCGAAGTTTGTCCGCCCCCTCAAAATACCAAGAAATTGATGTTATTTAAGTTATTTTTCTTAAAAATAGAGCTTATGTAATATGAAAGTGTTAGGTATCTATGGAAACTAGTTATTCCAGGCATTCAGAAAAAAAATACTACAATGTTTATAATGAAAATTGTTAAGGTACAGAACTCTTAGAAGTTGCAACCACGAAAATTTGATTTTCCCGATTTTGCTAAAATTGAGACATCAATTCCAAAAAAAGGAAAATAAAACCAAAGGTTTACTCACTTTCTAGTAGAGTACAGGTGTTCACCATAAATTACTACACAATAAAATACTTGGGTTTCTCACTCCTTCTTGGAAATATTTAAGCTTAAAGACAAACCGTAGAGCAAAAACATGCAATTTCGACCATCTTGGCAGCCATTTTTCTCATAAAGGGGGAGCACTAGAAACTTTTTTTTATTTTTTTTAAATAAGCTACTGATGTGTTAGCTATTCATGGGAAAAGAGTTTACTTTTGGTTATTATTTGCATAAAGAGATATTCTGCTGATAGTATATGCATGTTTTTCTCTAATACCATATGCTTGTGTTTCCCCTCTCAGAGACCTAACATTAATAGAAAAAGATGCAAAGAAACAAAACTTATTGAATATTATATAAATATTGATTTATTATATGTGTTAGATTTTATTTACCCTCTGAACATTATTTAGTTACCATTAGAAATAGTGTTATGTGAATAAAGCATTGAATAAGGGATTCTGATTTTATGATATTCTGGAATTAAAACAAAACTAATATTTACTCTATTTTTGTGATATCTTAAAGAATGATGCAGGAAACCTTTTAATTTTTAAAAATTCAAGTTAGTATTTAGTGAAGAAATCAAATATTTACAAAACAGGAACACCTCATTTTATGTTATTTCAAAGAAGCGTACACACATTTTAAACAGGAATATCCCAATCACAAGATTGAATTATCTAAATTTGCTGATTTGTGACCAAAGTGGTGTGTGTGTTAGCTGGTAGTGCAGGAACTCATTCAGCCTGTGTCTGTATGATTAACCAAAATGACAAGCTAATTAACCCTTTCCGACCCGAAACATTTTTACCTTTAAACGTTACATTCTTTTGTTTTTGCAAACTGAAAGAAAAATATGGACTATAACCGACACTTGTTGATTGAAAATTATACTTTACACTTTCTGCTAATTAGCTGGATCTTTCATTTCCTGATTTTATTACATACAAATTCCAGATGCAGAAATGTAAGTGGATGTCTAACCCACACGATCGTACAACCTGGGTTAGAAAGGGCTAAAACAATCTGTTAAACCATCTAGAAATGATTTTTTTTTTGTCTCATTATGATTATGTATGTGACATTAGCAGATTAACAATGAAGCATGTATGTTAGGACTCTGTACACAGTGTCCACTCCAAACTACATTTGAAGAATTTTTAGATTTGTTAATGGATGATTATGATGAAGAATCTGAAGTGACGTTTTGACGGTGGATAACTACAGTCCATTCAACACTCATTCAATTACTTTGTCTGCACCTGATTTTAATTTAAATCGGAACTTTTGTTGAAAATAAAGTCCTTGGCAAAACACATTTACATCGCAAAATCTCAATCAGAATACATTTAAAAACAAGAAAAGCAGAACTAAAACCAGATAAATGCATTTTATTACTTGATTTTTCTGAAAATTTTACTTTTATAGTACAGGATGGAATACAGGGATATCACTGGGAAAACATGCAAGCTACACTCCATCCTTTTGTTCGGTCAAATGATAACCTAAAAATTATTTCTATGTGCATTATCAGTGACTGTTTGACACATGATACGGTGACAGTAGTTTCTTTTCAAAGGCTTGTAATTCCATATTTAACATCACAGTATCCAGACATTATAGGAAATAATTTATATCATTGATTTGGCAGTAGCTCAACACAGTAAAAAAGCAAGAAAAACTTTTTTAATTTATGCCAACATAAAGATGATTTCAAACTAAATGCTGAGTGACATTTTTTTTTTTTTTTGCCACATCCCATGGCAAAATCCCGTGTGATGCCATTAGAGGCACAGTCAAAAGGTCTGCTTACAGAACCAGCTTGCAACGTCCTTACAAGAATCAGATAATTTCTCCATGTGATTAGTTTCATTATTGCACAGGTAATTTAAAAAATATTAAGTTTTTCTTTGCATCTGAAGAATATGTAGCAGAAACAAGAGTATTGCTTTCTGAAAGACTAACTTTCGCTGTAAGAATTGAGGGTACTACGGATTATCATAAATTTATTTTTATTAGTAAATATATGCTTTTAGTTTTCATTGTATCTACAAACATATCGAATCAGATCGAAGTATATGCAGTAGGTAAGCAACATATCAAAAATTTAGATCAGATAAATGCTGGATTCCATACAAGCATCTGTTAAATATAATACCAATGTCATCAGCAGCAGCAGTCACAGGATGCATGTTTTTAATACCAAATGATGCTGCGAAAAAAATACAGGAACTTATGCGTGCAGTTGAATAAAATTCTGTACATATAAATTTTTAATATATTGTTGTATTTCAATTATATTGCTTATGAAATAAATATTTATAGCTCCTTTGTTTTGATTGATTTTTAAAGAAATTATTTAATTACAAAGAGACAACTTTCAGCATTCAATTTTGGAGAAATTCTATTTCTTGTTTCCATCAAATATCTAATTTTGCTATAAAATGAAGAAATTATTATTTTATTGTTATTATTAAATAATTTAATACATTAAATTTCTTGAATTCTTGTATAGATAGTACAGCTATTAATTCATGCATTATTATTTTTCTTTTTAATTGTTGTTAAGTCTATGAGAGGGGGAATACAAGCATATGGTATTAGAGAAAAACATGCATATATTATCAGCAGGATATTTCTTTGTGCAAATAATAACCAAAAGTAAACTCTTTTCCTGTGAATAGCTAACACATCAGTAGCTTATTTAAAAAAAATAAAAAAGTTTCTAGTGCTCCCCCTTTATGAGAAAAATGGCTGCCAAGATGGTCGAAATTGAATGTTTTTGCCCTATGGTTTGTCTTTAAGCTTAAATATTTCCAAGAAAGAGTGAGAAACCCAAGTAATTTATTGTGTAGCAATTTATGGTAAACACTTGTACTCTACCAGAAAGTGAATAAACCTTTGGTTTTATTTTCCTTTTTTTGGAATTGATGTCTCAATTTTAGCAAAATCGGGAAAATCAAATTTTCGTGGTTGCAACTTCTAAGAGTTCTGTACCTTAACGATTTTCATTATAAACTTTGTAGTATTTTTTTTCTGAATGCCTGGAATAACTAGTTTCCATAGATACCTAACACTTTCATATTACATAAGCTCTATTTTTAAGAAAAAAAAACTTAAATAACATCAATTTCTTGGTATTTTGAGGGGGCGGACAAACTTCGAGGACCTGTATATCTATAAATAAGTGGAGCAGGTAGCTAAAAATTTGGACTTTTTCATGCCTCTATATCATCAATCTGTGTACCAAATTAAAAGAAAATCCAAGTCGGTCATGCAACCCTCATTAGGTGAGTTGGTATGGAATCACTCATAAGCTCTACAAACCAATTTTTCTAAACATTCAGTACATATTCAAGACAAAAAATATTTAACAGCAAATGATGAATAATTATTCATATTAAAATACAAATTTAAATTTTTTAATGTCAGAAGTTTTCTATTTATGACCACATCATCATTAAAATCTGAATTTAGAGAAAATATATATATACATATATATATATATATATATATATATATATATTCATATACAAAAATTTTCAAATTAAACAAATCCCGTGCATTTACTTAAGAAATCAGATTCACATAATTCATTTCTGTAATCCTCATTTTATGTACAAAACATGTTTAATAGGGATGTATCGAATATTCGGCCATACTGCTGAATTTTCAGTTTGGCTGAATATCAAATTATTTAGCTACTATTTGGCTAGCTGAATATATAAAAATTTAACTTTTAAAGTGTTAAATCATTTGAAAAAAAATTATTACATAACTGCTATTTTTAATTGTTATTAAATTAAGATTATTCAGAATAATTAAGAAATAACTTGAAAACAGATTGTTAAATATAGTTTCTAAAGTAATATTAAAGAAAATTAATTATTAATTGAATTATCATAATAATTAATAATATCTAGCAAAAATTCTCTTTTGTAGTGAGAGTATAATGACACATGTCGTTAAAGCTGAATTAACAAGACGCGTGCATGATGTTGCCATCTAAGAAATTTCACATTGCACCCTGGCAAGATAAAAATGACACAAGTCATAAAAGAGCAAATTTGAGTTTGTCATTGAAAAATGTGTATGAAGTACCCCAACATGCACAAAAGCATCACATCTATGTCTCACAATTTATCCACATGCGAGGCTTTGTGTTAGTTTTAATATAAGCTAGCCAATGCGTTAAAAGCAAGTGCACCAAAACCTACATTGAGAAAAAATTTTCATTTTTCAATTTTTTTTTTTTTTTTTTTTTTTTTTTTGACCGAAAAAATATGTGCATGACAATACTTATTGTTTTTCAAGTTGATTCTTCTCAAATGCTTCATTTTTGAAATGTGCCTCATATATATACATATACATAATTGCCAAAATTTTTATTTATTCCGGAGCATTTTTAGCCCCGCCTCTATTTTCGCACCACTTTACTTTTAGAGTATTTTTCTGCAATGTAATAAGAAAAATTTACTCTTAAAAAAAAAAAAAAAACTGGCATGGATTAAAGGCGGGGCTAAAAATGCTGCTGAATAAATTAAAATGTTGGCAACTTTGTATATATGTATTTGAATAGGTGCAACAAGGGTGCAAGATATTGTTATTCAAGAAATTTTATGTGTTCAAGTAATATTTTCTAACATTTTTCTACATTTAAATAAACCACTGTTTCTGAAATTTTTTTGTAATAATTTTTCATAATTAAAAAATAAAATATTGCTAAATATAAGTGGTAGTTTAGTTACTATTCAGAAATACCGAATTGTTACTATTCTGCTTGAAAAGTATTAAGTATTCGGCCAAAACTGCTATCAGTGCATCATTTAAGATTTTTAATTAATCAATAATTCGATGGCGTGTGCATAAAAATTAATTTGTTTGAAAAAAACCTCTGAATCAAAAGTTTTACAGTTTAGAAATAAAATTTAAAATTACGCCCGGAAATTAGCAAATTTAAATTAAAAACCAAAATAACAAATAGCTTAAAAATAAAATTTAATTTAATTTTGTAATTGGTAACTTATTACATAAAATTTAGAATCAAAATGAACAGTCAGTCTCATTTTCTGATAAAAAGATCAATTAAGCTAGATTTTTCATTGATAGACAACTTATTTAATTCTTTATCATCAATATTACCTACTTTGTATAAACTCAACTGTTTTGGTTTTTTATTTGGCTTTTAATTTAATATTGTCTACATAAATCAACTTGCCCAGGGGTCTGTTCAGAGGCAAACCTGGGTCCGTTAAAGGACCTTTCACAAAATTTTATATCTTAAAAAAAGACCCTTCACAAAATTACTTATCCTAAAGCAAGACCCTTCACAAAATTTTTATCATAAAATAGAACCCTTCACAAAATTTTTTATCCTAAAAAAGAACCCTTCACAAATTTTTTCTCTTTAGACCTTTGATAAATCTCTCATTTTCAAAATTAATCTTCAATGGAACAAACACAGACTGTCTGAATAATCGGACGTTTTTCTTGTATTTCTCCTGAAAGGCCGATATTCAATTTCTAATTTATAAAGGACTTCTGTGCATATGTGTGAGTTTAGCTCTGTAAAACTGAACTGTTATTGTCAAAAATGAAACCTCAATTGTAATTTTATTTTGCAAAATTACATTTTTCACAAATTCACAAAAAGAGGACCCTAGCTGAAAAGTTTGGAAGAACTTTATTTTCACACTAAATTTAGATTCACAAAATTATGTGTAGAATTTTTCACTACTTCTACTTCGTTAAATAAATTTTATTGTTTTATATATTTATTAGTATTATCTTCATTACATTATATAAAAACAAACAATTCTAATTCTAGCTTCATTAAATAAAGTTTGTTTTATGTGCCTTATACTAGTTCATATAGCAAGGAAATGTCATCATTGATCTATAATTTGCAAAAATCTATAATCCGCACAAGTTGTAGAACCAAGGTGTGCGGATTAAAGATATTCAACTGTATTCTGTGACAGATTTATGGACAGTTTTAGAAAAAAGTAGAAATTGAAGAGCTGACTGTTCCGGTGGACCATTAGAATTTATATTTTGCGGGTCCGTTGAATATTTTTGTCGTCCAAGACCAATGGACCACTGTTAATTTCAAGCTTCAATTGATTTCAGACATCATTAAAAGTTTTGCACATTATTTTCTGCCAAGCCATTTGTGGAAATTTATAGTTCTGGGCAGAATGCCCCAGAGCTATAAATTTATGGATTATTCTGATAGTGAATATGGGTGCATTATCCAATACAAGTATTGAAGAAAATCTATGTGTTTAGAAAATATTTTTTAACAGATTGATTGTTGAGCTGGTATTTGGATCTAATTTTGATGTGTGCATTTCTAAGTACATTGATTTTGCATCTACACATATAAAAAAATATTGATTTTGGAAAAGACCGGCATAGTCTGTTGTATATATCCGTTCCCAATTATCCTTAGGGTTATCCCATGGTACAGCTACATTGGTGGATTATTGTATAATTTAGCACATTCTTTGTAGCTTTTCGTTTCATCCAGTATCTGGTGCCCCTGTGCCAAGAATCATACGAATGGTGAGTTTAAACTGATTGGTTCAGCGTTTGTAATCAAGACGATTTTAAATTAAATTAATTGAAAATCTGCTGTATGTCTGTGGATGATTAATTGTTTCACCTGGCTTTTATTTTCACTCCTGTTTCTTTCAAAATTGTTATGGCATCTGTAAGTAAGATTAATTCCAGATTTTAGTGTTTTAAAATTTCTTCTTTTTTTTTTTTTTTTTTCATTTTCTGATTCATGCACCATGATGTCCAGTGATTTTTTTTTTTTTTTTTTAAATGCTTGCAAAGTGAGTATACACTGGGATACTGACTGTGGCAATACAGATTTTCATGAATTTTCTGATCATACACCATGATTTAGCGGTATCCAGTTATGTCCTTTTTTGTTTTAATGCCCGTGAAGTGAGCATACATCAGGATACTAATTGTGGCTGTACAGATTTCATGACAAATTAGCAGTATCCAGTGATGTTTTCCTTTTTTTTTAATGCTTGCAAAGCAAGCATACATCAGAATACTGACCTTTGTAATTGTAATCTATAGATTTTCATGACAAAAAAATAGTTCTTAATCCTTCGGCCAGAGCATGTTTTCATCATGCTTATCGGGAACGTCGGTCTCACAGACCACTTTTTGAAAAAAAGGTACTGAATGTATTTGGCGAAATTTTGTGATGATAAATTATGAATTCTTGCATCCGTAAATTTACTTTCTCAATCATGATGTATCATAGAGGCGACAGGGTATATTATATGGTTGATTGGATTTAATGTCGCATTAGTACTGCACAATGGGTAAAAATGATAGCTACTGATAAAATATACCTTTCAAAGAGCAGATAATTCCTCAAGGAAACTCCATTCAATGATTCGCATGTGAATGAATGGCTCAGAAAGACTTCCTACAAATAACTCTTCTTTGCTTTGAATGACTTAACTACTTACTTTTACTTACTACTCTGACGACTGGAGAAAAAACTTTGAATAAATCATCACAACAAAACTTTACCTAAAATACTCTCCAATCCAACTTGAACGCCAATAACTCGCCGAAAACCATAATTCCGTTAGAAACTCACAACTTCCCTAAAACTCGTAACTCCATCCACAACTTTATTCATAGCACTCTAATTCTACCAAATACCAACAAAACCAATCAAACTTAAACTTTCAGAAAGAATTCTCAGTTACTTGCATTTCTACATAATGTGTCTGTTAGCACTCAAAAATTGAGATTCCTAATATTCTAATAACATTTTACAGGTTTCTTACTAAGGGGCTCTGCCCCCTGCTCACTACCAACCCCCAAGGGTAGCTTCCTTTGTTTGAGTGAGTTTTACATTGCACTAGTGCCACACTGTGGACAATTGGCTACGGTTTGGGACTCATCTCTAAGGATTGTTCTGAGACATGCCATCCTGTACAGGTTGAGTACATTTTGCGTCGCACTAGTGCTTCAGTTAAGACACCCTTGGCATCTTGGACATTTATCCCCAAACATGCCGGCACTCTGTTTTAGGTATATGCATCCGCAAGTCCCTACACTAAGCCTAACCTTTAGCGAGCTCAGAGACCGATGTTCCGGTGTAAGGATTAATTTAAATTTGCTTTTGTTTTGATAATATATATTTTAGTACTTTAAATTATATTCAATGTGACATTTGTTGATGTGATATACTTCATTTAAAAATCTCATTTGTGGATGTTTTTTGTATTTAAAATTTCGTTAATGATTGGGGTTTTTCTGTTTAATTTGTACGTAAAAACGATTGTTAGTGTCAACAGCCGCCTTCTTGGGAAGAAAATCATGACTCTGAGCTGTCAGGAATCACACCAGTAAAAATCGCCAAACAGTGTTCATGGGCACCACTAGCTAGAATTTCACCAATTTTTTTCCCGTAAACATACTGTCTAAAACCAATTGCTTCATTTTTGTTATTGTACCAACATGAGTAGCAAGTAATTCTTTTAACCCTCTCAGCATGTAGCCTCAAATGACATTTTTCTTAAAATGTAATTTTATTGTCTAAAAAAATGATCTTATTGACTACTTTAGCTTTATGATTTTAAGATACGATTTTACATGTCACGCGATTCGGAGAGAGATTTCTTGCTTTACACAAATCAGTCTCAAACTGTTTCAAAGGTGTCTATGTGAGTTACAAAAATTCGGTTCAAATGCTTAGAGGGTTAATATAGTTTGTCGAAATGTCTCTGGAATATACATCCTACAACCTTTAAAAATAATTCCAATTAATAATTGAATAGTCTGTACTATTATTATTACCCAACCAAAAGTTCATTTTTCAAGGCTGATAATTTTGTATTTTTTTTTTCTCTTAAGCGATTGTTTCAGGTGTGATGATCATATTAGAAATTTGATTCACAACTTGTAAATTTATATAATCATCATCTTTTAGAATTTCTTGATCTTGTAATTTAATAGAAGCACTTGATAAATAATCAGCATTTACATGTGATCTTCATTTTTTCAATGTTGAACCTTATAATATTCACTCAAAAATGTGGCATATCTGAGAAATTGAGATGATGTAAAAGTAGGAATTTTGGTGTCATGATGAAAAATTTGGTAAGATGTTTATATCTAGCTAATATTTTGATCTTTTAATCCTCAAATAAATTGTTCTCATAGAAATAAGTCTGATACAGATTTTCCACATTCAGAATTGAAATGATTTTTTGATAACTTTGCAATATTTAACTTTGAAGCTTCATAAGCTAAAGCCTGTTTAGCTTCTTTGTCAAATGTTAAAACAGGTATTATTAATAGCCATTTTCTAATATTTTGATCTTTTAATCCTCGAATAAATTATGCTTGTAGAAATAAGTCTGGTACAGATCTTCCACATTCAGAATTGAAATCACAAGTAAATGTATACGTTTGGAGAGCCACTACATAGGCTGTTATGGTTTTGTTTCCAGTTTGGAAACATGAAAGAAGACTATGTTGTTCGTTCTATAATAATATTAGGTGGTGGACACAAATGTTTCTCTAAGGTTATTATAAGTTCATCATATGATTTTTATATGACATGTTAACTCATCTGTTATATTGAATTGTCATTCATTAGGTATTATAAATTCGATATGATACATTAATTTTTTAGGTAATGTAGGAGCAATTTAGGATGTTAATGAGTTATATATAATTCTAAGCATCAGAACTGATACTGTTATGCAGTGGCGGATTTAGGGGGGGGGGGGCTGAACCCCCCACCCCCCCAAAACACTGACATTCACAATTGAATATTGCAATTGTAAATTTTTAATTTGTCTAGAATAGCATTTTGAAAAATCTCAGCCCCCCCCCCCCCAAAAAAAGTCAAGTTCTGGATCCGCCATTGCTGTTATGTAACATTTTAGAACACAAAGCTTTATCAGCAAAAACATTTTTGATTTCCAGATAATTTTCAAAATGTTGTTTGTATTGAGTAAATGTTTCAATACTAGAATAAAATTGTTAGAAATTTGATAAAACAATAACAGTACTTGTCTTTGTGATTGTTGATTTATTCGTTACATTTGTTTTGGATTTGCTTGTGGCCATCAATGTATGCTTGTTACTTGCTGTTATTGCTCATAATACAGGGTTGGCAAGCAGGGTTGGCAAGTTTCTTCCAAGGTGGAAAAAACCACGGAAAAAAACCATGGAAAAAACCGGCCGGAAGAAATAGGTTTCTTCCAAGTGGAAGAAATGGAAGAAACTGTTTTTCTTAAAAATTTATTCTATAAATTGCAGATTTGTAAGATGCTATGGATGCATTGATCTTATAAACAATTTTAAGTAACTTTAAATATACCTATACAAATTTAATAACACATTTAGTTAATAATTATGAGTTTTTTTCATCAAAATCAGCTAATGAGCCTCGGTATCTGATGGTCACGTTCAAAAATACTCAAAATCCAGTAAAAAAATGAATTTCAATTTAAACAGTATAAAGTTTTATAATTTAGACAATTTTATTTCTTTAACTGGTAATAAATAATAATTTGGATCACTTGCTTATACTTTCTGATAAAACAGCTCTTAACGTAATCCAGTTAATTAAAAGAACCAGTATGCAATAATTACTGTACTGTATTACAAAATGTCATCAAAAACTTTATTTTCCTTATAGTCACATACAGTACAGTCATCTCCCTCTAATCTGCAGATTTATAATCTACAAATCCTTCTAATCCGTAGCTGATTTTTTAATCTAAAAGAAATTTACATCTCATATTTCAAAAAAATTCACATTTCTCACATTTTTACTTTTTATTACCATGTTTTTATTAACTTTGATTCTTGTTTGTTTGTCCTGTACAAATCTTGCAATCTATTTTTAACTAATTTCCCTACTAGCTAGACATTTGAAACTTTCACAGTAACTCACAAGTAAACCATCTCTCCTTTGATACCGGTTTTCCGGAAACCCATATATTTTCTGAAAGCTTATGTCACAAGTATAAAAACTGTGAAATCTTAGGGGCAGAGGGACTAGCGTTTAGGAGATACAGGGCCCACAAAGTATCAGTAAAGTGTGTATAGAGGGACATATTCCCATAAAAACGTCTCTATTCCTTGTATGTTCCCATATATTGCTGTCAAGTACTAACGTATTGTATGTCTTCTTCTTACATTGCTTATTATATGGATACTATAGTCGTTGTTGTGGCCTTGGTCTCCCGATTCGGAACAAGTAATCGGTCTCCGAACATCCAGGAATCGGAGATGATAAAACACATAATTATTCTCCTGGAAAATTATACGGAGATTGTGGAAGGGATCCGGACATTAGGATTTGCTAGAGGCGATGGAGAAGAACGGACGAGGATATGGACTTCGAAGATGATGGTGTCTATAAGGAACAGCAATGCTCGTCGCAACAGTCACAGTCTCCGCTTCTGTCATGACATATTTTGGTCAAGTATGGCTAATGACAGGAAGAAAATTCTGCTTTTAGTGGATTCATGGTGTTCTAACAAAGATCATGCATTGTCTGCTTCCGAAGTACTTGATGGTAAAGTCCTACAAAAAGAATTGGTACCTGAAGGATGTACAGAAAAGATTTAGCCTCTGGATATTCATTTTTTCAGACACTAGAAATCTTTTGTTCTTTACATAATGGAAACAATTATTATCGAGACACATGAGCACATCTGGAACCGCGATAGTTTTCTGGCCCTGCAGTCTTTTTTCCCTATATCAGTTCAATGCTCCTCCTTTCAAGAACTTGATTAAGTATGCTTTTTATAAAAGCGGATACTTGGACGACAAACCTGGAATGTGGATTGCGCCAATGGATTGCTGCTTCAATTCATTGACAAATGATGAGTTTGCAAATGTGCGGCTATCGCTTTTGTAAACTTGTGCCCATTGTGAACTGTCTTTCTGCCCGTCTCACTGTTTATTTGGTGAATTGTACATTGATTGTCTCTTGTAATGGACTTCATTTGAAGTCAGTAGCAAGTATCCCAACGTATACTGTTTCTTTTCAACGAGTTGTTTCTTCCTTTATAATACAGTCGGTAACAAAAGTGTCCGAACACTAGCAAAAATTCCTATGTAGAAAAAGTGCACTTCATACGGTTTTGTTAAATAAATCCTTACTGAATCATGTTCTTACACTGACTAAGAACAGGATTCGACAAGGATTTATTTAACAAAACCGTATGAAGTGCACTTTTTTTACATAGGAATTTTCGCTAGTGTTCGGACACTTTTGTTACCGACTGTACCTCCACCTTCTTACCATATTATTAGTTCATATAAATACGTGAAACGAACATTTTGGCGACTTTTGGTGTCATCTTTCCAACATTTTATGTCCTATAACTCCTAAACGCTTATCTCTCTGCCCCTAAGATTTCACAGTTTTTCTACTTGTGGCATAAGCTTTCAGAAAATATATAGGTTTCCGGAAAACCGGTATCAAAGGAGAGAAGGTTTACTTGTCAGAACCCGGTGACAACACAATACTTTGAAGTCAGATTTTCGAATAGTTTTCTTTTAATTAATTAAAATATGAAAATAATAAGCTCTTAATAGCAATAAAATAGCCATTAAAAAATTAGCTATAATTTAATTGTTGCCAAAAAAAAAAAAAATTATGAGTTCATTTTCCTTCGACATAAAAATAAATACATTTAATTCAATGTGAATGTGAAAAAATTATAAAAAGTTAAATTATGCATTTCACAAAAATTGACGTCATTATCAATCTTAAAATTTTATACACATTGATAAGTGCTAATGTACGAAGCTAATATACATTGTTCTAAAAGGAGTAATATTTTATTTTTAAAACCAACATTTTTTTTTCACTATTATTATTTCACTGAACTGATTCTGCATGCTTAAATATTACTCAAATATTATTTTTTAACCTCGCATATTTTATTAATGACTCATAAGAAAATTTAAAAACATGATATATAAAAAGTTTTTTTTTAAATCTTATAATTATTTTTTTATTAAACTTTTAGCATAATCCTTACTTTAAAACACAAATGGGGAAGGGAGGGGGTAACATTCTTATGTTTATTATCCTGCAATTCATACAGACTAGCACTGAAAATAAACCAGTATTACATGAATGTTTAACAAAATTAATCAGCGATGAATATTATTTCCAGACTTTCAAAAATATTTTGTTTCGTATTTTTTAAATATGTCTGTTTACATTTTATAGGTACCTATTATTTGAATATGCTTAAATTATTTACCATCATATATGAATGTGATAGATTAGTTTTATTAATATTGAAGAAATATTTATTCTAAAACTTATTAAAAATCCTCTTTCCATTTTGATGTCTATTCAATTAATAATAATTGACTTTGTATCTGCAAAAGAAAACTGTAAACAAAGGCAATGATCTCTAATTTGCAAATTCCTATTATCTGCACAACCTCTGGACAAAACTTTTGAGAGTTAGAGGGAGTTGACTGTAAAACAAATGAAAAGTATTTTCGTAGTTCAATACTGCACTTTATTTTTCAACTTAAAATAGATAAATACAAACTATGGATTTTTTTTTTTTAATCCTAGAGAGCTTGCAGGACAGTTTAAAAGTAGGTATCTTACTTATTGATACAGTTCATTGGGTACCAGCTTCGAGTTTATACAAAAAATTGTATCCTTAAAAAAAAAAAAAAGTGTAAATATTATGGCTGAAAATTCCATATTAATTATCAGTTGTACTGTTTGAACGTACTGTTTGTACGTTTTGTTACGTATAATATTATGAGATAGTATCTATGCAAAAAGTTCTAAAAATATTAGCATTGAAAAGTAAAATTCCATCACCTGTATATATTTAGTGTTTGTTATCAAATAACTTATTTTTCTATAGATATTTTTAATATTAATTGAATTATAGTTTAGATTTGGCATTATATTTATACTTTGAGTTTATATACAGTCAAACCCCGATTTAGTGCCATCATCGGTACGTATAATAATATGGCATTATAACGGATTTGGCGCTATATTGAATTATAATCCTAACTGTATAATTGAAATAAAATTAAATATTCACTTACTTCCTTATATTACAAGTATCAGAAAAATTGAGTATCATAGCACTGAATATGTGATATTTTATTTCGATCTACATAGTATTTGTATTTAAGAATGAGAAAAATATTTTAAAATAGCTTTTTTTTTTTTTTTTTTTTTTTTACAGAAATGTTCTCAGTGTCTTTTTCTAAAATTAAAAGATTATCAATCATATTTTTATCGGTTGAATTTTTTTCTAAATAAGATCCTTAGTTTTTAAAGCAGTATTTTGCTCCATAAGATTTAATTTCTTCTTCTTTAATTTGAATTTCCTCTTCAGATGAATCTGAATTTGGGTTGTTATTTGTTATCAACCCAGCAATTTCCTCTTGACTCGTTTCTTCAAATGCTTGAACATTTTTGTCTACATTAATATATTCAACTGTAGTGAGAGGATGCTGCATGCTAGTTAAATAGTTTATGTCATGCTGTAAATCTTTAATTTCTGCAGTGTTTAGTTTATTAATTGATTTTTCACAAAGCCAGTATGGCTCCAGAAGTTAACTACAGTCTCCGCATAGAAACTTCATCCCACGCTCTTTTCATAATCCGAATCGCATCTTTTAGGGAGAGAGCAGAAAAATAATTTTTACTGATACGGTCAATAATGTGCCTGATATGGTATTTCCAGTAATGCACTTTGAAAGAATTTATGATTAACGTCTCCAGTTACAGTAACCTTTTTCGCACTCATCTGAAATATTCACATGTAAAGAGCATCTTCTAATTTTTCATATTTAGCTGATTTAAGTTTTTTATATTTGACCGAGGATTGTTAAGATTAAACCATTTTTCCCGTTGTCATAATATGTCGCCAATACAACGTCTACGAATAGGATTTTTCCACAAGAAAGTAAAATGACTAGATATGCTTTGTTGAGATGCATTTGGATTCATCTCTGTATATTCACAAAGTTGCCGTTTTTCAGAAACTGAAAAAGTATGTTTTTTTGACATTTTGAAATAAAAGAATAATAATAATAATAATAATAATAAGCAGAAAGTTTTCGCTGACGTAACAGTTTGAGTAAATACGCATTAAATTAGAAGAACCTTTATCTTATCTCTCAATAAAATTTTATTCCTCCTCATTTCAATCTATTACAGCGAGGAGGTTTACATGGCGTAATCGGCTGCGGTAAGAGCGCTAATAACATAGCGCTTGACTGGAAAAAAAAATAATAAAATACGAATTTTAACAAAAAGTTATAATATTTTAGGAAATGTAAGTTGGCGCTACATCGAGTTGGCGTTATAACGGATACTTTACATTGTAGTTCCTATTCAGAAGATTTGTTCACCCATACATGTGGCGGTTAAACGGGTTTGGCGGTATTTCGGGGGGCGTTATATCGGAGTTTGACTGTAGTTCATAAATTTTAATTTTGAACATCTGTTTTGTCTTTTGGTTGGTTTCTTCCATTTCTTCCGGTTTCTTCCATTTCTTCCAGTTTCTTCCGGTTTTTTCCAGTTTCTTCCACTGTCCTGGAAGAAACTAGTTTCTTCCGGAAGAAACCCAACCCTGTTGGCAAGTTTCTTCCAATGTGGAAAAAACCGGCTGGAAGAAATAGGTTTCTTATAAGTGGAAGAAACGGAAAAAACTGTGTTACTTAAAAAAATTATCATATAAGTTGTAATTTTGTAAGATACAATAGATGCGTTTTTTTTATAAACAACCTTAAGTAAATTTAATTATACATGTAAAAATTTAATTATTAATTATATATTCTAAATTAAGAATTACATGAGATTTTTAGCCAAGGTCAAATCACACACCTAAATAATAAAAAAAAATCAAATTTAGGTTTTTATTTTTCTTACAGTTCAGTCTTTCTTGTATTATTAATCTCGCTTTATAAATGTTTATTTTTAAATTTTGAACATTTGTTTTGTATATTTTGTTAAAAATATATTAGATGTTAAAAAAATATTTTATGTTTTTTAGGCTAGAAGAATAAGTACTGGAGAACTGTCTGCAGTTAAAATAATAAAGTTAGAGCCAGGTAACTAGCCAGTGATCCTTTTCTTTATATATATATATATATATAGGGTGTCTGTAAAAGATTGAAATACTAGTTTTATTCTTTATCTGTTAAAGGTAAGTGGCAATGTAAATGACAAAATTGTTCAAAATAAAGTAGAAAATAATTCATCCATAAAAATTCCTTACTGCTAATTTTTAAAAAGTTAATTTCTTTTATATGACCCCTCTAGAAAAATTTGGTCATTCAGAAAGTTTTTATTTTTCCTCTAACAAGACCATTAGAAAAAATCTGCGTGTCTGTATCTGTAAAACTAATTGAAATACAATACTGAGAAAAAATTGACTTATGCTACTTTGCTGTTTTACTCAAAAAGTTATTTCTATGGTGAAAACAGGGTTGGCACAGTTTAAACCAACTGCTTTTTTTTTTTTTTTTTTTTTCGAAGATAATTTTTTTTGTCTTTTGCAAAAAATAAATTTTTTTTTATTCTAATGGTCCTTTTTTGATAGAATTTTCTAAATTATTTTTATGTAAATGACTTTTAATTCAATTTATTTCCATTGTAATCTTGCTTCACAGAAGATTTTATTTGTGTGACTGACTGTATTAAAAGTTATTATATATATGGAATAATAATAATAATAAAAAGAAAAAAAAAAAAAGGTTCTGAAACTTGCAGAAGAAAATTAACTATATTACTGAGCTTAAAAAATCATAAAAGAAAAGGATGAACAGGCTAAATGCAGTTAATAAAAAAGTAATAATAATGGAAGGCGAATTTATTTTAGATAAGATATATAAGGTACAAATTGTATAATAGAAAAGATTGCTCTCATTTTGAGTTTCATTCAAAACTCAACAAAGTGGTCTTTAAAAAACTGGATATTTGTTATAACATGGTAAATATAATTAATAACAGCCCATATTCTTTCTTATCTATATATTAAATCCAAAGGTGAGATATACTGATTTTGAATTATCAAATAAAAACGAAGCAGCATTAAATTATATCTGGACAGTTTTTTTTTTAAACAATTTGTTACTTTTTGATTTTGAAATTTCATGCAAAAGTTTTCCATTGAAGGACTTTTTTGTGAAATATTTTAGTAAAATGTAACAGCACTATAATGCTAGTAAAATCAAGAAGATAACATTAACAATTTTAATATCTAAATATTGAAATAATTCTAATAGCAAAAGATTATACATACAGTGTAAAATTGTTTTCATCTTTTGGGGTTGTACAATTGAAACTTTGTAACAGATTTGTTTGGAAAAAGCTATAAAACTTGTATTGTTATTTAAAGTATTAAAATATAAATTCTATTCAATAAGTAATTTTCAAATAGATTGTAATATGCCATTACATAATCCAAAAGTATAAAATTTTCTTAAACTTCTTCCTATAGGTAAATCTTAATTGTTATTTTTTGTTTTGTTTTGTTTTTTTAAGTTTCTAAAATTAAATTAAGAATTTTATTGTTATTAAGTTAATTTGTTATCATTAAATTGAAGGATAAACATATAAGGCATGTAATGTTTAACATTCATTCTAAAAAAAAAAAAAAAAGAAAAAAGTCAACGTAGTGTAGTCTAATTATTATTATCATTTGCATCATTTTAATGAAAACACATAATATTAAATGTGATTTACTGTTTCATAAAATACCACAATTATGGAATATTTATAAACGTTTTCAATATAAAAGATTTCAATTGTAATAAAATTTAATGCACCTTGATATAACAGTTCTTTTATTCAAGATGAGATTGACAAAAGTGTAAAACTCAAAACAAAATATCAGAATTTGGGTAGCAAAAGCCTATATTACAGAAATAAATGATTTGCTTGCTTTATCTTTGAACATTAAAAAAAAAAAAAAAGTAATATGGATAAATGAAACCTTAATTTAATTATGTGATGTAACAGAATTTCATATCAGAAAGTAATAAACTTTGATTTACAAAGCACAAACTTCATTTCTTGTACATTATTACAGAAAGAAAATCACAGCATATTAAAAAAAAAAAAAAAAAAAAACTGATAAATCTCATACCTGTTTATTATTATTAATTTTAATTATTTTTAGATAAAATAATAATTAATATTGGAGTATAAATCAATTTTTAAAGTGGAAATTTTATTTACAAATATGTATAATGGGACTGGGAAACATATACTAATAAAAACCAGGTTTAAACCAAAATACTAGGTTTAAATAAATAAAAACAATAATAATAATAATAATACCTTGTTTAAACAAACAACAACAACAAAAAGTTTTTTTTTTTTTTTTTTTTTTTTTTTAATACCAACTTTGCTATATACTAAATGATAAAATCCTTTTGATCAAAGATAGGATAACAAAAAAAATTCAAATAAAACTTTTAATAGTGGTATGTCAATGCAAACTGCAGAATATTTTATAAAATGCATTTTAAAGAGAACTTGCAAACTTTTATAATCTGATACCTACAATAAAAATTTAAACATTTAGAACTTAAAATGTCTTTCGAGTGTAACATGTTTTATAAAAAATATATATATTGAAATCTCTTAAGTCAACAGTTTAATGCAAATTTAATCATTATGCAGTTAAAAAAAAAATATTAATATGAATATTTGAAATAGCTAAATGACAGCTAATGAAAGAAATAAGGAATGAACTTTATCTTACCCTGCATTTAAGCACTATAAAGACAGATTACAGAATGAGGTGTAAGATAACGAGTACTGTAAATGAAAGTATACTTTAAAAACAGCTGAAAAGAGTTCTACATTTTTTCTGTTGGGGGGGGGGAGGGACTTTCGCTCTCCTTAATCCCTTGTTTGAACATATTACCTATATTTATAAAGAATTTTAGGATATTATTAAGAACAGAAGTTTATTTCAAATTATACAGATAAATTTCATCCCTACTTCATCTTGAAACTTAGAAACCTTGATCAAACTTTTAAAGTGGCTGTCTCATATAAGCTCTTACATTTGAATTTCTTTTGTGCTGACAACAGACATACGCACAGATCAACCGATAAAAACTTGATTTTTGTATTCAGGGGACTACAAAACGCACAATTAAGACAAAAAATCCACATTGAAACTTGGACATCCAACAATATTTTGTCTACCATGTGGGTGTCAGATAGTTATTATAATTCCTAAGCAGATTTTTTGGACTTCATGAAGTGTAAAGCACTTCTGTCACTTACATTTAATAAAAAAGAAAGTTTTTATTAATTATATATATGGTTATTTAGCATTCAAATTTCCATTAAGTATAACTCACTAAATTTTAAAGATAGTGATATATGGTTTTTTATAATGATATTACTTAAAAATAAAAAACTTTCTTATTGACTAAAATTGTCTTGAGGTGACGTATAAAAATTAAAAAGATGTAAATTAAAAAAATTAATGTGAAGAAATTCTTATGAACACTGTTTTATTCCCTACCTTATTTTGAACAATTATGCAATTTATATTGCCCACTTATCTGTAATAGATAAATATTAGAACTGTTTTTATTTTTAAAAAAAGTTTTTAAAAAATGGAGCATATTTAATTACAATTACATATAAACCTTATAAAGCTCGGTTACTTGCTTGGTCCAAGCTAGACCAAGCAAGTAACCCAAGACCAACCACATACCAAGCAAGTAACCGAGCTTTATAAGGTTTATATGTAATTGTGATTAGAACTGTGTTTCAATCTTTTTGGGACACCCTGTATAAACTCTACATTTTACTAGCTTATAAACATTCAGTAACCCAAGTATTGAACTGCTTTTCTTTTGAAACAAGTGTAACATTGAAAAAAAAAAAAAAGTATAATATTTAAGAACAACGAATAACTTACTAATAATCATCAGTTTTCATATTATAAGTGTGTAATTTTTAAATTAGAGTGTAAGTACATTTAACAGATATAACTGCATATTTTAATTAATTTATTCTAATGATTCAGTGAATCAAATGATTAAATAATGATAATGAACTATGGTATTAAGTGACGTAATTCATGTATCAACCAAAACCTATTTCCTCATCCAAATGTGATCCAAGCAACTCAACTCATTTACTTTAAGTGAATATGTTCAAGTAAAATGCATACACATAATTTCTAATAATGATCATACTTTACCAAAGTTTTAGTTTTACATTATTCTGCTATCAGTATTGTAATGTACTTTTGTTTAGAAATTTTTATATATTCAGTTGAATTCGTATGTTAAGGGGCCGCTTCACTGAGTGCCACTGGAAGCCCAAGCCAATATTATTCTGTGGAGAATTTTGTTCAATTATAACTCATTAACTAATACATATTTTTAAATTCAGGTTTCAAATTCAGAAAATTCACAATTATTAAATTGACTGTCCTTTCTTAAAAAAAAAAAAAAAAAAAAAAAAAACTGATTTTTTAAATTTTTAATATTTTATTTTGACCCTGTAGCAGAAAATCAGACACACGAGATGCACATCACAGATTTTTTTTTTTTTTTTTACAATTTGCAGATTATTTTCAAAACAGCATTGTGCAGAGATTCAAAGTCTGCCGATTTTGACAGAAAAAATTGCAATTTTCAGTTTTCCTCTATCCACAGCCTAAATGTCAGTGTACAGTCACCCAAAAAAAAAACGCCACCCCCCCACCTAATTTCGCCGTAAATTATCGTAGAAACATGCGACTGGTACCGATCAGTTTGTAATAACGTCTAGTTTATAATGTTATAGTTAGATTTTACTTAGGGGTTCGTCTACATATTAAAACTGACATCAACTTCATTTTTTTCAATGGTAACCCCCCTTTTTTATAATATTTTTTAATTCTTTGGATCAAATCATCACGGAAAATGGTATAGTTTATATATTTCGCTCAATTTTTCATAGAGTTATAAGCTGTCAAAATTTGGGGATGCTAATGTTAAATGAATGTGACAAACATTAAATCATATCTTCCGAAATAATTATGATATTTAAATTCTGTTTTTTTTATTCGTTAGAATGAAGTGACCCAAACATATTCCATCCAAATTTTTGCTAAAAAAACATTTTTTGAATTATGAAAATTTTTAATAAATTCATATTTGAAAAAATTATGAATTATGACCTATGTTAATTTTTACACGAATAGAACGGGCATCATCCAAAACATGGGTTTCCAAATTTACAGCTCGTTCCTAACATTATTTTTTGAGTTACAGTGATATTTCATTTTTTACTGCTGTTAGGGGGGCGTCACTTGTTATAATTTGTATCATCTGTGAGTCAATATTTCTATACATTTTGACGAAAAACTATTTTAATTTACCTTTATGTTATTATAATTGTTTTCTAAGGAACATTTCGATGTTTATTATACAAATTGGCTTATTTTTTATAAAATTATCGCAATGCAGGCAAGAGATTGGGAAAGAATTCCAAAAGAAATGTAGCCCCGCCTCTATATTGCGGGAACAGTATTAAAAAACCTAGTTTGCATACTCGTATATGACACTATATGTGACGCTGGTATGCATAAATGTCAATGGCATTTACTACATTGAATGCTGAAGACAAAATTTAAATGATTTAATTGGAAGTATGTAAAATAATTTTGTTTTATAATGTAAAGTTTTAGAAAAATTCTGTAAAGGCGTGGCTTTTGTTGCAGAAGGGAGTTTACTCGATTCTGAAATGTTAAGTCTTTGTTCTTAAATATTACATAACTTTTTCTAGCTTCTCACTGCTAAAATTCTATTTTATCCCTTTTGTCTTTTGTTTTTAACTTGAATATTCTAGGATTCGTGCACCTCAATTAAGTATCATGACAGTAAAAAAACGCGGTAAAACGAGGAATATTATTTGAAAGAGCAATACGCAGTGAACAATACTTTTCTTTTTTCCTTTTTTAAAATTAATATAATTGATTTTTATTAATTTTTATCAGAATTTTTAAAACAAATTTTCTGTTTTAATCTTGTGAAATTTTCGCATTTGCTTACTCTACCGTTTATGCTATTTAAATTTTATCGCATGACGTAACATAATAAAATATAAAACTTCTATTAAATGTTTTTTTAATACTGAATAATAAAGTGGTATTTTTTTTTTCTTTAAGTTTTAAAATCTATTATTGAAACAAAGTGCAATATTATTTATTTTCTATTATTCTAATCACGGCGTAAAACTGTCGTCACATTTATTACGGAAAAAGAATTTAAAACAAAGTAATATGTCTTATTACTTTTAAAGATATAGATTTTACACATTTATAATTAAGAATTCAAGTACAGTAGACGACTGCAGAACGGGGAATATTCGTTCTAGGCAATAGGAAACCGTTTTTTCCATATCCATGTTTATTTTCATATGAATATACACAATGATATGAATATACACTCTTTCTAGTGAAAAAATTTGTTTCATACTATTTTGTTTATATAAATATGAATATAAGGAATATTCTTAAGAAATATCGTAACACACAAATTGTGAAAGAAACGCACACTGGAGGAGTTACAGATTTCCAAATGACGTGAAACTACATCAGCAGTTGGGAAAATATTAAATATCCTTTCTCAGATTTTAGTTTAAATCTTGTTATGTATATTTTTGTATATTATCTATTGTTGGTTTGTACGCCTAAAATTAAATGTAAAACTTTATAGTAACACTTTCATGCGAGGCTTACTGTATAAAATAAAAATATACCCAACAAGAAGTAGATAATAATTGTTAGTTAGTAGATTTTAATTGTTTTTATATATTTTTTTTTGTTTTTTAAATGTATTTTAACTTAAATTTTTGTCTCTTAAATAAAACAGTTTTTGCTTTTCAGAAGTAGATAATTCTTTTTCTTAAATATTAAACACCTTTTTTTTTAACTGCTATTAATATTATTATCATTATTACTACTGTTCTTTTACCTTGGTATTTAGATTTTTGTAATTCAATACTGTAGGGTTCATATCATTCAAGCTATTATTTTTCTTCGTACGAAGTGATGTATTTAACTTTCAATAATAATGTTTAATAAATTGAAACCAATAAAAATCTTTTAATTCATAAGCTAATAAAGAAAGTTCTGCGAATTTGAATCGTTTTTTATTTTATAATAAACATTCCTGAACTTTTTTTCCGGTGTGAAATTTTATAAATAATGAATATTGGGTAGTTGATCACGATTTATTTTTTCTAAATGTATAGACGGTCCCCTAACACATTTTCACATGTAACTCTGTTTAAAATTGATTTAAAGTCTATAAATAGGTAAGTTTTCCGAACTGCCTTGATCTCAGAAATCTGAATATGAGGTCGAAAATAGGGGTCGTCATTGAAAAAAATGAAGTTTATACATGTTTTAATATGTAGATGACCCCTTAAGCAAAATATAACTACACCATTAAAAACTAGACGTTATTACAGATCGATAGGTACCAGCCGCATGATTTTACGATAATTTACGGCGAAATTGGGTGGGGGGGTGGCGTTTTTTTTTTGGGTGACTGTACATTTTAAACTTGCTTTATTAGATTTTAGAACCTATAAAGAAGTAAAATTGTTCAATATCTCTCACCGTTTAATTTTTTGTGCCCTCTCCACCCCCGCTAACGATCAGCAAGGAATTCTTGTGATTTTCAATCTTTCTCCAACTGCAACATAATTGTCAATGTTCTTTTTAAACTTATTTAATTAGATTCCAGAACTTATAAGGAAGTAGAATTGTTCAATATCTCTGACCAGGCTGGCAAGTTTCTGCCAGTAAGTGGCAATAATTGGCAGAAGCTAAAGAAAAATTCTAATAAGAAGTTTAATCTGAAATAATTGATAAAATTCACATAAATATTTGATTTGTAAACAATTAAATCTGAAGATTATGATTGCTAATTTAAAGAAGCAAAGAATTTCAAGATAATTGTGTAAATAATAAATATATTTTACTTATAACTAGCATCTTCAAAGTTAAAGATTCACTTTTTTCACTCTAAAAATTTTATATTTTTATATCTTGATCTCCCATTGAACGTGTTTAAATAGAAATTTAACTCTATACAATAGTAAGTTAAAAGTACTTAAAAAAAGAAAAATTAATTTCACAAAAAGATTTAGAATATTTTGACAAATTACATTTAGAGTATTTTTAAATAATATAATGCAATGAATCTTTGTACTGTATGTATATAGAAATGATTCCTGTAAAAATATATAAGTAAATAATTGAAGCACAAAAAACTACATGGAAATAAATTTTAATGAAATGTGTAATATAATCAATAATTTATGTTATAGTGAAAATAAAATTATCATCCAGATATACATTTGTTACTTTTTCAATGGAGCATACTGTAAAATGCAAATTGCTCTAATTGCATAGACAAAATCACGCAACCATATTGTACATATCAAAAAAATTATTTTTTACATTATTCATTATAAATATCAAAATTATCCACAATATTTTAATTTATTCTAAATAAAATATGTTTAGAAGCTTAGTACTATTTAGTCTCGGATAACATCATGAAATGGGTTTTTGCCATTTATTGCCAGTTTCTGTTGGTTTAAACCAGTTATAACTATTTTCTGCCATTCTTTGACACACAATTTTTTTACCTATCCCTCCTCCTGTTAACGATCGGCGATCAAATGCCCTGCAGAAGCATTGTGGTTCCTAATCTTTTTTCATGCACAACATGAATGACAAAGTTTTTTTAAACTTACTTTATTAGATTCTAGAATGTATAAAGAAGTAGAATTGTTAAATATCTCATACATATAATTTTCTGTGATTTCTTCCCCCCCCCCCTCCCCCTAAGTCCTGCAGGTTGCCTCATAGTGGGGGAGGGTATTCCTGGGCGGAATGGGCGATGTACATCTGGGGTGTATGCTTTGCATGCTGAGTGCATGCTCTGTGTGTGGAGTGTATGCTCCCGGTAGGGTACCCATGGCATGAAGGCCATTTGAACATGCCCAGCTAAGATCTGCAGGTGAAAAATATTTCACATTGTGGATAGTTCTACAGATTCTTCTTATACTGCATCGCAAGGGCGTATCCAGAAAAAAATTTCGGAGGGGGCCCAACTTTCACTAAGATGTTGGTCGTGCACCCGCACATGTGCACACCAAGAGTGTGTGCGCTAAAGTTTGCCCCTCCCCCTAATCACCTTAACTTAAAAAAATATATATAAAATATTACCTTAAGCTTCTTATCTAGCCATAGTAAAATGGTTATGCGCTATAAATAAGATCAGTTACAACGCCGCATGTCGGTAAACAATGGAATTAATGTTCCTAAAATCGGAAATGGCAAGAAAAGATTTAATGATAATAATAATTCTAAAAAGTGCCTTGGGCCTAAAACTGATGGAACTAGTCCTTTAAAATGTACAAGTCTCTGCTAGAGAGTTCTTTAATCCGTGATGTTGTAAACCATTGGCAAATGGAGAATATCACCGAAAACTGGACTCACGGTAGTCCGGTTAATAAGGAGTCGAGCTCGTGATTGAAGGATTGAGTGATCGATACTGGAACCATCCAAATACTGTCATGTAGATTAATGGTATCAGTTGCACGTAAAATCCGTTGTGTCCTCCATGTTTTGTAAATGTAATAACTCGGGTATACTGAAATTGGGGAAACATTTTCTTGTGGAGGTTTTAAATTGTGATGGTACGATTCCGGATTACCCTAGAAATGAATTCTAGACCGTCGCTATGCTGTCTGTCCAGCTTTAGTGCAATGTTAAGTCCATTCAAATTTAACATACCAAAAACTGGCTGACGTCATTATTCAGTGGTGCAGCACAAGATTTATGTGCCATGCACAACCATATTTCAAATATTTTTCGTTTTTTTTTTTAGATATGCTTCTTTTTAATGCAGCCGAGATGTATCTTTTCCATAAAAAGGGAAATCTAGTGCAGCTACGCTATCTGCTGGGTGATATACCCAAAAATCTAATAAAAAAATTTATATCTAAGTGTCTAAAAAATAGTCTTATGGTGTTCAATGCATCTAAAAACATGTAAATACATTGAAAACTGGAAATCTAAAAGTTTCCGATTCCAATACTTTTTTCTCTTGTTTTGTGTGTAGAAGAAAATAATATATATATGTGGTTTTCTAATTAGATAATATTGCTTGCTTTAGGTCATATTATTGGAAACATGAGGACCTGTGTGCTAGCGTCCACTAAACCTAGACATATTACATGTCTATGTTTAGCGAACACATTGAGGTCTTCTTATATGGTTTACCATTTATCGTGTCTTCTACAGACCCTAGGGCCATGGTTATACACATTGTGGTTGCTAAAAATCTTCTGGCATGGTGTGCATATCGAACTATCTAGCGTTTCTATATGTACCCACAGTGTGTATCAACCAGGTGTCTCATGTGACACAGCGTATCTTCAACTGTGGCTGCACGTCATTATTGGTTATCATTTGGAAAGTGAACAGTGAAGTTCTACATCAGACTCAGATATGTCTGCTTTGTGACGATCGTAACAAAGATGTTTACATAACGTGTTGGTTTTTTAAGGCCTGTCAGGGCAGTAATAGCCACTTATTTTACTTGCATCACAGCTCACATCCACTTTTGTTTTACGACCGTCTTAGATCTCTTCAGATGTTTGTCGAACTCAGGGAGCCTTAGCTCCAACATTATGTATGTATATATATATATATATATATATATATATATATATTTTTTTTTTAAGTTTTCCTTTTCACTTGACTTAGGGTGCGAGCTGTGGTTTATACCAATGTAGGTACAATACCTTACTTCTTTCGAACGCAGGGAGCTACAATTATTTTTCTGACATTTTGTTGACCAATAATTGTTGTATTGCTTGTGGCTGTACAATCTCATGCGATTGATTTTTCTCCCTGAGAGATTCGTTGTGGTAATCCTTCTGATTCCTTATGCGAATGTTATTTAGTTATAGGTGCATGGCGACAGATGACGGTAGTGGTGTGATAGTTTGAACGATGCTGATGACGCATGGCAACAGATGGTGGCTTTTTCTGGATGTGGGTTTAACACTTCGGTTTCCTTTTGGAAAATAAGGAAAACTGATACTGAATTTCATTGACAGAACCTGTGAACCGTATGTACCCACTAGAGTCTGGTCCAGTCAAAGCTCAGTCTGGTTTGGGAATCTGGACATTCGTCTGAAATTCTGCCTCTCTACATATATGAATACTGAATGCTGTACTCTATGATGTGATTACTGGCATTTTTGCTTTCAGTAGGATTAGATAGTACTATCTTTCATCACATGTCTTTCTGTAAAGTAGATTTTATATTGGCTGTTTTATATTAGGAAGGAAGGAAGGTATGCTACGGAATGGAAGGTATACTACGTGCATAACTGACAAGCCAGAAGTTCCATATGCAACTGTGATCTTTGTTAATGACAAATCTTTTGTCTCACAAGGAATTAAAACACTATTTCTGGAGAGAAGTGATTAAAAGAAAGGAGACACATTACAGTGTTCAACAATAAGTACCATAAAGTTCTCTTTTTAGTGTTTTTTACAAAATGCTAATATGCATTTCGGTAATTTGGACTTTACAAGACAGAAATTTGCTGATAAATAAGGTTTCACAAGCAAACAAATTAACAAGAAGAAAAAGATATTGTGGAGAAAAAATTCATTTTTTGCATTTTTTTTTCTGGTCAGTAGAACATGAAAAAAGTTATCTCAGAAAATTTCGGGGGGGGGGGGGGGCTCAAGCCCCCAGAGCCCCCCCTCTGGATACGTCCCTGCTGCATCGTCCGTCACACAGGATAAAACGAGGCGTGTTCAGGACATAGGTAGAGGGTAGAGGTCAAGACTCACGGTCGCCACTTGCCACGTGGCGACCAAAAAAAATTGGTATGATCGCCATTTTTTCCGCAAATTTGCAAAAATATTTCTTCCGTTTTTTAAAAAAAATCGCGGATATCGTTCGTTAAAAAAAACAAAAAAAAAAAAAAACTCATTAACAATCAGCAATTGTTAATGGGATTTCGATGATGATCGCACATTCCAATTTCCAATCTTTCTCCATCCACAACATAAATGTCAATATTCATTTAAAACTTGCTTTATGAGATTCTAGAACCTAGAAAGAACTAGAATTGTTAAATATTTCTTGTTCATGTAATTATTTTTTGCCTCTCTCCCCCTTTTCTTATTTCCAACTAGAAATCGTCAATCAAATGTTCTGCAATTGTTTCTCAGTCTTTCTTCATCCATAATATAAATGGCAGTATTCATTTTAAACATGCTTTATTAGATTCTAGAAGTAAAATTGAGAATTTAATATTTCTTATTCATGTAATTTTTTTTTAATCCCCCCCCCCCCTTTCCCCATTTCTAGATAGTGATAAATGATCAATTCTAGAAACAATAAAGAAATAGAAGTGCTTAATATTTTTCTCATACGTAATTATTTTTAGACTTAACTTGATGAATATATTTATTTTTTCTCAATTAAATTATATATTTATATTTCATATCTATACCAAATGTGTAAACAGGGGGATGGGGGATGAAAAATAGATTTTTAGGTATGAAATTTTTTCTAAATTAGTTTAAGAAAATTAATTCTCAGTTGATTTCATACATGTTTAAAACCGATAATTAAATACTATATATATATTAATGTATGAGTAATGTACATACAAAAAAATTTTATTCTATATATGTTTGAAAATTTTGTTTTTCTCATGGTATGAAATTTTTATAAGGTTTTATATGGATATAAAAGTAAGTGCAGTTATATTAAATAATTTTTTTGTGTTAATAAAATAAAGAATTTTTTTGTGTAAATAATCCTGAAAATATTTAAAGTAGTTCAAAGCTATTTATAACTGTTTAGGTAGTCAATTTATTGAAAGTGATGCTAATAGTGTCTAACCATCATGTTTACAGAAAATTTTCGGCAATTTTCTAATTTTAGCAATCACATGCCAGTTAATAAAAATGAACCTCTGATAATAGGCTAGTACAGATTCTTTGCCTCCCCACCCCCTCCTCAGACTCAAAATAATTTCATTTTCCTCTAATTCTGATCATAATTATTTTCCATTTGCAGATGAAAGTGCCAGACTAGACGAAATTTATTAAATGAATCAAATTTCCGTATTTCTTTTGCAATGGGACATAAAATAAATATTCTTGTAAAACACAAATTGTGTATGAGAAATCCCATTGTCAGATCATATCATTATAGCCTGCTGTTTTCCCGTAGCAAAATGCATGTATTAATATTTATCTATGAAAGTCCATATATTTTCCCTCATTACTAAAACTTTGAATTTTAATGTTTTCTTTCTAAGTACTATAGTTATTAATAGCATTAAAAAAAAAGCTAGATTACATGCTATTATAACTACATATTTATAGAACTCACTCTTAAAACATTAACAAGAATAAAATCACAAGCATTCAGTGGAGGTTCAAATGAGGTCATACCTTTCCTCAAAAACTGAATCACTTTTCAATGATTCAATTACTCAATCTATTTTGTCTTCTTCCTACCTCATTTCATTTCAGATATTGAAAAATTTAAACTAGAGAAGTGTGTAAGTTTATTCTATTTTTATTTTTAATTATTGGCAGAAATACACACATATATTATATATACATGTTTATTGTATTATTATTAAAATACAATAAAGAGCACTATTTCTTAATTTAATTTTCCGACCATATCATTTGTGTTTTTATACTTTTATGCACACACACATATATATATCATATATATATATATATATATATATATATATTTGTTTGTATATATATAAATATATATATATTATGTGTATGAATCCGATATATAATGTTGCGTACTTGGGGGTTTGTGAGTTGTCCGAGAATGAAAGGCCAAACGTACAAAAATTCAGTAATTTATTCACAGAAAGTTCCAGAAAAAAAAATACAGGTCTATAAACCAAGTATCAGCTAAAATTCAACCAGTAAACACAGCTTAAACAACAGCTGTCAATAGCAAATCCACAGTACAAACTGTATAGCAATAACACTTAAAGCAAGTCTCTTTCAAAGAGGCTCAAAACAATGCAAGCATTAGCGAAGCTGGCTGAGATCTGAACTGAACTGACTGGCCTTGGCGGGAAAGCGCTCTTATATACCCTTGTAGAAAAGCGTGGAACGTTCCAGAAATCTCCATATCTTATCCGCCAATGGGATTAGAGCTCCCATATTTGGTATATCCCTAATAAGGATTTTCTTGCCAAGGTCGCCAAAAAATCGCCAAGGTGGGAAAAAGTCACCAAATTTGGTGCCAAATCCATTACCTGCCTTATTGGGGCTTTTTAATACGTTTTTAAGGGAAAATAAGGCCATTTCAACGCTAAAACGACTAGAAATGCACAAAATTAGAACTTTATCAATTTACTAAGCCTCTTTGAAAGAATTTATACAAAAAGAAACACAATTATTTACAATTTTGTAACACTGCCCCCCTCCCAAGGACTGCACGTCCCGGGCAGTGCAACCCTTGGTCAAGAGGCAAAACTAAACAAATTTACACAATCTAAAATACAAAAACTAAGCTACATATAACGATAAAATAGAAATATAAATCAAGTGAGAAATATTTACAAAATTCACAAATATGTACAAATATTTATATACAAATATTTACATTACGCATGCGCAAATTTTATCAGTATTTACATTTTAAATTTTAATATTACCGTTAATTGTGGTACTTGGCTAGCCTGTTATAGTGTACCACCTTCGGTTTTGACGAAGGTGTTTTAGTGATCCGCACCACTACATCATTCAGCCTTTTTAAGACTGTGTATGGTCCGTCCCAGTTGCACTGTAACTTGGGAGAGAGTCCTTTGCGTAGAAGAACAGGATTCCACAACCAGACTTTCTCTCCTTCCTGGAACTCATGTTGTGTAGCCTTTAGATCATACCTTGTGTTCATTTTCTCCGTTGCAATGTGAATCCGCTCCCGAGCAAAGTTGTGTACGTCCTCAAATCGTGCCTGGAGATCTTGGATGTACTCCTCGGGTGATGAAGGCGCATCGGGTGGACAACCAAACAGGAGATCACAAGGGAGACGAAGTTCACGTCCAAAGAGCATCTGAGCTGGAGTATAGCTGGTGGTTTCATGGACAGCACTTCGATAAGCCAGCAGGAACAATGGCAACTTCAAGTCCCAATCTTGCTGGTTCCTTGATACTAGAAGAGAGAGGTTATTCAGGATGGTACGATTGAACCTCTTGACCATGCCGTCCGACTGGGGATGTAAGGGTGTTGTCTGGGTTTTGTCTATGCCGAGTAGTTGACACAGTCCTTTGAAAACATCAGAGGTAAAGTTCATACCTTGGTCGGTATGAAGTTGTAGGGGCGTGCCGTACCTTGACACCCATTGCTGCACTAGGACCTCTGCGACTGTGCATGCCTCTTGATTGGAAATGGGATATGCCTCAGGCCACTTGGTGAAATAGTCCATCACGACAAGGATGTATTTATTTCCACTGGAGGTCCGTGGCAAAGGACCCAAGATGTCGAGTGCAATCCGTTCAAATGGTGCTCCCACGTTATACCGTTGCAGTCTTCCTTGACTTTGTTTCTGCGGTCCTTTATGTGCCGCACAAGCATCACAGGATTTACACCATTTCTCCACATCCTCCTTTGCTTTGCACCAGTAGAAGCATTCCCGAGCTTTCTGCAGAGTCTTCATTACCCCAAAATGGGCTCCTGTAGAGCTACTATGCAGTTGTTCTAAAACATCTGGAATTTTTTATCTTGGTAATACAATCTGCCATCTGAAGTTTTTCCCTTCATCAGATTCCCACTTCCTGTATAATACACCGTTTCTGATATGAAGAGAGTCCCAAAGTGCCCAATAACTTTTCGTAATGGGACTAAATCTGAAAATGTCCTGCCAGGTAGGTCTGTTGCTGTTGTCTCCTTCAGCTGTAATATTTGCTTTATGTCAGGATCTTCCAACTGGGCTTGTCTAAGTTCTTCGTCACTCCATGGATCGGGATCTTGTTCTGAAGGTGTTGAGGCAGTAACTTGGCAAGCAACCGGATTTATCGGCAGGTATTTCTGTTCGGCTCTAGAGCAGTACTTGCAGCTTTCCGAGCAGGGCTTCCGTGACAAGGCATCTGCATTACCATGTAGAGTCCCTTTACGATGACGTATCTCAAAGTCATATTCCTGGAGGCGTTGTATCCACCTGGCAATCTGTCCTTCCGGGTTCTTGAACTGGAGCAACCACGTTAAAGATGCATGGTCAGTCCGGAGCAGGAATCTTCTGCCATAGAGGTAATGATGGAAATGTTCTATGGCTTTTACGATGGCGAGTAGCTCTTTCCTGGTGGTACAGTAATTTCGCTCTGGTTTAGACAGGCATTTACTCCAATAGGCAATGACATGTTCTTGACCATCAATTTCCTGCGACAAAACAGCACCGACACTTTCATGGCTGGCATCTGTATCAAGTGTGAACTGTCTGTCGGGCTGTGGATACGTCAAGATAGGCGATGATGTTAAGGCCTCTTTAAGTCGCTTGAACGCTTTTTCACATTCATCTGTCCACAGAAACTTCTGTTTGGCTTCCGTCAGCTTGTGGAGTGGTCTGGCAATATTTGAGAAACCCTTGACAAACTTCCTGTAGTAAGTGCATAACCCCAGGAAACTTCGTAGTTGGTGTATATTTTCAGGGCGACTCCAGTTCTCGACTGCAGAGATCTTCTCAGGATCAGTTCTCACACCTTCGGCAGAGATGATATGGCCGAGGTAGCTCACTTCACGACGAAACAAGTTACACTTGCCTGGGTTCAATTTGAGGTTAGCCATTCTGAGTTTCTCTAGCACCTTTCGGATGTTTCGTAGATGGTCTTCAAAGGTGCACCCCACAATGATAATATCATCCAAATACACCAGACAGGCTTCATAGGAAAGTCCTTTTAGCACTGTTTCCATCAAGCGTTCGAAGGTGGCAGGTGCGTTACATAATCCGAACGGCGTAACTTTAAATTGCCACAGTCCTTGTCCCGTGGTGAATGCAGTCTTCTCACGATCATCAGGATGTAATTCTACTTGCCAGTAAAACTGCTCTTCAGATCCAAAGTCGAGAACCATTTATTGCCAGCAAGTGTGTCTAATGTGTCGTCAATTCTGGTAAGAGGGTAACTGTCTTTCTTCGTGATGTCATTCAAACGACGATAATCCACGCAAAATCTTGTTGAACCATCCTTTTTTCGCACCAGTACTATGGGAGAGGCCCAAGGACTCGTTGATGGCTCGATGACGTCATTGTGGTGCATTTCATTTAGAAGTTCAGTGACCTCTTCCTGTTTAGCAAATGGAAGTCTTCTTGGATGTTGTTTGATTGGAGGATGATTTCCTGTATCAATTCTGTGCTGGGTGATGTTCGTTCTCTCAACGTCTTCAGGTGTTTGAGAAAAAAGATCTTTAAATTCTTGGAGTAGCTTCTCCGCAGCACACCTCTGTTCACTTCCTAATTCTGCATTCTTGAGTAGTTCCTTTATTAATTGCTCAGAAGACTTGGATTCGGTTGATTGCGTGGGGCGGTTTATGCATGTTACAGGAGTGCAGGCTGCTAACACCTCATCCTTCTTCACTGTTCGGACCTTATCGCTGATGTTTGCGACTCTCACAGGAATAGTACTCTTTGAGAGATCAACTAGAGATGAAGCTACCAGAACTCCTCTTGGGCTACTGTCTGTATTCGGGTATTCAATCAGTCCATAGCGAAAGTATTGCTTTGTGGGAGGTGTTCCTGAAACTATTGTCTCTGTGTGTGGAGGGATGGAAATTTCAGACTTGGCTGTTATCTGGCAAATTGTCTGAATGTCTTGATTTTCAATGTTGAACACAGCGATGCCTTCCGAACTCGAATGCAGTTCATTATTCTTGAAGTCCAATTTAAAGTTAAATTTTCTCAGGAAATCAATTCCAATGATTAGAGGATCTCTTATATCAACCACATATGCCATATGGTGGTAACTGGCATTCCCAAAAGTGATGGTCAAGAAAATTTTTCCATATATTTTCATTTCGTCTCCGGTCACAGTCTGGAGTTTAACGCAGGGCGGAGTCCAGATGATTTTCTCTTTTAGTTCTTGAGCCAAATCTGTTCTAATGATGGTCATGTTGGCTCCCGTGGCCAAAATCATCCGGCAGGTGGTGTTGTTAACTTGGCTGTAGACGTAAAGTCCATCATCTCTGCCACTCATCGATGAGACATGAAATACTGTAAATTGGGGCTCTTTAATTTCAGGCGACCTCCGCCCCGCGAGATGGCCTTCTCTTAGTTTCCCTGCAGTGATGGTGAAGCCGATTGATTTCCTTTAGTTGGTCGTACAGGGCAGTTCCTCTTCACATGACCATCCCCTCCACAGCCCCAGCACTTTATCTTCCGATCCTTTATTGCCATATTATTTTCCAGGCTGTGCAATCTCTTTAAGATTTCTGCGAGACTTATCTTCCTTTCATTTTCATCAGCAGGTGTATCATTTAATGAGACTGCTCTTATGGTATGGCGGTCTTTACGAGAGGCTTGTTGGGCTGCCTCTATCCTAAGTGCATAACCTAAAGTTGATTCTACGTCTCTGATGTTGGAGAGTCTCAGCGCTTTTTGAATTTCTGGATCACGAACAGCATCGATAAAGTACTGAAGAGCTAAGTCGTTTCGAGTGTCAGCATGACAGTCTGAGAATGCTAGGTGTGACAGTCTCTGTCCACTGCCAGCTCTTGCAAACTTTCGCCCGTTTTCTGGTAACGGGATTTTAGCTGGAGGCGACTATAGTCCTTAGAACACTTCTCTCCGAACCGTAGCTCCAGTGCTCTAGTCATGGCGTCGAAGTCGTTCCTTTCTTCTTTCGAAACATTTCTCAGTATCTCGGCTGCATCTCCCCGTAATGCTGCTGCTAAGTGGACTGACTTGGTGGTAGATTCCCAGCCGTTAGCTTCAGCTACGATGGAAAACTGCGTCTTATATACATGCCAGGAGGAACTGCCGTCGTAGGTGGATAGCTTAATTAATTCCTGATTCTGGATTCTTCTCTCTTTCTTTTCAGTTTCCTGAGGCACGGATTCTAACTTTTCTTCGAGATTCCGAATCTTGCTCTGCAGTTCATTCCCTTTTACTTCTCCGTTCCACTCTTCTTTCATTTTTCTCTCAAGATCTTCCTCTATTCTCTTAAACTTGCTTTCTATCTCTGAAACCTTTCCTTTCAGCTCTTGATCAAAGTTTTCTTTAAATTTCTCCTCAAAATTCTCTTCTATCTTCATAAATCTCTCTTCAAAATTCTTTTCCACTTTCAAAACTTTCTTCTATCTTTATAACTTTCTCTTCTATTCCATCCATTCTATTTTCCATCACCGTTAATTTACCCTCTATTGATTCTTTCGCCGTTGAAAGCTCTCTCTTCATCTCATCTTGATTAGATTTAATTTCTTCGGTCAAACTGGCTTCCATCTTTTCCTGAACTGCTTTCATTTCTTCAGTCAAACCGTCTTTCAATTCCCTTTGCGATGTTTCCATTTTCTCTTGTACTGCTTTCATTTCTTCAGTTAATATATTTCTCATCTCTTTTTGTCCAGTTTCCATCTTTTCCTGTCCGGCTTTCATTTCATTCATCTCTTGACTCAGGCTAACTTTCATCTCATTCATCTGGGTAGCTAAGCTTTCTAGAAGTTTTTTCATCTCTTGCTCCATAGCTCTAGTTATCACCATTCACAGACAAATCCCGCTCCTGACACCAGAAATGTTGCGTACTTGGGGGTTCGTGAGTTGTCCGAGAATGAAAGGCCAAACGTACAAAAATTCAGTAATTTATTCACAGAAAGTTCCAGAAAAAAAAAATACAGGTCTATAAACCAAGTATCAGCTAAAATTCAACCAGTAAACACAGCTTAAACAACAGCTGTCAATAGCAAATCCACAGTACAAACTGTATAGCAATAACACTTAAAGCAAGTCTCTTTCAAAGAGGCTCAAAACAATACAAGCATTAGCGAAGCTGGCTGAGATCTGAACTGAACTGACTGGCCTTGGCGGGAAAGCGCTCTTATATACCCTTGTAGAAAAGCGTGGAACGTTCCAGAAATCTCCATATCTTATCAGCCAATGGGATTAGAGCTCCCATATTTGATATATCCCTAATAAGGATTTTCTTGCCAAGGTCGCCAAAAAATCGCCAAGGTGGGAAAAAGTCACCAAATTTGGCACCAAATCCATTACCTGCCTTATTGGGGGCTTTTTAATGCATTTTTAAAGGAAAATAAGGCCATTTCAACGCTAAAACGACTAGAAATGCACAAAATTGGAACTTTATCAATTTACTAAGCCTCTTTGAAAGAATTTATACAAAAAGAAACACAATTATTTACACTTTTGTAACAATAATGACGATGACTCATGAGTGGCCACTGAGTTTATCATGTCCAGTGGCCACTGGCCACTTCTAAAAATTTTAAGTCTTGACCTCTATTAATAAAGATTTATTTTACTTTTATTATGTATATGTAGAGATAAAGATTTAAAGGGATCTTGGATGATGGGTTTAAATAAAGGGACCTATTACTAACAGTGAGAACTTTTATCAACACTATATATGGTTGATATAAAAATGTTTAATTTAATAGAATGTATAAAATACATCATGATCTTATGTCTTACTTTTATAATTAATCATTATAATCCCCTCTTCAGCTTATTACCTCTATTATATTGTCAAAGCAAATTTTAAGTCTTAACAGCTTATTTTAATGTTTTTTATTCATGAAGAGTTTTGAATTTGTTATATACTATGTGAATTTTTCTAATCTTTATCCTTACTTTGCGAAAAACTCTTGCATGGTAGGAAGAAAAGACAAGCATTTCTGAATTCAATGTACAAAAACACATTAGCGATACTCAAGGTAGGACAAAAAAAAAAAAAAAAAAAAAAAAAAAATGATAAGTATGATTTTGCAAACTTGTGTAATTACCCACTTTAATAATTTAATCAATAAATTTTAGTAAATTGTTTCACTTAACTAAACAAAAGCTCTCTTAAATTATCCAAACTCTCTACAATCTCTATTAATATTATTTCTCACATGATGGCAGTAATCTTCTCAGATTGTTTAAGTATTCTTACAAAAAACTCAGTTAAATTGTCCAAGCTCTCTACAGTCTCTGTTAATATTATTTCTTACCAGATGGCAGTAATGCTATCAATTTATTTAAGTATCCTTAAACCAATGTTATTGCACTTATACTGAACTTCATAATAAATATAAAATTATGTTTATTTTATTTAATCAAATCCTTTTAGTTATTGTAATGCCTAATCAAATTAAAATAGTTTTATCCGTGGATGCTTGTTGTGATCTTTTATCTTCGTTATGCTGCTAATAACTAATCTCTTGCTTTAGAATGTTTTGCTCTTCTCCATGCAGCATGGATTCTTTTTATGATTATTACAGTTAATTTGGTTCAGTTTTTTCTGATCTCATTTTTATTTTTCCACTCATTTTATTGTTTTAAATGTAAAATCGAAGAATATGCTGGTTATTTTGCTTTAATAGTGCCCAGTGTTTGAAATCTTTTATTTTCCATGTGCTTACTATAGGAATGGTTCTCCCTGATGATAAATCTCTAAAGTTTGAACTTATTTCCTTATTTTTTGGTCTAAAATTGCTATTAGCTCTTTTGATATAAATTACTCATCACTTGCTTTTGATTTTTTTTTGTGTGGATTCACTTTCGTTTTATTGTCATGTTTCACGTAATGATTTAAGTTAATATTCAAGGGATAATGTTATGGTAAGTTTGTTGTGTTTTATTTTATTTTTATTTTTTCTATTTTATTAATGCTATTAATTATTGGCTGTTTTTTATACCTGTAATACAGTCTTCACATGTTATTTAATTTAGTTAAAAATTAAGTCTTATTGGTTTTTGTGGTTTTTAGTAGCATTTAATTTTCTGTTATTCTTTATTTTACTACGTTAAAATATTTTATGAGGCGTGTTCAAATGAAAGTGATTTGAATCGTCACATGTGAACAAATTTCAGTGTATTTCCATGAAACAAACACGATAGTGAAGGTGTATGTACCACGCATGTGCTTGCGCAAGCAGATTTGTGATAACTTCATACATAAGGATGTGACATTCATTTTAAAATGTCTGGTATGGATGTAACTGTGCCCAAAACGGATTAGCAAACTATAATTAAGTTTTTAACACTGGAAGGGTGTAAGCCGTTGAATATTCATCGCAGAATACTGGCTGTGTATGGTGACACGTGTGTGTTGAAGCCAACGGGGATGATGTGGGCTAGAATGTTTAAGGAACCAGATGTCTCCATCAATGTCCAATGGTACACCCAAACACTTGATAAGCTGCATAAGGCTATCAAAAACAAACGTCCAGATATACTGTCGTTAGGTGTCATCATTCTGCACGACAATGCAAGGCTGTATGTTGCCAAGGTGTGTGTTGAAGCACTGGCCTGTAAAAGTGGGAAATCTTGGAACATCCAGCTTACAGTCCAGATCTGTTGCCTTGCGACTGTTGCACCTTTGGACTGTTGAAGAAAAGCCTAAAGGGCAATGATTTCACTCTGACAATGATCTAAAGGCTGCAGTTCTGAACTGGTTCCATGATCAACCAACATCGTTGTTTGCAGACAGAATTCGTCTAAACAATGAGACACCTGCTTGAACACCATGGGTGATTTTTTTTTTAACAAACTTTGTATGTATTTCACTTATTAAATATTGTTGTTTCTATCTATGTATTTGTCTCATTTCTGTCCCTACACATCTCATGGATACATATCTCGAATCACTTTCATTTGAACACCCCTTATAATATATATATATCCTTTTCAGGGTTAAAAAACTTAAATTGTTAATAATTTGCAATGATAATGATTTATATTCTGTTTAAAAATATTGCTTCTTTTTTTTTAAAGAGTTTGTTCCAAATGAGTAACTGTTTAATAGAAAATTCTAGTGGCTACTTATAATTTTAGATTATTATTATTATTGGTGGACATTTATCTTCTTATGCCTGTTTGATTTATAGATATTAATGAAGAATAGTAGTAGTGGTAGATTATCTGGTATAAAATATTTTAATGTCTCATAGAAGGGTGCAGGGATAGGGAAATGCTTGATTTACTTGCCACTGGAGAGTAATTTTTCACACATAGCAAATGGATTTTAAGTAAATCAGTTTTATTTTCGCTAATATACAGAGTTTCTTGGTAATTTTACAATGTAACAAAACAGCCAAAATATTCCTCCCAAGAGCAGGGACAGTGTTTTAATTGGCACCTACTTTAGATTTTATCACCTTTTAAGCTGTTATTATTCTACATTGAATACTGTATTTTAAGAAATTATACTTTAGGAACTTCAAAGAATTTTACTAAATGGTCAATTAACTTTACAATTGTGTAAGTTTTGTTGTAAAGATTATTAACTATGTATCTCTAGTATGTTACTGGCTGGTAAAAAAAAATCCTTGGCTGACAAGAATTTCTAAAAATTCCACCATTTCTGCATACATGCACTTTTTATTGTAAAGCTTTTAGTGACTATATATATTATATAGTTCATGTGATACATCATTTCATCTTGTACAATGTTTGAAAAGGTATTAATATTTTCATATTCTTAACAATTATGCTGCTATAGCGCAAATCTTTTGGAATGTTCTTATTCATTTTTTTATTTGCAATATTCTGCATGCTTTATTATATTTTATATGTCCTTATTTGGCAATTCCTTAATTAATTAATTATATAAGTACTAATCTCTATAATCTGAAATTTATCATTTTTTTGCAGGAGATGATTTTGCAATAATCCAGCAAGAAATTCTCATGATGAAAGGATGTAGACATCCCAATATCGTTGCATATTTTGGCAGCTACTTAAGGTAATTAAAAAATTATTTTTATATGATTTTGTGGTGAAACAATGTTTTTTTAATTTACTGAAAGCATTTGGAAGAATCACCTCTTAACTTCGTTATTCTCTTATATTATTCATATAAATAAGTACAAATTTTTTTCCTATTTCAACATCATATTAGAAAAGAAGGGAGGAAGAGGGGGGGGGGGGAGAAATTTTTGTTGTAAGCTGAATCAAAGATTAATTATTTTATTTCATCTGTTAAAATTTATAGCATTATCTGAATAATTTAAACTTACAATTTTTATTAAAATCACACAATCAACTGTGGAAGAAAATCATATTTATTGAAATTTTATTTTTCCGACTGAGTGAAAATAATGCCTGGACCGGGACTCGAACCCCGGATCTTTGACTTACAAGGTCAAGGCTCTACCAATTGAGCTATCCACCGGTCAGCATTACTCACTCAGACAACCTTTAGGCAGAAACATCTCTGGTCTATCATTTAGATAGCTCAACAGAAAATAAGCCACAGGAAATAGAAAACACCATTAGATAATGGGAGAAAGAAATACAATTTTTATTAAAATCACACAATCAACTAGATTGTGTGATTGTGTTTGTGTGTGTGATGCTGTTTGTGATAAATCTGATTGCCTATTTGCGCGATCTTGGCCTTGGTGGAATGTGCTCCATGGGTTTTATATTAGAAATTCTTGAACATGCTATATTTTAATGATCATATGTCTCATATACTGGTGTATAATAAAACACTTTTCATCAGAAAAATATATAAATTTACTTATGTACATAGGCGCAGTAGCTATGGGCAGGGGAGGGATGACACCCTCAAGATTTTGAAGTATGACTTAAATTGTCTCAATCTGTTTTAATTTTGAAAATAAATTTTCTAAAATTACTTTAAATAATTAAATGTTATGACAGATACATTATGTTTCATGAAAGCATACTAATTTAAATTGTAATATTTTTCCTCTTTTTATCAGGTTTATAATACTCTAATTATCTAAATGTGTTATTTATCTATACATATAAAAGAGTACTTCCACTCACTCACTCATTAACTCATCAACGCACAGCAAAATCTATTGGAGCCACTGACTCGAAACTGGGTCAGATTATAGAACATATAGTGTAAGCACACCCTAAGAAGCAGTTTTGCGAAATTCCCCCCCCCCCCAAGGGGAAGTAGGGGCAAAATGTGATTTCATAAAAACCTTCATATCTCAAAGGAAAAAAACAGATATCCGTAAAATTTTTGCTTTAAAGTATAGCTAATATAATTATCTAAAAACCAATTTCTGGAATTTTAGAAATTCAGTCCCCAAGGGAGTAAAGGGGGCAAAACGTGATTTCACATGCACTAAACGTAGTGTAACGTACTCCTATATATCTCAAACAGAAAATCAGATATATGTGAAATTTTTGCTGTAATATATAGCTAATACAAATACCTAAAAACTACTTTCTGGAATTTTTGAAATTTATCCCCCAAGAGGGGAAGAGAGGGGGCAAAACATGATTTGAAATAATCCTTTATACCACAAACAGAAAAAAAAAGATATACGTGAGATATTTTTGCTCTAAAAGATAGCTCCCACAAATATATAAAAACTAATTTCTTTAATTTTATAAATTCATCCCAGGTGAGGCGGGAAAGGGGGTGCTATGGGACAAAAAAATAGAAATATAGTTAAACCGTTCAAAATTGGTGCAGATAGGTTTTTAGATACCTGTAAGTCAAATGAGGATATTTTCGAAAGTGTAAAGTTATTAGTGGGGTCAGAAAGGTGGGGGGGGGTGGGTTTGGCAGAGGGGCAAAAAAATAAAATAGAGTTAGACCATCCAAAATTGGTACGTAGAGGTTTTTGATACCTACAAATCGATTGCGGATATTTTCGAATTTGTAAAGTTATTAGAAGGGGCAGGAAGGGGAGGTGAAAGGGCAAAAATATATAAATAAGAGTTAGAGTGCTGAAAGGTTTTGAGGCTCGATAAATCGATTGCAGATATTTTCGAAAGTATAGAATTATTATGAAGGATGGGAAGGGATCGGGAGCAGGGGTTAAAATAAAGAAATTCAGATAAAATGCTGGAAATTAGTATTATTAGGTTTAAAAGCCCGAGAGAACGACTGCGAGTATTTTTTAAAGTCTGAAATAATTAGGAGGGGCGGGAACAGTAGGTGAAGGAACATGTGCGCCTGTATACGCTGCCGCCGGCAGTGGTGGCCCAAACCGATTATTCCACTGATGGAAGAAGATTTGTTTTTTTGTTTTTTATGTTTTTCCCTTACGATAATATAGTGATTCATTAAGTGTGTCGAACATATAAATGCGTGTGCGTAGCTCACAATTGCCTGCGCTGCCAATGGCAGTGGGGACCCGGTGCGACATTTTCTCCAATCAGAATTTTATTTTTTTTCGCATGATAAAAATTGATGCAATTTTGAGAATTCATTAACTATAGTGATTCATTTAAAAATAGTGACCAGCGAAGTGGGCATAGCCTGCTAGTTTATTAATAAAGTATTTATTAGAAGGATACTTTTATTTCTGATTAGCAGGGCTGCGGAATAAATGTAGGAAAAAGACCAACTCTGACTCCTTCATATAACACGTCCTATACACATGTTATAGCTTATTTCTCTAAAATGCATTTTAAAAAGCTGCAGAAAAAGGGTTAAGAAATAAACATTTTATAATAGATTAACATTTCTAGATTAAAAGTTAAGAAAGTGCAACAAGTTCAGAAATAGAATGTTCTTAAATATTCTTCCAAAGTGTGGAATAGAGAAAACAATGAACATACATTTTAAACTAGGAAGTGCTATATTATACTCATTGGTTTCATAGTAGTGAATACTACTGTATATACATATATATACAATGACATCAAGTTAGACACAATATTCAAATTTATTTCATTTTGATATTAAATATCTGTTTTAAATGAACAATATGAGCTTACAACAAAATACCGGGTAGTGACACACTTTGTATGGAAACAAAACTTTAACAATATTAACTATTACGAATCCTTAGTAAAAGATAAGAAAATATTCTACAATGCGAGAAATACTTCATAATGTGATCTCTATGGCAGTCACTGTCCAATTCATTCAGAGCATTTGGAGAAAATAATAATAATCTTTATAAACCCTTGTAACACTTTCCAACAGAGTTGAAAAGTATTTATTGTTTCAGTTTGTCTGTCTGTGCTCTATCTCCTGTAAATATTCATGAAGTTTATTAAAACTAATGTATGTTACACAAGTTCATTCATGTACAGGGACACCCGAAAGAATTCAAAAGCATTATGTTCTGTGAGAGGTATTTCTACAAACCATATTTTAACACCTTTATTTTGTATATATCAATGAAATTGATGTTTATTATTCATATGCACAAAAAAAATTCTTTCTATAGAATATGGTATGATTAGCATTAAGATTAACATGGTTATTTAAAAATATTCTGTTGCATTAAGGGCTATAAATTGAAAATTGCTAGAATTGCATTTTGGTTTGCATTAAATATTTTAAACACTTTCTAACAATGTCTAAGAGTGACTATAAATTGAATTAATCTATCTTTCTGTCCATCTGACTGTGGGTCCGTCTTTTCTATCCATCTGCCCATCCGTAGTGTACATACATATTTCCACAGTTTCAAAATGATAATATGTTATTCAAATTTACTATGGTATGTATGGCAGTGGTATTACCCTATTTAAAATGGCATGTATGGCACAACTGGTATGTGTACAGGACACCCAAAAGACTTCAAATACATTGTGTTTTATGAGAGACATATTTATAACTCAGATTTAAGTAACTTTGTACTGAACAACTCATAATAAAATTAACGTTCATTGCTCATGTGCAAAAGAAAGTGTTTCTTTAGAATATGCCATGTTATCATTAATATTTGCAGAGGTACACTAAAATATTCTTACACATTAAGGGCTACAATTGGAAATTGCTGGAATTGCATTTTTATTTGTGTTAAGCGTTTTTAACACTTTTCAGCGATGTTTAAGAGTGATTATGAATTTAGTTAGTCTATCTGTCTGTATTTCAGACCTTCTGCCTGCCCGTTGTGTGATCACATATACAAAGTAAAGTACATTGAAAATTAAATGATGCAATCAGTAGTACAGTTGCAAAGTGTTAATAATCTATGATAGCTGCATGATTTTTTGTTTTTTCTTTTAAAGAGTTGAAAGAAAAGAGTATAATCATTTTGATTTTATATTTTAAAGGAAAAAATGAGAATGTTGTGTCAGTCACAATATAGGATGGGCAAAAATATTTTCTAGATAATTATTACCCATCCTCTGTCCTTACAATGAATATGCCGAAGTGTTTCCAAGTCATTTTTTCTTTTTTTTTTCTTTTACAGAGTTGAAAGAAAAGAGTATAATCATTTTGATTATGATTTTGTATTTTAAAGGAAAAAATGAGAGTGTTGAGTCAGTCACAATATAGGATGAGCAAAAATATTTTCTAGATAATTATTACCCATCCTCTGTCCTTACAATGAGTATGCCGAAGTGTTTCCAAGTCGGGTTTTTTTTTTTTTTTTTCTTTTCTTTTACAGAGTTGAAAGAAAAGAGTATAATCATTTTGATTATGATTTTGTATTTTAAAGGAAAAAATGAGTGTTGAGTCATTCACAATATAGGATGGGCAAAAATATTTTCTAGATAATTATTACCCATCCTCTGTCCTTACAATGAGTATGCCGAAGTGTTTCCGAGTCGGGAAGTTCCCAGTATTGGATTTGCAAGATCTCCAAATTTTCCCAACATTCATTTTTTGCACTACTATGAACTGATCAGAAGGAAAACAGTGAGACTGAAACTGTATCATAATCTAATACTAATTGACCAATCACAGTGAGTGAGGGAGGAGGAAAAAATATGATGATAATTTTGACAGTTTTTTAATAAAAACTGATGAATTTTAAAAACTTATATATATTTTTATTTCTAAAGAAGAAAGTTATATTTAAAGTTACAAACAAATTTAGTTTGTGATTACTATGATTATAATTAAAAAGTAATATACATAGGCGCCAACTTTTAGTTTTCTCTATGGGGTGAGATTTATTGTTTACAAATGGCTGAAGGCAGGGGGGAAGAAGAGAAAGGGAAGTAAAATACCGAAAAAAAATATTAAAATTAATATCACCTTACCAGAAATTAATTAATAATGACAATGACATTGTTAATTATATAGTCATTAATTAAATTTTATTCTTTTACAATTGCTTTAATAGTTTCATGGAAAATTGCTATTTTAAGAAAACCAAGTTAATGTAATTAAGCTTTAGCCCTATACATTTAAGGGAACCCAGCACCTTTTCAACAAGTTTTTTATTTAGAAACTTTTATTTATCTTATAGGTATCTTATGAAATGTTATTGAAAAACTAATTTTTACAGAAAAAATAGGAATTACACAAATAAAAATTCAAAAATTTATTTATTTTATTTGTTTGTTTGTTTGTTTTTTATTTAAGAATTTTTAAATTCTTTTTAATTACTGCTTTCTGTATTTTGTCATAAAATTTTTTGTTGTACCTGTTTAAGAATAGGTGTTATAACTTAAGGGATAGAAACACAATTTATAGATTTAAAAGTGCTTTTACTACACTAGCACTTTTATAATCATCAAATTTTTATTTAAAATTAGAAAATTTTTCTCGGTTATACTAGAGAATTCAAAGTTCAATATATTAAAATCGCACAATCAACAGATTGGGAAGAAAATCATATTTATTGAATTTCAATAAATATGATTTTCTTCCCAATCAGTTGATTGTGCGATTTTTAATATATTGTATTTCTTTCTCCCATTGTTTAATGGTGTTTTTCTTTAAAGAATAGTTAGATTTTTTGCCACTAGAGAGTGTGCTGTGTGGATGCTTAATGCAAAATATGCAAATAAGAGTCCTATAAATTGCACAGGTTTACAATTAACAAAGTTTTATTTCTTATTTTACCTTCTACTTGTGCATACATGAAGTTTTAACTGCAGTGCTGATTTGGTGGGCAAAGCGTTATTGTTTAAGATGTTTTGCATCACCTAAGAACCGCTGACTGAAGCTGCAGTTTACGGTGTTGTAACTCATTTGTAAACTGTAATTTATGGTGATACACATAGACACATAGAATAGGAGTTATATGTTTGTAAACATTTGCATGCAAATAGATATAATTTTTCATAGAAATATGTGATTTGCTCACGTTTATATTGAAAATGGCGACTGTTCCTGTTAAGTCGGCACATATGGTAATTTATATATATATATTATAACAAAGTATTAGTCTTATATTTTAAAAATATTTTATTTTAATAAAAAAAAGTTTTTATTTATTTATTTTTAATTATTTGATTAAATATTCATATTTTCTTTGTTAAGGTGTATTATTACCTGGGAATAATTACTTAATTTTTAGCACATGTTTGAAATTTCGTGTTAATAAGAAATACTTATTTATTTCTTTATTTTTTAATAATAATAAAAAATACTATTCTTTGGCAAGTGTTGAATATTTTAATTTCAGCTTATTTGCAAAAACCAAAAAGGGGAAAAAAAAAAAAAAGACTGTTTCATTTAATTTATAATTTAAGAGAAAGTAAATTTTTTAAAAATTAAATTAATAGTTTAAGAGAAAATAATTATGTAATTAAATTATGAAAAATGTTATTATACTCTTTAGCAAAAATATTGCAAGTGATAAAAATGGAAAAAAAAATATGTTTAAAGTTACAAAGTTGTCTATTTTGTTTCTGATTTAGTGACTATAATTAAAAGTAGAAAAAATATTGAAGTATTTTATTTCAGTTAAAAAATATTAATTATTAAATTAAAATTTCATATATTACTAGTAATAACAAAAATTTAGGTATGTCTACTTAAGTTTTGGGACATATTTTGCAATATTGTGTTTTTAAAAACTTATTTATTTAAAAAAAATTCTTTTTTACGTATTTGAAAATAAAATCCTATGCCTTGGAAAATATTGAACCATTAAATTCAGAAATAGGTTTCATTTACTTTATGAATGAATTAAATGATATTAAGGGAAACATCGCTAAATTATCTTAACTATACTATCCTTAAGATAGAATTGTTATTATTCTTATGTTATGAATGGTGAATACACACAGTGTAATTTAAAATTTACTGCTCTTAAGTGTTGAAAACTGATTATTTAAAAAAAATTATTTTTTATTCTTTGTTGTTAGACAGTTTTTTGTTTAATATTGTTTTTTTTTTCTATTTTACGATAAAAGCTAAAAACTAGATGCTTGAGAATTTTTTAACCCATTAACCACCAAAACTAGAAAGAATATATATATATATACCGTAAAATTCCGATAGTAACCCCCCTCCCGATTATAACCCCTCCCCTGAAATTCGACATACTTTACTTTTTTGGAAAATTCCGTTTATAACCCCTGCTCCCTTACCTTTGGCGGCTAAGTTCGCCATTCTTTTTTTTTTTTTTTTTTTTTTTTTTCATAAGCGTTGCAAACATACTTTTTTAAACTTCTGAAGTCTTGTATGTTTATTTAGAAACTTTCATTTGCATGTAAACGTATCCAAGTGTTATTTTTTCTCATTTTTTAAAAAGTAAAATAACTCCAAATACAAAAATGCAGCGTTGTTTACATTCTTTAAACTCCAAAACTTTAACTGCTATCCGCAAGCGGCCATGACTTTTGCAATCCTGCTTATGCAACTCTGTTTTTGCGATCACAACTCTTTTCTAAATTTTAAATTATCTTTTTAATTTTAAAATCATTAAATAGCGTAATAAATCCATAATAGTACTTCCGTACGTAACTTTAATAGTTATCGTTCTCCCTGTTTTATTCTTGCATATCAGTTAATAGCAATGCAATTAACTGTGTTTTTAACTGCTAGCGAATCTTCTAGACGCTTCGCGATTTGTTTATCCACGGCCCTACTAGATCACTCCTCCGTGCCAACGTCGTGAAAGCGGCCGTAACAATCGACGATTTTTCCGGAATCAAATGCATTGGAAATTAGGGCTGGCACACAGCGCCGCCACGGCATAACTGACTTAGTATTGTATATGAAGCTGCATAAGTTTTTTCCGTTTGCAGAGCATTTAAATTGATTTAATTAAATTTAAAACGCAGTCTTCCGATACGCAAAAATATATGAATCATAAAAATAATTGTGGCAATAATTTTAAACCAATTCTTTGAAAAATAATAAATGAAATTAGTCGTTTTCTCCTAAATAAGAGATACTCTTCTTCAATTTTTTGTTCTGCATGAAAGAAATGAAATAAGGACTAGAAAGAAAGAGAAAAAAAGAAAAGAATCATTTAAGATTTTTTTAAAGGATAAAAAAATTAAGAGGATACAGATCCCTACCCCTTCTTGATAAATAGCAAGGTAAACAATAGTACACCATTTTACAAGATACAATGCTTATTTTCACGTTTGTTTACAATTGGAATCGATAACACGAACTGATTTTCAGGGTTGGCAGTGAGCGCCATCTACTTGATTCCGCGGCATGCATTGATCTTTGCAGTTTTGTTATGGCCGCTTACGACGTTGGCGCGTTGGCGCCGAGGAGTGATCTAGGCTGGGATTGTGGTGCCTCGTTCTTAAGTCTCATCTTAAATCTTACGAACTTTCGTACATGGGCGTGGTTAAGAACGATCTTAACTTGGTATTGCGGTGCCTCAAGCGTAAGTCCTCCGCGTGTCCTCGTAAGAAAAAGCCATCCAGCCAATGGGAGACGCAGAGCGAGCTATGTTGTGATTGCGCGCGCATCCAGTTACGATTCGACTTAAGATAGCTCTGAAGTCGTCGTAAGATAGTGAGGCACTGCAATACGACTTGCGTTTTGTTTACATCTTAAGACAGAGTTTGTGCGTAAGATAGTGTTGAACGAGGCACCGCAATCTCAGCCCTAGTAAGGCCGTGGTTTATCACATGTTCGTGTCTGTTATTCCGAATACGTTTTCTTTTTGTGAGAATTGTGTTATCGTACTTTTTTTTTTCGTTATTTCAATTATGCCTAAAACTAGAAACAGTTACACAATTGCTAAAAAGCTTGAAATTATATACAATGGCATAAAGATAATGGTGCTAATCTACACAAGACGTCAATATATATTATTAAATTAATAAAGTATATACTTTTAGAAAAAGATTGTGAAACTTCCGATTACCCCCCTCACCCCCCCCCCCCCCCAATTATAACCCCCCCCCCTTCAGAAGTCGTCGTACTTTTCTGGAAACTTCCGATTATAACCCCTCCCCCATTTTTGACAAATTTCCCCTTGAAAAAAGGGGGGGTTACTATCGGAATTTTACGGTATATATATTAATACAAACAATAGAATTCTTTTCCCAGGCTGGGGCGATCATCGGGCAGCGCACACACAGACTTGGCATTCCGAGAAGAGAAAAAGGAGAGGTTAAATATGAGGTTATAAGACAGCAAGATTTTTCCATATTTAAATATATAAAAATAATGTTTTCTGTCACCGTATCGTGTAAGAATTCTATCCATAACTAGACCAAATTTTCCTCGCCACAGTAAAAATTCCACTTGCCAGTAACGAGCTGGTGATCGGAAATTTTGCACCCTGAATGAATATAGGAAAATGAAAAATGCTTGATAATTTCTTCAAAAAAAAAAAACTGTTTTAATGCTTTTTGAAAATAGGACTTTTATAGAAGGAATTATTTTGTATCTTGTTATGCCCAAAAGTAACACTATTATTTTAACACAAACTATATTTAGTAAGTAATTTAAACACTTTTATCTATCTTTAAAATCATTTTTTAAATGTTTCTAAATATTTATATGTGTTTGTAAAATTTCTTTTAAATAAATGCACTTTTCTTAAGTAAGAAGCTACTATGTCTGAATCACGTAACAATTGAAACACCAATATTTTTTTCAGTAAATAAGAGTTTAAAAATGATTTGATGTCCTAAAATGCATAAAAAGACATTTACTATGATGTTTTCTTTTAAATATTGTGGTGGTTTGTATAAATAATGTATAAAACATTGCTGAAAAAATAGTGTTTGTAAAAATTTTCTATAGCCTGTCCTATAGTATTTATAACTATGTGGCCTATTCTGGAGTGATCAAATCGATGAAAGCAGTCAAAAACTGGCATTGAAGCCAATGTAAGTTTTCAACTGCTTTTGTTGATTCAATCACTTCAGAATCAGGGCTGGCATTGCAATTTTGGTGGCCCTAGGCAATAGATTTTTGGCGACCTCCTCTAATGATATTATGCCAGGGCAGCTTATAGATTTCATGTGACCCAAGGTACATTTTCTGACTCTGATTTTTGTCCCCCTCCCCCTTTTAAAAAAAGAAATCATACTTGAAAAATAAGCTTCTATATTAAGACTCAACTTATTCTAATTATGTAAGTCAATATAAATTGAAATAACATTTGTATATTTTTAAAAAATTGAGTTGGACCAGGCATAATTATGAATAAGAAAAAATAAACAAGTTAACCAAACTTATAGCTTTTCTACCTGATCATGCTAAACATTCGTTTGGGAAAATGCCTTAATATTTCTGCCTATCCGAATCCCCATTTTGTACACAACATCACAAGTATTGATGTACAGAATGGAACTACTGTACATCAATACTGATACATTTGTACGTGAACTGATGCACGGCATCATTTCTATTACCCTTTTCACCACCACATTGCCTTTGCTTATGCTATCAGAGTGTGGCATCGTATTACAAAATGGAGAGTAAATCTATCAAGTTGCTACATTTTTACCACTGAAAAAGAAGTTTCAGTGAGAATTATAATACCAAAATATTACTGTTTTTTTTTAATTAGTTTTTATATTTATTATAATTTTAATCCTTGTATAAAATAATAATAATTTTCAATTTTATGTTAAATTATGTGGTAACATGAATTTGTTTTAATCTTTAAACAAGAATGAAAAATTATGCAGTTTGTATAGACTTACCAACTGTAAGTACTTGTTGCATAGTTTAACCTTCAATATACTTTACCTACGTGATCCCACAATGGAAAAAAAACCCAAATAAACTAACTGAATTTTCATAATCACTCTTAAACATTGTTAAAAAGTGTTAAGAACCCAAAACACAAACAGAAATACAGTTCCAGCAATTTCCAATTGTAGCTCTTAATGTATTTGAATATTTTAGTGTAACCCTGTAAATCTCAACGCTAAACATACCATTTGACAGAAAACATTTTTTTTTTTTTTTAACCATATAAATAATAAATGTAAATTTTAATATGATTTTCATAGTATAAAGTTTTTAATTATTATTTCTGAAAAAGAAAACCGTGCATTGTCATTTTTTGTGTGTCCCTGTACACAAGCCAGTCATACTATTTCTACCATTAAATAGAGAACATTGGCTGCGGTCTTGCAGACAAATTAAAGTCATAAACATTTTAAAACTTTGTTAGAAAGTGTTAAAAATCTTTCCCTCCTCACCTTCACTTTTGCTTGAGCCTTTTACTCATTTTGAATGTGAAATAAAATTTTCGTAAATTCATTTCTTGATGGATAGATTTATCAGATGAAGTTTTGTGTAAGCTATTATTAATTTCAAATAACCACTTTCAAACACAATTACAAAGCCTTTTCATTCATAAACGCATGACATAATTCAGTGGCGCACCCAGAATTTCCGTCTGGAGGGGGCTGAATAATAATTGCAGAGCTACCAACCTAATCCAGGAAACTGTCAGTACCGCCCCTTTTTCTACACCACTTATTTTTAAAGTAATTTTCTTCAAATATATTTGCGATTAATTAAGAAGAAAAAAACTCTTAAGAAATGACTGGTGTAGAAAAGGGGCGGTACTAACAGTTTGCCAGATTAGGTTTGAAGCTCTGTAATTGGGCCCTTTAGTATAGACATAGGTTTATGGGCATGGGCATATATGCGCACATACAGTCAGCAGCAAAAGTATCTGAGCACTAGCAATAATCCCTGTCTAAAAAAAGTACACTTTATACTGCTTTGTTAAATAAATCCTTGTCGAGTCATGTTCTTTGTCAGTCAGTTCGACAAGGATTTATATAACAAACAGTATTAAGTATACTTTTTTGATATCGGAATTATTGGCTAGTGCCCAGATACTTTTGCTGTCGACTGTACATGAAGTAAAGAATCTGCATTGAAAATAAAATTTGATCAAATTTAATACTCCTTTGCAATGCAGTAACACATATGTAACTAAGAAATGTTAATAATTATAGCCAAATAAAAGATACAGTTGTGATATGTAGGAATTATAACAAAATTTCAGTGAAAATTTTTACAAGGCTATTTTTATTTAATTATCTGGAGTATGGGGGCGATGCTTCTTCTGGGTTTGGTTAACAGAAACAAGTCGGCCGTAGTCTTTGTGGGTGTAGTTAACACAGCAAGCAGGGCGCAGAACCTCTTAATATTCTAAAGCATTAATTCTAATATGTAATATATTACTTAGAATTTTATTTTGTTCGGTTAGCAAATATTTCAAGCGTTACCTTTCTGAGTAATATCATTACAAGATATTGTATTCCAGTATAATATATATATATACATATATATATGGAATTTGAATTTTTATAACAGGAAAAATTTGCATTATCTAAAAACGGAGCTTAGATTTCATTAACATCAGAGGAAAAAATGAAATGTTCTACGTACCGTAATAAAAAAATTAAGTGATCCCACCCTCCCAAGCATCTGTAAAATAACTTATTGTTAACGGGGTATTTTTCTATTTTGAACAGTAAACTATGCTTTTTGGCATTCCTCTAAATTGTTATGTTTTTAGAGAAATAATTTTACGTATTTGTGATTAAATCAATTAAATTTTATCTTCAGCAATTGATTCGAAATTTCGCTAGCATGTTTATGTACTAGTGGCATTTACAGAGTTTAACACGAATATGCAAATTCCATTTTCAATTTAAAATATTGTTTTAGAGGAACGACTAAGAGCAGGGCTAATTTTTATTTTATATTAGCGAGAATTTTCATTTGCCAATGCGAATGTGTTAATTTTGCCCAGGGACAAAACAAACTTTCATAAATGTGCTATAAATACTCAAAAATTAAAATACAAAATTGTATGAGCCTGGTATCCCATTTTTTTGACAAATACATCCCTGCTTACTTCCACATCCGATTGCTTCTTTTGCCTGACTTTTTAGATACACTCTCGATTTCATGAAAACAGTATATGCTTTAGGACCTTAGAAGCCCTTGCCTAAAAACTGCAATGGAATGTTTTCGACTAAAAAACAATGAACTAGTTCATTGTTTTTGTGTCTGACAATAAGAATTTCAAAAATTCCTAATACATAATTAATTAAATAAAAACCTTAAAATGTACCTCATGTTACGTTAATATTTTCATCTGGGCGCCCAGACCTTCTCAAACGTTCAACTGTGTCGGATCTCTTCACGTTGCAGTCTTTTATAGCTTCTATTATAGATAGATTATAGATTATAGCTTCTATATTATAGCTTCTATAATAGAAGCTATAAAAGACTGCAACGTGAAGAGATCCGACACAGTTGAACGTTTGAGAAGGTCTGGGTGCCCAGATGAAAATATTAACGTAACATGAGGTACATTTTAAGGTTTTTATTTAATTAATTATGTGTAAAAGTACTTCGTTTTAGTTTATTTAATTCCTAATACTTTTTAATGTATAATTTATGAACTTTATTTTTGCTTACAATATCTGTGTTTGAATAATATTTTTTTCATACATGTTTAAAATGTTTTACCATGTCAGCTGGTTCTGGAGGGGGCTTGAGCCCCCTAAGCCCCCTCCGTGGGTGCGCCACTGACATAATTTGGCATTCTTATTTAGATATGATGATACGAATCAAAGTAGCATTTGCTTTTTCAGTATGTAGGTAAAGTCTTTTGCAGGAAAGACTGTCTAAAGTCAATGCTTGAAACAGATTTTCTAGACACGATAATTGAGAAAGGGGTCGTCCCTATGTTATTTATATTTACTCTTATTTATTTTTTAATTTTAATTTATATATTTTGTGTACTTTAAATCTAATCTTAAGACTTTCCGACTTATTTTCTGACTTATATATGAAGCTATTCCTTCGCAAATAAATAAATTTTTCAGGTATTTCCGAACAAACATATGTAGAAAAGTATGTAAGAAATGTATTATAATCATGTCAAAAATAAGACTTTAAAATTTTGGTATATCTACACGTTTTGAGGTACCTTGAGTTCATATTTCCTATTTTTACAGTGATGTATGTGAGTGAACATGATAGAGTCTAAATGCTTATATCGAATGAGCTGGAAGTTGGTATCTATATTATAAGTCAACATAGCATGAACCCTATTGATTTTGGTGAATCTAGCACTTTTATTTTTTTACAGGGACACAAAGAAAAATTCTTTATCATTATGGTTTATGGGCCCAAATTTTTTAAACAGATTATAAGTCACTGCCATACGAAGTGTATAGATTTTGATTATATTTCACACTTATAGTTTTTTTTTTGCAGGGACACAAAAAATAATTCCGTATTTTGAGTTCAAATTTTTTAAAGTGTGATTGCATCTAAATGCCTTATTCTATTGAGCTGAAAATTTATACACATGTTAATGGTCACTGTTGTATGAATGCCTAGATTTTGGTGAATGTAGCGCTTATAGTTTTTTTTTACAGGGATACAACGCAAAATTCTTTATCATTATGCCCTATAGGCTCAAATTTTTTAAACTGCGATAGCGTCTAAATGCCTAATCTGATTGAGCTGAAAATTTATATGCATATTATGAATCACTGTTATACAAACTGTATGAATTTTTGAGAATCTAGCACTTAATTTTTTTTACAAGGACACAAAGAAAAATTCTTTACCATTGTGGCTTATGGGCTCAAATTATTTAAAGTGCAATAGCAATTAAATGCCTTATTCAATTGAGCTGAAAATTTATATACATGTTATAGGTCACCGTGAAACAAACTGTATAGATTTTGGTGAGTCTAGCACTTATAGATATTTACAGGGACACAACAAAAGTTTCTTTATCATTATGATCTATGGGCTCCAATTATTTGAAGGTCAATAGCGTTAAATTAAACAACATATGATATACAGAAAATACTCAAACATCCTATTATAATATTCTCTTTTGTTTATTTAACAATTTCTATTATTTTAATTCATTTATACAACTGCTAATTACTGAATGTTCGGAAAGCCGAGTGGAGTCACTCCAGATTTTTATTTAGATACTTAGAAATTGAATAGTGTTTTCTATCATTTCTATTATTTAATTAACTATGGATGAAGTTTATATAAAGAGTTGAAATTTCAAAGTTGGATGAATTTAAAATTAAGGCTGTCATGCGAAACTGCCAAAAACATTATTGATGTCAAGGAAAAAGGCTCTAAATTTTTTAGATTTAATAAAAATCGTAAGTGAATTTTGTTATTCTAAAAATCTGGTAGGTCATGAAATGCTTAGGTCTAAAACCAAATTGTTCAGGTTGCAATAGCAAATCTCACTTCATCACCCCCCCCCCCCCCCCTCTTCTTCTTTTCTCTATAATTTGAAAAAGGTTTAGTCTTCATTCATTATCACAATACAAATGAAAGCATATATTTATTAAAAGTCAATATTTTAGTACCTTAACCCTTTCAGTGAGCAAATAATAAATTTTAATTCCCAACAGCAAAAATTCTTCAAGGATATTTTTTACAGAGTTTTACTTTTATAGTATAAAGAAAAAACTTCATTTATTTCTTCTGTTTTAGACTTGTTTGTAAATTCTTATGGTAGTTTATTTGAAATGAGCGTAATTTCCTTGTCTTCGAAAGGGGTAAATATAAAATCCTTTAAGAGGGTTACTTTTAGTGTACAGTATATACATATGCCTTAAATGAGAGGAAAAAAAAAATTGGTTTGTGATTTTTGCTTTTTTTCTTTCATTCAGTTTTTTTTTTCCTCAGTGCTCAATACTTTCCACACACGAGTTAGACACTGTACCACTGTGACATGCTTTCTTACTACAGCGTGTGATTTGTTTTTATAGAAACAGCTAAAGATTCTAGGATCATATCTTGACCCATGGGAGAGGGGGGGGGGGAATGTGTGCAAATTTTCCACTGTGCCCTATGTTTTCGACTATATTCTGTAATTTAAACTTGGTTTGGTTTCAATAGGAATTATACTGATTTATATTTTGCTTGAAAGTAATGGAATCAAGATATCTTGTTTTCAAAGTGAATGTTTTAAGTACTCTAAGTCTCATATTTTTACAGTAATCTTGTTTTTTGTTTAACAATAATTTTTAATGAAAATCATATTAAATTTTTTTTTTTTTTTTTTTTTTTTTGCTAGTTGGAGTATACTTTATGCATGGTTTGTACTTTTTAGATATTAATTTTGAAAAATAATTTTTGTTGTACATTGAGCCAAGAAATTTATTGTTTTATAAAAGGGATAGAAAGCATCCTGGGGAAAAAAAAAAAAAAAAAAAAAAAAAAAAAAAAGCCAGATTATAGGCCCTTTGTTTAATGTTTAATTCAATTTTAATGAGAGTATTAAGAAAAAAAGTTTACCTTTATTAAATTTGAGGTGCTTATTTTTTATTACACTTCAGGTAAAGTGCACTTGCACACTTTTAGGTTTTTAAATCCGCACAAGAAATTTGTTATTACATTTAGATTCAGGTTGGTAGAGAATAAAGCATCTGTCTCTGAATTCATTTCAGAGGCAGTTTGACTCTACTAATGCAGTAATAAGTTGACTATGAAAATATTCTGTCTGGTTTTCAGTAGCCATTAATCACTATAGCATTGCATTTAGAGCATGTATTTTAGACTATATAATATTAAACTATTAATTTTCTAAATTATTAGAATTTATATACCTTATTAGACATTTTAGTTAGAAATAAAAAATATTTTTAAAAGTTAGCATTTTCTTTTCTTTTAATAATTATGGTATTTTTTATGTAGGCGAGAAAAATTATGGATATGTATGGAATACTGTGGGGGAGGTTCTCTACAAGATATTTATCACTGTAAGTACATTTTTAAGTATTCATTTTGTTTTTACGCATGTAAAATTATGCTTAGAGTTGTAAAATTCTTGAAAATAATCTTTCTGAGAATATTCTCCACGAAGAGAATAATCAAGAATATTCTTATAGAAGCTATAATAACAGGCAATTGCAGATTGTGTGTTCTATATAAGTATTAATTTATGTGCGAATTTATAATTTTTTGAAATTTTGCTGTTAATAAAATAATCGGATTGATTAAAGAAATAATTAAATTTATTTAGTTGTAGGTATTAAAATAAAATGAATTTTTTAGGGCTAAAAGATAAAATCTTTTAAATTATTGAACATGAAATCTAGTAATAATCCAAGTAATTAGCAACAAAGCATTAATGAAATTTATTTTATTTCATTCAAGATATTTTTAAAAGGTGACATTTAAAGAAAAATATTTCTATTTATCTTAATATTTTGAAGAAAGGATTATTCTCATATAAATCATTTTATTACCTCACATTAAATCCCTACGATGTCCGAGATTTATTTATATATTTCAGCGACCGGTCGGTGCCATCATCAGAATCCTCGGTAGAATGATTTGAAAGGTGTTAACTTTAGGCGGTTTGTTTATACACTTCATTTTCTCCCTTCCTCTTCTCACTTCACTTGTCATCTTTGTATAACTGTTGCCACTCTGGTGGAATAAGGCTATGTTCTATGTCATTGACGTTGTTATTATTTGTTAGAATTTCGATTGCTTCTCTTTTGAGAGCATAATGGTGGGAGTTATAGGGGGCTATTTTTTGAAAATTAATGGAGTCAATGTTAATAGGATTAGTATTGTTAGTTCTTGAGAAGGCTGTAGAATGTCTATTGTATTTTAAATCTGCTATATGTTCGGATATGCGGTCTTTTATTTTTCTTTTTGTCATGCCAATATATGATGCTTTATTTTTATTTTGGTATTGGAAATCAATTTTATATATTCCGGCTGTGTGTTTAAAATCGATGGAATCTTTTTCATTACGAATTCTTTGGTATATATTTTTGTTTGGTTTTATTGGTATGTTAATATTATGTTTAGCGGCTTCATTTTTAATTTTTATGGATGCACCTTTGCAGTATGGAATCGCGGGGGTAAATAATTGTTTAGTTTTTTGTGCATTAGGAATTTTGTTAAGAGCTTTAATACGTTTTTTATAAAATTTATCTACTGATAAGTAGATAAATTTTATAAAAAACGTATTAAAGCTCTTAACAAAATTCCTAATGCACAAAAAACTAAACAATTATTTACCCCCGCGATTCCATACTGCAAAGGTGCATCCATAAAAATTAAAAATGAAGCCGCTAAACATAATATTAACATACCAATAAAACCAAACAAAAATATATACCAAAGAATTCGTAATGAAAAAGATTCCATCGATTTTAAACACACAGCCGGAATATATAAAATTGATTTCCAATACCAAAATAAAAATAAAGCATCATATATTGGCATGACAAAAAGAAAAATAAAAGACCGCATATCCGAACATATAGCAGATTTAAAATACAATAGACATTCTACAGCCTTCTCAAGAACTAACAATACTAATCCTATTAACATTGACTCCATTAATTTTCAAAAAATAGCCCCCTATAACTCCCACCATTATGCTCTCAAAAGAGAAGCAATCGAAATTCTAACAAACAATAACAACGTCAATGACATAGAACATAGCCTTATTCCACCAGAGTGGCAACAGTTATACAAAGATGACAAGTGAAGTGAGAAGAGGAAGGGAGAAAATGAAGTGTATAAACAAACCGCCTAAAGTTAACACCTTTCAAATCATTCTACCGTGGATTCTGATGATGGCACCGACCGGTCGCTGAAATATATAAATAAATCTCGGACATCGTAGGGATTTAATGTGAGGTAATAAAATGATTTATATTTCTATTTATTTCTATTTTTGCTTTAAAATGTTTTACACTTATCTGTATGAGATAAAAATGAATTTATCCAACAACTATTTAAAGAATAAACATATGGCATTATTTACAAATGAAAAAGAAATTGTTTGTTGGTAGAAAAAAGTGGCAAATTGATGTATGTAGACAATATTAAATTAAAAACCAAATAAAAAACAAAAACAGTTGAGTTTATACAAAGTAGATAATATTGATGATAAAGAATTAGATAAGTTGTCTATCATTGAAGAAGATTAATTGATCTTTTACCAAAAAATGACTAGGACTGTTCGCTTTGGTTCTAAATTTATGTAATGAGTAACCAATTACAAAATTAAATTAAATTTCATTTTTAAGCTATTTGTTATTTTGGTTTTTAATTTAAATTTAACATATTTATTATAAATTGCTAAATTATATAATTTAAATTTGCTAATTTTCAGGCATAATTTTAAATTTTATTTTAAATAAATATAAAAAACCTTACTTTAGGTTTTCATTTCGTTTCCATAGTTACTTTCACCTGAGGATCCCGGCATTTTCAATGGAGTGGTAGCACTTCTATCAGTAAGTGATTTTCCCTGGTGTTTTCTGGGATTATTTCGCCGACTTTTCAGTAAATGGCTGCAAACTTCATCTATGTCAGCATGCGACTCGTTGCCATTGCAAGAATCCAAATTATTCAAAATCTCAACCGTTTCCCGGTAAAATACATATGTCAGGTTCTCGTAGTCGGCAATCTTTGTCGTTTCACTGAATTGGATATCTATATTTTTGCTTTGTGCAGTTTTGGCAAGTACGGTGGTGTTTTTATTAAATTTTATATCTGAAATATTTTTTTTAATGCGGTTTTTGATTTTCCTTTTAGTTACGCCAATATAGCAACCGTTATTATTGTTAGGTCATGGAAAAGGGATACGGTAGATGCCATCAATTTCGAGTTGATCAACAGGATCTTTATCATTACGGATGAGCTGGTAAATATTACGATTTGGTTTGATTGGTATTCTGAAATTATTTTTGGCGGCTTCGTTTTTAATTTTTAAAGAGACATCATGATCAAAAGGTATACTGTTGACCATTGTGTAACTAAATATATATAATATACTGGCATAACTAAAAGTAAAATCAAAAACCACGTTAAAGAACATATTTCAGATATAAAATTCAATAAAAACACCACCACACTTGCCAAAACCATACAAAGTGAAAACATTAATATCCAATTCAGTGAAACGACAAAAATTGCCGACTACTAGAACCCGACATATGCATTTTACCGCGAAACGGTGGAGATTTTGAACAATTTGGATTCTTGCAATGTCAACGAGCTGCGTGCTGACGTAGATGAAGTTTGGAGCCACCTACTGTAAAGTCAGCAAAATAATCCCAGAAAACACCAGGGGAAATCACTTACTGATAGAAGCGCTACCACTCTATTTCCTTTGAAAATGCCGGGGGCCTCCAGTGAAAGTAACTAAGGAAATGAAATGAAAGCCTAAAGTAAGGTTTTTTTTATATTTATTTAAATATGTTTAGCAGGCTTCATGTATTTTTTAAAGTTATAAAACTTTTGATTTTGAGGATTTTTTCAAATAAATTAATTTTCATGCACACGGCATCAAATTATTGGTTAATTAAAAATCTTAAAGATAATCATGGTTCTTATACTTTTAAAAATCCTTGAAAAGTGCTTGAAAGTTGCTGAAATATGTTAAAAAATACTTAAATTTCAAGTTTTTTTTTTTTTTTTTTCCCCGCTGTTCTGTTCAAAAGGATATTACACATAGAATTAGAAAACCTTTGTTTAAGGCGACTTGCATCAGGTTTTTATGTGAACGCTTATATTTTCATATATTAGCACAATACTAGTTTTGCTTTTTTCTCCAAGACAGAAGCATGTGTTTTGCACCTGAAGATGAAAAGCCACTTCCTTTCGAAACCGGTTGTGCTTTCCAGAATTTCAGGATTTGTAAAGAAGTTTTCAAGTTTAAATTTTGAACTATATTAGGACCTGTGGCAAAATTTAGGTGAAACAGTGACATTAGCACAGAAAAGAAATTGTCACTTGCAGAAGGAACTGCTTATAAAAATTAAAGATATTTCTAAATTTCAGTGGAAAATAGAAACTCATGTCTTATATTTAAAAATTCTCCAACAGTCTACTAATAATATTGATATCGTTACAATTATCTGTACCTATTATGTATGAATTAGAAAATATGTCAATATTGTCCTGCAGAAAATGTTTCCACAAAACAATGCTTGTCACAGAAAGCATAAAAGTATTCTGTCACAGGGATATTAGATTTGTATAATAAAGGCAACAATTTTTATGGTTTTGCTATTTTCCACTGAAAAGTTAAAATGTGATCAGTGATATTTAAAAAAAAAAAAAAAAAAAAAAAAAAATGAAATGTCAACCTTTCTGTTGGTATGGCAATTTCTTATGTTTTATTTTTATTTTTATTTTTTGTATCTTTTTATTTAAAAACATATTTTATTATTTAAAAATGTGTCGTTTATTATATCTTGTTATTTAAAAACATATTTTAAATTACCTCGGATATACTCTGGATAATATATATTTCGGTATAAAACATTTTAGAGTCAAATTCAAACTCATTTATAAATGAGGCATCTTCTAATTTCCTAATAATAATTTTTTTAACTTTACAGAGTTAGACATTCTTTTTTTTTTTTTTTTGACAAGGACCACAAATATGAAATCTGTTCTTCGAGTATCCTTCGTTATTTTAAGAAATAAGCAGGAGAGAATTGAAAATTGAAGTTGTAGGGCATTTTTCCAAATTAAAATGAAAATAATGAAATTATTACCTAACTGTATGTTAGAAATATATGTATAGGGTGTTATATATCGCCCTAAATTAACTGAAAAATCCAATAGTGAAAGTTATAAGCATTAAAAAAAGTATGTAATAGATTTTTTTTTTTAAACTATTATCAAAAAAGTCATCATCAAATAGTGAAAAAAAATTTAAAAGTTGAGTTGTATACTAAATCTGTAGCACAAAGTGGTCTAGATATAACGAATTTTCTTCTTTTCTGAAAAAATAAGTTACTGATTTTTAACATATTTTATTTTATCTTATTATCTTAGGTTCAAAATTAGGTTCAAAATTCATACTTAATGATAAACTTAACATCAAAGATAGCATCGCCCACATAGAAAGCGCCATTGATAACCTCCCTCCTCATAAAAGAAACACTATTCGAAACACTGCTGTTAAATCAATTAAATCCCTTTCTAATATAAGTCCCGATCTCGCCGATATAAACTGCCTTAAAACCTTAAAGAAAAATCGTAACCTAACTTACCTAATGACTGATAAAACCAACACAATCACCATTCTGGATCGCACCCAATATAATATCATGATGTTAGAAGCTATTGAGAAATTAAAAGCCGAAAAAATTACCCACTCCCCTCTTAAAAAACTTACATTAAAAACTAAAACACTCATAAAATCTGGTAGTTGGCCCAATAACAAACCCCCCCCCCCCTTTATCTTAACCATGCCCCCATAATACCTCGTATGTTTGGCAAATATAAAGACCATAAAAATCCCCCATCCCTCAGACCAATTTTAATAAATCCGAAGGCCCAGCCTATAGCTTAGAATTATATATGAAAGATATTTACCGCTCAATTCTTCCTCCTTCACCTAAAAAATAATAATATAATTCCTAATGCTCAAAAAACCAAAATGAAATTTACCACCTCTATTCCATTCTGTAATGCGGCCGCAATAAAATCAAAAACGAAGCAACAAAACTAAATATTAATATCCCAATCAAACCAAATAAAAATATATTCCAACACCTCCGAAATGAAAAAGATTCTATTCCTCCTAAAGACACCTCCGGAATTTATAAAATAGATTTTAATTTTGAATATCAAACTCAGGCTAGCTATATAGGTATGACCAAGAGGAAAATTGGGGAACGCGAAAAAGAACATCTTTCCGACCTTAAACATAATAAATTTTCTACCGCTCTATCTACCGCCCATAACAATAATCCGATTAACCTTAACACCATTAAAACTCAAAAAATAGCCCATTACAACAATCATAAATATGCCCTGAAACGCGAAGCTATTGAGATTCTAACAACTCCTTCCTCCATTAACGAACGCGAACACAGTATTATACCAGAAGAATGGCAACAGATCCTGACTACCACGAACTGAAGTGAAGAGGAAACGTCCGCTGGGGAGTTTTATTTACAATGAAGACCGGCAATTCCAATGTTTCGTCACTTGCAACGCTGAAGATGGCTGTGACAACAGCTGAAATATATTCGTTGCCTTTTTAAGGATTAATTTTAAGGTACAAAATTTTTTTAAATAGTAATTGTAATCCTTTTGTCTTATTATAAATAGTTGAGTTTTTATATATTCAGCTAGCCAAATAGTAGTATAATTTTATTTTCAGCCAAACCAAAAATTCGGCAGTATGGCCGAAAAGACTGAATATCCGATACATTCCTAATAAACATATGTTTTGTACATAAAGTAAGGTTTACAGAAATATGAATTATGTGAATTCGCTTAAGTAAATACACAGGCTTTTTTTATTTTTTATTTGAAAATTTATGTATATTTTCTCTAAATTCAGATTTTAATGATGGTATAGTTACAAATAGGAAACTTTAGGCATTAAAAAATTTAAATTTGTATTTTAATATGAATAATTATTCATCATATACTGTTGAATTCTTTTTGTCTTGAATATATGCTGAAAATGTTTAGAAAAATTGGTTTGTGGAACTTATCAGAGAATATTCTCCTATTCAAAATTATTAATTATAAAGCGAATATCACAAAATAAAGTCTTTATCTTCTAGTTATGCATGTCAAATGAATTAATTACCAATGAATTTTATAATTTAAGTCATGAACATGAAAAAAAAATTATGTAATTTAACAAAAAAAGAATATCCTCAATTATTCTCAAAATCTGGAACTTCGGAGAATATTCTCCTTTTACATCTCTAATTTATGCTAACTTAAAAATAATGTGTTTAAGGTCTTTTTTAAATTGCATTATGTTTTATTACTTGATATTTACTATATTTTCAAATTACACTGCTCAGCATGAAAATTGCCCCCAACACTATTTTTGCAAATTCTTATGCAAAATGACCTCCTGATTCCGAATATGATGCCCATTTTGCCCTATCACCCACCACTTTTTAGGGACGGCCCCCTATTTTTATCACTTTTCGGTGATTTTATGATTATAAATTTGATTTTTAGAAGGGAGGGGGGATTATTTTAACTGTTAAATATATTCTGAGGGGCTACAGAGTTGGAAAATTCTAAAACACGAACATTTGCGGCAAGGGGAAAATTTAAGGGGAGGGGGGATTTACCACTGAAATTATGTGTTATATTTCTTAAATCTATTATTAATGTTATTTATTAAACATTATCTTTTTTTGTTTTTAGGTGTTAAATTAATTATTTTTCATTCTCCAAATCAAATTCATGGTCATAAAATTACTGAACAGCGATAAAAATTGAGGGATGGGGTGGTGTCCCTAGAAAACGACAGGTGACAGGTGGGAGTCATATTCAGATTCAGGAGGTCATTTTAAATAAAAATCAGCAAAAATAGTATCAGAGCTTGAAAAAAAATTTTTTTCAGCACAGTGTTATTCAATATATTTTTAAATAACCCCTGTTTGGTAGACAAAAGAATTTCCATTTTAATATAAACTAAAAGGCCTTACTTTGAGGCTTCTTGGAAAACTTTTCATTGCGGGGCCACACTGAAAACTTTTTCAAGAAGCTTCAAAGTAAACCTTTTAGTTAATCTATATTAAAATAAAATTAAGAAGTTTCAAATTAGAATTTTAAGTATTTTAAAAGAATTTACATTTGTTCACTTTTTCAGGGGAAAAAAAGGAATAATTCATTAAAATATAATCATTACTATTTGCTATCTTACTTTTTTTTTTTTTTTTTTCCCCTGCTTCATCAACTGTTTTTAAGAAGTTAGATAAACTTATTCTCAAAACTGTCGAAAGATCTTGCCATCAATTTTATGTGGAATATTCTCTTGTTTGTCAGGATCGGTTAGGGTTGACTGATTTATTTTTCTTACTGGTCAAGTTGACTAAATTCTTTTCCTTTGAGTTGGGTTCAGTTTGACTGATTTAATTTTCTTTTGAGTTGAGTGGGTTAGGTTGACTGAATTTTTTTCCTACAAATCGGGTTTAGTTTTCAACGAGTCGGATTGATTTGAAAACAACATTTAAAAATTTTTTATCATAAGAAGAAGAAATTTGTTTGTTATAATTCTTATAAACATACTATATATTCCCATGATCAGTGGCGGCTCGTGGAAATTTTCACAGGTGGGGCCCGATCCATCGTATGATGTGTAATTTAACTTTAATACTATTCATTATTCAAACATGAAAACAAACATTATTAAAATGGGATGTAAAATGAAATTTCGGATTTTTTATTTATTTATTTACTTATTTATTTATTTTTTTATGATGGCGAATTTCAACACTATGGAAAACATTGCATAAAATTATCTCAAAAATAGTTTTATAAATACAATTGAAAAATTCTGCGATGTTCTGATCAATGGAATATCAAAATTTAAATATCTGGAAGCTAGTAGACGGAAATTTCCAAGTTTGATACCAGATCGCTTTCGTCGACATATACATTTGGAGTTTACTATGGTTTTCTCCAAAACTCAAATAAAAAGGGATATGTAACACTTAGTAACACTTTCTACAGAGAGTACACCACTCAGGTCTAGGACCCCCTTTTAATCAACTGGCTTTAACCCTAACACTACACACTATTAAAATTTAAATTCAAATGTCTCAGAGTGTAATATTATTTAGCTTACGCTACTAAATCTTTTAATTATAGAATTCCAAGTGTTATATTCATGTTTCTTATCTATTTGAATTTAGAAAGTCATGATTAATGTAATGTGGATACATATTAAAAAAAAAAAAAAAAAAAACATGTTTCTCACTTAATTTTAGATAATTTAAATTAACTTTCAATAAATAAAGAAATAAAACGGGCTACCATCTTAAAAAAAAAAAAAAAAAAAAAAAAGAAAGAAAGAAAGAAAAGAAAGAAAAGAAAGAAAAAATAAAGAAAAAAAAAAAAGAAAAAAGAAACATATTGCATATATTTCTGTTAAATTGCATTTAAAAGAAAAATCCTTTAATAATAATAATAAATCACAATTTTATGCAGCTATTTAATCCATTTATCCATGTAAATCCCTTAATTATTTATTTAAAAATTTTACAATTTATTTACATAAAAGTTTTAATACACTATTCTGAAAGAAAAAAAAAATATGTGTGGCACTCGGGGACTGCCGCGGTAAAGCTATTGCATAGCATTTTTTATCAACTTATGCAATTATAATTATTTATTTATTTTATTTTTTACCCTTCCGCTCCCTCCCCCCTTTCCCGCCCCTCCCAATAATTTTAAAAATTCAAAAATATCCGCAATCAATTTGTATGTATCGAAAACCTCGATGTACCAAATTTGAATGATCTAACTCTATTTTCTCTGCCCCCCCCCACGGCCCTTCTAACAACTTTACACTTTCAAAAGTATCCCCATTCGATTTGCAGGCATCTAAAACCTATCTGTACCAATTTTCAATGGCCTAACTGTATTTCTATTTTTTTTTTGCCCATAGCCCCCCCTTATCGCCCCTCCTAATAATTTTACAAATTCGAAAATATCCGCAATGGATTTGTAAGTATCGAAAACCTCTATATACCAATTTTGAACGATCTAACTGTATTTTTATTTTTTTGCCCCCCCCCCTTCTCGCCCCTCCTAATAACTTTACACTTTCGAAAATATCCCCATTCGACTTGCAGGCCTCTTAAACCCATCTGTACCAATTTTGAACGGCCTAACTGTATTTCTATTTGTTTTTGCCCCATAGCCCCCCTTACCGCCCCACCCCCCCTACCCGCCCCTCCTAATAATTTTACAAATTCAAAATCATCCGCAATCGATTTGTAAGTATCGAAAACCTCTATGTACCAATTTTGAACGATCTGACACTATTTTAATTTTTTGCCCCCCTCTCCCCTCCCCCCTTCTCGCCCCTCCTAATAACTTTACACTTTCGAAAATATCCCCATTCGAATGCAGGCCTCTTAAACCTATCTGTACCAATTTTGAACGGCCTAACTGTATTTCCCCAGCAAAACCTCAGATGACGGCCAGCATGAGGCCAAGTGCTGGTTGCCAGCAGTAGCTGCAGCTGGGCCGTCAGTGGCAAAAGTTAACGGTGCCGTAGGGAATATGTTACGCTGGCCGTCAGTAGGCCATATTCAATCGATCCACTGTTGGCAGCCTGCAGTAAGTTAAAAATAAGTTAGTGGGCCAGTGAATGGATCGCTGCTGGCAGCTAGCAGTATGATGAAAATAGGTAATGGGCCACTGTTGGTAACCGACATTAGGTTGGAAATTGTTAGTGGGCCAGTGTTGGGCTACCTGGTGGCAAACATAATTTTTCTATGTTATTGCTAGCAGTCTGCAGTGGGCCAGCTGTGGCAAACATAAAAAATTACATTACTGCCGGCAGTCTTCATTGGTCATATTTTCCCATTAAAGGCCTGCTTCACTCACCGTCGCCGGAAGCCGAAGCCAATGTTATTCTATGGAAAATTTTCTTTACAAATAACTTATTAACTAATATATATTTTTAAATTCTGTTTTCAGATTCTGAAAATTCCCAACTGTTAAATTGACTGACCTTTTTAAAAAAATATATATATATTTTTTATATATTTTATTTTGAAGCTGCAAAATACGAATTTTCAATATGTGAAATTTTTCATTTTGCAAATTCAAAATAATATATTAAAAATTAAAAAAATACATTTTTTAAAAAAGGTCCGTCAATTTAACAGTTGGGAATTTTCTGAATGTGAAAGCAGAATTTAAAAATATGTATTAGTTAATAAGTTATTTGTAAAGAAAATTTCCCATAGAATAACATTGCCTCGGACTTCCGGAGACAGTAAGTGAAGAGGGTCGTTAATAGGCCAGCAGTGATTTAGTTATAGCTAATATATTTATTTTATTGGTGATACCTTTAATTTTATTAGTGCTTTTTTCTTTTTTTTTTTGTTTGTTTCTTTTTTTTTTTTTTCCTCTCTCTTTTTTCTGATGAAGTAGCAGCCAGTTTTTTCTATGCATCCAATATTTAATTTGATTTTGTACATATTCATTTTTAAATACTATTTACAAGTATTTGATTCATACACTATGGTTGTAAATTCAGGATTTCTAGTGCAGCATATAGGAAATATTCAGTTGATCCATTTTCCTTATGATAAAAGTTTAATTTTTTGTTTTCAGTGCAAATATTTCTCTATATTACATTTTTTGGAATAAAGGAGATTTTTTTTTTTTTTTTTTTTTTTAAGTGTTTAAATTTCAATATGTTTAACTTTGTTACACTATTTGATATAAATAAATGTAACTTTACATGTGAAAATTATAGAATATTGAAACAAAAATTGTTATAAAGAGAGCATTGTAAAAAACACCATAAACTAAAAATAAATAAATAAATAATAAAAAATTGCAGCATTTGTTTCCGGTTGAAATAGCACAAAGACCCTTCATTAGGCGAAACAAAGTGGGCACGAGTGCAGCAAAAGTAATTTGCTGCAATCGTGCTTTTTGTTAAACTCACAAAGGGATGTGTTACTATTTCAACCTAAAAGAACTGATGCATTTTTTTTTTTTTTTTTTTTTTTTTTTTTTTGGGGGGGGGGGGGCAGTGATTATGTTTATTTACAAATTTTTCTATTTATTACTACAGTACAAAATCTGAAATCCGGAATCGCCCGGACCATGGCCTTTCCGGATTTCGGACTTTTCCAGATTTTAGGCCACTTTCTGATTTACGGCAATAAAAAAACGGACATTTTCATTACGAACACCCTTTTAGTTAATAACTAGCTTACGCCGCCCGAGGGTGCAATTTCTTAAGAAATTGGAGTATACTCTCAAGTAACATGTACAATACTTTGAATAAAGACCATAAAATTTTGCAAACAAAACGCAGGCAGCAGCGCTTGCGCTTTGTTTGCCGCACTCGTGCTTACTTCGTTTGCCTGATGAAGGATCATGTTTTCTTTCCATCCGAAACGATTGTTGCGAGCTCTTACATTTTATGGTGTTTACTTTTATTACTTTTAAACACCAATTCTGTGGTGCTTTTTTATTATAACTCTTAAGTATCCAGAAAATCTTGAATATTTTTCTTTTCCCCTACGTTAAATGGTACCCAATTGATAATTTTTTTCCCTTTTTTTTAAAACAGCAGGCAGATGATCAAGTCAGAAAAATTCCAGGAATATACTGACATATATGCAGTACAGACACACAAACACACAGACCACAATCCGGAATCGCCCGGACCATGGCCTTTCCGGATTTCGGACTTTTCCAGATTTTAGGCCACTTTCTGATTTACGGCAATAAAAAAACGGACATTTCCATTACGAACACCCTTTTAGTTAATAACTAGCTTACGCCGCCCGAGGGTGCGATTTCTTAAGAAATTGGAGTATACTCTCAAGTAACATGTACAATACTTTGAATAAACACCATAAAATTTTGCAAACAAAACGCAGGCAGCAGCGCTTGCGCTTTGTTTGCCGCACTCGTGCCTACTTCGTTTGCCTGATGAAGGATCATGTTTTCTTTCCATCCGAAATGATTGTTGCGAGCTCTTACATTTTATGGTGTTTACTTTTATTACTTTTAAACACCAATTCTGTGGTGCTTTTTTATTATAACTCTTAAGTATCCAGAAAATCTTGAATATTTTTCTTTTCCCCTACGTTAAATGGTACCCAATTGATAATTTTTTTCCCTTTTTTTTAAAACAGCAGGCAGATGATCAAGTCAGAAAAATTCCAGAAATATACTGACATATATGCAGTACAGACACACAAACACACAGACCACTTGCCAAAAACCACTTTTTTGACTCAGGAGACCTTAAAATATGTAAATTAGGTGAAAACTCGATGTCGAAATTTTTGATCGAATACAATGCTTCCATTATCTACAGTACTCTGATTATGGTTCCTAATACTACTATTACTACTAATAATAATAACTAGTAGGCTACGCCCACTTTGCTGGTCACTATGTTTAAATGAATTTTCAAAATAATTGGACCAGTATTTATGTTTTACATCACGTTATTAAAAGAAAAAAAAAAGAGAAAACTAAAATTATTTTATTGAAATTGCTCTAAACCTCGCTTCGGGTACCCTCTACCTACGGCAACTCTTTTTCCATCCGCATAGTAGTGTGAGCACCAGAGCACAGACAGACAAATAGATACTTCTCTTTATTTATATAGATTAGTTGACACAAATCCTGGCATAATTTCAGATAGAAATTGTTATTTTATTGAAGGATTTGTACTTTAAATAATGTAATCTATACGCTGTTAATAAATAAATATCCTCCTTTATAGTTCCTTAAAAAATAGAGGTCCCATATTCCCGCTCTTCGATGTAATTTCTAGTCGATTTTATCCTTTTATTACTTCCGGTGTGAAACTTTTTTTCTTTTACACACTTAACATTGCGAGTACTTTTCGTTTTCATCCCATGCTAAATCTATGGATTTTTAGCTCCCCCCCCCCCCCCTCTATTTATACATTTAAAGTACGAGAGATTCCAAAATAGAGGTCACTTCATGAATCTTTATACTATTCATGCAATGATGACATATATTACACCGACAAGCTTTTAGCTGTATACTTACAATAATTTTCATTTAAAAATAATTGATGAATTGACTTTTCTTCTCTTTTATTTTGTGAACACTGTTGCTCGTCATCTTGATAAACAAATTTCCTTCTTGCCCAATAGACCAACAAAAATAACGCTGATGCGACAACTATCAGTTACATTTTGTTGTTTTTAAGTACAGCTGGTTTTCTGATTTAATGAGTAGTCAGAGATATAAGTGTGGGAGTGTGTGAAGGATTTCTTCTGCATGCAAAAATTCAAGAAAAATAATTTCACTTGTTAATATAATGTATAATTTTACTTCAAATATATTTTTGAGTGTATTTATTTACATTTTTCAACAAAATATGAAATTGCTTAGACTTCTGTCCATCTATCCGCTAATTTCCTTCTTTAAAAATGTTTTTAGAATCCCATAAAACTCATATATGTCATTACAGAATTTCCAGATTTATTGTAGGAAGCTTGTCACAAAAATTTGTAGAAGTAGCACAAATGGTTTGAGTATAAAAATTCATAAAATAATTTTGATACATTACAGTCTAAGAGAAGTTTTTTATCAGCACACTCAAAAATTTTTGTACAACGTTAATAATATAGATCAACATAGGTTTTAAAGATGCAATAAAAAAAAAATTTCCAATCAAAAATAACAAAATAAATATTTGCGATTCATTTATTAGCGATGCACAAAAACATTCTTATCCTTTACGGGAAATTGATAAGGGAACTATTTCAGTTTTGTAAAAGCGAAATTATTTTTCTTACTTGCATTCAAATAATAACTATTATTATTAAAAATAAAATAAAATAGTTTGTTATGGTTACCACTTTTTTTTTTTTTTTTTAATAATAGTTTATAGAAATTACATATTAAAATTATTATTTACTAGCAGGCTACGTCCGCTTCGCTGGTCACTATATTCCAATGAATTTTCGAAAGAATTTAATTAATATTTATTTTTTTACACCACGTTATAGAAAAAAACTTAAAAAAAAAAACTGAAATTGCTTCAAACCTTGCTTTGGGTACCCGCTGTCTATGGCAGCTCTTTTCCTGCCCGCACTGCCTCAGGTCTAGGTTTCCCATGCCTGCAGAAAGATCTTTCCCGGGCACTTCAATCTGGATATTTATCGACGACAGGGGGATCTGCTACAATTTTAAAGATGACTGTATCTCAGCATCTATTAAATATTTTAGTTTTGAACCATGTATTTAGTTTTGCCCATGCTATTTACACTATATTACGATTTGATTCCGACCAATGTAATAAAATAAAATAAAATAAAAAGTAGATTAATCAATAAATAAATAAATAAATATATATATATATATATAAACAAATAAATTTTAATCCTTTTTACTATTTATATACAACCATTTTTCCCGATAAATACTGGAAATAAAAAAAAAATAATAATGAATATATTTTTTTTCTTTTAAAGGAAATAATTAATGAAAAATAGGAAGTTGTTCTACTATAATACGTTTTTGAATTTAGAACTAATTTTACTTAATTTTTTCTACTGCATTACGATTTTATTTTCAATAAATATAACAAATTAAGAAAAAAAAAAAAAAAAAAAATTCGCCTTCAAATGAATGTATTAAATAAAAATAAGTTGTGTAATAACCGTTGCTAAGATATGCAGACGATTGAAGCAAAAGAATAAATCTATGAAAAATAAAACAAAGAAGCCAATATTTAAAATCGGAAAAACATTAATTGAAAAAATTCAAATTTGAAATTCGAAAACATCTCGATGAGGTGAACACTTGCAGGGTCCCAGGTACCTATATGCCAAAATCTAAAATGTTTAATTTTTTCTACTGTATGTGTATAACTATTTGATTTCAATAAATATAATAAAAATAATTTCTTCCTCAAATGAATTTAAATAAATAAATAGTTTAATAGCCTATGCTAAGATAAACCGTTGCTAAGACTTTTGAAACGAAAGAAATTTCTGAAAAATGAAACATTGAAGCCAATATTTAAAATCGAAAAAACATTAATTTAAAAAATTCAAATTCGAAATTTGAAAAAATCTCGATGAGGTGCGCACTTGCACGGTCCCAGGTACCTATACGCCAAATTTGGAGGCTCTGCGATTAGTAGTGTGAGCACCAGAGCGCAGATAGATACACACACAGACGCACAGACACTTCTCTTTATTTATATAGATTAAATTTATAAGGCAGGTGATTTGATATTCATTTCAAAGAAGCATAATATATTAAATTTCGAAAAAAAAATCAATTTTTTACCAATATCCAAGAAATTTTTTAAGTATTTTACTTTCTTATATGTATATATATCAGTGGCGTATTCTCTGGGTATGCTAAGCATGCGCCGCATACCTGCTAAAAACTATCTAAACTTCAAACATATTTTGATTAAAAAAAAAAAAATAAAGAAAAATAATAATAATTCAACAGCTGATTTTATTAATCACTCGCTTTCATCCATCCATTAGCCATCATTTAATTTTCCAAAACTATTCTGAAAGAAAATGTCTTCTGTTGCATAGATAATATTCATTGAAAAATAGCCGTTTCCTGACCGGTTACTCCGTAAGGCATGCTACTTTTCTAAAGCATACCCTTCGATAGGGAATTTTTGTTGTGTGAGGAAATATTCATTGCGTTAATTTTCCCGCACAAGGGGATTTCTGCTGTTTAAAGGATCGAAGTCATGCTATCCGTCGACAGCATGTCCTGGAGTTTTCTCGTACTGCTAAAGTATTAGGGATTTTCATTTTCTTATCTTCTGCAGAAGTGTTCGCGTAGTCAGTGAGAACTAGTTTTTCCATTTTGTCCATCTACTCAGAGACAAGAATGACTGAATAGATTGACGATGTTGCCAGTTAAAAAATATTATTGATAAAATAAAATTTAATGCCTTATTTTACAATGATGTAATTTAAAATAAAGAAAGAAAGAAAGAAAATAAAGAAAAAACTGAATTTATTTATAAATGATGACTCAACTATAAAATAAAATTTGAAAAAAATTCTGAAAAAATATCTCTGCTATTTTACGCAACAGGAAAATTACTGCTGTTTTTTGATACTTTTCTTAAATAACTCATACCAAACGAAAACTTCCGAAAGAAATAAAATTATGATCAAAATTTTATTTATTAGGTTATCTCTATGTATGAATAAAGAGAATTGTCTGTCTCTCCCTGTGTGTCTGCGTGCACTATGGGCAGAGATTAACAAATAAAAATTTAGATACCATAATTTTTATATAGTATTTTATTTATTTATTTTTAACAGGTAAAACGAATATCAACGATTCGTCAAGTGAGAAACTGCAATATTATAAAAATAGTGGTGTTAAAATTTCTTTTTGTAAGAACTTGGCTCTGATGCTCAAGCCTTTGATTACAGAGCTACAACATGTGGCAGAGGTGTAGCTTGGATATTGGTAAATGAACACCTCATCGAGATTTTTTTTTTTTTTTTTCTGAATGAGAATATTTACCCTCCCCCTCCCCCTCCGAATTTTTCCATTTCATTTTCTTAAATTTTATTCAAATTGCCTGATTTTTATTTTCAGTCATCCCCATTCCTTAGCAATGGTTACTAGCTTATTATGGTTACTACATAGCAACACTTTCTCTATCAGGCGATGCCTTTTAAAAAGCGAAGCTATCGACAAATTTTTATTTTAATTGAACAAAATAAGATATTTTATTTCAACAGCTGTCTCTTCAAAACATTTTTTTATTTGGAAACATAAAAATTTCTTTGAAAGGGAAATGTTTATTCTTTTTATTTATTTATTTATTTTCACTTTTGGAATCAAATGTCAATATAATAAAAATAATTAAACTTATTACGTTTTAAACTTTATTAAAATGTGCAACAATTAAGTTCATGTATAAGAACTATTTGTGGTCCGAGTTACAGCGTAATCACAAGCAGTGGGAACCTGGATCTGACACTGTAAGGAAGTTACTACTATATTTTGCGTGAGTTTGATGAAATTATACATATGTATAAAGTGATATATAAAAAATTAGTGATTCAATTTCCTTGAGAATTCAGTTTTATATAGTAACCAGTGACGCATGCAAAACCTACTAGTCCTTCAATAAATTATAATAAGTGGGATTTAAATATATGCTGTCAAGATAAATTCGTAAAATTTGAGTATAAAATTACATTTATGGTTTGGAGAAATCGGAAATTTACGTACTTAAATTATAAGAAATGATAACGAATTTAGGAGTAGTGCTCTTTCCACAGTTGCTTTAGAGCATGCCCAGATTCCAATATCACGCTACGCCACTGATATATATATGAAGAAAAATTTCGACTTCCGGTTTTCGATGTATTTCCATGTTTTCAGATTCCTGAACACGATTTGACCATTTTTAGAAAGTTTCTTTCTGTGAGTGTGCATAAAAAAATTTGTAGACGCTGTATCTCACAAACCAATGGATGAAATTAACCAAACTTGATGTGGTCAGACCATGATTAAAATCGTTCCCGATTACATTTGTGGATCATTCACTCAACACATAGCTCTATATTTCTACTTCTTCGTAATTTTCAGTATGACGCAGCGTAGGAAGAAATTTTATATAAATGTACTAATGATATTATTATATATTTTTTTTTAAATGAATTAAAAAATAAATATTTAAGTAACTAACAACCAAGCAGGATTTATTTTTTTTTCTGTATAAGTTGAGAAATCGCTCGCCCTTCCCCGTGATGGAGTAAATTTTCAATGCTGGTATTTTTCAAAAGAACTCATCAGTACCTTTTAAGTAAATAACTGAATAAAATTTGTGGTAAATTAAAACAAAGTTATAAATTATAAAAAAAAAAAAAAAAAAAAAAAAAAAAAAGCATTTTTTAAGATGTTGGCACAAAATTGATTTTTTTTTTTTAATTGAGAAACACTTTTCTAAGATGAAAATCGTTTGCATGCATTCGGGAAAATAATCTTAACAAATTATCTGCACTGCGCAAATTTGCATAATAAAAAATATAGAAGAAAGTTTTGTGGTACTACAACATACTAGTTTTTGTCAAAAATTAAAAAAAAAAAACAATAAATTTTCCTTAAAATATCACAGATATATAATTCAACCTTTCGTTTTACAAATACTGGCGAATTCTTTTCAAGGATACTCATATTGGAAATTTACTTTATCTTGTATATTTCTCCCTCAGGGGTGGGGAAGCAACGTATGTACATTTACAAAAAAAAAAAAAAAAAAGTAGAAGTAAACTTTTTGGATTTCTATCACTTAAAAAAATTTTTGAGCTCACACCGAGGGACAGACAGACAATTTCTGAAATTAAGTTCATCAAAACAACCCAAAACGTGCAAAATCTGTCAAAAACCGGATGCCGAAAATTTCCCGAACCTAATACTTTCTTCTTAAATACACTGAAGGAAGAAAAAATAAAAATAAAACATTAACTATATAAGTATTTATAATTATTCTAATAACATTCTCCCGTCCATATAATATAAATATATAAATTAAGATCAATGATTTTTATTTTATGAAATTTATTAAATTAATAATAAAAATAACAAATGTAAATTGAACGTTAACGACTATCATAACTTACTTAAAACGGATCAACTGAATATTCGCTTTCTAGAAATCCTTTTATTATAATAATGACTATAGATTTAAACACCTTTAAAAAATGGTATTTACAAAATAATAGAAAATCAAATTAATAATTGAATTACTTACTCATATAATATATTATTTTTTCGTGATTCAACATCTTTCAGTCTAGAATCTACATTCGCTGACTACAACAACGAACAAACTTCGTATGAAATGGAAGAAGGCGAGCGAATTTCAAATCAACAGAAAATAAATCACAGCGCCCTCTAGGCATACAAATTGGTTATGGCCTAATAATTTGTGGCCACAACATGAAAAATATTATGTTGACCTTGTGGTGATAGCTTGCATAAGGCCAACTGTGTTTATGCCACTCCTGGACAACCGACCATTTTTCTTTAGGCCTCCAATACTGCTGGCAGCCATAAACGGCCCACTGGTGGAGTTATGTGGGGCAACCGGCAACTGATGGCAAGTGCAGGATGCCGGCTGTAGGCCATAATGAGTCCATCAATATAAGTTTTGCTGGGTCTATTTGTTTTTGCCCCATAGCCCCCCTTACCGCCCTACCCCTACCCGCCCCTCCTAATAATATTACAAATTCAAAATCATCCGCAATCGATTTGTAAGTATCAAAAACCTCTATGTGCCAGTTTTGAACGATCTGACACTATTTTTATTTTTTTGCCCCCCTCCCCTCCCCCCTTCTCGCCCCTCCTAATAACTTTACACAATCGAAAATATCCCCATTCGACTTGCAGGCCTCTTAAACCTATCTGTACCAATTTTGAACGGCCTAACTGTATTTCTATTTGTTTTTGCCCCATAGCCCCCCCCTTACCGCCCAACCCCCATACACGCCCCTCCTAATAATTTTACAAATTCAAAATCATCCGCAATCGATTTGTAAGTATCGAAAACCTCTATGTACCAATTTTGAACGATCTGACACTATTTTATTTTTTTGCCCCCCTCCCCTACCCCCTTCTTACCCCTCCTAATAACTTTACACAATCGAAAATATCCCCATTCGACTTGCAGGCCTCTTTAACCTATCTGTACCAATTTTGAATGGCCTAACTGTATTTCTATTTGTTTTTGCCCCATAGCCCCTCCCCCCTACACGCCCTTCCTATGCGGATGATTTTACAAATTCAAAATCATCCGCAATCGATTTGTAAGTATCGAAAACCTCTATGTACCAATTTTGAACGATCTGACACTATTTTTATTTTTTTGCCCCCCTCCCCTACCCCCTTCTCGCCCCTCGTAATAACTTTACACAATCGAAAATATCCCCATTCGACTTGCAGGCCTCTTAAACCTATCTGTACCAATTTTTAACGGCCTAACTGTATTTCTATTTGTTTTTGCCCCATAGCCCTCCTTACCGCCCCACCCCCCTACTAGCCCCTCCTAATAATTTCACAAATTCAAAAATATCCGCAATCGATTAGTAAGTATCGAAAACCTCTATGTACCAATTTTGAACAATCTGACACTATTTTTATTTTTTTGCCCCCCCCCCACCCTCCCCTCCCCCTTCTTGCCCCTCCTAATAACTTTACGCAATCGAAAATATCCCCATTCGACTTGCAGGCCTTTAAAACCTATCTGTACCAATTTTGAACAGCCTAACTGTATTTCTATTTGTTTTTGCTCCATAGTCCCCCCCCCTTGCTGCCCGACCTGGGGGCTGAATTTCTAAAATTCAAGAAACTGGTTTTTAGATAGTTGCATTAGCTATATTTTAAAGCAAAAATTTCACGTTTATCTATTTTTTTTGTTTGAGATATATAGGATTATGCGAAATCATGTTTTGCCCCTCCCCCCCCCCCCCCCCCCTTGGGGACCGAATTTCAAAAATTCCAGAAACTGATTTTTAGACATTTCTATTAGCTATATTTTAAAGCAAAAATTTTATGGGTATCTGTTTTTTTGTTTGAGAAATGAAGGATTTTGTGAAATTACATTTTGAAGTGCCGAAGTCTGCCGAACTAACTGTCTGCCGAACTGTGTTAGGTTTTTTTTCGTTATGGAATTTCTTGATTCGGTCACTGCGCTCAAAGCCTGCGATAGAAGCTATGCAATAGCTTAAAAATCGCATATTATTTTTATCCCCCCCCCTCATTTAAATTCAAAACACTTTAGTTAAAGAGGTCTTAAATTCTTATACAAGCTTTTATCTCAAAGGCTAGTCTAGAAAATATTTTTGACTATTACCAGCTTTCTTTTTTTAAACACTAAACTTTTAAACTGTCATATATAACTCTAAAAAATTCACCGAAAAATCAATGAGGGAAAAAAAAAAAAGAAAAGAAAACATAATGCAGAAGTCGCCAAATATTACCCATGGTTAACAGACAGTTTATTCCCCTATAGTTTTGTTCCAAAGGGCCAGGACTCTGCTGGCCCAACGACGAGAAAATTACAGCGTGCTTAAACTGATAAAGCAATTAGTCGCCAAATATGTCAACCCGATCTTCTAGTAGAATAAACTGTACAAATAAGCACGCCAATTTCGGGTCGGCTGAAAACGGCCTTATTCTCTTAGATAAGGAAGGGGAGTCATTAGTGATCTATGACAGCTGAAAAAATAAATTGACAAATAAATGATAATGAAAGAAGAGAAAGAAAAAATTAGATAGACGTAGTTATTTTGTATGTATGTTTTTGAATAGTTATAAAAAACAAAATTATTATTATTATTATTATTATTACTATTTTAATCGAGAAAGAATTTAGGTGAGGCCGTGCCCACTGGCCCTTAATGTAGAACCGCCACTGCCCATGATTAAATATATGCATTATTACATACAACCCAAATTATTACATACAACAATACAGTGGCGCACCCAGAATTTCTTTCTGGAGGGGGCTGAAGAATATTTGGGTCCTGTAGTACTGTAAATAGGTTTAAGGGTATATACGCACACATACATATAGTAAAGAATCTGCTTTAAGTATTTCTTTTGAAATAAGTAAACGAATGAATGAAATTGAATTTAAGTTGAATAGTGCAATCAAGGAATTTATATCAGTATATAACCTGGTAAGTTACAGTAGTTCGGTCAGTTGTGGTTGGTACTGAGCTTGTAAACATAAAGTTGTCTGTTCATCTATGATTAAAAAATATATATATCGTGTACAATATGACAAGCTAGTGAACACAAAATGCGTCCGAAATAAAATGCCCCCCCCCCCCCCCCATATTTGTATTGCAAATAAAATTTGATCAAATTTAATACTCTTTTGCGTTGCTTCACATGCATATGCAGTAATACTTAAATAATTAAGAAATTATTATAATTATAGCCAAATAAAAGTTACAGTTGTGATATGTAGGAATTATAACAGAATTTCAGTGTAAATTTTTACGTGGCGATTTTTATTTAATTATCTGGAGTATTGGGGTGATGCTTCTAGGTTTGGTTAACAGAAACAAGTCGGGCGTGTAGTCTTCGTGGGTGTTAGTCAACACAGCAAGCAGGGGGCAGAAAGAACCTCTTAATATCCTAAAACATTAATTCTATTCTAATATAGAATATATTACTTAGAATTTTAATTTGTTCAGTTAGCAAATATTTCAAGCGTTACCTTTCTGAGTTCATTACAGGATATTGTATTCCAGTATAATATTTATATATATTATGAAATTTCAATTTTTATAACAGGAAAAAATTGCATTATCTAAAAATGGAGCTTAGATCTCAGGGACATCAGAGGCAAATATGAAAACTGTGCATGGACCCTACTATATGTTCTACTTACCATGATTAAAAAAAATAATAATAATAAGTGACCCCCATCCTCAGAAGCATCTGTAAAATATCTTAACATATTATTATCGGGGTATTTTCCTATTTTGAACAGTAAATTACGCCTTTTGGCATTCCTCTAAATCGTTATATTTTTAGAGAAATAATTTTGCGTATGTGAGATTAAATTTGAGATTAAAGTTTTATATTCAGCAATTGATGTGAAATTTCACTAGCATGTATATGTGCTAGTGGCATATAAAGAGTTTAATGAATATGCAAATTTCATTTTTAATTTAAAATAATGTTTTAGAGGAACGACTCAAGAGCAGGGCTAATTTTTATTTTATATCAAACGAGAATTTTCATTTGCCGATGCGAATGTGTTAATTTTGCCCAAGGACAAAACAAACTTTCACAAAGATGCTATAAATATTCAGGAATTAAAATATCAAATTGTATGAGCCTGGTATCCCATTTTTCTGACAAATACATCCCTGCTTACTTCCACATCAGATTGCTTCTTCTGCCTGACTTTTTAGATACTCCCTCGATTTCATGATAACAGTATATGCTTTAGGGCCTTAGAAGCAGATTCCTAAAAATAGCAATGGAATGTCTAGGGTATCTTTCGGATAAAAAACAAAAGAACTAGTTCATTGTTTTTGTGTTTGAATGTAAAAATTTCAAAATTTCCTAATATTTAATGTATAATTTATAAACTTTATTTTTGCTTGCAATATCAGTGTTTGAATAATATTTTTTTTCATGCGTATCTAAAGTTTTTTACCATGTCAGCTGGTTCTGGAGGGGGCTTGAGCCCCCTAAGCCCCCTCCATGGGTGCGCCACTGCAACAATATACATATTGGAGAAAGGCAATAAACAAAGAAAATCATATACAGTCGAACCTCATTAACATGAACACTGTTAATGTAAATTACTTTTAACATGAATTGTTCCCACAATCCCTGTCAAAATAAAGATTAGTTTAGTTACATGAAGATTAGTTATTGATAGCATGAACTACTGATAACCAAAACAAATTTTTTATCACCCTTGAGATTCACGGTAATGAGGCTCGACTGCATATACATATACAGAATATGAGCTTTAAACAATAAACAACAAAAGCTAAACTTGGAGCATATTTTTGTACACTTGAAATACACAACACACATAATGATTAAAAATTATTATTAATCCATTTCAGATTTTTAAATTTTTAACCTAGTGTATCAGTAATTGCATTTTTAATTTCTTTAAATGATTTACCAACTCTATGTCAGTGAAAAATTTACTTTATTTAATTTTTAAAAGTTTTGCTTGAATTTAGATGAACTATTAAATTTCATTTAGATATCAGGTTGTCGAAAATCCCTATTGCAGGTTCTGCAGGGTTCCCACGGGCCTTGAAAGTCCTTAAGAAGTACTTGAATTTCATTTTCTTTTTCAAGGGCCCTTGAAAGTACTTGAATTTCGTGTAAAGTCCTCAAAAATCCTTGAATTTTCCGCTCTAGCAAACGCTCGATCAAGGCTAAACTATCTCCATCTTCACACGCCTTTGTCTAATATAATGCATTTTGTCGTAAAATTGTCATTTCATTATCTTGTTTTTGCATATAGTTTCAGCTTATTTGTCTTTTTCACCAATCTTGTACCTGTTTGGTAGACTAGTCATTAATTTTGAGCAGAAAGTGAAAGTGACCAGACCAGAACTCAAACCTAAGAACTTTCGAATAATTATAATGATCCCAATTCCAAATCCTAAACTAATCATTTTTTGACTTTTGTAAAAGTTAATTTGGTCAAACCATCGAAAATGTATTGGGAAAACAGGCAAAGAAAGTTGTTATTCTAATTATAAAATAATAATAATAATAATAATAAAAGTAGTTACTAAAGTTTTGTGCCTATGCCTAGTGTTCTGTCATTTACTAAAGTTTAGTGTATATGCCTAGCATTCTGTGATTTTCCCCCATAGTCCTTGAAAAATTTCAAATGGGCCTTAAAAATTACTTGAAAAGTCCTAGAATTTTTTTCCTTTTTAAGAGTGGGAACCCTGTTCTGGTCAGTTTTTGGGTCAATGAAAAAAAATGTTTTGGCGGGTTCAGGTTAATTTAAAATTTTTCTGTTGGGTTCAAGTCAAGTAAAACTCGACCCATGTAGGACTCTAATCTGAATTTATTGAATAGAGGAACGTTCCATAGAAATGCACACCCTACCCAAAATTAAGGGTTGAATGATGATTTGACTAGTTTTTAGTGTTTCGTACAAGTAAAGGTACTGGCTGTTACGAAACAGAAAGGCTATCTTTTTAATAGTAAAATTTTTTATGTATTTCTGTTAAGAACAAAAAACATATGGATTGTGTATATTTTTAAATGTGTAACACTTTATATTTTCTAAGATATTATAATTTTCTGTAATTCTTATAATTTTACACTCTTGCCATCGACATAGCTATCTAGAAATAATGCAGAATATCTTCATAAAATTCTCAATATTCTCCTTATATATATTCTTATGTACTGGGTGATCAAAAAATCATAGGACGGTAGTTCTATGCGGTTTTCACTGAAATATACAGAAAAGCATTGGATTTATATATGTATATATATATATAAGGAAAAAAACATTAGTTACATTTTCCACCAACATATTGTGCTGTATTCACAGTATCCTCTCACATTTTAAACAAATACTCCTGATGAAATAATGCCATAGTGCGAATACTGAAGCTTTTTTCAAGAGAATTTCTAGTGCGCAACATCTGACGCTCATTCTAATGAATGACGACCATCATATTGAGCATTTATAGTCCTAGTTATGTTGTTGAGTGTACTGCATCACTGTAAATAAGTAATTTTACAATGAAAGTGCCACCTGATAAAGGATACTTAAACTAGTTTGCTAATAAATCTTTTGTTGCTTAAAAAGAAACCCATGTCTTTCTGTGCATTTCAGTGTAAACAGTATAGTGCTACGGTCAATACTTTTTAAATAATACTTTTTCAATTTTTTCTGTGACTTTTGGATCGCCCAGTATATAATTATTCTAAAAATTAACATGTTATATATCATGCAAATTATACTGATATGATTACTTTTTGATGCAATAACTTTTGGGTTTTCTGCTACATATGTGCATATTTGATTTTTCTCAATACCTTTTCTTTTTAAACTGACATGCAGCCATGGGAACAGAATGAGGATTCATACTAATTAACTGATGCTCTACAACTTTCTAATTGACTATTTTTCTTTATCTTGCTTACAATTGGAGTTAGAATTCCGAATTTCTCTGTTTGCCATTTGGGGGCATTAGGGGAATTTTTAATATATTGAGCACTATCAGGCTATCTACTTTACTATAAATACATTCATCGTTCATGGCTGGAGAACACTCCTTTTACTATAAAAGTGGGTATTTTTTATCCCAATTTCAATCTTAAATTATTATAAAAATTAATTTTTTTGCTGACCTGTTAATGAAGGTTGAAAGAATGTGGCAAAATTTGAAACTAAATATCTTGGTCAATCTTGGGCACACAGAAGTGAAACATTTTGTGTTTCAATACTAAATTGAAAAAGTGGTGTACAATTAATATTTAAACTTGAAAATTTCTTTACACACCATAAAATTAAAGAAAACACAATCAGTTTCAAAAGGACAGGGCCTTTTTTCGTCAGATGCAAAAACCTTTGCTACTGCCTTAAAGGCAAAAACAAGACTGAAAGCAGGGCCAATACGAAAAAAGGGGAGGGGAGCAACAAAACCAACCAATAGGAAGCATCCTGCAAAACCAATCAGAGAGGAACACAACCAAAAAACAGGAAACGAGAAACAAATACAAAGAAATGGAGGGAAGGGATTTTTAAATAATTTAATTATATATTTTTATTTTATTTAAATACTTTAAATTTATTTTAAAATCATATTTTAAAAAGTGATTTTTATCTAAAATTTACATTAAAACTATTAAAACGATATTAAAATCACCTGTACAAGTGCTTTCAGCTGCTTACCGCATCATTCATCAGGTATGCTGAATGAACAGACGGTCGGGTGGTTTCACTGCTTGCGTCCTCTTTTGCTTCTCCTCTAGCATAGCGTGCCACCTTGCTTCAATTTCCACTAGTTACGTGTTACAAGAATCTTTATTCACCAGAATTTCGATAGCTTCACATTTTGTAACATAAAAATAGTTATTATAGTGGGCCAGTTTTGAAAAATTCTTAAAATCTATTTTTATTTTTTCTTTATGATTTACTTTACTTAAAGCTGTTGTTATTTTATTATATTTTGTGTCATTTTCATGTTCTTTTATACACGTTTTTATTTTTTGTTTTGTCATTTCAACATAACATTTGTTTTTTTCTTCATCATCTGTAAAATTTATTTTATATATTCCTGCAGCTTCGAAGAAGTGAATTTTATCTTTGTCATTTCTAATCCTTTGGAAGATATTATTATTAGGTGTTATTGGGATGTTTATGTTTAATTTAGCTGTTTCTGTGTTATTTTATTACTTGTACCTTTGTTATATGGAATTACGGGTGCATATTTTTGTTTTGGTTTTTGGGTGTTACTTATATCATTGAGTTTTTTAAATCTATTTTTATGAAGTTTATTTAAGTTCTTTTTGTATCCTGCATTTTGACATATTTTGCTAATATGTTGGAGTTCTTATTTTAATAAGGTTTTGCTGGAACATATTTTTATTGCACGATTTATGTAATATTGTATGGCTGTTGTTTTATATCTATTATATGGGGTTTTACATTTGGCATTTATAATTTCATTACTATTATTTTGTTTTTGGTAGACTGTAGTTTTAAAGGTTAGGTTAGGAGTTTTGATTATTGTCTCATCTAAGAAGTTTAATAAGTTTTCCTAGAGTTGTAAAATTCTTGAGAATAATCTTTTTGAGAATATTCTGCTCGAAGACAATAATCAAGAATTTTCTCATAAAAGTCATAATAATGGGTAATTTCCAAATGTGTGCTCTGTATAAAAAAATATCAATTTATGTGTAAGCCTAAGAATTTATGAAATTTTGCTTTTAATAAAATAATCAGATTAATTAAATAAATAATTAAATTTATTTAGTTATAGTATTAAAAAAAAATTCTCTTCTAATCTAAAAGATAAAATATTATAAAATATGAACATTAAATCTAGTGATAATTCAAGTAATAAAGTAACGAACCATTAAAGATTTTTTTATTATTATTATTTCATTAAAGGCATTTATTTTTACATGGGGACATTTAATGAAAAATATTTCTAATTATTTATGTTTTTGGTTTAAAATCTTTTACACTTACCTGTATGAGATAAAAATGGATTTATTCAACACTTACTTAAAGAATAAATATTTTTTGTTGATAGTGACACAGTTCAAAAAGAAATCATTCATCTATAGAATTAGGTGACAAATTGACACATATGCAGCTCACAACGTTAAATTACTACAAGCCAAAGAAAAAAACAGAAACAGTTTTAGTTAAAAGTTAAAACAAAATTATGTTGATGATAAAAAACTGGATGAGTTGTCTGTAATTAAAGAATGTTGCTTGAATAATCTTTCATTGTAAAATAAAGCTGACTAATAACCTTGATTCTAAATTTTGTGTAATAAGTAACCAATTATGAAATAAAACTTCATTTTTAAGCTGTTTGTTATTTTGAATTATAATTTGAATAGAACAAATATTATTATTTATTATAAAATGTTGTACAATTTAAATTTGCTAACATTTTAGCACAGTTTTATTTTTAAAGAGATGTGGTGATTCAGAGGGAGAGTTTTTTTTTTTTTTTTTCCCACGGAAATTAATTTTCATGCACACATGACCAAATTATTGATTAATTAAAAATAATCTGTATAATAGATAATAAACATATGCTTTATATGTAGAATAAGGATTACAGAAATATGAATTATGTAATTTAGATTTCTTAAGTAATTTCACAAGTCTTTTTTCGAAAATCTTTATATATGAGGAGAATATTCTCTTTTTCAAGTTTTAATGTTGGCTGTTGGCTTAGTTACAAATACAAACCTTTAGGCATTAAAAATTTAAATTTGTATTTTAATATGAATAATTTTTCATTATTTGCTACTAAATGCTGTTTTTTCATGGAATAAGTAATGTATGTTTAGAAAAATTACTTTGTGGAGCTTACTAAGAGCATATTCTCAGATTGAAAATTATGAATTGTAAAGAAAATACCATGAAATAAAATTTGAATAATTATGAATAAGTCTTGTAATTTAAGTCATAAACATTATGTATTTAAGAAAAAAAGAATATTCTTGATTATTTTCCGAATTTGGATCTTTGGAGAATATTCTCAGAATATTCACGTTCTCAGAGAATATTCTCCATAGAATATTCTCACCTTACATCTCTAAGTTTTCCTTTTCCAGTGTAATATCTGTTTCTATTTCATTTAGTTTATCAAGTATAGTTTTGAGAGAAAGGGTGTTGTCTATTACAGCAAATACTTCATCAACATACTTGTACTATAGTCCGTGTAAACTGAATTGGCCTGCCAAGGTCACTAGACCCTCGTCAAACTCCCTAGAAATGACCCATGTGATCCCGTTATCGCTCATTCTTTTCCTACCCCATTTGAGCAATTCTTTGACCAGGAGAATATTTCGTTCAGATACAATACAGTTTTCTGTCGATTTGCTCTTTGGATCCATTAGCATTTAGTTTTTCTCATCGTTTAGTTTCTATATCATTTACTATTGCTGGTAGTCCTGATACAAGGAAACAATCTAAGATGATTCGGTGTTGTAGAATTGATGAAATATAAAGGGAATAAATCAGTTCTATCACCAGGTCGAAGTAGAAAAGCTCTAAAATAAGTCTTTTTAAAGGCTAAAAAAACCTTCTAAGGGCTAAGAAAGCCCTTTTTAGGGCTAAGCCATATCCAAGGCTAAATAATAATAATAATTGATAAATAATACAAATTACGTTTTGAAAAAAAAAAAAAAAAATCTCTCTTCCCTAAAATAATTATTTTAGAGAAACGTCAATGGATCCTTTGGTTTTGCTGTCTAAGCTGGCAGATGGGCGAGATCAAGTTTGAATCCAAATTGCGGTAATTGGCCTAGCTATTTGGAGTTTACCATGGTTTTCTCCAAAATTTATACGAGTTTTAGCAAGGATTCCTAATAAATACTTCTCAAGAAAATCCAGGCTTTTGTAAAAACAATCGGGTTTAAACTTCACACAATCATCATCATTTATATTAGATTTTAATTTTCATATTCATGATATAGCTCTTAACTCTTGGTTTAAAAAAACTCACTTTTATTTTAAATTTCATATTCTTATAACCCAAAATGTACCTGGAGAATAAATCTGATAAATTAATTTGTCTATATTGTTTGCTATTAACAGTTAGTGTTTTAAGATTAGAATGACTGGATTGGTCATTTTTACTGCAAAGCTATTTTATATTAAGAATAAATAATTCTATAGCTAAAAAGTATTTAAGTATGATTATTAAGAAAACAAAAATTATTTTATGCTGCTCTATAAACGAATTGCTGATGATAGTCATATAGTTTTAGTTTAGGTATTAAATAAATCAAAGGTAATCCTAAAATTATATTAAAATTTCGCGGCCGCAGGCTTTTTTCAAACTTTAAAAGTGCAGTGAAGTGGCGGTGCAATAAGACCAAATTGTTCCTTATTTACTCAGAGAGTTTCGCAGAAAAACACGGAAAACTCTGAATGAATAGGACTACGAGTGCTTCTTGGCTTCGAACCCGGCACTTCCTGTCTACCAGCTTCGAGTGCAGAATCTTTTGATCATTGATACCACTTGGCATTGATAATCTATATTAATCGCAGGATTATTCTTTCTTGATTTTGTCTTGTTTTAACCTGATCCTGAAAACAATAACAATATTAGATAAATAACTGAAACTATAATTTTTTCTATATGTGATAATGATACAAGAAATTTAGGAACTATACATAGTCTAAGGATTAATATAGAACGGACTAATCTTTATAATTGAGGATGTGTTTAACTGCTACATTCTTTTTGCGTATATCAGGTAAAACTGAAAATATTTCTTGTTTTTAATCTTGAAACACTTATTCCTTATTTTTTACTTTTTATTGTTCTATTACATGAAGTAAAAATGAAAATATATCTATTATTCTTACATGTGATATATAATAATATGTGGTCTGGAAAATGTAGCTATCACAATGCAGTTTTGGTTATGAGATTAATTATATTCAAACTTTTTCTACATATCTTTCCTGTGTGGACACAGGTATAATATAAGTAACAAAATAAAGAAAGTTTTGCAATTTCTTTGTCCCTAAATTAGAAAATTTGAAAATTTTACTCATAAACAAATTAAAATAATTTTCAAAGTACATTAGAAAGTTAACTTTGTTAAGCTAATAAATATGAAAAATTCATAATTATATATTATTTTCTTTTTTAAATAATTCGAAGAAATTCACACAAGAGAAAACCTTATATTTATATATCTATTAAAATGCTAGTCTGCTCCCCATTTGCTTTTGCTTAAGATAACAGAGTTACGTAGGAAAAAAGAAGAGGGGAAGTTAGCGTCCCACAATACCATGGTAACAGGCGAGTAAAGAACCCTGAGAGGTGGCCTTGAGAGGTCTATTTTTCTTACACAGAGTATAGTATTTTATTTTTTTAGAGTTCTTTAGAATATTTTCGTTTTCAGTTAATCTTAATTTTAGTTCTGGTAATATTCTCTAAATTGGTGATCCCATCGGGACTCCTTTAGTTTGTTGATAGAATTTTTCATTAAATTTAAAATAGCTCTCATTCAATATTAAATTACTAGCAGAATTTAGGGTATTACTTATCTTATTATTTCCATATTTTTATTTTATTTTTATTATATTAATTGATGGGTATAGATTGATGACATTAAAACTAACTATAAGATCATTAGGTTCAAGTTTTATTTCTTTTATATCTTTTATAAAATCTTCAGTGGAATTTAGGGTAATTTTTGATGGGGGGGGGGGGGGAGGAATTTCTTGATAAATAGTTTTCATATACACTGTGTAAAAAAAGTAGAAGGACAATCGATTTTTGTAAATTATTTTCTGTATTTTTATCCTGGCTATTAGATTTTTATACAGATTTTGTTTAACAAAGTTTTCTTTAATTTCACATGAAAATGAAATCTCTACTACTAATGCTAATTAGTGGATTGTAGAAAAACTAGCATTTATGATTTCGAGAGTGTAAAAAAAGTAGAAGGACGCTTTCCAAAATTTGTTATTTGGTGGACTGGGCACGAGTAAAAAAAGTAAATATTGAATTTTCTTTAACTGTTTTTGTTAAGGAAAACGTATTGTGTTAAAAATTACATTGTTATTTTTTTTTATCAGACTGCCTAGAAGAATACATTAAAATTATTTCCAAAAGGGGCAAATTGTTGCATATAAAATTAATGGTAAAGGTGTTAGACAGATTGTTCGTATACAACATGTCAGCCCCAATACACTTTCTAACTTTATCAGAAAGCCAGATAGAAATAGGAAAAGAAAGAAGACTAGTAGGCCTGAAAAGTTAATGCCTTGCGATTAAAAAAAAAACTTGCTCATGAGCTTAAAAAGAGCAGTGGTAATATCGAAAAGGTCCCAAATCAAGCAGGACTTACTCATGTGTCAAGGCAACAGTTTAGAACTACATATCAAGATCCAAATAATTCATTTTCAAAAAGCGGAAGCATCATCGAAAGTGGTAAAAAAACACAGATTGATTACCGTGTTATGGACCTCAGATGGGACTTTTATAATATTTTCAGACAAGAAGAAGTTTAACTTAGACGATTTAGATGGTTACCAATAATATTGGAATTGTCTGAAGAATGTAGAAGAACTTTATTCAACTCAACAAATGAGGGGGAGGGGGATGATCTAGTAAGCAATTGGATATGGAAGAAGAACAAGTCTAGTCTTTTTCAGTGGTATGCAGAAACATACAGGCTATATTGAAGTGCTGAATTCGGAGCTTCTTCCTTATGGCTCTGATTTAGGAGGAGAAGAGTGGATGTTTCAACAAGATGAAGCCGCTATTCACATCACCATAGAGTTAAAAATTGGTTCGCTACAAATAATGTGCAGGTTTTACCTAAGTCAGATAAAAGCCCTAATCTTAACACAGTGGAAAACATCTGGCCAATGCTTACTCGTTAAATATATGCCAGTGGGAAAATGTTTAAATTCCTTACTGAGCTTCGAGTAGCTTTGAACAGCTCATAGGCTAATTTTTGACAATCAGGAATCCAACCTTTGTATGATTCACTACCAAATAGAATATTCAAATTCATAAAAGCCAATAGGAAGAGTATTCCTTACTAATATTGCTTGTATTTTATATTTTGTATTACTGTCCTTCTACTTTTTTTTACAGAGTTAAAAGAAGAAGAAATTATTTTTGTTGTCATTAATAATTTGTTTTTGAAAATCATGGTAATGATACTGATATTTTCTTGTTATAAATGATCTGCAAAATATTACATTTAAAAATAATTTCATTAAAAATAAAAGATATAATTTATTTCTAAAAATATCTAGTGTCCTTCTACTTTTTTTACACAGTGTATGTTTCTAAATTATAAGATGGTCTTTCTCTGTTGTTTACAATGGGTCTAAATTTAGGTGGGTCTTTATGATCTTTGAATTTTCCAAACATTCATGCTGTGTTGGGTGCATGGTTTGTTATTTTTCGTTTGCTATTATTGGGTCATTTTCCTTCATTTATAATTTTATTTATTTTTTTCTGGTAGTTTTTTATTTGGATCTTTTTTGAAAGGGACAACACCTATGTCCTCTATTGCATTTTCCATTTTTTCATTATATTCATCGTGATACATGTGTTATTACTCATAAGGCTGGAAAAATAGCAATTTTTACATGTTGGAGCATCACAGCAAATTTTCATTATGAGTATCTTTCAAAAGAGCTTGTCAATACCTTTAAAACGAATGGTTGAATCATCAATCTGAGATAACTTAAAGTTATATATATATATATATATATATATATATATATATACATATATATTTTCCATTTTTAACAAAAAAAAAATGGGGCTTATTTATTGATAAAGCTCTACTGAAACTGAACTTTTTAAAGTTCAGTTTCAGTAGGCCACCTTGTGATTTTACTCTTTCTAATGAGGCTAAAATTAAACCCAATAACCTAGTTATCTTGCCTTTTTATCCACCCTTATGTTTTAAACTAGCCAAAGTTATAAAACATTTTAACTTTCATGTTATTTTAAAACCTGTTAGTAAATTTCAATTCCCTTCAATTAAATTCCCTGTTTCTGAGCCTCATAAGTGGGGTATCTGTAATGTCCCTTGTAATAATTGCGATTTATCTTACATAGGTCAAACTGAAAGAAATCTCGAATGCTGTTTACGGGAACATTCTTGGTATGTTGTTGTGAAACATAGCTGGGAATCCGACTATAGCTTTAATTTTCACCAAGCCAAAATTATCTTTAATGTCAGATGCGTTTTTTTTTTTTTTTTTTTTTTGAAAATTTAGCTATCTTCCTTAATTGGAAAAAAATTGTTAAGGAAAAATCTGATTCCACTTTGCTGTCTACAGCTTGGAAAAATCTGTTTAATTCTATTAAATAACTTCCTTCATTTTGTAAAAAAAAACTAGTATGCTGTGGCCACCACATGACTTTCTTCTATATTTTCCTATATAAATTCACTCACTGCAAATAATTTATTAAAATTATTATTTATTAAAATTATCTTCCATAATGAATGCAGGCGATTTCTATTCTAAGAAGTAGTACAACACTAAATATCAAAAGAAAATCTATTTTATTCGCTATATGACATCTTAAAAAAAAAAAAAAAAAAATTGGGGTGGGTGGAGTAATTAAAAAAAAAAAAAAAAAAAAAAAAAAATGATCACTTTATTTTCAGTTATCGCAAATTACTCTCTCAACTATTCATTTTAAAGATATTGGTGAGTTCTTTTGAAAGATACCCATAATGAAAATTTGACCCCTTTGGGTGGCGACTCCCCCTCAGGGGGAAGCGATGCTTCTACATGTGCAAAAAATTTTTCCCAGTTGACTATCACTATTATAAATAATTCTTTTTAATTTCATAATAAATATTAATTCTATTTATGTACATTTATATGAAATTTTTTCCTATACCACCATGTTAAAAATTTAGAAAAAGCGGGATAGCAACACAACCTTTTGGACGATTTTCATCAAAAGTTGATAGGCTCTAATTTATGTCAAGGTGCAACTTCATATCAAATTTTATGAATTTCTGTGCAGTGGTTCCTGAGATACCGTTGCCACAAAATTTTGTCACACACACACAGATAGACGGACAGATAGACATTTTCTAAAAATTATCAAATTAAATCATGTTTTAGACCTCTCAAAATGTGTAAATCATCGAAAACCCGAGGTTGAAAATTTTTACAAATCCAATACTTTATTCTATTGGTTATAAAAGAAAGTAAAAATAAATAAATAAAAGTTAAAACTAAATAAGATTAAAGTATTTAAATAAAAATAAAATAAAAATATATAATTAAATTATTTAAAAATCCCTTCCCTCTATTTTTTGTGTTTTTTTTCTCTTGTTTGCTGTTTTTTGGTTGTGTTCCTCTCTGATTGGTTTTGTAGGATGCTTTCTATTGGTTGGTTATGTTACTTCTCTCCTTTTGGTTTTTGCCCTGTTTTCAGTCTTGCTTCCAATGCACATATTTTTGCGCCTGAAGAAGAAAGGCTGCTTTCTTTTGAAATCGGTAGTGCTTTCTTTAATTTATGGTGTGTGAAGAGGTTTTCAAGTTTAAATTTTGTATTGCATTTGTTAGAATGAGTGCCAACTTTTATTAGATATATCATATGACTATAGGGACTTGAGACTGTATAAAAACTAGTTTTTATAATTTTCAAAATTTTTTTTTTAATTAAACATGCTGTATTATAAATGCTTATAATTTTTAAAACATTTTCTGATTGGAAGTATATGTCTGTGACGAATGGCGTGGAGATAAAGTCCGTCTCACGACTTTGCTTTTCACCTTGTACATTTATTTCATTAATTAGTGATAAAATAATTGTTTAATTCAGCAATAGCAATTAGCTGTGATTAAATATAAGCTTTGTATATCATGTTTGAAATGTTCCTTTATTTTGGCTATTAGCTGTAAACATACCACATATTTCAGCAATCAGATTTAAAGAAAAAAAATAAATAAATAAATAAAACAGAAAATTTTCAATGAGTTAATCACACATTTAGAAAATAAGTTTTAATAAAAGTTTTTTAAAAAATTTCATTTAATTACGTTATTTAGACAAAATTTACTGTTAAGTGTTTTTTTTATGGTTCTGTCCCATATTGCATAACTTCTTCCCAGGATATCTTGAAAATGTATCGAGGAGAATATGTGTTTAAGAACAACATTTTCCCCCTATTTGGTGCTTCACTATTGTGTAATTTTGAAAGGTAAATCTATGTATTTGATGAATTATCATGAGTAAAGATTTCATAAAGTTGTATATGAAATTTATTTAAAATTAGTGTTAGTGAAAGGCAGATAATGTAGGAATTTCACTCTGAATATTAAAATCAATAAAAGTTACCACAGGAAGTTAATGACAGTAAATTTTTAGGTTTTATAGGGAATTTTTCCTGGTTTACCTAAAAATATTCTGGAAGACATTTACAGAAATGTTAGTGAGAATTTTTTCCCCTTTATCAGTGCTGCCAACTCACCCGTTTTTCACGGGAGACTCCCGTTTTTTAACCCTATCTCACGTTTTTACGTTTTAATGTGTATTTCTCCCGTTTTTCTAATATTTTCGAAAAATCGAACTAAAAACGCTAATTTTTGACAATTCGTAGGTGCCATCTTTTCAGATTTACGAAGGCCTTCCAATTCACAATCTTTCTGCATCCACAACATAAATGTCGATATTAATTTAAAACTTACTTTATGAGATTATAGAATCTCTAAAGAAACAGAATCCTTCAATATTTCTCGCTTACATAATTATTTTTAACTCCCCCTCCCCTCCATATTTTCTTATCTCCAACTAGTGATTGGTGATCAAATGCTTTTTTGAACTCTTTTGTTTCTCATTCTTTCTCCATCTACAAGCCACAACAAAAATGTCAATATTCATTTTAAACTTGCTTTGTTAGATTCTAGAGCCTATAATAAAGAAGTAGAAAGTTTAACAGTTTACACTCATGTAATTATCGTTTGACTCCCCCCCCCCCCAAAAAAAAAAAAAAATCCCTTTCTCCAATTAGCTTTCTCCTTCTACAGCAAAAGAATCAAACATTTTCCTCCTGGTTTTAAAAAATGTAGGGTACTGCTAGTTAAAAAAAAAAAAAAAAACTTTTTAGATTCTTGAGGGTGATTTGAATTTTTAAGGACACATTTGATATTTAAAATCCAAACACTTAATTTAAAAATTTAGTTATAAATATGCATACAAAAAGAAAAAAGTCTGTTTTTAAACTTTTCTGTACTTTCATTTGTTGTTAATGTGCTGATTGTCACACGCAATAGTTTTATTTATATTTACAGCATTTATCTTGCAGCATTTAGGTTATTTTCTACAAATGCAATAATGGGGGAGGGGGGGGGGATAGATTGGGGCAAAGTGTTTCTTTTTTTTTTCTTCTAAACAAAGATCAGGCGAGGTGCAGCACCCTCCTTAAATTATCTGGGGAAAACTCTGGATCAATGTTCATAAAAACATTGATCCAGTTGTTTTATTAGATTTTAGAATCAACTGAAGTGATATAGAGGTTCAAAATTCTTTACATATGTAGTTATTTTTAGACTTTTGTTAATGAACTTGTTAACTATTTGTTTTTTCCCAATAAGTTTAAAACATAAATTATCAAACAAAAGTTATATTAGGTCTTTTCAGTTAAAAAAGTATCATGTATTGAATAAAATAATTTTGTTTTGTTTTTCTCCAATAAACCGTAAATCTCCCTTTTTTTTCCCTTGAAATTATGTAAAATCTCCCTTTTTCTCCCTTGAAATTATGTAAAATCTCCTGTTTTTTTTCAGACCAAGGTTGGCAGCTCTGCCTTTATTTAGAAATGACAAACAATTGTTGGGTGCTTTTAATATTAGACAACATTTATTTGAAAATTAGCATAGACTAATGCGATTCTCTTTATATTTTGGCTATTTTTATACAACATTTTTACTCTATCATATCATTACTTTTAAAACTCTTTTCAGACTTTTTATTATCAAATTATAAAAAAATTTTAATGTTTTATAAGCATGTTGAGTTTTAAAATTTTGTTTATAACCTAGTGATTGGACCACTGTCAGAATTGCAAATAGCATATGTTTGTCGAGAAACTCTCAAAGGATTGGCATACCTTCATTCTATGGGAAAGATGCACAGAGATATCAAAGGTGCAAATATTTTACTCACAGAAAATGGTGATGTGAAACTGGGTATGTTTTTATTTTTATTTAAAATTTCTTTTATCTGACTTTCTCAAATTAAGCTATAATGATATTAAATGCTTAAACATAACTTTCCGTTAAAAAAAAAAAAAAAAAAACTTTCCATATCAATATTGAGGAAATATTAATTATATAATTTTTATAATTATACAATTGTTTACAATTTTATAAAATACATTATTCAAGATTTTCTGGAAAATCTGTTGCTTAATTAATTGACTTTTAGGGAGAAAAAGATTCTATTAACAATGTAAATTATTTGTTCTAAAAGTTTAGTTAGCCTCACTTTTCTGATTTCAGAATATTTAAATGCTTGTGTAATGAATGAGATGAGTTTTCAATACTAAGCAGTTCTTCAGTGGATAAAACTCACATAGAAAATAAACTGTCATCTTTGAAACTATATCTAATTTTATTCTTAATTTTGCCCAAATACAGACTTACTCAAAATTAAAAATAAATAATTTTTATTTATTTGAGCATAAAATAAATAGTTTTATACATAATTTGGTTCTTATTTTTACTTCCTCCTTAAAGTAAAATTGGGCAATACAAAATGATACTGTATTAATGACAGTGTGTTAGTAGCAAAGTGTGGACACCTACACTTTGTAATTAATATTATTAATATTTTTCTTATTGTTTTACTCTAAGGTCAATAAAACACTTGCATTTTTTTTTATCATAGAGGATTTATTGTTAAAAATTATTAAGCTTTATTTAAAATTTTCACTTTCTTATTGTTATAATGGATCAACTTTTAAACGTTTTTAAGATCATATTTTATCATTTTGTATACTTTATACTAATAAATACGTTCTATATCTTGTTTTCAGCTGATTTTGGTGTTTCAGCTCAAATAACAGCGACTATCAGCAAACGAAAATCATTCATTGGGACTCCTTACTGGTACTTATATTTTAATAATGTAATTTCTTTATAAGTTAGAAGAATTACAAGCTTATATAAGAATTAAAGTGTTAGATAAAAGTTAATTTGCTAGTGTAAGAAAAAGTCGCAGAGTATTTTTTTGTGTATTTTTCTTAAAAACTCTCTTACAAAATTCCATTATTTATAATTATGTTTAAGTGAAAGAGTGTCAATGTACTTTAAATTCTTATGAGATTTATATATTTTTAGGAAAATTTGTGTCAAAGTTGACACATTTTTTGAAATTGTAGAAGAAAAAACATACTACTTTATTTTATTTAAATATTTTACTAAAATTATTAAGCTTATAACAATTTTTATTTAGGATGGCTCCTGAAGTAGCTGCTGTAGAAAGAAAAGGTGGATATAATCAACAGTGTGATATTTGGGCTGTTGGTGTTACTGCAATTGAACTTGCTGAATTACAGCCACCAATGTTTGATTTACATCCAATGCGAGCACTATTTTTAATGTCAAAGTCTGGGTTTAAACCACCTCAATTAAAAGATAAAAACAAATGGTAATATATACTGCACATTTGTAAGCTATTAAAGTGTTTGATTTTTCTAGAAATAATGTTAATTTTCCTATTGTTATATAATGTTTATAAATACTTTATTTATGTCCTATGAATGTGAATTAAGATTAGCTATAAAAAAAAAGCTCTTTCTGAAACATAACAATAATGATAATAATAATAATAATATTTCAAAGTTAATGATGTGTTTTGAGCAGATAACAGACTACATGTAGCACATTAATCCTATAGATGTACACCAATGATCAAAGTAAGTTATTACTGTATTTAACCCTTTAATTAGCAAATTATGAAAAGTTGTCTTGAAGGTATGCATATATATTGCCATCTAGTAACAACTAATCCAAATAAGACGATGTTTGTTGTCTGCTTGATTGACCACAACAATTACAAGTAACAGTAATTTGATATTGTAATAAGTACAAAACTTTGAATAAACACCATAAAATGCAAGAACTCTGAACAATTGTTTCAGTTTGAAAGAAGATATGACCCTTAGTCAAGCAAAAAAAGTAGGCATGAGTGCTGCAAACAAAGTGGCAGTGCACAAAAGGATGCCACTTTGTGCGTTGCCACTTTGTTTGCAGAACTCTTACCTACTTTGTTTGCCTGACAAAGAGTCGTGTCTTCTTTTGTCTCGAAACATTTGTTGTGAGTTCTTGCATTTTATGATGATTATTCAAAGTTTTGCACTTATTTACTTTTAAACTTCAGCTTTTATATAATTTGATATTGTAGGTATCCCATAAAAGCCAGTGAGAGCATATATTGCTTTTAAGCAGCTGTGTAAAATAAGGGTTAAGTAATTACCTGAATTAATTTTTAAAACATTTTAAAATTATATATATGAAACTATACAAAGCATTTTTAAACTTTAAATTAATTACAAAAACTTTTTACTCGCCTTATACATGGCCAGAATATTTGCTGCAGGGCACCCTGCTCTCATCGGTGGCAACTACTGTGTTGGAGTCTTTCTCAGTCCAAGTTCGATGTTAATGTGTTGCTTCCATCGGAAGGTGGCATCACATTTTATCTGGACCTGCTGCGTCAATGTTGTTACATGCCATTAGGGGCAGTAATCATCTCAATGGATTCCCAATACATAGCGTATTTATAATTCTTGTAAATAGCGAGTTTTTTTTACTCCATTAAAGTCAATTTTAGTTTCATCATTATTAAAAACTTTAGTAAGGGCTGGGGTGATTTTTCTAACGAAATAACGACTAGAAAACAAAAACAACATAAAAATTGGAAAAATCCCCACAGCTCTTACTAAAGTTTTTGATAATGATAAAATAAAAATTGACTTTGATGGAGTAAAAAAACTCACTAATTACGAGAATTATAAATATGCTATGTATTGGGAGTCCATTAAGATAATTACTGCCCCTAACCCATGCAGTGACAATGACGCAGTTGGTTCAGACAAAATGTGGCGCCACCTTCTGATGGAAACTACATGTTAGCATCGAGCTTGGACTGAGAAAGACTCCAACACAGTAGTTGCCACCGATGAGAGTAGAACACCCTGCAGAGAATATTCTGGCTATGTATAAGACGAGTAAAAGGTTTTTGTAATTAATTTAAAGTTTAATTTTTAAATTTTAATTCTGAAATGATTTTTTTTTTTTCCCTGAAAGTGACTCACATCTAAACTTAAACTATTCAAATTTTAAGAGTTTTTAATGAATATTTTTCATTGTAATTAATGCGATTTTGACAGTTAGCTTTTTCCAATACTATAGATTTAATTTATTGAAAAAAGTTATTAACTTTTTTTGAAATTTAAAGCAATCTTTTTCTATTTTTTAAGTTTAACCCTCTTTTATTTATTCATTATTTTACTTTTTATTTCTCTGTTGCTGTCTTATAAGTGTATAATTTAGATAAGTTCTTTTAACATAAGTTCTTAGTAAAAGAATTATTATTGTGATTTTGTAGAAAACTTCATTAGTTGACTGAGATAATGCTAATCTCATTTTATAGCAACATAAAATCTAATTTAATTTAAGTAAATATATTATTGGCTAAAAAATGTTTAGTTTAGCTACAATCATGTATTAGTATTCATTAACTGATTTTTTTTTTCTTTTTGTCTTTTCTTTCAGGACACCTGTTTTTCATCATTTTGTAAAAGTAGCTTTAACTAAAAATCCAAAGAAAAGACCAACAGCAGAAAGGTTATTGCAGGTTAGTTTAAAATATATTTTTCTAAGAGTTGATGAATTTTGTATTAGGTATCCAAAAATGTTTTTGTTGCTTAGAAATACAAAAGTGAAATTCAAACAGCAGTTGTCGGTAACCATTTTTGTGTGATGTCAGTTATTGACATTCCTGTCAACCATCAATTAGTGCAGAGTTGTGAGACATGTCAGGTTGTCTCAAAAGCAGTTTTGTAGGAACTACAATTCTGAAGTAAGTATGTTAGTATTAAAGGATGTTTTATATCAATGTTTACTTTATGAGCAAAAATTAGGCAGCAATGCTGCAAATGCTGCTCAAGGGATATACTTTGCAATTTGAGAGGCATCAGTGAATTAGTGCATGATATGAAAGTGGTTTAGCCAGTTTGCCTCCAAGACAAATGTCAAGCTGGATATTCATCCACTATCGATAAAGCCATACTAAAGGAGGATGTTGAGTGTGATCTACATTAAACATGCAAGGAACTTACACAATGATTTAGAATGCCAGAAAGAAAATATTTGATTGTATTTCTGTAACTTTGGAAAGCCTTAAAATCTCCATAAGTAGGATTATCAAATTTTAGCTAAGGAAATCAAACTCCAGTGGCTCACCATTTGCTCTTCATTGTTATTGTGGCACAAGAAGGCCCCATTTTCGGTTGAGATATTGATATGTGACAAGAAATATTTTTTTATACAGTAACAAATATATATATATATATATATATATATATATATATATATATATATCATCCACAGTTTCTATTGTATTCCCTCAAACAAAACATCCATTAACAAACGATACTGCTTTTTATTTGATAAACAAAAATAAAGTGCTGATATTTTGTACTTTAAATTACTGTAGCATAGCAAAAACATCATATCTGAGATGCACTGTTCCCCCCTTTCAAAGGATTGCAATTACACTCTGTCAAAAGCAGCTAGCACTAGTCAGCAACTGATCCATCTTCAAGATAAGATAACACCTGACATCATATGATAGCAGCAATAAAAAAGTTCATCAACACACTTGGTTGGAAAGTTTTATCTCATCCTCTTTTTTTTTCCTTTGGTCATTGTTTTTTCCAACTATCATCTGTTTTTAGCCATGGATAACCATTTGCACGAGGAAGAATTCTGAAACTGAGATGATGCCACATAGGTCATAGAATTGTTTTTTAGTACTAGAGACAAGAGCTTTTACAAACAGGGGATTTATAAGCATGTATCTCATTAGAAGCATGTAATTAAAGCTGAAAGAATTTTTTATTTTGCTGACTAAAATGCATTTGCATGAAATTACCAAATCATTATATCTCACTGTAAAATGCAATATGAAGTTTTTTGGGTGCCTGATATATGGTTAGGTATAGAATAAGCAAAAAAAAGAATGGTATGAATTAGTCTTGGCATTTTTCTTCTAATAGTTATCTGATTTGGTTTTGGGAATAGAATTTAGGTATTATATATATTATGCTTAGACATTATTTTAGTTTCTATTTAACTCATAATTTATAAATTAAAATATTATATGTTCATTAATAAGTTCAGAAAATTAATGTGATATATCTGTTAAAACATCTGTTGAAAAAAAGTCTCTTTGTCTTTGTTCAATTTTATATCCCAACATCTATCCTTTTGTAGCACCCATTTGTGACGGGAGAGCTTGGCAAATACTTGGCTCGGGAATTACTTGATAAATTTACAAATCCTCAGCACAATTATGCAGATTTGGATCCTGATGATGAAGGGGTATGTATGAAGAAATATATTTGGATTTCTTTTATTTTAAATTTTCATGTTTGGTGTATTTCATTTATTTGTTTTTAACTTATACTATTTTAATTTTAGTTTTGAAAATTAGATTTACTACTTGCTATGTGTGGATTTTCGTATTGATCTTTTAAATATGTACATCCTATTTAAATATATATTGTATTTAAAATTAACAGAATAGCAAAAAGTAAAGTTAATAATAATTACAGATTGTCTGAAATTATTTTGGATTTGCAGTTTGTTTTGTGGTTTACAGATGGATGATACTAAAAATATTACAGAAAAATATTTTCAATCAATCATACTTTTATTTATTATTTTTTCAAAGTGAATAATTTAAAGTTTAAAATGGGCATGCAGTGATAAAGTAATTAGGAACAATACTTCTAGTGCATCAACATCGGCTGATATATATTTTGATGCGTTAATTATTTTGTGCATCAAACCCATAAAGTATGGGTAGGAAGTTCAATCAGCACACATATCTCTGAGTGAAAGATCAGAACATCTGTAATTTGTTGTCATGTTCAGTTCAAGAAAGAAAAATCTGCATTCATAGATGCAGTTGTGACACTGTTCTTTTATACAGTCGACTCTCTGAAATCTGCAATAGTTGGGACCAAGGCTTTTGTGGATTACAGAATTTTGCAGATTATAGATCATTCTATTGTTTATATACATTTCTCTTTTTATTAGAGTATGAATTTGCAATGTTATTGTAAAAAATCAAAATATAAATTATATTCAATAAGTAATTTAATTATTCATAAAATATTTAAACTTGTAGAATATAAATTAATAAATAAAATTAATAATAAATAGAATAAGGAAAAATACAGATTCATCAGCAATTGAAGCATTGCTGTAACTGAATTTCTTGTTACGATGAATATTTGCTGTCTTTGCATTTGACTTCACTCGAAAGCGTTTTGGAAACCAATTTTAGTGGAATATGTATAGACAGTTACATAAAAAATGAATAAAAGTGGTTGTAATTAACTTGTCAACAAAATAATACCACAAAGATGAAACTTTTTTCTTCTTCCTGATTCACAGGTTGCCGTAGGTGGCACCACTTCTGGTCAATCAATAATCAAGGTTAGTTTGTTTTTGTTGCAACTGAGACTATTTCAAAAAATTTTGATTGTTTCGCGATTTAAGACATAAATATGGTTCTTATAATTAGCTAATTTTTCAAAGTTTTCTATTTTATTATTTTTATAGATCTTGGTTAGGGCGGTGGTTGTTTTATTAAATTTAATATTGTCTTTGTGTTATTATTTTATTCTATTTTTTATTTTTCTCTTGGTCATACCTATTATGTAATTACTTTCATTATTATCTTTAGTTATATTAATTTTATAGATCCCTACGGTTTCTAATGGGTTAGTATATCTTTATCACTTCGGATTCTTTGGAAAATATTTGTATTTGGTTCCTATCAAACCAGTGACACCAAAATCCAACCAGTGCTTTAAAATGACACTTCCAAAGGTTATAAAGGCACAACTTTTCTATAAAATGATCTCATCAGACAAATTTCATCATTTTTCATCGGACATATTATTATTCTCACATATTTTATTAATTACTTCACTAGCATATCTTTTCAACAAAATGTAACTTAATTGATCCATGTTAGAGAAATATTACATAGATAATTAAAAATAAAACTAAAGAAATTCTGTTAAATTTTTATAACATTTATTGCATATCTTCTTTTATCCTTGCAACAAAGTGATTTTTTTACTTCTAATAAAAGTTTTGTTTGGCAAAATAATCAAAATATCTTCAACAAATATGCATGTAATTCTAATCATTTACGTTTTCTGAGTGCAAATAAAAAACAAAAATTAGTTCAATTATATATATATATGTTTTTTAAAGTTTAGTTTTCAACAAAACCTAACAATTTTAGTTTATTGAGCAATTATCTCAATTGTTTGATAGAAAAAGGAACAGAAAAAAAAAAAAAAAACAGTAGATAAAAAAATTAAATGAGGGAATATTGAATGCTAAGAGGGCAATATGAGTGACTAACATGTGAAGGGAGTTGTCGAATAAAGTTGCACCCATTATGTAGTATAAAGTTATGATACATTCCCTCCATTCCTTCCAGTTTATACTACATCAAAACACATTGCAAATTTTGACTACTTTTAGAATTTCATTTTTTTTTTTTTTTTTTTTTTTTGAGGGGGGGGGGAGGGGAGAGGGGAGAAATACATTATGTAATTTTGGTGAGAAGTTGAAAATTCAGATTCAGCTACCCCAAATACTTAAACTAAGCCAATTTCCAGATCTACCATGTTTTTTTCCTGTTATGGTTTTCCCAATATGGTCTTTGCCTGGACTACTAATCTTTTCTTTATGTCACTCTTTCAGCATTTCAAGAAATTATCGTAGCTTATCAAACACTCTATATTTAGATTTTATTAAATAATTGACATTGATGGTCAATGTATGAAAACAATTTCACTTGAATCAGTTCTGTAATCTAATTTTTGACCAACTTTCAATTCATTTTATTTAAAGGACAAAAAAATTAAAAAAAATTTTTTTCCATGTATTTTTTTCCTTTGGGTTTTTATAGTTTAGTAAACAGCACAAAATGTTAATAGTTAAATTTATAATAAATAATTATAATATTAGGGATACAAATAAGTTTCTGCTGTTTTCTATCAAAAATTAGGAATTTATTGTGAAAGAATGGTATATTACATTTTACTCAAAGTATTGGCAATCGCTAGCCACTACTTTTTTCTATCTTTCTGGCAGCATTCAGATACCACATCAGAAGAACTCTTCATCTTTTGAGGCTATCCGTGAATCAACCCAATTTTTGTAATTTTCATATGATATAAAGCGCTGCTCAGACATATCATATGCCATTGACTGGAGCAAGTGATAATCAGAAGGGGCAATGTCTGATGAATACAGTGGGTAGCATAGGACTTCCTACTTAAGTGTTTCCAAATAGGTTTTGACCGACACCACAACATGTGGACTTGGCTTCAGTTCATATGGAACCTAATTTCCTTGTTTTTGAATCATTCGCAACAATTTTAAATGATGTGAAATTGCTTGTTGAGTCACTTCTAATATACATGCAAATTCTTTTTGTGTTTGGGATGAATCTTCCTCCAATAATACTTCCAATTCTGGGTCTTAATACATTTTTGGCCTTCCACTGCGTTCTTTGTCTTCCACGTCAAACTCACCATTTTAAAACTTTTTAAACCACTCACAACAACTTCCCTCGCATAAAGCAGCCTCACCATATGCTTCTACAAGCAATCAATGCACCTCAGCTGCAGATTTCTTCAAATTAACGAAGTAAATCAAAAGTTCCTGCAAATGACACTTATTCACACAAAACTTGACATTTTCGCATGGAAAAAATATGTGATGCTGATACGGAGTCACTAATACTTCAAGGTTATGTTGTTACTAGATGATGAAACTTACAATATTACATTTTACATCTGACAATTTCAACATAACCTTTTTGTTCTGTCATCATTTGCCAAACAACAGAAACTTATTTGTACTCTAATAAATAGCAATAAACCCAGTAGCTGAAACTGTGCAGCACAGCAGTGATTGCTAAAGATTATTTGAAACTCTACAGATAAATTTAACTTCTCAAAAAGATATGCCAGACTTAAAAATTCTAATATAATTTAAGTTATGTCTCTATATTACTGCACTTAGTGTATATTAATTTATTTTCTTTGCAGGTATAAATTTTATATATTTTATGAATTCTTAACCTTTTGAGAGGGGCTCTTATGAAATCCTATGGTGAAGCGTGACAGATGCTGTCACAGCCCCTTTCAAAAAGTTAATACTTCTTCTGATACCAGATTTGGTCCAGCATTCCAGAATTGCAGATACATTTTATTTTGCTTCATATAGATACAGAGAATTCTACTACTGGAGCAATGAATAATAAAATAATTGCACTGCTATTATGTTGGACTGAAAATAGCACACACAGAACTCTGAACTCATCCGTCGAACCTTGTTAACATGAATCTCAAGGGGGATAAAAAATGTGTTCATGTTAACAGTAGTTCATGCTATCAGTACCACAGAAACTAATCTTCCTTTTGACTGGGACTGTGGACACATTTCACGTTCGGCTGTATTCTGCTATTAAGCGTTTACTTAAGTTCACTTACATAGCTAATTCTCTTAACATTCTCCCTTTCTTTTTTTTTCTTAATCTATAGGATTCACTGTACCTCATTTTATAATAATCAAGGGATGTCATCATTGATTATTATTATACTTTTATGTTTATTTAGGTAGATTATTACAAGATAGTTTATTATAAAAGGTAAATATCGTGTTATAATTACTTTGTCACAGAGATTGAAAACAGATTGTCTTAAAAATCTGAAAAAGAAAAAAGAAATACATGATTAGTATATGTTTTAAAAATCAATTTAAAGGTCTTACATGTTACTTATGTAAAATGTTTTTTCCCTTAATATTTAATTCTGAATTTCCCTTTTTATTAGGTTTTGATGAATGTGCCACAGCGAATTCCATCTAAGCAATCTGGGAGAAGCAGGCAAAAAACACAATCAGAACTTAATTGTAAGTTTAATTTATATAAAATTAGTATTTATTATCAAAATTGTATTAATTTTTATCCCATTAAAATATTATTCAAAAATGTATGTTTTTACTCTATGAATATTAGTCAGATGTTCTATAAACATATTTTTATTAATTTTAGACCTATTCTTCTCTATAAAATAAAATGAGAAAACAGAAAATTCTTACATAAAAGAAAAGGCATATAAAATTTTATCATTTTTTAAACTTGATTAAAATAATAATAATAATTAATTATTAAAATACCATAACTGCTTATTTCAAAATTTAAAATATTGTGATTGTACTATCTATGATATATATTGTTGTGATATTAATATCTTAACAGATCGAAGACCCATCAACCAAGTTTCATTTCTTTGTGCAAGATTTGTTTCAATGTTAAGGAATATTTGCATGGTGACCTTTTTTTTATTATCTTTGTACCACTATTTTCACAACATAAAATTTATAATAGATCTATACAGGCAAAGTGCAGATTTACCTGCAAAAGTATATTATAAATTTTATGTTATGGAACTAGTAGTATAAAGATAATAAAAAAAGAAGTTGGCCATGGTAGCCCTGTATTTGTTAAACTTATTGGTGCACCTGTATTTTAGAAATCCTTGCTTAGCCACTTTGCACCTTATCTATGTTCATAATTTTGTCCATTAATGTGATATGTACACTGAGTAGCTGACTTTAATTTATGTTTGATGTATGCAGATGAAACTAATTTAGAGAATAGAAAAAGATAAAGTGGTCACCTAAGGAGTCAAGAACTAAAAGTAAAAAATCTAGAGTCATTTGCAAAAGTTTAAGACCAATTGCCAATTTTCAGTATTTTAACACATTGCATCATCTCATGTGCTGATTGCATCAGATACATTCTACTGCTATAAATAAAGGTGGCCAGCATGTTTATCACCAGTTGTTTATTGGATTTTGTCGTAGACTGTGCTGTTGTGTAATTACTGAAATGGGTAAAGAACCTTCACTTACTGTTACAAAAAGGTCGGAATTATTGACCCTGCATAAAATTGGATTTTCTGAACGTCAATTAAGTTCAAGGGTAAATGAGCAAGACAGCTGTGCATCAAGCTATTAGTAAATTTAAAATTTTGGAAAAAATTGTGGACCTTTAGAGAAGCAGTTGCCCTAGAAAAACTAGTGCATGTGATGATCATGTGATAAGAAGGATGGTCGTACAAGATCCAAGAACCTCCCTGCAATATGATTGGACATTCCCTGGCTGCAAAAGGCACCAACATCAGTTTGAGTACTATTTTAAGACATTTGGCCAAAGATTTTGGTTTATCATCCCATAAACCTGCAAGGAAACCTCGACTTCAAGTATGAAAAAGAAATGACTAACTTTCACCAGACAATATTGGAATTAGACTGTACAGCAGTGGAGTAGGGTCTTATTTTCAGATGAGTCAAGTATGCAGCAATTTTCCTCACGTGCTACAAGTGTTCGCCGCCCAAGGGAAAAAAGATATGATGAGAGATACACGATTCAAACTGAGAAACATCCTTCAAGCCAAATGATATGGGGGGAAATGTCTTGTCCACTACTGCTAGTCTGTATTTTGGGCCACCTAAAACCACTATGAACGGAAAACGGTACCTTAATTTATTACGTGAGAAGTTGAAGTATCACATATGTGTTCATAAACATTCAATATTCATGCATGATGGGCTCCGTGTCACAGAGCAAAGATTGTCCGGAAATAGGCACAGAAAAGTGCTTGACTGGCCAAGTAATAGCCCAGATTTGAATCCAATAGAGAATCTGTGGTGTATTGTGAAAAGTAAAGTCGCCAAAAAGCAACCATCTGCTGCTATGGCACTTGTTGAAGCAATAAAGCATGTCTGGTGCACAGACATTTCTAAAGCTTACTGCAAGTTTCTTATTTATAGCGTGCCTAAAAGGATTGCACAAGTTATTAAAAACAAAGGAGGTTCTACAAAATACTGAATTTAATTACAGTAAATAACCATGTACAGTCCATTTTGTTCTTTTATATGTAAAATATGTCTGTTATTTTTGCAGAATTCCATTAAATCTGATTTTTCCATCAGATTTAAACTTTTGTAAATGACTGTTTATACAGAATGTTTGTTATCATTCATTTCTTTAAGTCAGTCATTTTTTGAGATGCTGCATCCCAATAAATGACTGTCAGTTAATCAAAATATCTTGCCCAAGATTCTGTAACTGTTTTGAATAACAGTGTTTTGATATGTGAACCATGATAAGGACAATAATTACTATTGTACTCCCAAATTAGGACTAGACTGATTTTAAAATATTTAATAAATTCTTGATTTCTACATCAATTTTCAAAGATAAAAACAGGCTTACATTTTTAAAAGTTCTGTGAATTGTCTCTTTTATTTATTAAAATGATTTAGTAAGAATAGTTATACAATTATTTTTAATATTTGGACATTATTTTAATATTATTTTATGCCATTTTATTTGTCTGACATATGATTTAAGGGTTCCTTTTTGTCATTAAAAAATTGGAAGAAAAATTCAACTTTCTGCTTAAATAATACTCAAATGTTCCTTACATTGTAATTTGTTGTGCAGAAAATTAATTTGTCTGCTTACTTGCAATTAACATTTTGTGATTTTAATAATTTTTCAATAATGAACTATTAGCATTAGTCTGTAAAAATTTATTATGATGATTATGATGTATTATCTGTAAGCAAACATCATAAAATGCAAAAATATGCAACAGTTGTTTGAGGTCAAAATAAATAAGCAAGTTACTTCATCAGGTGAAAATAATTTGGACACAAGTGCAGCATGAAAGCAACAATACTGCTTTTAATGACTTATAAGCAATCAAAATATTTCAGCAGGGATAAAAATTATGAAAATTAAATCACTGGTCCACAAAATCAGAGATTTTAAGATTTTACTATTTTGTACACATTTTCAGAGGTCCGTTCACACATTCTATTAGATTTTTAAAAATACTTACAAATTTGTAAGACAAAATATATTTAAATGATAAATATGATAATTAAATATATTTGTAATTAATTTGAAAATATAAATAAAGTCTTATATAAATATCGAAAACATGTGTTTTAATAAATGGGTTAAATATCACATATTTACCATATACAAAGTACTGTATTTTTTATATTAAAAGTAAAAAGAAAAGTGTGAAAGAATCATAGACAATTTTAAAAAATAAATAAAATAAGCTGGAAAGCCTTACTAGTCTAGTGGCCACTATAATTTATATTTTGCTGGTCCGTTGAATGTTTTCATGGTCCTAGACCAATGGACCACTGTTAGTTTTGAGCTGTGTTTTAGTCTTGTGTATCATTCTTCTTTCTATTTTATTAATACTAAAAGTATTTTTCATTTCATCATCATTGGTGAATAATCACTTTCTTCAATAGCTGAAGTCTTCAGTAGCTAAGGTGTACTTACAATTTAAAGAGGTAGAAAAATTAGTTTCACTCCCATCTTAAAGTATCTCTTATTGCAGAATATTAAATTTTACTCTCATCTTACACTGAGAATAGATACTGCTGACTTTCTAGTCCCTTTTTTACTGGATTGTTCTTTCAATGCATTCCAATCTTGCTCCCATCATCTTTCTCTCTCTTAAGAAAATAATTACAAAACATTAGAAGAATGCCCACTTTCCCCTGTACGCTCTGATAATTATGAAATGTCTTGAATAATTAGTTAAAGGTGTCTTATGATAGAAATAAGCATGCTATATCAGAATTAAAACTTATTGTTTTAAGTCAATCATGAACTAAAATAATATTTAAAAGACACATACGAGAGGGAAATAGCAATAATCACTGCTTCTGGTTGTCTTATTTTAGTCAAAACTAATATATGCAATTTTTATTTCATTTTTATTATTTATTTGGAAGGTACTTCTTTTAATGTTGGTGCGATGAGTAATAAGATTTAATGATACTAAAATTTGATTTTCTAAAAATAAAAATTCAGGTTTTTTTTTTTTTTTTTTTTTTTGTTGTTTGCTTAAATATGACTACAATATTTCCATAAGTGTTATTAACCATAACTTGAATTTATATTGTATGTATTTTTTTTTTCTTCTGTATTGCTGTATATATTTTCTCTTTTCTAGTTGAAAGTGTTAGTTTTGACCTTCCATTAATGTCAGAACTATCAACTTCAAATGACAAGGTACGTTTTATTTTATAAGCTTTTTCATTATTAATACTTTTGTTATTGTTTAGGCTAATGCTGATTACATTTTTATAAATTCCTTCAGGGACCAGGCGGATATGATGTCTCTCAAGCTTGGGGCATATCTGAGGTTGCTTGTTTTATAAATACTTATTCTATTTTTATGCATACAATTTTAACCACTTGGGTACATTTTGCACCTTAGACATTCTGAAAATTGATTAGAAAACAGTGTATCTTCTTGAAACAGCAATAGATTTCAAAATTAAAAGATAATTATTGTCAAGTTTTTATTTAGATTCTTGACTGAGTCTAAAAACATACGTTTGATTCTTAATAGGTTAGCTGAATGTTTCTCTGTTTAAGGAGGCAGATTTATGAACATGTAATTTAAAATGTATGTTTAATTGGCAACTAAAGTATTTTATATTAAATATATAATGCTTTAAAAATTGCTGTTTATTATTTTTTTTAAATCATATTTTCCATAGTTTACTTATTGGAAGTAAATCATCATTAAAATCCCCATTAAAAGATTTTATCTGTTAATCATAACATCAGTATCCAAGGGGTTAACATATATATTTTTCTTAATTAATCATTTTTTAAAAATAGTTTTTCATTAACTATGAAACAAGGTTTATATGAATTACACCATTTTGTGAAATATTCAGAGAATTATCTGAGAAATTCTCATAGAACTCCTTAGGATTTAAAAATCATGTTAATTATATATTTCACCAAAAGTTCTGTCATGCAAGTAATTCAAGAGCCAGTAACAAATTGGAAAAAAGAAACAATAATAAAAACTTTATCATTTTACAAAAAATATTGCTTTGTATCTTCCAGTGTTTAATTACTGTGGTTGTTACATTATCTATGTTCATTTGTATGAGAAGTATAGATATAGCAAAATTAGAAGTATAGATATAGCAAAATTTTGAAATTTGACTTCTAAATTCTGTCAGAGAGTGAAAATCTAAGCAATTTTTTTAATTTTTCTAAAACTATCACTGTTACATATCTGATTTGGTTTTTAAGGCTAAATACAAAATGATACAGTTAAACAAAGAAATTTCATGACTATTATGTCCAAATTCAACTTATTAGTATAATGATAAAGCAAGATTACACTTCTCCTTTTTCACTTTATAATAATCATTTTAAAATATTGTACGCCTTTCTATTTGCAGAATGTCTTTTGTCATAAAATCAAATCTTAAAATAATTTTAAAGTATTTGTCCAGTTTTTATTTATTCTCTCTCATTCGCCTTTTATTTAAATGGGATAGTTTATTTTCAGATTTCATTCTTGTTTTCCCTCAAATTTTCATCATTATTAATTATTTAAATTTTGTTTCAATTTTTACCCACTGATATTATAAAGTTTTGCCTAGTATTGATAATTATTTCAATTAAATGAGATTAATTCTTACTAAGTCCTTTGAAAAATATTTCTTTTAAGATAATTATATCAATATGATATAATCAATATGATCTTTATAATCAATATGATTCTTCTTATCTTAAATGCATTTTTCTGTAATGATATAAGATGCGATAAGAGTTAATTCAATAAATTTTTAATCAGTCGTATAAATGACAGGGGATGCATATTGATTTATGTAAAATCAGAGCACAATCAAAACTTTTGAAGGAAATTATACTGAAATTAATTTTAAAATTAAAATCTTCATATATATATGCATATTTTAATGCAAAAATTTTTATGTGAAGCTTTTAAATTTTTTGAAGTGCATTTTATGAGGATTAAAACACAAAGGAAAGTATTTTAATTTAAGTTGGCTTTCTTAAACTATGTTCTGTGTTAAATAGTGATCTAAAATCTTTTGGCCTCAAACTATGCTGATTTGTTGCAGTCTACTGTAATCAAATTCTAATAGCTGTAAAATTATTTTTTAATTTAATTTCAATGTGTTTAATTATAATTTTTATATTGTTTAAGGAGCCATCGTCTGAGCCTGCTTATGACCTAGCAACAGCTTGGATGGAACAAGATATTGAATCTGAAGTAATATCAAAGTAAGTATCAATTTTTTTTAAAACTATTAATAAAATTTGCCTGTATATATTTGCATGCCCTACTTGTTAGTTCTGTGAAATTTTTAATTGTGTTGTTAAGTTTCCTGGTGTTAATTTATTTCATTTTAAATGAGTAAGAGAAATATGAAGTATTTTTTATTGGTAAAGATGTAGTTTTTGTTATTCATGCATGCGATGAAAATTATATGTAGCATTGTTTGTTAAGTACATATTTAGACAATTTTTTATTTTATATGTACATTATGCTCATAATGCATGTGCTGACTTGTCAATGCATTTGCTTTTATTTTGCGCAAAGTTTTATGATTTCTGTGGCACAAGATGTATCGTCTGTAAGGAACAATCAAAAGTGATATAAAATACAGTAATCTTTTCATTTATATTATTTTCAACAAGAATGATTTTTTAAATGATTTCTTCTGTTACTATATTATTTAAATTAATTTTTTATATCATAAAAACTGTTTCTTTTCTTTTTATTATGCATGAAAATTCTTACTTTTTTTATTATGAAAAAATTAACATTAAAGTATTGCATATTATTTTTCATATTTTAAAATCTTGTGTCATTTTACTTAATCTACATTTTATTTATTTTTAACCTCAAACATGTTTAGTACTAGTTTAAAGTTATGAGCTTTGTAGGAAGATCCGCTTAATTAGTTTTGTATCCATAGGAGTCTATTGGAAGTTGTAGATGAAGAACTATTACAAAGGTATGCTACTTACTGACCTTGTGTTTATTTCTCACTTTTATTTTGTTGCTTATGCTTGTTACAGTGAATGTAACATGCATGCTATACTATTTCGTTTATCTGAGCATCAGAATTTGTGTTAAGATTACCTTACATCTAATAAAATTTAAATGTGGCTGTTTTATATAGTTATTAGGCTGATTTGTACTTTATTAACTTTTACATTATATAGAAGATTTTGATAATTATTTGTACATCCCTTGTGTTGCAACTTTTTGATTTGGCTTTCAGAAAAGGAACATCTATTTATATATTCTAAAGTAAAAATAAAATAAAAATCATAATTATGTAAATATTAAAATTGTATGTACCAGAGTTCATTTAAAATATTTATGCAATATATGTAAATAAATAAATAAAGTTACATGTCCCTATGATAGTTTTTATTATTTAGTAACTGAGTGTTAAAGGAAATACCAGTTTAAAAAATATTACAGAAAATGAAATAAAATGTACCTAAGTATTACCAATCTAAGATCTGTTAAATCAGCTTAAATACACTATGTAATAAAAAAAAAAAAAAAAAGCAGTATTTCTTTCTAATGTTTCCTACATTTATATGAGTAATTTTATTAATAATTTCTTATAAAATTGATTTCTTTGATTGGTTAGTTTAATTCCTTTTTCTATATGCTATCCAGTTTCTTCTTACTCAAGATTATATGTATATATATAATATATATGTGTGTTAGTGCTTGTTTTTAATTGTTTTCTGAACATTACTATTTTGCACATTAAAGTAATTATTTGAACTTTTTAAAAAATATTTTAATAAATATTTTACATCAAAATCCATATAAATATTTAGACAATTGTAAAATTTTTTAGATTGTAAATATTACTGCTTTTTATTATCAGATGTAATTGACATTGTTCTAAAATTAAACTACAAGTCAGTAGAAAATACTGAAATTAATTGCAATTTTTGATAGCTGTAGGAAAATTGTGCATATTTGTTTATTATAAGTCTAGTTTATCAAAATATTCTGAGAATCATACTTTTCTGTGACCTAGTATGAATTCTGGCTTTTAAACTTGAAAATGGATGATTATTTATTTTTTGGATTTAATATCACGATGCTATTCCTCCCCCCACCCCAACCCCCATCCCTTATCCATCAGACCGCTGCTGACGGATATATCCAGTCACTGAGCTGTTGCTTTTTCTACAATACACTTATAATTCAAAATTACATAATTTTGAATTTTTAGCTTATTTTTCACGTTTGAAGGTTTTATATAAGAATCACAAGTATTATAATCATGTGCACATATACATTTTAAATCTCAAGTTGATATAAGTAATAGTTTAGTACAATGAAACAACTGTGCCGTGAAAACAAGGTTACAATTTTACTCTTTTCAAAGGTGGTCAGAGGGTTAAGTAATGCTCTCATTATAAAAGAGTTATAGGTTCAATTCTGCAAAATCACTAAAACATGTTTGAACACATTTCCTTTATATTTAGTCTAATATCGTACATTTTTTTTTTTTTTAAATCAGTATCACTGTTATTTTCATAAAAGAAGTAAAAAAAAAAAAGTTTCAAAATTAATTAATATATTTCTTATGTGTATTTCTTTTTATACTTAAATATATGTAATTTATAATTATTAATTGTTATTATTAACTTTAAATATTTAGTATTTAATATCGCTCTTTATTACCTTTGAATGTTTCAATGTAAATTTTATTTATAAGAATTTTAGAGAAAATAATTTTATACATAAAATTAAATGTTACTCATAGACTAATTGAATGTGTTTTAAATTACTTTATCACTTTGCATGCCATGTGCTGTGCAAAGTGTGTTCTTTTAAATGCTTGTTTTATTTAGCCTGTATAGAATGTTACGCTGCCTATAATTCTTAACACTGCACCCTGTGCTTGCTTACAGGGGGCATACCGAACGCTTAGCTGATTTGGATGATGATTTCAAGTATTGTCAGCAGTAAGCACTCAATTTCAGCCCTTTGTTTTATTCTTGATATTGCTTTATGCATGTTAATAATTATCATTTTTAATTTGTTTAGTATTAATTAAAGTCATTTAAATGTAAATTTTAATACATTTATTTAGCTAATAGGATAAATGTTTACTAAAGTTTTAATAAAATTTTTCATTTAGAGCTACTTTACCTGTTGGAGTAAATGGGCAGGATCAACCTAAAAGAGTAAGTAATTATTATTTATATTTTATTTTTATGTTTATATTTATTTTATTTTTATTTCTATGCAAGTACAGAATGGTTCAAAAAAAGTTCAGTTAAAATGAAGGGGATTTAAAAAAAAAAGTTTTATTTGTATTAGTTAAAAAAGAAACTAACCTTTAAAGGTACATTTTTATACATAAGGAAAAGCATTAAAAGCAACTGTCTAAACCACAGGTACATTTATAAGAGGTGAAAAGAATGGTTCTAAAATATATAAAAAATAAGATATTTTTATACTTACACGTAAATAGTAAAATTGGATTTCCCTGTTTGTATTTTTGTTTGTTTTAATTTTTCACCTGTAAATAAATATACTTTCTTTTATATCTGGAAAAAAAAAAAAAAATTATGTCATCTCTCAAAATACAATATGTATTATTATTTTCAACAAGTTAAAAATTGTCTGAGGTCCACCTGGACCCTAGGTCATAGTGATAAGGTTAGTAAGTGTACCAATTTTCATAGTGGTCAGTTGAATGACAAAGCTTTGTATTATGGACTCAAAATCCAGATAGATACAATGACAATTTTTCAACCAAATATAAATAAATTTATATATTGTAAAATAAACATAAACTAGTATGGTGTGACTATCACTAAACTTCTTTCTATATTCTCCTATACAAGTTCACAGGGTCAATTATCTTTATGTTTTTCACACTTCTGATGGAGGTAAGCATTTGTTGTAACCACATACAAGTACTCTGAAGCACTCACGTTGACATTGATTTATAAAATACTTTATTTTATCTGGATTAGAAATGTTAATTAAAAGATTTCCATGTTAAAAACAAAATGACAAGTAAACAACTTAAATTATTTCTATGACTGTTTTTTAAATAAAGATGAACTTTTCAAATTTTTAATGTACAAACAAATAAAATATAATAAATTAAAATGAAATTTTGCAATTGTTTATTGTAGATTGTTGTCTATGTATTGATCTATCACATGGATTATGAAAAACTCTTAATATTGAAAATATTCTTTTTTATTTTTAAATCTTTAGATTATAGCATGAAATGACTTTTTTTTTTTCTCCTTACTCTCTTTTGATATCCAACAGGATAATGTAATAATGATATTCATCAACAGATTTACTTTGTTACATTTAAGAACAATATAACTAAATTATTATAATTTTCTTCATATATTTTTTTAATTGTTTATGATTAGAATGAAATAACATTTTTTATATATAAAAATAATAATTTTTAGTACAATACAGTACAAAGCCAAAAATCCGGAATCGCCAGGACCGCGGTGATTTCAGAGTTTCAGATTTTCCAGACTTTTGGTCATGCCTAAAAAATAAAATGTTTTGGGTTAAGTTCTTGGATAATATGCAAATTCAAGTAAAAAATAATATATTACAATGTTTAAACATATTCTGTAATTTTTTTTTAATCAATTTAACAATAAATAAATTAAAATTAAATTAAAAATTAAACTTGAAAAACAAAAGATTTATTAAAATATTTGCATACAGAAATTAGCATAAGTTACAATAAAAGAAAAAGAAGTCATTTTTAAAACATTTGTGATTTTATTTTATTTATTTACTTATTTTATTTTATTTTTTAAGTATTTTAGATTTTTTTCAGTTGAAAGTTTGGGCATAATTGAAATAGAATATAGAATTTAGCTCTCAATAAGATAAATGTTTAAGAATTGTTACTATTATTATGATTTTTTTCCCTTCTTCTTTCAGATTTTGCAAATGCCGGTTTTGAAGATTAATAAGAAATAAAATACTTTTACGATTCTTTTTTTTAAAAAGTATATTTATATTTAAGGGAAAAAAAAAAAAACTGTTGATGATGATGATTAACGTGGCCGAAATTGTCTGGATTTTTGGCGATTCCGGATTTTTGGAGTTTGGATTTTCGATTCTGCACTGTATTTCTATTGCTAAATTGTTAATGCAAAGTTAAAAGTGTTTTTTATTGCTTTAATTGAATAATTTTATATAACATATACAACTCTATAGATTTTATTTTGTCCAGTTTTGCCTGTTTTTTTTTTTTAAATCAGTTTTGTTTAGTGTCTGATATTTCACAAAAAAATGGACCAAATAACAACCCTAAAATATGGTCATTTTGAGAAAGATTAATTGGAAAATTAACCCCAGAAACTAATACAGAATAAAGTGCTATGTGTAAAAATATAAAAAATCAGCCTTTTTTCCTTTTAAGATCAGATTTATCTAAGTTACTGAATATTTTTATTATAATGATGATCACTGTATATTTTTACTGTTTAATTTCTTCCCTCTGCTCAGATATAATTTTAAGAAACTCTCAAATTATATTGTCAATTTCCTTTCATAAAAACTATAAGAAGCATAAAATTTGAACATACAAAAATTATTTAAAACTTTAAAAACAAATTATGATGTTAAGGTAGAAAAAAAAAGTGTTTGTTAAAATACAAGACTAAAAAATCTCAGCTAAAAAAAAAAAAAACTATAGAGTGATTTAAAAAAAAGTAAAATATCTTCCAAAAGTAAAAATATAGACTGTTCAATGTTATAAAAACCTGGAACTTTATCATTAATTGTTTCAATCCTCTGCTACATTTTCAGAACAATTTTTTTTTTTAAGAAAGTAATTGTTCATTGTTAACATCTTGTTTTAGAGGCTTTAAATGATGTATATATATGTGTATGTATTCAATACTATATTTTCAGTAGCGTTAAGTATAGTGCCATTAGTATAGAATATCAAGGCAGATTATTGCTTCTAAATGTAATGGGGAAGTGGATTCTAATGCTGGCATGACTGCCAATAAAATTGTGGCTATTGTGAAGAGATCAACCAATAGGAAATCAGAAAAAAAACAAAGTTATGGAAATGGTAAATGGAACTTATCACCAGCAACTTTTTTTTTTTTTTGGGGGGGGGGGGGGGAGGGGGAGTGTTTACAGCAAAATCACAATTAAAGACATTTTTATGATTTTTATAAATTTGGAAAGTTTCAAGAAAATTTAGGCCTTTAGATTATTTTAGCTGAATTTATAAGTTTAAAAAATGATATAAGTGTTTTCATCCCTTTAACTGCTGATTGACTGCAGCTATATTCATAAAGTAAGGGTTTAGGTATAGTAAAGTGGATATGTGTTTCAAGATGTGAGGTGTGTATTATTATTTTTAGTGAGTTCAAATGTGTCTGGGGTCCACTTGGTCCTCAGGTCATAGTGATAGGGTTTATTTATAATTACAGTACCACGTGGTGGAAAATGGTGGAGTTAGTGTTCTTCTCTTGAAAATAGTACGAGATGGGAGAAAAAAGAGAATTACAGAATTTTATAGCATCATCAGTTTACTATATACAGACATTTTGTAGATATGAATGTTAAAAACTGAATACTTGAAATGTGCATTTTTCATAATTGTTACATTAAAAAATAGTCTTAGAAAAAAAAAAAAACCTATTTTTTGCAAGATACCTTTTTTCTCAATGTTCAAACTTCTGTCTCAACTGCAATGCACATCTGGACCCTTGTTTGAACTTTACAATGCATATATATCACCCGTGATGTTACAATATGTGCAGTATTATAATGTTCAAACAAATGTCCAGTTGTGCATTACGGTGCTGACAGACTAAGTTTGCAAATTGAAAATAAAGGTATCTTGCCAAAACTGGTTGTTTTTTTCTTTTTAAGATTGTTTTCTCATGTTATGAAGTAGAAAATCGCAAACAAACAATTGTAGATATTAAGTGTTCAGTTTTAGCATTCATGTTTACAAGTTGCCTTTTCATACTGAACTGGTGATGCTGTGATGCTGTACAACTTTGTAATTCATTTTTCTCCCTATCACAGGCCACTTTCGAGATAGGAACACAAATGCCAGCATTTTCCGCCAAGTGGTGTTTTATTCTTGTAGTGCATATCCATTTCACATAGACACTACTTTTATTAATATAGCTGCAGCTATTTAGCAGTTAAAGGTGAAAAAATGGAATTTAGTGGCATCACGTATTTCATCTATAATATTGATCAAACAAAACACAAACTCAACTTCCTCATGACATTTAGATTCGATAACACAGGTCTACATCTAAAATTCTAATTTGATAATTTTAACTGATCTTTATGTTTTACAGTGTGCCGAAACTGAAACTGAAGCTAGATTTTTTCTATCACATATTGATATTTGTCAATACAAGGTGAGTTTCTTCTGTGACTTTTCCACTGATGTAATTATATGGTAACTTTTATAGTATGTATCCATGATTAATTATAATTAATCATTGAAACATATTCAAAGCTACCAAAAATGAAGAAATTGTGTCAGTAGACACCCTGTATTGATAAAAATTTATACATGATTGAGAAAAACTAGCTTCATTTTCGGTTTCAGCACATCAGAAAACACATGTGTCAGCTAAAATTATCAACTCAAATTTTGAAACATTATTTTTATAGACCTGTGTTATCAGTCTTGCTATTCTACACTGATGATGGTAAGCCTAACACTGCTCAAACTGCAGTATGCAAATCTTATTACTTTCTTCTATATTCAATAGAAGAAAGTATTGGATTCTTAAAATAGAAGAAAGTACATTGGATTTTCAATCAATTTACATGTTTTCAGAGGTCCAGAATACAATTTGACCATTTTTAGAAAATGTCTGTCTGTGTGTGTGTGAAACAAAATTTTCTGGTGACTATCCCAGGAACTTCTGCAAAGAATTGCATATAAATTTATATGTAGATGCATCTTGATCTAAGTTAGTGCCTATCAGCTTTTGATGTCAACTGATCAACAGGTGGCGCTGCTATATAGCAGAAAGCAATTTCAACAATTTGCAAGAGGGCTGGCTATATCTCAGGATTTACTATATGGAATTCCTTATAAATTTATATGTAGATGCACTTTGACCTATATAATTTTTTTTTTTTTTTTTTGTCAATTTTAGTGCCCATCGCTTAACAGGTGCCACTGCTATACAGTGATTTTAGCCATTTAATAGAAGGCTATATCTCATATTCTGTTGCATATAATCAAACAAAACTTGGTATGTGAAAAGGCCATTATGAGACATTATGCTGATTATATTTACATGCATATCACCCGATATGTGGTGCTGCTATACTGCAGTTTTTCTCAAGAACAAGGAAGGCTATATCTCAAGTGTACGAAACTTGATATTTGAGATAACCATTATGAAAATGCATTTTTTAAGATGTTATTTATAGAGAATAAACTTGTCTTTCTTTGGATATTTAGTGTTATATCAAAATCGTCTGCATTGATCATCCATGGTAGATAATTTTAATAAATAATAGTTTTAATAAATTATTTGTGCTGAGTGAATTTGTAAAGGAAAATGCAGAAGAAAGTCTTGTGGTTGCCGCAACATACAGTAGTGGCACCAGAAATTACCCGACGGAGACGATAAAGAGAGTTTATTATATAAGTATTTATCAAAAACTGCAATACTGTAAATAATATTACTGTTAATATTAGTACCATTCCATTTGTTAGTACTCCTCATGGTTTTGGAGATCATCGTGCCACAGACAGACATTTTCTAAAAATATCGTGGTCAAAACGTGTTTGGGACCACTCAAAACGTGTATATTCATGAAAAACTGGAAGCTGAAAATTTTTACGAATCCAATACTTTCTTCTATTGAATATAGAATGGAAAAACTGGAATGATCTAAATTTTTTCAAGGAAAGAAAAATGCTGCCAAAAGTAGAAAAACTGAAAATTTTGTATTTTTTCCCCCGAGAGATTTGAGGAGTATGCCGCAATGGGGGGTCACAGACTCCCCCCGGCCCCCTAGCTGGCACCACCCCTGACAACATACTAATTTTTTTTTTTTTTTTTTGTCAATTTTTTACTATATCTATTTAGTATCAAGTCAAGTTATATTTATGTACATATAACAGTCATAGATTTATTCAATAATGAGCCAGCATTCTTGAACTAAAGGCTTTATTTGAACTTATCAATTCTTATGAACCTGATAATGAAAGATACAAACTTTTAAATTATTTTATGTCCTAATTTTTTTTATAATGTCTTCAATATTCTTTCTATTTTGTTTTGCACCAGTTGTTGAAGCCTTTATCAAAATTACTTTTCCTTAAAATTTTTGCTTCCACTCTTTGTCCTTTTTTCTTCCCTCCCATCCACAAAGTAATTCATATCTGTATATTCACAATGACTATAATTTCCATGATCTTCAGATAATAATTTATTTTTTCTTTCCAATTAATGAGAAAAAAATCAAATGAAATATGAAGCATACTCATGGAGTCAATTAAAAAATTAATGAAAATATTTTTTTTTTTTTTTTTTTTTTTTTTATAACTCACCTGATGCACATTCATAATTCTTGCTGAGATGTGTTGTTTTACCTTTAAACAAATATTTTAAAGTTTATTATTCATATTCAAAATTAAAAGGAATCTTCATACTTATGTAATCCAAATTAATTACTTTATATTTCTTGTCTAACCTGTACTCTCCAAGTTAATTAAAATCAGTAAGTCTTTTGTAAAGATTTGTAATTTTTATAGTTGATTGAAGTAAGTGTATATATGTATAATTTAAGTAAATATATATATATACATACACATTATTAGCATTTTAATTCTATGTAAATTTTATTTAAAATGCTCGTATCAAACATGATAAATTGAAATATTTCTGAGACTGTCAAGTTTTATTGACTGTGTTTACTAACAATGTTGTATGCTTCTTTTATTTATATATTAAAAATAAAATGATTTCTTAATCCCCCCCCCATATATATATATATATATATATATATATATACACAGTGAAACCTCTCAAGTTGGACACCCCTCTAAGTTGGACACTTTTTCTCGGAACGGGATGTATCCATTAACATTATGTCTAACCCCTATAAATTGGACACCTCTCTAAGTTGGACACTTTTTCTTTGAACCGTAGGTGTCCAACTTAGAGAGGTTTTACTGTATATATATATATATATATATATATATATATACATGGTCTGTCCCAAAAGTAATGCGCCTCATTTTCTTCTGCCGCAACTATCCGTCACACAGGGTTGCCACTTGTACGGAAGGGTGGGTGGAGTCTTGGGAACACAGCACCACCAGCGCCAGTCGGCTCCGAGCTCCTGCAGAGTCTCAGTGCCTGTTTCAGTGAACCTTTGTGTGAGTGCTCGGTCGAAATCAAGAAGGAACAAACTCTCGAGCAGAATTGTTGCAGTGTTGTGAGGACGATCCGACTGTTTTGGAGAATGTGGTAAGTGATGACGAATCTTTTACCTTCTTGTACGACCCAGAAACAAAAAGACAGAACGCATAGTGGCATACGACGTCGTCACCATGCCCAAAAAAGGCAAGAATGAGCAAATCGCAGGGCAAAGCGATGCTCATTGTTTTTTTTTTTTTTTTTTTTTTTTTCGAATCCAAGGGAGTGGCCCATTTTGAATTTGTTCACCTGGCCAACCAGTCAACGCCAAATTTTACGTTGAAGTACTGAAAAGGCTAAAACAAAGGTTCAACCACGTCAGGCGCGAGATCAAGAATTCCTGGAAGCTACACTATGACAATGCTCCCAGCGTCTCAACGCTCCTCCAGCCGCCTTACAGTCCTGATTTGTCCCCGTCCGACTTCTTTTCATTCCCGAAGATTAAAAAAATCCTCAAAGGGCAGAATTTGGGGACCCTGGAGAACATCAAGGTGGCTACGACGAGGTTACTAAAGGGCATATCTGTGATGGACAGCCAGGACGCATATAAAGCATGGAAATCGCGTCGGAACAAGTGTGTTGAAGCAGGAGAGATGTATTTCGAAGAATATTGAGTAAGTGTACGCATCGATACAATAAATTTCTTAAAATGAAAATGGGTGCATTACTTTTGGGACAGACCATGTATATAATATAAATATGTGCTTTCCAAGTTGTTTTTACTTTTTCATTAACACATTTTAAGCATTTTAGTATTTTATTCTAATGTATACTTCTTTATTACCTAAATTTAAGACTAGTTTTATATTTGCAGTCAATAATAATAATAATAATAATGATAATTAAATAAAATATTTCAGGTTGATCCAAAAATTAGGAATATATCTGACAGATTATTTGGCAATAGAGAAAATGGTGTTCCTACAGATTTACCCAATGGTAGAGATATAGGCCAGAATAGACTATCATCTGTCATTGATGAACTTTCAAATCATTTCTCTTCTGGTATGTATCCAAAATTATTCTCTTCAGTATTGAATCAGTAGTTTGAAAAATATATTGAGCATTTATGTAAAATTGTGCAAAATTAAATAAAATATATTTTTTTTATTATTGCAATATAAGAGAAGAGAAACTCTTGTGATGCAAAAGCATATTACATAATAAGAAACTGAAAGGAGCAGAAGGCAAGAATGATGCTTAAAGAAACTGTGCATTCTTACCTTTGCTTACATTTTTTGTTATGTTTTATGTTACATGTAGTTATTTTTTTTATTTATCTTTTAGGTAACAAATTGAATAATTTTTATTTGTTTGAAATATCTGTTGATTTTAATTAACTCTGTCAGCATTATAATAAATGTTATATAATTGACAATAATATGTTAAGGCTGTTGTAAAGTGTTAGCATACTGCGTCCCCTGGTAGAAAATTTTTTAACATGATGTAATATACGAAACTTTTAGTTTTTTTTAATAACTCTAGCCAAAGATTATGAATTTATGAATTGAGGAATACTTTACAAGTATTCCTCAATAAACTTTTCAGTCCATGGTTCTAACTTAAAATATGATCTATATGTGCATAGAGTTTAAATGTGATTTCCTATTGCATATTTATAACGTGTCTTGATGAATATTTGTGTTAAACATAATTTTTGTCATTTTATTCGAGTGGTTGGTGATAACTTTTTGTGAAATCCATCGTTTACAGAGGAATGTTAAATTATAAATGTGAAAAATTTTTTGTGAATAGTAAACAAGACTTATGGAAAATTTAACGATATTTATTTTTAATGAAATTCGTCGTTACAGACAAGTATTAAGTTTTAAATGTTGAACATTTTAGAATGATAAAACATGTGCATAAAAAGTACTCAGTGATAATTCTTGAAGATACTTATCGGTACCAAGATGTGTTGAATTATAAATTTGAACTTTTTGACATAGTAAAACAAGACATATGAAATCTACCTTTTTATTGAACTGATTACTACCTTTTAAATGAACTGGTCTACTTTTTAAATCAATTTTATATTTATGGACTTATATTTCAATTACATTTTTTATCTTATATATTTTTGACGAAAATGTTTTTATAGTATTTTAAACTCTGAAGAATCTACGAATATGAGTCAAAAGCTCAGAAGTAGTTTTTCAACTAATTGTATATTTTTAATAAAGATGTTTTGAATTTGTTGTACTAAAGTTATACATTGTTTTCAGTATCTGTGCTACAAATAAATCATTTTATACAATGTAATCTACCTAAAAATTAATCAAATTTAATTCTTAAACAATATATTTAAATCGGAAATGGAACCAAAATGAAATAATATTTCAATTCTATATTTTTATCAAATTGAAACCCAAATCAAAGCGAAATAATAATTTAATTATATAAATATTTATTTTCAACAAATTAAAACCAGAACAAAAAGAAAATAATTCAATTTTAACCTTAACTTAGTAGTACATTATAATACTAATTTAGCGAGTAAATTTTAAGTAAACTAATCTGAAAATGAAAAATTTCTTAAAACAAATATTTTCAGCAAATAAAATATTTCTGAACAAATATTTGAATCCAGAAATACTTACCCCGTTTCGGTGGTTAGTCAAATCGAAACAAACCAAAAATGAAATTCATTAATGGACACAAAGAAAAACAAAGGAACTCACTTCTAAAAGCTCCATAATTATTTGAAAATGCCAGCACTTACACTCCACAAAATCAAAAAAACTGAATTATTTCCATCAAATCATTCTAGCTCTTAAACAATAAATGTAAATTGAGAGCTTCCCGGCATGATGCACCATAAAGAAAAAATGGTACGCTTTCGATTTCAAGTGATGCAAAGACAGGCTCTAATATTTTTAAAACTATTTTAAAACGTTTACATACTTATTTCCAAATTAAATTAAATTTACATATTTACAAATTAAAATAAATCAAATTAAAAAGATATTGTCTAAAGCTCCATAAAAGAACAAGAATTTTAAATTCAAACATCACTGTGATGCCATGAGGTTGAAGATCAAAGGTGATCTGTGATACTTCCTGGAAATCTCAAAAATACCAAAGAGAAAAGGTAAGTCAGTGGACGTGTAGTGCCATCTAGTGACTTCTATGTGCATCCAATTTTTCGGAGGAGATATTTTACACAAAAGTTTCGATTATATATTAACCTATTTTTTTAAAATTATTGCATTGTGGGCAAGAAATTTTGATGCTATTCCAAAAGAATAATAACCCCACCCTCTGGCTTTTACTGAAACAATACTTTACTTTAAAAAATGTTTATTATTTTCTTAATTTTATTTTGTTTGACTCTTTATAGAACTGTAGCATATGTAAACAAAGGAAACTTACTGTTTCGATTGTTCATGACAGAATTTCAGTTATTTAATCATGAATTTATTAAATAATTTGATGTTTTAGAGAAACGTATAAAGGCATGACTTATTACTCAGAATAGGAATGCTTTTAAACAATATCCCCTTTTTATTGAATATTAAATATCCTTTATTAGATTTTTGTTTAAATGTCGTTATCTATATTTTTGTATATTGTATATTTTAGATTTCTATGCCTTAAATGCAATAAAACACTTTATAGAAACACTTTCATGTGGGGCTTACTGTATAAAATAAAAATATATTTAGCAGAAGTAGATAGATTATTTTTCTTAAATATTAATTTTTTTTTAAATCACTATTATTATTATTGTCATTATTACTATTTTTATTTTATTTTGCTATCTACATTTTTGTAACTGAATATTGTAGAGTTCTTATGACTCAAGATATTTAAATTTTAATGTACACATTGACGTAATAAACTATATTTTTTTATTAAAAAGAAATTATTTCAAAAATTTTAATTTATAAACTAAATTTAAGAAAAAATATAAGCCATTTAAACCTTAGAGGAATACAAAATTTGATTAACTATATGAGAATGTTAAATTTGTCTAGCGCATTATACAGGTCTGTTTATCGTGCTGGATAAGTACTAGTCTCTATTGGCCATATTTTGCACTTGCACATTATTTGTGAGTTGACTGTAGTCATTCAATTTAGTTTAGAAGCATAACTTCGTTTTGTTTAAAATTAAATATTTTTATTTTTCCTGTATGAATCTTAATGATTAATGACAATTCTTTGGTAGATCATAATTTATTTTTCCTTTATGTATAGACGGGCCCCTAATGCATTTTCGCTTGTAACTCCCTTAAAAATTGATTTAAAGTATATAAATAAGACTTTTTCCGAACCGCCTTGATATCAGAAATTTGAATATAAGGACAAAAATAGGGGGTTGCTATTGAAAAAAATGAAGTTGATGCCTGTTTTAATATGTAGATGACCCCTTAAGCAAAATCTGACTGTACTATTATAAACTAGATGTTATTATAAATCAATCAGTGCCAGCCGCATGTTTCTACAACAATTTATGGCAAAATTAAGTGAGTTTTTTTTTTTTTTTTTTTGCTGACTGCACATTATTTACAGTGCCATTAAATACGGATAAGTTAATCTTGATGCTGTAAATAGGATTGTGATTTGTCTGAAAGGCGATTCCACACCATACCTGCGTCCAGGTTCATTGTTGATCACACATTAAAGGCACCCGTATCAGTGATACAGTTTTGAGGTAATCAAAATTTGGGTAGCCACATACTGGGTAACCACCTGGAGTGATGGTATGCAGTACCATTAGATACACAACTCGATCACCTTTTGTTTTCATACCTGCCACTCTGAATACCCACCAATACATTTCTTATGAGCTCTGCCCTATATTCAACGCCTCCGAAGTGCAATATTTAAGCAGGACAATGCACAATTGCAAGTTATCTGTATAGTCTGGACCTTCCTTGATGCAGAATATGTTGGACTGTTACTCTGGCCAGCACGTTCTCCTGATCTTGCACCAATGAAAATGAGTGTTTAATTGTTGAAAAGTGTCTGGGCCCCACCACTCACCAGTAACTGTAATCGATGAATTTTGGCATCCTGTTGAAGCTTCATGAACTGCTGTACCCATAGATGTCATCCAATCGCTGTTTGATTCAATGCCTAGGCAGATAAGTGCTATTATTGCTCACAGAGTTGCTGCTTTATGTACTGTTTTCTGAGTACACATTACTCCAAATTTCCTGACATTTTAGTCAATCATTCTTCCTACTATAATTATGTGGCCAATAAATATCATTCTGCTATTTGCATTCCTTCATGGTGTTGCAATTTTCAAAATGTGTGTATATATAACTGTAAGCGCATATTCCAATTAAAAAAGAAACATGTGCATTATGTACCTATGTATGTATAAACATACGTAATACAGTCGAGCCTTGTTAACATAAACACTGTTAACATGAACTGTTTCCATAATTCCTGTCAAAATGAAGATTAATTTAGTTATATGAAAATTAGCTACTGGTAACATGAACAAATTTTTTATCCCCCTTGAGATTCACGTTAACAAGGTTCGACTGTATATAGGAAAAATACATATATATCCATTTGTGAAATAATGTTTCTGAAAATTTGATGTGTCGTTCAGACAATTTTCTTTTACCACGAAACACCCCTGGTATGTATGTTTTAAAAACTTAAACAGCTATCTCTTCTTGAGACATGCTGCATTTTATATTGTGTAGTTTACATATACTGAAATCAAATTATTAAGTAAATCTTATATTTCTTCTGACTGAAGTTTCATATTGCTTAATTAGAACTGGAAAGGAAAAATATTCTATCTTATATTAATTCAATAAATTACCTTACATAAATCCTTACTATGGTCGAGCTTCATATATATATTTCGGTCACCTAACGGTGCCATCATCAGTTCACTCGGCAAAAAATGATTCTAAGGCGCTAAGACTGGACGGTTTGTTTACTTGTTTCTTTCTTGACCTCTTCACTTCTCTTGTCTTCTTTAAACAGCTGTTGCCACTTGGGAGGAATTATGCTATGTTCGATATCATTGACATTGTTATTATTGGTTAGTATTTCGATAGATTCTCTTTTGAGGGCATAATGGTGAGAGTTGTACGGGGCTATTTTTTGAAAGTTAATAGAATCAATGTTAATTGGGTTAGTATTGTTAGTTCTTGAGAAAGCTGTGGAATGTCTATTGTATTTTAAGTCGGTAATATGTTCTGAAATACGGTCTTTTATTTTTCTCTTAGTCATTCCTATATATGAGGCTTTATTTTTATTTTTATTTTGGTATTGGAAGTCTATTTTATAAATGCCGGCTGTATGTTTAAAATCTATTGAGTCTTTTTCATTTCGAATACGCTGGTAAATATTTTTGTTCGGTTTTATTGGAATGTTTATATTGTTTTTGGCGGCTTCATTTTTAATTTTTATGGCGGCTCCTTTGCAGTATGGGATTGCGGGGGTGAAGAGTTTTTTAGATTTTTGGGCATTCGGAATATTGTTAAGAGCTTTAATACGTTTTTTATAGAATTTATCTACTATGGAGGGATTGTAATTGGCTTTCTTGGTGATATCTTTAATTATTTTTATTTCGGAGTTTAGATATTTTTTGTTTGAGCATATTAGAATAGTGCGATTAACGTAGGATCGAATGGCGGCATATTTGTAAGTGAGGGGTGTGTGACATTTATTATTTATGATTTCGTTATTACTAGTGGGTTTTCGGAAAACGGTGGTGTCTATGGAGTTATTTTTGTTTTTGATAATGGTTACGTCTAGGAAATTTAAGGAATGGTTAGTTTCAATTTCGTGTGTTAGTTTGATGTTCGGATCGGTATCATTAAGTTTTTCAAGAATGCTTCCAGGATTTATTGTAGGAGGGGTGACGGAAAAGATATCATCAACATAGCGAGTCCAGATTTTACATTTGCTGATCAAGTTATTTACAGAGTTTTCGAACATTCGCATTTTAAGTTCGGCGATGACCCCTCGAACTTAAAATGGGGTCATCAGGGGTCATCGCCGAACTTAAAATGCGAATGTTCGAAAACTCTGTAAATAACTTGATCAGCAAATGTAAAATCTGGACTCGCTATGTTGATGATATCTTTTCCGTCACCCCTCCTACAATAAATCCTGGAAGCATTCTTGAAAAACTTAATGATACCGATCCGAACATCAAACTAACACACGAAATTGAAACTAACCATTCCTTAAATTTCCTAGACGTAACCATTATCAAAAACAAAAAAAACTCCATAGACACCACCGTTTTCCGAAAACCCACTAGTAATAACGAAATCATAAATAATAAATGTCACACACCCCTCACTTACAAATATGCCGCCATTTGCCCAAAAATCTAAAAAACTCTTCACCCCCGCAATCCCATACTGCAAAGGAGCTGCCATAAAAATTAAAAATGAAGCCCCCAAAAACAATATAAACATTCCAATAAAACCGAACAAAAATATTTACCAGCGTATTCGAAATGAAAAAGACTCAATAGATTTTAAACATACAGCCGGCATTTATAAAATAGACTTCCAATACCAAAATAAAAATAAAAATAAAGCCTCATATATAGGAATGACTAAGAGAAAAATAAAAGACCGTATTTCAGAACATATTACCGACTTAAAATACAATAGACATTCCACAGCTTTCTCAAGAACTAACAATACTAACCCAATTAACATTGATTCTATTAACTTTCAAAAAATAGCCCCGTACAACTCTCACCATTATGCCCTCAAAAGAGAATCTATCGAAATACTAACCAATAATAACAATGTCAATGATATCGAACATAGCATAATTCCTCCCAAGTGGCAACAGCTGTTTAAAGAAGACAAGAGAAGTGAAGAGGTCAAGAAAGAAACAAGTAAACAAACCGTCCAGTCTTAGCGCCTTAGAATCATTTTTTGCCGAGTGAACTGATGATGGCACCGTTAGGTGACCGAAATATATATATGAAGCTCGACCATAGTAAGGATTTATGTAAGGTAATTTATTGAATTAATATATATTAGTAATCCTTTCTCCAACAATTGGAATGTATTCTATCTTATTTTTAGTCTTATAAAATCCTTTTTCTGCATGTGTTATGTCAGTTTAATTTTATTTACTTTATTTTTCAAGATCTTCAAGAAATGCACAATTCTGTTCCATCTTCACTTCAAAATGGTTCATTAACTCCAATGAATAGTCCTAGAATAAATTCCAAATCTCAAAATAATAATAGAAATAGTATAAGTGAAGATGATGAAAAAGAAAATGGTGAAGAAGAGAAACAACCTCCACAGGCTCCTCCAAGGCGAAGAAATCTCAAAAAGAGTTCATCCCCAGTAAGAAATAGATTTATTAAGTCCACATATTTTCTCATTAATATTGTGTTTCTGTCTATTTGACATTTATATTTATAATCTGCTAAAGTATCATATTTAAAAGTATTTTTTTTCTCTTAATTTTTGCAGAGCATTTATAATTAAGTCATCTTTTTTCTTGAGATAGTTAAGCAAAAACAAAATTAAATATTTGAAGATGTACATTTTATTTTTCTGTATTAATAATTTTATTTTCTGCATACATGATTCACACATTCACAAACATATATCCATATACACATATATACATAAGGTGTCTGAATAAAATAGATTCCAAATGCGGCTCACCAAGTGTTTTGGGTTAGACAGACCTGCAATTAAACACAATTAAACTCAAATTTTACCAATAAGCAGTAAAATTAGACACCAATAGCAACTTAGAAATCTTACTTTGTTTCTGAGTAAGGGTGAGAAATTCTCACCCAGTTTTTACTTCCGATGAGAACCCTGATCTTTCAAATTTTTCAGAATTAGTTAATGATTTTTGAGTAAATAATTTTACTTCAAATCATTGCATAAGTCAAAAAAAAAAAAAAAAAAAAATATTTTTTATGAAAAAAGTATATTGAAAAATATTTTGTTAGTAAAGACTTCTTTATATCAAGAGAAAAAACTTTTATTTATTTATTTATTTTAATCATAATGTGTTGCCCATAAATCATATAGAAATTTCAAACTTCCTCAGTAACTATATATAAATATTTACAAGAATATTAGTAAAATTATGTTTTTTTTAAAGCTATATTTAGAACAGAGATAACTAGTTTATAAAAAGTTGCTTATTAAAACTAGCAATTAAACACAGTTTTTACCCAAATGTGAGATTGAATTACTTTAAAAATAGAGAAAGTAAAATTATATTTTGAAATAATAAAGAAACCATAAGGGATACAATATCTTGGAATAATTTGAGAGAAATAACTTGCCCAAGTGCAAGGTTTCATAGTTTTCATCATAGATGAAACAGAATTGTTTATTGAAATATTTCACAAAAACTAAAAATGATATTATATCCTTTAATATGTTGAGGGAAAAACATTTCCCTTGCGTGTGGTTAAATATTGTTAAAAACAGATAAAGTACCTTTTTTTTATTGAAATATATCCAGTGCTAGATCTAGAACTTACCTTTTGGAAGGGGCTAAAAATTTTCATGCAGTTATTCCAGATCAACAACTATGCAACTGTTATTTTTAACATGCATTCATTAGGCACACTAGACAGAGTTACCAAAATGTTACAATAATTTCTTTGTAATTATTTTATGCAAAAATTATGAAAAAATGATCAAAGTGTCGCAAAAAAGTTACAGAATATTTACATGCATACACATATATAAATGTAGAGGGGAAGGGGGAGGAAGTTATATATGTAATACATTAACAGGAACTATAAATAAATACATAAAATATAATTGAGGGGTCAAGGGGTTAATAATCAGTCTAAAAAAAAAAAAAAAAAAAAAAAAATGTACAAAAATGATTATTTACAAAAAATGCACATAGTTATAATTTATCATTTCAAGCATTGGAAAGAACTTTCATAGTTTATCAAGTTTACAATGGCCTAAAATTCAGCGTTCTACTTAATATTCTTGAATTAAAGGGAGAGGAGGGGAAGGGAAAGCTTAGAACATACTACTGTATACTATGTAAGATTATTAAAAGAAAAAAAACAATTAATCTTGGGAATTAAAGTACTTATTTTAAAAAGCTATAAAATTACAACTAAATAAAATGAAACTATTTAATTCAACAGATTTTATTATCTTGTTACACTGTAGCTAAAATATGATTACTTCTATAAGCTTAATTTGATTTCAAATGCTTTTACATAACTAAATTAGGTTTTAAATTTTTCTATTGTTTGATAGTAATGTATCTGGTTTTTTCTTGTGGGACGAATTCTATAAATAATTGAGAACTGATATGAACATTTTTTTCAAAAGCCTATAAAGAATTTTAATAATATATATCAGTTCTATCATTTAGTGATAATTTACATCATTCATTAATGTAAGTTATAGTCTGGTCCTGAAGTAAAGAATATTGACACATTTTTCAACTATAAGTAAATATAACAGTTTTATGAAATCCAGAAATAACTAAACACTGCAGATGAATTGAAATACAATTTCATTATAAAATTTAACAGTTTTATGAATCTATTCGCTGTTTTATTATTTTTCTTCTTAAAAAAAAGAAATTCTTGAATTAAATATACAGAGTGGTCATAATTAAAGTGACAGTGTTTACAGTGTTCTGTAGCACAATCTAATTGCAAGAATAGTACCAAACTTTGTAGGAAGATTAAGCAAGACAAGGAACAAAGGATTCTGAATAATAATAAAAAAATAAGAAGAAGAAATTAAGATTTACTGTGAGGGAAATATGTGATGCATTTTTTCTAGATATAATTTTAAAATGATGTTTGTTAATTTTTTTAAGCACTGTTTTTGACCCCATATATTATTTTGAAATTGAGCACACTGTGCTAATTTTTCACCACTTTTCTATATTTTAGAACTCTCTTTTCCATTACACAGCACCTCCCTGATATTTCCCTAATAGTGACTTTTGATTTTTTTTTTTTTTCTTTATTTCAGAATCTTTCATCTCCCATTTTGTTTAATCTTCCAACAAAACATTGGTGCCATTCTTGCAATTAGATCTCACCGCAAAACACTCTAAGCACGGTCAGTTTAATTATGGCGACCCTGTGTGTATATATATATATATATATATATATAATAAAGATGATCTATTAAGCATAGAAGAAGCCAAGCAACAGATACAAGATCACTGAAACACCAATGACCAATAAGATTTAAAAGAAATTTTTATCAGTGGATGAAATACACTAATGTAAAGAAACCAGATCTATTAATTAACAGCCTGCAAAACAAACGAATCAATAAAGTAACACAACAAATCTATTTATGTAGCTAATAATTTATAGATCACCATTTTTTTTTTTCTTGAACTTACTGTAAATTCTGCCTTTTTCTAAAATTTGATTAAAGATGGTTTTCCTGATTTTATCCATTACTAGAATACTATTTTACATTTATGCATATAATTATCAAAAACTTCTATAAATCTTAAATTTTTAAGCAATATTTTTTATTAATAATTACTAAATCTTTACTTATTAAATTTTACTTATGCATAATGAGTTCACCCATGTGTGATGTTAATTATATCTCAGGGCTTAGTTTCATGGATGGAAAAGGGTAGTTTGAATTTAGAATTTGGATAAGCATCTTCAGCCAAGAAATCATGCTTATTCAAATTCCTAGCTCTAAACATAAACTTTAGAAAATCTGCTAATAATATCGAGATTAAAATAATGAAAGTTAAATAAAAGGCAAATCCAGAAATAAGTACATTGGCTGGCCATATGGAAACAAAATCTTTAAGCGCTTACATCAATGTCCTTGAGAAGCAACTCCTACACATATCAAATATGAAATTAGCAAATTTGCCTCACACTAAACTCTTGTCTATACAGGAGGTACACTGATTGAATACCACATGTTCCATGTATGGGTCAACTCCCTTAAAAGCACAGCAATGCACCTCTCATTGAGCACATAAGATGCTGTGAGATCAAATCAGCAAATGCTGGGGGAGAAAAGAAGAACCTTAAAAATCTCTGGTAAATAGTGAGGTAGAATGCTAACATTAAGGCTATGTTGAGACAGGGAGAAATTAAAGCAAACAAATGGCCTGCAAAACGATATATTTAAATCTAAAAGAAATGGAAAGTACCGTATTTTTATCTCAAAAATTAGCATGTGTAAAAAATTTATCAGTTTTCTGTAGGCCTGAAAATACTGTTTGTAGTATCTCCCTTAATTTGATATTTCTGTGTTGGCAGGTATGAATATTTTGTGTGATTTTATAAATGTAATTGTAACTCATTTCTTATTATATTATTAATTTATTATCAATTTATTTTTATTTATCTTGTAAGCAAATTTTAATCATTTCTTTCCAGAAACCGATAAGTAATGGGTTGCCGCCTACACCAAAAGTTCATGTGAGTAAAATTTGTTTAATTCATGTGAATGCTATAAACATGTATTCTGAAATTTTAAACTAGAAAAGGGGGTTAATAAGGTTAATTATAATTATCAGCAATATTTAAAATTTTTGAGTTCTTTTTTATAATAAATTATATACAAAAAGTGTTGATGGTATTATATTCTTTTTTTTTTTTTAAGTTATACATACTTAATAGCAATGCAAATATGGAAAGTAGTGAAAATAATAAGGTATGTGACGTGGCAATCTACTATACTATATGTGTATCAAATTATGCATTAGGATTGCAAAATTAAAGTTAATCAAGTAATTAAAAAATATTTTTATCATATCGATACATTCTGTCTATGATCAGATCCTGCTTTTATTTTACTGGGAACTTCTGAGCAGAGGGTAATTAAGAAAAAAAAAAAAAAATGGTTTTATTTTGATTTTGGTTATATTGAATGGGGAAAAAATTATTACTTATAAAATATAATTTTGGATACTTCTGTGTAGAAAACACTTAAAACATTTTATAATTTTACAACATTTTAAAACATTTTATTTTAAAACATTTTAATAATTTTAAGCAAACAGAAACAAAACCCAAATTATAAAATTGCTTAATCACATCTACAAAGATGGTTAGCTTCTATGGTTAACTCACTAATTTCAATTCGATTTAATCTGTTTCTTTTATTTAACTATAAATTTTAAACAATAAATTATTATAAAAGAAAAATTTCTTCAATATGTTCAAATGCTATTATTTTATTTTAACTAATATATTGTAAAATAAAAAATATGTACAACTGAGAAATTTTTGACTCATTAAAATTTAAAGAAAATTTATGTGTGTCTTAGTTAATAGAAAAATAAAAGTTTAATCATCTGTTAAGAAGTTTTTACTAAAAAAAAAAGTTAGATTTAAGCAGAAAGTAAAATATTACTTTGCAATTTATTTATTTTAATATTGAAACAAAAAATATCCATTGAATTTTATTTTATTTTTGTGTGGATTTTTTATTATAAATACTTATAAATGTTTATGTTTTCTATAACTTTTGCTAGTTTTATTTATTGATAGACTCTTGATAAAGATGAATTACAGTATCATTCAAAACAACCACAAAATAATAAGAAACAAAATATGAAAAATTAGAATAAGTGTGAGAAAAACTAAGAAAAAGTGTGCATGGGAATTTGACATATTTTGGTAATCAGGCTTAAAAATATAGCATGTTTCAGCAATCGGATCACCCCCCCCCTCCCCCAAAAAAATATATATATATTATATATATAATAGCAGGAGACTTGGCGTTGGAATATTAAAACAGGAATAAACTACTACGTCAGAAACGCCAAAGAAAAATTATTGAGGTGCATACAGCTGTTTCGGTAGCCTAAAGCGTACCGTCATCAGTGCAAAAAAAGAAAGTTTTATTTATTCTTTTATTATTTATTATTTTTATTATTTTTCTATTTATTCTTTTTTTGCACTGATGACGGTACGCTTTAGGCTACCGAAACAGCTGTATGCACCTCAATAATTTTTCTTTGGCGTTTCTGACGTAGTAGTTTATTCCTGTATTAATACTATTATATATATATTTGGGGTTGGGGACAAAATCTTGCGGGACAAAATGTCGCCTACATAAACGAATTAAAAAACAAAAATAATGTGATTTTTGTTCATACAAATAAAATGACACTTTTAAAACATTTTATTTGAATGAGTTGGATTAATAAGTAATGTTTTATAAAATTTCCTGACAATACATGCATATTTGCCATAAAAATTGTTATGAATTTTGCATTAAAAAGTTTAAAGACTACGTTTATGAACTTTTTTCAAAATTAGCCATAATGAATTCAATCATGCTTATTAATTTTATAACTTTTAATTTAGATATGTGAACAGTGTCTAGCTTTGTCAGCAGTGATGTACAATATTTTTTAAATGTATTTTGAATGGTGAAAAGCAAATAATAAAACTTAACTAAAATAACTTAAAATAAAATTTAATAAAATAATAAAATTCTTGTCTATTATATATATATTTATATTTATAAGACCCTATCGACCCTGCCAGAAATCCTTTGTGAAATAAATCACATTATATTCGGTTAATCGACGCAATATTTTGTCCGGCGAGATTTTGTCCTGCGATATTATATCCAGATTCCATATATTTGTAGTTAAATATTAACATATTTTATCAATAAACTTTGAATAAAATCCAAATTTAATAAATTAGTGGTAAAATCAATTTATTTTGATTCAGCAGTTGTATGTGGAAAAATATGTTTCAGCTAGTCACTATATTTAAAAAAAAAATTTCAAAGAGTGTTAATCATTATATTTTAAGCTATTTTATAAATAATAAAAATAAAAATAATCACTTGAAACCTCTCCTTGATTCCCCGTTGCTTATATACTTTATCAGTTCTGAGTTCTTTACTGCTTACATTTGTGCTTTAACCGGACATTTCAATTTAAGTGCTAACTGGATGATAAGTGGCACTACTATTATTCAAGAACTACATTTTTCAGTCGCAAATTTCTTGGACAAATTATCATCTTCATAACATTAAGCAAGATATTTGTTTATTTGATGCTACATGAATTTTTATTGCGTAAAATTATGTTTCTTATTTATTTATGTTTTCATCATTTTCATTGTTTTTATCTTTCTAAAGCAATATCTGTAATTGTATCATTCCTTAAGTTTTAAATGTTTAATAGATTTAGCTGTAATTTCCTTTTGAATATTTCCTTGTTTAAGGTAATATTTAAATTTCAGATGGGTGCATGCTTTTCAAAGGTTTTTAACGAATGTCCTCTCAGAATTCATTGTACATCAACTTGGATTCATCCTGAAACAAGAGGTATTATTATTAAAAATTTCTTTTATATTAATTTTTCCTATTATTATTACTATTACTATAAAGACAATTTTCTTTATCACAGTCAATTAAATATGAGCAGTTTAAAGAACTGTTAAAATTTGTTGCTGTTTCTCTTACTTAAGGTGTTCTTTTTGAGAATTTATTTTATTTTAATTAATTACTTATTTTTTATTTTATTTTATTTTCATTTATTTTTTTTTTTGTTTTATCTTCATATAAATTTTAAATCTAAAAAATTTATCAAAAATTTTTAATTACTATTTTTATGGATTTTTTTTTTTTTTCTGTGAAAAAATAGTAACAGTAATAGAAAGAAAGAATGAAAATACTACAGTGTTAATACTACAGTTTTTATGCTAAATTTCTTTTATGTAAAATTTTATAAAGATGCAGAATAAAACTTTTATGTTATGTTTTACTGAGCTCATTTTAGCCTATTGATACCATTCCTTTCTCATTCTGTATGTGCCATTAATTTTTAATGTTATTCTGAATTGCTTTAAATTTGTTAACTATTTTTCATATAAATGTTTTGCTAATATATTGTATAATGATAATCCCAATAAAACAAAATTGAAAAGCTTATTTTTGCTGCACTCTTAATATTTTTTGCTCCTAAGAAATAAAAAGTGCAAAGTGCTTGAAAGAATTTATTTAGCAAATGTCTTGTTTATTTTCAAAGCAAAGGTAAGTTATTGGGACAACACCCAATTGTTTTAGTGTAACTTTGCTTTTGATTATTGAAGTTTTCATGCTGTAACTGTTTATCATGTTTTAAACTTTTACTCAGATCATAACTTGCTTTTAGAGTTTAGGTACTATAATATAAAACTAAATATATTTGTATGCAAAGTTAAACAAACAAGCAAAAAGAAAATATATGATAACGATTATTCTTTAACAAAAACAAATTTTTTATTTTAAGAACAAATAATTTCAGGAAATCTAAATGTTGTATTTTGTAGCTAATATGTTTGTTACTAGAAAAGATAAATTTCAAGGAATATTGCATGCGAAAATTGTCTAAATAATTTTAAATGAACTTTTCAATTTAATAACAGATTTGAATTTCATATAAATATAGGTATAATAATGAAATGGGGCATTGAGGAAGGTATGGAATTATTTGTCAAATAAAGCTGTTCTAAAGCCTAATTTGAATTGTTTTAGCATATGTTTACATAACAGTACTCGTTATCTTACCTCTTAATCTCCAATCTGTATTTATAGTATTAAATTTCAAGGTAAAAGAAAATCATGTCAGGGACACACCAGTTAGTTTTTTTTTACCCCAAAATATTTTATTTTCAAACATAATAAAAATGTTGCACACAATGTAAAATAACACTTGCAAATTAATATTTAAATAAATATATATACAAAAAAAACCTTGTAATTCTTTTGCATGTATGTGAATCTGTATGAAAAACCTTCTGGTATTAATTATTGAATAAAATTTACTGTATGCAAATTATTAAATAAATAGAAGCTTTTAATCCATTCAAGAAGAAAAAAAAGGGGGGGGGGGTTAAAGTTTGTTTATGATATAGGTAAAAATATTTTTACATTTCATTCTTTCACGTCAGAGTTTTACAAGATTTACTTGAAAAGGATTTAGTTAAAGAAAGTTATAAGTCAAATCATATTATACATTATTCTCATCACATAATGTAGCTTAAATCATTAAGAGCAATATAAGAAATTCATTTGATGCCTGGTGCTTTTTTTTTCTTTTACTTTATGGCCTGATCATGAACAGTTCTGATAAATGATTCCAGTGAAACATCTAAGCACTACAATGGCAATTTTACTCGTTCTTGAATATGTGTAAATACTGAGTTGTACTAGTAATGCTGTTGGAAAATATACTTTCAAAATTATGAAGACAGATTTTTTTTCTTCTTCAAACAATTTTAAATTTTATATATAGAGAGAGAGAAAGAGAGAGATAATAATAATGATGATCTATTAAGCATAGTAGACGCCAAGCAACAGATACAAGATCACTGAAACATCAATGACCAATAAGGTTAAAAATTTCTTTATGCATGAGAAGTTCAGAAAATGAAAAAAAAATTATCAGGGGATGAAATACACATATCCAAAGAAACCAGATTTATCAATTAACAGCCTGCAAAACTACCGAATCAATAAACTAACACTACAAATCTTAACTTAAAAACATAAACTATATCGAAATTCATGAAACAATAATTCAAGAAATGAAGGAAGGAGGCAGGCGGCAAGACTTGTGACTTGCCTGTGGGGTTAAACTAGTTTCATGCCGGCAACACTCCCCCAACCTACCAAGACCAGAACAGGAGTCATATGGATCTCAAAATGCAAAATTTCAAAGCAGATGAATAATAATGAAACTACGAAGCAACAATGAAACCTATTGATTGATTACAATGTGTTTAACAGCATGATTATAATTTTAATTTATAATTAGAGTTTTAAGAACAGTTGACAATCAAAAAAGAAGAAACTGAAATTTTAATGGAAAAAGAAAGTTTGCATAGTAATACAAAGTAAATGCAACAAACCTTCTGTTTTTTTTTTTAGTTTTAATTTCACAGTCCCTCCCAACCATCCAGCCTTACAACACCACCCCGCCTCCATAATCAAACATCTGTGCACCCAACCGCCACCTTTTTTATTTATTGTCTTTTATTATCTTATAAATTTTTTGTTAATATACACTAAAGTGTACACAGTTTTTTTTTTTTTTTTAATGTACTGACAGAGACATGGTTATGGATATAAAATAGAAAATACAAAGTTTTTAGGAAACCCCATTTTAGCAGTGGCTGTGATCAGTTTATTAATATTTTTGTTTTTAAACTTCAGGGAGCACAAATTGTTATTTGAAATAAATGGTTAATGATGATGTTTCTAAATACTGAAAGATGCAGGCAGGAATTGAAATGTGTAAATAAGTTTACTTTAAAACTAAAATCTTGCCATATATATATTATGTTATGTGTATCTAAAGTAAAAAGATTAAAAAATATTTTCTTTAAATTATAATTATGAATACTTCTAAGTAAACAATTTTTAAGTTATGCAGACAATGCAGATATGGTAGAAATTGCTCTTTTTTCACCTATTCAACATTATGCCCATCTTTTTCATCATGCATAGTCGAAATAAAAGGCTAGTGCGACTAAATTTAAAAATTTATATTACTCTTTTTTTTCTGGAAAATAAGATTAATAGGTATATTTAGTATTTAGATATTACAGTATTCAATCTCAAAATTATATTTAAATTAGAATTTTGATATTAATATTTTATGGCATCATTTTTTAAGTAAGAAAATAATTGAAGCAGAAGAATTCATATTTTTCAGCTTCTTGAAAATAAGTATGTAACATCATTTATAGTATCATTTTATTATTTAAAAAGAAAGGAAAAAGAAAACTTAAATTAAAAAAAAAAAATTATTGTAAATACAGTAGAACCTCGATCCATCGTTTTCCACGGGGTGCGTGAAAAAAAAAAAACAATGAAAGTAAGAAAATGACGAATGCGGGTAAAAATCAGAGCATGAAAAAAAACAATGTATATGAATTACTAAACACAATGTATACAGTATACTAATTATATAAAGCAATTTTTTAATTTCCAAACTGTCAAAGTAATAAATCAATGTTGTAGAACATTAAGTAAAATTTATTTTTAAAAATCAGTAATTTTATTTTGGGTTTTTCGTTCATTTCATAAATTAAACAGGAATTTTTTACAGATTTACAACATTTTTCTGGTTCTGTTCGGTAATTTCATGTGTTTATATAAAAGCTCGTACATTTTTCAAATGCCATAATTACATCATCGGTAAAAAAATTATTCTCGTTTCTATTGTTTTAATTTTTTGAAATTGCACCTTTCTTCTATGCTTTAGGATGCTGAATGTCGCAATTTCTTTATTGATGCAAATTATCACTAAATTTTGTACCAGATGCATCTTCTGTTACACATAACCGCTCTTTATCTGCATTATCAACATCCTCATCATCATCATCTTGCCCTTCTGTTTGGTATTCTTCATCATTGTTTCGCACATAATTGCATTTCATGAAACAATTTTCTGGATTACTGAAGAGGTTACTTCCTGCCATGCAGAAATTACAAAACAAATAGATGGTCTGGACACATGGCATCACAATTTTGATCCTCAATGAAAGCAGTAATTCCAGTCTGTATGTCATATAGAACCGCTTGACCTTCAGGAAAAAATTTTTACAAGGTCAGGAGAAATATTTTACAACGATGAATGCTGGAAAACGACTTTTTGAAGCACAATACATGCTGGTTTCATTAACATTATTTTAAATACAATTTGTGCAATGATCATAGAAATAAAACGATCAATGTGGGAAAACGATGGATGCGGGAACGATAGATCGGAGATTCACTGTAATATGTGTTTAAGATTAAAGCCAAATATTTATTAAAAGAGATATTTTGAAACACTATACCATTTATTTCTTTAAATTATTCTTTTTTGTATATTGGTTAACTATACCAGTAATGAGCACTTTAAGGACATTTTCTAGCTATTTTTTGTATACTGTTATTAATTTTAGAGGCCATAACTATATTCAGTGTTTGATATCTCAATTAAATCTTTCTGTACATGTCTGTACTGGGAAAATGAGAAAAGCTACAGGCAAATTTACACCATTCATAGAAGATTTAAAAAAAAATTATAAATAGTGGCAAGAAGGGGTACAATCCAAATTTAAATGTCACAACTTGTTAGTTTGAAGGATTCTGCTTATTTAGTGTGTATTTCCGAACAAGCCCAATAAATATGGGATCAAGATTGGGATGCTAGCTTATTCAGATTCAAAGTATGTTTATAATGCCATGCATAAAGTACAAACCCAGCAAATGTACCATTAGCTACCTACATCATAAAGCAATTTTTCAAGCCATTAAAATGTTTAAATCACATTATAACAATGAATAACTGGTTTATGTCAATTCCTCTTTATTGTGAATTGTGGCAGTCTCCTTATAGTTTTACAATTGTTGGTTAGCTGGACATCAATCCTACAAGTACGATAAACAAGCCTGAGATAATCCATTATTACAACAGTGCCAAAGGAGCAATGGATACTGTAGATTAATTATGTTCAGGGATGAGTGCTGCTTGTTAAAAGACTTGTAGATGCCACTTTGCTTTATTCAATGAGGCAAATGCTACTTTTTTCTGCCTTTTTAACTTTTAATTGAAATATTATAATACTTCTTTTAAGATACAATATATTGTTTAAAATAAAGAAAATATACCTGTTTTTAATTTGTAGTCTATGAGTTGAATGATTAGTCTTAGTGTAACACTGATTTAAATTTAGTTATGTAGGGCTAAATAAGATAAGAGTATAATAGTATGATCAAAATAAAGTATTTCATTTTATACTTTAAACAGATCAGCATATTTTATTTGGATGTGAAGAAGGAATTTATGCATTAAACCTTAATGAATTACATGATGCATGCATGGATCAGGTAATTGTATTTTCAATTGATTTTTTTTTTCTCTTTCAGTATAATTATATATAATTAAATTTACACATGTAAAGTTTTTTTTTGAAAACCGTGTATACATATATATATGCATGTATGTATGAAATTAAAATATGAAAATCAATTATTATAAACCTTATTCTAAAAAAGCTAAAGCAAAGTAGACTTATAAAACAATGTGCAAAATGCAGTAAAGGAATAATTATATAAAATTAACTTAAAGTATTTTTAAAAAGAAGTGTCTTTTTTTTTTTTTTTTTTTTTTTTTTTTTTTTTTGGGGGGGGGGGTGTACATTCAAGGTTTTATGTATATCAGGGGTGACTGTGTCTAGGATTTTTTTCCTGATTTCAGGAATTTTTGCTTATATAGTTCCTGATTTCCAGATATTTTCAATTATTTTTCAGTGATTCTTAAGAGAAAACTGTTGCCTAATGGAAATTTTGAAATATATATTGTACTTTACTAATATTTTTTTAGATTTACAAGAACTTTAGATGCATGTAATTGGTTACATTCATAAAAAAAAAAAATTTAATCACTCTGTGACCTTTTTTCTTTTTATGAATATTAGGATTTTTACATTAAAGTTGCAATCAGCCCTGATGTATGTATATATAAATATAAGGAATTTATTTGTTGCTGTCATATCGTATCTAAGGAGAATCGAGACTTTCCACTCAATAAGGAGTCCAAATAATTTATGCAGTCACTTTATTGAAGACACTTGGGCATTCTACAAGTTATTCTCGGTCAGTTCAGTGTCTCCTCAGAGGAAGAAGAAGAAAAAAGCTTAGATTAGATTTTGTTCATGTAGATTGAAATGTTTACTTTGTAAGAATGGTGGGTAACGTTTAATGGTTAAACCATTTTTAAGTTTCTAAAGAGCTGTATTCAGGTCTATTTTATTATTGCAAATCGTTTTTATTCTGTTAATTTGTATAAACATAATATTTTTCAATAAAGTAAGACTAACTTAGGAAAAACCATTTGTCAAATTTCAAACCCTAAAACCAAAGTCTTACCTTTTATCATAAATGCCAGTTAACCATTTTTCATTCACTTTTTTAATTTAAGTCCACAAAAGAAATTTTATTATCTATATCAGTTCAGTTTTAAATGAGATCAGAGGTATAGATTCACTAACATATTTCGCATCATTTTCACAGTTAATTACTATTACGTCATGAATGTATCTAAAAAAGATAGGTAATGTTTTTAAATTTTCTCTCATGAATATGAGAGAAAATTTGGTTAATTGGTTATTTATGAATTATATTTGGTAAAATGTTTAATTGGTATTTATGATAAAAGTCAAAATTTCGGTTTTAGGGTTTTCAATTTCAAAAACTGGTTTCCTATGGTTAGTCTTAATTTATTGAAAATTATTTTGTTTACACAAATTAACAAAATAAAAACGATTTGAAATAATAAAACAGACCCGAATATAGCTCTTGAGAACTTTAAAAATAGTTTAACTGTTAACCATTACCCACCATTCTTACTAAGTGAATATTTCAATCTGCATGAACAAAATCTAATGTAAGGTTTTTTTTTTTTTTTCTTCTTCCTTTCTACATTTTACCATGGTACACTATTAGTGATCTCATTGTATCATGTATAACTTTGGCACTAGTTTTATAAATATAATTACATCAATTTAAAAAATAAATTGTGTAATTTGTGAACTTTCTATCCTATATATATATATATATATATATATATAAAGGGTGGGAAAAGTATTGAAAAGAATTTATCCAATAATCAATAAAAAGTATTGTAATCCATTTTGTTTATACAGTAATTCCATAACATCCTCAAAAGTTATATTCAATGAAAACATCGCAAATACCAAATTTACAAATGTTAAGACTTTTTGTAGAAAATAAAGGGGGAGGTTACATTCCATGAAATTTTAACTAGAATAACAGAACATTTAATGAAGAAAGAAAAATGTTTATTAGCAAGAAGTAGATAAGTAAACCACATTTACATAAAATAAACATTTTAAGTAAAATTCTATAAGCAAAAATTTGCTAATTTCAGAAAATAATAAAAAAAAATAATATGTACCCATTTGTTTTTTCAAAATTGTAAGAAAATGCATATAGGTTAGTGTGCTTGCAACACGTTTTAATCTCTAGTTTAAAGTAACGAGTGAAATATAACAACACCGTTTTAGACCCAAGTGTGTTTATTACTTATAAGTGAATAGGATAAATGGAATATTACACCACTTTGAATGTGTGTTGGCACTTTAAAAAGATAAATAGATATTATTTCACGCAGGGAAAAAATTTCTTTATCCATTATTCATTCGGGAAAGTGACTAGGTAAAAAATATCATAAATAATCGAGGGACACATTCGTGAATTTTAATTTTGGCTGCATTTCTGTGTTAATGAATGCTAAGAGATTACTTATGAAACAAATTATAACACTCTTTATTAATCATAAAAGCTGTATTTTAGATATATTAATTAATAAAAGACTTTATAAAAGAAGTTTTACTTTTTTCCCCCTTCCCCATTTAAAATTATAAATGGTCATATGTATTCATTTGACTAAGTTAATGATTTCAAACATGCAGAATATTCATTTCCTTTATTATTATTATTATTTAAAGGTGATAAATCTGATAGAATATATCTAAACAATACTTAAGCAGTAACAGTTTTCTTATATCATTAATACCTCATAGAAATTATTCTTTTTATCATTGTATCAGAACATTTTTTTTTTTTTTTTTTATGTACAATTAAATGATGTTTGTTTTTCCATAGAGTTTGACAGTAAAATATGTATCAATGTAAAAGTTGCTCATAGTTTGACTTAACAAATTAACAAAAACTTTTGATATTTGCAATGTAAAATTAATTATATAATACATTACTTTTAATATTAAATATAATTTTTATAAAAACCTTTTTAGTAGTTATCATGCAACTAACTACTCCCCAGTTCATTTTTATTCACCAACCAAACTTCCAGGCCACTGTGAGCGGGAGAAGGTCTTTTGGCAATAAGTGGAGTTTTGGCCTTCGGCCTGTGAAGTAGGGTGCTATTGGCGCATCCGAGTAAAAGCATTTATTCTGTTATTTTATTTCATTATTACATGAGTACATATTACTTATATGTATATATAATCTTAGTGCAGGGGTTAATCCAGAAAGAATTTAGTGCTACATTAATTTATTTTAAAAAGGATTAAATTACATTTTACTTATAAAAATATATACCTAAATATACTATCCTTTTTTAGGAAATATGCACTTACAGCTTTAGAGCAAATATATTTCTGATACATCATATCCATCTTCAGTGCATCATTGTGACACCTCCTTCTGTTCTGGGTTGTTTCTGTCTTCTTGATCCTCTATTCTCTTCACTTTGTACGGTTTTTTCTTAATTAGGTCTTTTCATTAACGATCATGAGCATAGCGTAATACCATCTGCATGGCAACACTTAATTAAGAAAAAACCATATGAAGTGAAAAGAATAGAGGATCAAGAAGACAGAAACAACCCAGAACAGAAGGAGGTGTCACAATGATGCACTGAAGATGGATACGGTGTATCTGAAATATATTTGCTCTAAAGCTGTAAGTGCATATTTCTTAAAAAATGATAGTATATTTAGGTATATATTTTTATAAGTAAAATGAATTTAGTGCTATTTTGCAGCACCTTCACATAATCAATTTTCAACGATGCAGTACCTTCACAAAATAAGTTTTCGGCGATGCTGTACTTTCACAAAGTCCATTCTTGGTGATAAAAAAAAAAAAAAAATTCTTGTTTAAAACTTATATTTTTGGATCATCTTGCTCTGAAGAAGAAAAAAAAAATCCTTTAAAACCCCATTCTACTGCAAAGAAAAATAATCATTCCTGTACAATAAACACACAAAATGAATAAATGAATATTTATTAAAAATGAATATTTTTTCCTTGTTATTAACACTTTCCAACAATGTTCAAAAGTGTTTATAATTTCGGTTTGTCTATACTCACTTTAACTCTCATAAATAATCATGGACGTTTTTGAAATCATATAAGGTATAATATATTTAAACTAATTCAATTTAGAGAATTAAGTATAGCAATTATAAACATTTTATAAAAATAATTACTTAAAAAGAACGAAATAATAAAATATTAAAAAGAATCTTAACTATGAAATAAAATCCTTATTTTCTATAACTTCTAGAGCTTCTAAAGTACATCTAATTACTATTTCTTGCTATAAAATTCTTTTTAAATCCAAAACAATCTAACTTAAATAAAAATTTTAAAAAGAACTTTCAAAGAAAAAGGGAAAATATTGTTGTCTTAATAAAAAGCAGAGTTTAGAGCATGGCGAATAAATTTCAATATTGGCTAGTTTGGTTTCCTGTAGATCAACAGTCACATGACCTTTTTATGAGTTATCTTTGCCACTAAAAAAGGTTGTAAAAGGTTGCCATTGTCCCGTCCACTCTTATAATAGGTCTATATCTCAATCTTAGTGTGTGTGAGGGGGGGGGGTGTCATACAACCAACCACTTCCTGGTTCATTTTTATTCACCCAACCAACCTTCCAAGCCACTGTGAGTAGGAGAATGTGTTTTGGCGGTGAGTGGAGTTTTGGCTTTCGGTCTGTGAAGTAGGGTGCAATTGGCACATCGGAGTAAAAGCATTTATTCTGTTATTTTATTTTTATTATTACATGAGTACATATTTACTCATATGTATATATAATCTCAGTGTACATATTCATATTCTGTTTTATATTAATTAATTAAAGAGTAAAATTTCATAAGAGAGAAATTCCATTTCCAAGAATCTACACTCGTCCATTACAATAATAATTTAATTTATAGCTAGTATATATTTTGGCTGATTTTATATTGTATGGAATTATAATGAAAAAAAAAAAAATAAATAAAATTATGCATTCCCAACTATGATAATATGAGCGCCCACTGTAATATGCTTTATCTTTTGATAATTACTTTCACTTTTCATTTATTTGTTGGAACTAAACAATGTATAAAATTTACTGTGTATCACTTATTTTTCAACTGCAATAATGAGAATTATTTTGCTTTATTTTTTGTGAAGTTTTATCAATAAAATCAGTATAACATAGTTTTTTTTTTTTTTTTTTTTTTTGTATTAAAAAAGAAAAGAAAAAATATTTCTGAATTGTCTCCTTGCTCTTAAGGAAATAATTATATTGTCGCACGTTCTTTATCCCTTTTCTAGCTCTACCCAAGGAGAACAATCTGGATGTTTGTAATCAAAGATGTGCTTATGACCCTTTCTGGTAAATATATTGTATAAAATAATTTGTAACATATGAAGAATTAAATACATTTCTTTATTTGCCCTTCCTTTTCTTTCATTCTTTTTTTGAAAGTTTAAATATAATAATTATCATTAACAGAGTGTTTATAAAACCTTGACTTTGAATTTAATTCCTCAGATGTTAATTTTAGACTTACTTAACAAATTACAAAGATGTATGAAAAAACATACAGAATTTTATGAACTCAATACAAATTTAAGGCAATTATTCAAAAAGAACATCATTTAAATTTTTATCTGTGTCACAACTACCTTCAACTACCACATTTGAATAGAAAAGCATAAGAAAAAAAACATTAAAAAAAAAAAAGCTGAATCTTAAGTGCAGATAAACAAATAAATAAACTGTCACCAATTTCTTTTTTTTAAAAAAAAGCACATAATTAAGATAAGGTAAATGCATCAGTGAACAGGTGGGCTAGGCTGAAGTATTTGAATCATCAGACAGCAATAGAAGCTTCCTGCCTAATATGTAACCTCCACATTAGCATAGAATTGCTCTGCAAAAATCCTTAAAAAATAGAGAAGAAAAAATTATTCAGGAAAAAGAACAATGATGAAGTATGAACAAGGGTGCAAGAGTTTCCATCTTAAAGCAGAACTCTTACACCACTATATTTAACCAAGAATTTCTATTGTATTTGTACAGCAGTTTTTTAAGATTGAACATGATAGAAATTATTGATAAAAAATTATGGTGTATGTGCTCAATCTTGAGACACAAACTCTTGCACACTTGAGTATGAAAAACAATAAACATCAATAAAGAAAAGGGGGGGGGGGATAACATGTAGTAAATGTGTTTAAAAGTGGATAAAGTGTTTAAATTATTGTACAAAGCGTGAAGCGTCTCATAATATGACTATAAATTCACAGATGCAGCATAGATTAGTAAGAATTCCTCTATACTTTAAGAATAATTGTAAATAACTCTATGTTTTATTTTGGCATTAAGGTATGCTTGCTTTATACTCTTTGAATAAATATATTAAGATTTTATTAAATTCCATGTTTAGCTATTATATTTATTATAATATGTTTAGGTTTATCTAAAATTATGAATTTATTATTATTAATTATTATTGTTCTTTTAATTATAGGACAAAATTATTAACATGAACTAGGTATTTAGAATACTTAAAATTCAATTTCCCTTCTTCTTTTGATTACCTATGCTTTAGATGTATAATTTTACTTTGATTTTTATTTCTGCAAAAAAAAAATTTCTTAAATCTCTCTTTATATATCAGTATTAAACCCCCATTTTTGATCTTCATATTTCTTTGATATCATTATTAGGTAGACTTTTCTTTCTGTTTTTTTTTTCCCTCCTCTACATTATCACATTTATAAATAATACAGAGTAAAAAGTGTACTAATATTAATATCATGTCTGCTTCAGATTTTATGTTATAAAATCTTTTGAAAGCAAATGAAAAGGTTCAGTGATTCTTTATTTGATGTAAGCATAGAAAACTTTATTTAATGTGAATTGCAAAATGCAAATTTTTATTTATACAATTTAGGGAAGACACCTCAGTTGTACCGTCATGACTTGGTGGCTCTGCATTCAAAAACACACAAGTTTTCTCTGTCAATGAATAAAATTCCCGAGAGATTTGTTCCAAGGTTAGTTGTTTGTTTATATCTAAAGATGAATTTAAAAAAATAAATTTTATCTTCAGTATTATATTTCATAGGCACTGACAGGAAAAAAAAACCAGAGAGCTGTATTTTCTTGAAATATAATCTTTTTCTCATAATATTTCATTATTTAAAATAGCTTTAGATTTTTTATTCAAAATTGTGAAAGATAAGGTCAATTTAAAGGAGTTTTGAAAATCTAGGGGTGGGCCATGCTTACCCCCAGCTCATACCTGTCGGTGCCCATGTTTTATTGCCATTTCATGCTAACATTCCCTTACGTTGCCCCTTCTCTTAATCAATTTACTAAAATTACATTTAAGTTATTTTATTTGAATTGTCACTTTTTTACAAATATTAAAAAGAAAACTTGCATCATAAAATTGTAGAAGAGTTTACTTTAGGCCAATATACAGATTTTATTGGGTCATGCAAGCATTTATTTTTGCTTAATGTTTCAGGAGGTTTGCAGCAACAACAAAAGTTCCAGATACCAAAGGTTGCCTCAAATGCTGTGTTGGGCGAAATCCATATAATGGTTACAAATATTTATGTGGAGCAACATTAAATGGATTATTTTTAATGCAGTGGTATAATCCATTAAATAAATTTATGCTTCTGAAGGTAAAATATTTTCTTGTCAAATTTTTAAATATTTAGATGAAAATATAAATATAGATATAGATATTTAAAGAAATATAGATTTTGAAGTATTGGATTGTCCTGTAAGTTCTTGCTGGCTTTGAAGGAAAATTGAAACGTTACACATTTAAATTTTAGTGTGAATGCTTATGGGTGGTGCAGTTATATATATATATATATATATATATATTTACATTTCTGCTATTTCTTGTGTTTCATAGGTTCAAATCAGTGTTTTAATCTGATCTTCCTCTCTAGTTGATAGTTAGATGTTCTTAATCTTAAAGATTGAAATCACCATCTTTAAATGTAGCAAACCACTTCCACAAAGTTCTTTTAGCTGCAGCATCTTTGACGTAAACAGCACAGATCTTTAAAGATTGAAAAACTTTGACATTTTTACTTGAGCCTTAATGTTTACAGTTACATCATACAGCCATTATTAGAGGCATGTAATGAACTGGCAGTTCTCATCTCACTCCTTCATCCTTTCTTTCTTTAACCCTTTAATGTTTACTACATAATTTCTTTTAAAAATTACTAAACTAATTTTAAAAATCGCTTTTACACACATAGCTGATCATAATATTTAGGAAATAAAAAATTAGCATTGTCCCTTTTCGAGAAATTATTGGTTTGAAACATCTATAAGTTAACCTCATTAAATTCAAATGATATTCAATTTAATAAATAAAACACTTTGTAAGTAAACATTATCAACTACAAAAACTCGTAAAAATTGTTTCAGGTGAAAATAATAATCCAGCTCTTCATTAAATGAAAAAAACTAGACATGAATGCATCATCAAACCAACAATTCGCACTCGCACCCACTAAGAACCCACTATGCATTTAACTTCCTTTGAAGCATTATTTGTTAAATTTTGGAATAGTGCTGCTATCTACCGAACAGAAAAGGAACAAAAGTTTAAAAAGTGATTAAAACAAGGAGGAAATATTAAAAAAAAAACTACTGCATAAAAATTGTTAAATGTTTGTGTGATAAACCGAGTGTTGACACTTGAGAACAGAAAATTCCCTGTTGTATAAAATTAGCTCTTTAATTAATTAATATTAAATTAAACATGAAGATGAATATATACACTGAGAAATTTATATACATATGAGTACCCATGTACTCATGTAATAATAAGAATAAACCAACGGAATAAATCCGTTACTCGGGCGCGCCAATTGCACCCTACGTTTCAGGCCGAAGGCCAAAGTTTCTTTCTGCGAAAATACCTTCTCCCGCTCACGGTGGCTTCCAAGGTTGGTTGGTTGCATAAAATAAACATAGGAGTGGTTGGTTGCATGACACCCCCCAACTAAGATTGAGATACGCCAAGCGTATGAAAATCTGATAATTATCAGCAACCAACTGACACATAAATATTTAAACACATGAAAATAAAAGCAATGCCAAATAAATACTTGACAACAGATGTACAGAAGTCTTGGTACAATACCGGAACAAATATAGATATTTCAACACAAATAAATGCAAAAATAAAATAGACAATTCACAACAGACGTAAAGAAGTCTTGATATAATACCGGAACAAATATTTATAATACTAAACTCACACAAAAAAACTAAATTACTAAATAGAACCAAAGTTATTTGTAAATAGCAAAACTTATTATTGGCATAGTCTCGACAATCCATCAGCGTTTTTCAGTTTTGCACCAGGGCAATGCGATATGTAAATATCATATCTTTGTAAAGATAGTGCCCATCTTTGCAGTCTAGCAGATTGAGGTGCAGTTTTTTGTAAATAAACAAGAGGATTATGGTCCGTTATAATCTCAATACGAGTTCCGAAAACATAATTTTCAAATTTCTTTATAGACCATACAACAGCATAGGCCTCACGTTCTATAGTAGACCAATTACACTGTACATTAGTGAGCTTCTGACTAATAAAACTAATTGGACGTAGATTACCTTCATCATCTCTTTGCGAAAGACACGCACCGACACCATAGGAACTGGCATCACCTTTGAACTTTATCCGAAAATAATGGTACATGCTTATGCAAAAGTTCGAGCAATTCTGTTTGTTTCTCCTTTCCTAAATGACTAATATCCACATTAAAGTCAGTTTTATTTTCCTTAATAGGGGTTGGGTGGATTTCTCCGAATTCACAGTCATCTTCAAAAATTACACCTACCGTTTGTGCTCTAACATGGAATTTTCTTATCTTATTTACATGTACGTGTCGTATATTACCGTCAGGTAACTTAACTTTATACGAGTGAGGTTTAATTCTTTCTAAAATCTCACCAGGACCTGTCCATCTCGCATACAATTTATTAGTAGAATCCGGAATTAGTAAGTATACTAATTCTCCAATTTTGAATTCTTTCATTTCTTTGCGACGATTAAAATAATGAGCATAAGCTTCTTGCTTTTCCGCAGCAGTTAAAGATGCTAAATCGGCAGCTTTCTCTAAGTTAATTTTTAATTCTTGTAAGTAATCTACAGCTGTATTACTTAAATTGAGAGGTAAAGGGATTTCTCCTGACCACGTTGATTTTAATACTGCTAATGGACCTCTAGCTTCGCGCCCATACATAAGCTTAAATGGAGAAACTCCTGTTGTACAGTTAGGAACTTCGCGATACGCGAAAAGTAAATACGGAATGTGTCTATCCCAATTTACAGGGTCAGTTCGTATTACATGATGAAGCATTTGTTTAAATACACGGTTAAATTTTTCAACAAGCCCATTCGAGGCAGGGTAAGCTGGAGTTGAGAAACGAGGACTTACTCCTAATCTTTTCTCAAACTCTTGTGTTAATTGAGACGTAAAATTAGTGCCTTGATCACTACATATCATTTCTGGGATTCCTGTACGCATAAATATTTCTAAAAGTGCATCACACGTGACCTTAGCCGATAGGCTTCTTAAAGGTATGACTTCGGGCCATCTCGAATGTTGGTCAATTAGACAAAGACAATATTTATGTTTTCTACCTGAGGGTGGCGCAATCTCTCCAATTAAATCGACACTCACTGTATGAAAAGGATAAGGAGGACGTACCACAGGCGTTATAGGTATTTTATCGGACGTTTTTTCCGGACTCCTCAACTGACATTTTTCGCAAGTTTTACAGAAATTTTGTACATCTCTTATTAGGTTAGGCCAATAAAATGATAGTTTTATTCTCTCTTTTGTTTTCCGCATCCCTAAATGATTCCCGAAGATTGAGTCATGAGCTAATTTTAAAACACTTTCTCGATAACTCAACGGTAAGACCAATTGATCTACTGTTTCTCTACATATTTTATCTTTATGGAATAATAAATCGTCCTTAAGAAAATAATTATTTTTCTTTAATTCCGCTTCTTTAAAAGCAGTTTGTAACGATAAGCATTCTCGCTGCTTTTCCCTAAATCTACTAACATCAGATAAATTACTAACATTGTTTTGTGAGCTCTCCAGCCGCCTAATTTCAATTTGATTATCCTTTGGCAAGTTAATCACTTTTTCTTTATTCGAAATCAAATAAACAGCTGCCTCCGAATCGCTATTATTTATTGAAGAAACAATCTTTTTTTTATTTATCAATTGAGATGGATAATTATGTGAACTAGTTTCTTTTTTATTAATCAAATCTTGCATTTCGTTTGACCTCGAAAAACTATCACTCTTAAATAATGTATTATCCTCTCCCGAAATTATTTTTTGATTACAACGTTCATTTTTGATATGTAACAGCGATGCCGATGACTCATTTAAATTACTTTTATTTCCTGCCTCATAAACATTTTGCGGCACTAACAGCATATTAGAATTTTCTGGGATAAACAAATCATTTAATATTTCCTTTTGGTTTACTAATGTATCATAGAAGTGTGGAGTGATTAAACATGGAACATTTAATTTGTCGGTTATTGCAAATAATGAATCCGCGTGTGTAAATATACAAGTGTTAGGATTTTTATAATAGACTGGAATTACAGCTAATCTCGCCTCAACTATTTCTCGAAATGCAGATTCTAACAGAATTTTGCCTTTGCTTTCTATGTGAAGATCAGGAATTAGGGTGCTATTTAGAACACAAATCTCAGTACCTGAATCGATAATTGAGGGAACCTGTTTACCTGCGATATAAATATTAACCTTTTGTAAGGGGTATAAATTAAGTTTTTCCGATTTTCCACATTTCTGTAAATGTTTCGACATTACGTGGGTCACTACAGATTTTTTTTCTGTCGCTTGTGCGTTACTTTTAGATTTTTTTATTTCCTCACTTTGTTTGTTAATTTTATCGAATCTATTTCGACGATTCGGACAATCTTTAGCTACATGAGAAATATCAGAGCAAATATAACACTCCCGCTTAAAAGAATATTTACTCTCATTATTAGAAGAATATTTTCTCAATGGAGGTGGGACGTATTTTTTATGATTTTCTGTGACCGTTTCCCGATAGACGCGTTCTTCATATTTTGTTTCCTCAAATGATCTACCTTTAGCAGTGAAATATATATCACACGTCTTAGCTAATTGTTCTGGGCGTAACCAATCTTCACCCTGTGTGACTGCAGCATGCATTGCCAGATCCTTATCTAGATTTTCAAATATTTTATCAGATATAATCAAATCTACTAACGACTCAAAATCATTTACATTTCGAATTTTACAATAATGGAGCCAACTGGATCTTAAACGAGAAGCAAACTGTTGGTGTGTCTCCCCAGATATTCTTGTAGCTTTCTTATAATTTTCTAAACAAATGAAAGGGGATGGTGCATATTCTTTTAGAATTAATGACTTAATTTTCTCATAGTTCTTTAATTCTTCTTCGCTTACATAAATCAGAATATTCGCGGCTTTATCGCCAATTACTTTCAGTAAAATCTCCGATTTATATTCTTTAGGTACATTTTTATGCTTAAAAGCTCTTTCAATGGAATCGAAAAAAAGATTCCATGGTTCATTCTTTTTAGGTACTGGTATTACCAAAGTTAATATAGCTTTCAAAAGCTTATCTAATGATAATATATTTTCTGAGTTACTAGGATTATGCAACACCTCATCGTCACTTTCGGTTTGCTTTAACAAACACAAACGATTTATTTCTTCCGATTCCTTTCTTTGCGCAACTGTGGTTGCTAAAAATTCACTCACAAATTCTTTATCTTTAATGTATTCTTTAGATTTTAACAATAAATCTTTTAATTCAACTACCTTTAAATTAGAGTCAGCTTGTTCGCCTATCTCTTGCAAAACGGCAAGTAGATCGGCCTTCGTAACACTTTTAAACATTGCTATTTAAAATGTTAATTCATATCCTATCACCATAAAATAACATTAATTTCTCACCTTTATATATTGCGTCCATGGAATTTATATTACCTTTCTGAGAACACTATACTCTGGTTCGACGTATGCAGAGCGTGCTGTGATAAACCGAGTGTTGACACTTGAGAACAGAAAATTCCCTGTTGTATAAAATTAGCTCTTTAATTAATTAATATTAAATTAAACATGAAGATGAATATATACACTGAGAAATTTATATACATATGAGTACCCATGTACTCATGTAATAATAAGAATAAACCAACGGAATAAATCCGTTACTCGGGCGCGCCAATTGCACCCTACGTTTCAGGCCGAAGGCCAAAGTTTCTTTCTGCGAAAATACCTTCTCCCGTTCACGGCGGCTTCCAAGGTTGGTTGGTTGCATAAAATAAACTTAGGAGTGGTTGGTTGCATGACAGTTTGGTTTCACTGCAAAACCAATGAACGTTAAAGGGTTAAGCATGGAGCATCACCTTATATCAATTTTAAAGGACTTGATATCATTGAATGTGCAGCATTCTGCCAAAATCTCAATTGCTTCATGCTTTGTGAGAGCTAACCATTGTAATTTTCTACTTAAAAAAATAATCCATGTTAATATTATCATTTTGAGGAATTTTAGTGAGGGCTGTGGTTATTTTGTTATTTTCAATGTCATTAAAGTGGTCTTTAGTTCTGGTTTTTATTTTTGTTATGCCAATATATGAACAAGATTCACACTTTTTCCTTATTAAATTAATTTTATAATTGATGGCTTTTTCAAAATTATCAATTTGGTCCTTATAATTTCTGATCCATTGGAAGATGTTTTTATTTGGTTTTATAGGTATACCCCCTGTGGCAGAAATTTATTATGCTTTCTGCGACAAGCTTCATCAACACCAAAATCTCTCTGCAGGAATAGTTTGTGAAGTTAACATTTACGAATTCAAAATAAATTATTTTTAAATAGTAAATAATATCCAGTATAACAAGAAAACACTCTTTTTTTTTTCTTTTTTAAGAAAGGTGAAAATAAATCTATTGATCTTAACTGCTTCAGATTTTTTGTTCACATTAATATGCAATATTGTTTATAAAATATTCAATGAATTCAAACCATAAAATGCTGTACCACATAAAAAAAAATCTGCAAAATTTTTTAAGGCATTTAAATCATGAAATGTCTAAATTAAACATATATTACAAATACTTTTAAAATTTCATTACTTTTTTTTTATATTAAATATATATATTTAAATACACAAATGCAGTTATTTCATAAGGTGCAAACCAAACAGCATAAAATATAATACGAAACTCAAAATTAAAACACAACAAATTAAAAGTAAAAATTAATACAGAATACTGAATATTATAATGAAATATAAATAATTTACAACATTTATAGTTTTTGAGATTATTAGAAATATGCACGATAACATTGTAATACACAAGATTCCTTTTTTGTATTATATACAAATAGCATAAAGATGTGTATTTGAAATCTAAAAAATGTGATTTGACATTAAAGAATTCAGAATGTATAATTATACCATCATTTAAATACATAAAATAAAACAGAATACAAGATCTAAGTAACACAATTATAGACAAAGCATAGTCGAAATATTTTCATAAAGATTGAGGCAAGCGAAATATTTAATTTTTAAGGAAATGTTGAAATCTGAAATGTAAGAGATTTCATGGATAAAATCTATAATAGAAAATAATGATTACAGATGAATGAAATAAATAGAAATCAATTAAAAGTAATATTTGATATTGATATCTATTCGAATAAGTAAATAAAAATAAATAAATAACAATATTTGCTATTTAATTAGTATTTATTCAAAACAACTACTATTAGATAAAATTCCTTTTGCTTATAAAAAAAAAAAAAAAAAAAAAAAAAAATTTCAAAAAAACCTTTGGTTTGATTTTTATTCAAAATAACTATTTAATTTGCAATATTTCGATTAAAAAAAATAAACATTTTTTAAAAATTCAAATGTTTAAAAAATGAAATGAAGAAAGTAATGATAAGAGTATTTTTGTAAAAAAAAAAAAAATTAATAATTTTCTTAACGACTTCATATGCTTAAACAACAAAATTTAAAGCTAAGAATTTTAATCATAATTAAAATAATTAATGATTAGTAAAGAAAAAAATTAGAAAATTTACCAATTTTATAACTTAAGATACCCATTAATATTTATTGCTAAGATCTTTTACTACATATAAAATGCTAAATATCAATAAAGTATTTTTAAGATTAATTTCTTAATTTTCTATTTTTTGAAGCAAGGTTTGAAGCTTCATTTTTTATTTTGCGTATAACTATAGACGTTACACATTTCGCCATAGTCTTATTTCTGTATATATTTGTGAAATGTATTGCATAGTTTGAACCAAACATTAAAACTAATGCAGCTTTAAAAAATTTGTGTGTATTTACTACCACGCAAGTATGCACGCTTCGCATACATTAAAGAAAAAAAATAATAATCACTAGATGCAACTAATTTGTCATGCATAAGTCAGAAAATGTATGAAAATCGGTACAGCAGCAATCACGCACTTAAAAGAAAAAAAAATCACTGGATGCAGCTATTTTGTTATGCATGAAGCTGAAAATGCATGAAATATGAAATTCGGAAAATGGTCGCAAAGCCCCATTCTTTCGAAAAAATATCTTTTTGCAATACAATAAATACACACGACATGAGCGGCAGGCACGGCGCGAAAACAAAGTTTGAAGACACGAAAATGAAGTATCGATGTGAAGAGGTTACCAGTGAAAAGTGTCGATACACCGAATCATATTACCGCATCACGAATCGCTAATGCTAGCCGTATCAAAGCTAACCCAAGTGAGTTACTTCCGCTTTATCTTCTCTCCTTATTCAGGATTGAGTAGCTGCAGAAACGAAAATTTGTTCTGCAGAACAGTTTATAAACCATTCTTTGAGTTTCTTCCTCTCTCTCTCTCTCTCTCTCTCTCTCTCTCTTTTTTTTTAACACAATGGCAAAATTTATTTGACTTAAGTAAAATCTTTCTGCAAGAACATTTCTGTTTCTGCGACATTGTCGCCGTGTCGCCATGTTTCTGCCACGGGGGGTATACCTATAACTAACTTGGCTGCCTCTGTTTTTAATCTAATGGATCAGATGTGATAAGGATCAAATTATTCTGAAAGTTGCCAACATGTATAAAACTAATTTTATAAGGGAAAGGGTGAATCCAGTTCATATATTGGCATGGCAAAGAAAAAAAAATTAAATCAAAACCAGAATTGAAAAATACTTTAACAACATAGGAAAAAAGAGGGTAGTCCTATAGTCTTATAGTACAGTATATATATCTCGGCACATATAGTCCCTAATGTGCCGAGAAGAGGTGCACGCTATTGGTAAAGTTCACCAAAAAGACAATATTAGGATAGATTTTTTTTTTTTTTTTTTTTAATTAGCAAATTACAACAGTTATCTTTATGTTGTAAAATGCAAAGCAGTTGATATTTTGATAGAATGCAGCATATGCAAAGACATTGAGCTCTCAGAAATTAAAAAAAGGTTGCCCTCCATGCTTAAAGGAAGAAAGAGTAAGAAAAACAAAGTGAGTTCACTCCGTGCCTCTGATGATTGGGTGAACAACTGTAAACATAAAGGCTCAAGTATTCATTTTTGCCTTTCTGGTTTAAGAAAAGCATTAAATAAGTATAATGCACTTTGTTTGCATCAAGGTTTAAAGTGCCATTAGTTTTTTTTTTTTTAGTATTTTGCTAAAATATGTCAGAATCAATTTCACTAAAGAACAAAAACCAGATAATTTAATAAAATACTGCTTTATAACCTCCAGTTTTCATACAAATATTCATGGGAAAAAATTACAAAACCACTGAAAATATCAGGAATCATTACTTATTTAACATATTTGGATTTAATTTTGGTTTTTTAATGGTTGAATTTTAAAAGCAAAAGTATTTAAAAGTATGTCAGAATTAACATTCTCAGCATTAATATTTACACTATGATATACTCCTATCCATTACTACCTTTTAAATTGTTTGTTCATTTTGCACATATGACATAGCTTTCTCTTTTTCTGTTGTTGAAATACAAAGTTTCATTGATTCAAGTTTTTTAAATCACAAGTATGGATGCTTGGTTAAAATCATCAGTGAACAATGAAATAGAAAATAAGATTTGAGGTAACCAAGATAAGAAAACAAAATCAATAGCATCTAAAAAATTAAATTAACTTTCCAAAAAGCTAAAATGCTGAAGAAACTTTTTTGCCAAGTTAAACCCTAATTTTCATCCTTATTCAATATACAACTGCCAAAAACTAACATATCATAATCAAACTTTTTCTAAATATTTTTGTATTAATGTCTTTTAGAATATGTCCACATGTCAATTGTTTTCAATCATTTTGATATATTAAGACCTGTTTTTATGCCACCTACTGAAATTTATCTTAAACTTTCCAGACGACCCAATACTTTACTGCAGCTGTGTATTCTTTATTATTATAATTATTATTATTATTAATCATTTGTTCAGTACTGACCTTCTATCTTTAAACTGTCTTTGTAATTTAAAATAAATACTTATTTATGTTCATAATGTAATTAATTTATTAAGTAAAATTTTTTTCTAATTGACCAGAGAACAAATTAATGTTATTGATTACAAGATGATTTGAAGATAAAGTTGCTTTCAAAATAATATATATACTGTAAAAGCACTTATTTTCGCGAGCCGTAATTTTCACGAAAATGAAGATATCGGTGATTTCGTGAGCTGAAAATTTCGTGAATTTTATATGAACAGAACCGAAAGTTGAAAAATCCTAACGTTGAAAAGTACGGAAATATAGAGCCCCTTTTGCATAAGGCATTTTAAGAAATTTCCATCGCTCTAAAAACAATTTATGCTTACAACAGTTCTTCTTATACATCAACTTTGGCTTTGGCTCAATGCACACATTACACCCCGAACAATTTTCTTTTCTTAATCTGTTTTTTCTCACGCTGTTTATAAAACTAGGGACTTCTGAACCCCCCTTTTGCACCGAAAATGTAATCACCCCACCCCCTTCACTTTTCTCGGATTTGGACTGTCAGTGCATGTGAGTTTTGGTAATTGAAAAATTTCTGTTTTTATTATTATTATTATTTGCTGAAATTTGCTACTTATTATTATTATTTGCTGCAAATCAACAGCTGTTTTAGGATTTCAGAAAATCCAAAACAACTATGTATTTGTTTCCATTAAGATTATCATTATTTTTTTTAATTATGTATTTATATTAAATATATACAAAAATACCTTAAATAATGTCCTTAGTTTCTTTTACCTGCACAATACGTATTTCGAGTGCTTCGCACTCATCATCAGGTACTAAGATGCTATTGATCAGGTGCTATTGATTTTAATTATATTAACGAAAAAAGTGCCTGTTATATAGGTGTTACAAAAAGGGAAATTTGCGATCGCGAAAAAGAGCACAAATCAGACTTAAAATATAGACTATCTACCGCGCTCTCCTATACCCACCATAATAACCCTATCAACATTAACTCAATTACAACTAATAAACTTGCTCCATATAATAATCACAGTTATGCCCTAAAACGGGAGGCCCTCAAAATTCTGACTAACCCCTACGCAATTAACGAAAGAGAACAATACCGAAAGAATGGCAACCAATCCTAAATATAACTGAAGTGAAGGGAAGAAGACAAACAAACCGACGAAAATCAACAATGGAGACAGATGAAGAGATCACTTAGCACCTGATGATGAGTGTGAAGCACTCGAAATACGTATTGTGCAGGTAAAAGAAACTAAGGACATTATGTAAGGTATTTTTGTATATATTTAATGAATTTATCGTCTTTCATGTAAATTAAAGAGATTAAATTATGTATTTATATTTAATATTAAGTGTTTTCTTAAAGTAAATCATTCTCAAAAGTAATTATTTAAAAAGTATATTTTTATTAAAGAAAATCATTTGATAAATTGAGAAAATATAGTTAGATACATCCGTATACAGTACATACATATTCTATTTACAATTTTTAAAAAACTATTATTGCTTTGTTATTAATATTCTTAAAATAAATTAGACAAAAGATTTTAAGTAATGTTTCAAAAATGGCAAATTAGGAGGGTAATAATCTACCAAGTGTGCAAAAATTTAGTAAAAACTTTAAAAATTCATAAAAACAGAAAAAATAACCAAAATTAAAAAATGGTTTACAAGGTTCACATCAATAAATCACAAGATTATTATTTATTTTAAGACAGAAAGAAATATAACTCAAAAAAAAAAAAAAAATGGTAAGTGGGTGCTGAAACATACAAGTCTCAAAGGGAAATATGAAACAAAGTGCCTCTAATTCTTTATTGCAACAGGTTTTCTACATGACTACTACCATAGGGAATAATAACACATTGCAAGCAAGTCACAAATCCAGCAATGGCAAAGTGCAGCAGGTCTGGATGTATAAATGACGCCTGTTGGCAAATCGCATCTCTCAGTTCTGATACATTGGATGGACTGGCTCGATAGACCCAAGATTGCAAATATCAGGGGGCTACCAGTGTCAAATCTGGAGACTGAGGAGGCTACTGGAGTTTTCAATGCCTGCTAATAATTCTATCTTCCCCGAACATCTGTACCAAAAATTACTTGACCAGAGTAGCAGTGAGGCTAGTTGCTTCATTTTGCATAAGCTTGATGGTAGAAAGCACATGGCATGACTATAATCTGATGGGTAAATATTAAGGATTCCATAAAAAATACTGCATACAGAGGATATTGGTAAGCCTAAGCATATGAAAGCTTCACAAGCACTGCTAATCCCTGCATCTGATTCAGACACTAATGATTCTATTTTGGCTGTAGCAAACAGCATGTATTGTGAACGAGTTGCTCCCATATGCTTTTATTTTATCAAATTTATTTCATATTTATTAGGTATCTATTTATTTACAATTAAAATTATTAACTTTTAATAACCCTCTTTATATATGTCAGATTTATTTCAAATTTATTAAATTCTTTGTTGGAAATTAAAATACATAATTTTTTGTAGTTTTAAGAATGAATTCAGTAGTAAATCCATTGATCTCCTTTTTAGCATAATGCAATATATATATTGGGGATCTTAAACACAATTTAATTTTATTCTCCCTGAAAAGAATTTTTTTTTTATTTCTATTTCACTGCATTTCTCAATAAATCTATTTATAGCTGTAAAAATTCCATTAAGCAATTTCCGTTATTTTTTTTTTTTTTTTTTTTTTGTTTAACTGCATATACACATAATATAATTAATTGTGGTTTGAGATAAACTAAATGACTCATCGTTTAGACATCAAGTCGCTAGAATTTCATGATTATCTGCACCTGTTTGTAACCTTTATTTTGGCGCAGTGATGTGTGCCAGGTTAGGGTTGCTTTAGTTCTAACCGTCTTTACTAGATTTAAAAATTCACATTGAATTAACATTAAGATATTTTATTTGGCGCTCTGCGCTGATATTTTTATAGGGCTGCTAGATTTGGCTATTAAAAAGACAAAAATGAATCTTGGTCTTTTGGCCACTCTTACTCAAATTGTTCGACTAGTTAACATGTAATTCGCTTTGCTCTCTCTCCCGCAACTTTTAACGGTTTCCGATTCTGTAAAGAACCTGAATAATTGATGGTTATTGCTTTATATTTTTAATAATAATATTGATAATAATTTTCAATAAATATTCTATATGTTCAAGAGGAATTCGTCTCTGTGTTATTTGAGAAAGAAGCTTATTTTTTAGTTTCACAATCTACAAATTATTTGTCAATAGAACTTTAAAAATAATCTCCTTTTCAACATGGATTATTCCACTTTACATGTATGCCTTCTTTAAACATGGCCATTTAATTCTTATATGACCCTCCAGTGTTCCATTTTCTCCAAACTGCTGAAGAAACTTTGAGGCCTTGTCACATTGCATGACATTGCTTCTCTTCTTTTTTGGCAAAGCCAATTTAATTCTTTCCCATTCTACACCATGAGTTGGCTATCCAACGTCACATCAAAATTCCTTTTCTACTTCTTCTTTTGCAGACTCTACCTCTCTCCCTTTACTATGCAGGGCGTTGGTGACGTGCGTGCTCTGTCATCCCACTCCCTCGTCAGCGCTTGTCTCAGATTGGTTGCTAGGTGGTAGCGACAATTTTTTGGGCTTGCTGGTACGTGTGACGTAATGTTAGTCAGTAGTGGTTCCCTCTCGCACTCAGTGTAGGTGAAAGGTCTCTGTTCGCGGCGATCTGCAGTCGGCGTTTAGTGCCGCCATGATCGATCCCTGTCTTTAAAAAAAAAAAAATCCATATGCATAATTTTTTTACTCTACCCTTTTTAGTCTGTGATGTTTCAAGTATTTATCCAAGAATAATACATAATGAAAAATAGTGAATTTCATCTCAATAGCTGAAGAAAGGCACGTGGCATGCGAATGGCCTCTCGATGCTCGAATAAACTGATTTTGATGTCTCTACTAGCGTCTCCTCTCTGACTTCCTCTCTTCCACACAGTTCCTGCCGATAATTGGATGAGCCCTATCCATTTTCTTTGTTGTTTTATTAAATTTATAAAAATTAAGAATAACCATTAAGGACACATGGTCCTTCCACGTCCTTGCTATTCATTCACGAAATGAGTCCTCTTTCAGTGGACAATTCGATCCTGGGAAATTCTTCTGAACAATTTAAAATGAATGAAAGATTAAAACTTTAACTTTGTATCCACTAGTCTTCGTTGGCTAATTAAAAATTCCACGCCAAAAGTCTTTCTGCATTATCACAGGCCTCTCACTATTAAAGGTACATTTCCATTCTATTTTTTTTTTTTTTTTTTTTTTTTTGTCTGAATTTATGCAAGGCACTGGTCTATTCCTGGTAAAATAATTTCACCAACAAGCTTTATCTTTTGAACTCAGCATCATTGTTCACATACACCATTTTACACAGTGAACTGGTTGTAAATTAGGATCATATCTCTTATAATTGTCTCATTTGCATATTTCCACAAAAGTCCTTGTACCAATGCCATCTATTGGCTGTTTTTTAAGTTAATCTTTTTCTTGTCTTAAAAAAAATCCTATTAGCAAATTATTATGTTAACCCTACAAACCATTTTTTATTTCCATTATCTTTTTGGTTTTTATGAATTTTTTAAGGTTTATATGGCCTTTTTGCCCTTCTGGTATTTTTAGTACTGACTCCAGAATAAAAGCAGCTGACAGTGGGAGTTTATTAAAAATAAACCTGTTTTCAAAAGAGGTATTAACTGCATATCCCCCTTCCAGATCTGCTAGTTTTTCTCATATTAGCTATCCTTATACATTGAAATTTTGGACATGTAAATGTGTAAATTACTATTTTTACTTGTATATATGTAGACTGAATGCATATATTCTTGCAGGAATACTCTAAAACTATTTCCAGACTTGTATGTGAAAATTTAAGAAAAATGTACTATCAAAAGTTTAAATGCTTTTATACATAATGACTTATGTCTTATTGTACTAAAACTTGATTGCACAAAATTTGTACAGTTTTCAATTGAAAATTATTTGCTTCATCTAAAATAAATTGTTCTTTATGATGAAATTTTAATGATTTTTGAATGTATAATTTTATACAATTGCATTGTACCATCAAGAATTAAAGTAAACTCTATTTATAAAGAAATTTAATTATATTTTTAGTTCTCTGTCATACTGTAAATATGGGGAATTTATGTGTGATTTTTTTTTACTTTAGTTTTATGATGTTTTGAGGTGTAAATAATTCGAAAATCTCAAAATCAATATAGTGTCTCTGAATGGTGTCAGTTTGTTAGCCTCTGTACACAATAACTCAAGAATAAATTTTCAGAAAGTAATTGAACTGGTTTAAAATATCACTTATAACACTGCCAAGAACCCTATTTGTTTTCAACATTCAATTTGAAAACTTTGTAAGTTATTCAAAATTTACAAATGTTTTAAAACATGGGAGAATAGGGCAAAATTTCACATAAACATTCTCTCTTTGCATAACATATATTTTGCAGATGTCATCATTCAAATGAGCCTATTGAAATAAAATTTTATGGTATAGTATTTTTAAAATCTTTTAAAATAGAGTAAATGTAAACTATCTGTTTACATTTAAAGGGGAAAAAAATCACCAGAGAAAAAAAAAAATTAAAATTCAGACCTTTTTAAGTTTTATTCAAAAATTATATTAATAAAACTTAAAATATTTTAAAAGAACTAATCTTTCTCTTTAAATATAGATTACAGATATATAATAAAATAAAAACAATTTACTAAAATAAGAGCAGCGATTGCTATATTTCTACCATTCCTATAATGCCACTTCTGTGCCTAAATACAGCAATTTGAAAGGGGACAATAATAATAATATAAAAAAAAACTAAGTCACTTTTGTATGTGTGGTAGGTTTAGCTTAGTAAAACTACAATGTAACATTTTGAACTAAGCAAAAATATGTTATATCATAATATAATCATAATTTACAGTATATATATATATATATATATATATATATATATAATTATTATATATTTGAGTGCAAACATAGTAATGTCAAACACTTATCTATTTTGCAGCTTGTATCTACTTTTCACAAGATCTTTCTTTCTACTAAATGTAGTAGTTTTCCAAATTTTATCTGGCCACATGGTAGTGACATAAAAACTAGAGTACAGTGTTTCTCTACCCCAAAATTTATATAAAAACTTTTTTTTTTAATTCTCAATAACAGAATTTTATTTATACTTAAGAATACCAGTTTCCAGTAATAAAATTTGTAAAAGTAGTTTGTCATTAAATTTGAAATTATTTTAGAAGATCGGTGCATGAAAAAGAGAATAAAAAAAAGGAAGTGACAGTGTTGAAAATTTAAATTTCACTGGAATAAAATTTGCAGCTTTTTCACTGGAATAAAATGTGCAATTTTCCTTAAAAATACAATTTGAAACTGTAGAAAAGCATCAGAGTTACACATTTATCTCTGAAAAACTATATAAATGACAAGATACAACTTACAAATCATCAAGACACAAATTACCAACTTATTGGAAAATCGCATATTTATATATTATGGATGCGTTCTTTTCAAAATGCATTATAGAATCATGTAAGAAAATGCAATTCTCATTTTATTCCTTTTAAAATGTTTAAAAATTAATTCTACAACACTAACTTTTTTTTGCATTATCAAGATATTTTTTATGAATAATAAAACACAATACTTTCATTCATTTTATTTTTTATAGCAATTTGAATGCTGGGTACCATCAAAGCTTTCAATATTTGAGATGATTATATCTCCAGAAATGGAATATCCTATGATATGTGTTGGAGTCAGAAAAGGGTAAGGGAGTATCTTTTATTGGTTTCTTTTTTATATAAATATGCTCTATCAGTGGCTGAGAGGTTCTGTTCTCAAAGCTGGTAGATGTAAGGTGCCGGGTTCGATCCCATGCCGCATTCGTCAGCCTAGCCATTCAGAGTTTTCTGTTGTTTTCTAAACTTGTGTAAATTCAGGCTAGGACCCCTTAGAAAAACCCTCACAGAGAGCAGTTACCAGCAGTCCTAGAACCCTAGCATAGTCAATCAGCCTTACTCCTACACATTCATATGTGCATTTCCATCAATAATGAATCAAGCTTTTTAGTAAAACTTCTGATAATCATTCCATGATATTAATAAACTAATTTGACTTTAAATATAAATTTTTACCAGTTTAGAACTATTTTCGCACATCATAAAAATCACAATAAGTACAAATTATTTAAATTTACAGGGTAATGAAATATTAAAAAAAAAAAAAAAACGGAAATTTCAACATTTAAATGGAAGTCGAGTTGTAACATATTCAACCGTGAATTGATGTATTTTACCATACATGATTTAGCTCAGTAGAATAGTATTTTTAACAAATCTTTAATTGTTAAGCACAATTACTAATTTTCTTTTTTTTTTTTTTACAATTTGATCATGATTGGTACTAAATCTTGTTATTGGACCTAATTCCAAAAGATTTCTTGTAAAAATATGAATAGGTATGCCAAGTACAATATTTAGAGAAAATTCATCATTCTAAGTATAATAGTATATAAGTGCCCTATTTAAATTATATTGATTGGTTTATATGTGTTATAGATATAGATTATGAGTTACAGGTTTTTGGGTGAGCTTTTGTCATTCAATTCACAACTGTTATCAACAATTTTTACTTTCTTCTATATTCAATAGAAGAAAGTATTGGATTCGTAAAAATTTTCGACCTCGGGTTTTTGATGGATTTACACGTTTTGAGAGCTGTAGAACACAATTTGACCATTTTTAGAAAATGTCTGTCTGTCTGTCTGTCTGTCTGTGTGTGTGTGTGTGTGACAAAATTTTGTGGCAACTGTATCTCTGGAACTATTACACATAATTTCATACAAATTGGTATGTAGTTGCACCTTGACATAAATTAGTGCCTATCAACTTTTGGTAAAAATTGTCTTACAGGTTGCGTTGCCATCCCACTTTTTCTAAATTTTTAACATGGTGCTATAGGACAAAATTTTGTATAAACGTGCATAAAGAGAATTATTTTTTAGTAATTATTATGAAATTTACAAGAATTATTTAAAATAGAGATAGTCAACTGGGAAAATTTTTTTGTATGTGTAGAAGCCTCGCCACCCCACCTGGGGGGGAAGTCTTTCCTCGAGGGGAGTAAATTTTCAAGATGGGTATCTTTAGAAAGGTCTCGCCAATACCTTTAAAACGAATGGTTGAACTATAAATCTGCGATAATTTAAAACAAAGTTATCGATTTTTTTTGCATTTAACGAAAAAAAACTTTGAAAAAAAAAAATTTTTTTTTTTTTTCTACGAAATTTAACCAAACTCGGTATTTAGTTGGCCCCTGACATAAACTAGTGCTGATTAGATTTGGGGATCAATAGCTCAACAGGTGGCGCTGTGATCGTATTTTTTCTAAATTTTTAACATGGCAGTATAGGACAAAATTTCGTATGAATGTGCATAATGAGAGTTATTCTTAACCTGTGATTGTAAAATTCATATGAATTATTGATAATAGTAGTAGTTAATTAGGAAAAAAATTTTGTGCATGTGGGGGCATCGCTCCCCCCCCCCCCTCGGGGGAAGTACACCCTGAGGGGGAGGGGGTAAATTTTCAAGATTTTATTATTTTTATTTTTTTGTCAAGTATATGAATTTAATAATAATTCTTTTAATAATGTAACAAATTTATCATCAAAATATATTAATGTGCTATAGATTGTTTCAAATTTTGTTCTAAAATTATTATTTTTTCTTAATTTTTTTTTTTTAACTATTTAATACTAGTGTGCTTTGTTCATTTTGGTTGTCACACTATTTAAATGAATTTTTCCAAAATAATAATAATAATAATAATAATAATAATAAAATAAAGAAATAAAAAGAAAGAAAGAAAGAAATATTATTTTTTAAATCATTCTAAATATAAAAACTACAATTAATTCTATTGAATTCCCACAATTACTTATAATTTTGGTCTTTGAAGTTCCTTTAACCTATACCACAGCCACTTGTTGTCTTTTTAAACCTAATCATTTTAGGTGGTTAACGCTGCTGTAAGCAGGCATTTTTTCAGAAGTGTGCTCTTTGATGTATATGTTGTCCTCATTTTGAATTTTAAATTGATATGTGTTTAATTAATTGGAATAATTTGATTTAAATGAAGAATTGGACCCTTTGGTAATTTTGTATCTTTCAGTACCTTCCATATCTTTCTCTATTCAGTGGTTCGTAATGAGGTAGAAAGCTAGACATACAACTGGATTTTAATGGTGTGATATATGATTAAAACAGGATTTAGCCAAATGCATTCTCAGTGAACTTCAGTGTCTGATTTAGGCTTAGGCCCGTGAAGTCCAGGCCTAGGGGTACCAGTGTTTTACGGGGGTGGGGTGGGGGGAATTATAAAAGTGTTTAAATTTCAACTGTAGCGGTGATTAAAATTTGAAATCAGTAAAAACTGAAAAAGAACTCGTATTTAAAAAGTGATTTAAACTGGAGATCGATAGGGTTTTTTTCATTGACTTCGAGACCCTTTCACACGTTACGAATTTTTTCATACACATATTATTAAACATACACAAAAACATACAAAATACTATATGTATGCTGTGTAACACCATATTCGTACTGTTGATCATTCTGACAGTATGGAGCTATGGTGTGGAGCTACTTTCTTACAGAATAAACCCAGCTGATTTTAAATAAAAATTTAGCCCAATGAATCATACTTTCATAGAAAAAAAATAAATACATAATTTATTTTAATGATCGCACTTGACTAATTTTTTTTTTTTTTTTTAAGTGTAAGTTGATTGTTATATGTAATGATGCACAGTGGTTGATATATAGAAGAATAATATAATTTTTTTTAGTTATATATTATATTTGTTACGTAGGTACCAATTTGTACGGTTTTTAACTCCACTATTTCTTAGCAAAAAAACTCATCATGTTTAATTACAGAAAACTACTAAACATAATTTAACCATGTGAAAAATTGTCTAGCTGGTTGTCAGCCAGGGTAGCTCAGTAGGGCATCCGGGCATTAAGTAGAGGTGCCCGGGTTCAATTCCCGGCTCTGGTATTTTTCACATAGGTGGTAAATAAAAATATTAACCTTTGCATTCCAATTTACTTTAAATGTACTCATTTGTATTTACTTTTTTATTTATTTATTTTTTTTAAGTGGCTTTCTTACCTAAATGTAAGAAAGTCACTAGATGTAAAAAGGCCCAAGTGAGATATAAAAAAGTCAATTTTAATAGATTTTTATGATCTACTGTCACACTATTCATTGTTAGGACTAATTTTTATGGAAATTTTAATACTCTTGTGCTCTTTTCAATGTAACGTTTTGAAATTTTAGGTTACTTAAGTAACTCTTTCCATTTGCATTTTTTCTGTGGCAGTGTTGGAGAGAAATTGTTATTTAGAGAGACTCTCCAATCTGTACCTTACACTGCGTTGATCTATCTCTAAAATATAATAATCTAAATAATACCCAAGTTCATCAAATCTTTACTGGGTCATAAAATTTATTTTTTTACTAAGGAGATAATTTCAAATTAAACTATGTTTTCCAAAATAAATTATTCCTTAATTAATAAACAGTCAAAGAATTTTGTTAATTATTTAGTTTATTAATTTTTTTTTTTTTAACCTCTTTTACAAACCAATAATTTATTTAATTCAAGTTTATTTACATTCCAAATTACTTTAGGTAGCACTCAGACATAATTGAAGGAGAGAGAGAAATTATTGGGGCTAGTTACGAAATAAAATATTTTCTTTTTTTTTTTTTTTTTGGACCATAAAATTTTGACTCACCCAGAGACGAATTATAGATGTTAGGCAATCTTAAACGGTAGTGTAAGATTTCTCAATCTTTCCTCTTTATAATAACTCTCAAGCAAACCATAGAGGACGTATATTTCATAATTCTAGGGCACTTCGGATCCAGGAATAGGGAGAACACTTGGAGACTCCGTACGATAAATTCTTTCCAGAGACAAATCATAGGTGTTTGGCCAGCTCTTCTGGTTGTTCATATCTTTCATATTTTGAGATTAAAAATTCAAAGGCAGTTGATGCGGGATGAAGCAGGACCACCAGGGAATTTCATCACTGTCGCCGCAGCTGATACATTGCTCCTGAAAAATATCTTACACTTCTAAGATACCCGTCGAAAGTAGTAGGGCTGGAGAAAGAGAGTGTGTGTATCGCTTTTAGTTCCCATAGCATGGAGTGTTTTCTTTGATCCTCCATTCAAATTTTATGACGGCTATAAACTATCGTCTTGCTTTTTTGTTCTATAACATTAAATGGGTAGTCAGTAAGACTACGAGATCCGTATCTCATTTTTTCCACTTCTCCTTCAATTTTACAAGCAGCACTTTTAAATATATCTTATTCTTATTTAAAAGAAAAAAACTTTTTCATCTAAATATTTATATATATAGATCAATGATTAATTTCCATTATTCTAACAAAAACATATTTATACATAAATAGCTATGTACTTAAATGAAAAATCATTTATATACCTGTATATATAAATGTGTAATTTTAATTGCGACAGGCAGCCTTATATGATAATAATAAATATATTATTCAGATGTTTGTTTTATCTTTAATGGTTTTTTAGGGAGTAATTTTAATATTACTTTTATGTTTATTATAAGATGATCTCCAGTTTTTGTTGGCCTTCCTGTGATTTAAGTTGCATTTTTTTTAGAGTAAGTTATACAATATAATGGTGGATCATTTTGTTAATCATTATAAAAAATCTTGTAACAAAAGTATTCTTTAAAAATATCAGTCTTTAAACTACTGCTTGTAATGACCTTTATTGGAAGTGTAAAGTAAAGATTTGTCTCAATTATTAAAGTAAAGACCTTACCTGATTGCTTCAGTGTTGGCATAAGCTGCTTTTGACTGGAGGGCTCTCCGCTTCATCAGTCATTGCTTGAGTGGAAAGTGGCTGGACTTTCAAAATTTTGTCTTCGCCTGTAATCAGGTGGCGTCACTGTGTGTCTATTCCAGTCTTTGATTTGTGGTTTAAATTTTTTGCGCGAAACTGTAGAAATAATTCATAACTGTGAAGCCATCAATGACCACAAATCAAAAACCGTAATAGACACACAGTGGCGCCGCCTGATTATAGGTGAAGACGAAGTTTCGGAAGTCCAGCCACTTTCCATTCAAGCAATGACTGATGAAGCGGAGGGCCCTCTAGCAAAAAGCAGCTTATGTTAATAATGAAGCAAACAAGTAAGGTCTTTACTTTAATAATTGAGATTAATGCTTTGTTTTTAACTAGTTTAAATTTAAAGATTTGTCTGTTAAAGAAAATGAAAGTGTGTGAACTTAAACACTGCACATTGTGAAATTTTATTTTTGTATTCATTGGGATATAATAATAAAAGGAAAAATATGTTTATATTTCATACTTATTGCTCTCAAAATTTATTTTCTGTTAATAAATCATAAATTACGTATATTTCTTTTGCAGATATGATCGAGGAAATTTAAAATTAGATATGATAAACTTGAATTCAACTGCCAATTGGTTTGGTGAAGATAGTGATAGAACTGATACAATTGTGCCAAGGCATGACTCAATTGATGTAATTAGTGTTTCTCAGCTGGAAAAGGATACCATACTTGTTTGCTTAGACAGTGAGTATATTCTCTTTTTAAAGTACAGTAGCCGCAGCTTTATAAAATCATGTTTATACTTATAAAAATGATTTTATTTAGTGGTTGATTTTTATATCTGGCGAACATGCTCGAATTCAAGAAAAGAATATTCTTCACTTAAATATAAAATGAAATTTCAAATGTAATGATTAATAGCATTAATAAAGAAAACTAATTAACTTTTGTTAGATAAATAATAATTATTCACTTACAACTAATAAATTAAACACATATTCTATATAAAATTAATACACACATACTACAGATAAAATTAGTTTATATTTCTACAGTAGTTAAACATTGGGCTTCTTGAAAAACTGATGCCCACTGATGTGCTTTGTGTTTAGATGGATCAATTAAGCATTTAATATTTCTAACAAAATTATAAAACTGTCCATACATTTTTAGTTTACGCTTCGATTCTCTAGTATCCTTCTGAGTATATTGAATATATAAAGAACTTTCTGTGTATCAAATGCCATAGAGGAAGGATTCTTTACCTCATCTAAATCAGAATCTTTATTTTTATTTCATCAGTTAACTTAAAACTTATGAAGACGAGAATTCCTCCACAATCACATTGTCAGATATTTCTTCCGATGCTAGGAGATACTTTTGATGCACAGTGCAGTTGTCCTAAATAAGAACAATATTTTTAGTTGGCTTTTTGTCCCATTGTATGAAAAAATCAGAGGAAGTTGCAGGTATCATCTATGATTTTTTATAATTTCAGTAGTCTACAAGCCAATTCATTACTTCTTTAAAACTTGCATCCTACAACAACTGAAAGTGTTTCATGACAGTTCTCTTCATATTGCATATCAAAAGATCAATTATTCGTCATTTCATTTTCTTGTATCATTCATTGTTTTTGGTTTTGAACATATGAGTGTGCTCTGGTACAGACATTTGAAACAATACAGTTTCATCAATACCGAACATCTCAGCTTAATCAAAGTCATTGAACATATCTGTTAAATGACTGTTTTACAATAATCACCCCCCAAAATCCACATCATGTTTTTATGAGTGAAATTTGCATTCGCCCTGCTATCTTATCAATTAGCCATCCATAGGAATGAAGTTTTCGCCACTTATCATTCATGTAATTTTTTTAGTTTTAAAGTTTTTAAGTTTTTCAAAATTATGTAAAAGATGGAAATTTTCTTTGACCTTTCATTCTTGTAATAATCTAAAAGTGTTGCACTGATGACTTCTACTTTCCCTATTCGTTTTTTCCTTGTGGTTCACTCTTCCATTTGGTACAATTTAAGCACTAATATTATCTTTATTCTTATGTTTACATAAAGCAAATCGAGAAATTTCAAGCTTCAATATCACCTTCAATTGAGTATACACTTTAAGAAAACCCTTCATATTTAACAAAAATTTTATGCTTTATATTCAAAATAAAAACCATCTGCTTACACATCTTGCTGCTGAGTTACTTCAAAATAAGAACTAATAACTCTATTTAAATACAGAAAAAAATGCTCATTGGCCACTCATTTGAAGAATTCATTTTTTGAATTTGTAAATACAACATCATGGCAGAGCATCATTTATTTATTATTATTTTAATTTTATTATTTGTTTAGGCATAAAATTTTCGACAAAGAGATATAATTTAGCAGCTTGCTATGTTTTATTTCCCTTTTTCTCTTCAAAAATTCAGTGAGAAATTTGTTGTTTAGCTTACATGATCATTTTTTTAATGTTGAAGAGAGTTTCTTTTGAGTTTATTAACCAGCAATACTGGTTTTATTAAGTGGCGGTTTGGACTGATTTGATTTCGGACCCAGCATTTTGATCAGATTAAGTGGCTGATTTTATTAACCAATAAGTAGCGGGTACTGTATTTCATAATGAAAATGATTTTGCTTTCTTTACATGAGTGTAATAATTTTATATTTAATATATGTGTTTCTTTCTCTTCCAGTTGTTAACCCATTCTGTCCCAATTTATTTATTTTTTCAAATTTGAGAAGAATCATATTTTCAAAAGTTAATTAAACCTAAACAAACTAAATATAACTAAATTTGAAAAAATTTATATTTTGTGTAAGAGATCTGACTCATCCTCTAAATAAGACACTGGGATAAAGAAGATAACATTTGCACTTATATGTTCTCTTCAATAGTGAAAAGCAATTTTGGACTATAGAGTTTTACTTTATCTGAATAATGCTTTCTTATTTACATGAGAGTTCCGCAGAAAGAATTCTGCAATGAGATCATTTCCCATTAATGTGAGAAATAAACAAAGTTTCTAGATGAAGGAGGAGAGGGGGAGACACATAACTTACACTAGCAGAAGCTTATACATGCCCTTATATGTTCCATCTGACAAAATATTTATTTGATATACAATACAATATACGATACTCACAATATATTTTTTTAATATCCTGATTACTTTTTTTTAAAACTTCTATTTACCAGTGGTAGATTGAAGTACTTTTTCACTAAATCTTCATTAATTATTCTAAAATAAATTTTTGTTTATTTTTTAACATAATAAAATAAGTATCAATACTTATGTAAGCAAAAAAACATATTTGAAAAACTTTTTTTGTAAATTTTGATTAGTGGAGTAGAATGCATTTTGTACAAATTTGAAAGAATTTTGTACAAATCTATTTTTGATTTTCAGATTTCTATGATTCAAAGACTTATGTCTCTTGTAAAAGCTTTAATTTTAAAATCTTTTTAGTCACTATTTGAAAATAATATTTTGATAATACTCTAAAAATATTTGAAAGCATAGCTGTCGAATTTATTCTCATGGGATTGTAGTTTACCACCTTTGTTGTCTTATTGAAAATGTTTACTTTGCTTCTGGAATAAAAAATTCTCTTAAATATTCCACTATTTTTACTAATTCCTCCAATTCTGCTTTTTTATACTTTTTCAGTGTGTTAGAGTGTTCTTTATCTCCAAGATCAAAATCATAATTTTTTAAGCATTGAAACCAGTCTCTCCATGTCATTTTCGACAGAGCATGCTCTGCTCACTGTTGATCTCAACAAGAATTCTGTGTGCTCCAACTGCAGATTTCTTTTGAATAAAATTGTGCAATAAAATTCCACACAGATATTCTTTTCTTCGTATAAAACTCAACATTTTTAGAACTAAGAAAAAAATGTTGCTTACACTGCGGCGAACTAACATACACTGAAATTCAAGCTTACCGACAGTATTTCCTTGTAAATGTGTTACTATTTGAAATTACATGCATGTAGTTCTGGTAATTCCATCTATTAGGAAACAGTGAGAAGTTATTTAAGGTCCTGATAAAATTCATCAAAACTTTCAGTGTATTCAATACACTACTTTTACAATACAACTTTTTATAAAGATTAAAAGACTTCTTCACACACCATATAATTTAAGCCAGCACAACCGGTTTCGAAAGGATGTAGCCTTTCTTCATCAGGTGCAAAAAAACACGTGCTACTGCCTTGGAGGCAAAAGCAAGACTGAAAGCAGGGCAAAATCCAGAGGGGAAGGAGCAACACAAACAATCAATAGGAAGCATCATGCAGGAGCAATCAGAGAGGAACACACATACACACACAAAAACAAAAGGAGAAAGGGAAGGAATAATCAATTAATTAATTAATTTAATTTTTTTAATATATATATATATTTTTTTTTAATTAATATTATACTAATAAGTAAATTTAATAAAATTTATTTTTTTTTTTTTAAATTAGAATTAATAAATTATAACTGTTATTATGTTATAAACATAATCAAGGAAATTATTTAATTGAATTAAACAAATTTTTCCAGGCTGTAGACAACAAAGTGGAATCAGATTTTTCATTGACAATTTTATCACGATTGAGGTAAATAGCTAAATTTTCCAAAAAATCCAGTTCGGAAACGCGTTTGGCATGAAAGATAATTTTGGCACTCTTAAAATTATAACAATGATCAAATTCCCAACTGTGCTTTGCAATAGAAGATTTAGAAATTTTTTGCTTAACAACATACCGAGAATGTTCACGTAAGCGGCATTCAAGATTTCTTTTTGTTTGACCAGTATAAGATAAATCACAATTATTACAAGGGACATTATAGATACCCCACTTATGAAGCTCGGGAACAGGGGATTTAGTTGAAGGGAATTGGAATTTATTGACAGGTTTAAAAATAACGTGAAAATTGAAATGCTTCAAAACTTTGGCTAATTTAAAACATAAGGGGGGATAAAAAGGCAAGACAAGAAGATTATCAGGTTTAATTTTATCATCAATGGAAAGAGTAGAATTATAAGTTGGCCTACTGAAGTTTTTGATAGCTTTATCAATTATAGAGGGTCTAAAACCTCTTTTAATAGCAACGGACTTTAAATAATTGAGTTCTTCTTTAAGAGAAGAAGTATCAGAACAAATTTTAAGGGCACGATACACGTAAGTGTAAAATGTGCCAATTTTTTGTTTAGCCGGATGATTAGAGAGAACATGGGGAAGGTTAGAAACAGAGAAAGGTTTCCTGTACACAGAGGTTTTAAAAGAGGAATCGCACTTAGTAACTAAAACATCAAGAGCACAACTTTTTATTAAATGAAACTCATTTCTTTTAATTATACTTTACATGAAAAAGAACATAATATGCAGAATACAAGCTATTTTTATTTGTAAAAAAGGCGAAACACAAGCAGTCTTAATCACAAACAGATAAAATCATATCAAATTACAATGCAGTAGGGGAAAAAAAAATACAGGTAATAAGATTTTCATTACAGTTGTACCAAATAAATTTTTGCAGATAGTGAACATTCAGGGAAATTTTTTAATGGCATTTTTAAATTCTTACGTATTTTACTATCAAATGAAAAAATTAGCATTTTAAAAAATAAATACTATAAGAATAACTAATTATAATAATAATTACAATAACTGGTTATAATATGCATAATTATTTTGCCTGTCTAGGGTATACATCAAAACTGAAGTTTCTGCACGGGTCAGATTTTATCAACTAGAAGCTGACAAAATTAATTTCGTCTAATTAAAACCTGAAAAATTTTAACCTGGAAATGACTTTCATCCAAAATGTTTTAAATAAAATATCGATATTTAAGAAAAATTAGTATGGTGTGGCTATCGCAAAACATTCTTCATTTTCATTCTATATTACAACTCCACACATTGGTTAACATGTACAAAAATTTAATCATAGCTTTTCACAATAAAAATTTTACATGTGCAGTTTTGTACAATTTAATTAATAGATGCTGAGATGTAGTCATGCAAAAAATAACAGAAGATAAATTATTGTAGTGCCACCTGTTGGTTAATATGCACCCAAATTAAATCAGCATTTGTTTTATAATGATTATCTCACAGATTGGTTATATGCAGTGGTGGCTTGTGCCAACTTTCCTAGGTGGGGCCCAGTCCATTGCACGACATGTGAAATATATTCATAATTCAAACGCAAAAATAATAAGTTATTTAATGGGGAAAATTATTTTTTTTTTTTTATATTTGGGGTGTTCTATGTATATTATTATTATCATAATTCATTGTGAATATTATAAAATTTTGCAATGTTAAAATATCAAAATTTTTTAACTGAAATTCTTCTACATGCATTTTTTTTTTTTTTTTTTTTACTTTCGTGTATAACAACTCTAAATCTTTTATGTATAAACAAAAACATTATATATTTAATATATATGTTTCTTGTACGTTTGTTTTTAAAAGCACAACCAAAATATCAGAAATTAAATTAAAATTGGAAATTTCCTAAACATTAAATATGTATACACATTTTGAAAATGCCGAATTTTTTAATTAAAGTGTTTGTAATTTTATTTTTTTATATTCTAGCTTATTTAAAAACAATGATGTAGGACATATCTATATAAAATTTAAAATCTTTAGGTGATTTTATAATGTTTGTTAAAATTAAAAATTAAGCCCGTACAGAAAATTCAGTTTAATTTTATATTCTTTTAACAATACAAAATTTTATAACTCACAATAAAAAAATTAATGTCTGATATTTTATTTCTTTGCAGTTTTTTGCATAATGTTGAGTTAAAAATACACAAATAAAGACACTTTAAAAATCCATCGCTATATTAAAAAAAAGTATGTATATATATATTTAAAAAGGACTGATTTATCCCTTAATAATAATAATAATTTTAAAATATATTTTTTAAATAATCAATATTAATTTATGTAAATGCGATTATTATTGTTAAAAATACTTTAATCAAATATTATTCGACTTAAAAAATAATAATTGTAAAAAATATTACACTAAATCGCATGATTTATATATATATATATATGTAATAAAAATATATACAAATTTAGTCAGCCAAAACTGTTCAAGTATTTAAATCTAATTATTATTTATAACAAAAATAAATATTCTGCTCACTGAGTTTTTTGTCGAGCAAATCTTTCAATTACTTTCTCATTAAATTCTGGAATTGTGGAAATAAAGTCTTTGTGGATTGCGAGAACTGCAAGAGCATTTAAACTTTCCTGTCCCATAAAATTTCTCAAAAATGTTTTAATCCTCTTGTCAATAAATTGTCAATAGAATTCATTTCTTTTACTGTTAATTTTTAAACAATCCTAGATTTATTTGGAAAAAAAAGACATCGAAAAAGTCTCCTCTTTTTCATTTTCAGTAGAAAAATAAATGAATAAAAAGTACTGTGAAAGCTGCCAGATTCTTTCCACGATCCATATGGTTACTATATTTTAAAGGAGACTTAGTTATTTTCCATTAAACTACGTTCCAGGGGGCAATTCGCCAAGTGCCCCTAACACTTTAAAAGTATGGGGATATTAACATTGATAAAGCTCTACTTCGCCAAATGTGTTAATCTGCTGTTCTGTACGCAAAGCAATAAATACTATACTAATTAATGTGCGAGATAGGGCCTCCGAATTGGAAGTAGCTGTAATTCAGTAGAAGAAAACCAGACAAAGGAATAAGCAAACTTTATGTCTGAGAAGAAGAATATGAAATTGGATGCACATTTTTAACTTGATAGATATATTTTTGCAAGCATTAGAATTTAATTAAAAAAAAGAAAGAAATATTATTTGATTTTTATTAGAGAGAAAAATTCAAGCTGGACCAGTCTCCAGGTGCCCTCAATGGGTGACCACCACTGGTTATATGCTACAGAAGTGTGCTTACAGCCCTATAATGCCTTTATGCTCTATAATGCCTTATAAGGGCCTTTATGCCCTTAAATAAAAGAAATTGTCCCAATTTATATACGTGAAATTAAATATAAATTTATATGAAATTCTACAAGTGCATTCAAAAAATGCTCAAATCATGATCTGGACCTCTGGATCCATTGAAAACTGGAAGTAAAAAATTTTTGGGAATTCATTACCTTCAATTGAATATAGAAAAATATAATAATGCCATAATATGATACTGTTAATATAACAATCATTAATAGATAATTCATAAGTATATTTCGAATATTGCTTTAATTTATTTATATATCTTAATATATATAAATCTCGTGTCACAATGTTTGTCCTCAATGGACTCCTAAACCACTTAACCGATTATAATAAAATTCGCACACCATGTGCAGTTCGATCCAACTTGAGAGATAGGATAGTTTAAATCTCAAATTATAGTCGCAATTTTAATTTATTGCTAATTATTTGTCTGTTATTATTTGACAGTCACAATTATCTGTTAACTCCAAATGATTCTAACAGATGTCGATACCTTTCGACTGGGTTGAAATGAAAGCTGAAATATATTTGGTGCTGCCATCTACACAAAGAATCTTCAACTTTTTAACCTATTAATAAATTTCGTATAATTCAATTATTTCCACTTTTTAAATTTTTGGTGTTAGCATAGCCGGCCACGTGTTACTTAGACTGAAGTGTAAATTGAATTCATATTATAATGAAGATAATACAGTGAAATTAATCCTGTTTTTTTCTTATTTGTGCTTCATTGATCAAAACTTTATAATTTAATATATATATATATATATATCTTTATATATAAAATTTATTATGTTTGTCCGCGATGAACTCCTAAACTAATGAGCCGATTTTAATGAAATTTGGACACTGTGTGCAATTTGGTCCAACTTGAGAGATAGGATAGTTTTTATTGCAAAATTCGCCTCCCAAAAGGGGGGGTGAGGGGCCAAAACGTGATTTCACAAACAAACAAACAAACAACAACAACCAAAAAAAAAAAAAAAAATAGAAATGCAGATAGACTGTTCAAAATTGGTATAGAGAGGTTTTAGAGGCCTGCAAATCGAATGAGGATATTTTCGAAAGTGTAAAGTTATTAGGAGGGGCGGGTAAGGGGGCGGAGGGGCAAAAAAATGAAAATAGAGTTACATCGCTAAAAATTGGTACATAGAAGTTTTTGATACGTACAAATCGATTGCAGATATTTTCGAATTTGTAAAATTATTAAGAGGAGCGGGAAAGGGGGGGGGGGCAGAGGAGCAAAATATAAAAATGGAGTTAGATCATTCAAAATTGGTGCATAGAATTTTTGATACCAACAAATCGATTGCGGATATTTTCGAATTTGTAAATTTATTAGGAGGGGCGGGAAGGGGGGCAGAGGGGCAAAAAATAAAAATATAGTTAGATCGTTCAAATTGGTGCATACAGGTTTTTGACACCTACAAATAAACTGTAGATATTTTCGAATTTGTAAAATTATTTAGAATAGTGGGAGGGGGGAGGGCAAAGGGGCAAAATAATAGAAATAAGAGTTAGAACTTTGAAAATTAGTATTATTAAGTTTTAAGGCCCGATAAATCGATTGCGGATATTTTCGAAAGTATAGAGTTGTTAAGAAGGGCGGGAACGGTGGATGAAGAAACGGTGCGCATGGTTTGCGCAGGTATACACTGCCGCATGCAGTGGGGGTCCGAACAGATTATTCCACCAATGAGAGAAGATTTTTTTGTATTTTATATCATTTTCCTTTCGATAAAATATGGATTCATTATGAGTGTCGAACATTTTTCCCGATCAGATTTTTTTTTTCTCTTTTTTTTTCACATGTTAAAAATTAATGCAATTTTGAGAATTCTTTAATTATAGTGAATCATTTAAAAATAGGGACCAGCGAAGCGGGCTAAGTCTGCTAAGATCAAGGATGTTATCAAGGATGGTCTTTATTCGTAAATAATAATTTTAATATATTGAATATTTTACTACATTATAATTCAACGTATAACATAGCCACAGCAACGCGTGGCCGGGTCTGCTAGTATATATATATATATATAAAGATAATGTGTTCAATACTTTCTTTTTTGAATGCAAATTTTCGTCCTAAAAAATTCACTGAAATATGGATTTACAAAAAAAACTTATTACTCCTTCCAGCCCAAATTAATTGCTACATTTGAATATTTTTGTACTAATTATTGATACTGATGATTTTATAATTTTGTTTGAACATTTTTCAGAGATTTCAGGGTGCTATGCTATCAGTCAACAACATTTATTTACCAAGCATTCCCTCCTTCCTCTTAAATCAGTACGAAATTAGTTGCTACATTTCAACTAGGTGGAGTCATAAATAACCTCCAATGCAGTTTAGTAGATCGAAAACAAGTAAAATTATACCACTACAATGAATATAAAATGGCATACTAGATTTTAGAAGCAATGTTTACTCGAATGTGAAGTAATATGACTCAACCTATTTAAAAAGTGATGATAATTGTAATTATGAATGATAATTTAGGAAATACCCTAAAGAAGGAAATGAATAATACGCAGCGTAACACTGTATTGCAAATTTTGCTGCAAAATTTTAAAAATGATAAACTGAGCCATTGTACTATAAATGCTGCAGCGATTAAATTTAATGTTCATCGTAGTACAATATCCCGTTTGTGGAAGTTGGCAAAGACGTAAAAAATAAATGATGATGAAATTTACAAGTTCACAAAAAATTGGTAAATGCAGACGAAAAAAAAAGATTTTTCTCAGCAACTGAGCAAAATCAAAGATGTTCCAATAAAACGAAGACAATCACTGCGGAGTTTATCACGTGCTATTAGTATTCCTAAATCAACATTTTACAGGATTGTCAAAGAGGGAGAAGTTTTGAAGCGTAGTTCATCCACCATTAAGCCAAGTCTAAAAGAAAAAAATAAACTCGATAGAATTCGATTTTGTCTACAGCATGTTCAAATTAATGGATGCTTTTCAGAAATGTTAGATTGTATTAATATCGATGAAAAATGGTCTTATATTACGAAAACCAGTAATTCATTTTAAATCACCCTATATTAAACTGAACCTTTGAGGCATTGCAAAAGCAAAAGGTTTATTACCAAAGTAATGTTTATGGCAGCGGTGGTAAGACCAAAATAGGACTCAAATAGAAATAAAATGTTTGATGGATAAACTGGAATATGGCCTTTTGTTTATTCAGAAAATGCAAAAAGAAGCTCAAAAAAATCATGCAAAAGGAACAACTGTGACAAAAGTTACAGAAATTGTTAACAAAGAAGAAATCCGAAAAATGATTATAAAATAAGTTTTGCCAGCTATAGGTGAAAAATTTCCAACAAGTGAAAAATTGAGTCATATATATATATATATACAACAAGATAATGCCAAGCCTCATTTGGCAGTGGATGATCCCAATATCACAGAAGAATGTGTAAAAGATGGATGGAATTTTCAACTACAATGTGAACTTCCAATACTCTAGATTTAAATGTACTTGATCCCGGGTTTTTTAAACCAATACAGTCATTACAACATTAGATGCCTACAAAGAATATTGACAACTTAATTGATGCTGTTTAAGTTGCTTTTCAAAATATAGAAGTAGAAAAGCTTGACAATGTATTTTTAACTTTACAAACATGTATGGAAGGCGGAGGCAACTCATATAAAATAACTCATCTCAATAAGGAAAAACTTCGTCATCAAAATCTTCTTCCGCAAAACCTGGCATGTAATCTCAAAGCTATATTATGTGTAAGAAATTTCTTAAACATCACTTAAAATCCTTTTATTTGCGATTAAAATTATCGTAACTTGGTATTTTCATACTCATTTTTTACTTTCCAGAAATGTAACAATTATTTTGGGATAAATTTTTCGAAGCAAATTTTTTAAACTAATTTGGTACTGATTTAAGGAAAGAATGCTTAGTAAATAAATGTTGTTGATTCATTTAATAGCATAGCAGATAGCACCCTGAAAAATGTTCAGACTATACCATAAAATCATCAGTATTAATAATCAGTTTAAAAGTATTCAAATGTAGTAATTAATTTCGGACAGAGGGAGTATAATTTTACTGGTGTTGATCTACTAAACTGAATAAGAAGTTATTTATGACTCTGCCTACTTGAAATGTAGCAACTAATTTGGGACAACATTTTCGACCTAAATGTAGCAACTAATTTGGGACGGAGGGAGTATATTAAAACTGCAAGAACACAGAAATATTCAACCAATTTTCAATTAATCTCCTATTAAAAGAAATGTAACTTGCTGCATAAAGAAAAGGGGGCTTTTAGATCAAATATGTGAAGTCTTCTGTTATAAAATTTTATAGTCAATTTCTTTCAATAAATCTTTAATTTATAAATTAATATTTATTTTTGATTAAATATCAATTATTTAATTTATTGTTGTATAAAAAATTTGATGATGAAAAATTGTACAACATATATTTTCTGAAAAGAAAACATAAAAAAATATTTCTTTAATTGTGAAGAAAAATATAATCTGATTTTATTTACTAAAAAGAAAGTTAAACTTTCAACATGTCCCTAACCGTTAATTTATTTTTCATAAAATGATGTTTAATTTTACAAAAATATATTGTTGTAATTAACTGATCATTATTTTTGTTAAAACAGCTAGTGGAATATAAAGCATTTTTATTTCTAATTTACTTTTAATGGAGTAACAATTACTAGAAATCTTATCAAGCACTCATCCTTTGTTTATTAGATTCCAAACTCTCAACTCAAGACGAATCCACGATCCAATTCATCTCAAATTGCAATTGTGCTGATTGTGACTCTGTTCATTTATGTTTGAGAAACAAGTGTAGTTTAAAAATTATACAATTGGGATCTGCAAGGCAGATTGATTCAGAATCAGAGTTAATCGAAAGAGCTGTTGACACAATCAGAAAAAAGATCTATCTAATGACCAAAGTTATAAAAGGAGTAAGAGCGAAGTGGGATCATTGAGTTACAATACTTTCTAGCTCAGTGAACTAGATCACGAGACTGAATCGTCACTGCAGGTACAGACAAAAGATTGGATGGCTGATGTAGATGAATAGAAAAGCAGATGAATAAAAAAGAGTGAAAGTTGTTGCATTTATAAATTGAAATGATTTATATAAATAAAAAATACAAACGTGATGTTAGTCTGTCCTTCAGTGATTAAATAAAAATTATAATTGTCATATCTTTATAGGAGAAAATAAATAAACTAATTGATTTTCTTCGAGATTACATTAAACTATTTATTTTTACATTCTTCTATATTTAATAGAAGAAAGTATTTTTTTTTTTTTTTTTACACCAGGTTTTTGATGAACTTACACGTTTTGAGAGGTATAGAACACGATTTGATCATTTTTGAAAATGTTTGGCTGTCTCTGTGTGTGTGTGACAAAATTTGATGACAACAGTATCTCAGGAACTACTACACAGAATTTCATATAAATATGTATGTAGTTTATACCTTGACATAAATTAGTGCCTATAAACTTTTAGGGAAAATCGTCCAACAGGTGGCATTGTCATTCCACTTTTTCTGAGTTTTTAACATGGCGTTATAGGACAAAATGTCATATAAATGTGTATAAACAGAATTATTTTTAAGAGTTATGATGAAATTAAAAAGAATTATTTACAATAGTGATAGTACACTAATAAAATTTTTTTGTATTTGTTACAGCATCGCTTCCCCCCCCCCCCCCCAGGAGGGTAAGTCCTTCCTAAAGGGAGAGCAGATTTTCATTATGGGTAACTTTAAAAAGAGCTTGTGAATGCCTTTAAAATGAATGGTTAAACCAATCTGCAATAATTTATAATAAATTTATCAATTTTTTTTTTCATTTTTAGTTTAAAAAAAAAACCTTAGGGAAAAATAAATTTTTTAAATCACATTTTTTTTTTTTTTTTTTAAGATGTCATATAGAGAATAAAATTGACTTTCTTTGGATAATTAATATTGTACTACTTCTCTAGAATGAAAATGTCTGCATTCATCATGGAAGATAATTTTGATAAATAATAATTTAATAAATTGTTTTTACTGAGTGAATTTGTATAGGAAAATATAGAAGAAAGCCATCATACTAGTTTAATTATATATTGATTATATAGGTCTACAAAAATAAAACTGACAAAATTTCATTTGATAATTTTAGTTGATACATATGTTTTTTGGTATACTGAAAACAGAACTGAAGCCAGTTTTTCTCTATCACATATAGATTTTTGTTAATGCAGGGTGTCTGCCGACACAGTTTCTTCCTTTTTCGTAGTTTCTAGTATGTTTTCATAATTAATTATAATTGATCATTGAAACATGCTGTAAATGTTACCATATAATTATATTGGTGGAAGAGTCACAGAAGAAATTGTGTAGGTTGACATCCTGTATTGACAAAAATCTCTATGTGATAAAGAAAAACTAGCTTCAGTTTCAGCACACCAAAAAGCATAAAGATCAACCAAAATTATGAGATCAAAATTTTAGGTGTAGACCCGTGTTATTATATGCCTGTTGCATAGTAATTGATGTCTAAGAATAATATTTTTCGTTAATTGTATTATATTTAATGCCATTATTATTATTTATATATAATATTTCAAAACATTTGGAGGGGATCACCATATCAAAATGGGCCTAGGTCATAATCTAGCCTAAATCTACCTCTGCGGGTTCATGAAGTCTCTGTGTAGTCAGAGTCCAGTTAGTACATACACTATGGGATGGGTTAGTAGCAAAAAAATTAGGTAAGGAGTCTGCTAGTTTTAACCAAGAGGAGCACTGTAAATTTTCAATCATAGCAAATAAATATAGCCATGCATAGGTCAAAGTTTTAGTAGCGAGAAAGTTAATTTGAAACACTGTTGGCTTTATTTTCCTCTTACACACATATTATTCATATAAACCTCATTGATGTCCATGGATAATCACGGCTCTAATACATACTTAGCCCCTGTTGAGTGTAGACCATAAACCCAGAAATCAAGGAGACTATAAAGGCGTTACTAGCAGTGACTTAGCAAGTCACTAGACTAAACTTAGTTCATAGACATACCTTCACTTAGATCACTGCTCAGTACACATGAAGGATGCTGGGGTCTTATATTATGCTCGGATCATGAATTTGCTGCTGAACACTTCCCAAACACAACTTTCTAACAACTACACACTTCCACAGTCGAAAAAGCAATTTTAGGAATTGCTTTTCACACCCATCCTTATCCTTTCATGCCACACCAGAAAAACTCCAAAATCTGCAAAGTGTCTGTGGTATTAGGCCGGTAAGTGCCGTCTTCAGTTGTCTGCTGTGGTTGCTGTCCTCTAAAAATACTGGGCAATAATTTCTTTGGTATCCACACTTTCTTCATTCACTAGTGATGCTTAGTATCTATGTTAGTTTGGGTGCTGTTGCTACAACCCTAAGGATAACAACTGGGATGTAGAGATAAGCTGGTGCTATGTAGTGCTTAAGCCTGGATCCTAGACATCTTTCTTATGTAAGAGTTGGATTTAGAACTACCAAGAGGCACCTCTCTTCCTGAGAGCCGATGAAAATAGATGTTTTTACTACTATTTCTCAGACTTCAGCTAAAGGATGAGGGTCCATAAGGGGGGTTTTTGGCCCAAAATTTCAGGAAAAAATCAAATTGATCACACATGTAAAATTTATGCATTATTCCAGTAGTTGTTTGTTCCCAGGGACCCAAAAATTCAAAATTTTGCATTTTAGGCCAAAATTACCCTATTTTCAGAGACTTGAGCTACTTTTTTTTTATATGAGTGCAAAGGAGTAACATTTTCTTATTGAAATATATTATGATGTGCATTATAATGTAAGTTATACATAAAGATAAAAATGTTATTCCACTGCGCTCTTTTAAAAAAACTAAATTTGCAAGAAAAACACCTTTTTTTTCCCCCCAACTCTTTTGCTTAAAAAAAAAAAAAAAAAAGCATTTATGATGAAAAAGGTGCATGAGTCAGCAGGTCAATGGGTCAGTCCAAGCCTGCTTATTATTAAATAGGACTAATGTATTTCTCAACTATATTTTGTTTAATATAATAATAAATGACAGTAATGTTATGTAGATAAATTTAATTATTTTTTCTTCTTTAATTTAAGATGTTGTAAAAGTTGTAAATCTTCAGGGCAAGTTAAAAGCAAGTTGCCAACAACCTGCTGAGTTATATTTCGATTTCCCTGTGGAGTTAGCTAAAGGATGAGAGTCCATAAGGGGGGTTTTTGGCCCTAAATTTCAGGAAAAAATCAAATTGATCACACATGTAAAATTTATGCATTTAATTTTTTTAGAACATGTATATTTAAGTTTCAATAAATATTTTTTATATTATTTCAGTAGTTGTTTGTTCCCAGGGACCCAAAAATTCAAAATTTTGCATTTTTGGCCAAAATTACCCTATTTTCAGAGACTTAAGCTACTTTTTTTTTTATATGAGTGCAAAGGAGTAATATTTTCTTATTGAAATATATTATGAAGTGCATTATAATGTAAGTTATACATAAAGATAAAAATATTACTCCACTGCACTCATGTAAAAAAAAACTAAATTTGCAAGGAAAACACCTATTTTTTTTTTCACTCTTTTTCTTAAAAAAAAAAAAAAAAGAAAGCATTTATGGTGACAAAGGTGCATGAGTCAGCAGGTCAACGGGTCAGTCCAAGCCTGCTTATTATTAAATAGGACTAATGTATTTCTGAACTATATTTTGTTTAATATAATAATAATTGACAGTAATGTTATGTAGATAAATTTAATTATTTTTTCTTCTTTAATTCAAGATGTTGTAAAAGTTGTAAATCTTCAGGGCAAGTTAAAAGCAAGTCGCCAACAACCTGCTGAGTTACATTTCGATTTCCCTGTGGAGTCAATTGGTATGTTTAAAATCCATTTTATTTATGTTCAGTAACAGTATATTACTTCTTTCTCTTGTTATTCTGCTGCATTGATATAATATTTCATTACAGTTTGCCTAACTGATAGTGTCTTAGCTTTTCACAAGCATGGTATGCAAGGTCGTAGCTTTAAAAATAATGAAATTGTTCAAGAAATAAATGACAACAGCAGAATTTTCCGCATGCTTGGTGCTGATAGGTAAAGTTACATTTTGAATTTTAACTTTATGAAAGTTTTCAGTACTCTAACAATTAAATTACTTTTTTGTGTTTTTGTAATTTTTCCATTACTTTCACTAGAATTTTCACTTGTTTATCTATTTTTTTAAGGGTATAAAAATTTTAATTTATCATTTAAAAATATATTTTCATATTTATTGTAGATTTTGCATTCCTTTTATTTATTTTTTTATAAATAAATTTCTAAAAGTTATAAGAGTTTTTGCAGTATGTTTCTTTGGATGTAAATGTTTTCCACATATATCTATATTATTTTAAATATTTTCTATTGTTTTACACAAGCGAAATTTCGCAACTAAAAACAAATTATTGGGGTTATGAGGCAGAATTTCACATCATCAGATATACAATCATATGGTTATTTTCTAATATGGATCAAGTGCAGAATTTTTTTTTTATGTAATTGTTGCAGAATTCAGCAAATAAATGTTTTGGATTTAATAAAGCCACAACAAGAGTCAATTCAGACAAAAATTGAGACTTTATTATTAGCTGTCTCTTCCAAATATTCCATTCATAAGAAAGGCCCTTTCATAAAATTCAATTTTTTAAAGTGGGTTCATTCCCAAATTTCAAAATAAAATGTGGTCTTTCACAGAACTCAAATTCATAAAAGCAGCTCTTTAATATAATTTTGTTATTGAATAAAGATCCTTTTATAAAAGTTTTCCACGCTTTTATCTATTACTTCAAATAACTGCACTGCTCAAATAGAAAGTTTAGCAATATATATATATAATAAAGATGATCTATTAAGCATAGTAGAGGCGAAGCAACAGATACAAGATCACTGAAACACCAATGACCAATAAGATTAAACAAAAGTAAATAAAATTTTAACAAAATATTTCCCATAAAATTAAAACTTGGATCATCTCTTGCACAAGGTTTAAAATAGGTTACTAGATTAAATACATGATAAAAACCTTTACTGACTTTGTTGCTTGCCTTTAAATTTTTCCACCGGGTTCCTGGTTCTCGTCAGACAGCCTCCTCTGTGCGTGACTTGGACTGTTGTGATGGTCTTGTTGGTAAAGACCATCACAACAGTCCAAGTCACGCACAGAGGAGGCCATCTGACGAGAACCAGGGACCCGGTGGAAAAGTTTAACGGCAAGCAACAAAGTCAGTAAAGGTTTTTATCATGTATTTAATTTAGTAATTCAGCACTTCGTTTTTATTAATATAGTTTATAGGTTACTAGAATTCAAGAGTCACATATAAATATTAGAAATCGTGCCACACACACCTCCCCCTGCCAAAAAAAAAAAAAAAAAATGGGGGGGGGGTAAAAACAAAGAAAGAAAAGAAAAATACTACATGGAAACTGTACTCATCTGAATTGGTTCCAACCAGACATGCATTGTTAAAAAAAAATCATTATTCATAAGAACAGTGAAAATAAACCAAGTCAGTAGGAAGAATAGCTGATTAGAGAAGCAATCCTCTCAACTAAATTTTTTGTAGAATTTTTTTTTTTTTTTTTTATAGCATTCTTTCCTATTTATTTATTCTTTCCTAGTTATTTATTTCATTCTTTACTATCCTTTATTTTTCAATCTGATTTTTTTTTTTCTAGAGAAAACATTAAAAATAACGTTTTCCATAGTCACGTGATTAAATTTGTACTATTTTATGGCGGAAAAATGCATCTATTGTACCACTCATAGACAGAATTCATCACATTTTCAAAGCTGATTTTTGAAATATGTAATTATTTCACCGCAAATAAAAACAATTCCTTTCTTTTTTTTTTTTTTTTTTTTTTTGCTTAATTTAAATATTACATATTAATTTTTAAGCAATTTACGAAATAGGGATAATTTCAATACTGTTTTCCTTAATTTATGTTTAATTACCAAAATATGCAATTTTCATGAGATCATTTTTATGAAAATCACAGGAGACAAAACATTATTGGGGATTGTTTAACATTCTAAATTGCTGCTTGCTTTTGTTTAGCCTCCACAGGGTAAGTGGATAGTTTTTTGGTCTGCTGTATGTATTATAGCATATTAGTTAATTCCAGAATGTTTCTTTAATGAATAATTGGATCACCTGCTGATGTATTTGTTATTTAATATTCAAGTACTATTTTGTCATGATATAAAAGTAGATAGTGTACTCCAGTTACAGCAATGTGCAACAATGTCAAATATTTGTTATAACATTTTCTTTTTAATAATTAAATAATTGATTATTTAATAGAGGAAAAATCTAAACTTAATATCCGATTACATTGAAACCTAATATCAGTTTAATTACTTTAACTTAAAAAATAAGTTTTTCTAGCTCAGTCGGAAGAGTATACAGTGAAGTGAACTCTCGTTAAAACGGACAATCAAGGGCCAGCAGTTTTTGTCCGTATTAACGAGAGTCCATTATAACAGAAGTTCATAAACTGAAGTTCTATATGAACTCTAAAATCACTATTATGTACACATACACAGTATAACACGAATGAAAATTTGTTTCCTCAAACCATTTTATTCACTAAAAATAAAAAAGCAGGAAAACCGATACTTACTTTCAAAACTTTTTTTCTTCATATAGTACAACTTGATAGCAAAATCCTTTGCTATGTCTCCACAATAGAAGTGGAGACAGGTGCAAATTATTGACCTGAACTACCACTGCCAATCAATACTATACTGATGGAAAAAAAAATCCCAACACCAGGAAGGAGCTGTGCTAGATAAACGAAATTTGGTAGGCGTGTTTATACATCTGAAAGATGATGTCGATTCAAATTTCGAGCTACGCGCATAAGTGTGGTGCTAGTAGCGACACTATGAACATGCAAATGAGGTTTGCTTTAAATAAGCGTTGTAAGGTTCATGATCATTATTTACAGTTGAGATTTGACGTAGTGGGTTAATGTTAGTCAAGGATGCCTCTAAGAAGTCGAAGAAGCCATTATCAACAGCTCACTGAGTTTGAACGAGGTCGTGTAGTAGGGCTACGAGAAGGTGGGTTTTCTTTCCGCGATATTGCAGAAAGACTTGGCAGGAATGTATCCACTGTGCGTGAGTGTTGGCAGCAGTGGTCAAGGGAAGGTACTGCCTCAAGAAGACCGGGTTCCGGGCGGCCACGTGGCACTACTGAGAGGGAAGACCGCCATGTTCGGCGTATGGCTGTGGCTAATCGTACTGCATCTGCAGCTGAAATTCGAGCTGCAGTTGGCACCACAGTGACACAACGAACTGTTACAAATCGGTTACTTCAAGCACAGCTCCGAGCCAGACGCCCTGTAGCGTGCATTCCACTGACTCCAAACCACTGCCGTTTGCGACGTGAGTGGTGTCAAGCTAGAGCTCATTGGAGGACGGAGTGGAGATATGTTGTGTTTTCTGATGAAAGCCGGTTCTGCCTTGGTCGCAGTGATAGCCGTGTGTTTGTTAGAAGGAGGCCAGGTGAACGCCTGCTAGCGACCTGTCAGCGGCCTAGACACACAGGGCCTACTCCTGGAGTTATGGTTTGGGGAGCAATTTCGTATGACAGCAGGAGCACTCTCGTAGTTATCCCACGCACCCTGACTGCAAATTTGTACGTCAGTCTAGTGATACAACCTGTTGTGCTGCCATTCATGAACAGCATTTAAGGGGGTGTTTTCCAACAGGATAACGCTCGCCCTCATACCGCTGTTGTAACCCAACATGCTCTACAGTGTGTCGACATGTTGCCTTGGCCTGCTAGATCACCAGATCTTTCTCCAATCGAGCACGTATGGGACATCATTGGACGACAACTCCAGCGTCATCCACAACCAGCATTAACCGTCCCTGCATTGACCGCCCAAGTGCAACAGGCATGGAACTCCATCCCACAAACTGATATCCGACACCTGTACGACACAATGCATGCACGTTTGCATGCTTGCATTCAAAATTCTGGCGGTTACACCGGTTACTAATGTACCAACATTTTACATTTGAAATGGCTCTTCTCGCCAATGGCTCTACCTGTGATCTTGAAACTTTAATCAATTAAATATGTTACCTTGACAAATGTATTGCTGAAATTTCATTACTGTACAATAGTTTTTTCTTGGTGTTGGGATTTTTTTTTCCATCAGTGTATTTACTTCCCACAGTGTAATAGCACAGAGTGAAAGAGATTAACCCTTTTATAATTGAAGCTTTTCATGTTAAAAGAAATATATATTGAATTTGAAAAGATTTTGGGAACTGACTCGTTTTTGAAGAAAGTAATAAGCTTTGAGGAAAAAATGTCCATCTTAACGAATGAATTGTACATATAAAGCGATGTTTATTACATGCAATTCCTATAGACCTTTGCCGGGGATTCTGTTTTTGTACGTAATAACGAGAAATCCATCGTAAACAGGGCTGTCTTAACGAGAGTTCACTGTATTGATTTTTTTTTTTTTAACAACAGGTGGCCATCATGTTCAAACAAGATGGCCATAAAGTTTATAACAAAATTAATGAAGACATTGAATGTGGGCTATGTATATACTGAATTTTAAACAAATCAATTCATAAATATGTTTTTTATCTGCATTTGAAATTTTCATGTTGCCGACACTTGGAAATAAGATGTGATGGATCAAGTTAACCAGCAAACAAATTAAATGTATTTCTACTGTCCAAATTTGGTTTGAATTATTCAGTATTTTAGAAATTATTGTAATGACAAATTTTGAAATTGCTGGCACTTACAAACAAAATAGCAGATCAAGTTGGCCAACAAAACTCATCAAAGATATTTATAAGATAAGTCTTCTGTGTAACATTGGTTTGAATTAATTCAGTATTTCTAAAGTTATTGTGATGACAAATTTTCAAGTAGCTGCCACTTGGAAACAAAATAGCAGAACAAGTCTACCAGCAAATTCATCAGAGATATCTTTTTTAAGAAAATTCCTCTGTCCAACTTTTGTTTCAGTTAATTCAGTATTTCAAAAGTTATTCTGAGGACAAATTCATACCTGCCAACTTCTACGTTTTTAGCCACACATTGTGAATTTATTTGACTGATTGTAAGATTGTACTGCCATGTACCATAATTATCTGATTTTTAGATAGAAATAATAATTTACCAATTCTGGTAATATGAAAAGATTTTATTAAAATATTAACATGAAAAGAATGCACTAAAACATAGCCAGTTTTAAAAAATGCTCTTCGTATGTTAAGCAAACATAAAGAAAAAAAAAAAAAAAAAATCACAAACTAAATAAATCAATAAAATGCAACAGGAAAAATAAGCAAAGCTAATGAACCATATTGCATCAATTCAGATAAGCATTCAAAAAGGAAGAAACACCAGGAGAATTTCTCCTCACAGTGTGGCTAATGCCGACCTCGTTGTGGGGGTTGATCTAGTCAAATGTGATGTAGTGCTAGACATTAGTACGTAGAATCTGTTTATAGACTTAGAGTGAGGATTTATGAAGAAAATGGAGATGGAAGTTTTCTATTTGCACATGATACATTGCACAGTGTATTTTCTGCCAATAACAGCACAATTTATGACTAATGATTATGTTTCTAGAAGCTTTTGATCTGTGTTCTGAATTAATACACGGTGAGATGTTATAATTTTCTGTACTTTTCTCACAATGTTACAATCCAAACAGTATAATAAGATTTTTTTAGAATGTTATTCTAAAGAATTTCCATGCATCACAAAATTGCAGAAAGGAGAAAATTTTGTCTTTTGTGTCATGTCTTCTACTGATATCAAGATCGCACTTAAAAGTGCCAGTGATATTAAAAATCACGTAAAAACTAAAAGGCATGAGGATTTAATAAAGACTACTGCAAAAGCAGCTAAATTTGGAACATTTTTCAAGAGGACAAGGAAAATGATGTTATAAATGCTGAAAGCTTATTTACAGCGTTCGTTTTGGACCACAATCTGCCTATCATTGTTGCGGATCATACAGTCCAACTTCTTAGAAAAATGTTCCCAAAATGTGAATCTGCATGTAGGTATGATTTGAGATTAAACCAAAAAATCTGCCATTATAAGAAAAATGGCTGCTGTAAAGAGTAAGTAAACTTCAGCTTTTGTCTACTGATTATAGCAATGATTCGATTTCCCAAATCTACCCAATAGTCATAACTCATTTTAACCCAGAAGCAGGAAGAATTGAGAACAATCTGCTTGGAACACAAGTGTTGTCCAGAAAATTAACAGGTCTAAATATTGGAAATTTGCTCTGGACACTATAAATTCATAAAGAATTGACCTGAAGAACTGCATTGCTCTGGCTGCAGACAATGTACCTCTTATGATAGGGACAAAAAGTGGAGTGAATGCTCATTTAAGAAGCAGAAAGGAATAGGGATGTACCAAATATTCAGTATATATTCAATTTTTGGCCTATTTAGCCATATTACTAAATATTTGGTTTGTCAAAATCTGAAACTGTTTCATTAGCTGAACATTCAGTTTGACTGAATATTAAACTATTCAGCTAAATTATTCTAGCCAAATATTTGTTTTGACTGAATATCACATTATTCAGCTAGCTGAATCTATAAAAATACAGTTTTTTAAAATTTTTAATTTTTTTTTTTTTACTTAACTGCTATTTTTAATTATCATTAAATTAAGATTATACAGAATAATTAAGAAATATATTTAAACGAGTGTAATTGTTTTATATAGCTTTTAAAGTAACGTTAAAGAAAATTAATCATTAATTAGATGAATCGTAACAATTTGTGATATTTACCAAAAATTGTTTTTATAATTAACAATAATTTAATAAAGATAAATCATAATGAATAAATAAAATTCCTTATGTATACAATTCATCAAAACAAGAAAAAATACTGCTTGGCGACAAATTTAATAGTCAATAAATTGACTGGATCTTTATTTTTAAAAATAATATTTTCTTTCTTTCTAGTTTGAGAATTGATTTAATGAAAACTGTAAGGGCAGAAGCCACCGCACTTTAGGATGTAAAAAACAAGGAAAAAAAGCTAAAAACCCAAAAAAGCATAGAACAAAAACAAAAAAACTCACAATGTCAAGTGTGAAAAAGACTAACACCAGAAGGGATGAAAGGACAAAATCGACTAGAAAAAGACATCAAAGCGCGCAAACGAGTGGGCTGGGGCGTTAAGTATATCATTGAGGGTTGATATGACTCTCCTAGTATAAGACTCGGCAGTGGCAGGGGTTGGTGGGCGGGAGCCACCACACTTTAGTATAGAAAACAAGGAAAAAAAGCTAAAAACCCAAAATTCTATAGAAAAAAGCATGGAACGAAAACAAAAAAACTCACAATGTCAAGTGTGTGTGTGTGGGGGGGGGGGGGAAGGCTAACACCAGAAGGGATAAAGTACAAAATTGACTAGAAAATGACATCGAAGAGCGGGAAAGGGTGGGCTGGGGCGTTAAATATATCATCGAGGGTTGATACAACTCGCCTAGTATAAAACTCGGTATAGTAAAATTACTACTTTTACTTGGCATGTGATTATATAGAGGCTTTGCTAATGCTAAACATAGAATCTATCTGAGAAAAGTTACTGAATGGCGAAAGCACCTTTTGTGTAAAGAATTGAGAGTTTATAAAACAACTCCAGGCACAGATTTGTCGCTAGGCGACGTGCGAAGATTGTAATACTGAAAGAAAAGACAATAATTAAAGCAGATCTCATCCTGTGTTGCCAACACAAAATTTTTTCCCCTACTAAAAGAACACATGAAATTCCGCTAAAAATTCAATTGCCCATAGTGTAGCAACAGTGCAATGTAATATCGAATCCGCTAAACCTTTATTTTTTCCCGTAAATCGTGTCAAAAATCCGCTAAATTTAGCAGAAATTCCGCTAAATTGGCATCACTGATCTCACCAAATCTTGAATGAAGACACAAACACTTGAAATATTAGTAAAACTTTTCTTTAATAACTTCCATGAGTAGGGAAATGGCGAAAACTGGGATATTCTGATCCTCATGCTTGATATTTATTAGATGATAATCCCAGAAGACATCAAACTAGAGGAAATCACTTCTTAAGAGATCGATCAGGATTCATACAAACTATGATTAATTAAAATTAACTGCTTAAATATTACTTTGATAATTAATTACGGACTATTAAGTTAAACTTGGTGGCAAAGCATACCCATTGCTAGGCCACTTGGCCCACAGCGAGGGCGCTGCCCAAAATGGCGACTATCCTCTTGAGTTGTCTGGAGTAATATTTTATGGCAAGCAAACTCACTCCATAAAGCAGTAAGTGTCCGAAAACCAATCCGAACGAACACATACGGAGAGGGGGGGGGGGTGACGTAAAGAACGACATTATAGCGACCGCACGAGAAAGCAAGAAGTAAGGGGGAATGTAAATGAACAACTGATGGAGAAAACATCGTGAAGCGCCGTTGGAAAACCAACCTAGGGTGAAATACGAGAAGGAGTATAGAGAAATAAATAATTTAGATAAGATTGAGTGAATATTCTATTGTTTTGCCAAAATATTAATTTAGAATATGTCATGCAACATGACATATACTCCCCCAGAAATGGCCCTAAAAAAACCCATGCAAAATGGGATAAAGATATGAGAAAAAAAAAAGACGCAGAAGCAGGCGGAGCAGGTACCCAAACAGTGGCCATCTACAGAGGGTTACAAGAAAACACACATTGTGTCAAAGAAAAACATGGTTACATTAGGTGCAAGAAAGCAGGTTTCGTGAGACAGTGTGACATACATAAACAACTGCACAAGCAGGTAAGTATATATTACTCTTGTTATTACAATGAAATAAAGCATTTTTTTTTTTAATTTTGTCGTATCTCATTAATTTTCACATAAAAAAATTACACATTTGCTTACATGCTCTTATAAAGGAAAAAAAAATTATCTGCAACAGGGTGACATGGAACAAGTTTTGGACAAGTAAGTAAGTATGTATTAATAACAATGTGGGAAAAAAAATGCTGTAATAGTTAGAATCTATATACATATGACAATCAGTGTAAAACAATGAAGATTATATATGTGTTGATCTGAAAAGAAAACATAATAATGGAGAAAACCAAATCAACCTAAAATAATGAAAAGTGTAAATGATTTATCACATTTGCAAACCTCTGTATACATGAAAAAAAAATTGAGTGACAAAGGAAAAAAAACTATTGTAAAATACCTGTATGAAAGAAACTGAAAAAACAAAATAAAACATAAAAACTGACATAAATTAGAGAGAAAAAAAAAACATCTCTTCAATACAAGAACAGTGACTAGTATGATCCTGGATTGAAAAGGAAAAAGAAGGAGCAGCAACATTGGAATTACATCCTTGCAGAAGATGCAATTCCGACGCAACAAACGCTGAAACAAAGATAAGTAAACTATTTTGTAAATTGAATTTTATCTGCATGAAAAAAAAAAAAATCTATTGAGCAAAATAAATAAATGCTAAAAAAATAAATGTGTAACATATGATGTGAAGGTAATGTAAATTTGTATACAAGACATAAAAAATAAAAAAAACAATCACTTGTCCATACAGTGTGATAATTTCGAGCACCTAAACAAGTCTGGTTTTAAACTATGCCTAAATTTAAATATTGAAAAATTACCAGGTTTAACATAATAAGATGTATAAAAATTGCTATTTAAAACTTGAACCCCACAGAAGCAGAAGTAAACACAGGAAAAAAAAAAAAAGATTACAGAATATGAATTATATAAAAAAAAATAAAGTTGTAATACCTATATTCTGGAAAGGTAAATTTGGTATACTCATAAAGCATAGTTATTAAAATGTTAGCACAAAAAGATGAAAAACATGTAACATTATTTGAATATGTTACAAGTGTATGGAAAAAAAAGAAAAAAGAATCAACATGTGTTGGTGAAAAAAAAAAAAAAAAGAGACATTAAGATATTGTGTAAGAAAAGAGTAAAGCAGGTGTGTACACTAAAACAATTAAACTATTATAACTATAGTATTAAAAGAGAAAAAAAACTCAAATGCATGAAACAGGGTTTAAAAAAAAAAAAAAATCAGATTGAAAAATACATGGAAATTGTGTAACTTGTGAATGCTGCATGTGGTAAATCAATAAAAATTTTCAGTGGTCAAAACAGTGAATTAAACAAGTCATAAATTGTGAGTAATAAACTATTGAGTAATGTATAAGTGAACATGAAGCATGTGAGGAAAAAAAAAAACTATTATAGAAGTTTCAAAGTATTGTATTAAATGGCATACAAATGAAAAACTGAAAAACAGAATAGTAAGTCACTAACAGGATGAGAAACATATCACCACTGCCCAAACGGATCCACATATCACATCAGCATACTTGCCAACTTTTCCGGTTTTCGCGGAAGACTTCCGGTTTTTTAACGTATCTTCCGGTCTTCCGGACAGATGATGAAATCTTCCGTTTTTAAAAAAATCGTGGATATTGTTCATTTTAAAAGGAAACCCAAATGTTCTATGAAAACTCTTCGATTCCCAATCTTTTTCCATCCATAACATAAATGTCAGTATTCATTTCAAACTTGCTTTATAAGATTCTAGAACATTTAAAGAAATAGAATTGTTAAATATTTCTTGCTGATGTAATTATTTTTTGCCCCCCCCCCCTTTATTTATCTACAATTAGTGATCAGCAACCAAATGTTCTGCAGAAGTCTTTTCTTTCCTAATCTTTATCCATCTGCAACATAAATAATAATATTAATTTTAAAGTTATTACATTAGATTCTAGAAGTAGAGTTGAAAGATTTCTTACTCTGTAATTATTTTTGTATTCCCCCCCCCCCCCCCATCCTTTCCCTGGATTGTGATCAACTCTAGAAACAATAAAGCAATGGAAGTGCTCAATATTTCTCACGGATGTAATTATTTTTAGATCTTTATTGCTGAATTTAATGAATCTGTTTATTTTTCCTCAATTAAATTAAATATTTGTATGTCATATTTATACCAAATGTGTAAACATGGGGAAAAAATGAAGAATAATGTTTTCAGGTAGGAACATTTTTCCCAAATCAATTTAAGAATATTAATACTCAGTTGGTTTTATGCAATTTTGAAACTGATAATTAGCTACTGCTACTATTTTTTATATGTATGATTAATGTACATACACAAAAATCATATTCTATATTTATTTAAAAAATTAGTTATTAAAACTTAACTGAGTTTTTTTGTCTATTGCTAATTAAATTTCTTACAGATTCTGTTTTGTAGATATTTATATGTTGAAAAGGAATAACTTCTTTTAAAACTTTTATATATTTAGAATAATCAATCTATAGTAAAACGTTTTTATAGATTGCTTCTAAATATTAAAATTGTAAAACTGTATTGCTTAATAAGTCAAAGAGAAAAAATAAATAAATAAATAAAAAAAAAAAATCTTCCCTTTTTTTATGAAATCTTCTGGTTTTTCAACGAAAATCTTCCCTTTTTTTATTAAAATAGGTTGGCAAGTATGCATCAGAGAATGACAAAATGTGTGTGTGTGCAATAACTATTGACTAAAAAAATTTAAATAAAAATGGAATATTGAAGGAATCATTGAACCAGCAATGAAACCAGAGAAATGATACATGTGACTATGCAACATACTGGCCATAGACACACAGTCCACAAAAATTCATTGAAGAGTGACAAATAAATTTAAAAAAATGAATACAATTTGTATGCAACGTAGATAAATTATGTGACTAACCACTGAAAATAAAAATTCAAAGAAGTGAGAGTAGTGAAAAATGGTAACATATGAATAGTGTGTGTAAAATCACAGCAACTTGTCTCCTCCCAAAAACAAGATGTTGTGCAATGAAAAAAAATGCATATAAATGAATAATTGTGTGAATAAATGCAAACATTTACCTTCCCTTAAAATAAATGTTGCAAAAGAGTTTGTTTAAAAATGTATGAGTAAATGCAGACATTTACCATCCCCACAATAAATGCCGCAAAAGAGTGTGAAAGTGAGAAATAAATGTGTAAACAACATAGATACAACAGTTAAAATTAAACAATACCCCAAATCATGAATGTGTTGCAACATGTATTGGATTTTTTTTTTTTTTTTTTTCATATATATAAAAATGATTAATCATGGAAAAAAAATACAATACAAAAAAAAAAAAATTGTGTAAACCCTAAAATAAAAATAAAAAAAAACAAGTAATAATCATATTGCTAAAATGAAACTGTAATAATTCTAACTAAACTTTTTCAAAGTATTTCTGTACAGTGAACACACTGAAAAAAGTTTCTGCGCCATCATACAATAAATGGAAAAAAATTATTTCTATGTTCACAGCAAATATGAAATTATAAGAGATATAGATATGTCAACATGAAACAACAAAAAAAGCATGTTATTATGATAGTAATCATGTAATTTATAAGAAAACAAGTATATATTATAAGAAACAATTTTGTATGTGAATTAAATAGTAGAAAATGTAAATACATGAAAATGCAAGAAAGCACATTTGCCATTTGCATAATTGCTGAAAAAGAACTGTTATAGAAAAAAAACGTAAATATGCAATGAAAAAAAAAAAGTCTCTGGGCTATATTCTACTACCACTTGTTTTAAAAAAATAAAATGCATTAAATTTCGAAATACATACATATAATTAAAATTATACTTGTACAGATTATATAGAGGCTTTGCTAATGCTAAACGTACAATCTATCTGAGAAAAGTTACTGAGTGGCGAAAGTGCCTTTATTCTAAGAGTTGTGTAAAGATTGAGAGTCTATAAAACAACTCCAGGCACAGATTTGTCGCTAGGCGACAGGCAAAGATTGCAATACTGAAAGAAAAGACAATAATTAAAGTAGATCTCACCAAATCTTGAATGAAGACACAAATGCTTGAAATATTAGTAAAACTTTTTTTTAATAACGTCCATGAGTGGGGAAATGGCCAAAACTGGGATACTTTGATCCACATGCTTGATATTTATTAGATAATAATCCCAGAAGACATCGAACCAGAGGAAATCACTTCTTAAGAGATCGATCGTGATTCATACAAACTATGAATAATTAAAATTAACTGCTTAAATATTACTTTGATAATTAATTATGGACTATTAAGTTAAACTTGACGGCAAATCGTACTCATCGCTCGGCCGTGTGGCCCACAGCGAGGGCGCTGCCCAAAATGGAGACTATCCTCTTCAGTTGTCTAGAGTAATTTTTTATGGCAAGCAAATGCACTGTGTAAAGCAGTGAGTGTCCGAAAAAGTCACTCCCGAGGGTGACCAATCCAAACAAACACATACAGAGAGAGGGGGTGACGTAAAGAACGACGTCACAGCAACCACACGAGAAAGCAAGAAGGGGAAATGTAAATGAAGAACCGATGGAGAAAATATCACGAAGTGCCAATGGAAAACCAACCTACGGTGAAATACGTGAGGGAGTATAGAGAAATAAATAATTTAGATAAGATTGAGTGAATATTCTATTGTTTTGCCAAAATATTAATTTAGACTATGTCATGCAACATGACAATCGGCAGTGGCAGAGGTGGGTGGGTGGGAGCCATCAAGGATGTAGAAAACAAGGAAACAAAGCTAAAAACCCAAAGTTCCATAGAAAAAAGCATGGAACGAAAACAAAAAAATTCACAATGGTCAAGTGTGAAAAAAAAAAAAAGGCTAACATTGGAAGGGATAAAAGGACAAAATTGACTAGAAAAAGGCATCGAAGAGCGGGAACGGGTGGGCTGAGGTGTTAAATATATCGCTAAGAGTTGATACAACTCATCTAATATAAGACTCGGCGGTGGCGGGATCCACCACACTTTAGGATGTAGAAAACAAGGAAAAAAAGCTAAAAACCCAAAATTCCATAGAAAAAAGCATGGAACGAAAACAATAAAACTCACAATGTCAAGTGTGGAAAAAAAATGGCTAACACCAGAAGGGATAAAAGGAGAAAATTGACTAGAAAAAGACATTGAAGAGCACGAACGGGTGGGCTGAGGCATTAAATATAATCGTCGAGGGTTGATGCGACTCGTCTTGTCTCGCCATCTCACTTTAGGATGTAGAAAACAAGGAGAAAAAGCTAAAAACCCAAAATTCCATAGAAAAAAGCATGGAATGAAAACAAAACTCACAATGTCAAGTGTGGAAAAAAAAACCTGCTAACACCGGAAGGATAAAAGGACAAAATTGACTAGAAAAAGACATCGAAGAGCGAGAACGGGTGGGATGGAATGGTAAGTATATCATCGAGGGTTAATACGACTTGCCTAGATAGACTAAATGTATAAATAAATTACATTTAAAAAAAGTAAAAACTTAAACGCACACAAGATAGGACTGGTCAGAATTGTATTATTGACAGTTTTCAACTTTATTAATCATCTGTAAAAAAATATATTTTTTAACCAAAAGAGAATGCGATAATTTATTTTAAATTTTATGTTTTCAAAAAGCAATACAATAGTAAATTCTTAACTGACATTCTTTATAGATTTAGACCCTTTATAAAGATTCTTGAACTGTATACACAGACATTAATAAGTTACTGTAATCACATTTGCTCAACCATTTTATTTCTTCCAGTGAACTTTTTGAACACAGCAGAAAAGACTATATAAAGTCTTATTAGAACCAAGGGCATATCCAGAAAAAAATTTCGGAGGGGGCCCAACTTTCACTAGAGCGTGTGCGCTAAAGCTTGTACCCCCCTCCCCCCCCCCCCCCCAATCACCTTAACTTTAGGAAAAATATAAGTTATTACTTTAAGCTTCGTATCTAGGCGTAGTAAAATGGTTATGCGCTATAAATAAGATCAGTTACAACGCCGCATGTCGGTAAACAATGAAATTAATGTTCCTAAAATCGGAAATGGCAAGAAAAGATTTAAAGATCATAATAATTCTAAAAAGTGCCTTGGGTCTAAAACTGATGGAACTAGTCCTTTAAAATGTATAAGTCTCTGCTAGAGAGTTCTTTAACCGTGATGTTGTAAACCACTGACAAACGGAGAAAATCACCAAAAACTGGACTCATGGTAGTCCGGTTAATAAGGAGTCGAGCTCGTAATTGAAGGACTGAGTGATCGATACTGGAGCCATCCAACTATTGTCATGTAGATTAATGGTATCAGTTGCACGTAAAATCCGTTGTGTCCTCCATGTTTTGTAAATATAATAGCTCAGGTATACTGAAATTGGAGAAACGTCTTCTCCGTGGAGGTTTTAAATTGTGATGGTACGATTCCGGATTACCCTAGAAATGAATTCTAGACCGTTGCTATGCTATCTGTCTAGCTTTAGTGCAATGTTAAGTCCATTCAAATTTGACATACCAAAAACTGGCTGACGTCGTAATTCAGTGGTACGGCGCATGATTTATGTGCCATGCACAACCATGTTTCAAATACTTTTCGTTTTTTTTTTAGATATAGCTTCTTTTTAATACAGCTGAGATATATCTTTTCCGTAAAAAGGGAAATCTAGTGCAGCTACGCTATCTGCTGGGCGATATACCCAAAAATATAATTTAAAAAATTATATCTAAGTTTCCAAAAATTGTCTTATGGTGTTCAATGCATCTAAAAACATGTAAATACATTGAAAACTGGTCTAAAAGTTTTCGAATCTAATACTTTTTTCTTTGTTTTGTATGTAGAAGAAAATAATATATACATGTGGTTTTCTAGTTAGATAATATTGCTTGCTTTAGATCATATTATCGGAAACATGAGGACCTGTCTGCTAGCGTCCACTAAACCTAGGCATATTACATGTCTATGTTTAGCGAAAACATTGAGGACTTCTTATATGGCTTACGAGCCCCCAGAGCCCCCCCTCTGGATACGTCCCTGATTAGAACACAGCAAAAGAGGCTAAAGTTTGATACAGAGCTTCTGTTGACAATTCATTACGCGATGATGCAATTCGGAGTATCTATACTTTTACTGTAACTTTTTTGAATCGGAACTTTCTTTTCTCATCTAGGAACTTAGTTTTTTTTTTTGGGGGGGGGATGCTAACCGCCCGTGTATGTTCATCATATTGCAGAGAAATACCTTTTGATTTTTTAAAAGACCATTTTCCAAATTTTGTATTTCGGCTGAACTTTGGTAAAGGACACGCTTTAGCGATTCGTTATGCGGTGATGTGATTTGATGATGCGATTTGGTTATGCAACACTTTTGGAAATCAGAACTACGTTTTTGTGTCTCAGAACTTTGTTTTTGTTTTTGAGCCGACCGATCGAGTTTGAGTGTGTTTATCGTACAGGATTGATTCTTTTTCTTTATAGCAGAAAAGAATTTTAAAGGATTTTTCTTTCTTCTTCTTCAGAGTGAGATGTTCGAAAAATATAAGTTTTAAACAAGAAATATTTTTAAAATTAGGAAAATTGACTTTGTGAAGGTACCGCAAAGCGGCACTAAATTCATTCTGGATTAACCCTTGTAAATGGTTATATTAATGATGAAAATCAAGTAAATTTTCATGATTTCCTTTACATTTGTTCGAATAAGATATATTTTAATGGATTTTAAAATGTAGGATAAAATTTAAATTATAGTTAAAAATATAGAAATTCAGAAAAATTCCTTAAGATTTCGAATGTCAAGATTCAAACAAACATGATAAGAAATAAGAAATTCTTCCAGTATTGTATTCAAATCTACCCAACGGAAGTGAATAATAAATCTTCAAGTTTACAAAATGCCTATAAAGTTGTGAGTTTTTTTCTTTCACACCTTGTCCTTAGAATGCAATTAAAGGGAAGAGTGGGAGGTCTACAAGTGGTCACGTTTCTTTCTCTCAAAGAAATTCTGGCTACTTGTATACCTGCCAGTCCACCCAGTCCCCAACTGCTTGTTTCTGAATATTTCTCTAACCCCTCCCCCCTCCCCTCCACAGGCTATCGATGCAGATTGCACTTTGTATTTACTATAGTTCTAAGAAAAAGTAATCGAAAAAAGAATAAAAAATAGAGCTTTTTTTTTTTTTTAAATCCTGGAATGAACCTCAAACTTGGGATTGTACAAGGGAAAAAAAAAGTGTAAGTGAAATTAAAATTTACTCGTGTCATATAAATGAAATATTTTAACATTTGAATTCAATGGTATGATTTGGGACCAAAGTAGAAAAACATGTAAATGAGAAAAATGTACAGATGAGAAACGTGTGAAAGGTGCTCTACTGTATAATATACTAAAATAGAATTTATAATAACCAACAAACAGTGTAAGTAATACATTGTAAAAGAAAAAATGCAACCTGGAAAGAAAATCTTGAAACTAATTTTAGAAAAATTTTTTTGGATACAACTGTCTTAGAACTTGTCTCAAGTAAATATATCTATATATCTATATGTATTTATTTATTTATTTTTTATTACTGTTTATTTGATCATTCTTTGACACTTTTATTGATTTAAAGAAATCTATATTAAGACTGTGTAAATGTAGATTATATATGAGAATATTATTTAAAATTTTCTTATCATAATAGTTGCTTCGATATTTTTTTTTCTTGTTTGCTACCATTTTTTAACTCTCTTGCTCCTAAATTTTTATTCTTGAGGTTAGCAGCTCTGTATATGGTGTAAAATCTTTGATTTTAGCAATTATTTTATGTTTATTATCAAGATGTATATTTAATATAAAACTAATAATGCTTCATTAAATTCAGAATATGGGGTAATTTGAAAGTAGTACTGAAAATAGTATCTGGACAGGAAGAAGTTTAATAAAAGCATTATGAAATGAAATTTTGTGAAAGGACTGTTTTTGTGAGTTTGAATATTGAGGGAGTATTGCATGAATAGATTTGAAAAAGCAGCAAAATGGTCTCAATTTTTATCTGCATTGACCCCTCAATTAACTATTGACTACTTAATGCTCAGAATTTTGTTTTAATCACAAACAGGAAATGATTTACATTTACAAAATGAAGAATTCCATTAAAACTGAACACAATATCTTTTTAATATTGTATATAAAATTTAATATAACTTTTAATTAGAAGTATTTGAACTTAAATAACAATTTGTAGCAAAAATTAACCAGCATTAATGACCAAGGAACAGCTTGAATATGTAGTATGTTTAATATAACACTGTGCTCTAAGCTAGATAGATGCATAACTAATGCATCCATAAACTATGAGGATTATTGTTTTAATCCTTTGAGGCACAAAATAATTATTTTTATTTAATATCAACAGCCACCAGAAATTACAATTAACTTAGAAGGAATAAATGATTTTTTTCCTCGAAGTTTAAAAAGTTAAATTATGTTAAAAATTCTGGGGTGATTGGAAGCAAAAACTAGGGGGTACAACATGCTTCAATTAGTTGAGTTGATGATTGGACTTGCTAAATTCACTGTTGTTTTTCCTAAACAGATTTAATGTTGTAAAACAATCTTAATCTATTGTAAATTAATACTAGTTAGTACCCATCAAAATTTGACATCTGAATAACATTTAAAAGTGCAACTGAAATCCTCTTATTGCACACCAGCCGAGAACCACTGTTTTATACCAACTCTTTTAAATAAAGCTTAAAGTGGGTGTGCTGGTTTTGTATGAAGTTGTCGCTCTACAATAGAATTCGACACAGTCACTTTTTTTAATATAATTATAGCAATTTTCATATTATTCAATCAAACAAAAAGTAAGTTAACCATTTATGAAATATTTATTTATAAAAAAAAATTTGATGTATAACAACCCCATGAATTCCACTACCATCAATTATGCATACTGTTATGGAAGATAGCAATGTTAGTTTCACCAAAAGGTGAAACTAACAAACATGTAAAAAACCTGAAATTTCCTACTTGCATACAAATTTAAATGCGAGCAGAAACTTGATAAAAGGTATATCATATAGTTAATATTAAAAATGTTTATTTATCTAAGTTAAAGTTTAAAACTTTTCTTTATAACTTCATATTTGAAGTTTGTGTAGCTGCTTTCGCAAGGTGACGCCTTCGGTCATCAGCACTCTGTATGTAAATAGGATTTTGTATGTACCTGTGATCTCAATGAGGAGGGGGGATTTTTGTCGCTTACAAATTAATGACAGATATTGAGGTTGGGTTTAATGCATACAATTATATTCTATTTTTCAGCTGCATTTCTGATTTTAATTGAAACTTCTATCAAATAATTTGTAATGACAAATATCCCCTCCCCCATCCAGACCACTAGTATCTACAAAATCCTGTTTACAACAACTAATTCCCTAACAATTAAGAAAGTTGTTACATCGGAATATCCAAACAAAATTGACTTGTTGCAATTATAATTTTTTTTTTTTTTTTTTTTTTTTTTTTGTGATGGGAGAGACAGAAAATTCCCCCCTTTTCGACCAACATGCAAGAAGAGAAATATATATATATATGTGTATAGTTTTTCATAAAATCTTACTCAAATTGACATTTTTATTTATTTTTTTATTTTTTATTAAAAATCTAAAACACAATTCCAATAAACTCTATATTTCATTTATTTATTTTAAGAATTTATGTATATATCTTCATTTAATTGAACTGAAAATTTCAACACAAACACTAAAATCTTATTTCAAAACTTTTTATATTCAAAACATATAAATTCAGATTCCACATCCAAGAATCCCTGTTTCTTTTTTTTTTTTTGTAATTCGTTAATTTGAATCTCATTTTTATACTGTGTACATATAATGCACTTTGACATATCTAATTAACAAGGACTTTTGGTGTAAAATATGTAAATCCCAATAAAAGCTTATATATGAAATATCTAAAATACAGGATGTAAATTTTAAACTTACCCCTGCTTGAAAATGACTTGACTTGAGAAAAAGAAAAAAAAAATTATTATGCATGAAACTCTATGTATTTTATTTATCGTCACAAGAATAAAAAAAAAATAATAACATGAAATCTTTAAAAATTCACTGATTTTTGGCTGTGAAATCGGAAAAATAATATTCTTGAAAAAATATCTTGATTAGGTACCAAACTTCTAAATATTTATTCTCGAGAGTCCAAAGAAAAATGATCTAGAAGTCACAAAGAAAAATTGTTGTATAGTGCTGGACTCAAACCAGCATAATCAAAAAATTTGTTCGTAGACAATTCATAAACACAGCAAGAAGAAAAATATAAAAATAAATCACTAAAAGAAAATGTACGGTCATATGTAGGCTGTCACAATGGTGATTAATTTAATTATATACAGGGGATCCATGCAGGAAACACATCAAATAAACTTGCATCGAGATATTCACACATAAAAGCACTATATGACGTAGATGCTACACTTTGATAACTATTAGGCTGTCTCAAATTGCATTCTTCACTAAAATGAAAAAAAAAAGCAGAAATCCCCTTGATGTTCCGACATATAGAAAAGTTTTGTCTGTGTGAGTTCGGTGATGATGGAGTACAAAGACGCCTAATTCAAGTAAAATGCATCCAGAAAGCACCTGCAATCAGACGCTTCACGTTTACAATGCATGGAGAGATGAAGAGAATTGCTTTTTAGGATACTCGATGAAACACATAAAAGCACATCTGTGATTGTACAGCAGGACGCTAAGTATGAAACTGAATCAAGACATCCCCAAAGATGTTGCAATCTTCACCGTTCCTCTTCAAAATTTTCACGAGCATGTTCAGTCTATCCTGCATATCCGTCAATGATGAGGTATTAAAAAAGGCAGTCTTTTTCATCAATGACATTTAAAAAAGGCAGCCTTTACCGTCAATGACATTTAAAATAAAACTGTCTTTTTTTGTCAATGATATTTTAAAGAAGCAGTCTCTTCTGTCAATGACATTTTAACATAGCAGTCTTTTCTGTCCTCTCTCAAAACTTGTTACGGTCATGTTGGGTTCTTCCTTTTCCTCCATTCCAAAACACTGGGGGAGCTGGGTAGGCACCAAATAATTTGTTCTTTAAAAAATAGCTTTGTACTTTAATATATAAGAATGATGATCAGTTAGATTGTTTATAATCATACCAAAAAGTCTTTATACTTAGCCATATAAAACTGCAAGTTTTATTAATAGAAAAAAAAATGTGTTCAACTTCTACAAATGAATAATAATGTGATCTCTTTAAACCTTCTATTATAACTGTGGTGAAATAAAAGAAATAAATATTAGAATTTAGAAATTTTAACTAAAGCAAGGTATAGAATAATTACATAAACTTAAATGAAAATTTTATTATCTACTATTACTACTTTAAAGAGATAAAAGTAATTTTATTGCAATCAGTTTATGCATACATGCCTATAGTTGAAAAACCTGTAATTATTAAGGGCATTGATTCATTTTTGTTTAAATAGTTTTAAATATTTCCTTCCTAATTTATTAGATTAATTTTTTAATGGCATTATACATAGTGTTAACTCATATATTATTTTTTTAAACTGGAAATTCAAATAAGTTTTTATATAGAGAGCTTTTTTGTGTGCCCATTTCAACTGATTACTCCTTTCCATCAAATAATTCACAAATGTGTAGTTAATTCTACTCATTACTACTTTTAAAAATATACACTTTGGAAATATGTTTTAAATGATTTTGTACATTTTATGTTGCTATAAGCCATTCATAAATACATATTTATAGTTTACTTTTTGTGTGTATTATTTCTTTGTTATTCAACCATATTTCATATCATTTATTTATTTATTTTTTTTTTTTCCTTGTAGTGTGGTAGTTTTAGAAAGCAGGCCTACTCAAGATTTAAAAAGTCCTTCAAATTTATACATTCTTACAGGACATGAAAATAGTTATTGAAAAAGCTATGAATGAAAAGCTTTCAGCAAATTTGTTATGTGATATTCATGTGACAAATTGTTATTACTGTTGGCTACAAAAGTTTTGCTGGGTGGAATTCGTTAAGTCTTATTTACATTCATCTGAATGAAATAGAGACATGGTCATATAAAAGTGTTGTTTAAATACAACATAAGTCACTTAGGCAATGTGCACTTTTGTATTAAGGAGCTGTACATCACTGAGCCTTTTCAGCTGTTCCTGCATGCATGTTCAAAATCAGCCTGTATTTTCATCATCATGTGCTTTTATATTCATATTGTAAATAGACATAATTTATGTTGACACTTCTGTTTAAAATCACTGTTCTTGGCTATGTAGTATGGATGTAAAATGTTAAAACAAAATTTGTATAGCTTGTAAAATATATTGATGTTGGAAATTTTGTTTCAAGTTCTTCAAAACTAAGTCTTTATCTTTAGATTTGATGGAGAATTTTTAGAAATGCTCTATATTTTAGTAGAGGATAAATAACTTTTCTGTGATACTTATTAATTTTTGTATAAAGTCTAATAATTGATTTTACATTGAATATTCTTCAGAACTTTTTGAGACTTTCAGTTTCTTTTGGAGACTGACTCATTAGAAATACATATTAAAAGCTAAGCACTGTGATTCATGCAGGAGTTATAATTTATTGCTTATCATATCTGCATCAATTTTTCATTGAATGTGTTATCGTAGTTTGTAGATAAATGTTATTTTTCTGAAACTGTGCTAAATGAAAGTCTGAAACTTAAGTTCAGCTGATATTTTCACTGATGTATATTGGAATGTTGCATTCAGATCGTACACATAAAGGCAATATTTATTTGTCAGTTATAATATATAATAATTGACAAAAACTCCTTTAATTTTTTTCTTATCTGTTACAGTATTAGTATAAATTACAGTTTCGAAGTCTATATCTACCGAACTTATTTAAATGTTATTTTTATTCTGTGGAACATAGTGTGAAGCTCAGGTCTGTTTTGTTTTATTTTCATGTAGCTATGTGATAAATTGTAATTAATTTAAATATTGGCTTGTAGATTTTTCATTGAATTTGTAAATTCATATTTATCAGATTATTGTTTGATGTTCCAATTTATTCATGTGTTGTTAGTGTATGAAAAAAAAAGTGTCATTAAGATTGTTATTTTTCGCAGTTTTTCAGTTTCCATAGTATAGTTTTTATATGCCTTTCTTTTTTTATATATATATATATTTGCATAATGTGTAAAATTTGTCAGTAAATTTTAAATGTAACATAAAGTTGTGTTCTCATCCCTGTATCTTTGTTTATTGAGTGTGCCAAAGAGCTAGTTAAATCTTTCCCATATATATATATATATATTTTTTTTAAGTTAAACTAAAATATAGCAAGTACCAAATTTAAGAATTAATTATCCTTACTCTTTTTAATACTTAAGTCAATTAATTTTAATAATTTAAGTGTAATTCGCAATTTTGACTGTATCAAGACAACTCTCTACTTGCTCAAAAAGTTTCGATTTATGTTGGGCCAAGTTGAAATGTCGACATTATCACATAAAATCCAGTTTTTTTTTTTTTTTAAATATATATATTTGAATGTTTTTTCAGCAAACTATTTTCCCCCTCCCCTCCAATTTTAATGACTTACAAAATTAATTTCTTGCATTTTTAAGTTGCTCTTTTTTATTGGGAGTTGCATTTTGTGGTTAATATTGTTAACTATTTGTGTTGTAAATGTTTTGTCAATCATGTGATTCATGTACATATTTTATTGTGAATTTTATACTCAAAATGCTTTTAGTATTTTGTCCAATTGCCAATTATGTGTTGATGGAAAAGTTATTGTATTTTAAACTTAATCTTTTATTTGGAAAAAAAAAAAAAAAAAAAAAAAAAACTTTTTTTTTTAAATGTCTGCTCAACTAGCTCAAATTGTTGTAAATGTCTGTGGTACAATTTTTTTTTTTTTTTTTTAATCAAATGCATTACATATACTGAATTTCTTTTTCAATTGCATATTTATTTTTTAACCATTTATTGTTAATCAACAGGTTTAATTAAAAAACTTAACTTACAAAAGAACAGAAGGAAGGTACTTAGAAATTATGCAATAGACATTTTCTTTATATACTCTGAATTATTTAGACTCATTCAACTGCTACTTAATTTGATTTTTATTTAATAAGCTTTTTTAAATATATATATGTATTAAATAACGTTTTTATTTTAAGTTATCTTTTAACTAAAGCATTTATTGAAGAAATATACTTTAAAATTATAAATGTACTAAAATTAATTTTGATGATCTGAATAATTTAATATTTTGTAATGTTTTATAGCTTTTTTTCTTATTTTAAATTTGAAGACTGTGCAAGTTATTTCTGTGATAAAAGTATTATATACATTGTTTTTATTATTGTGCATTTGGTTAATTTTATTTTCTTACTATTCTTCCACTAAAAAATTGGGGTAGGATAATTTTTTTTTTCCGCATATTAGTTTAAATTTATATTAATATGCATTTTTCTAATAAATAACGCATAATGTATTATAACTCATGTTAAAGTTGAGCTGGTTGTAAAGGCATCGCCATTGACTAGTCTAGTTAAAGATGTTTTTTTTTTTTTTTTAATCTATTAACCAAAGTCCTCTATTTTTTATGACCATAGATAATCTCAATTTTTTAGGATAAAATGCATTGTGAGAGGTTTAATTGAAATTTTGTTGAATCCAAATATGATTTGGAATTTTGTTAATTATTTTGCTGCATTCTTTCATGTCCGTGACATAATAAAATTTAGCAATATTGTTAGTTGAGATGGTGTAGCTAAATTAAATAATAAGAAAGAAAATGAATAAAAAAAACCTTCTTTGACCTCTTAAGGGGGAAAAAAATGGTATTTTGACTTTAGTTTGGGAGTAATTAATTAGCAACTCCCTTCATCAGATGAAACACTACATTCAGACATGACAGATGTAAAAGTAATAGAAGGGATTTAAATTTATTTTAGGAAAGAGCTGTTTAATTATATTTATTAAAGAATACCTTTGAAGTTGTTCTTACTAGCACTTTCTGTTTGGATCTGGTCCCATCTACAGAGCTGCTTGCTTGGACAACTATGGCTATCTCTTTCAACTTGTTTCTCTGATTGTAATAAGTAGTGTCACTTTATATTGATTTTCATTGCATCTACCATGTCATTGTTATATACATTTTTATTAGCTCTTATCATCACATGCTAAAATGCATATAACAATATAGAACCAATGAAAATTGATACAAGGTAACACTATTTTTTAAAATTACGGATCGAGTTGAAAGAGATAGTCGCATTTGTTTAAGTAAGCACATTTGAAGAAGGTCCCGATCCAGACAGAAAGTGCTAGCGAGAAAAACTTCAAAATTGTTCTTTAATAAATATAATATGGAGGTGATTTCACTAGTTTCTTCTTGTTAAAGTTTAATTTAATTTAATTTAATTTAATTTTTATTTTTCTTGAAATAGTACTCAGCACAGAATTGAAAATTAAATAAATAAATTGATGCTAAAAAGTGGTGGTTCCAGTTAGGATATAAGTTTTTTTTCTTTTTTTTAAAGAAAAAAAAAATCAAGAAATATTAAATATCTTTTTTTATATATATAAAATATTTAATAATTGTATTGAATTTTATCTCTGAAAATTAAAAATTTTGTTCAGAAGTTCTCATTTCTCTTGAACTTATGCTATAATTTTTGCCAATATACTTTTTTTTTCTTTTAATGTTATTTTATAATCTCATAGTTTTGGTAGATTCTTAAATCTGTTTAGGTTATACTTTTTTCCTTCTTTGTATCTTCCATGACCATTTCATATTTTATTTTAATTAGTTTTCAGTAATAACCGAATACAACAACCTTCAGTTTCCAGGTACTGGGTTTGAATTTTCGTTCAAGCATACATGTTCTTAGTGATTCAGAATCTGTTTAAAACTATCAGTCTCTGTCTAATTAACCCTAGTGTACAAAAAATGACCATAGAGCGACAAGCCAAACCATAAAACAAAACTATTTTTCTTTTTTGAACTCTCAGTGTAATGTTTGGTGATGCTAAAAGCAAAATTAATTTTTATGTGTTTTGGCGTATTAAAAATAGAATATTCCTTATGTAATTTATTAGGCTCTCAATATTGTTTTCTATCATACATCACTTGTTGCTTATAGTAAACAATTAAAAGTGTTTCTATTCCCACCACCTTTTGTGCCTACATTGATGTCTGAAGTCTGCCAAATAATCTATTCTTGGAGGTTAATATGTTTGTTCATAGAAGGCTTTTTAATGTTATGTCTATTTAGAGAAGGAAGCTTAGTCAGAAAGAAGTAATTATTAAGAGAAGTTTTATTATATTATTGGGAACAAAGCTAACTGTTAGTGGATATGGTTTATAATATGTTGATTCATTTTGATAAATTTAAATATTGTAGCGATTATTAAATATAGGCATGCATGCTTACATATCCTGTTATGCATTTGTCATGTTATGAAAATTGGTTTCATCATTTTTCTCTTAAAATGCCCCGAGTGAAGACTGTTATAAAATGTTAAATTTTAAAAACATGATTATTATAAATTTTATTTATTATTTATTTATTTATTTATTTTTTTTCGAATGATCATTTTTAAAGCTTGAGCTTTTAATACTCAAAGGAAAATGAAAGAAGGCAATGCTTGGAATTGTGAAATATTTTATTTTTCATCCTTTCAGTATTTACAATAATTTATTTTATGTGAGCTTTAATTTCATGTAATGTTTTGCTATATCTTACAATATGACTGTAAAGATATTTTTTAATATGGCAGCTGAATTGCAAGCATTGCCTAGAATTTCTTTAAAAATGAATTTTGGGAATTTGTTTGTCTACTGTGATGCTTAATAATGTCAATGTTTTGTAAGTTGGAAAGTATTTATTGAAATTGTAATTATTGTAAAAATAAAAAATGAATTTTATGATCATAAGTTTCTCTGATTTTTTTTTTTTTTTTTTTTAAATATCTATTTAAAATTTAAGTTTCTTAAATAGATTTATAATAGTGTTTATGTTCTAATGATAGGTGATAGAACTTTGTATTTGTAGTACTTTTTCAATATACAAATTTATAAGTTTTCCATAATTGTAACAGAGCGTACTGTGAAAATACAGCACATTCAGTCAGTTAAACAAACTGTAAAAAAATTATGTTTAAACAATGTTTAGGTTTAAGACATATTGACAAAGATAGTCAAATCATTTCTGGAATTAATATGATTATCTTGGTATAGATGTGGTGCACATGTGGAGGGGGGGGGCAGCTTGAGAGGCTTAAACTATCCCCATAACGAGAAGAAGCTATTTTCTTTCTAAGCAACAATAATATCTTTTATGGTTGATTGAGGAGGGGGGGGTCTCTTATTTTTTTATCATGGTATCTAGAATACATTGTAGGGTCCACACAAAAATTTTGCCACTGACATTACTGATACTCATGACCCTGTTCTTAGGGTGGTAATTCAGTTTTTGCCTCTCTTTATAAAACTTTTCAATTTCATAAAATGTTATTACACATGCACTGGAATATCTTGTAAATGATATTACTCATATATGTAACACTTGAAATATTTACTAACTGAACAGTTTAAAATATAATTTTTAATTTATATGAGAATCAATTTTTTAGACTATTTTAAAGAGTCAATTTTCAGCTTATTTTTTTTTTTTTTTTTTTTTTTTAATTTTTTAACTGTCGATACAGTTACAAATGTCTCCTTTAAATATGTCTACACAAAAGCAAAAATTTTCCTACTTTTTACTTATAATTTAATTTTTAGATTTAAGGGGTTACATCCAGTTGTATGCACGAAAAAACGTGTTTTTTTGTGAATTTTTTGTGAAGAGGCCTTTTATTAAAGAAATATATACAATACATATACATATAGCAAATTTAATGTATGTTAAGAATCCGTGATGAGTTTACAAAAATATTGGGTTCCGCTGTTCCTGTAGTAGATCTCCTAGAGGACTTCCACAAAAAGGTGTCTGGCGGTGAGCAAGATATCTCTGATCCAAATTATCTGAAATGAAAAAAACCAAAAGATATATTTTTAGGATAGATGAATACAGGTAATGATCGTAGGAATAGTCAAAATTTTGATTTTTGACAAAATGGCGGCTTCCCCCCAAAAAAAAAATCGTTTTTTTCATGAAAATTTACACTTGAAAGTGGCTGAAAAAATCGAAATTATTATCAGAAACCTTATTCCTACGATCATTACCTGACAAAAATATCTAAGAAAATCGTGTCAAAATTTCAAGTCAATCGGTCCAGCCGTTTCGGAGAAATTTTGCTCACCGACTTTGAAAACACCGCTTCGAGATAAATGCATTTAAAGTTTTGGGAACCATTTAAACTAAGTTAAAAAAATTTTTTTCCTACTTACATCGAGTCATCTATTCCAGGACCATAAGAGGAACCCTCTGCTTCATCATTTGCTTCTAGTACAGCCAACTGTTGTTGTCTACGTGACATTCTCCCCTCGTGCGTGCTCCCTTGTGCTCGTGCGTCAGAGATCAAGATGCGCTCTGCGTCCTCTTTTTCTGCATAGGCATGGGCATTAGGCCCAAGCGATAGTCCCATTGCATTCATGAAGTATAGAAGAGATGTTTTTCCTTCATTGAACATGCCGGCAGCAAGATAAGCAGCAATTTCAACAATCTTAGAGCCACATGGGATTATTTTTGGAGTTATTTTCCATATCAGCTGATTATTACTTACTGTATACCTAAAATTTCTAAATATAGCTCTCAGATATAAGATAAACCTTTTATATAATTATTCTAAGAAGCAAAACATTATGAAAAGCATGGACAAGGGCATAGGGATAATGAAAAACAGCTGCTACTCTGGTTCACGCTCCGCCTACTTTAAAACGCTCGGAGACGTCTTTACAAATATGCAAATTTCTCCGAAACTAATTGCCGGATCGATATGAAATTTTCAGACAATATTATCAAATATATGTACATTCAAAATATGTAAAAAAAAAAAAATCGATTTTTTGAAAATTACAACTGGATGTAACCCCTTAAGTATTTCAAAATATAATTTTACTATTTTCCTTAAATTATAAATACCTAAGGAAAAACAGAAAACTTCACATGAATTTATAGAAAAGAAAATTTATAAATATGTTGTATATTTTAAATTTTATGTTTTGTATATTCATAAATTCATGTGTTATAAAATTTAATATATTTATATGGTCTCAGAATCTGAAGTATATGTTTTAGAAACATAAAATTGAGGAAATATTTCTCAAATAATGCTTTTTATAGTAATTTAAAATAAATGTGAGACTTTATTCGAATTTAACTCATGAAGTATACAATTTAACTATTAAATAAAGAAAAAATAACCTTTATACAACTTCATGCTTTACTTTGCCGGGGTGTTTCATCAGGGTACCCCAGCGTTCTCAATGGCACCTTGGTGCTTGAAGTCTCTGCAAAGTAAAAACAACCCTTTTACAACTTCATGCTTTACTTTGCCAGAACATTTTCACCGAGTGTTCTCAATGGCACCTTGGTGCTTGAAGTCTCTGCAAGCACCTTTGCAGAGACTTTGAAGAGACTTCAAGCACCAAGGTGCCGTTGAGAACGCTGGGGTACCTCGGTGAACATGTTCTGGCAAAGTAAAGCATGAAGTTGTAAAAAGGTTGTTTTTTTATTTATTTAATAGTTAAAATGTGAGACTATTTTTTCCATTATGCATATTAAAAGAAATTATTTAAAATAATAATAATAAACGATAAGCTTTCAGACAATTTTTTTTAAATGTGAGGACTTTACTGCATTAAAATTTCTTTCTAAAATTTAATTTTAAAAATCTAAATTTTCTTCTTGGTAGAGTTCATACCAATAATGAAAATTCATTCGTCCAAAGATATGATGTGGTAGACAAATGCACAATTTTTATGTGCATTTTTACTGTATATATTTCATGTGAAAATAGCTCAAACACATTTATTTTGAAATATTATAAGCACAAACTGTCTATATGTTTCTAGTATCAATTCTCAAAAAAAAAAAAAAAATTCAATAATTAATATTAATATATAAATTATGCAAAAGAAGTTCTTAGCCATTTGTAGTCAAATGTACCTAAAAATTAAAAATGAAATATTAAGAAATTGAACAAATGCAATAAAATACAAAAATATACAACAGTAATTTAGCTCGGGATTAAACGGATATCCGGTAACTATCTGGTATCCGGCTGAGTTTTAAATATCCGATAGGGTACCGAATATCAGCAGTCCAGATATGGATATCTGGCAAATTCAAGCCGGATATCCAAAGGAGAAAATTCAAGCTTAAACTCCCCTGAGATAAAAATTTTGTGACAATTTTTTAATTTTTTTAGATCGGTTGTAGCTTGTAAAGGTTTTTTAAAAAAAAAGCTTCTGTGAAAGTTGAATTTGGGTACTTAAGCAAACAAATTTAGCCAAAAGTAGCTTCAGGTCTAAAAGATATAGAAGCCCTATTTTAATTTTGTACAGAGTTAGCTAGGTTTTTCCATAGTGATCTATAACATTCTGCCTAATCTTCCCCATAACAATAAAAAGAGCTGTTCATTGTTGTTCCTGCACAAATGATATTCGCCCTCTGCAGTGCATATAACTCTGTTTTCATGACTTTTGTTTAATAAGTTATTGGATTATTTAGTAATATTGTTAGTCTTGGAAGCAAAAGTTGTTAGATTGTTTCGAAAATGAGTCAAATAATGTTCATTTATTGACTAGAACCTGCCTGTTTATTTACAATCCACTTTTCCATACACAAGAAAGTTGTTTTTGTGACCATATATTTATACTAGCAGACCCTCTGGCATTACCAACACCATCTACCTATTCGATTTGGATTTAAAAAAAAAAAAAAAAAAAAAAAATGAATTTGCACTTTTAAGGATTATCTTGCTAAAGTACCTGAATTTAGAATTCTCCGTTGCGTTGCATAGATATATTCCCAAAAATTAAAATTACTTCAAATAAAAGTATATATTTAAATTTTTGAAAAGTCTGTACTTTCAGACTGTTAAAGAAGAAGAAGAAAAAAAAAATTATTTAAAGTTTTTGATTTTGTATATTAGAAGAACTTAACTTTTAATTAAAGAATTTGAATAAATAATCTAAAATTTTCTTTCTTATCTGTATGGAATATAAAAATATAAAATAAGTAAAAAGTATACAAAGAAAAAAATATAAATTCATTTTGAATTATTACTTTCTTCTATATTAAATAGAAGAAAGTATTGGATTTGTAAACATTTTCCGGATCTACGCATTTTGAGAGAACCAGAACACAATATGACCATTTTTAGAAAATGTCTGTCTGACAGAAAAAATTTTGTGTAGCAGCTCTATTTCAAGAGTTAATGCACAGAATTTTCTATAAATTGAAACATAGTTGCACATTAACAAGAAAATAAAAAAACCCATCAACTTTTGGTACAAATCACTCAACAGGTGGCACTGCTATACTGTGATTTCTCCCATTTAAAGGAAGACTATATCTCAGCTTCTACTGTATATAATTAAAAAAGACTATGTATGTCACAAGCCTATTATGAAACATGTTTATTTAATTTCTGCACATATCAGCCAGTAGGTGATGCTGCTATGCTGCAATTTTCCCATGTATAGAGAAGTTATATCTCAGATTCATTTTTGTGTAATTGCACAAAATTTGGTATATAAGAGGGCCATTTTTATAAAACATCCTACCGATTCAATTTTGGTGCATATTGGTCGATAGGTGGCTACACTATGCTGCAATTTACTCTGTGAATGAAAAGGCTAAATCTCAGCATCTATAACATTTAACTGCACTTAACTTGATATGCAAGATAAATAATATGAAAACGAAAGCTGGCTTAATTTGGGTGTATATCGACCAACAGATGTCGCAGCTGTTCCTCACCTTCTATGATTCTCCACATGACTACATCTCAAAATCTTTTGATTAAAATTGCACTAAACTCTATATCTAAAATATTTTTTGTGAGAAGCTATGATTAAGTTTCTTCTGTGCATGTTAAACAGCATGTAGCGTTGTTATATAGAGTGAAAAAGAAGAAAGTTTTGTGAAGGCCATAACATACTATACTCGGGGAACGCATAACTTGTCAGTATTGCAAAGGCTACAGAGACCTGTTTACGCACTTGGCGTTAATTGGGTTGCGATATCGGGCGATTTAGCGATGATTTCGGAAAGTTTTTTCTTTTTCTTTTTTTCGATTAAAGTAAAAATATTTTTTCAGGGTATATTTTTTAGTTTCTTTATAAATGAATTTACACTAAATTCATTACTTACAATTTATTGTAAATCCATATTACTGCAAATTATGTAATATATTACATTTTACCTTGAGAGAAAAACAAAACAAAAAGGTTAATACTTAAATATTTTGAAAAAGGAAAAAATTAAATAAAATGTTTTCTGAATGTACATTTTTTGTCTTTGTTTCCTTTTAAAGAGAAACTGATTATTATATATATATGTATATATAATTTAAAAATATACTTTTAAAATATTTCGAATATATTTTGGCAGAAAAATTATTTTATCATAAGATTTAAACTGGGATTTTTAAATGGCAGTATCTTCTGTGGAGAAAATGAACAAAAAGTTCTAAATGAACAAAACGTAATAGATTTTCAATTAGCATTATTATTTACCGGTTAATCAGTAAATGTTAAAAGCAGTAAAAAAATGAGAAAGTGGAAATAGTTTAAAGCTTTTATAAAAATATTTTAAAAATATTAATTTAAAATAAATAAATAAATATAGTAAATTTTCATATGCAGAGGGAATCTCTGTTTACAATTTGTTTATACATTCATTTTGTCTGTATCCCGATTTTTTATGCTAAATGTGAATATGAGAATTTTCATATATTTATTTCTGAATAAAATTAAGAAACTTACAATTTATATGAAAGGGAAGCAAATTTTAATTTACTTGTAAATATGATTTGTCTTGATGTATTTATTTAATACTGATAAACACACACCTTTGCGACTGCTATTTTTAAAAACTGAGTTGAAACATTTATTTTCATAGCATTTTTAGGAGGTTGGATTGAGATTTTTATAGATGAGAAAGAGGGAAATGTTACGTTATTCGATTCTTTGGAATAGGAATGAAAGCATGTCATTTCACGCATTTTTCAATTTATTTTGATATATTGAATGGATAAGCATACTTTGATATTAATGTGTGATATTAAATTTAAAAGCAATCTTAAAATTTTCAGAAACAATGTTTCCACTTTTTTATTGAGGACTATTTCTTTCCGACAGCATAGACTAAATAAAATGATTTATCTTTTTATTTTGTGATTTTGTTTTCCCTTTGGCACAGTTAAAAAAATATTAAAGGTAAAATTGAGAGATAATGTTCGACAGAAATTTTCAGAAATTTATATAGTAACCGTTTCAAAGGGCTACAATTTATAAACAAAGTTAAGAACCCCCTCCCATTTTTTTAAGGATATTTGTATATTTAAATTGAAAAATAATTATTGTAGTAAATTATGTAGAGCAATTGCAGAAAATCAGTCAAAATTCCGTCATACTTGATACTGAAAAACTTAGCAATTGAATGAATACCAATTTTGTAGCCATATTTGGAATTATTTTAGGTATCTGAAAATAAGTTTTTGACTTTTGTGTAGCTTTTGGAAGAACTTCGAGGCATTTTTATGAATTTAGGAGGCTCTAAATTCAAATCTCAAAAGGTAGATTTATAAGGACGAGAGAACTATTTCTTTCAAAGAGCCAATAATAATAATAATAATTGTGTCGTTAAAATTTTGCGGTAGACTACCTTGATTAAAGCAGGCAGTGTCAGGAGTACATTTTCATGCATACACAATAAATAAATAGGCCACTTTCACAAAATTATACTATGTGTAGGACAGAATTTAAATTTCATTTCAATTCACTTGACCACTATCAGCCTTTATTTATTTATTTATTTATTTTTAATTTAATTTAATTTAATTTATTATTTTTGTTAAATAATATAGCTTTTATTCACTTGATGAAATTATTTTACTAACTAAATCCACAGAATTATAAGTAATAATTCTATTCAATGTAAGCTTTTTCTAATCAAAATTTTTTATAATGATATCTTTAAAAGTAAATATTTTAAACTGCAACATAGAAAATCCTACATAATTGCTCTACAAATAAAATTTGTTTTACAATGTAATGCTTGCTAATTATGTAATTTCGGCTTTAAACAAATGATCTGTCTCTCATTTATATATAAATTTTACATATATAAGTCTGATATATATATATATATATATATATATATATATATGATAATTATTATTATTATTATTATTAAAGATAATTATGTTTTTCTTTTATTGTTCTGTTCCAGAAAAAAAAAAAAAAAAAATCTTTAGTATATAGAGCATAGTATAAATTAATGTAAACACTATTAGTTGTTTGTATTGGAAATAAAAATATTTTATATAACAATGCGTAAACGAATTGAAATTATATTATCAATGTAATAATAATAACGAAAAAGAAAAAGTATTTGTCGAAAAATATTTTCCCTTATTCCTGTTAGCTTGAATATTTCATTGACATATTTGGTGTGAATCTGGTGTGAAAATTTCCCAAAAGTTCAAATCCGTCAAAATTTTTACTCTATTTTTAACAGTTGTGAAATTAAAGAACCGGACTGCGCATTAATTATCTTCAAATTTTCAAAAATAAAGTAATCTATTAGCCCCACCAAACTGTTTCGCACTCACAATAGGGGTTAAAAGGTTGCTTCCGGTATTCCCTCTTCCGCCAATATTTCGCCAACAAACTTTCTTCGCGAAACAATACATTGATATAAATTTTATGCTTATCTATTACAAAGAATTCCATGTGTTAACATAAATATGTTTAGTTTAAATAGTTAATCCTTTTTCAGTTTACCAGAATAAAAAAGAATCGAGAAAAGTTTATTACACTTAAATATAGTAAAGAACTATTTTCTTTCGCGGATGTGTAATTTCTACAGGCTGATACACACTGTCAAGTTATCCTTTCCCCGAGTATAGTTTGAAGTTTTTTTTTTTTTTTTTAAATGTTTCAACTTTTGGTTTTTAATGGATTTACACATTTGAAGAGGTCCAGAACCTGGTTTGATCAGTTTTAAAAAATGTGTGTCTCTTTATGTGTGACAAAAATTCTGTTCATCTGTACCTCCGGAACTACTGTGTAGAATTACATATAAATTTATTTGCAGTAACATCATGGCATAAATCAGTGCTTATCAACTTTTGGGGTAAATGGCTCAACAGGTGGTGCTGCCGTACTAGGATTTCTGCAACTTAAAGGAAGGCTATATCTCGGGAACTACTGCACAGAATTTCTTATAAATATATATGCACTTGCACCTTGGCATATATAGTGCCTATCAACTTTTGGTTTCAATCATTCATCTGGTGGTGCTGTTATACAGTGCTTTCTGCAATTTTATGGAAGGTTATATCTTAGGTTCTATTGTGTATAATTACATGAAAATTTGTTAGAAGGGCATTATGATAAATTATGCTAATTCAATTTAGGTGCATGTTGGCCGATAGGTGGCACGGCTATATGGAAATTTCCTCCTTAAATGGAAAGGATATATCTCAGATTCCATTGTGTATAATTGCACAAAACTTGGTATATGAGAGAGCCAGCCATTATGAAACACTATTGTGATTTATTTTGGGTGTATATCGGCCAACAGGTGGCAATACTGCACTGCAATTTACCCCATGAATAGGCTAAGTCTCAACTTATATGACATAAGTGCTTGATATGTAAGATAACCATTATGAAAACGAATGTCGACCGTATTTAGGTGTATATCAGTCGACAGGTAGAGCTGCTATTATGATTTTTCACAAGCCTATATCTCAGCATCTGTTGATTAAAATTGCACCAAACTCCATATGTAAAATATTTATTATGTGAAGCTATGGTTAAGCTTTTGTACAATTTAAATAGTAAGTGGTGTTGTTATATAGAATGATGTAGAAGAAAATTTTGTGATGGCCACAACATATTAGTTTTCCTATGAAAATAACCCTTTAACTATGATTATATTAGTAAAATATTTTGTTTCTTTCTTTTTTTTTTTTTTTTTTTAATTCTAGTGTTGTAAAAAATATATAAATAATAAGTTTTAGTTTTATAATTAAACTAAAACTTTTAAACTAGCAAAACCTTTCTTTTTGTGACAATGCTCTTCATCACAAATTGAAGGTGTAGGAATGAGTATGTTAGGCTTAAAGTTTTATTCTTCATCTCAATATTGCACAATTAAATAGAATATTAAATAAATATGTTCAAGTAAATTATATTTAAAATGTGTTTAAAAGAACAATATATAAAATATGTTTATATGTTATTGTTATAAAATAAAGAAAAAGAAAATAAATATACAATACAACAAAAAACAAAACTAATGCGGGATATCCATATCCAGCATGCAAAAGAGCTCTGGATATCTGGTATCCAGCAAAATCACTATCCGTTTCATCCCTAAATTTAGTACTACCTTCCATCACATAAAAAATGTAAGCACATGAGTACAGTTAGTGAACAATGCATCAGATGACTAAAAATTTTTTTTAATAATAAATTGTAACGAAAAAATAACTTGCTACATTTGTTTCAGATGGAAATAAAACCATGACCCTTCATCGGATAAACAAACTAGGCACAAGTGCAGCAAACAAAGCAATATCGCACAAAACCAAGGTTGATGACTAGATAAAATAAACGAAATTAAAAGTCAATATAAATACTGGTGTGACAAGAATTATAAAAAAGAATGATGAAAAAAAAAAAAAATATGTATATATATATATAAATAGAAGTCATAAGTTATTAGTAAGAGAAAGTTAAAATTCTAAGCATCAGATATGAAAGGTATTATCATTAACAAGATTTTTCAAGTTTTTAAGAGTCGAAATGAAAAGAGGAAATATAAGGTGGAATAATGTTATCTTTTAGATAAGTCAAAATAGTGACCACAAGATTAATTTATGCCTTACTCTTTTGTTTTCTGTACTATTTAGCTTGACTGCTGAAGAGTGATGGTTTTATCTTGGCCTGAAGCAATTGTAGCAAGTTTTTTGCAATTTATGGTGTTCTTACAAAATTTTTTAATGTACTATATAAGTGCAGAGTAAACAAAACAACACTGTATTGTAAGACTCAAAATAGTATTGGTACAGAACCTTACCCCTTTCTATGTAGCAATCTATATTTATTAGTCAGACCAAAAATCTTCTGTGTACTCAGAGGCTTGAAATTATATTTCCCTTATATGCACATTGGATGAGATGTAGAACTCTAGTGATTTACACTAGATATCTGCTGCTATCTCCTGGCTATTTGGATGAAGATGGTGCAGTTAATAATGGGCAAGTAATAAAGAATGTTGTTGTTAGAAATAAAAAAAAAGGAGTTATCCTTATGATTTTTTCAAGAAATACTTCTAATTGTATAAAAAAAAAAAAAAAAAAATATGGCATGAAAGTTTAATATAAGTGGAATGAGAATAACATATTACTTTTGATAATATTGGTTTTACTTTTCTGTATGAATAAAAAAAAAAAAAAGTCTTACGGCATTCCATGCATGCATATTGCAACAAAATTCATATTTGTCCTTTTATGCAGCTGATGTAATTGCTACTTTACATTTTGCATATATACAAAGAAAGAATTTATAAATTGACTGTTTTTCAAACATTAGGTGGGAAGCTTACTAACCCTTGTTCTTACTTACTTGTTTAGACTTGTATTGATATACAGTGGCATATAAACAAGACAAACATTAGACACTAAAAATGTTTGCAAATACATTGCTGTTCTCAATTTACCTCTTCCCCCCATTTTCTAATTTTTTAAATTTATTTTTTCCTTCTAATATATTTATTTAACTTATAAAATGGATAAAAGTAACATATATCACAAATGGAAAACTAAATGCTTAATGTGTGAACATAAACTTCATATTTTATTTCAAATCGTAAACATTTTAACTTAACATTTAAATTCATTAAATAATAAAATTTTACGTAATAATTTTCCATGTAAAATCAAAACTTTTAAGAATAAAACACTAAATAAAACAATTAAACAATCTTAAAATCCATTTTCTCAAAATGGTCAAATCATATTAAAGACATCTCAAAACGTGCAGATCCATCAGAAACTGGAAGTAAAAAATTTTTACATATCTAGTACCTTCTTTTCATGTATATGGAAGAGAATAATGAAGACAAATAAGTAAAACGGGAATAAATTTTGTGACAGAACATCTACTTAGCAGGTGCATTGTTTATTTACTTATTGTGATTCATTTTAATTAGTTTGAGTATAAATATAGTAATTTATCTTTTTTTTTTTTTTTTTAAGTAAATTGGAGTGTAAAGGTTGATATTTTTTATATACCAACTATGTGAAAAATACCAGAGCCGGGAATCGAACCCGGGCACCTCCACTTAATGCACGGATGCTCTACCACTGAGCTACCCTGGCTGACAACCAGCTAGGCATTTCTCACATAATGGTTGATGAATTCATGAGTTAATAATTCCTAAATAGTAATTCATCATCTAAAATTTTCTTTAATGTAACAATCTAAACATTTTGTATTATCATTTTAACTTTACAAATGTTAAAAGTTGCCAAAAGTGGCTAATGTAATGTGTACTATAAGTTTTATAATCCAGGGGTAATTGTGTTCAGATAATTTTACCTGATTTCATGGGTTTTTTTTTTTTTTCCAAGTACCCAAATTCCAGTTTTACTGGTTATTAAATCCATAAAATTAGACTAAAATATCAAATTCAGATGACTGCTAAACCCAATTAATATTTTTCATAATGAGAAGATTTGAAAAATATTGGATATTAACTTCCTTGCAATAAATTACAATTTATTCTTGCCACAATTTCAAGAATTTTTCATGAAATGATCATAATCACTCTGATAATCCTCCCTAATAAGTGGGATCATTTAGATACCACTCTAAATTGTTCAGCCTATGAAACTTATGGAATTACAAAATACATGATGTATCTTTTTAATAATCAAATTTAAGTAATTAAATTTCTAATATTATAAATTTTTATAAATGAATTATTTATTTTTTAGCAAGCATAATTATGTTACACATCAATTTGTTTTATTTGATTATGCTTTAATATTCAATGCTAACTGTGTAAACTTTAAAGAATAAGTTATTTATCATGTATGCACAATATGTGATAATTATAACACATTTTTTAAAAAACACTATCTTTAAAAATTTTTAAATTTAAATTTTAAAATTTTATAAAAACAATTTTTGCATTTTAGCTAACATAATCAAGTTGCATATCAAATTAAACCTTACAAAATTCTCTTTAGAATGAGGGGTCTGAAACTTCTCTAATAGAACTTTAGCAATTTGATATTAAAAATGCTCACATAAGCTAAAAAATGCTGATTTTTTAAATTTTAAAAATTTATAAAATTAAAATCCAGTGAAATAAAAAATTTCCAAAAGTATTTTCTCGTTTATATCATGAAGGTGAATAATTCCTGATAGTTTCATTGATATCTGAAATGCTCAGGTTGAAAGTTGAAATTTTTTGATTGATTTGGCATAGTATAAACCAATGGCTTATAAGACACAAAACTGGCTTTCTTTTGACGTTTAGTATTATATTTTTCTGAGATAAAAATTCTCTGCACTCACCATGAAAATAATTTTGATAAATAGTAATTTTAACAAACAATTTGCATTGCAAGAATTTGTATAGGAAAACATAGAAGAAATTTTGTGATGGCCACATCATAATAATTTATTCAATTCGATTTATATTCTTGCAGACTTGTGACTCATGCTCACTCTACTTAAAATTTTAATCAGAAATTTCTACAATTAATTATTATTATTATTTATTCTTGTTTTTTTAATTTATTTATTCATTAGCAAGCATAATTATGTTGCATCTGAAATTTGTTTTAATTTTGACTAAAGATTAGTACTTAATACTGAATATGTAAATTTGAAAAATTGGGGTTTTCATTAATGCATATGTGATAATTACTATACATTTTTACAGGTACAGCAATTTTAAATTCTTGTTATAACACCTGATCCCATTCAGATCCCACTCTAAAAAGTTCAGGTTATATAGCTTTTAGTGTTACAAAACATATATATATATATTTTTTTTTAAACACTATCTTTAAAATTTTTTGAAATTTTATATTAAAAAAAATTAAAATCTATCTAACATAATCAAGTTCTATATCAAATTAAACCTTATAAATTTCTCTTTAAAATAAGAGGTCAGAAACCTCCTTATCTCTTATAGAACTTGAGAAAATTGAGATTGAAAGTAGTGTTCATGTAAGCTAAAAAAGGCTGATTTTTCAAAATTAAAAAAATTAACAAAATGAAAATTAAATGAAATTAAATATTTCCAAAAGTATATTCTCATTTATATCATCAAGGAGAACGATTCCTGAACATTTCATTGAAATTTGAAATGGTCAAGTTGAGTGACTGGCTGATTTAGCATGGAATAACCCAAAAGCATCTACCTTTTTTAATTTAAAGTCCAAGAACTTGAATCTAAAATAAAAACCTTAATATACCTGATGAATTCATTAAAACAAAAAATAAAATTTTAATATTCAGAAACATTGAAAAAGAGAAATATAATCCAAACAAAAAAACTGAAATTTTGGATTAAGAAATATAATAGACACTAATAACAATGTACAGTCGGGGGAAAAAAAACGCAACACTCAACGTAACTTCGTTGCTAATCGATGTAGAAAAATGTAATAGGTATCATTCGACGGGGAATTGTGAGTAGTTTCAGAAAATGAACTGAAATTTTGAATTGGGAGTCGTCTACATATTAAAACGTGCACCAACTTTGATTTTTTCAATGGTAATGCCCCATTTTTATTTTGTATTTGAATTCCTGGGATCGCGACAACGCGAAAAAGTATATTGATTGTATATTTTACTTATTTCTTCACAGAGTTATAAGCGTTCAAAGTTTGAAGGTGCTAATATTAAATTCATATTTCAAACTTTTATTAATATCTTCACAAAAAAAAACTTGATCAATATCTACAAATTTGCAGCTCATTCCAGTTATTAGTTTTCGAGATATAAATAAATCTTTCTTTTGGAGTGGTTTAGGGGGCCGTCTCTTATAAAGTTTTGCATGAGATAACGAATGAAATCTTAAAAAATAATAAAGAAAATTAAACAAAATATTTTTATTTTTTATTTATGGGTCAAATTATATAACAACAACGTCAAACGCAAAGAAATGAAACAAAAATGATGATTTTTAGACATTAGTGTTAGCATCAAGAATTCCTGTTTTCTAAAGAAGGCAAGCCCCGCCTCCATCGTTCTTCAAAACAAAACAATACAGAAAAGAAAAGTAAATGTAACATTGAGTATTCGTGTTTAACCCCTTATTTTATGTTGACAAAAATATGCACAAGTGGTATTTACTTCATCGATTACTGGTTTTATTTTTATTTTTATTTATTTATTTTGTAGGGGGGAGGATTATTATTTTAAGGATACTTTAGTCTTTAAAATTTTATTAATATATTTTAACTTTATATATTTTTAAAAATATACTTTAACTTTTATAAATATATTTTAACACTTTTGCGACCGCAGGATTTTGTCTTTTTGACAGTAAGATCCGCCTACGGGCGCTATTCTCTCAAAATAAAATATTTCAGAACAAATTTTCTGTTTTCACAATTATATTACAAATGGATATACATTATAATTAAATTCTTTCTAATCAATATATTTCTATCCATAGTATATTTTATTGCAAAAATATGAACACTGGGTACACACTTAAGAAATATGTACAAATTACGAAAGAAACGCCCACTGACAGAGTTACAGATTTTCAAATGACGTGAATCTACGTCAGCAGTCACGAAAGGGTTAATTAAGAAATTATATTTTCATAGAAATTATAAAACGAATCGTACAGTTCCAAAAAGTTCAACTTACCCAAAACTGGAAAGTGCAATTAAAATTGTTTAATAGTTACTTCATGAACACCGAAAATATTTAGTTTATGCGTTGTTGTGTATAGATATCTATATTATTTCATTTCGTATAACATGTTACACCTACGAAAGAAAATTTAAGCTTTATTGGTGATCAGTACAGCCATAATAGACACTTTTACTTGAAAAATATTGCACTTTTTTCAAAGAATACTGTCTGGACCACTCGCAAGTGAAATGTATTTATATAGACCTAAAATTATCTAAAAAAGCACTGAAGTATACACAAATCTAAAAAACTGAATTCAGGATAATTAAGAAACTGGAAAAGTGTCAATGTTTTTATTAATTTTTATAATTCGTTTTCTCCTGAAAGATTTCCGGTGTAAAACATTAAAATTTAGTCTATTTCTTATAGGATCTTAATTTTATTTTTCTATATTTACAGATAACCCCCTAACACATTTTTTATTATAATTCTATAAATACTAAAGATAAAGTGTATAAACAGTATACTTTTCCGCACTGCCAGACTCTCAGAAATTCGAATATGAAGTCAAAATTGGGTGTTGCTATTGAAAATATCAAAGCTGGCGCTCATTTTAATATGTAGATGACCCCTTATTCAAAATTCGACGACATTTTCAGAAAGTGCATTTAATTTCCTGTTGAATTATGTCTATTAGATGTTCCTGCGTCAATTAATAACGAAATTACAGCGGGTGTTGCATTTTTTCCCCCTGACTACCATATATCTCTCTTCTTTTACACCTAATACCTAATAGTCATCAAGACTCTCTCTTAACCCTTTGCGGCGCAAGACAGTTCGGATCATTTAAATTATACTGCCACCGGAATTCATGAACTAAATTAAACTAAAAGAAATTTTAAATTTTAAGGTTGAAAAAACCGGCCTTTTCTGCTATGTTATAAACGTAAATTTATGCTTAAAAATTTCCGGGATGAATTTTTGCAGCTGGATCTTAAATTTTGCGTCCTCGCAGCGAGGACAGCGTGCGTTAAGGGGTTAAACTTAGGAAGTAAATTTATATTAGATAAACCCATCAATTAAAAATATTCCATTGCTAAAATCAAAACTGCTTTAAGTAATGCCCTAACGTACAAAGAAACAATCTACTCTATCATTCAAAATGAAATAAATAAATTGATGAAAAACAATAATAGAGATATTACAGATATAAAATCCTTAAATGAAATAGAAAAAATGATCAAATTATATGCACTTTGACTGATAAAACCAGAAAAATAGTTATTCTGAATAAAAATGATTGTACACACCTGCTCAAAAGTTTAGCAAGATTTGCAAACAATCAGTTTTATTTTAAACTTATCTCTCGATGAAATGTTTTTAAACACTGGGTATGTAAAGAACTGGGTCTTCTTCATGTTCTTCAGTGAAGATTTGCGACAACAATTGAGCAAAATCAACTATGTTTGCGATCACCCTATATCATTAAGTGAATGAAATGACTATAACTGTAGGATATGTTAATATAGAACCAGTACAATTTGTGGATTAATTTGTGTAACGATAGCATGTTAAATAAATAAGATATAAGCATTTATTTTAAAACTTTGAATTGAAAAAACACTTTTGAAATAATATGCTGCAATCAGAATACAAATATCTTAAATATCTCATGAAATATGAGTATTTTTATGAAAAATACTTTCACTGCACGTGTGCAAACGATAAAAAACTTTTTTTGCATAATTTGATAGCCAAACGTCTTCTTCATTCCATACTACAAGCATTGTCAAATATTATTAAAATGTAGAAAATTGTTCTCCAAAAATGCAAGCAGTTTTTCAGTTACTGGCAGAAGTTGATTTTCTTTTCAGGGGTTGTTCACACATTGACGTTTTTTAGTAAGTCAATAGAGAATTACCCTAAATTACAGATATCCATTTAATGTTTTAAGTACGCATAGTAAATGCATCGTGAATATTTTAATAAGATTTATTTCATTTGTTAAATTACAAAACAGCTTGATTTCTTAAATTAATAATTAATAATTAATTAATTAAGAATTAATTAATTAAGAATTACTTAAGAAAATCATAAAACTTATTAAAATAAAAATTTATTTTATCTTAATTATAAATTTAAGCTTTTATTAAAAAATGTGTAAATACTTTATTTATAGCTAAATAGAAAATTTGGACTTTAAAAGTTCAAATTTTCTCAAAAGTTGTTGGTTTTTGTGTAGGATTTAAGGCCATTTTTATATGTTAGGGGCCTAGGTCTGTTTGGTGTGGGATCATTTTTAGATGCTTATAGTCCGTATTCACGCGTGTTCTTGAGATAACTACGATAAACACCAAATGGACTAAGAGGTGTTAAATGTAAATATTATCTATATAAAACGAACAAATTAATTTTAAAATATCTTTTTTTTTTCCTTTTTATTATCTATTTATTTTTGTTTCGATATTACTAGATATTAATTTTATTATATTCTGAAGAAGACAGAGCTTTTAAAAGAATAAAAAGTCAAAGTCATACATTATATGTTTTCAAATTTTTCATTAATTAAAAATCAATATTTTATTGAAAAAAAAAAAGTTTTATACATATTCTTTATATTTTTTACCTTTCGCTTATCCATAAGATAGATAAAATACATTGTCATTGGATCGAATTTTCAAAATTGAGATTTTTGTATATGCGCACGTTTTGAGGTCCTCTGAATTCAAAAATCACATTTTTAGCTGTTGGAATGTGTATTTGTATATCTTTCGGTACGTTTCTCATTAGCATATTTCAATAACATGTAACAGCAAGAATTTCAAACATGGTTTTCTGAATATGCATCATAATCACACAAAAGAATTCCAATATATATTTCTCACGCAGAAATTTTCTTAAATAAAACATTTTCTAAAAATGTTTTGAAGTGTTTTTAAAATACAGTAGAAAAAAAAAATATTCAGATACAATACTTCATATGTTACACCTTAAATTGTAACTAATGTCGGATAAAAGAAAGTAGTGTGAGTGCCACACAAAATTATTTTAGTTCTTTTTATAGCAACCTATAGTTATATATTTTTATTAAAAAATTGACAATATAAATAAGATAAAATAAATCTTCATTTTTATTGCATTTTATTAAATTTAGCAATTCATGACTATTTATTTATTAAATATTAAACAAAGGAATTAAGCAAATTTTAATGATTTAAACCATACAATAAAATTTATTACTATATTCATGATTTATCTCTTATATCCTTTCTTATTATATAGGTGTATTTAAAGGATTAAATGGATTTATGTAATTTACTATAATTACACTGCTCTGCATGAAAATTGCCTCCAACACCATTTCTGCAAGTTCTTATGTAAAATGACCTCCGGAATCTGAATATGATGTCCATTTTGCCCCATTATCCATTGTTCTTTTTTAGGACGCCCCTTATATTTATCTCTTTTCGGTAATTTTATGGCTATAATTTTATTTGGAAGGGTTAAAGGATTATTTTAATTGTTAAATATCTTCTGAGAGGCTACAGAGGTGAAAATTTCTAAAACAGAAACATTTGTATCAAGGGGGAAAGTTGAATGTGCGTGTGTGTGGGGGTGGGGGGGGGGAGATTTATCCCTAAAATTATAAATTATATTTATTATATTTTATTAATCTATTATTTTTATTTTTTGTTATACATTATATTTTTTGTTTTTAAGTGTTAAAATAATCCTTTCCCTCCATCCAAATCAAATTCATGGCCATAAAATTACCGAACAGTGATAAAAATTGGGGGAGGAGGGTGGCGTCTCGAGAAAACGGTGCGTGATTGGGCAAAATAGGGGTCACATTTGGATTCAGGAGGTCATTTTACATAAGAATCAGCAAGAATGATATCAGGGCTCGATTTTTTTTTCTCTTTGCATCACAGTACCTATCTATTAACTTATAAAGGAAACATCAATTTGTCAATGACCCCTGAAAAGAATCTATTTCAGACAATAACTGAAAAACTGCTCACTTTTTTTGTGCACAACTTTCGGAATTTCAACGGTATTTGACAATATAGGAAATCACATCTCAAATAGAGACGTTTAAAAAACACGTGTGTATTTTGACAATGCTTGTGGGATGAGGTGAACAAAACATTTGGCTGTCAAGTTATGGAAAAAGAGTTTTTTGATTGTTCGCACATGCACAGTTAAAACAGTTTTCATAAAAATGCTCGTATTTCATGAGATATTTAAGATGTTTGTATTCTGATTGAAGCATGTTGTTTGAAAACTGTTTTTTCAATTTATCTAAAAATAGGAACAATTTTCATTTTAAAACTTTGCATATTATAAATGAAAAACATGCTGTTTTTTTTTTTTTTTTTTTTTTTTTTTTTTAAATGAATGCTTATTTTTTCTTCATTTAACATGCTATCGTTACATAGATGCATCCACAAATTGTACTGGGTGTATATTAACATATCCTACAGTCCACTTAATGATATAGGGTGATTTCAAACATTATTAATTTTGCTAAATTTATTGCTGGACCCTAATTGTTGTTGTAACGTAATCTTCATTGAAAAACATGAAGAAGACCCTGTTCTTTACACACCCAGTATTTAAAAACATTTCATCAAGAAATAAATTTTTAAATAAAAAAAAAAAAAAAAAAAAAAAAAAACCTGATAGTTAGTAAATCTTGCTAAACTTTTGAGCAGGAGTGTATTAATAAAATGGAAGAAGCAATTTTGGGTATTGGTACATTTGAAATAAAAGATCCCCCAATACAAAGTTAACTGTTAAAAACTAGAAAAACCATTAATAAAGATATCTGGCCAGATAATAAAGAACACAAAATTATAAATCTTGCCCCCAATGCTGCTAGAATTTTTGGTAAATATAAAAATTTCAAAAATCCACTTAAATTTAGACCAGTAGTGAACAAATGTGAAAACCCAACTTACACTTTATAATCATATATGAAAAAAATTTATCAACAAATTCTCCCCTTATCAAATCATAGTTTAAACTCAACAGAAGATTCCATCAACTTAAAACCATCAGGCTTGAATCAGATAATAAAATTGTTAGTTTTGATGTTGTTAGCTTATTCTCCTTCATAAAAATTATAGAAATTAATGAAATAATTAATAACTCAATGGCTAAAAATTCTAGCAATACACCTATAGAAACCACCCTTAAATCAGCAAACATTTTTTTTAATGAAAATTATTTCTGCTTTAACAATAGGTTTTATCAACAAAAGAAAGATGTCCCGATGGATCTTCCATTTTGGGATTAATAGTGGAATCATGAGACACGGCAGTGTCGCCATGACGCAGCGAAGCTCAAACGAATCTTAGCCGCGACACTATATATACAGCTAACTTAACATGAAAGTTAAATTGGAAACACTGACATTTAATACCTCAGAAAATATGAGATATATTGATCTGATTTTTTCTAAATAGCCGTTTATGTTCTGCCTGGTCCTATTCTGAAATTTTTACGTTTCTACATGCAGTACATTTTGAGATCTGAAATGTTATATTAAGACTTTAAAGGAACAGGGTAATGGTGTGTTCTTGAAAATGGCTTGGGCATTTTTTTTTTTTTTTAATTGATATATGATATTAATTTCTTTTGTCTGAGAAAACTGACCGTTCCCGTTAAAAAAAAAAAAAAAACTCTTGTTTTATATATATATCATTTTAAAAATAGACTTTTATTATCTCACGGATTACTCTTTTCTTTCGTATCTCTAAAGAAAAGAGTGTAATTTGGTTTGCATGGTCACAGATGCATTCGCTTCCATCTGAAATATTCAGTCTCAAATAGACGTTTTGGCTCCATGTATTGGCTATTGTCATAAATTAAACTTACAAAAATAAAAAATTCTTCTTCTTTCTTTTATATATATATATATATTTTTTTTAAATTAGTTATTTATTTAGGTATTTTATATTATATTTGTTTATCAAAAATTCATTGAATTCACATTGCTGACTTTCAGAATTGGTTTTATTTTAAACATTGATTGTAACAAAAATTTTAAAAATGATAATATCATAATCATATGCAAATATTTTTAATTGATTTAAAACAACGATGACTAGGTGATAAATCACTTAAACTATGGATTGGAAAAATCCTGAAAACAGAATTGAAATTCATATAATATGTCAAAAATGAATTAATAAATAAAATCATAATAACTTATTTAAAAAAGAAGTATTTTTTTTTTTTTTTTTTTTTTTTTTTTTTGCATAATACTTTATTCTGTTAAAATAATTTATTTCTGAAAAAGTTGGTTTGTTATAATAAATAAATAAATAAAATTAATTAATTTCTCATTAAGTTTCTAGTACATACAGGGTGATCAGAAAATGAGTATATATTTGAAAAACTAATAATTCACGGGATAATGTAGGTAGAGAGGTAAAAATTGACACACATGGGGTTTTAATGCAATTTCAAAAAAGAAAAAGTTGAAAAAATGGCCAACAGGTAGCCTGCTGGACAGCAAAACGTTAGTGACGCTGGATGAGAATCGTGTATAAAAGGAGCTGTAATGAGAGAGGGAATCAGCTGCACCAGGCAATCGCATCATGTTGACGTTACCAGAAAAGGCACTGTTAGTGAAGCTGTACTATCAGAATGGGGAATCTGCTACTGCAGCTTTATGATCCTATCACCATAGGAAGGGCATTCGAACGGGGTCCTATGACAGGTTCAGTTGTGAAGAGAATGATTTCTAAGTTCGAAGCCACGGATTCTTTAGACGATGGGCCCTGTTGTGGCCGACCGAGCACAAGTGCTAATGCTGCTCAGACAGTTCAGGAAGAAATGGAGATTGTAGCGGGTTCGTCTACACATGAGGAAGTCAGCTTCGTGAAGTCGCACATCGCACTGGCATTCCATACACTACTGTTTGGATGGCATTAAGGCATACCCTCCGATGCTACCCGTACTAAATCCAGCGTCATCGTGAACTGTTACCGGCGATTTTGTGAAGCGGAGAGCATTTGCAGTGTGGGCATTTCAAAAGGTGACGATAGGTTGTCTTACGTGTTGTGGACCGACGAAGCCCATTTCACACTCCGAGGGCCTGTCAACTCCAACAACTGCAGAATTTCAGCTACCGAAAATCCTAGAAATGTCGTGCAAACTCCATTGCACGGCGAGAAAGTCACGGTGTGGTGTGGATTTGCCACATCTACCGTTATTGGGCCTTTTTTCTTCGAGAAAATGCGTGATTTTGATTTTGTAACTATTAACATGACGAGTGAGAGGTAGGCCTATATGTTAAAGAATCGCACCATCCCTAGCCTGGCTGATAACCACCTACTGAAATATAAGATTTTTATGCAGGATGGCGCTCCACTCCATAATTCTAGACGTGTGAAAGACCTCTTGCGCACGCCGTTTGGTGATGGTCGCGTGCTGAGCGGGGGCGTAACTTGAGGGGGGGGGTCTCCCCCTCATATGAAAACCACGCAGAAACCCATAATGAGGTTTCTGGGGGTGGTGTTTTGTGCCTTAAAGTTCATTTAAAAGTAGATCATAATTTTGTTAATTATCGTTAGTTACCAAAAACACTAACAAATTTCATGCTGCCTTCGGCGACCAACAGGTTCACCGACCAGCAAAAAAAGTTTGCATTAAAATGTCTCTCTGTAGCAAACTTCCTTTAGATGGCACCTGCGGCGCCCTCTTAACTAATTTGATGCCTAAAATAGCCTTTTTGAACGTGTGTAACAGCCTGTTTTCCTACCGTGCAAACTACCCTTGAATATTCTCATCGTATTCGCGACCCTTAAAAAATATCTGGTCATAACAAATTCCTGTTTAAGGGTGCCTGGCAGGATTTCGCGTTTTAGACACTTACAATAGTCTGTTCGCTTACCGTGCAAAAGACTCTTGAAAAATTCTGATCGTATTCAGGACCCTTTAAGAATAAGTTAGAAACAAACTCCCGCTGAGCGGCGCCCTCCCCTGTTTAGGCCCCGAATTTAACTACTATTATATGTAGTTAAATTTTTTATTTAACTACATATAATAGTAGAATACATTTCGAGGCTGCCGTCACAGCTTATTTTAATGAATTGTAAATACCCACTAAACATAAAAAAGATTAAAAAAAAAGAAAAGAAAGTATGAAGATGGTAATGAAAATATGAATTTTCTTAATGGGTAAAGTGTGAAAAAATTTTCTTTATTCAAATTATATTTGTTTAGCCTAAGTAAGAATTTTTTAGTATATAATCATTTTTTTTTTTTTAACTATAAGTAAAAAATTATTTCTCTCAATACATCGCTTCAGTTATGATGTCATTTTCCCTATTAAATTATCCTTTTCCAAAATTATTTTATATGTTACACACCATGGGTAAGATTTTACTTTCTTTATTTCAATACATTATTGTAACTACAAAGTCTGAAACTGAGTGGCTCATACTACCGCATTTGATTATTATACAATTATTTCGTATTATGAAGATGCTATGCTGAATAAAAATATTGGTAATAAATGCCTCCATAGATTTTTTCTATGGGAATAGAACATTATTTATATTTTTATAGTTTAAGTAAAATAATTGATAGTGTGGATATTGTGCATTTTTTATATACATACATATAATAAAATAAAAATGTTGTACAATAATGTATGAATTGTTTTAAAAAATTATTAAAAGAAAAAAAATCGATTTTTTTTATATATATATAAAAAATCAACAACCCTGATAAATGCAGATTGGTGATTAAGGGGTAAAATAACGAGTTCGATTTTATAAACCTACGTTAAAACAATTCAAATTAGGCTTTGGAACAGCTTTATTTGACAAATAATTCTATGTAAAGGGGGGCTACCGCCCCACATAGAATTATTTGGGGGGCTACCGCCCCCCTCAACCCTCTATTTCGTATTGCACCTACATTTACATAAAATTATTTATAGAATTTATAGAAACATGTTTTTGCGCATATAATATATATATATATATATATATATGTTTCATTTGGTTTAGTGCAGTCTATAGACTTTTAAACTCTATTTACCTGCAATTTCGCCCATAGACGTAATGTATTTGAATTCTCTTGGGTGTCCCTGTATACGAACCATTTGCTTGATCTCGACGAAAATTTCAGTGTAGCATTCCTATATGATACACCTTTAGAATACTAAGTTTGAACTTTCTGCTATTATTTGTTCTTGAGATATGCTGATAACAGATATACACACACACAGGTCAGCCGCTAAAAATATTATTTTTAGATTAAGGGGACCTCAAAACGTGTAAATGTAAAAAAAAAAAAAAAAAACCTCAATTTCGTAAATTTGACCCCAAAAAACAATACTTTCTCTACCATATATATGGGTAATAGAAAGTAAAAAGAGTAATAAATAAATAAATAACTGATTTTTTTCCCTTAAGCGTGAACAATAACTAATTTCGCGGACTGCCGTGGCCCATGTTATTCTGTGGGAAGATTTATTTTTTTAATTATTTATTACCTAATGTATTTTTTAAATTCCGTTTTCACATTCGTAAAAATTCACTATCCTTAAATTAGTACTCATTTACCAAAAATTGAGAAATTTTTAGTATTTCATTTTGCGGCAAAAAGCAAAAAAAAGAAACAAACAAAAAGAGAAAAATGCACTTATTGAAAATTCAGATTTTTGAACTTAGAATTACTTTAAAAAAAATGTATATATATCAATTTTTGGAGAAAAAAAAATTAACGATTGTAAATTTTCTGAATCTGAAAACAGTATTTAAAAAATACTGTAGGTAATGAGTCAAATTTTCCCATAGAATAACATGGGTCATGGCTGTCAGCGAGATTAGATATTTCCTTCTTAAAATATGAAGTTGCTTTCCTTAGCAATAGTTACTACTTTCATTTCTTAAAATTTATTTTAAAAGTTTTATATTTTACCTCATTTATAATGTAATATCTTTTAAAGTTGTTGGCAAAGGGGAAAAAATCTTTTTCAATTGTTCTATTTTGTCTCAAACCAATACTCTTGTTGTCCTAAGAAAGATTTTTTTGTTTAACTTCACAGGAGAATATATATATGTATATATTTCTGCAAAGCGCATCAACCAATCTGTAATTATATCGGCCATAGTTATACCGAACATATCTTTCGAACGATACTACTTGTAAGCCCTTCCTTTTATTGAAAGTAGGCTAAAAACATACAGGAATTTTCATGTCTGCATAGTAATATATAGATTCTGTGAAAAAAAATTATAATGCTCCAAAGATGTTCAAAAAAAAAAAAAAAAAAAATGCTGTTAAATGGGGGGGAAAAAGCATTTTTTCCTTTTTCCGGCTGATTTTAGGAATATGCCCCGGAGGGGGAGGGGGAGAGAATCGCGCGTATTAACCGATGAGGGGACCAGTGCCCTCGGTCCCCCAGATGGCAACACCCCTGAAAGTATGCGGGGGCATTTTTAGAGGAGGAATACGAAAGAGTGCCAAACGTCGGGTCCCCCCCCCCCCAATCAAATTTTCACGCTACGCCCATGTTGCTGAGCCGCCACTTTCGTCATGCTTGGCCTCCCAGATCTCACTCCGTGTGATTATTGGCTCTAGTGTTACCTGAAGTCGCAAGTCTACCGCAATCGACCGATATCAATAGGGATGCTAAAAGACAAAATCCGACGCGCATGTCTCACCATCTATAATATTAAAACACAAGGCATTTTCTGTAAGACCAAAATCGTACGATCTAGGAATGCGCGAGAAAATTTTGAACCAATTCGGAACGCGAATATTACTTTCTCTTTATGCAGTGCAATACGAATGCCGATAATAGAGTTCGAGCAGACGACAATAATATTTCATATGTCTATGGCAGACGCCTAATTAAAGCTTAATCATAAAGATAATTCTCACGTCTATAATATTAAAACACAAGGCATTTTCTGTAAGACCAAAATCGTACGATCTAGGCATGCGCGAGAAAATTTTGAACCAATTCGGAACGCGAATATTACTTTCTCTTTATGCAGTGCAATACGAACGCCTATAATAGAGTTTGAGCAGACGACAATAATATTTCATATGTCTATGGCAGACGCCTAATTAAAGCTTAATCATAAAGATAATTCTCACGATTAATTTATTGATTCATACTTTCTAAGGCAGTATATTAAAATAAACCAATTCGCGAATTCTTATCGTTTACGATCATGTGCATTTTCGCCGAAAATTTCCTTACAGAGGATTGTATTTCAGGATTTTATACTGTGGCGCCATCTAAGACAAAAGAAATCTTTTAAAATTAACAAATTCTCAGAGTTTATTGTTCTTCAAAAATTAACTTTTATCACTTGAAAGCTCAGCTTAGAAAAGATGGAAATAGATAATTAAAATCAAAAAAGGTTTTTTTTTTAAATCTAATTACAGTGAAACTTGAATAATTCGAACTTGTTTAATTCGAAATTGTGGATAATTCGAATTTTTTACTCGGTCCCTTGAATTTTGTATTAAAATAATGTTAAAAAATCATGGTTAATTTGAATTCTATTTTGGATAATTCGAATTTTTCATACGATTACCTTGAAAATATTACAGTAAAATTTGTTCCCGAGATTTTTTTCAGATAAAGTGCATTATGTTTTTTTAACAGTCTTTCAAAAGAAGGATAAGGAAATACAAGAGTATTTCCTACCAAGTGCATCAGAAGATATGGTCTATATACATGAACTTCGAGGTATTTTTTAATTAAAAGTCATGTATAATGTAGAATATTTTATTTTTGTATCAATTGATAGGTTGAAGTCATGTGCTATGATATAAAGATTGTACTTAAAGAAGCAATCAAAAATATCTGAATATATTTTTTAAAGTGTTGAATAATTAAGCTCGTAAAAAAATATTGATTTAATTGGGGGGGACGTGGGACGTTTTAGCAGTATTCTTAGATATAAAGTTTATGTGTTAAATCTTTGATCGTAGAGTTTTAATTTTTTAATTTATCTCTTCTTTTTGAGAAAATAGTATATGTAATTCGAATTTTTGGATATTTCGAATTTTTCTCTGGTCCCTTCAACTTCGAATTATCCAAGTTCTACTGTATTATAATTTCTGATATTTCATTTCCATAATATATTATAGAAAAAATAATTTAGAAAGAATAACGTTAAAATATTGATATTTTATGCGAGTAAAAATTTACATAGTATAATTTATTATAAGAAATTTACTGAGTAAGTTAACTTGCTAAAATATTAGATTCATTCTTATTTTTTATTTATTTATTTAACAATATACTTTTGGTGAAATATATTACTTTGACAGAATAAAGTGTTATAATGTTGTTATTCATTTATTTTAAAGTACCATAGTCTTTTTCTAAGTGTAAATAAAATTATAATTATAGAATATAAAGAAAACACAAAGCATCATTAATATTTATTTTAAATTAAATTATCTTGCCTTATAAATTTATGTGATTTAAAAAATATTTTTATAAATAAAAAAAATAAAAAACCTCTGAGGTTATTTTTTTATTTTTATTTTTTTATTATTATTGATAGATTATAGATGACGCCACTATCATATTGTAATTGAAATGGAATAGTATTATTGTTATCGATGCTCGATACAAAGAATCTCTAGAGATTCTTTGGCTCGATTGATTTTATTTTCCTGCTATGAACAGTCGGTAGCAAAATTATTGAAGCGCTAGCAATAATTAGTATTTAAAAGATTTGCGCTTAATACCGTTTTCTTAAATAAATAATTGTCAAGTCATGTTCTTTGTCATATGCTGTTTGTAGGAAAGCATGTTAAAGATAAAAAATTATCGATTAAATAAAAAAAAAAAAGTATGAAAAGTATTCATGTGTGCTTTCTTTCTTTATTCTTACCATAATTTATAAATTCTTTCTTTTAATTACTTCTCACATTCTTTTGGTCATATTTAGAGTAAAATTAGGAAAATTTTTGGGATTTTATTTTTATTATATGGAGCACGCTTAAATTTCGTTTATTGAAATTTCCTGAAATTTATTCCCCCTTCCCCTCCAACCAAAAAATAATTGATTACAACTGGTAAAATTGGTTAAGAGCAATACGAAATTTTAAAACAGGAATGTTTAAAACTTTATGCCGTGAAAAGATGTAAGTTGCACATGATCCGTCAAATTTTGACGGGTATTAACTAGTAATTACAGATATGCTGTACAGTGCTTTTCACAACATTGTCCCTCGACTACAGCTATTGTTGAGGAATAACGGTCAACATGTTGAGCCTTTGTTCTGAAGAACATCGTCTTTGCTTTGTCAGGCCCTGACTTACGGCAGGGCATACGGGGCAAATGCCCTGGGCCCCCCTTCTGGAAGGGGCCCCCTACAGGCGAATGCAGATATTCTGCAACCTAAAGACCTCTTATGCCACTGCAAGGGGGCCCCCCAGAATAGGCTTGCCCCGGGGCTCCAGGTAGTCTAACTCGGGCCCTGTGCTTTGTCATAATTTGTTATGCCATGGCTGCCTGCGATGTAATAGCGGCTGTCCAAACGACGCGAAAAGGCCGTAAAGCGAGAACACTAGTCGACAAAAAAAAAAAAAAAAAAAAAAAAAAAAATGGAAGTTAACAAAAATGAAATTAGCTATTTTCAACTAATTTTGTAGTGCAGAACTCAAAAATAATAGCGAAAAATCTGTAATACGTACAGATTTTTTGTTACGATTATTTAATCTGTATTGGAAGCAATAATCACTGTCTAAAAAAAGTACAGTTAATACTGCTTTGTTAAATAATTCCTTGTCGAGTCATGTTCTTAGTTAGTCTAAGAAAATGATTCGATAAGGATTTATTTAACAAAATAGTATTAAATGTACTTTTTAACACTTTCCAACAAGGTTGAAAAGTGAATACGATATCTATTTGTGTATCTGTCCGTCTGTCTGTCTGCCCGCGCTCTAACTCCCGTAAATATTTATGGAATTTCTTGAAACTGATATATGTTATTCAAGTTCACTATCGGATGTTCCCCATTGAAAATGGAGTTTATACCTCTACCGGTTTGTGTACAGGGACCCCCGAAAATATTTCAAAGCATTGTGTTCTATGAGAGGCATTTCTATAAACCATATTTTCATATCCTTACTGTACCAAAATCTTAATGAAATTGAAATATGTTACACAAGTTCACTATCGGATATTCCCTGTTGAAACTGGAGTTTATACGTCTACTGGTTTGTGTACAGGGACACCCGAAAATATTTCAAAGCATTGTGTTCAATGAGAGGCATTTCTATAAACCATATTTTCATACCCTTACTTTTCACAAATCTTAATGAAATTGAAATAGGTTATTCAAGTTTACTATCGGATGTTTCCTGTATAAAATGGAAAAATACCACCACTGATTTGTGTACAGGGACACACAAAAGTATTTCAAAGCATTGTGTTCTATGAGAGGCATTTCTATAAACCATATTTTCATATCCTTATTGTACAAAAATCTTAATGAAATTGAAATATGTTATACAAGTTCACTATCGGATGTACCCTTTTGAAAATAGAGTTTATACCTCTACTGGTATGTGTACAGGGACCCCCGAAAATATTTCAAAGCATTGTGTTCTATGAGAGATATTTCTATAAACCATATTTTCATACCCTTCCTGTACACAAATCTTATTGAAATTGAAATAAGAGTAGATAAGAAACACCGGTTCTAGGTCAGCCGGCGGGTGCACCGGCAAGCCGTGCGGGTGTCACACCACCCCCTGAGGGATCTAGATGGGTTGGTATCGTCCTTGACACCTCCTCTAACTTAATCGTAAAAGATGACGAGGGTATTAATGAGGAAATTTAATTAAAAAAATTAATTAGTGATTTTTTGTAAAAGGTGACGATGGTTTTAAAGAGATGTTTACGGTAGAATGAAAAAAGCATGATATTGTTTGTGACTCATTAGTAAATTAATTAGGGAGCTAATTAAGAAACTAATTAAGAAATTAATTAAGAAATTTAAAAATTGAGAAATAAAAAAGGAGTCGATGAAATATATGAATTTAAGAATGTTGATGTGGATATACTATGAAAGAAATAGAGTGATCTGACTGGGGTTCGAACCCGGCACCTTGCAGTAAAAATATTTCCATAAGACAGTAGTTTTGGGACGTGAAACCGCTGACCTATAGAAATACGATCTGATGACTCTATTTTAGGTATGAATGTGTGTGAGTGTATGTGATTTTTCTATTATATGTCTGCACAGTTCTTTTTTTAAACTGTACAAACATGTATTTTTTGGAAACTCATTTGAAGAGTTCCTTCTTTCTTTGAAATACTCAAAAGAGGATTTCTTATTTTTTTAATCATTTTATTTTTATTTTTATTTATTTATTTTTTAAAGGGGTCCCACCATCCACCCGCCGCATGTGTGCGACGCCCCAATTTTTTTATGAACTTGAATCATCATTTCTTCTTATTTTCTGATCTTCTAACTTTTCTAGGATCTTGCAACTTCATTTTCAATCTTCTATGTTCCAGGTCTTCTAATTTTCAGGTTTTCTAATTTTCATTCTTGTATGTTTGAGATCTTCTTATTTTCAAATCTTCAGTTTTTTCTTTGATGTTTTAAAGGGGTCCCACCATCCACCCGCCGCATGTGTGCGACGCCCCAATTTTTTCTGATCTTCTAACTTTTCCAGGATCTTGCAACTTCATTTTCGATCTTCTATGTTCCAGGTCTTCTAATTTTCAGGTTTTCTAATTTTCATTCTTGTATGTTTGAGATCTTCTAATTTTCAAATCTTCAGTTTTTTCTTTGATGTTTTAAAGGGGTCCCACCATCCACCCGCCGCATGTGTGCGACGCCCCAATTTTTTCTGATCTTCTATCTTTTCTGGGATCTTGCAACTTCATTTTCGATCTTCTATGTTCCAGGTCTTCTAATTTTCAGGTTTTCTAATTTTCATTCTTGTATGTTTGAGATCTTCTTATTTTCAAATCTTCAGTTTTTTCTTTGATGTTTTAAAGGGGTCCCACCATCCACCCGCCGCATGTGTGCGACGCCCCAATTTTTTCTGATCTTCTAACTTTTCTAGGATCTTGCAACTTCATTTTCGATCTTCTATGTTCCAGGTCTTCTAATTTTCAGGTTTTCTAATTTTCATTCTTGTATGTTTGAGATTTTCTTTTTTTCAAATCTTCAGTTTTTTCTTTGATGTTTCAAAGGGGTCCCACCATCCACCCGCCGCATGTGTGCGACACCCCCAATTTTTTCTGATCTTCTATCTTTTCTGGGATCTTGCAACTTTATTTTCAATCTTCTAATTTTTCATTTTGATCTTGAATCATTATTTCTTCTTCTTAATTTTCTTTCTTTCAAGTTTAAGATCTTCTAATTTTCGTTCTTGCATTTTTCAGATCCTGTTATTATTATTATTTTTTTTTTTTTTAATTTTTCTTATTTTACAGTTTTTTTCATTTTTCTTATTTTACAATTTTTCTGTATTTTTCTCATTTTTCATTTTTCATTTTTTTGTATTTTTCATTTTTTTTTTTTTTTTTTTTTTTTTTTTTTTCAATTTTTAAGTTATTTTGTAATGACCATAGGCCAAAGAAGATTCACCATCATCCAAAATGTATCTTTTGTCGTCAAACGGTGTTAAAGAAATTTTATTCTGTTTCATAGTATATATTTTATGACATTCCTGCCCAATTCTCGTTTGCTCTGATATATTGTATTTTAAATTATTTAGGCAATAAATGTAATCTTGATGTTTAATTTTTTTCTTGACTGTTATTGTAGAAATCCCCTTCGCGGTTTTCTTTTCACCATCTTCTGATTTAATGCTATACATTTTAGCTTTGAGGCCTACAAATTCATGAATGAACCGCCCGTTTAGTTCGTCTTTAAACTTTCCCAAAACTTTCTTGTTGTGCCCCAGACAGCACATCGCCTCCCCAGGATATCTTCAAGATCTCTTCTGGATGAAAAGGCATCCCAGAAACGTCCTTAAGATGTACTGAGGATAAGTTAAGCCTAACTGTGCTGTTAGGGGCTGTGAATGAAGTGGATGGTCTGAGATGTCAGGTGTGGTGATGTGATAGGTTAGGGAATCGGTGTCGGTGAAGAGGAGTTTAGCTTGGTCTTGGTATGTTGGCTTTATGAAATCATAGTGGAATTTGTACATGTGTAGTTTTGAAAGTTCCAGGATGGTAAAACCGATGTAAACGGGACGGTTCATCAAGATGGATTTTTTAACCCGCTCCACTGCCGCTAAATTTTGATTAAATATTTTAAAATTGGTGTAATGAGGTGAGGTAACAATCTTTTCTGCTCTTATGGGAGAGTTTGTAACTTTTATTGATCGTCGTTTTCTAAGATTTTCTATTGTTTTCCCGAACACAGCATTATTCAGGAGTTTGAAGAAGTTCTTCTCAAAGGTGGACTTGGATTCTTTTCTTTTATCTGTATTAAAAGAGATGTACGGTTTCAGCCATGGTGCTTGTTTGAATTTTAATACTTTGTGTATCTTGGTAAGAATTAGACCTTGTTGAAGATAACATTGTAGGTTTCTGTAGTGGGTGACATATTGAATTTTATTGTAGAGATTAGGTGTGAGTTTCTTGGATGTGTTGAATTTTCTGTCTTGGAGCATATGTTTGGCGAATGGTGATAGCATGTGTTCTGTGATGTGTAGAGATTCTGGTGCTAGTGGATAATCATTATGTTTGTCATGAAGATGTTGTGGATATTCCAAGTCCACCTCGAAGATGAAACCTTCTGCTGTGTCGGGTTGTAAGTTGAGGATTATTTCTGTGTTGAAGTCTTCAGGGTCTGTCCACTGGAAGCTTCCATAAGGCAGGGGTCCGAAGCTGAATGGCCATATAAATTATTTGCGTCCCAATACATAATGTATTGGGATAAAGCTGAAGGGTCGTAGTGTTGAGTTTGAGGAATATTGGATTTTGCATGTCTATGGCTGATCATGGAAACCCCACCTCTTACACCTTTTTCTATGAAGAGGAGCATATTGATGTCAGTGAGTAGTTCGAGGTCTACCCCCGTCATTTTTAAGCATGCCTGCCATGACAGACCGGGTGCTGTGAAGCAGTGTGTGGGATCTAATCCATAGTATTTCAGACAAAGTCTTCGAAAGTTTTCGAAGACATCTGCTAACAGCAGCACGTCGGTCTTCACGTACAGGTCATGGTACTCCCCAAGATCTTGGATGTTAAAAGCCTCCCACACTTTAACAGCATGTTGAGAATCATCAGAAGAAATGTCCTCATCAGTTAAATCGTTGTGGAAGGCCCTTGGGGGTGGCAGCTCTTTTTCACCGAAGGTGTTAAAGTCGGTGATATGACCGTAGAGGTAGACCCCTTTTCTTAAGAGGAGAGAGCAATCTATTGTAGGAGGAAAGTTTTCTTTAAGAAGATGGAATTGATCTGGATCTTGGTTCTGGACGAGTTTTTCTAAGGATGAGGGGAGGAACTGAAGAGAGTCCAGGAAGATGAGTTGGATGGGACAATTTTTCTTAGTTAATTTAAAAGCAATATATTTTTCTAAGGTGTTGGGGATAACTTCTATTGTGTGATCTTGCAATCTTCCAAGTTGTGACATTAGGTGGTGGGTATCATAATTTTTACTATTGTGAAAAATGATGGGGATGGATTTGGGCTGCTTATAATTCAAATTACAGCTATTGTGAGCCGCGCCACGAAAAGCTCCAGAAAGATGATCGTGATCGCGTACTCTGTTTTTATATAATCTATTATTACAAATTGAGCATCTTGTAGCTTGCTGAAAGGCTCTCTCCTCATCTGGGGTAAGCTGCATAGGAACTATGGAGGTTAATTTTTGGGCTATGTCATCTTTTTCGTATATAATGGCTTCTAAGAAGTGCCCAACGGCGTCGTCACCCCTATAAACTTGGATGTGTTTGTAAGATTTGCCGTCGGGCCCCACGATAAGATAGACATAGCCACAAGGAATATGTTCTGAAGTTTTTATGGTGAAGGAGGTACTATTATTAGGTGCGACAGTGGAGACGGGTTTTAAAAGAGCCTCGAAATCTGCATATATTACGTAGGATTTTAAGTGTTGCATGTGGATGGAGGTGAAGGAGAGAATATTATTATTATTTGAAGGCATTTTAATTTGTTGAACGGAGTGATTTTTACAATATTGTTGATGGTCTTTTAATAAATCAGGTCTTGTAAATCTATGGAGGCATCTATAGCAGTAGAAAGTTTTATGTTGGTAATTTGTTAAGTGGCCCATTAATCTTGAAAATTTTTTAATATAAATATAATGCTGATTCCCCTCAGAATCTTCTAATAATAATAAATTGATGACATCTTCATCCTCTCTTGGAGAAATATAGAGAGGACAGATGTCTTCATCAGCATCATATATAAAGATATTTATTCTTAAATTATTTAGTTTTTCTATTTCTGGAATTTTATTATACGGAACTGGGCAGGTAATGTCATTTAAAATTATTTCATGCTCATATGGGTAATATTTATTTTCTCTGTCGGGATGATTTTCAAATTTATACTTATGGGCCAGAAGACACCATATGAGACATTTATTATCATTGAAATTCTGAATATTTATTAAGGCCTTCTTGGATTTTAATTTCTGAGGGGTGTTTATGAATGAGCCACCGCGAAGGGGTATGTATTTTGCCACTTTTAATTCTAATAGCTCGATCTTATTAAAGATCCAGTCGGACCCTCGATTTTGAAAATCTTCCATATTATTTTCAATTTTTTTAAACATTGTATTAATATTTTCATTTAAGTTGTCTGGATTTAACTGGATTATACATTTTGAGGAGAAGTAAAATGAGGATCTCTCCTTAATTACATCTCCATCCACCTTTACAAATTCTGCTTTCATTATTCCATGCCATTTAATACCTTTCTTCACCTGAATTTCGTTAGTTAAAATATTGTAAATTTCAATGTGACTATTATTTGAAAAATGATTTATATTTTTTTCCTCCTCTTCGCATTCTGGGTGTAAATAGTAGTTTTTGAAGACGTTAAAGGCTTGGTTGATTTTTCTTATTCTATTATTATTATTATTATTAATTTTAATTTTCTTAGAAGATTGGTCGCTACTACTCGCAACACTTCCATGGACAGTTCGTTGATGTTGCATTTGATTGAATTTTGTGAGAAATTTCAAATTGCATTCCAAACATGAATGTTGAAGAGAATTTTTATGGAACCTGTCCTGATGCCTTCTCAAATCATCTTTTCGGGTGAAGAGTTTATCGCATTCATCACAAGAAAAAGAAGTTTCTCGCAGATGGATTCTTAAATGACGTCCCAAGTCATCTTTTCAGCCAAATTTTTTTCCACAATCTTCACAGCTAAACAACTTTTCGTTTTCATGCGTTTTTTGATGTCTTGTAAGATGATGTCTCAGTTTAAATCCTCTACTACAAACTTCGCATTCAAAGGGTTTTTCAGTGTTGTGGGTACGAAGATGTCTCTTAAATGTTCCCATATGTGTAAAAACTTTTTCACAAACGGAGCAAGTCTGAAAAGACAAAAAACCCTATTTTAGAATTTTAATTATTTTTAAAAATCTTAATTATTTTTTCACTAACAACTTTTCATACTAACAATTTTTCTCCTAACAAGATTTTTTTCTAACCTACTTTTAAAGAGAATTTTTTTTTAAAACTTAACAAATTTTTTAAGGGGATTTTATCTTCGATCATTTTTTTCTAACTTACTATTTAGAAATATTTTTTTTTTTTTTTTTTTTTTATTTAGAGAGAATTTATTTTAAAACTTAGAGAGAAATTTATTTTTTTCTCCTAACAAGATTTTTTTTCTAACCTACTTTTAGAGAGAATTTTTTTTTTTTAAACTTAGAGGAAAATTAGTTTTTGAAAACCTAACATTTTTTTTTCTAGAGGATAGGAAAGAGGGAGTTTGCACCTGAACGCGGGACTGAGGGGCGGTACGCGCCTGAAATTCAGGTCGTGCCTTATGCTCCACCTCGAGTCATGAAAAAAGACAAACTCCTAAAGTACCGAGAAGATTTTACCTTAGATTTTGAAACAACAGCTGTCTCTTCCATGTCATCATCCATCCCATCATCATCAGTTGAGTTGGTAGGCACGGCTGTAGTGTTGCTGCAACCACTCTCTGGAGTCAACTGTTCACCTCCGTCTCCAGAAGATACTTGGTTAGAGTCCTAAAAAATAACAAAAAAGAAAAGAAAACAATTTTTAATTATGTTGTCTAAACAAGTTTTTTCAAAAGAGGATTTTATTCTAACTTTTAAACTTATTCTAAGTGAAGCTTTTTATTATTTTGTCTAAACAAAACTTTTAATATTACTTTAACGAGAGAATTTAATTTTAAATATTATTTATTTTTTATTCTAAGTGAAAATTTATTTTAAGTGAAACTTTTATCTAAACAAGTTTTTTAAATTTTTTTAAAGAGAGAATTTAATTTTTAACAGAAATGTATTCTGAAAACCCAACTTAAACACTAAAAAATTTTTGAAACAAACATACTTTAGTTGAATTATCATCAGATCTCGACATTTGAGATGCCTCAACGCGATGATCGGTAGTTATTCCAGCCCCAGTCTGAATAATATTCTGCAAAAAAAGAAAAGAAAGAAAACATATTTTTTAAATTTTGTTTATTATTCAAACAGTTAATCAGAAAAAGTGAAATAATACGTACCATGTGTGTTCTCAAATGAACTCTAAGTTCCCTCGAATTGTAATAAGCATCTCCACAAACTGCACAGTGTAGCGTTGGCTCTACAGGTGGGGCACTCATACATGATGTACCAGGTTCACAGTTGACTGAAGGTACCTAAGAAAAAAGGAGAAAAATATTTTAAGTCCAAATCATATGTTTAAATTATCTTTGAAAGAGAAAAAATACATTTTTCTTACAGATTTTCGAAGGAGCGAGCGGTTAGCAGACACCGTGTTCGAACGCCCAGTCAAATGCACATTGTTAAAGCCAGGGGGTACTTTTACAGTAGAATGAACGGTAGTCTCAATCTAAAAAAAGAGAAACGAATATTTTGAGTATAAAAATATATTTTAAAACATTCTACAAGTTTTTTAAAGAAATTATATTTACCTCCAAATCGTCATCTGAGAAATTGACCGGTGATGTCCAATCAATAAAATTACTCTCTAAGATTTCTCCCATAATGATGTCTTGGCTAAGTCCAAAATCGAATTCGAACTGAAAAAAGAGAGAAAAAATATATTTAAGTATATTTTTAAACATTTTTTTCAAAATAATCTAAACATTTTGAAATATTAATAAATGTTTTAAATACTCACGTTGGAAATTGCTGGCAAATTTTTGTCGAATGTGAATTCCATTGCAATAATATTTAACTTTAAAAAGTCAAAAGAAATGTACGGTGAAAGAGAGAGCGAGAAAAGGTATCTTCTCAGGAGAAATTCTGAATGCAGAATGAGAGAAGCATATATGATTTTACCCATCCCATCTCGGATGGGGGGAGAGGGGATGCGTAGAAGAGGTTAAATATGTGATCCTACGCTGTAGGTCTTGGAGGGGATTGATGCAGGGGAGATGACCCCTCCGTGCATTCTTTTGTATAGGCTGCGGCAATTTGAAATGCTATCCCCAACATCATTAAATTTTTTAGGAGTGGTCAGTTTTTCGCCGAAGACGTGACTTTATGCTTGTCTGGTCAAGAATGTTAAGTGGGCATTTTACCCATGGTCAAGATGATATAGATTTCATTTGTGTTAAAATGTATTTGCAGAAATAGTTGCGTTCTATTGAATGTGCAGGAACATTGAAAGGAAGAAAATGTAGGATTCTTTACAGATATTTTTGTAAAAGAAGCTATTTTCCCATCCATTTCTTTTAAAAGGGAAGTTTATATTTCTCTTCAAAGCGAAATTAATATTTCTCTTCAAAGGAAATTAATATTTTTCTTCTAAATTAATATATTCTTTTTATTTCTCAAATGAGTTTTTAAAATAAATTAATGTTTTCTTTAACAATACATTTTTTTCTTTCTTATAAATATATAATTTGTACTCTTTCTGACAGATAAATATATTAATAATTTGTACTCTTTCTGACAGATAAATATTTTTTGTAAATTAATGTTTTTCAAGCAAGTTTTTTTTTCTTTTAATTTAATATATTCTTTTTATTTCTCAAATAAGGTTTTATTTATTTTTTATTTTTTCTAAGAGAAATTATTTTCTTACAAACAATTTTTATTTCTGTAGTAAGTTTTTCCCCCCAAGTTTCACTTTATAGAAAAAGATTTCTCATTGAGCAATTATTAAAAATGAATTATTTTTCATAAATTAATATATTCTTAATTATTTTTTCTTTCAAATAAGTTTTTCACCTATAAAATAAAATACATATATTCAAAAATAATAAATTTGAAATAAAACATAGACAGATTTTATATTGAAACAAAAAGTGATTTATTCAAACCATTTATACATTATTTGCAAAATATTTCTCAAAATAAGTTTGGAAAATTGCATAGTCAAGTTATTGAAAAAGGATTCATTATAATGACATAAACAATGTTTTGAAATAATGTTTTGAACAATTTTAAAAGTGTTCAAATGTAGCAAAACAGTTTCTTGAGAACTGATAAATTTATCATAAGTATTTAACATTATACAATCATGATCTGATTGGCAATCTATATTCAATTCACACCCGTTACATTCGAAAAATGAATTAATATTTGTTTCAATTTCTTCACATATGCATGTGAGATAGTGTTTTTGAGCATCCGAGAAACTTAAATGTTCCTCACATTCAATTCTCTTGTTTGAAATCAAAGTTGGGATTTGTTTCACGAGAACACTTTCCATAAGGCAATGTGAAATCTGACTCTTCGATTCGACCAATCTGTTGATTTGATCTTTGACCAATTTTATGCCATTCGGTTTTAGATAAAAACCTGCATTCTTTGTGTAAAACATTTGTTGTATGAGGCACATATCTTCATTCACAAACGCTGTTAACAGTTGGTTGTTTGATAAAAAACTATCTTTCACAGAATTGAATCGAAATGACGATATATTTCTCTTAAAATCCAGCCACGTCATCGGTGTGAATATAACACCCGATTTTGTAGGAAAGCGATCACCAGCACTATTTTCTGTAAAATTACGAATGTGGACTCTTAAATTTTTCTCATTTTCCAAAATGATTTGCAAGACTGTAATTTAAATCCCATTCTCCTAGAATAGGATTTGATTTCTGCCTATGTTGAAAAAATTTATCCAACCAGTCATTATTTGGAATTTCACAAGACAGTTCATTGCCGTTAGAGAGTTCATTTTTAACACAAGATAGTTCGTCAATACATTTTGTAGGTAACAGTTTATCGTTATGAGAGGATTGTTCGTTTTTTTCACTAGAAGACTGTCCACCATTATCAGGAGACGATTGTTCTAAGTCCAATCTAGGTCTTTTTAAAGGTCGGGGGACGTTAATTATATGACGGAAGGTAAGACTTATTCTTGCATTCTTTATCGAAGGATCTACAGCAATTCCGTGAGTGAAAAGTTCATTCGTAGGTTTAGACATAGTGTATAAAGACCCATTGTCTAATTCAATAACTGTAGAAGGTGTGTTTGGCGTTTTAAATTCAAGTTTCCTTTGTGCGCCAAAACTGAGCACTGCGATAGGGAAAGTATCATCCAGACTTAATTCGTTATCTTTATGTTGGGAAATGTAACTTTGTCCATTGGGATACAAATTTAATAAAACATAGTTGTAGGCACATCCAACATGCTTTTCGACGATATTTCTAAGTTCCATCATGATTGGGGTCCAAGGTTGGGCAGCAATTTGAGTACCGCTGAATGCATACACCAGACCGTCATCGCCAAATGCTAACACTTGTCGTTTCGGCATAACATCTTTTCCCCAAATGTTGAAGGTGGGAGTGTAAAACGGTAAAGTTTTCAACTCGTTAAAATAGGCATCAGCTTTTTCCTTTTCAAAAAAGTTAGGATAATAACTAACATTAAGACCGTTTTCATAAAAGTGGATACTCATTTTGAAACAAAGTTTAGCACGATGAAAAAATACAACTTGCAAAAGCGAGAACAGGAGGCAGAATGAATGCTACCCCTCAACTCGTGACGTCAAACCCACGCTCACAATTGTTCAAAAATAACCAATGACCAACCTGTGACGTCAAACGCGGGAAATCAATAGTTGCCACACACCTTAAGACTGTTAAAGGAATGTCGTCTGCCTGCACCTGGTACCTTCCAACCAACCTGTGTGGTCAACTGTGGGAACCCAATTGTTACCACATACCCTAAAGCTATTCAAAGAATGTCTTCATCCCCTCCACCTGACCCCTCTCGGGTCTTGCCCAAACTTGCACGTGTCTACATATTTTAATGAAAGAATGAGGAGACAGAAAATAATAAAAAAATTAATTTTATTTAAGACTAATCCAAAATGGGTTTGCATGGGATTGTTTTCGAACTTTAGGTGTTGACATAGGACGTGATAACAAATTTTTATTTTTAATGAAACTTTGAGGTACGTGCATTTCTTTGAGAACTTGTAACAATTCACCCTGTGCAATAATAGGTACTTTTTTGTTTGTAGAAAAAATTAAATGAAAAAAGTCTGCAATGTTAGAGTTCTGTATTTTTTTATTTTTAAAAGACACTATTCCTTTTTCATTCCACTCTAGTTTGTGAGGACTTGTCTTAAGAAATTCGAGTAATTTCAAAGCTTGTTTTTTCATTCTTGTAGGTACTAAAGTTAAAGGAAGTTGGTGATAGTCAATTTCTTGTTTAATATGTTCAGGATTCACAGTCTCTTTTGTTGGTGTGGGTTCTTGTTTCGCAGAATCTTGTTTCACAGAATCTTGTTCGGGTTTTGCAGGCTGTTGCTCAACTTCTTCATCAGAACGTTGAATCCACGGTAGATTGTTTTCTTGTAAATTCATTTTTCTTTGCAATAATTCATAATAGCGTTGCACTTTTTCATAATCGGGTAAGGAACTGTTTAATATTTTTAGCAAAGCTTTGTCCAATTCACTTAACTGCTTTTGAGAAGGTGTGTGTTTGTTCAACGCCTCTTCAGGCACCAAAGCAAATTTTTTAGCGAATTCCATGGAAGAGTGTGCTGATGGCTGATATGGCAGCGGGGATTAAAATGTTTAAAAATCCACCTTGTTGAACAATCAGTTTCTTTTTAGTGAATAAGGTTCCTTTTTTCGCTCCAATTTTTCTAAGAGTCGATTTATATTTCGCTAACGATCGCTTCTGAGTAGTTGAAAGAGGCACGTTTCCTTTTAAAACATTCAACGTACACTCGCAGATAGCTTTAACAGTACGATTAGGTAATTTTTTAAGAAAATGCTTACGTAATGTCTTGGGGCAAGAGCGAATCAATTCCAGGTCACTAAGTTGCTCTCTTGACAAAGTCATGTTAGCAACTGACTCTTCACACACACTAATACTTTATTTATACTTGTATAAAAACTGAATTTGATTGGGTAGAATTTGTGTTCGCAATCTCATATCTTCATCCGTTTCATTTTTCAAATCGATAAACAAGTATGAGAAGGGTTTCTTTGTAGCATCTTCATACACTTCTTGAAAAAATTTTGATTTTTTGGGATACAACTGCCTACCCAAATGCATAATTTGACTCATGTCACGACGATTTTTAAACAGGAAAATGTACTGAGCATTTAAAGACACTGTTCTAATTTCACTCCCTTTTTGAAAAAAATTCTGGGTTAAAAAAACAACACTTTTTTAACCGGATTTAAATGGTGACTACCTTTCGTGAATAGCGAAGTCAAACGTTTATCGTTACTGCATTCGGTCATTAAATCATCTATCACAAACAAAGTATTACCATTCAAATAATCTTTATAATTCGATGGGAAACCTTCTACAAAAGTAACATCAGGTATTTCATCGTATAATGTTTGATAAATACCATAAAACCAAACCACTTTGTCGATGGCAGGATGAAACATTTGTTCTTTAAAATGTAGCAAATCTCTCATAAAAAAAGACTTGCCACATCCTGTAGGACCGGCAAGAATCATAGTGCAAGGATGTTGTAGACGTGGAAACTCCATGATAAATGAACACAGACACAAAATGTATACAGTTTAAATAAGTGTTTATTGATAAAAATTAGCATACACACGAAATCTTTTGGCAACAAAATTATAGACTCGATGGTCGTTACAGATATTCTTGGTTACAAACATAGACAAAAATTCTTTCAGGGTTTTTCCCCTACATCTACAATATAGATAATAAACACAAAATTGGCCACAAACGGCGGTTATAGCACTCTGAAGCATCAGAGGATTATAGTTCACATGTGAAAATCGAGATGCAAAGTTCAAGATAGGTCCTTTAAAATAACTGGGGTCGTTTCCATAGGATTTAAAGAATTCCACTTCATCATCAGATTGTATGAAAAAGGCTAACCAGTGAGTTCCGGGTTCAGACGAGTCATCTGTGTTACATACGAGGCAAGCTGGATAACGCACGACCACCTCGGGTAGATGATCACTTGGGAAAACATCTAAAAAATATTTTTTCGTAATTGTATCACTGGATAAAATATTCTTGATTTGCAGAGAATCCATTTTCATTAATTGGCAAAGTCACATAAAACGTGTCTGGACTTGGTAATTTCAATAATGTTTTCAAATTCTGCATACACAAACACAGAAATGGTGGATTGTAAAGCTGTGGAGAATTTTATCTCAATTCTAAAATTTCCTTGTTGTTGTAAGTTGAGATGAGGACCGTCACACAAATCAGGACTTAGATCGAAAGCATACAAAGTATGACCATTCACGAAATCTTCTCGTGAAATATAATTTCCAGCATCACGATTGAAACCAGAGAATAATCGATGATAAGCTCTTATATAGTTTTTATCCTCGAAATTCAATTCCAAAGGTTTACTAGGAACAGGTTGACCGTCCATATACACACTTAAAAAGTTAACATTGTAGTGATGAAAGTAAAAAGGGTTTAATTCATATTTATCACTCATGGCGGCATTATCTAACAATCCAATTATGACACGTTTTGGCATAGCGCCCAAAAGAACATTATCTTGCATAAAAGACATACTTCCAGCAGGTATTGTATAAGTTTTGCATAAAACCCGATCGATGGGGTATTTTGCAGAATTTTTTTCCAAAGCTTTAGCATGTCCTAATAAAACTCCAGGGTTCACTTTCACTTTGCGAATAAACAGCGAGGCATGTTCTAACACGACGTTATATTTCTTTTCCTGCCCAGCCACTTGCTTTGCCATTAAACAAAACTGGGGAGTGCTTCGAATCATTTTAATTTTCAAATCCACCATATTCAGTAAAAGTCGATTCTGTTGAAAAATGTCACAGTGTAAAGGTCCGATCATATCTAAAATTTTACTCGTCTTGGTGAGTTCATGTCTTTTTAACAATCCAGGGTTTTGGGGAGTAGCTTGTGTGGGATCGGATACAGTTAAATTTTCATCTTTGTAAAAACATTCGCAGGTTAGTAAACTTTTTTTAGCATCTTCACCGAAATTCAACAGAGTTTCAATGTTGGCACGGTACGGATAAGTGTTACTCGAAGAGGATATTAATCTTTCGTTTAGACTCACGTCGATTTGGGAAAACAATGCATGAAAAAATAAATTAACAGGTGCAACAGGTTCTTTATCAGCCAGAGCAGTTCCGTCAGCATTCACAATTTTCACTTTTAGGTACATGTGCGAGGAGGATAAATCTATGTATTCTTCACCATTACCCGTGATGTTAAATTCCACAGGTCCTCCATCGCGAATATTCGCTAGAGGATGAAATTCGACGAAATGTCCTTTTTCAATAGCCGTCTGTGTAGGTGGAATCAAAAACAAGTCCAGTTCAGATTTGACACAGGCAGGTGAATCTTTATGAATGAGACCCGACATGATTAAGCAAAAATATCGTGTGTCTTCGCTCTCTTCACTTTGGGACGAATGATGGTTTTATTAGATCGCTTTCTCTTTTTATAGTGTTGTCCTGAACCAATCATTTTTTTCATTTTTGTAGCAGCTTTGTCAGTTAAATTATTTCCAGCTTCTTTCAACCGATGCTTAGCAACATTTTTTATATCTTCTCCTCGTGACAGGTCGTTCAACACATCTACACCTGTATGAAACAATTGTTTACCAACAGCTTTCGCGCCTGATTTAAAAAGGGGTACTGCAGCTCGAAAAAGAGATCGAAACAGTCCACCTAATCCATATCCTTTTTGTAATGTAGAACCTTGGTAGTAGTTCAAACCGCTACCTGACTGGTAAATGTAATAATCTTCAAAAGATTTCGCACAACACTTGTAAGGAACAAACATTATGAGAGGTACTTTTGTCTAAAATGAAGTTTCACGATCAACTGCCCGCGTTTGAATGACACCAATCGTCCTGTGTGTGTCCTTATAACAGTTTCAATTGTTTGAAAGTTTTTCCTTGAAAGAGGGACATAATGTGGTCTGTCAAACATTTCGTGAATCATATCACCATCTTTACCTTTCACAGTAATTACTCTAAGCAAAGGGGATACTATATGACCAACGATCTGAGGTTCTGCTATATCCAAATATATGTAAAGTAATTTTAAATCAAAATTCGGGTCAGCTTCTTTAATCCCTTCAAAGTATTTAAAAGGACTATCGCGTATAGGATCCTCATTGTTAGCCAATTCGATCGGATAAAAGTCTAAAGTTTCGGCGAGTCCTGGTAATAACTTTATTCTAGCTGTTGGTTTTAATCCAATTTTCACTTTTCTAGTATGTTTGTTGTAGCTTATCTGAATTAAACCGTTGAAATCATGATAGTTCATCCATTTTATAATGTCTGAAGGGCTTTCAAAAAATCCGAAGGGGATTTTAGTACTTTTCATCACCCCAATACCTGCATCATATTCGTATTCATTTCCTCCGTCAAATATATTACTCCACATATGTGGATAAATCAATTCCACAAGTCCGACCTCCCATTCACCTTTCAGATCAAGAGGAGAAGGTAATCTCGCAATAAAATGTGAAATTTTATTTTCTGGGTAAAATTTCAAAGAACTGTCCGAAGGTAGCGTTACGTAGAAAGACATGTTGGTGAATGATTCTCAAAAGAAATGTCGTTTCAATTTATAAATAAAATAAATTAGAAGCCAGTACCCATTGGTCGAATTTAGAAGGATAACCTTTATATTTCACTTTATACTCTAATTGCCCTTTTCTCATTCGCTTTTTTAAGATTTTTTCGATAGCAAAGTTCTCTTTAGGTTGAACTTTTTGAAGTTCTTCTGTGTAAAATGTCCCTAAAATAGGTTCGTTCATCAAATCCTTGATCCGGTAGACGGGCGGTTCCCGTGGTATGCACTCGGTCACTACGAAGAGTTCTTCCGTCCAATTAGTTTCATATCCTTTTTCAAAAGTTAATTTTTGTTTGGATACTCGAACCGTATCCCCCGGTTTAAACACACAAGACTTTCTCTTTTCATTCCCCATATCCCCGTACAGTGTAAACCACACCTCGCTTTCATTTTCCGGAGTTACTTCGGTGGGCGCTCTTTTAATACTCGAATGATAAGTATGGTTATAACTATAGGGTAATTCATCTAACGCGTCTACGTAGCGATAAGAACGACGACTGGTAAAATATTTCCACATTTTAGTTTTTAAAGTACGGTTAAATCGTTCTACTACGGACGCTTTCGTGTTGTTAAAAGTTCTGAAAAATTTCACACCTTCCTCTTTGAGAAATTTTTGAAACTTGTTATTCAAAAATTCCCTTCCTGCATCCGTATTCAAACAGTTGGGTTTTCGTTCAGAGAAAATTTTTTTTAAAAGCTTTCACAATCTCTTCACCTTTTTTAGATTTCAGATGAATCGCCCACGCTCGTTTTGAGCGGATGTCAATACAAGTTAAAATGTAGCGAAATCCATCGTTAAACTTTTGAAGAGACGTCAGATCAGCTAAATCTGCTTGCCACTGTTGTTCAATTCTGGATACTATGACACGGTTCGTGGGGAATTTTTGTCGAATCGGTTTGTGAAGTGAATATGCGTCTATTCCTTGTAACCATTCTCGAATTTTTTTCTTTGATAACTTGCCGCGGACAGCACGGTGTAAGGCATCTACACCTCCAAAACTTGCAACCGCTTTCGGATCTCGATAAGTTTCCTCCATGGCAGCACGCATGTGAAGAGATTACATTGAAAAGGATAAATTTCCCGTATCGTTTAAATTTAAAATAAAATCAACGTTAAACTTTCCACCTTCAGAAAAAATATAAAGAATCGAAAAGACAACGCACATGACAAAATAAATGCAGAACACGAAAATCCCTTCCTCTCGGGACGGTAACATGATGGACACTAAATGATATTCAATCAAAAAATACATATTTATATCTAAAATAGAGTCATCAGATCATATTTCCATAGGTCAGTGGTTTCACGCTCGAAAACTACTGTCTTATGGAAATATTTTTACTGCCAGGTGGCGGGTTCGAACCCCAGTCAGATCACTCTATTTCTTTCATAGTATATCCACATCAACATTCTTAAATTCATATATTTCATCGATTCCTAATTGATTTCTCAATTTTTAATTAATTTCTTAATTAATTTCTTAATTAGTTTCCTAATTAATTTACTAATGAGTCACAAACAATATCATGCTTTTTTCATTCTACCGTAAACATCTCTTTAAAACCATCGTCACCTTTTACAAAAAATCAGTAATTAATTTTTTTAATTAAATTTCCTCATTAACACCCTCGTCATCTTTTACGATTAAGTTAGAGGAGGTGTCAAGGACGATACCAACCCATCTAGACCCCTCAGGGGGTGGTGTGACACCCGCACGGCTTGCCGGTGCACCGGTGCACCCGCCGGCTGACCTAGAACCGGTGTTTCTTATCTACTAATATGTTATTCATGTTCACTGTCGGATGTTTCTGGTACAAAATGGAGTAAATACCACCACTGATTTGTGTACAGGGGCACACAAAAGTATTACAAAGCATTGCGTTTTATGAGAGATATTTCTATAAACTAAATTTTAATAACTTTACTTTGCAGGAAGATTTATGAAATTGAAATATGTTATTTATAAGCACAAAAGAAAATGCTTTGCATAGAATGTAGCATGATTAGAATGAGATTTAAAGGGTGACACTAAAATATTCAGTTATATAAAGAGCTATTATTAAATATTTGCTAAAATTGTACTTTCGTTTACATTAAGCGTTTTTAACACTTTCTAACATTTTTAACTCTTCCCAATAAGGTTGAAAAGTGTTAATGACTTCGGTTTGTCTGTCTGTCTGTCCGCGCTCTAACTCCCGTAAATATTTGTGGAATTTCTTGTCTTCAAGTTGTTAGAATTAATATTTTATTGAGATAGTACATGGACTGATATATTTTACTGCTTTCTTTTTATTCCATTAAACTTTTTCTTAATTAACACTTTCCAACAAGGTTGAAAAGTGTTAATGGCTTCGGTTTGTCTGTTTGTCTGTCTGCGCTCTAACTCCCAAAAATTTTTATGGAATTGCTTGAAACTGAAATATGTTATTCAAGTTCACTATCGGACGTTCTCTATTGAAAATGGAGTTTATACCTCTACTGGTTTGTGTACAGGGACATCCGAAAGTATTTCAAAGAATTGTGTTATATGAGAGGTATTTCTATAAACCATGTTTTCATACCTTTATTGCAGACATATCTTAATGAAATTAAAATATGTTATTCAAGTTCACTATTGGATGTTTCCTGTATAAAATGGAGGAAATACCACCATCGGTTTATGTACAGGGACACTCAAAATTATTCCAAAGCATTGCATTCTATGAGAGATATTTCTATAAATCAAATTTTAATAACTTTACTTTCCACAAAGTTTTAAGAAATTGAAGTATGTTATTTATATGCACAAAAGAATGCTTTGCATTGAATATAGCATGGTTATCATTAGATTTACAGGGTGACACAAAAATATTCAGTTCTATTAAGAGCTATTAGTAAAAAATTGCTAGAATTGTACTTTTGTTTACATTAAGCGGTTTTGACACTTTCTATCATTTTTTTTAGTGTGAATATAATTTCAATTTGTGTATCTGTCTGACTGTTCTTCTGTCCGTCTGTCTGTCTCTCTGTCTGTTTTTCTGCGCTCTAATTTCCGTAAATATTTATGGAATTTCTTTAAACCGATATATTTTATTCAAGTTCACTATCAAATTTTCCTTATTGAAAATGGAGTGAATACCTCTTCTGGTTTGTGTACAGGGACACTCAAAATTATTCGAAAGCATTGTGTTGTATGAGAGGAGTTTCTGTAAACCAAATTTTAATACCTTTAATGTATACAAATTTTAATGAAATTTTAATATTTTATTCAATTCCCTATCGGATGTTTCTTATGTAAAATAGAGAATATTTCTAACTGGTTTGTGTACAGGGACACTTGAAAGTATTCCAAAGCATTGTGTTGTATGAGAGTTATTTTTATAAACTAATTTTAATAATTTTATTTTCCACAAAGTTTAATGCAATTGAAATATATTATTCGTATGCACAAAAGATTGCCTTCTATATAATATAGTATGGTTAGCATTATATTTACAGGGCCACACAAAAATAATCTGTTACATTAAGAGCTATTAATAAAAATTTGCTGGAATTGCACTTTTGTTTACATGAGATTTTAACACTTTCTTATAATTTTAGTGGGAATATGATTTCAATTTCTGCATCTGTCTGTCCGATTGTCTACCTTTCTATCTGATTGTCTCCGACTCCTATCATCCGTGAATATTTTGATAATTTTTAAAAAATGAGCCACTCAAGTTCCCTTTGGAATGTTCCCTATTTAAAATGTCATTAATAGGTCCTGTACAACTAGTTTGTTTACAGGGACAACAACAACAACAATAAAAAAAAGCTAATGTATTATGCTTTAGGACAGAATTTTTTTAAAGTTATATTTAAAAATCTTTCTACTGTAAAAATCATAAAAACATTGAAATGTATTGTTAATAATCTAAAATAATGTTTTGTATAGAATATGATATGATTAACTCTCTGATTTGCAGGGCTACACTAAAATATTCAGAGAGATCAAAAGCTGCAATTATAATCTAATGTCTGCATTTTCTTTTGCGTTAAGCCTTTTTAACACTTTCTAAAATACCTAAGAGTAATTTTAAAATGAATTAGTCTATCTGTATGTTTTTCAGTCCTTCTGTCTGTTGTGTGATATGCGTAGGCAAAGAATATTAAAAGTTATTCGATACAACAATTGCGTACTGTTGGAAAGTGTTACTAATCAATACGTACTGCAAGATTTTTCTTTCTTGTTTAATATCGGAATTATTTGCTAGTGCTCGGATACTTTTCTGTCGACTGTATTGTAAAAATATTTTAAAAAATAATGAATTTTGCCATTTTCTGATATTTAAACAAAAAAATGGAACAAACATGGTTGCCGGGACTCTGATTTGCCAGGACTCTGGGTTGCCGGCAGGAAGGGTTACAACCTGTGATACTGTGAAAATGATAAAAATTCCTGAAAATTGCCATTTTCTGATACTCTAACAGAAAAATGTGACTTTTTTGCTTGCACATATTTAAATAAAGATTGGAATTAATAATAAAAATAATAATTTGACCGTTGTTACCGAACCACTATAGACCAGTGGAACTTACATTTTCTACCGCTACCCAACAATAGGCGCTGTATATTTTCTCTGATTTAAAGGTCCAGCCATAAGAATAACATTATATATAAGCATTTGAAATTAACGCTGTAAACTCATTAAAATGCCGAAATTGTTTTTTTAATATGCATAATAATCAATATCAATACATGTAGAATTATATGTTTGTTTGTCAAAATGTTTTTACCACAAAAAATATAATAAAAAAGATCGTTTATTCATCGGTAATTTAAAGGTCCGGTCATAAGAATAACATTACATACATACATTTGCAATTCACGCTAGAATCTCATTAAAATGTCGAAATTTTTTTTGAATGTGCATAATAATTATATCAGTGCATGTAGAATTATATATGTTTGTCAAAATGTTTTCATCATAAAAAATGCAATAAAAAGATCGTTTATCATCGTGATATTCGCGCTCTTTAATGTTGATTTGAAATACTAATGACCTAACAATAATCTTTTAGAACCATTTCTTTATCAAAAACGAATTATATATATATATATATAATATTAATTATAATAATATATATATATGTATATATAGGAATAGATTATCAATGAATAAAATGAAATAAACCCCCCAAAAATACTGAGGTCTTAATCAGGGAGGCCCATCAGTGTAGGGGTGAAAGAGAAGTTTCTGAAAGGACAGTAGCAATTAACTAATAACTATCCTTAGCCCCCAACTTCTCTCACCAAACAGAAAACCACCATTAACTGAAAAGAAATCTGACATACATATAATTTTGACATGAAGACCTCCGTGTTTTTGGGGGTTTTATTTCATTTTATTCATTGATAATTTATTTTATTCATTGGTAATCTATTCCTATATTTAAGTTTTGCATTTCCTTTTCCAGCAATTCTGCGCATTGGTTTGCAATTCTCCTTTTATGTTTTTCTTATCTTTAAACTCATAAATTCGTTACAATAGTTACCTATATATATATATATATAAATGACAGATCGTAATAAAATTTAACCTTAAAATTTAGAAATTAATAGATACAAAACAATACCAACACAACAAAAATAGAACTGATTTAAACTTATAGTTAAGACTGACACAAAAATGTTGCGATACAGATTAAGAACCAATAAGAGACAAAAACCATTTAAATTAATTACACCGACATGAATGATAATAATAAAATAAGGACCATTAAACTTAATGACAGAGAAAATAACTAAAGGACCACAGAAATAATAATTGGATAAAAATGCTTAAAATTAGAAGTAAAAACTCGTCAAGGGGCATGCACTACATACTTTCTTCCTCTATTCGTCTGCCTATAGTAATATTGTTTAGAGAACAATATAAAAAATGTCTTGCCCTTCCTCGGAAGTCTTGTCCCTCCCTGGCTTTTTTCTGTCTGCGCCTATGTGACAAAGTTTTAGTCCATGCATTCGGCATTCTAGGTTGTAATAACCACTCCATTATTTAATCATGATTAATTCAGTTCTAAATGTGTGAGTATTTTCATTAAAATCCCCCCCCCTTCCCATGATAATAGACGAGGAGAACCAGAGTCGTAAAATCAGCGCTGATAAAACCAGAGGATATTTTTAATTTGCTATTCATCACCATTTGAAGTTTGAAGAGTAATTTCAAAATCGTTTTCACATTTTTAAATAACGTTTACATACGACATTTATACTGTTAATTGTTAGTCGGCTTAACATTATTGTTTAAATAAACCGTAACTCAAATTTAGATTTATAGAATACATTGCATATATCAATAATAAGTTGGCCATAGTTAAACATCGTTGCAATGTTGACAATATACAGTCGGCAGCAAAATTATTGAAGCGCTAGCAATAATTCGTATTTAAAAAATGTGCACCTAATACTATTTTGTTAAATAAATATTTGTCGAGTCATGATCTTAGTCTTTAAACTGTTTATAAAAAAGTAAGTTGATGAAAAAAATTAGCGATCAAACTAAAATATATGTACACACACACATATCTTAATATATATAAATCTCGTGTCACAATGTTTGTCCTCAATGGACTCCTAAACCACTTAACCGATTATAATAAAATTCGCACACCATGTGCAGTTCGATCCAACTTGAGAGATAGGATAGTTTAAATCTCAAATTATAGTCGCAATTTTAATTTATTGCTAATTATTTGTCTGTTATTATTTGACAGTCACAATTATCTGTTAACTCCAAATGATTCTAACAGATGTCGATACCTTTCGACTGGGTTGAAATGAAAGCTGAAATATATTTGGTGCTGCCATCTACACAAAGAATCTTCAACTTTTTAACCTATTAATAAATTTCGTATAATTCAATTATTTCCACTTTTTAAATTTTTGGAGTGTAAATTGAATTCATATTATAATGAAGATAATACAGTGAAATTAATCCTGTTTTTTACTTATTTGTGCTTCATTGATCAAAACTTTATAATTTAATCTGTATATATATATAAATTACGTGTCACGATGTTTGTCCGGGGTAAACTCCTAAACTAAGGAACTGATTTTGATGAAATTTTGCACACTGTGTGCAGTTTGATCCAACTTGAGAGATAGGATAGTTTTTATCTCAATTTATTGTCACAATATTGTTTTATTGCAATTATTTGTTAATTATAGACCTTTATTAAAGTTGCTCCAAAATATCTGTGAGTTCCATTAATTTAATTGTTGCCAAAAAAAAAAAAAAAAAAAAAAAAATACGAGTTCATTTTCTTTCGACATAAAAATAAATACATTTAATCAAACGTGAACGTTAAAAAATTATAAAAAGTTAAATTATGCATCTCACGAAAATTGACGTCATAATCAATTTAAAGATTTTATACACATTGATAAAGTGCTAATGTAGTTCTATCATAGATATAGTAATATATATAGATCTCTCATCCCCATGTTATCGTAGAAAGATTTTTGATGCCGAAAAAAGATAAAAAATAAAAGCTTTGGAAACAGCCATTAAGTGGTATTGAAAAAAAAAAAAAAAAAAAAAAAAAAAAAAGAAAAAGAAAAGAAAGAAAGAAATATGAATTTGAAACTGTATCTGGAGTCTTCCATTCCCCTTTAGCAAATAAATTATTCATAAATTTTATTTGCTAAAATATTAGTATGTATTCCCGTGTGTATTCACTCGGGGAAAGACGGCCATATTTTGGTAAAAACGTCGTCTTTTCCCAAATGAAAAGGAATAACTTTTTTCTCCCCAATGATCACTCTATTCTATATATGCTATACTATATCTATGAGTTCTATACGCAAGCGAAGTGTGACTCACTGACCGTCTGTGCAGCCAAGAAAAAGATTTCCTATGTTAATTGCCCACTGGATTTTTTGTAAGAAATTATTAAAAATCGAGGAAATTTATTTCCCGATTTTAATCCTTATATTTGGGTATAGATATGTATTAGTTATCGCGGGTGTTAGATTGAATTATTTTGCTGTCAAATTGACAAAATTTTAATTTTAAATTTTTAAACTCTGTCGCCCTTGGCTTTTTTTATTATTATTATTATTATTTGGCGATCAAAAGCGTAACACGAAAATATACATGCCAGATGTATGCATTGTACGAAATGTAATATGTATTATTCATTGTACGTATGTATGACATGTAATATGTATTGTACGAAATATTGTTTCATATTATTCATTACTCTTTTAATATAAGTTGTTAAAATAACCATGATTTTTGAAAGGAATTAAATATTTTCGCCAGATAATTTGGCGATATTCTTTTTTTTTCGCCAAGGATGACAGAAATGAAATCTATTCCGCTGCAAAATATTAGTATCTTACATCAGATATTTTATTTAGACATTTGAAAACAAATTTGACTTCAAACTATGATAGAATATTTATCATTTTCCTTTTAATTTGTATATTATTAGTATATTAAAATTTAAAAGCATGGTATATAAAAAGTTTTTTTTTTTTTTTTTTTTTTTTTAAATCTTATAATTATTCTTATCTTAATCCTCAATGTTTCCCATCTTTATTGACTTGAATTTACTATTAAAATTTTAACATACTCAAAAACTTCTCATCACTTCGTTAAAATACACTAAACTTTTCCAAAATCTTTTTGTATTTAAAATGATACATGTATTTACTTTAAATGTCCAATATTTCATAAGATTTCCAATTTTAAAGTTTTAAAATATTTATCAAATTTACTTATTTTTCTGGTTTAGCCTTATTGTTTTCCCTTTTATAACTACAGCTGTTGCCCTCTTTAAAATATTTAAAATGATGAGGTAATTTAATAGTAAAATTATCCATTATAGCATATATTATATTTCACTCCTCCATAAAAATTGATTTTAAAATCGTCTGTTTCTTTTATACTTTTATTTTAATAGAATTTTAATAGAATTTAATTTATATATTAGTCATTTTAGCAATTTTATCCAAAGTAGCATTAGAAATAATATATATCACTTCTCCATTAAAATTTATAGGACCCTACAATAAAATTAATTTGTGCTTAATATCAACACTACGAAAATTTTTATCAATCGCTTCCAAATTTTGACCTAAGTTTCAAATCTCAACCCTGTGGGTTTTTACATCGGCTACAACGTTTTCGTCTTTGTTCGTAAATAATAATTTAACTGTACTAAATAGTTTACAGCCGTATAATTCAACGTATAACTTAGTCACAGCAACGCGTGGCCGGGTCTGCTAGTATATATATATATATAAGATGAAAAATGTGGATGTGTGCTTCGATAATTTTTCTGCCGACTCTAATTCTTTTCAGCTAAAATTATTCATAAGTCATTACATATTAGGGAATCAGATTTCCAGAAATTTTATTTAATTAATAAAATTTTAATATCGTTGTAAATATTGATTTTTCAGTTCCTCTTTTGACAGTTGGAAATCACACTTAAGTGTAATCCTCTCCATTAGGCTTTTCACACTCTTATTTCCTAATTTTTTTCCCGATTGTTCAATATTCTGTTCTTCCATATTAGATCTTAAATCATGTCATAAAGTGTGTCTGTTTGGTATACAGCTTAAAGTAAATTTTTAAATATTTGCACCGATGAAATTCTTATTAGCCCTTTAAAGTTCATTACATATTTTCATTTAAAAATTGATAAAGAAGTTTCAAAAATAACCATTAGATACATATAATAATAAAAATGCATCTGAGGACAGTCCTTGAAAAGTAACAAGTAACAAATTTTGAAGAAACACCATTAAATGCAGAAAACTCACAACAATTCTTTCGGATCGAAATAAAACATGACACTTCGTCAGGCGAACAAAGTAGGCACGAGTGCTGCAAACAAAGCGGCAACGTATTTTGTTCACCTGACGAAGGGTTGTGTTTTATTTCGACCCGAAAAAATTATGGCAAATTTTTTGCATTTAAAAGTTTTTTCAAAAATTTTTAACTTATTACATTTGACAGATAATTGATCATAAATATATATAAAAATATCATTTTTAATTTTTGAGAAATTTTTGGTTTGAAACATGTCAACCTGATTAAATTCAAATGATAACACTGCTCTGTAAAAAAAAAAGTTTTTTTTTCGAGATCTGATACCATTCTTGCAGATTCTGATGCAAAATGACCTCCTGAAGCCGAATATGACCACTATTTTGCCCAATCACCTACCGTTTTCTTGATACGCCCCCTCCCCCATTTTTATGATTGTTTGATAATTGTATACCCACCAGTTTGATTTGGAGAGGAACAATGATTATTTTAACCGTTAAATGTCTTCTGACCTGAGGAGCTACAGAGGTAGAAAGTTCTAAAATAAGAACATTTGTAGTAAGGAGGATATTTGAGTGGATTTGTGCCCAAAAAGCAAAAAGAAAAAAAATCAATAAAAACAATCAGTTTTTGTGTATTTTTCTTTCTTTCTTTTTTTTTTTTCGCAATATTTCTCTTATTTTTTATATATTCCAGCTTGGCATTATCTTACCAAAATACCCGAAATAATAAAAATTATACAGTGAAAATTTTTTCAAAATGTTGGTGAGTGTAGTAAAAGTCTCAAAGCCCTCACAAGAAAGTTTGACTGATTCACTGTACGACGTTTGCTTTCAGTAACTCCCACGTTAAATGTTTTGGGCAGTAAAACATTAACAGTGAAATATCCTCTTTTGACACGTGTAAAGATCACCACACAATATCACCACCGTCGAGAACACCATAAAGTTCACTCTCTTCTCGCAAAACGTGTACTAAAGGTAGATAACGACTGACGACTACAATGATAGGAGCAATGAGCTTTAACACGTGTCAAAGCAGGAGATTTTACTGTTCATGTTTTACTGTCCAAAACATTTAACGTGGGAGTTATTGAAAGCAAACGTCGTACAGTGAATCAGTCAAACTTTCTTGCGAGGGCTTTGAGACTTTTACTCCACACACCAACATTTTGAAAAAAAATTCACTGTATAATTTTTATTATTTGGGGTGTTTTGGTAAGAAAATGTCAAGCTGGAATATGTAAAAAATAAGAGAAATATTGCGAAAAAAAAAAAAAAAAAAAGAAAGAAAAGAAAAGAAAGTAGAAAAAAAGAAACAGAAACTGATTGTTTTTATTGATTTTTTTTTTTTTTTTTTTTTTTTTCCCGGGCACAAATCCCCTCAAATATCCTCCTTACTGCAAATGTTTGTTTTTTAGAACTTTCTACCTCTGTAGCTCCTCAGGTCAGAAGACATTTAACGGTTAAAATAATCATCGTTCCTCTCCAAATCAAACTGATGGGTATACAATTATCAAACAATGATAAAAATGGGAGAGGGGGCGTATCAAGAAAACGGTGGGTGATGGGGCAAAATGGGGGCCAGATTCGGATTCAAGAGGTCATTTTACATACGAATATGCTAAAATGGTGTCGGGGGCAATTTTCATGCCGAGTAGTGTAATTAATTTAATAAGAAAAACTTTGGAAATAAATACTATGAATTATAAAAACTCTCAATAGTTATTGCAGGTCAAAATAATAGCATGTGCCTTCACCAGGTAAAAAATCTAGGCACGAGTGCATCCTCAAAGGAGCAAGGTGTACTTGCGCCCACTGAACAAAAATTGCACCTACTAAAACAAAATTTGTTAATTTTCGGAGTAGTGCTGCTATATAACGAACAAAGAAGGCATAAAAGTTTAAAAACCAATTAAAACAAGGAAAACAATTATTGAAAAAATATTGCATAAAAAATATTAAATGTTTTGGTTTCAGTGCGAAACCAGTGAATGTTAACGTGTTAACTTCATTGAAACTTGTCTGCTTTGATGTGATACATCGTATTTTAACGTCATTTAACCTTTGTTAAAACAAATTTTCAACCATTTCCTTTTTATACTCTGTATGTAAAATAAAAATTGTTTATTGATATAATGAAATAAAATAATTGCCTGCGTGCAATTGGTGGTAATTTGATTCAGGCGATATCTTATTTAAGATCCATAAATGAAACTCTATAAATCATAATTTTCCCGTAATTCCTTTTTAAAAATTTGATATACTTTTATCATTAAAAGTTCTTTTGAACATTATGTGACATACTTCTAGATAAAGATATAACAGAAAAACACAAGTCTTGGTCGCAAGACACTTAAAATTGTTTTCATAATGTTATACTTTCCTTGCTCAGTGTTGTTCCTTACCCCTTCTCCCCTCCCCCAAATTGTTTCATTTTTAACATCTTATGGACGTTTTTGCTTATGTCGAAATCATTTTAAACATAATTTTGTATAGTTGCTCATAAGTGGCATTAATTTTCCCCCACCATTATATTAAAAAACAAAGTATATAAAAAAAAAATGACATTTTCCCTAAAAAATATCATTATACTGGGTGATTCAGAATTCACATTTAATACTTTAAGATGTATGATAAACCCCTTACTTTTTTATATAGAAAAATAGAATAGCAATTCAGTTATTCAATTCGAAACGCAAAATATCACTAAAAGTGACTCCAAGGTGCATACCATCTAAAGTACACTTTTCTGCATCTTTATATTCTTTATTTACGAAAACAATAATAATGAAAATTTTTGAGAGGTATATTGTATTTGTTGGGCTGAATTCATCCAAATCAACATTTAACTTAAATATTACTAAAGATACTGAAATGCTTTTACGATTTATGTTGACGTTTCTATGATATATCTAGATAAGTATTGTATATATACAGACATTTTTCTTCAATGAAGCGATTCGAATACGAAGATATTCCGAAAAATCACACATCTCCTTCAGCATTGTCTGGCCGTGAATTGTGTTTATTAATCGCATATTTCGCAATCTTATTAGAAATTAGAGCAATTCACAAGTTTTTTTTTTTTTTGGGGTGGGGGGTGGGTGGGGGGGGGGGGACGGAATGGGAAGGCAATACTATGATATTACTGACCATCTAACAGTGTTCTTCCAGCAGTTCTGATTTTCCTTCATATTTCACACAAAAGAAGATATATCTTCAGAAAATATCAATGTCGCATTGTCATTATCATGAAAGTAATGAACAAAATTCCTTGTTAGGCTTGATTTTCCAGCTAAAGAGATTCTGACCCTGGTTTCCTATACAAAAATTGAAGTAATGCTATCTATCATTTGTTAAATTTTGAGTGTCATTTCTGTATTACCTCTTAATCTATATATTGTTCGTTTTCCGATACAAATCGTAAAACAAAAGGATGATTTTGCTTCGAATAGTGGTAATTGCTATACGCTTGCGCTAGCGATAAGAAGTAAAGATCCATTTTCTCCTTTCATCACTATATTGAAAATATTCTAGCAGACCATGCACGATGACATATTAAAATGTATATGCCATGATGACATCTTAAAATCTATATTACATTTGTTCAATTCACGTGTTTGTCTAAAGATTTAATATTTCCGGGGATGCAATTCAATGCGGTCCGAACATAATAGGAAAGATAAAATCGTCATGATTCGTCATGAAATTTCTTTCGAAAATCTTAATAAAAGTTATATCGATTGAAATTTCTTTCAAAAATAGGAACATTATCTGCAAGGAAAATGTTCCGAATTTTTACGTTTCTGTGAGATAGTTTAAATTCAAAAATTGAAAGCTAAAGACTGCAATTTTCGTTATTGTTACCAACAAGAGGATTCATTCAATGCGATTCATATAAAATGTAATTTAGTAAATTACATTTAGTAAATTGTAATTTAAAGTAAATTTTATGTCTTTTGGGTTGCATTGGGTGGATTAACGCCACACTAGAGCTGCCTAGTGGAGTACTAGGAATGGTCTAAGATGTCGTTTGGACATCAAAATGATCCTTTTAGAAATCTTCACTCATTTTCTACAGTCTAAAATTAAGACGGAAAGAAAAATAAAATTTACCCGGGGCAGCAAACGAGCTAGATCGGGCCCTTGGTGTCTACGTTTTTAGCATATTCCAGGATATCTATACTGCACTAAACGTAATGAAATTATAATACATTTTCCAGATACTTTAGACCTTTAGAGTATGTTTCCTTTGGAAATGATGTAATTAACGATTCTTTTACAGTGGCATACAGAAATATTCGAATTCACGAGAGACATTTTTGAAGGTGCATATACAACTGTTTTATGCGTTTTAAACCTTTTTGAAGGAAGCTGAAATGTATTTACAACTTTATTCCTGTCTGTCCACGTGTGCACTCATTTATCATCAGTACATAACTTTAGAATTCCTTGAAGAGGATTTATGCCATTTAGGCTCAGTATACCATATTTTCGGTAAAACAAAAAAAGTATACGCAAGAATACTTATCTGTGTACAAAGACACACAAAAGAATTAGGATACATTACGGTGTATCACAAGCATTTATTTAAGCATATTTTTATATCATCATACTAAATAAAACATAGCAAAAGGAAAGCAGATTATACAGATTTAAAAATGCATATTTCCCATAGAATGCAATTGCATTAATAATTGTCTTACAGAGCAGCACAGAATTAAACAGACCGGGTGTATTGTCGGGTGTAAATGGAAATTGTGCGAAAGTCATTTTTCAAAGGAATTTTTAGACAATATGTAGCGCTACACAAAACAATCTAATTTATACTTTCTTTTTAAAAATAATGCTACAAAGTTGTGCTGTTTTTGTGAAATTTTCCTTTGGCATAATTTAAAACAATATCTTATATTAAGCGATAAAATACATTAAATATTAAACGTTGCTACGTGTAAATACGGTTATTTAATTAATTAATTAATTTTATTTATTTATTTACTTATTTTTAATGTATAAACTATGAGATTAGTTCGATTTTTCTCTCCTGTTTAACCTTAGTGAAGCGATTTATTAAAGATATATTAAAATCAGTTATTATTCGCTAGTTTATTATGTTCTTAATAAATATTTTTCTAGTAGATTGTATCTTCAATCTAATGCATTGCTTTTAATAATTTTTAGTTGTTCCTGGGTGAAAAAATAAGATATGATAATTCATTGACACGTTTTTATTAACTCACTTTCTTGTTTGTTTGTCCAGTACAAATCTTGCAATCGATTTTTAACTAACTTCCCGACTAGCTAGACATTTGAAACTTTTATAATAGCTTAGAACACGATGACAATGCACTCTTTTAAAACTATAATTCAATTAATAAATGTTTGAAAATTTCTTATAATTGCTCTCTTTATTACGCATTTGATCATTTTCTTTCAAGTTGATGGGATAATTCATCAAAAAATTTTTAAAAAAGTATTTATTAATGCATAGAATGATTCAAGAGAAAATTTAAAAACGTGGTATATAAAAAATTCTTTTTATCTTGTAATTCTTTTTAGATATACTTACAAGCAACTGAACATTCTTTTAATTTTTAAACTTAATCAATAATTATCAATTATCTCAATTGATATAATTAATCAATACAAAATTTAAGATCAAATTAGAAACTTTTGTACTTTTCTAAGAAAACTACAAAATTTTGTATAAATGAGAGTAATGACCTAATATAACATTTTCCTAACTAATAAATGAAAACGTGAAAATCGACTTTTAAACATTACTCGCAAAGAGTATACGAAATTAATAGAAAATGAGAATACTAAATGAATCCTTTATTTAAAAAAGTAAAATAAATATACCGTTATTCAAAACTGCTGAAATTCATCACATATATTTAGTCTCTTAACCTTTTGAAGGACAAGGTAATTATGCTCATTTAATAGGAAAAGCCACAAGAATTAACCTACAAAGTTAAAAGAAAGGGAATAAATGATTTGATTTTTCCCCGCTTAAAAAAAAAAAAAAAAAAAGAAATTCCTAGAGATAGATGCAGAATACATCCCACCATTCTTCAAGAGGTTAAGTAAATAAGAAAATGCAGGATGCAGACGAAATTCAAATTTTCAATTCATATTGTATATTATATATATATATATTATGAACACTTTTTCAGAGATTGCATAAAATGAAATGATATCTCTTGGAGGCATAAACGATTTGAAAAATAAAAAATAAAATAATGAAACAACACGTCTTTATTTACCTTGATTATATGTTGTATGGGAAAGGTGTAAATTTCTGTTGTACTGATTGCATACGCCAAGAATTATATATATATATATATGTGTGTGTGTGAGTGTGTGTGTTAAAATATTACGCATTTAGTGGATAACCCCCTAAAATATTTAACTAATAAACTTTTCATAGTACAGAACAGCACTAATTTATTTTTAAAAGTTCCTCAAAGTGTTAATTTTTTTTTTATATTTTGGAATGGATTTAATTTCTTTTTCAAACAAATGAATAATTTTTGAAAACGAATTTAACTTTTATCATCTCATCACTATTATCATCTCAACTTTCATCATCCCCTAAAGCAATGCCTTTTTCGCAAAAAAAAAAAAAAAATAAATAAATAAAAAATAAATAAAATAAAATAAAATAAAATAAATAAATAAATAAATAAATTAAAATAAAAATAAAAATAAAAAAAGAAAGAAAAGAAAAGAAAGAAAGAAAGATCGACAGTTTTAGAGGTCACAGCGTTCCAACTTTTTTACGATCGTTTAATATTACTGTTACCACAATTTCAAAAAAAAAAAATTTTTTTTTTGAAGTTTGAATGCTATAATAGCACCTTCAAAAAATTTTCTTTCTGAAAATTGTGGTAACAGTAAAATAAAACGATCGTAAAAAAGTAGGAACGCTGAGACCCTTGCAAGTTGCATGTTAAATGTCATTATTTGTAAAACTAAACATTTCGAAAGCTTTTTACTCAGAAACAGTCGGTTTCTTACGTTTTCCTTATTAGACAAAGGGCAATATTTTCTAAATGTAAGTGATAGGGAAGGCTGAAAACTTTATTTGAATCAATCTTGTAATTAAAAGTATGGTTCTAATTACAAGGTACAGTCGGTAACAAAAGTGTCCGAACACTAGCAAAAATTTCCATATAAAAAAAGTAGAGTTAATACTGTTTTGTTCAATAAATCCTTTTTGAATCTTAGACTGACTAAGAATAGGATTCGACAAGGATTTATTTAACAAAACTGCATTAAGTGTATTTTTTTTATATAGGAATTTTTGCTAGTGTTCGGACACTTTCGTTACCGACTGTAGGTCTAAGGGATAATCGCCGTAAGAACTATTTTTAATCGCCAGTAATAAATCTCTTTGCTTTTATTTTATTAAATTAATTTTACTTTTACTATAGTACAGATCTGTAGTATTTTTTTACGAAGATGTTCTATAAACTTTATTTTATCTTATTTTTTGAGTAAAACTAGAAAGATCTGCGTTTCAAAATTTCTCGTTATCCAATTATTTATTTATTTAAGCTCAAATTGATAGTTTTTATTTACTGCATTTTAGAAAATTTAACAAATTATTTGTGGACTATAAAACTCTTGAAATATGTATAATAATGCAAGTTTTCAGGAATGAAACGACCCTGTTTTAAAGTTGTCTACAGACGAAACTATTATTGAGAAAGTTATAAAATTTTGTGTGGGCAGAGATAATGAAGGTATATGGAAATTTGTGAAAGCGCATAAAAAAAAAAAAAAAAAAAAAAAAAAAAAAAAAACCTTCAAAACATCGCCATCAGGGGCATTTTTTAATGACTTACACGTTTAGCATACATTTATGATAGCTTACAAATTTTATTATAACAAGACATGTTCAACATGACGCTATCATTGTCAGCTACAATCTGATAGCATGTTCTTCAGCTGATCGCAGTGTGTTCGTGGAAATGTTATGGACATGTTGTGAAATGCTATCTTTAAGATCAGGTAAAGTTCTTGGATTATCCTGATTTAGTTTTCAAATTGCAGGTTTTGTGACACTCTTTTGCAGATTTTTACAAATTAGAAACATCTTAAATAAATGTGCAATATGGCAAAAATCATGTTTACAGTGTCTGTATAAATGAGTAAAAGAATATGATTTGCTCGACAGGATTTCACACATGATGGTATTTCATAAGCATAGTTGAAATGTTATTTGTAAGTTGTTAATACACTGATGGAAAAAAAAATCCCAACACCAGGAAGGAGCTGTGCTAGATAAACGAAATTTGGTAGGCGTGTTTATACATCTGAAAGATGACGTCGATTCAAATTTCGAGCTACGCGCATAAGTGTGGCGCTAGTAGCGACACTATGAACATGCAAATGAGGTTTGCTTTAAATAAGCGCTGTAAGGTTCGTGATCGTTATTTACAGTTGAGATTTGACGTAGTGGGTTAATGTTAGTCAAGGATGCCTCTAAGAAGACGAAGAAGCCATTATCAACAGCTCACTGAGTTTTAACGAGGTCGTGTAGTAGGGCTACGAGAAGGTGGGTTTTCTTTCCGCGATATTGCAGAAAGACTTTGTAGGAATGTATCCACTGTGCATGAGTGTTGGCAGCAGTGGTCAAGAGAAGGTACTGCCTCAAGAAGACCGGGCTCCGGGCGGCCACGTGGCACTACTGAGAGGAAAGACCGCCGTGTTCGGCGTATGGCTAATCGTACTGCGTCTGCAGCTAAAATTCGAGCTGCAGTTGGCACCACAGTGACACAACGAACTGTTACAAATCGGTTACTTCAAGGACAGCTCCGAGCCAGACGCCCTGTAGCGTGCATTCCACTGACTCCAAACCACTGCCGTTTGCGACGTGAGTGGTGTCAAGCTAGAGCTCATTGGAGGACGGAGTGGAGATATATTGTGTTTTCTGATGAAAGCCGGTTCTGCCTTGGTCGCAGTGATAGCCGTGTGTTGGTTGGAAGGAGGCCAAGTGAACGCCTGCTAGCGACCTGTCTGCGGCCTAGACACACAGGGCCTACTCCTGGAGTTATGGTTTGGGGAGCAATTTCGTATGACAGCAGGAGCACTCTCGTGGTTATCCCACGCACCCTGACTGCAAATTTGTACGTCAGACTAGTGATACAACCTGTTGTGCTGCCATTCATGAACAGTATTTAAGGGGGTGTTTTCCAACAGGATAACACTCGCCAACATGCTCTACAGAGTGTCGACATGTTGCCTTGGCCTGCTAGATCACCAGATCTTTCTCCAATCGAGCACGTATGGGACATCATTGGACGACAACTCCAGCGTCATCCACAACCAGCATTAACCGTCCCTGCATTGACCGCCCAAGTGCAACAGGCATGGAACTCCATCCCACAAACTGATATCCGACACCTGTACGACACAATGGATGCACGTTTGCATGCTTGCATTCAAAAAACTCTCGGTTACACCGGTTACTAATGTACCAACATTTCACATTTGAAATGGCTCTTCTCGCCAATGGCTCTACCTGTGATCTTGAAACTTTAATCAATTAAATATGTTACCTAGACAAATGTATTGCTAAAATTTCATTACTGTACAATAATTTTTTCTTGGTGTTGGGATTTTTTTTTTCCATCAGTGTAAGTTTAGTTAAATATTTGCCTTTCATTTATAGTTTCTTTCATTTATGTTTTAGAAAGGTACAGAAGAAATTCTTAAATATGTTGAGTTAAATAACAGGAAATCATACTCGTTTTGTAGAAAGCGACAGTTATTATTCTGTATATACAGGGGGCCAGTTATGCGTTCAATAAACGTTCAATAAATGCGTTCAAGTAAAATGCGTGCACTTGAAATAAAAGTAATTAAAATTACAGCTTAAATTCATACAGATTTTATTCATCCATAAAGCCTTTATTTTTTAAAAAAACCTTCATTTGACATTTTATATATTTTTAATAGAAAGTATTTTTAACATTGTGATTGATTCTAAAATCTTTACCTTTTTAAATATATATATATATTAATAAGAAGTACCTTTCATTCATAATATTTTTAAGTACAGCTAATAAAATCTTAAAGATTAAATTTATCAGAGAATTATTTTCAAGAATTTCAGCTGGTAGCCTGTATATTAATGGCGGGATTTAAGAGCAATTTCTAGTCTAAAGATTTCAGAAAAATAAAAATGAAGGGAAAATTAAGGTTAATTACTCACCCCCTCCCCTTCATTTTTTTTTTCACGCTTTTTCAAGGCGTTGTCTTGTATTTTTATTTCCCAATCTCTAATTGAAAGAGCTTGTTGATTTTTAATTAACTAGGGTAATGTAAAAATCAAGAGTTCAGGGATGAAAGAGAAAATATGTGTAGGATGGGTAAAACAAATAGGATTGCGTAAGATGTCAAAACGGGCTGAGGTTAGTACTCAATTACATATTTAAGTGTCATTGATTGTTTATTTAAGATTGCCTAAAAGTCATAGATTTCTAATTCATAAAGCTTAAGATGAGTTATAGATGTTAAATTAAGATTTGTACGGTATACATTTGTATTATGGCAATATGCAAGTATCTAAAATAAGAGTTTAAACCACAAAACATAAGATTATTCGAAAAAATAATTGAATAATATTTATTGTAAGTCAGTCTAAGAACAGGATTCGTCAAGGATTTATTTAGCAAAACTGTATGAAGCGTACTTTTTTTATATAGGAATTTTCGCTAGTGTTCGGACACTTTTGTTACAGACTGTACATACTTGTCATACTTTGAAATAACACATAGTAATATTAAAAAATTCTTCATAAATACAAACGAAAAAAAAAGGGGGGGGGGCAAAATATGATGTATCGCAACTCCATACTAAGCCATGGAATAGGAGAGATGGGTATAAATAAGTGCTTTAAAAGTTTAAAACTGTCTTAACACGCTTGAAAACATCCACATTTTTAAATTAGTTTAAGGCCATTATACGTATATAATTTAGGAATAGTAAAATAGAGTGTGAAATGTAATCGATTTAAGCGATATCTTCGAAAATATATCGAGTAAAGTTTGTCTATAAATAAAATAAGCATTATGAGAATTACATTAATATTAAATATTGAAAGATTTGTAGTTTTAATTACAGGCACCAATGTTAAGAAAATTAGCATCACGCAAGGGAAAAAAATTAAAACCAATAAAATCAAATAAAATCAAAAGAATTAAACTATATTAATAAAAGAAAATATCACAAGTAATCTACATGTGTGCATTTGGGCATGTATTGCGTTGTGTTCTAACTATCACAGAGTTATAAAATTCAGCATGGGGATCCGTTTCGACCCTTCTACCTTTCTATAATACAGTTTAAAACCTTACAAAAAAATAATAATCAGTTTTTGTTATCTTATGCATTAACAATAGTTGGTGGCATGACGTCGGTGAATTGTAGATAGCATGCAAAAATAGATTCATTTTGCATTTGAGTTTCCCGAAACCGAAAAAAAATATTTTTAATGCATATATATAAAAGCCCGAATTTGAATCAGATTTTAATTGTACAATTATAATGCGTTTTATTTTTATGTGCATAAGAACAGCCAAGTGAACAATAAATAAATAAATAAATAAATAAAAATGAAACAAGAACGAAAAATCATGCGGTACGCATTGATTATTAACACTTTACAACTGTACGTAATTGTTGTATCGTATAACTTTCAGTTATCTTTGCCCACTACATTATCACACAACGGACAGACAGTAGTTCTGAAAGGCGTACAGATAGACTAATTAAATTCCTAATCGTTCTTAAACATTGCTATAGAAAGTGTTAAAAATACTTAAAACAAAAGAAAACGTAGCCCTTAATTTCTAATTGTAGCCCTTGATGTATCTGAATATTTTAGTGTAGCCCTGTAAATCTGAAGATTAACAAAATCATATTCTATAAAAAACATTAATTTGACATATTAACAATAAATGCCATTTTTTTTAATAATGATTTTTACAATAGAAAGTTCTTTAAATGTAATTTATAAAAATGTCAGTCCTAAAATGCAATGCATTGGCATTTTTTGGGGTGTCCCTGTACACAAACCAATTGCATAGGACCTATTAATGCCATTTTAAATAAGGAACATTCCATAATGAATTTGAATAACATATATAATTTTTTTAAAATTCTGAAAATATTTTCGGATACTGGGGAACGGGCTGGCGGACACATAGACAGATGGACAGCCGGAGAGACAGATACACAAACTGAAATCATATTCACAGTAAAAAAACATTTAGAAAGTGATAAAAACGTTCAATATAAACAAAAATGTAATGCCAGCAAACTTCCAATAAAAGCCCTAAATGTAACTGAATATTTTTGTGTAGCCCTGTAAATCTAATGCTAATCATACTACAATCTCTAGAAAGCATTTTTTTGTGCATATGAATAACATATTTTAATTTCATTAAGATTTGTTCAAATTAAAGTTATTAAAATTTGGTTTATAGAAATACCTCTCATACAACGCAATGCTTTGGAATACTTTCGGGTGTACCTACACACAAAACAGTGGTGATATTTACTCCATATTCTTCTAGCAAACATCCGTTAGTGAACTTGAATAACATATTTCAATTTCATTAAAATTTGTGTAAATATATATATAGCTCATAGAAATACCTCTCATAGAACAAGATGGTTTGGAATACGTTTGGGTGTCCCTGTACACAGACCAATAGAGGTATTCACTCCATTATCAATAGGGAACATCCGATAGTGAACTTAATAACATACATCAGTATCAAGAAATTCCATGAATATTTTACGGGAGTCAGAGCGCGGACAGACAGATAAACCGAAGTCATTAACACTTTTCAACTATGTTGGAAAGTATTAAAAATATTTAGAATGTGATAAAAATGTTTAATATAAACGTAAACGAAAATCCAATTCCAGCAAATTTCCAATAATACTCATTAATGTAACTAAATACTTTTGTGTAGCCCTGTAAATCTAATGCTAATCATACGTTTGTAGAATATGTCTGTAGAAAGCATTCTTTTGTGCATATTGATAATATATTTCAATTTCTTAAAGATTTGTGCAAAGTACAATTATTAAAATTTGGTTATAGTAGTACCCCTGTGATGTCGAGACTATAGACATCACCAAAGTTGGGACAGAAATCACTTCGTCGCCAGTGACTCGGCGAAAGTCTTGGTCGAGTTAGTTTTATGTCGGCATGGTGCTGCAATGAAAGAATTAGGTGCTGAGAGTTAGATGAATGAGAAGTGATTAAGGTTTTGATTGAAATGAAGGGAAAGGAAGTTGTAGAATGTAGTATAAGATGGAGATTGTTTTGGTAGAAGAGGATAGTGAATTGATAGTGTTAATGAATTGGTTGCTGCTTAGTGTGAGAGGAGGTGGAGTAAAGAGTAATGTTGGTGGTGATAGTTTTATGCGTATGTTAAGTGATGGTAGAGAGGTGTAGTGTTGTAGCGTAAAGTAAGAGAAGAATCTGTCGCGTCTAGGGAATCCAGCCGACATAGTTCTGATGAGAGAATAGTTAGTGATAACAGAGAGCAGCCGTCGACAAGATCATTATTGGTGAGATAAGCTAACTTTTATTTTATGCTTTGTTAAAGTTATTTCCTGGGGTTTATTGAGAGTTAAAATTAAGTTAGCCCAACACCCTCCTTGATATTGAACGTTAAATAAACTCTTATTTATTGTTTAACTTTGTCTCGAGCTCTTATTACTATCTAATAAAGTAATTAAGTTAATCTTTAAGATTGAGGAATAGAGATCATGGAGAGCACGAATTCCTCACACCTCTCATAGAACGCAATGCTTTGGAGTACTTTCGGGGGTCCCTGTATACAAACCAGTAATGGTATTTACTCCATTTTCAATGGGAAACATTCGATAGTGAACTTGAATAACATATTTCAATTTCATTAAGTTTTGTGGAAAGTAACGGTATTAAAATATGGTTTATAGAAATACCTCTCATAAAACACAATCCTTTGAAATACTTTCGGGTGTTTCTGAACACAAATCAGTAGAGATTCTTACTCCATTTTCAACAGGAAACATCCGATAGTGAACTTGAATGACATATTTCAGTTTCAAGAAATTCCAAGAATATTTACGGGAGTTAGAGCGCGGACAGACAGACAGACAAACCGAAGCCATTAACACTTTTCAACCTTGTTGGAAAGTGTTAATAAAAAACGAATGTTACTAGTAAAAACCCATTTTTACTTTTTCTTACCCATATATGGTACAGAAAATATTGCTTTTGAGTAAAATTTTCGAAATTGAATTTTTGTTATATTTACACGTTTTGAGGTGCCCCAATTTAAAAATCATGTTTTTAGCGGTTAGTCTGTGTGCGTGTGTATGTTTGTTTGTTATGAGCATATCTCAAGAACAAAAAGTAGCAGGAGGTCCAAACTCGGTATTCTAAATCTGTATCATATAGTGATGCTACACTAAACTTCTTGTTGAGGTCAATCAAAGGGAAAGGGTTCGTTCACAGGGCCATCCAAGAGAATTCAGATACATTACGTCTATGTGCGAAATTTCTGGTAAGTGCAGTGTAACATCTATAGGATGCCCTAAACAAAATGATATGAACATATTTTTTTATGTGTACAAACACATGTTTTGTGTAGATTGTGGTATGGAAATTATTCATTATTCGTTTACAAGATTACCCAAAATATTTAGATATATTAGAGCTGTACCTGGAAATTCCTGGAAGTGTATTTCATTTTGGGTCATGTTGTTTTCATATATGACTAAATTTAATAACACAATGTGATGAGCATATAGTTTATAGAAAATATACAGGGCTACCCAAATTAAGCTAAACTTTCTTTTATATTGAACGTAGAAAATGCTTTGAACGTTGAATGTGCTCTGTTACATTTTACTAAGTCGACGAACATTGTCCAGGCAGAAAAATTAATTTCTCATTCCCATACTAAAAACAAAATATTTTTTGAAGTTCGATTTTACACTCTGGTTTTTTGTGTAATATCACGTTTTGTGTTCCCTTGAATATGTTAGTCAAATTTTTAGCAGTTGATCTGTATGTATATCTGTTATCAGCATAACTAAAACATAAATAACTGCAGAAAATTCAGATGTGGGTTTTTGAAAGTATTAGGTTGCCATTTGAAAAGTTTATCAAGATAGGGAAGTTTCAAGGCAAATTAATAACAGCCTTTAATTGTATTTTTACTTTCTCTTACCCATAAGATAGAAAAAGTATTGTTTTTGGGTCAAATTTTTACTTTCTCTTACCCATAAGGTAGAGAAAGTATTGTTTTTGGATCAAATTTTCGAACGCGAGATTTTGTTATATTTACACGTTTTGAGAGCCCCTGAATACGAAAATCATGTTTTTAGCAAATGGTCTGTGTGTATGTCTGTGTGTCTGTCTGTATGTCTGTGTGTCTGTCTGTGTGTCTGTCTGTATGTCTGTGTGTCTGTCTGTGTGTCTGTCTGTTATCAGCATATCTCAAAAACAAATTATGGCAGAAAGTTCAAACTTGGTATTCTAAATGTGTATTATATAGGGATGCTACAGTAAGCTTTTCGTTAAGATCAAGCTAATGGTTTGTGTACAGGGACAATCAAGAGAATTCTAATACATTACGTCTATGGGGGAAATTGCAGGAAAGTAGAGTTTAACGTCTATAGACTGCACTAAACAAAATGAAACGAATATATATATTTTGTAATAAAGATAGTTAACTGGGAAAATTTTTTTGTGTATGTAGGAGCCTCGCCTCCCCCCCTGGGGGGGAAGTCCCCCCTCGATGAGAGTAAATTTTCATGATGGGTATCTTTCAAAAGAGCTCGCCAATACCTTTAAAACGAATGGTTGAACCATCGATCTGCGATAATTTAAAACAAAGTTATCGATTTTTTTTTTGAGAATAAAATGGACTTTTTTTTTGGATATTTGGTGTTATACTACTTCTCTAATATGGAAATCGTCTGCATTATCATGAAAGATAATTTTTTAAAATAATAATTTTAATAATATATTTTTTAAAAACAGACTTATTTTTTAATAACCGAATTAAATTCTATATAAATGTAGGTGCATTAATGAAACGGGGGGTTGAGGGGAGCTGTAGCCCTCCTCACACAGAGCTAATTATCATATAAAACTCTTCAGAAGCCTAATATGAATTGTTTAACATAGGTTTACATAACAGTACTCGTTATCTTACCTATTAATCTGCAACCTGTATTTATTGTATTAAATTTCAGGGTAAGAGAAAGTCGTGTGAGTGACACACCAGATTATTTTTATAATATAAATGTGAGCACTATAATTGAACGGGGGTTGGGGGCTACACAGAATAGTAACTAAATTTAACATTAAGGTTACTAAATTTACATTAAATTTATATAAGCTTTAAAAGCTTTATAAAGCTTTAAGCTTTATAAAATCTATTAGATTTATTTTAAAGAATTTTTTTTCTTTAAATTTTCCTGTGTAATAGAATAATAATAAAAATAATAAATAATCATAGTCATAATACCATTGGCGATTCGTGGAGGACATTAAGGGCTATCTCCATGCATGTGGCTAAAAATACTCCGTTATCATGAAGAGCTCATTCATTTGATTGACAACTGAAATGTCATATTTACGTTGTTTCTCGAATGTGTGTGTGTTAGGTATTAAGGCCGATTGACAACACTGGGGTCCTAGGCCTGAGGGGGAGTGCCTTCCGTGGAGGTCTTTCTAAGGGGTCCTAGCCCGTATTTACGCAAGTTTCGGAGGAAACCACGGAAAACTCCGAACGGCTAGGCCGACGAGCGCGACCGGGGATCGAACCCGGCACCTCACGTCTACCAGCTTTGAGCGCAGAACCGCTCGGCCGCTGGTGGGCCCGTTGTTTCTCGAAATATATATACATATACATATATATATATTTATAATAGCTTTGGGGTTGATCATACTAATTGTTTAATCTGGAAATATTTTTTAAATTTAAATATTTTAAATATTTTAATAGTTATTTATTATATATATACATATATATATCGCAAATAAAATTAAAAAAAAGTTTCAATCTATCAGATATTTAATAAAATTAATATTACATCAATTGTTAATGGTAAAGAATGGATGATTCCTATTAAAGATTTACATATATGTCCCATTATTAAACATCCTTTTCCTCTTGGTAGAAAAAGTATTTGATTATAATTCTATTTCAAAATCAACATTTTCTAATAATAATAATTATATTTTTGTAATTATATTTTGCTCCTTCTTTGATAAAATATGTGGATAGAAACCGTGGTTATGTAATTACTAGTAATTAGATATGTGCCGGAGCTCCGTATCCGTATCCGTATCCGCGGATATCCGCGAGAAAAAAAAAAGATCCGTATTCGCATCAGTGAGAAAAAAATATCCGGATACGGATCCGTTTTTTTTGTTCAACGGATCTAATACGGATCTTTTGTAGAAATTTCCAGAAAATCGGGAAGGAATTTTTATAACTCATTATAAACTATCTTTAATGTATAAATAAAATAAATACAGTATAGACTCTCTTTTATGTTCTCGAAATTTACTTTTTTCCCGTAATTTACAATTTTTCTTTTAAATCTTTATAAATTATAAATATCTAATTTAAAAAAAATCTAAAATTCTAAATATCTAAATAATCCCATCTTTTTTTCAGTAAAATTCACATAGATTATATGGGCTTTGTTTAATAAAATGTTATTAGTTCATTGAAAATGTGTTTAAATGAAATTTTTTGGAACAATTTTTTACTGTCTCTTACCCATAAACAATACCGCAGAGAAAATATTGTTTTTGATGCAAATTTTCAAAATTGAGTTTTTTGTTATATTTACACCTTTTGAGGTCCGACGAATTCGGAAATCATTTTTTTTTAGAGGTTGGCTTGTGTGTGTCTATTATTAGAATATCTCAATAGCAAATAGTAACAGGCAGTCCAAACTCTGTATTCTAAATCAGTATGATAGAGTGATTCCACACTAAACTTTTTGTTAATATCAAGTAAATGGTTCGTGTGCAGCAACTTCCAATAAAATTCAAATATATTACGTCTATAGGGGAAATTTTTGGTAGGTACATCTATAGGCTGCCCTAAACAAAATGGAATAAATACATTTTTTTATATGCACGCTTCGTGCAGATTGTGGAATGGAAATCATTCATCATTCGTTTACTTAAAGTATTTGGATAAATTGGGACTTATATATATATATATATATATATATATATATATACTTACAAATACATATAATATAATAAATAATAATTATAATAAATATATATAATATAATTTGTAATAAATATATATACTAAATATATTCATTAAATTCTTTTTTTGATCGAAAAATAAAATTCTCATTCAGATCATAGCTTCGTAATCACAGACATTTATTTGAACACATATATTTACAAAACAGAGAAATCCTAATATATTCTGTAAAATTCCTTATTTGTCACACCCACCCTTTTGCTTTCACTAGGACATACATGACGTATGAAATATTTTTTTTTATTTTTTTTTCTTTTTTTGCAGTGACACTTGTTGAACTCCCCGTTTAACCCAGCTTGCGCGTCCCGCCTAAAACTCGAGCACATCACTGGCTCGCCCGCTTGAAGGTCGCTCACTTTCGGACAATCCACAAGTAAACAGAGCTCAGATCAGAACAGGTGCCGAGCGAACACCATGCCTACTGTCGCATCGGACCACTCCGCTGATATGGACTCGCATTCCGCCGGTATCTCGACGTCCCAAGTGCCGAAGAAAATGGCAGACGCCGCCGATACAAATTATCTTAACGGGTTTAATCACTCCAAAACCCCCTTGGAGATCTATGAGGAGACAGTAAGTGCATTTATTTCTATATTATTCCCTGATTATGTTATTTAAGAACAAATTGAAAAAAAAAAAAAATTGAATTAAAAGGAAAAGTTTGTTTTGATAACTTTTCGATCTGCGAGGCAGTGGTTGCCGGGTTACCAAGTTGGCAGAAAATGCAACTTTGAGTGGCGAGTGAAAGTTGCATTTCACCACCATGTGTTCAGGGATTTGGAATGTAAACAAAAGTGAAAGTATTGCGTCTGAAAGTAGTATTCGCAAGAGCGCTTAAACGCTTTGCGTAGTTAACCCTGCTATTCTGTTCGGGTCTATTTGACCCAAAACGTTTTTCAATTCTTTTTTTTTTTTTTAAAAAAAGACAGTTTAGAAATATTTTCTAGCCATTTTGTGACTTTATTAGTGTGGGACATATATTAATTTATGAAAATATTTTTATTTTATATATATATATTTTAAAATGGTACAAATGTAATGTATAGTAAATGGGAACTGAACAGCAGGGATAAATATTCCATTTAAAAATCAAGATATAGAAACGATTTCTGTTTGGGATTTAAAAAAAAAGAATAAATAAAAATAAATAAATAAAAAAAAATAAATAAATAAAAACATTTGTTATGTAAATTTGAAGGTAAAATGTCGATGATTACATGTAGATCTTCAAACTAATGACATATATATATATATATATGAACAAATAACAAATAAGTGTGTTTAAAAGCTTTTCTTTTCTTTTCTTTCTTCCTTTTCTTTTTATTCTTTTTATTTACTTTTTAGAGATTTTTTACCGTTTTTTTTTTTTTTTTTTTTTTTTTGTAAATCTTGTACATTAAAATATTTTATTATTTTAAATACGAATGGCCAAGAGAGTAGATTTATTGCTTTTCTTTTCTTTCTTTCCTTTTCCTTCTTTTTCTTTTTTTATTCTTTTTATTCTTTTTTCTTTCTTTCTTTTTCCTTTCTTTTTTTTCTAGTGGTAAATTTCAGATTAGACGCTTTTGTTAATATCGGACACTTATTAGTTTGTAAGGGATTCTACTTAAAAAAAGATTTTTTAATAAAAATTTGAAAAATAGCCAGAATTATTTGCAAGTACGAAGTTTGATTTTATTAAACTTTATTTTTAACTTTACCATATTTTTATTTTATTATTATTTTTTTAGAAGGAGAAAAATTCTATGATATATATATTTTGCACGTTAAATTATTTTAGTAATTACACGGGCGGAAAGTATTCCCCCCCCCCCCTCCTTTTTTCTTTCTTTCTTTTCTTCTCCTCCTTTTTTTTTTTTTTTTTTTTTTTTTTTTGTTTCCTGCTGTTAAATTTTGGAACAGACGTTTTTGTTAATTTCCGAAACATATTGGTTTATTAATCAAAAAATATTTATGAATAGAAATTCTAAAAATTACCAAAATTATTTGTATGTACGATGTTTGATTTTTCTAAAGCTTATTTTTTCTATATCATAAAACATTTCGACAATTTTTTGCAATGTACAATATTGTGTATCATATTTTTCAATTGTTTCCAGTGATTTTTGTAGTATTATTTCTGGGGCGATTTGAATTTATGAAAAAAGAAAAAAAAAAAAAAGAAAAAAAAAAAAAAAGAAAACTCCAAGCTTATTTTTGTGACATAAAATTCTGTACAAAACAGAATTTAATTTAGTACGGCAGGACTTAGTTAGTCTGTTATTCCATACAAAGGCATGCAGTAACTGTGTTTAGCACGCAGTAACTGTGTTTAGCATGCAGCAACTGCCCTAACATCGGTTACTATATTCATTTCTTAAAATTTCTTTGGTATAGCTTTAGCATAGGAGGAGTACCTTGGCGGCTCTTGAATTTTCGTTGTCATTTTGGCAATGAATTAAAGTGACTATCTCAATTGCGGAAGTAAAGATTTTGACGAGAAATATCCGAGTTACTTCGGTACCAAATTAATTTCTCCAAGGTATTCCATTCCATACTAAAGCTGTTCCATTTCTTTATTATGATTTTTCTCAATTTTATTTTAATTACTTAAAAAGAAAATGCTTGCATGCTCATTTTTTTTTCGACATAAAAAGAATTATATTTATACATTATATTTATACTAGAATTATATTTATACTAGATTTTGTCCTGATTAATAGGTGTACCAATTTTTGATAAAATTTAATAATTCGAACTAGAAATCCGGACAGATACAATGACAAACTTCCAGCTTTATGTATTTAGATAAAAACAAAAATGTTTGCACGTTCATTCAAGGTGTTAGATAAAAATTGGTAACGACAGCAAAATCTCTGTTTGAAGGAAACAGAACAGCATGTCGTACTAATAAATAAATATTTCATCAATAGAGTCATCCATTACTACTAAAATGAAACGGGAATAATTTTTAATAACATTTCAAGAATAACTTTGTGTAGCTCCTAAAATAAAATGTTTACTATACTAAAGTTGTTAACCATTAGAATAATTTGCTAAGATATTATGAATTCTCACTTTCTTTTAAAAATCTTTTCCCGATTGCTTAATCCATTTCATTCCCCCCCCCCCCCCCCCTACAAATTCTTTGTGTTTCGAAACAAAATAGAACAAGTAAGGATAGAAAAGATTTATAGAAAAATTGGTTGGACGTTTCCAGTAGAATATGTGTAATTAAGTGTTGGCCTTAAATAGAGTTTTTTTTTTTTTTTTTTTTTTTTTCAGATTTTTAATGTAGCTAGATAAAGTTGTCTTTAAGGGGGTATTTTAGAGTAGAATTGTGAAAAAAAAAAAAAAAAAAAAAAAAAAAATCAAAAATTTGTTTTGTGTGTGTGTGTGTGTAAAATGTATTAAAAAAGCCGATTGAAATCGCCGATGTTAAGTATAACGTAACATTCTATGACTTAGACTGTTGAGGCTACTAGAAACATTTGATCAAAACTTTAAACGCGTTTTTCTCAAAATTACATTTTTAAACATGATTGGCGTGATATCTCAAGGTTTATTTAACTAATTTACTTAAAATTTTGTATCAGCTCTCAATATATAGCCTTCTATCCTCCTACCACTTTTGTATCAAAATTACCTTTTTTTAAAAAATTAAAAAATTATAGGGAAAAAAAAAGTCGAATAAGGATTTTTTTCTTTTCTTTTCAGACATTTTGTGATTTCTCTCTCTCTCTCTCTCTTAGGTAGTGGCCATAATGACATTCTTACTAATTAAAAATATTTTCATATTTTTATTTTATTTTATTTTATTTTAATTTATTTTTGTTGCAGATTATTAAAATGGCTGCAATGGTGTCAACCAGAACACCTCCCTCTTTTTCTACCCCACACTTTACCAGCTTATAACTTTAAATTTTTATTATTATTTTATTTCTCCGGAAATTTTTTTGTGTAATTTTAAATAATCAATAAGTATTTTGACCTTAATATTATAAGTAATACCACTTTAAAATATTTCTTACAATCGGTTAACATTTTTTCTCCTAATACCATTTAGAGAGGGTTATACGGAAATAAGTAAATAAATTGCCAGAAATAGAGATTTTTTTTTAAAAATTACTTTTAGATTCTTAATATATAATAGCAGAGAAAATTTCAGTAATATTAAGCAGTGTCTCACCAAAATATATTTTTAACTGATTTGGGTATAATTTGAATATTAAATTTCCGAAAATACAGATTTATTATTGTTATTATTTTTAGATTTTTAATGTGTAATTTTGAGAAAAAGTTTTCTTTATGCAGTGCTCCACTAAAATAATTTTTCAATCGATTAATTACTTTTACCCATTACGGGACCCTAATATGGTAAGATATTTAAATAAATAAATAAAATAAAATCCCGGAAAATAGAAACATTTTATTTATTATTTTCAGATTTTTAGTACGAAATAGAAAGAAAAAGTTGTATTTAATATTAAGCAATACCTCACTAAATACTTATTCAGTCGAATAATATCTTTTACCCTTTAAAGGGGGGTAATATAAAACAATAGTAAATGATCAAAAATAAAGTTTTTATTACTTTCATATTCTTAATAAGAAATTAAAAAAAAAAAAAAAAAAAAAAAAGAAGAAGAAGTTATTTATTTATTTATTTATTTATTTTTTTAATATTATTAAATTATTTTATACCAATGCAATGTTTCTATCTTATTTTATCAAATAAATAAATAAAATAATAATTATAAAAGTTTTGGACCTGATCTTCGGTTCCCGATAGAAAGCAGAAAAAAAATAAATAAAATAGAGTATTTAAAAAATATATAAAAATAGATGTAAAATATGGCAACTGTCACTCCCCATCATTAAATGAATTTCGGAAGAAAAAAAAGGCTCACACTAATGTACATATATATGTTTTTCAATTGATTTTAATAGTCGTTTTATTTTATTTTTTAAAGTGACATATAAAACAGAGAATATAAAATATTTTTTTGAAATAATTTGTAAGATTTTTCTCTGTAAATTATTCTCTATCTTTTTATAAATATACTGTAGAACCGGTTTCCAACGATAATACGATTTTCCAGTAAATTTCAATAAAACATTTTATTTCTTACTGTTTGTTATTTTTTCGTACGTAAACATATAATGTAAAAATATATTTTGTTTTTTATGCAATGGACACAGGCATGCTCTAAATAGCATTTCTGTTGTTTACACCCGATATGACAAGATACGATGAAAGTGTATAAGTGCATGTTGTTATCAAACTAATTTCCAATAATACTTATAACCCAAATAATTTTCGCCTTACCTTAAGCTAGTATGTTGTGACCATCACATAACTTTCTTCTATATTTTCCTACAGAAACTCACGCAGTGCAAATTATATATTAAAATTATTATTATTCAAAATTATTTTTCCATGGTGATTGCAGACGATTTTCTTATTAGAAAAATATATTAATAACTGTGAAAAGAAAGTCACTGTCATGCCCTATAGACGACGTCTTAGAAAATGCATAATTTCAGAATTTTTCTTTCTTTATTTCTCCTCCCCTCTTCTTTTTAATTCGATAATTTTGTTTCTTATCACAGGTACCTGATTCAATCATACGTTTAAAAATATCGACGAGTTCTTTTAAAAAATACTCATAATGAAAAATTACACCCTCTGGAGAGAAGTGCCCTGCCCCCCGAGCAAAGGTAGCAATGCTCCTATAGATACAAAGGTTTTATACTGGTCAACTATTATTGTTATTATTATTATACTTTCACAAAGATTGATTAAGAATAATCCTCATTGTGTACATTTATGCAAAATTCGTCTTATGATCTATATTAACTTTATAATATCATAAAATGCGATGATAGCGATACATGTTGAATGATATGCACCAAAAGTTGATAGGCACCATTTTATGTCAAGGTCCAACTAAATATAATTTTGTACGAAATTTTGGGCATTAATTCTCGAACTGGTAGAAAATTTTTGACACACACATACAGACAGATGAACATTTCTTCTTCTTTTTTCTTTTTTTCTTAATAATATTTTGAGAATGTTTGCGCTTTGGATTTAATATAAAAAAATGCTTCTTTAGTCATCCATCAAAAATTATTTAACAGCAACTACTTTTTTTTTTTAATACGAAAATATGATGGGAGAACATTTTACGAATAATTTTCATCTTACACGCAAATCCATGTTAGTAAATATCAGCTTATAATAACAGGAGACTTGGCGTTGGAATATTAAAACCCGAATAAACTACTACGTCAGAAACGCTAAAGTAAAATATTTGAGATGCATACAGCTGTTTCGGTAGCCTTAAGCGTATCGTCTTCAGTGCAAAACGAATTCTGAATCTATACGAGCACTTTTCCAGATTCAGAATTCGTTTTGCACTGAAGACGATACGCTTAAGGCTACCGAAACAGCTGTATGCATCTCAAATATTTTTCTTTGGCGTTTCTGACGTAGTAGTTTATCCGGGTTTTAAATATCAGCTTACACGGAAAAAGATAATTATTTATCATCAGCATTGACTTAAAAAATATCAACCCAACTCCATGTAAATTACTGAATACAACTAAACTTTTGAGATATATTTTCTTTTGTTTAAAACGTATCGTAATTCTTATAATATTATTTCTATTATATTTTCCTGTCTTTGTGAATCAGGAAAAATTGAAACTCCCGTTTGAATTTTTGCACGAGATAGGGCGTAAATATGGTTTTTATCTCATATGGCTACCATGTATCCATATTTTTGCTTTCTACTCTTCTGAAAAAATTTCGCCTATGAAGAGATATTTTTCATATTTTTGGGAGTCTTTCTTTTTGTTTTCTTCTTATTATTTAATAATTTTAATTATCTCCTCTAGATATTTTTTAAGCTTCTTATCAAATGAATACTCAAGATAATTATAATTAAAAAAAATTTCAGTGTTAATAATTTTCTTAATCTAGATATCGTGGATTTATACGTGACATTTACATTTCTGTTGTATTTGTCTCATTTTATATATATACACACATATATAAAGTGAACAATTTCAGAGCGTTATAAAATTTTATGAATAGGTACATAATTAATACCAACAATATTCAAATAACAGTTATTTTAATTCAATTTAAATGTTAGCACTCATTTTTCTATGATTTTCATTTACAGTATATTAATTAATAGATAAATTCATTTTAAATTACTTACGCTGTTTGCAGTTAGAATCATAACACTAAGGCCTACAAGGTGGAATTTTTATCATGCGATATTCAAGAAAATTATTAAATGGAAACCAAGAATTTTATAAAAATATAAAAATAAAAAAATAAAATAAAATAAAATAACTGGAAATGAAAATTGGAATTGGAAATACTCAAAAATAGAAGGATTCCATCGTCAGGGAACATATCCTTCTTAGAGCAGAGAGATCGCAAGATTTCGGAAAACTGTATAGCTATTCCAAGCCAAAAATACAGTACATGTTCCTATCTTGCGACAAAACCCAAATTTAAAAAGGAATCAATTATATTTCAATAAATCTTAACACAACCCAACAATGAATCAAGATAGAAAAATAACATTTATCCACATGCCATTCGGACACCAAATTCAGAAAGAAACATATAACAAGTTGCCAACAGCACTTTTCTAATTAGAAAAATTAATTTCGAGACCAATCCCGATTAATCTATCTATATACTGATATATAAAAAGGAAAAGTTTGTTTGTATGTGGAGGGTAATCTCCGGAACTACTGAACCAATTAAAAAACTTTTTTCACTAATCAAAAGCTACGCTATCTTTGAGTATAATTTTCAGAGTCTGAGGGCTATAGGCTATAATTAATGCGTATACTAATATATAATGAGGAAAAGTTTGTTTGTATGTGGAGGGTAATTTCCGGAACTACTCAACCGAATAAAAAACTTTTTTTCACTAATCAAAAGCTACACTATCCCCGTGTGCTATAATTAATTTTGGTAAAATAAATTTTTAGTTCGAAGTTTTAATATTTTACTTAAAATCCCCATAAAAACCATGAAAAAAAAATAAATATTAAAAATCTAGCTGAGGCCACTTACAGGTGCATTTTCTTTTCTTTTCTTTCTTTAGTTTTTTTAAAAGAAAAAAATATATGTACGCTAAAATAATAAAATTGGTATAAAAATTTGTGAAAAATTAAATTTTTATGATAAAATTAACCTTATGAACGCTATTAACCTTATTAACGCTTTAAAAATATATCTTTTTCTGATAATATAATTTATTTAAAAAATATTTGTTAATATTATAAGTATTAACGTTTAAACATTATTATAAATTATATTTTTTAGTTAGTATTGAAAATTGAAAAAGCGTTTAATGCTTCAGATGAGTAATTTTTTAAATCTAACTTCTTTTACACAATTTTTAATATATAGTATTTTAAAATTAGCTAAAATGCATGATGTCCCCCCCCCTTTGGTTTCTCACCGCTACTTTCCAATTAGGTGATTGTCACGTAATTTGTGTGCATTTGGCGATTGACACACATGATGTGAATATCAGCTTATTTTCTGTTTGTAATTAAAAATTAATAAATATTCTTCACATATAATAAAATAAAATTCCTGCATGTTTGTTTGTGTGTGTGTGTGTGTGTGAGTGTGTCGTTCGCGTTCTAGTCAAACGGCTGATACATAGTACAGTCAAATTAGACCAAAAAACACGAAATAAGGGAAAAAAATTATAAAGTTTTGAAACTTTGGAATAACATTCCTGGGGGCTCTAGTAATGCAAAACAAAAAAGTTTCTCCTACCTGGGGGGGGGATCTCTCCCCCCTTTTCCCCCTCCAGACCAATAAAAGCGTCTCAAATATGTATATATAAAGAAAGTAATTTATAAATAAATAAATCATAATAAAAAAATGGAGGTTGGTTGGTGCGCAGATGTTTGATTAAGGAGGTCAGGTGGTGTTGTAGATTGTTTGGTGGGTTGGGCAATTGATATAATTTAAGAAAAACCATAGAAGCGTAGTTAAGCGTAGTTATTATGTACTACAATTAAACTTTACTTTGTTTCTTTAACTAATTATTTATTTATATATATGCTATCTATATTTATAAGTTACTTTTGTATACATAATTTCAATTTATTTTTATTTAATATAATTAATTATGCTCAATTTAATTTTATTTTTTAGCTATTATAGTAAGACAATACAGCTACTGACTAAGAACAGCATTCGACAAGGATTTATTTAACAAAACTGTATTAAGTGTACTTTTTTTACATTAGAACTTTTGCTAGTGCTCGGATACTTTTGCTGCCGACTGTATCTAGGTGACCATATGTCCTGAGAATTCAAGGACAGTCCTATTTTGAAATCGTTTTTCTAAGTTTTGAAAAGCCTTATAAAGGAAATTATTTATTACAACTATTTCCATTTCACTCCTCATTTACTTAGTGTAAACTGGATAATTGTAATAGTTTTTAAATTCGAATATACCATAAAGGTACTTTAATATGGTTACTTTAGGTATGCTCTTCATTGTTCTTCTTAGTCATTTTATAGCAACATAGGAACTATTACAACATATTATCCTGCTGAACAATATATATCTATATTCATTTATAGGAAGATTATTCTTCAACCATGTTTCTCGAGCCTAGCATAAGCTGACCAGATCAGAGTACTTTTATAACAGAGAAGCGTGCAATAATTATCCAATTACGTATTTATTTTTTCATTCTTAATAAATAAGGCCTAAAAATAAAATATGAGTGATAAGTAATTTACTTTCTACAATTTTTTAAACGCTTAGAAAAATGCCTTCAAAATAAAGGCTATCCTCAGAAAATGGGGACATTTGGTCAGCTTAGCCTAGCATTGACTCTACAAGTTGGAGGGGTGCCAAGTTGACCGATAATTTGGAGTTTGGTAAACATCCAGTCATTCGGCTTTGCCTTATCGCTTATTTTCTCTCAATCACAAGGGTTATCACCCTTATTTTAACGCAGGACTCGTTGAGTCAGCACATGCGCAGAGAATATGATCACAAGAAATGATGATCCCCCTATGATCGCAAGAAACTTAGTTAAAGAATAACTTTCTTATAAATGAATAAATAAATATATATTTCGAATGTTACCCCTAATGCAAACAGCAGGATCATGCATTGTAATAGTCACTGTGTTGCTCTAAAATAACCAAGAAGAATAATGAAGGAAATAATACAGTCGGCAGCATCTAAGACCATGATTCGACAAGGATTTATTTAACAAAACAGTATTAAGTGTACTTTTTTTACATAGGAATTTTTGCTAGTGCTCGGATTCTTTTGCTGCCGACTAAGGCTCCTATATGATACGAGCTGGCACAGTGTCCGCCATTATTCAGCCTATCTGGGAAAATGTTAGCGGTAGAAAAAGCTAGGTTACCTGGTTAGCGTTGTTATCACCTTTAAACTTCTACACATATCATGTGAGCTTATCACGAAACAAACAAGTTAGCAAATTTAAGAATATCGCCAGCATTCTCAAAAATGCAACCCTTCACAATAAAATAAATGTAATTTTAATGTTAATTAAAAAAAAAAAAAATAGAAACAATAACTTAAAGCAGTACATTCATATTAAATTTGTCAAACAACTTTGAAAATAAAATGAAATAAGTTGAAAATAAGGGAAATTTTATACTACAAAGTTGTGCTCCTGCTCCGTGTATCCACGAGTCACATCTGCAATTTATAATGCACTTTTTCCTTCTTTTTGGATTAGAAGGAAATGTAAACAGGCGGTGCCATTTTCTGGAGTGATTCGTGCAATTTATTGTCGAAAAACCACCAATAATAAATCGCCAGCCGGTCTTGTTGGCTGAAAAATGGCGGATGCATCAGCCTCAATGTAGGAGTTCTACTGCCGACTGTAACTTTTCATTTCTTGGTGTCATCACCTGACCCTGCTAGCGGTTGAGGCTGAATTTATTTCACGTCACTCTTGTGCTACACTATGAGCAATTGGCGACGGTCTGGGAGTCACAATTAAGGGTGATCCTGATCTGGCTAACAAACGATTTAGCAGATTTTACCACCATAGTTATAGTAAGGAAGGTCTAATTTGCTATTTACCCAAATATTTTGTAAATCCGTTTGGGCAAAATATATACCTTTTCTTGTAAGTTTTAAAAGTAAAATTTTGTTTAAAATTTCTTGGAGGAGTTTTTGCGGTCGTTAATCGCCTTTCAATGGATTAAACGCTTGCTATTTTATCACAAAAATGTAAAAATATTAAGAAAAAAAAATCTTTGAAATATGCATTGCGCATATTTAAATAAAATTTGATCTAGAACATTGTCCTTTAAATTTTCAATTTGACAAATAAAAATCATCCACCTTTAAATATAGTATATTTTAAACATTTTGTTCAAACAGTATATTTTAAACATTTTTAAACATTAAGAATTTTATTACTAATTTGATTACTACATGCACATTTGATTACTACGTTACTACACTTTAATTTATTTACATATTTTTGTTCATAGGTTACTGAAATATTTTTAGTGTGGAATTTCCGTGATATCAAAGGCTTATTTTTCCGCTTTATGTAAATTGAAATGCATTATTATTTTTTTCTTTCGACGATAGCCATAAATGCTATCACGAGCTTAAATATTATTATCATACAAGATAAGATAGATTTATTGCCTTAATAATTCTTCACGGATCTCCCTTTAAGAAATAAAATATAAAAAGAAAGAATGAAATATCATTTCTTATGAGTCATTTTTGTGAATCATTCGAAATGTGAATATACTACAGTCGGCAGCAAAAGTATCTGAGCATTAGCAAAAATTTCTATGTCAAAAAGTACACTTAATACAATTTTGTCAAATAAATCCTTGTCGAATCCTGTTCTTAGTCAGTCTAAGAACATGATTCGACAAGGATTTATTTAACAAAACAGTATTAAGTGTACTTTTTTTTACACAGGAATTTTTCCTAGTGCTCGGATACTTTTGCTGCCGACTGTACATGCCTATTTTCATTGCCACATAAACTTTAATACTCCGACCCTCTCTTGAAACTTGAACGAGTGCATGGGTGAGGGGTTCAAAGGGTTCTAGTCCATATTTATTCGAATTTCGGATTAAATCAAGGAACACTCCGAACATCTAGGCAGACAGTGACCTGATTTCGAACCCAGCATCTCCAGTCAAACAACTTACAAGGAAACATTCAAAAGATGTCATCTTCAAAAAGTATTGAAAAAAATATATGTGATCCTACTCTTCATAAAACACTAGAAAATGAAAAAAATATCGGCTGAAATTAATTACAGCGACCACAAAAAATTATCAAAGTTAAGCCTATTTGGCGATTTCACACTGCTAGGCGATTGATTTTGAGTACTTGGCGGAAAAGCAAAACACGGTTCTGTTCGTACACGGCAATCTCGGTGCTAGCAAACGTATCGCCTAACAGCGCTAAATCGCCAAATATGCTTAATTTTGATAATTTTCTGTGGTCGCTGTAATTAATTTCAGCCTATAATTTTTTCATTTTCTGGTGTTTTATGAAGAGTAGAATCACATATATTTTTTTCAATACTTTTTGAAGATGACACCTTTTGAATGTTTCCTTGTTAGTGAGCAGAGAAGGATATACTAAGACGGTACTGTACCATACATTGTTGATACACAGAGGTCGAAGAAAGATCAAGAACTTGGGGGAAAAAAAAACAAAAAAAAAAAAAACGTAAAAATGTATTTATATTTTATCATTTTTATATATTTTCTATGATCGATAGAATATTTTTGGGGTATGTAAATTAATTATAATGCAAGGAAAGGTCATAAAAAAGGTAATTACAAACAGCGATAGCACGTTATAAACAAAAACGGCTTTATATAGCGCTTTATATAGCGTCTTGTGTCATAGAGTGAGATTAAAGTAAAATATATATACGTTCCATCCGTATAAATACTTTTGCCATTTCTTCGATAAATTTGATTTTATAAACAGTTTAATGTAATGAGACTTGATTGATTGACAGTTAAAAAGCTAAAAATGTATAGTACAGAATTCATAATCACTTCAAAGAAGAAAAATACAAAAAACAATTAAATATTTAGTGTAAATAAAACTATCTTCAGATGAAAGCAATGGAAATTCCAAGTGAAATCACGTTTTTTAAGTTAATGGTTCCAATATAGTTATATAACAGTTAATTTAAAACAAACAAACAAAAAATAGATTTTTGCATTGTTTTACTTAATATCAGTTGCAATTGTAAAATAAATAAAATCAGTTGCGGAGAATTTAAATATTTTAATACGGAATTACCAGTGCTAAATGAGAATCAGTGATGTAGATAGTTAACTATTCTTTTTTTGCAATGAAGATAGCTCTAAATGTATTTTATTTACTTTTTTATTCTTAAGGAATTTTTCTTTTAAGGTGGTATCAAATGTTAAGAAACAAGTACACTATTACGGAAATTTCATTAGAAGTTTGAACATTAACCTTGTTTTGAAATGTAGTCCTGACTAATGTCTGTTTTCTAATATGAAAAACACCCTAAAGAGAGCTTGCTATTTAAACTAAGATGATGTCATATATTTTGCTGATTTGAGAAACTGAATTGAGTTTTTTAATAGCTTAAGCTGGCAACATCCTTTCAAAATGTAATAGAGCTTAAAAAGCTACAAAATTAATTCAGTCTTCCATAATTATATATTTCTGCTGTACTTAATCATACACAAAATGTTAGCTAGTTAAACTAGAAAGGTTTCTAAAGTAATATCTGTCGAATAATTTGACTACCATCGATTAAGATTAAAACTAATTTTTTTTGTTTGTTTTTGTTAATTTCATTTAAAACTAATAACATTATTATTATTCGAGTGATAAAGATTTCTTCTTCTTCTTAAAAAAAAAATAAAAAAAAAAATAAAAAACTGTATACTCATAATACTTATTTATAGTCGATTTCCAATTTTCACTAAAATCAGTTCCAGATTAAAAATTAATAATCTGAGGTAGCATTCACGTGAATTTCTCTTACCCGGCATTTGGATACCATAAGGATACTAGACGTAAGATAAAAATTACTGCATATGAACATGCTTTAAAAATAGTTTGAGAAAGTTTTATATGAAATTTTATGTAAAGTTCTGTGTAATTTCAAGGGGCTACCGCCGCCTCAATCTCCAACTGAATATAGTGCTCACATTCATTAAAATAAATAAGTAAATAAATAAAATAAGTTAAAAGTTTATTCAAAATTATTCAGACAAATTTCTCCTACACCACTCCTTGAATTGAATCTTCCGTATCTTGGTCAAACTTTTCGAGCATTACTTAGAAAACTTTGAATAAACACCATAAAATGCAATAAACTCGCAGCAATTGTTTCGGGTTGAAAAAGCCCACGACAATTCATCAGGCGAACAAAGTAAGCACGAGTGCTGCTGTCAAAGCGGCAATGCACAAAACCGTTTTGAATGAAAAGCAAAACCATATAAAGTAGAATGTAAATATAACTACTGGTGTCAGTAGAATTGTAAAATAAAAATAAGAAAAATAAATAAATGAGTAAGATTAAACATGTAACAAAATCTAATATATATATATATATCAAAATTAAACGAAAATCTAAGTTACGTGAGTAATTTCCAAGCATCAGAGAAGAATGGAGTGGAACAAATATCATTAACAAGATTTTTCGAATTTTTAAATATGTAAAATGCTTCATAAATATCCAAATGGGAAGAACAGACAGGAGATGAAATTATGTTAGTTTTGGAAAAATCAAAATGATGACCATGAGTCCAGCAGTGGGAAGCAATAGAAGACTTGGAGATCTCTTCATTACGAACATTCCGACGGTGCTCATTTATTCTGTACTTCAAACGCCTCCTAGTTTGACCGATATAACCTAAGTTGCACGACGAACACGGAATTAAATAAATGCCAGAACGGTTTTCTGTGGGAATGGCATCCTTAAGAGAAGATAATTTAATTTTTTTTGACGGGTTTGTAAATGAGATTGAAACCAAACGGTGAAATAATTTTAGAGATTTTAAAAGAGAGGGAAGAATAAAAAGGTAAAACAACTGGGATGAGGCTGTGATCGTTCGGTTTGGGAGCAGAGCGTTTAGGATTTTTGAAATTATATAGAGCTTTATCGATAATAGATGGGTTATAACCACGAGAGAGAGCAAGAGATTTTAAATAATTAATTTCTTTCGAAAGATTAGACGGACCAGAACAAGTGTGTAAGGCACGATAAACTTAAGTATAAAAAGCAGACGTTTTCTGTTGAGGGGCGTGGTTAGAGAGAGCATGCGGCGGCAAAGAGACAGCGAATGGTTTTCTAGAAACGGTCTTTTTCTTTATTCACAAGAACTTTAAGGAAGGTTAAAGAGCAATCTTATTCAACCTCAAAGGTGAATTGAATGCATGGGTCAATCGAATTGACCAAAGAAAGTAAACTGGACAAATCAACATCAGGGGAAACAAGAACGAAAGTGTCATCCACATACCTGAACCAGTGAGGAAATTTATATACACCGAAGAGTTTTTCTTCAAAATAGTGCATATAAATGTCGCAAAGTAAAGGAGAGAGAGGACTACCCATTGGCATTCCCTCATTTTGGGAAAAATAAGTATAATTAAATATGAAGGCAGTTTGCCTGATACACAAATAAACTAAATTCAAAAGCTCCTCAATTTCAATAGAAGAATAATGAAATTCACGTAGTCTTCTCTCTAAACAATCCAGAGCACCTTGAACAGGAACATTTGTAAAAAGTGATTTAACATCTAAAGAAATCATAGTATAGTTAGACGGAGAGATGCATTTAAGTTTGTCCACAAAGTCGTATGAGTTTTTTTACAATATGGAGGTTAGCAGTAGTTAGATGAGAAAGAGATCTTGAAAGAAATCGAGCAAGATTATAAGAAGCCGTACCAATATTAGACACAATAGGCCGAAAGCAGAGAGTGGGCTTATGAACTTTCGGAAGTGTATAGAAACGAGCACAATTAGCAACAGAAGTAATTACCATGCGTTTAGTAGAATCATTAACGATAACAGAATTTTTAACGTGGTATTTAACGTGACCAAGATGATCATTAGATGGATCTTTCTTAAATTTCGAATAGGGACCTGAAGTAAGCAAGGACTCAACATGGGAAATATAATCCGATTTATTGAGTAGAACGTTCGACCCGAAACAATTGTTCCGAGTTTATTGCATTTTATGGTGTTTATTCAAAGTTTTCTAAGTAATAATTTACAATGCCAGTTCTGTGGTGCTTTCTTATTAAAACTTTTCGAGTGTCAACCTCATATGACCTTAAAATACACAATTAGAATTTCCTGCAATTATTATTTTTTAAAGTGTGCTGTGAAAGACATATACATAAATCAAATGCTGAAACCTTTATTTTCGTCTTTTATTTTGTGCTGTGTGAAATACATATTACACAACCTGAAATGTACCGCCAACAATTTTCAAGTATATGCCCAGTATCTAAATTCTTTTGGGTAACATATGCTCATTTCATTTTATTTAGGGCTGCCTATAGATATTACACTGTACCTACCAAAAATTTCGCCCCTAGATGTAATGTATTTGAATACTCTTGAACGTTCATGTACACGAAGATACGAAAAGAAGATACGAAGATACGTGTGATACGTGAAGATCGACAGTGGTCGATTGCCCTTTATCGCCAAATGGATGGAATTTCCGGAAAGAACATTCCTCCACCCCTCATTCCATTCACGCGGCCAGATACAATTTATACTGCATTTTTTTATCACCGATGCACTAAATCGCCGATTGTGGAGTTCCTGTCCTAATTCAGTGAAGAAGCCAGTCAAAAGAAAAGGAATCAGTAAGCGCATCTGCTCGATGATTCCTACCTTCTCTAATTCTTGAAAAAAGAAAAATCCTAATTCTTACATTCAGCCCTTTCCACTCTCCCCCTCACTGAAAGTAGGCGGAAGAAAGCGAGTGAAGGGGGCGGAGGACAAAAGAAGCGATTTCGACCGTCTTCAAAGTATCTAAAGGTAAAAACCGATTTTCGTGGGATTATTTATTTATTTATTTATTTTTATTTATTTATTTATTTATTTTTTTTGGGGGGGGGGAGAAGACCAGGAAAAAAAATGCTTCTTGATCGATCCGGTTAATTGGAAATGCCGGTTAATTGGCGTCCGGATAATCGGCACTCTACTGTATCATCTTTCAAATTGCGTCTCCTGCCGATAGTTCCTTGCGCAGAGCGACAACTAAATAAATAAAGGTGCATTAACAATTTTAACTGATACACCAGTAAAAAAGATTATTGATAAAGAAGCAAAAAATAAAATAAATAAACAAAAATTTGCCGCCTTATTTAGAGCCAGAAGAAATTTTGAAAAAAAAAAAAAAGTGTTAGCTTCTATGTTAAAGTTAAAAATAAGTCTGAAGTCTCACATCATGTTTCAAAGCAAAAATATCTATTAGAAATTTTGAGTGTTTCTAAGAATATGTCTGTTTATAGTGAAACAAAATACAGTGATGAGAATATAGTTTAACAGCAAGATGCTAATTTTAATATTAATAAAAAAAAAGTGTGTAAATAAATTTTCATCAAAAATTTGATGAAAAACACAATTTTACATTTTGTAGGCAAAATCACAGAAATAAAGGAAAAAGAATCTGTTTTTGTGATATTCATGCAACGAAAACCTAATCAATATATCAACCTTTTTTCTGAGAATGTTGATGAATCTCTTGTAAATTTTCAAGATATCGCAATGATGAGCCTTCCAAGCCCTACAACTTCACAAGAAAACAGCAGAATTTCAGTGACACGAAAATCTTTTGGTGTATCATTTTCAAATTTTAATGTCCATTAATATTACATTATTTGTATAAACTGAAAATATAAATAAACAAATATAATATATTCTACATTTTATACTAGTAAAAACACACTACATTAATATACTTTTTAAAATTATACTTGTGGTCCATAATACCCCGTGCTATGAACCATTTTACCCCGGGCTTAGGGTAAAATGATCCACTTTGTCAGTTGCTATTGTTATATTAAAAAAAATAAGCGTAATTATTACTTTTGATTTAGTGCAATACGAACACCAGTATATAAGTAATATGCACACATATTTTCAATAGCCAAAAATCATTATTTTGGGAGTAAGCACTTAAAATTTACAAAAGTGGTCCATTTTACCCTGGTCTCCCCTATATATATTATGTATATGTATATGCATATCGAGCTGTGTTATTTTAATATTTCAATAAATAAAAATTCTTAGTTTTATTTTATAACAATCTTAAATTCAGATTGTTGCTGTATGCTATAGATGTTTTACATGCAATAAAACTGAAATTTGCAATTAAAACATACTAAATATACGTATTTAACTTTGTTTTGTTTTAGTGGTATTCAGAAACTGATTCAGATTATTTCCAATCCCGAAATTATTTTTGAAAAATTACCAAACAAGTGATCTCGGTGAATGACATGACACCAAAAAAGAATCAAGTTAAATAAAATGATTTTAAAGGCCACGCCTTCATGATTTCATATAATAGTATTTCCTGTTAAGGCCGGTCTTTGCATAGGTCACTGAGTATTACTCATAAGGGATTTTAGACTTTCAATTGTTATGATACTTTAATATTGTTTGTCATGCTTACTTTCTTTAACATGTATCTTTTCAAGTTTTATTTATTTATTTATTTTTATTTTTATTTGTAGATTAAACAAAAAAAAAAAAAAAAAAAAAAAAAAAAAAAAGAGAGAGAGAGAGGGAGAGAGAGAGAACAGGAAGATAAAAACATCGCGAAAAATGAAAAACGTTATCTGTAGAATATGTGATTATAAGTTAGAATAATGAGAACACTAAATTGATTTTGAATGTAAATATGTTCACACCGTTTAGAATTAAAGAGTGTTTTGTTATTTTGAAATAAATTTAGAACCATTATTGGGGCCATTGAATCTGATCCAGTTTTAGTTTGAAGGATGCCCATCTTACTGAAGTATTATTTTTCGAGTACAGGGAACTTCAAAACGTGTAAATATAACAAAAACTCAATTTAGAAAATTTTATTCAAATGGAATACTTCCTGTACCATATATATATGTGTGTAAGAGAAAATAAAAATGTACAAACAGAAATCAGTATGACGTACGCCAGTGACAAAAACAAAAACCTACTTATTTATTAATTTATCATGTAATTCAAGTAATAATAACAATTAATTATAATAATAATAGTAATAATAAATGAAGAAAGGTTTTTACAGTGGGATAGGCTAGAGAAACCTGGAAGTCCAATGAGCGATTTCAATGAATTTTTTTCTGGTTTTTATTTGTAGAGTGATATAAAAAGTAGTGATTCAATTTTTTTTTGAAATTTCATTTAAATATAGTGACCAGTGAAACAGGAAAATGCTGCTAGTCATACTATTAAAATCCTATGTCCGTATGTCTAGCTATCTTCTCATGAACAGTTGAACACAAAAAGGTGCGTTAGGCAACCAATGATGCGAAAATAATCCAAAGATTCGGAATTGATAATTTAAGTTAAAATATTCCAATTAGTTAAAGGAATATCAACGTAAAACCCAAAGCGAATACACGATAAGTGGCACAACGTACTATTAAAAAAATGCCCGCTTACAGCTGCGCTTACCGCCTGAAGCGGTTGGGCGTCAAAATACAACCAGCATCAGCGTGATAGTTTAGGGAAAGTTTTAAGTCCAAAATTATATATAATCGCCCGAAATGAGGTTTTGAACGATTTCAAGGGAATTGTTTTAGTGTTTATTTATAAAGTGATGTATATATATATATATATATATATATATATATATATATATATATATATATATATAAAATAGTTTTTTTCTCTCTCTCTCTTTTTATTTATTTATTTTAATTTAGTGACTAGCGAAACGGGCAAAGGCTGCTATTACGTTTTTAACATTAGAAATAAATTTGACAGTGTGTCTGTCAATGAATAAAAACTAGAAAAGACCATAAAAAGAAGTTAGTGCGTTCATGAAAGCAGTAATGCGTGCGTTACTACTTTGATGCAGCACCCATGCCTACATTTCTTTTCTTTTCTGATGAAAGATCATGATTAATTTGTTCGATCGAACACTCAATGAGGGATTTTGGAATGCATAGTGGTGTTTATAATAATTTAATACCAACGTTTCAGAGGAATTTTCTGTAGTGTGTTTTTTATTCAAGGACGCTTAAGCATGCATGTACCGTTTGTACATTCTCGGTTGAATTTTGATAGTATCAGCAACTTATACGGGGATAAAAAAAGGTGATACACGCTAGAAAAAATATTATATATCACGCAATCTTGAATACTTTATATGTCGGTAGACAAATTTTTTTGAAAAAATATCATTTTTTTCTATTAAAGAAATTTTTTTAAAAGAAATTAAAATAGAATTGATACAAAAATATTATCGGGGTATAATTTTGTATGACTTTGAAGTGAGGCTAGATCCAAAGGAGTAATTTAAACATCTACAGTTAAGCGTATTAAGAATTCTTCAATTCAACTTGGTTAAACTGAACCTGGTTACTGAACTTCTTTAACCTGAAAGTTCCCTGAGCCATATGGTAATAACACTCTTTCTGGTTTATTTACGTATGGCTAGCATATTCACAAGATTACAAAAAATTATTCTTAAAAAAATGCTGATAAAAATAACTGATAATATTTATTTATTTATTTATTGCTGTCGCGAGACGGTAGACAAAAGTAGAAATTTTGACTAATGAGGCTTGATATTTCATTTATATTAGTTTAATGATGGTACTAATTAAGGGTGTACATGAAAATTTTCCGGAAACGAGAAGTAACCAAGTTTCAGCCAATACTTATTTTCGATGTAAAAAAAAAAAAAAAAAAAAGAAACACGTTATCGATTCGCTATTTTTGTCCTCTTCATCGTCCCTTTTTCGCTCACTTGCATTAGTCAAAAAAACTCCCTCATTTACTTGCATAGTGAAATTTTCATAAAAATTTGAGAGAAACATAAAGTTTTGCACAAAATAGAAGTATATATTAGCTACGAGATAAATTACGATTTCATCAAAATTAATTTTAAAAATAAATAAATAAATAAACGTACAATAGAATAAATAAATGCTCATAATAAAAAAATAAACAAATAAATAAATAGTCAATAAAATTTAAAAAAAGTTCAAAAAATTTAAATAAGCATACAATAAAATAAATAAATAACCACTCAAAAATTAAGAAAATAAATAAAGAACGTCCAATAAAATTAAATAAATGTTCAATCAAAAATTAAAAAATAAAGTGAACAAATAAATGTCCAATAAAATAAATAGTATTTTGATAGAATTATTTACAGTCTGTCAATCAGTTGCTTGCGTAACGTGGCGAACGACACCGTGATTTACAATATTTTGCGAATTCCCCCTTACCCTTTAAAAATTAAATTCTTTGGCAGTTAAAACGCGCATGAAGTTTTCACTTGAAAATTAGTTTTTGATATTTGGACCTTTTAAAACTAAACAGACCAACTAGTCAGAGTATATAAAAATTCTCTAAAACTGCTTAATGTTTTTACCTATCTCAAGACAGGAAGAGAATGTTAGAATTCCAGAGGTGAGATAATAAGACTGTAAAGATATTTTTGAATACATACTTTATAAAGTTATATGAAGTTATATTTAAATACCGTACTCCTTATTTGCATAAGCGGTACTGTGTTTCAATATTTTCAAAGTACTTTAAACAGCATTTTAAAATAGTTTCAGAAATGATTTGATTTGATTTACATTTCGGTGTGATGGGGGCTACCGACCTTCTCAATCTGCCTACCGTTTAAGTGTTGTTGCTAAATTCATAAAATAGTCTGTTATAAAATTTTAAAATTTATTTCAAATTATTCACAGAATTATCGCCCACACTACTGTTTGAAACTTATTTCAATTCATTTTAAGTAACCTTGTATATTGTACTGTGTACAACACAAAAACTTAAGGAGGGGGAAAAAAAGCATTAACTTAAAATGCACTTTGAGACATTTTCAAACATTTTCAAATAGGCACTAATATGTCAGAATGCTTCCATGTGGCCCTGTAAACAAAGGATAATTTTTTTTATGTTTTTGAGCATATAAAAATGTTATGTCCATTTTATATTGTTAAGTGCAGTCTAAAAATGTTAAACTGTACGTACACGAAGTTTTCCCCATAGATGTAAAGTATCCGAATAATTTTCTGTGCCCCTGTACACGAACTATTTATTCGATCTGAATAAAATGTTTCAGATAACAAACATCCCTATGTGATACACATTTAGAATACCGAGTTAGGATTCTCTGCTCCAAACATAGTTATTTAAGTTTTACTTATAACAGACTTACACACACAAATACAGAGACACACGCACATACAGATGCACACACACTTCGACCCTTAAAACACTTATTTTCGGATTCAGCGAACCTGAAAACGTGTAAATACTGTAAAAAACTCAATTTCGAAAATTTGACCAAAGAAGACTACTTTCTCTGCCACATGTGTGTAAGAGAAAGTAGAAAAATGAAATAACCTTCATACATGTAATATTTTAGAAACAATGTAAAATTTTATTTTATTTATTTTGCATTTTATGATTTTGCATGAAAATGTTATTTATTTTGTTTAGGACGTGTTTCAACCTGTTTTTTTTTCTTTCTTAATAAACGCTTATTTAATGTAAGAGGCGTTTGAACGCAAAATTTAATGAGATTAAAAAAATTATTGGTTGCAATTTTTGTTTTGTTTGTAATATTAATGTTTAATATCAAAGCATACATCGGCTCGGAACCATCATCTTATCATTATACTGCAATGGTCAATGAAAAGTAAGTTTTATTTACTTTAATAATGTATTCTATCGAGAGTTTCAATTATTAGACCAAATGTAGTTTTAATAATTTATTTATATTTATAAGATAAAAATTGAATATAAACTAACTGGAAAGCTAAGCTAAATATTTCTCGAAATATTATTGAAGAAATAATCTCAAAGGTGTAATTTAATATCAATCAAATTTATAAAAGTGAGACGCTAAATATAGCTTGTCTAGTTCAAGTGCAAATCGGATTTTGCACGTGACATTAGAAAACAAAATATTAATTTATTTATTCATTTTACATTCTACTTTTAGCATACAATTTTTACCTTCTATTATTATTATTTTACATTATTACTTCCCCCTTTCTTTTTAATTCAGTCACCCTTCAAATATGATTCTGAAGCATGCCGCCTTTTCGTTTGCCACACCCCACATCTCTGACGACACCTCTAATCACTGAGTAAAAGACTGCTTTTGATCTCCCTTTTATCCGAGTATAAAAAGAATCAAACATAAAGACCACCCAAGAAAATTTCATTCGCTTTACCATTTAGTGAATCATGTTAGGGACTATATTTTGATGTTTTCCACATGTCTTAAAAAAAAAAAAGAGGAAAAGAAGAAGCAGAAGCAGAAGAAGCTATAAAGGCTGTTATATATTAATTTAAACACTATACATCAGTTCCTTTTTCTTACTTTAATTTCAGTAAAAAATAAAATAATCAACTCACAAGCCTTAATTTTGTCTTTAGAAGAAAGAAATGATATTAAATTAAATGTCCCCGAACTGCGAATGTACAATCGTATGCGTTTCACCAATTTTGAACAAGAAATTGTATTAATTGTTCCTCTACTATGGTGCTTAAATAAATATTAGTAATAAAGCAGCCTACCCTTCACCGGTCATTTGTGTGGAGTTTAGCGAGTTGCTCAAACTTTCTTCGTTCAAATCACCCTAACAACCGAATTGCGATAAAAATGATACCTCTGTGGGTTACCGAAGCGAAGGAGCCATCTCCTCGGTGCAGCATTAAAATTGTGATGGTATGTCTCCGGACTACCCCGAAGTGGGATTCCCAGATATCGCTGATTGTTCAATGCGTAGCTCTAATGCGATGTCAAACTCACTGAACTCAACTCAATACAACCTCCTCCCCCTCCCGAGTTGCGCACCTACGTAACAAGCACAAAAAAAAAAAAAAAAAAAAAAAAAAAAAAAAAAATGGTTGCAGCTAAATTGACCTACATTTGCACCATTTTTTAAGTGAACCGTTGAATTTTACTCTTACAGTGTAAAAATATTTTTCACGTTTAAAAACCCAATTTTTTAAAATATCTTTTACATTTCATTGCTGTTAGATGTTTCAGATGTTCATTTTCATATACATATGTATGGAATGATGATTTTGTTCCTTCGAAAATTTTGATACAATTCGAGTTATTTTTTCACAAAAAATGTTCTTACCCTAATTTTTGTGTCTCTGGAACCTTTTCGAATTGTATGTTTTGATAACATTTTCTAAAACAGGTCTATCCGACGAAAAAGAATTTGCGGACCGCTCTGAAAATTCATTTTGTTCCGGAGAACCAGATTTTCTCTCTTTCTTTTGTCTATAGGCGAATTTACATTAAAAATTAGCTTTTAAATTCAATGATATAGCAGTGGCGGATCTAAGGGGGGAGCTAGGGAGCTGAAGACCCCCCCCCCCCAAAGTACTGACATTCACAATTGAGTATTACAGTTGTAAACTTTCATTGATCTGGAATGGCATCTTGAAAAATCTTAGCCCTCCCCCCCTATCCCCCCCTCAAAAAAAAAAAAAAAAAGTTCTGGATCCGCCACTGTGATATAGTATTGTTAACACTTTCGCGACCGCATGGTTTTGGTAAGGTCCACCTGTGGGCGTTATTCTACCAAGTTACAATATTTCAGAACAAAATTTTCTGTATTCACATTTATATAACAAATGGATATACATTATAATTGTACTCTTTCTAATTGAATTATTTGTATAATATATTGGTTGTACAAATATGAATATTGGGTATATTCTTAAAAAGTAAATAACATACAAATTGCGAAAGAAATCCCACTGGTGGAGTTACAGATTTTAAAATGATGTGAATCTACGTCAGCGGTCGCGAAAGTGTTAATTATAATTATATTATATTATAAGTTACAATTGCATAAATATATGAATATGTTTAAAAGAGTGAATTATTAAGAGTTGAATAAATGTAGAAATTCTGTATAATTCAATTAACTTTAAATCAGTTTAATTTTAACCCTTTGCGCTCGGCATATTTTCCTATTTTGAACAGTAAGACACGTCTTTTGGCGTTCCTTTCAAACGTCACACGTATAGTTTCGAACTTACTACCTTTTGGCTGCCGAAAATTGTAATAATTTGTTTTATTTTACTTCATCATTAAGTAAAATAAATCTTTCTGTTAAAAATTTCCGGTAGCCGAAAGGTAGCCTATAGTTACACGTTTTAGAAAAATAACATTTCATTTGCAGAGGAACACCTTAAGGCGTGACTTGATTTTTTAATGTCCCCTCAGAATGGACATACGAGCGATAAGGGTTAAATACAAGCTATGTTAGTATTTTTCATATATTAACCCTTTCAGGGGCGTCTGCAAACGCAAGTTTTAATTCCCAATAGTAGTAAGCCCCGCCGTTTGGGGTGCAAAAGGCGTGGCCCAGCTGTCAATCAAAGGAGGGACGTCATCAAAAGGGAGCATGGCTATTCTTGTGAAAGATGATAGGGCAGAGTTTTCTCAAAGGGACAACACAGAATCTTGTAAAACATGAAAGAGAATAACGTAATCATCCGGAAAGAGGACGAGATTTTGGATGACGTAGCTACCACTAATGAATGTTAATGAGTACTTCATTAACTAATCTTAACGAGGAAAATTCTATCTTGATTATTTTATTCAGTATTTTAATTCGCTCAATTTATTTTTTTACAAAACGATATTACCCTCCAGGGGATTCGAACCCACTCTCTATGGCATGCTAGACCAGCGCTCTACCGACTAAGCTACGGCGACGTTGCATTGAACTTCCTTCTTTTCGTTTCCGTTTTCTCGAGATAGGGGTGCGAAGAGGTTTCCCTCACTTGCTCCAAACTAGACTCGTCCAAGGGGATCCAGGCTACAAGGAGATTGATAAATGATGTTATCTTCCCAAAATATTTATATGATATTGGTGATTTGTTTATTTTTGTTTATTTTTTTTATTTTTCTTTCTTGAAAAATATTAAAACAATCTCATTTTCTTAAATTTTATTTACGTTAATAATACGTTCAGATTTATTTTGTAATCATGCAAAGAAAGAGTTTTTACACATGTTCTTTATTTATTTTAGGTCTTATAAATTTAAAAAAATATATATCTTTTTATTTTTTAATAAAAAAAAATATTCAAGGTAGAGTATTATATTTCTTTTCTGGAAAGAATTATAAAAACAATTCAAAAAACTAGTGTTCCAGTTTTCTATTCTAAAAAAAAAAAAAAAAAAAAAAAAAAAAAAAACTTTAAAACATTTTTGCTTTCTTAAATTTTATTTACAATAATAATAAAGCAATCGTACTTAAATTTTAAATCATGTGAAAATTCTTTAAGCATTCGTTTTTACTTTTAGGTAATCAAATATTTTTTTAGAAATAATTCTCTTCTTTTTGTCTTGATTCTCCTTCTCCTTCTTTTTTTTTTTTTTTCTATATTTTACTTTTCTGAAAATTTTAAACTTGTTATTTTTTATTTTTATTAATGAAACTGTTTTTAGGTTTAATGAAATATTTTTAAAAATCATTTCTATTTTTTTGTTTTCAATTTCTCAATTCTATATTTTCTTTTGTGAATTTTTTTAACTTGTTAACATTATTATTATTATTATTATTATTATTATTATTATTATTATTATTATTTTAATATAACAGTTTTTTTATTCTTATCACTAATTTTTAGGTTAAAAAGAAATCTTTCTTTTTCTTAGTTTATAAATTCTTTATTTTCTTTTAGTAAAAAAATATAATAATAACTTGTTATTATTACTTTTTAATGAAACTTTATTGTATTACTATTACTATTATTATCATTATCTAGTAATATAATGAGATTTTTTATGCATTGTACTTTTTCAGTTTAAAAGAAAATTACATTTTATCTTGTGAAAAACTTTTTTAGTCTGTTTATTTATTTATTTTAATGCAACTGTATTTTCTTACTCGCGAATTTCAAAAGAGTTATTTTCATTTATTAATTTTGGATTAAGTAAAGAATCTATTTAATACTGTCATATTTTAAAAGATATTTTAAAGTAAAATGTTGAATTTTCTATTTTGAAGAAATAAAATTTAACTTATCCATTCTGCTATATTTGTTTAGGGGAAAATTACGTTGAGTGACTAAAATAATAATCATAGTCCAATCTAAAATGAAATTCCACTCGGCATATGTTTTACAGGGCAATTTTTTTATTACTATTATTATTAAATAAATAAATTGTTTTGGTGTTACCATATACCCATTATTATTTTTTTTATCACACCACAATTTAATTCACCATATTCACAAAACTTTCCATTATTTTCATATTGCTTCTTAAATATATAAATGTACTGAAACAGACACGGAATCTTCAATAAATTAATTAGTTTTAAAATTAGTTTATCTCTTTTATGGAAAAAAAGTATGATATCTTGCATTATTTACACATAACTACATCAATATTCGAAAAATAATAATTTGCGAAATTTTCTTGTACATAACAGTTTTTCATAATTCTGATAGAACTTTATAAAAATGAATTATCTTATAATGACAACCTATATCACTAAAGTCTTCAAAAAACAAATCTTAATAAACATGAAATATTTTCCTTATCTTATCACCTTCTTGTTGACAAATGAAGTTCATTATATCCTTTTTTATTCGAAAGCATGTTAACAATTTAAGCCATGACATTTAAATTTTAACATTGTGCAAACATAGGTAAATGTCCCATAGTTGTTACTATTATTTTTTAATAGCTAAAATAATAATAAAAGTGTTTAAAATTATTAGCTTTATAATTATACATTTAAAAAAATAATGAGGATTTAGTACCATTTATAAACTGGAAATATATTGTATTAATTTTCTTATACGATAAATAGTTTAAAAATAAATATTTACATATACAGTTACAATAGTTTTATATACAGTGATTAATTTATAAAAATATAAGTTTTAACTGATACCTTTTTTATAGAGCAAGAATCTAACTAAATAACATTTATCTGAATTTTAAGCGATCAATAATAATAAAGCGGCAGTACATATTTTAAACAAACAGAACATTATATATGCATTCTCTATTAACTTAGACAACACATCCTGTTTATATTTGTATAAATACATCATCTTATTTGGATTTTAACTTAAATAAATAATGTTTATCACCGTGGTTTAAAAAGGAAAACAAATCCCTACACCTAAAAGTTCTAATTTATCAATATTTACTGATTAAAATAAATATATCTTATAATGAAAATCATCTTTCAAAATGTTCATTAAAAAAAACTTAATAAAAATCCATAAAACTTTCTAATTATAGTTTTTTTCATTGTAGTCACATTTTGTATATTTTCAGAAAAAGTAAAATAAAATAAATAAATAAATAAAATATCAGTACTAAAAAAAGGCACAATATTTTTCTTTACTGGGAAATCAAAAACTACTTCATTGAATTATTTCACACATCGTTTATGAATTCAATACGCATATATTTAAACTAAATACATTTTATAAAGTGATAAGAAATCAGTCTGTTTTCTCACCTTTAACCTAACATAAATTGGCCATTCATTTGAAATCATCAAATTCAACAACAACAACATCAATAATAATAATAATAATTATTATTATTTGTAATTTCATATTAAGTATAAATGTGTTTCAAATACTTTTCAAAAATTGATTGCATGCGTCGTTTGACTGTTGTTCTATGATCTGGTGTTTGTGAATTTGTTCGCTGTGCTCTAAATTAACAGGGAATTTGCTCCGTCGAAATTTGGCATGTAATGCCTGCTTACATATACAAATAAAATATTTTACTATGTTATTATCTGTTTTGACAATTTTTACGTCTAAGTGATATTATTTTAATATAAAGGAATTTATATCAGATATGAGATTTGTTGGAACGTTCTAAATTTTTGATAATTTTTCAGATAGTTTGTGGAAGTAAAATTTATTTTAACTCTCATGCAAGCTGTCAGAAAATGCGATACAATTTTTAAATTAATTTTTCTTATTATTATTTTTTCCTGTATCTGAGCATTCTACTTTAACCATTTTCTAAGTTTATATATTGAAAATATGGTACCTTGCATATGTTTTCATTTCACGTTTTTGAAAAATCATCGAGTTTATTGAGAATATTGGAAAAATCGCACTATTTTTAAATTTTGTGCATGGATTGAGAAATTTTTACTCATTTCTTAATCTCCGTTATATTTCATTTAGTATGTTTTATTGAAGATCGTAGTAGCACACTTACAATAGGAAAATAGATACAGAGCACAAGAACTTTAATGAATTAAAAAATCTGCTTGCCAGAAACCTTAATTTTTTTTTTCTCTTGCACTACATTTTAATTTAAAAACGCTTCTTTTAAAATAATTTTCTAATAATCTTAATATGAATTAAAAATAATCGATTATTATTTTTTTCCTGCAAATTAAATATTTTGAACAAAGTTGAATTTTACGAAAGTTTTGGCGTAACACCAAATGAAATACTTTTTTTTTTTTTTTTTTTTTTTTTTTTTTTTTAATGAAAAATGTCCATGTTTTAGAATTTTCCAAATCTGTAGCCCCTCAGAAGATATTTAACGATTAAAATAATCCCACCCCCACTTCCTAAAAATCAAATTTATAGCCATAAAATCACCGAAAAAATGATAAAAAATAGGGGACCGATCCTAAAAAACGGTGGGTGATAGGATAAAATGGGCGTCATATTCGGATTCAGGAGGTCATTTTACATAAGAATATGCTGAAATGGTGTCAGAAGCAATTTTCATGCCGAGCAGTGTTATCGATGTAAATTAACTTTCTCGATAAATTCTTAGATTACTAGTATTTCCTTAGATGCACAGTGCATTTTAAATGTTTGAGTATTAGAAAAACAATAACTGTAACTTAGTAAAGTTTTTTTTTTTCTTCTCTGTTCGATAATTTGATGACCGTAAATTTGATTTGAAGGTTGAAAAAAAAAATTAATTTAACATCTAAAAACAAACAAACAAACACACACACACACACACACACACACACACACACATATATATATATATATATATATAAAGTTTAAAAAATAACATTAATAACAGATTAAAAATATATAAGATATATACATAATTTCAGTGGCAAATCCCCCCAAAAAATTTTCCCTTGTCACAAGTGTCCATGTTTTAGAATCTTCCAACTCTGTAGCCCCTCAGAAGATATTTAACGCTTAAAATAATCCCCCCCCCCTCCTAAAAATCAAATTTATAGCCATAAAATCACCAAAAATGATAAAAAATAGGGGTCCGTTCCTAAGAAACGGTGGGTGATAGGGTAAAATGGGAGTCATATTCGGATTCAGGAGGTCATTTTACTTAAGAATATGCTGAAATGGTGTCAAAAGCAATTTTCATGTCGAGCAGTGTTATCAATGTAAATTAACTTCTCGATAAATTCTTAGATTACCAGTTTTTCCTTAGATGCACTGTGCATTTTAAATGTTTGAGTATTAGGAAAACAATAACTGTAGTTTAGTAAAGTTTTTTTTTTTTTTTAAATAAATTATTTATATAATAAAATTATATATGCCGGCTGCAGGTTTGATATCCTTTATTTTTATCAATAAAAAATAAGGAAAAATTTTTACCAATGCATCAGAAAATAGTTTGCATTTGAGAATATGCTTTAAGTCTTACATAGCGCGCTGTTATTGTAGAAAATAATATTTTATTAAGCGCGAAATGCATAAAGGTTTTACAGGGTGTTCCAAATATTCTCATGACAAAATTTTTTCAACGTGGAGCTACCAGAAAAGGAATTATATATGAGTGTGATGTATTTTATTAAAATAACTTTAATAATTTAGAAATAATTAACAATTTTCCAGTAGGCTTCCTTTTGCTTTATACAGGCCCTCAGTTTCATGAAAAAGAAGTGACTGTGGCTCTAAGGTTATTGCTGCATAATTTCCTCCATGATTTCAGGAAAAATGTCTTAAGGATTTGATTGAGTGGTGTTTGGCGGTGCAAGCCATAGATTTTAAATGGCCCTACTGCATAATCAAGAAATCGACATTCGACGAGTATTCTGGTCAATCCGTATCTTGGATAACGTCATGCAGAATGTTTTTGCACCACTCTTGCACACGTCTTGATTTATATGTTAGCGCTCCATTCTTTTGAAATGTAAATAGCTATCCATGAAAATAGAAAGTTATTCATAGAGGTAACCTGTTCTTAAAAATTACATAAGTATAAATCGCTGTTTATTTTGACTCCTACGTCAATGAAAACGAGATCACTGATGCCGTCAGTAGTCAATGCTGCCTCAATCATCACGGATTCAGGTGGTAGGAATTAAGGTGTTGGCGTTTCGGTGGTGTAGGAATTAAGGTGGATAGACAACATGTGAAGCCTAGGCCTGGGTGAAATGCCCTCTATGGGGGGACTTTTTAAAGGATTCTAGTCCATACTCACGGAAATGTCGCTGATATGTTTGTAGTGCTTCGATTCAAATCTTTTAAGAAGTTCGCGGCCTTTTGATAGCCATTTCTTATTCATACTCTCTATTTGTATGTTCGTTTGTGCATTAGATACAAGCCAAGATCCTGCCGTATTCTAATTACGGATCACTTGCAGATTCTAAGTTCTTTTGTCATCTTTTTAATCGATCTCTTTCAATTTCGTTGGATCCGATGCTGGATAACTTTTTTGTTGTGATGTCGAGACAGCGTGCGGTCAACCACAGCGAGGTCAATCTAAAGTATTATCAAGCTCTTTGTAACGTTAAATTGTACGAAGTACTTGCTATCTTGTAATTTTGAGTGGTTAATGATCTCACACTGAGATATTTCTAAATCAGCGACCTCACAGATCGCATATCTTTGATTTTTGTTTCATATTCCTTGAAATAATCTTCACTAAGAAGTTAGGCTTATATTGAATACAATAGAAAAATTATTACAAAGTTATGGATGGATAGTTATTAAAAATTTTACCTAAGATTAAACATCTTGTTTCAAAAATTTGTCATCAGAACGTTAGGAACACCTTGTACATATAATAAAGAATGTTCAAGCCGGAACATAATTTTAATTTGATTAAAGGAAAATATTTTTTCTTCTCATAAAACAATTTTAAAGTTTTAATGAATATGTTTTAAATAAATCTTAATTAACTACGACAAACTATTAATAATAAATGAATAAGACATCTGTTTATATTCAGGGGAAATTTATTATTTTAAATGTTTCCTTTGATAAATTTTTGATTCATTCTCAATTAAAAATACTGCAAAAAGTAAGATATTTTGCATTATTTATTTCAATGATAACACATTTAAATGCTGTTCTGACTGAATGTTCTAATTTTTTAAATAGCAAGTGATTGCAGATTGCAATATGAAATATATTTTTTACTTCTGCTTCTATTTTGCATGAAAGTGTAGAAAAACACACGTAAAAGTTTTACATGTGGCGACTCTACTTTTTTCTAGTTATCTCTCTGGATTCCTTGATGATTTGATTTAATAATTTATTTAATTTCTCATTCAAAATGGTTTTGCTGCCTCGATCGGGGCTGAAACAATATAAATTGCTATGATTAGATATATTTTTTTACGAAATCGATGCAGCTTTCACAGCTTTATGAAGTACATGCCACCTGAAGCGTTTATACTTCAAATTTTAAGCATTTTTACCAAATTATTATTTCTGTGGTCCTTTATTTACTTTCTCCGTCATTAAGTTTAATGGTCTTTTTATTATTATTATTATTCATGTCGGCGTAAATAATTTAAATTGTTTTTGTCTCTTATTGGTTCTTAATTTGTATCGCAACATTTTTGTGTCAGTCTTACCTTTATGTTACAATCAGTTCTATTTTTGTTGTTTTGGTATTGTTTTGTATCTATTAATTGTTAAATTTTAAGGTTAAATTTTATTACGATATCATTTATATATATATATATATATATATACATGTATGAAATATATATTGTGTGTATGCAATTCTTACAAGGAAAGTCTCCTTAAAGCGCATACTCAGAATATTCTTAAAAAAAAAAAAAAAAAAAAAAAAAAAATCTGCTGACACTAGTTACTTTCGTAATTTAGATCAGTCAAATTTATCAGCGGAATCCCAGTAGATAATTTGTAAAAAAATAAAATACTTTCAAATTGGCGCGAAAAGCCAAAGGCATTATACGATTTAGCGAACAACATGTCTTTCTAAATAAATGTTTATCGAATGGCCTAATATTGAATAATTTTATTACCAGATAAAATAGTTGACTTCTTTTTATATAAGCTTCTATAATATACGAAAGTGACTTGTTGTTGAAAGTATTTATCTCTAAAAAAAAATTTTTTTTTTGTCGTAGAATTAACAAATGTTTAATGTAAAAAATAATTATACGTGTATTTAGTATTTTAATTTATTTGAAAAATCTTTTACGTTTTAAAAATTGCAATTATAATTTTTTAATTTTAGTTTACCTTTAAGATTTTATTTCAAAATATGGAAAAATTAATTTTATTTTCATTTTTATCTGAAAATAAGGGCTTTGGAAATTAACACGTACAGCGTTGTTTTGTAAGATATCATTCGGAAATTCATTTTTTTTTTTGCATTTGGAACTCAAATTGTGGACTATTTTAACAGAAATTTCTTCTTCTTCTTCTTCTTTTTTTTTTTTTTTTTTAAATATCTTATTGCCCTTTCAGCATTTTGTTACTCACTCCTGTATAAAGTTAATATATTTCGTAAAATTATGAATATATGCATTAAAAATACTTTGAATTAATGAAGACGAGTTTTTTACATTGTAGTAAAAATTCAGTTTTTCTTTTAACGTCTTATTTACACCCCCCCCCCCATGCACTCATTAAAAAACTAGCATCAGTGATAAAAAAAATTTTCCTTTCTTTTGATGGAGGGAATATGGAATAGGGTTCATCTTCTATAGCAATCCGTATTCTTATAAATTAATCCTTTTTTAGGGATTTTGGGTTAATCTAAGGGTCTTCGATACTCTCCGTCATACTACAAACTAAACTCAATGTGTGCTTAAAAATTTTAACTCTTCATAATTTTCCATTTAAAATTGGTTTAAAAACTGAATAAATCAAAATTGTATATATATTTGACAAAATTATAGACATAAAATTATATTTATTTAAATTAAATTCATTTAGACTAATTTAGCTCGTAGAACTGAAAAAGTGTTTTGTTAAATTTTATTTAACCCGTGTAATAAAAAGTTAGTTAGACCAGAAAACTGTATATTTTCTGTATTAATGTATATGCTATGCTGAAACTTCGGCCTTAATACAGTAAAGCATCGTGTATACGTCTTTCAAGGGACTGGCGTAAAAGGACGTATAAATGAAAAAATGTGTAATCGAAATTTAAACATAAAATTTTGATTATTACAAATTTAATGGTACTAAAACAAAATTTATGTGTATATTAATGAACAAAGTTTTTAAAGATAGACTAGTATTTTATAAGAGGTTTTGGTTTAAAAATAACAATTAAATGAAAAAAAAAAAAATATTTATTATAAATATGAGGAAAAAATTCTACCATTAATGCATGACTATGAGTACTAATTATATATCTCATATCTTGAGCACTGTATTACATATCTTGAATACTATATGAGCACATTTTGAGTATTAATTACATATATTGCGTATCTTTAACCCGTTAACGTCCGAATTCATTTTGCAGAATGTTATTAGCTGATTATTTCACTTCTAAATTAATAGAGACAACTGACAGTAAAATATATTAACTTCAACAATTCTTCTGATAGTTTTAAATTTAAAGCCTATCCTCATTTATTAACGTTTAGTATTCTAGCGAGAAAACTTCGAGATAGAAAAACTTTGAGATGACAGATTAATTTCTTATTATATGTTGACAAAGATCCCGAAAGTAAAGTATTATAATATATATTATTGTTCAACTTGATTTAAGTTAGTATACCTGCGCAAAAAGCAAATATATGTGAGACGAATGAAAAATCATAAAATGGCTGCCCAAATTATAAAATAATAATTAATAGTAGGCACATAAAACTTTCAGGGATGATTTAGAGTGACGCTATAAACTGTCACTAAAAAGCAGAACTCATTTCAAGAACCACAAAAAATATACGTGCCATTTTATTAGCTGTCCTCAAATGAGGACAATGGGCGCTAACGGGTTAATAAGTATTGCACGATTTATGGCAACACAGGCAGTCATTTAATTAGATTAAAAAATCTTTAATACTTGCCTGACGTGCTGATCGTCTGTGAGTACTAAGAACTGCGTTGTGAATTGAATCGAGTTTATTAAATGTTTTTTACTTGTGTTTTGACAAACAAAATTAGTTCGAAGCTTTCCAAGACAGTCCATTGTACCTTTAAAGAAAGATATATGAACTTCTTCACATTGTACATCATCGCCTAAAATAGCACTTTTTAGACATTTTTTTTTTCTATTTAGTTCACCGATTATGAATAAGTCTGAGGTCATAATATCGGCTTCATAGCTCAGATGCTCCTCAAAATTAATATTTATAAAGGATTTTAGACCTTATTTTAAACGGAAAAATGACCAGTGGAGAAATTTTGCGAATTTTAGAATAGTGGAAAAGACTTATAATTGATATTGAAGGCGTATAAACGAAGAACTTTTACATTAAAATGAATAGGGATTGAGTATTGAGTTAAAAATCATTTTAATCAATTTAAGTTTTGCTCTAAACCAGTGAATCTTAATCGGTTTTCGATGGAACATAGTACAAAAAGCGTTCCGATAATTCATTGGTATTTCTACATATGTAAAATGTGGTTTTCTGTTTGATTTATTATGCAACATAAAAGGTATATAATATTTTATTTTAAGCTATAACATGCAAAGCTCAAATAAATTTTAAGTTAATTTATGTGTTCCACAATTAACAAAAGTTGTTAATTTTATGATCATTACAATCGTTATATTTCAATCCACACATTTATAAATAAATATATATGAGAAAATTGTAGTTATAAAATTTTTTATTTGAAGTAATTTTACTTAAATTATTTTAGTGTAAAGAGCATAGAAAAAAAAAAACACTAAAGATTTTTTTATCAAAAGTAAATAATAATAATAATAATAATAATAATAATAATAATAATAAAATAAATAAGCATTTTGTTTCAAATTTCATTGTGCCGTTAATGAGCAATAAATTGGTAAGTAACGTTTTATTATTTTTTTTTACAGACGATGTATAGAGATTCTGCCGATTTGTTTTTTTTCTTTCTTTTTTTTTTAAATAAACATACATAACTTTATAAGGAGAGTCTTCTGTATCCCCCCCCCCCTCTCCAATTACCTAGGTTAGCGCGTATGGAGATTTTTCTTGTTAGCAAGACTTCACTATATATATAATCGATTTACTTATGGGAATGTTATTCTTAGCGAATATAGATTCGATTTGAATAGAATTTTTAGCAGTTCTGTAGTATGTAAAAAGTAAAAGTAACAACCACTGGAGAGTTTATACATTCCTAAAATGATATGGCAAAAAATAACTTGACAACTTTAGGGTGTCTTAATTTATTTATAAGGACAATTGAGTTTTCTTCCCTTTACTTTAGATCCTGAATGTCAAAAATCTCTTTTTTACTTACTTACAAAGACAAAACGGGAATGACAGAAATTCTCTCCTTTGTAAAAATAAATAAATAAAATAAAATAAAATATTTTAAAAAGAAATGAAGGGGATATGTGGTGAAACGACACACCGTTCTTGTTCAGACAATTATTAATGATGCAATCGATTTTAAAAAATGTCTAAATTACAGATTTAACATAGATAAAAATGGAATGAATAAAATTTTAAATATTTTTCATATTTATTTTATTTTATGCAATGCTTATATGTTTATTGTCATGACATTTTATTAAAATTCTGTCGACAAGAGAATTATTTTTATCTTTCAGAAATATCAGCTTTTCTGAAAAACATTCGTTATCTGAAAATTTGATCATGACAGAGTTTGACATTTAAGTAAAGATAATGCTAATATTTTATTCAAGAGATATAATCGAAATTCCAGATGGGGCTCACCCAAATTTGGCTACGGCCCAAACGCAGAAGGATTGAGAGAGGAAAAATGATCTTGAGTATAATTTTCCTTTTTTAGAATGAAATATTGATCAGCAGATTTTACTTCTAGAATTTTTAACTATAAACACAGACTAAAGAAGAGTTGAAATATTAAAATAAATAAATGAATAAATACCGTAATATACTCACGTATAAATCGACTCCTAAATTCGAACAAAAATTTGGTGAATATCAGTATTTTAAACCAGTCTTCTTTCCTTTATTTTATCATGATCAATTTTGTGATTACACAAGGTGAGAAAACAAATTTAAAATACTTATTTAAATTCAAATTAAATTTTCCTCTCGATTTAGAGGGTCGGCTTACACGCGAGTAACGGTAAATAAATACATTCTTAAACTATTCTTTATTATTATTTTTTAAACTAATTTTCCCTGCTTAAACATAAGATGGAAATTTCTGAAAACAAATTGTGTTTGTTCATTTGGATTTTTGGGGAGTTTTTATTTATAGATGTTTTTGAAAAACTTTTTCAAACTGTGTGTTGTGTTATAAAATAGTCTATCTTCTTCTCAAAAAATTAATAGAATGATAAATGTAAAAAATATGCTGTTAGATATGAGCTGATATAACTGCCGATTTTTACCTTTTTTTTTTTAACCATCGAAAAAAAAAAAAAAGAGAGAGAGAGAGAGAGTGTGTTATAAATTTGAAACCTTTGTCTGTGTATCTGTGGCATTGTAGCTTCCAAACGAATAGACTGTTCTTTTTTTTCTTTTTCTTTAGAAAACTATGGCTCTTAATTATGTTTAATGAAAATCTGTTTAATATATTTTTAAAAATTAATTAAAATGTATGTTTTTAGGTTTTTCTACACAATTGTAAAAAATCGTTAATTTTCGACCGACTTTATGGTAAAACTTAAAAATTGGCTAAAAATAGTGGTTATGAGTTTACAATCTAGAAACTTCTAAATTCGATGAAAATTAGATATTTTATAGAGCTTTTTCAAATTTAATTAAAATGTGAATTTTCAGTCTACTTTGCATTGATATTTCAAATTTGTTAGCTGTCAATCTCTAGCAAATTCCAACTCAAATTAAATAATATGTCATGTGATTTAAAAAAAAAAAAAATAGAATATAAAAAAACTCTTTAAAACCTTTTTTTATTTAAATATCGAATTATTAACTAATTTTGCCAAAAATTAAAAATTGACCAAAAGTTATGATTATGATTTCACAGTAAAAAAAATAAAAATAAAAAAATAAAAAAATTACAAGATAAAAAGGACTTTTTATATACCACGTTTTTAAATTTTCTGTTGAATCATATAAACTTGACAATTCTATGTATTAATAAATAATTATATACAGTAAGACCCCGCTTAACGCGGGGGATACGTTCCATCAAAGTAGAGCGTAATGCGAAACAGCGGTACACAATTTCGGGGAATCCCCGTACTGCTGCGAGCAATTTCGGGGAATCCCCGGGTTGAGTTGAAATAAAAGAGCGCTAAATGAAACAGCGTTAAGCGGGGTCTTACTGTATATATAATTTTTAATTTTTGATGAATTATCCCATCAACTTGAAAGAAAACGATCAAATGTGTAATAAAGAGAGCAATTATAAGAAATTTTCAAACATTTATTAATTGAATAAAAGTGTTAAAAGAATACATTGTCATCGTGTTCTGAGCTATTCTAAAAGTTTCAAATGCCTGACTAGTCGGGAAGTGGACAAACAAGAAAGCAAGTTAATAAAAACATGGTAAAATCGGTTGAAAATTAGAGATTTCAAAGGAAAATTATAGCCCTGGGAGCTACCGGTCTTCCAACTGAAAATTATATATAATAATAATAAATAAATAAATAAATAAATTCAAGATCGAGGGATTTTCATAAAGCTGATTTTACGCTTGTTAAATACCACTCCAAATGAGTAGAAATATTTATTTAATTAATAAAAAGTGTTACAGAAATTTTTAAAAATTTCTCTTAGAAATTATTTCTAATAATATGCATAAAATCTCGGCAGTTATGCGTATAACATATTATTGAAGACACTTAAAATTTTAATAATTTTGCCGCTTTTGAACAGTATCGTAAATATTATCATATTGTTTTCTTATTGGTCAAAAATAGTCAGAACTGTTTGACAGAGGAAATTCTGTATCGCCTTAATAGATGATGTGTAAAAAATTTTATGATGGAGATATTTTTGATGAAGCGTTAATAATTGAAAAATTATGTATATACAGTCGAACCTCGTAAACGTGAATCTCAAAGGGGATAAAAAATTTGTTCATGTTATCAGTAACTCAGAGTGTAAAATTTATTTTGACGGGGATTGGGGAAACAGTTCATGTTAAAAGTAAATTACGTTAAGCGTGTTCATGTTAACGAGGTTCGACTGTATATATATATAATATTTAATCTTAAATATTCAAGCCCTTAATTTTTATTTTCATTAAATTTTTATATTCTATACTCCTACTTTAATCTTTCTACTACATAATAACTTGTCTCTTAATATGCATTTTAGTGTTTGCTTAAAAGTATCACATGTTTATGTTCGGTATTGTATTTTTATTTTATCATTTCCTTTATGTAAAATTTTAAGTTTAATAATTCATTTTTTATAGTCAAGTACATACTTTTTGTTTATATTTGATAACATTGTTGGGAACTGGTGATGAATTTTCGCTAAAAGCCTTCGCCATTGCAAAGCAAAGTTATTATTATTATTATTATTTTTTTTTTTTTCACCCTAACAGTTACCCTTGATGACATTACAGCATTTTCTTTCTTTTTTCTTTTTTTTTTTTTGTGTGTGGGGGGATGGGGGTTAAATATTTTTTCATTGTCTTTTGATGATTTTTCATTCTTTTACCGTTTTTTAGCTAAATTATGCATTTTTTAATATGTTGACTCCAGTTGTTGTGAGTTGCAATTTAAATTCTTAATAATTTTTAGCATAGTCTGTTTAATGGTTTCTTCGGATTGTCGCGTCGAAATGGTTTATGTATATATGTGTGTATGTGTAAATTTGCATTACTGTACTAATAGCAAAATAAATACATTTTATATTGTGATATTTTACATATAGCGCACAAGTTGTGTTAAAATATTCGAAATCTTTACTAGATACATCAAATTAATAACATTTGTACAGGGGAAAAAAAAAAAAAATGAAATAAATAAAATAAAAAAATCGATTATTCGTTAGATGTTAAATAAATTAATTATTAAATGGCTTACAACTCATTAGCGATAGTTTTTGTTTATAACGCCAGTGATGTATATTTATGATATCGGAAAATATTTCTTCTGTTATACTCATTTAATTTTTACTATCTTTACTTTTACTTTTATTATTGTAATAAGTTAAATTGTTTCTTCTAGGACACATCCGTCGTTTTCTAAAGAGGGAAAGTTAGAAAGTGCGATAAAGGTGAAGGCGAATACATATTAAAAAAAAAAAAAAAAGTTCTGAGGAGAAAAGGAGGGCAACTCATTTCTCACAGCAGCCATATTTGGACATCTTGATGTCTTCATCGGAGTATTTTATTTCGCCAACTTTTTAGGCCGATATATTAATCGGGTCAATTACAGTGGCTTAGTTGGCGGAATAAAACTGACTTATCATTTTATGAGATACATATTTGATAACATTTTTTCTTTCTTTTCCGGAGTCCAAATACAGATTTTGTTTTGACGCACAAAAAATCTTTCATAAAGCCTATTAAGTGTTTTTATTAATGACTTATGTTTTATATATTTGCATGTTTTTTTGCAATATTTATTAAGGTTTATAGAAAGTGTTTAGAAGATCTATTTTGACTTTTTAATTCTACTTTTTTTAATTTGACTCTTTAATTTTGTATGGTATGAATTCTTAATACACATAAGAAAGTCTTACGTTAATATATACAAGATTCCCGTCACATTAATTGTATTTGATATGCAGTTTATACATGCCAGGTTCGAGTCCCGGTTTAGGCAAGGATGTTTGTAGTGGCTCAGAATCCACTTTAAGCTGTAGATCTCGGTCTAATTAACCTTAATGCACAAAAAATGATAGAAAGTCAAACCAAATGAATGATATCAAATTTGAATATCAGTATGGGCAAGGAAAGTGAAATGGAGATCAATTTAAATCATAGTGATAATTATCAAATTCTAAGCAGCTTACACTTTTTAAAAATCGCTGCTTTTGCCAATGTTCAACATGAGTTTTCCTAAAATGGACTGGCTCACCAGCGGCCGAGTGGTTCTGCGCTGAAAGCTGGTAGACGTGAGGTGCCGGGTTCGATCTCAGGTCGCGCTCGTTGGCCTAGCCGTTCGGAGTTTTCCGTGGTTTTCTCCGAAACTTGCGTAAATACGTGCTAGGACCTCTTAGAAAGGCCCCCACGGTGGGCACTCCTCCTCCCTAGAGCAGTCAATCGGCCTTAATCCCCACAGCCAACCTAAAATGGACTTTTAAATTACAAGCTGCATTCGCAATATGTATTAAGAGGCTTTAGAGTGCTTCTCTACTGTTAATTTTTGCATATTAAGACCCTTTAGACTGGGCTTTAGGTGAATTCTGAACCACTACGAACACCCATTCCTGAAATGGGATTCGAACCCGACACCTGATAACTGAAGTCTAGGACTCCAACAATTTCGCTAACAAATGGACAATATATAAAGGAGTTAAAAGCATTTAAAAATGTTTTTCATAACTGTAGAATAACATTTTTATTTTTAAAATAGTGATTATTGTAATTATTTATGAGTAATAATAACAATAAAAAGATGACCCTGTATGGTCTGCTATATTGCATTAATTTGCTTTTTTTACATATTTTGATGCAAAATAATAAAATAAATGAGTATCATAACGAAAAAAGAAATGTGGAAAAAAAAGTGTATAATCATTCTTGCTCAGAAAGATAAGTAAATGCAATTAATTCATTAGCTAAATATTTCCAAAATAATGACCACAAACTGTTCTGCAAATAATAAAACTCGAAACTTGAATGCAAGAGCAAACATTTTCAGACAGTTTTACCGCCCTAATGTCAGCTGATGGTGATCGCTTTGAGTTACTTTTTAAAAGTATTATTAGTTTGGAATAAATTAAAACTTTTGACGAGAATATGGTATGCTTTATTTTCTTTACTAAAATAAATTTTTTATCACTAAAACAATTATGTTTGTAGAGAGCTACAATATCATTAAAAAGAAAAATCTGTTTAATAGTGTTTATATAATTTATAAGAACAAATTTAAGTACAACCAGAGAGAGAGAGTGAGAGAGAATATATATATTACTTTCTTCTGTAATAAATAGACGAAAGAATTAGATTAATAAAAAATTTAAACCTCTGGGTTTCGATGGATTTGCACGTTTTAAGAAGTCCGGAACACGATTTGACAATTAAAATAAAATGTCAGTGTGTGTGCCTGGATGTGTGTGGCAAAAAAATTATGGTAGCTCTAGATGAAGAACTATTGAACAGAACTTCCTGGAAAGTTATATTTAGTTGCACCTTGACATAAATTTATGTCGATCAACATTTGGAACATAAACCTCAACAAGCGGTGCTGTCGTTCAGCTTTTTTGTAATATTTAATATGATAGTATACGGCAAAAATTCGCATAAATGTACAGAATGCGTTTTATTTTAATCAATCATTGTGAAACTAAAAAATGTTGTTTTTAATAGTAATAATCGACCAGGATAAAAGTTTTTGTATATGTAGGAGGAAACCTTCCCGTAGAAGGTGTATATTTTTTTTTATATGAGTATCCTTTCAAAAGAATTAGTCGATACCATTGTAAAACGAATGGCTGAACCATGTATCTATGATAATCTGAAACAAAGCTATCGATTTTATTTTTTATTTTTAATTAAAAAAAAATCTATTTAAAACTTTTTTCTGTTTTTAGAATGTAAAATGCAGTGGCGACTGTTTTGTTTAAATTCCACTAATTTGTAAACCAATAAGAAAATACAGAAAAATGTTTTTTAATGGCCACAACATACTAGTTCTCTTATGCTTTGGAAAACTAACTTTTCAAGTACAATGAAGAGTAGTCCATACTTCCTTGCAACGATTAAGTTATTTTTAATAATTTTTAATTGCATCTGTGTGTATTATTTATTGGGATCAATTTATTTTTATCGTACTTTATAAAATATAACGAAATTCGACTACTAAGAACGCATGATGTTGAAAAAAAAAAAAAACAATAAATAAAGAAAAAATAGCATTTATATTGCTCGTACCACATTGTACGCCTGTTTCATATCCCCCCCCCCCACACACACACACTAGTCTGCTTTCTTTAAAATATAATCCTGAAATTCTGAAATTAATCCTGTGTGAATCTATTAATGCGGTAACGAAACTTTCCTCCTAAATTCAAAGTCTAGACAATCGATTTTAAATAATACAAAACATACACTCTCGACTATGCTTATATTCGAACTTTGATTCTAAAAATGAAATGATGCACGCATTTTAGGTTGATTTCTTTAAAAATCGACCTATTGAAATCACTTGGTTTATCTATCTATCTATCTATACATATATAATGGAAAATTTGTCATTACAATAACTTAAGAAATAATGAACCAAATCGAATTAAAATTGGTTAGTGTACTTATCTCACAAATATCTTCGATGCGTTTGTTAATCAGGTTGCCTTGAAATTTTGTTTCCAAATGGCACCCACTTAAAAATTTTAAATCTGCACTGTATAAAACGTATTAAAGACCGGATTTACTTAAATTTTTATGTATGCATAGAGCATATAAGCGTCTTAACAAAGTTTATTAAGGAACTTGATCTGCCATTTTGTTTCAAATGGGCGGATATTTTAAATTAAGCGGCCATTTGGAATCAAGCTTCCACTTAAAAAATTGTCGTCACGATGATTTTTAAAATACTGAATTAATTCGAACCAAAGTTAGACAACGGACTTATCTATCAAATATCTTGGATGGGTTCGCTGGGCAACTTGCTCTGCCATTTTGATTCCAAGTGATGGCTACTTGAAACTACGCTGCCACTTAAAAATTTGTTATCACGATAAATTTGAAATACTGAGTTAATTAGAAACAAATTTGGACACTGGACTTATATTACAAATATATTGGATTCACTCACTAGGATTAGTTCACTAGGAAACTTGCTCCGGCAATTTGCTTCCAAGTGGTAACCTCTTGAAAATAAGTCATCACGATAACTTTTCAAATGCTGAATTAATTCGAACCAAATTTGTACCGTAGATTTATTTTAGAAATACATTTGTTATTGATATGTTCGTTCGAGAATTTGATCAGCCATCTTTTTCCAAGTGACTGCCACGTGAAACTTTCAAATTCACATAAAAAAAAGTTATGTATGAATCGATTTGCTTAAAGCCCACATCAATATCTCCACCAAGTTCATTAATAAGTTTTATCCTCCGTCTTGTTTAAAAAAGGCGACTGGTTGATAAGAAAAAGGAAACTTATTGTTCCAAATGAGCCGAAAGATTTTTTTTTTCTCTGAGATTTCTTACAGTGATTGTTTTTTTGTTTTTGATAGTTTTAGTCCAGAAAAAACTACTTCATTTAAATGCGGTGTTTAAATTGGAACGAACATTTTATGTTTCATTCTTTTTTAATATTTGAACATTCATTCTTAGGGAAGAAAAAAGCAAATAACTTACCAACAATATTCGACTGAATATTTAAAGGAGACTCGGCGCTAGATAAATAAACAACAGGAAAACTCTTCTACTTATATAATGCCGAAGTACAATTGCAGACAGCAGTTTCAGTAGCATTTAGCGTAAAATCATCAGTGCATGCATTGATGACGATACGCTAAATGTTACCGAAACACCTGTCTGCAATTGTTTTATTTCCAGAGTTACCAACATTTTAGCTTATTCCGGATTTTATTAGCCAGCAGTTATTTCATACTACATATTTTGTAAGACTAATTCTTTCTTATTTTACCGTACTTATATATTGGAGAAAATTATTCAATAAATAAAGTGGTGCGAAATAAAGGCGGGACTAAAAGTGCTACGGAATTAAATAAAACGTTGATAACTAGTATTCTTTTTGGCTTTATTACTTTTAAAAGGTTCGGAGAAGAATTAGTCATAAGTCAGAGAAATCAAAAATAGTCAAAATTATATGGGAAAGATTTCGGAAATAAAAGGAAAAATATCGTGTCAGTAATTTACCAACCACAACATTTTTGTCCAACATACACCGCACAGATCTATGAAGATACAATAAATCGTTGTACGCACTGACATACCTTCTTACTTACTAATTAATATTCCGGAAGATTGTTAGAACGCACCTCTTTTTCCACACCACTTTATTTTTAGGGAAATTTTCTTCAAATTTAATTACAATTAAATAAGAGAAAAAAATATTCTTAAAAAAAAAAAAAAAAAAAAAAAAAGATTGGTGTGGGAAAAAAAGGGCAGGTACTGAGAATCTTCCGGAATATTAATTAGTAATTTGGCAGGTATGCACTGATTATAGCGTGTAGAAATCCTTCATGATAAAATTTTACTACATTTAGCTTTAATTACTTCAGTTATTGTCTCTTAATTTAGATTTCAATACTTTTAAATTAATTATATACTCTTAAAAATAACGCTCAACGTTTCATCACTGGTAAAAAAAAAAAAAAAATGCAACTTTGCTGCCAGAAATTCTCTGTAATTTGAGAAAAAAGTCGTAAATTACGGAAAAATTACGGTAACAAAACGTATTTTTCTGTAATTACAGAGAATTTCTGGCAGCAAATTTGCATTTTTTTTTTTTTTTTTTTAACAGTGTAGCAAGGTGGCTCCAATTACCGTTAATTTAGCTACAAAAATATTTTTAGAAATTTGGTACTAAGTTAAGCATTTTAGCAGTGCTAAGTTTTATCATTTGCTTACTATTAAAATGACACTACTAAATTAGGGAAATTCAACACCGAATATCTAAATATATTTTTTACAGCTAAACTGACTGAAATTGGCACTTTTTTTTTTTTTTTTTTTTTTTGCAAAAATGCTGAATTTTATTTTTAACAGTGTAATAATCATAAACTTTGAGGAGAATTTCCCTATCTTGTTACTGTCACTTATTTTTCCTTTTGACAGATATACACGATTTTTGTTTCTTCATATTTTAAGGATTTTTTGAATTTCTCTCTTTGAACATGTTATATATATATATATATATAAATATATATATATATATATATATATATATATATATATCTTAGTCAGATTTTTTTTAAAATACGCATTTACATCTTTTAATTCGTTAAATAAACTAAATCTTGAAAAGAAATATTTAAATATACTAGCCTTTCTCACGCAGAATATCTGTAGGATACTATCTACGTACCTAATATGGTTTCCAGAAAAATCTCATAAATAAAATCACTAAAATTTTTCTTTTCTTTTTTTTTTTTTTTTTCTTTTTTTTTTTTCTTTCTTTTTTTTTTTTTTTTTTTTTTAATAAAAGAGATTTAAATTTTTGATATTTGCACTATAATTTTAATTTTAGAAAATATTTTTTTCCGCTGCTAAGTTAAAATTTCTTAGAATTAAACTAAATTATTCTTATATTAAAAATCAATTATTTCCTAAAATTTGACGGAATTAAATTACCATATTACCATACATAACGGCAATTCCATAGATAATAAATGTATCTACAAAATAAATAAATAAATAAAAAGATATAGCGTTCATTCTATTTATAATGAATGAATATATATATATATATATATATATATATATATATATATATATACATATATATATAACAGATGGCGCCACTACCATCCTGCCTAATAACCTCCATTAAATGCGAGGTTTAACTGCCTTTAAATTCTTCAAATATACTTCTAAATATGGGATTTAAAGCATATGTTTCAACACAAAAAGTTTACTTTTTTTCAATGTCTTTAAGAAAATGTGCATTTCAAAAGTGTATTACATTGAATTTCTCTAACCAAAACGCTTATAATCGCTTCGTTTCTAGCAGCCGAATTTATGCTTTGTTTCTGGGTTGACCAAACAGATAACACCTTACGTCACCCTCGTATCGTTTCAACAAAATATAATCGCTTAAGATTAAAAAAAAAAAAAAAAGATACTCATCAGAGGTGACATGTTCAAAGAGTGGAACTCAAAACACAGAACTCGAAAAACTCCATTTTTCAATGAGATATCCTTACAATGAAAATCCCACAAGATTACATGAGAAGGGAGAAACGTTGAATTTGTCTGATGTGCAACTTAAGTTTTATGGGAAAATTTGCTTCCACAACTACACTGTATTTTTAAAAATCCGTTTTCCCATTCAGAAAATTCAAAACCATTATATTGGACTCGTTTTTTAAAATTTATGTTTTTAATTTTTGTGTTAAAAGTATAATTAAGTACATTTTTCGCCTTTTTTTTAAAACTAGAAAATAAAATATTAAAATAGTGGAAAATCAATTTTTCTAAAACGAGTACAAATTTAACAATTGTGAATTTTGTGAATGTGAAAACGGAATTTCAAGAAATACATTAGGTTATGAGTAATTGTAAAAACAAATTTTCCCATAGAATAACATGCACCTTAGCTGTCAGAGAGATTAATTATTGTCCACTCTTAAATCTCGACAACTTTTGTATTCGTTATTTGTATTTTAAATATTTGTGATTCTTATAAAGTTATTCTCGCAAATAATCCTAAAATTTTCCAGAGCATTATATATTATGAATTTTAACTATATTTTATTTATCATTAACATTAGTTACGTTATTTATTTTTCTTCAGTTTAAATGTTAGTATTTTTAAATTAAGGATAATTATCACAAACTTAATTTTACTATCTTGTTCTTTATTATTAAACAAATATGAAATTGTATTGATGTTTCCTTAAGGTAACTGGCAACATACTCGATTTTCTCTTTAGAAAACCCAGTTTCTTACTTTTTCTTTTATTTATACTCTGATATACTCTCTTAAAGCTCGACGTGTTTTGTATTCGTTATTTGTATTTTATTTATTTAAGTATTTGGGATTTTTATAAGCTTATTCTCACAAATAATCCTAAAATTATCCAGAGCATATGAATTAAAATTTTAATTATATTTTGTTTATTATTATTGCGTTATTAACTTTTTCAGTTTAAATTTTAGTACTTTTAAATTAATTATATTAATCACAAACTTTATTTTACTATTTCATTCTTTATTACAAAACAAATGTGAAATGTCACTAATATTTCTTTTTGACAAAATACACGATTTTTTTTTTTTTTTTTTTTTTTTTTTAAGATACGTGATTTCTTAGTTTCCCTTTCATTTATACAATGATATACGCTCTTAAATTTCGATGCGTTTTGTATTCGTTGTTTGTACTTTCTTGAGTATTTATGATGTTTATAAGCTTATTCTCGCAAGTAATCCTAAAATTTTCCAGAACATAAAGTATTTGAAAATTATAATTACATTTTATTTATCATTACTCACATCATTAATTACATTATTTATTTTTCTTCTGTTTAAATTTAGTACTTTTAAATTAATTATAATAATCACAAATTTTACTTTACTATCTTATTATTCCTTACAAAACACGTGTGAAAATACACAGACGTTTCCTTTTAACAAACACTTACAATTTTCTCTTTAGAAAACCAAGTTTTTAGTTTTTCTTTTGTTTATACAATGTTACATGCTCCTTAGTCTCGACACGTTTTGTATTCGTAACAACCTGCTAGTTCTTTCCGTCTGGTCTTTTTGATTATATTTCTTTTCTTAGAAGATGTTCTACTGCGAAATTATGTAGCAAACGAAATATTGAAGGCCATTCGTGTGGGCGATTTTGTGTAGGCGCGAAGCGACTAAAGGTGGACCAGGAACTACTTGTTACACACTGATGACATCACTACACTCCCCTTCACCCCCCTAAGAGCTTGGTCTAAAAATTAAGTGTAGGAATTAAGTGTGCCAGGCATTTATCCCAGGAAAAAAAAAAAAAAAAGGATAAAAGGAATATCGAACATTAAAATCCATAAATTAGTAAAATGAAAAATCTGAAGTAGTTCGTCGTATATTTACAGAGATACTCAAAATGTCTATAGGCGGTAATTTTTCGAAATGCACTTTAATTATGTTATAATGTTTCAAACTTAATAAACTTAATAAATATAATTATGGCCCACAAATGCTATAGAAGGTGTTGCATGAAATATTTCTGGTTATTTTATCGCGCTACACAAAAGAATTTGGTTCCTTTATATTAATTGTCGGAATTTGACTAAAAGGAAACATATTTTAATTGTTTTTTTCTTACTGCAGAAATCAATTTTAATGTAGTATGAATCATTAAATATTTATTATTTATATACGAGACAATAATAAAAGTGCGGATTCATTATTGTTAATATATCATTTGAGGAAGAACTATGTTTTGTTAGTTTTTGAAGTGTGATAAACCTATGTATTCGGGGTGTCCAAATCTGTCAATTTTTATAATTTATCCCGGAGCATTGTTAGTAGTCCAACTTCTTTTTATACCCCCCCCCTTTTTTTTTTTATTTTTAAGAATAACATTTTCTTATTTTATCGTAGTAATACTATATTGGAGAATATTCTATAAATAAAGTAGTGGGAAATGTAGGCGAGGCTAAAAATGCTTCGGAATAAATTATAAAACTTGTCAACTCTGGGGGGGGTTACACAAAAATTCGCAAGTATTTATACGATACGATTTTATTATTGCGTTTGCGAGTGAGTTTTAATGATGTTAATTTATTTCAAAGATAATAGCAAAATTTATACATGTCATTGGATTTTATTGCAGCATATTTTATTTTACTTTATTTTATTTATTTATTTAAAGCTAGCTTGAAAGATTTATAGTTCTAAGACTTTAATAAGATAAAAAGGAGATTTGTGATTTTGGATAGTAATATGTGGATATGATTTTCAAACTGCAATATCCACACATCTGCCGAACTACGTTCGTTTTGCAAAGTTAAGCAACGAACTGTTTTCTCGTCTTGTTCTTTTGAGAAAAATTCTTAAACAAAAGTAAATGTGAACATAAAATTTGAATGAAATGTTCCTTTTATCAAATCGTCAATTGGATTTTATATGATTTTGACATCGGGAATAATTTGTAAACCGATACTCTTTATCTTTAATTTTTATTAAAAATCTCTGTTTGAAGAAAGGGAGGAAATAATGATTTGGAAGAGGTAACTAAAGGAAAGATAGTACTGAGAATGCACTTTAGTTAAGCAAAGATGCACGTGCCTCCAAATGTTAATTTGTAAACGGCTTTTTCTCTTTTTGTTTTGTCTATGAAACAGGCTTCTGAAAAAACATAATTATTAATTTGTAAACTATGAATATAGACCAGAATAATAAAAATAATAAATATTTCTATAAAGAGCATCCAAATTTCATGTTCGTGTGTGTATAATAATAATAAAAAAAAAAAAAAAAAAAAAGAAGAAGAAAAAGAAAAGAAAAAAAATAGAGGAAATAAAAGGTATAAATAAATAAATTAATATATATAATTTAAATCGTGTTAATATCAGTTTAAAATTATTTCCGATTTTAAAGTGATATAAAATTCGATTAAATTATTTAATCTTGCTGTAAAAATTTTATATTCATACAGTGTTGGCCAAATTATTAGTTTTTTTTTTTTTTTTTTTTTGGGGGGGGGGCATTATTTATTTTTTCTAAAAAAATACTGAATGTAATGACCTTGAACATCAGATACGCAAAGAACATTTGCAAACTCATATTTTCCACTATCGATTTAGTCACGAGTGCAATAACGGGACCGACCATGAATTGAAATAAAACACAAACATTTTGGATTAACCCGTACCATAAAATGCTACAAATGACTTGTAATTTTAATACATAATTTCATATATTATGTGCAACATTTCTAAGCTTTTTTTTTTTTTGTGCGAATCGCGCAATTATTCTGACAGATATATATATGTGTGTATTTTTTTCGTAAAGTAATGAATTTGTTTGGTAAAGTTTTTTTTTTCCCTTATAACAAGAATGAATTTGAACTAAATTTTACAAAACTTTCAAAAAACTCGGAAATATACATATTAGAGAATTATTATTACGAAACATAAAATGCACACGTGTAGTTTTCGGTGAGATAAGAGTATTTGTACAGTCGGTAACAAAAGTATCGAACACTAGCAAAAATTCCTATGTAAAAAAAGTAGAGTTAATACTGTTTTGTTGCATAAATCCTTGTCGAATCATGTTCTTAGACTGACTAAGAACATGATTCGACAAGGATTTATTTAACAAAACAGTATTAGCTCTACTTTTTTTTATATAGGAATTTTTGCTAGTGTTCGGATACTTCTGTTACCGACTGTAACAAATACTTTTTTACTGCGCACGCGCGAAAAATAGATATATATATTTTTTTTCACATAGGTTCAAAGCTTGGTATATTGGACAACTTAAGTCAAAAATTCATTTAAATAAAATAAAAATTAATTAAATTATCGGCAAAAGAATGAACTAGATTTCAGATGTTTTCCACAGTTGAATTTCATAAGGGTTTTTTACATGTCACGTATTTAATTTAGTGATCCAATTTTTAAAACTATGTTTCAAAACTTCTTTTTTTCACAAATAAGAACTTTTGCATCTTGGGTAAAACAATTGGATTTCAAATTAAATAAGTGCCATGTGAAAAACCCCATATGAAATTTTAACTGTGAAGAATATCTAAAATCTTGCTCATTATTTTGCCGATAATTTGCTTAATTTTTACTCTATTCAAAGTCCAATATATAGGTTTTAAATCTATATTGTAATAAAATTTCTATCTTTCGTGCATGTGAATATATATATATATATATATTTACTACAAATACTCATATATCACAGGGGAGAATACACGTGGACATTTAATGTTTCAGAATAACGATTCTCTAAAGTTTTGTCAAGTTTTCTGAAAGTTTCTTAAAGTTTTGTTGAAATCCATTCTTGTTATAAGCAAAAAACTTATATATATATATATATATATAGGTATGTATACTATATAAACATATGTCAAAATAATCGTGTAATTGCCACAAAAAGGCATGCAAACATTTCATATACTATGGAAAATTATGTGTTAATGTTACAAGTCATTTGTAGCATTTTATGATACTGTTTAATCCAAAGTATTTGTGTTTTTCTTCAATTTGTGGTTGGTCTCCTATTTACATTCGTGACGAAATTGGTAGTGAAAAATATGAGTTTATAAATGTTCTTTGCATGTCTGAAGTTTAAGGTCATTTCATTCAATATTTTTTTAGAATAAAAAAAAAAAAAAAAAAAAAAAAAAAAAGAGAGAGAGAGAGAGAGAGAGAGAATCCCCAATAATTTGGCCAGATTTATATATTCATTAATTATACACGAAATAAGAAAGCAAAAATAAAGGTAGATTGTTGCTTAACTTTTGGAAACTAGTGTAAATGTAAAAAATTTATTGATGTGAAGTATAAGAAATTTATTGATGGTATACAAGTCTGTAAAAGAAATGAAAGAATATTACCACCACGAATAATTGTTGATAGTAGTGCATTTTAGTATACTACACAATGCGAACGAAGTATCTAATTTATATAAAAGGTAACTAAAAAAATTCAAGTATGGGTAATTTCACGGTAAAAGGCAGTTTCAATAACAATGAAGGAAGAGATTTCCTACCTCTATCGCCATACAGAAAACTATATAGTATATTTACAGCATTTATTTATGATTAAATAAGATAGTAATTGTTGTTAAAAAGCACTGGTGGAAGTAGAAATACACTTGTGTGTGACTGACACTATATTTACATAGGATTATCCATTTATCTATTGTTTAACAGGCTTTATTCACTGAAGTGCTTTCCGTACTGAATGGAATTTTTAAGTATTATGTGATGCATATATAATTCTTGTACAGGACCATCCAGTGTAATTCGTAACAGTATCATCAGTAAGCAGTTTTACTATTATTATTTCGTTATGGAAAAGTTTTGAAATAAAATTATACTTAAAATAATAATAATAATAATAATAAATAAAAAAATAACGAAATATCTGTTGTGACACGAAATGAAAAAAAAAAGAAAGAAAAAGAAAAACTAGAGCAAATAGTAATATTACTGTAAACACAATTTTACAGCTATTTGTAAATTATGAGTATGGTACTCTCTGGTAAAGGTATTAATCTGTTAAGTTTGACGAAAAGATTTTGCGGCAAATACTTATTTCGTTAATAATAGTAATAATAATAATAATAATAGTAAAAACTTTACTATTTGAAGTTAAGTTATTGACAGATGTCGCCGCGGTACTTTTTCCCCCCTTCTTTTTTTCGTGTTGATCATTATTTTGTTATCACTATTCATCAAATAATAAGCTTTTAATACTATAGCATTAAAACCTTAATTTTTCTTTTCTTACTTACAAATAGTGGTAAGAAAATAACAAGATGCACGAAAAAGTATATCACCGCTGTGATCCCTGGATCGAGAAAATGGCAGATTACCTATAACCAAGAGGGAAGTTTTTTCTCCTCTCAGTAATAATAATAATAATAATAATAAATGTTCTTTATCTGTGAATAAGTGTGTTAAATGGTGAACCATTGCTTACGGCGTTAGAGATTTTTTTTCAGCATCTTCTAATCTTAGGAAATTTTGCCCGTAAATTGTTTTCTTTGTCTGACACACTGTGTCCTAAACACATAAAAGTTTCTATGCTTTCTTGTGATTTCCGTATGGTGATACGCTTTTCTTGCTCATCTCTCCTTTTTTGGAACTAACATCAATATTCGTCGAATAAAATCAATTAATTGATCTGATTGAGCATTAGGGTGGATCGAAAAAAAAAAAAAAAAATAAATAAAAACTCGTCCTGTTGAGAACGGGTACCTGTCAAGAGCTGAGGCTTGGAGATATGAATACTTCTTCAAAAAATTATTTTATTATTATTTTATTATTATTTTTTTAAATATCATCTTCACTTGCGCAAGAAGGCTAAATAATAAAATTGCAGTTTTTTTTTTTCTTTTTAATTTTTTGCAATTTGTATTGACAAAATAAATTTCGGATAATGCTAATAAAATAAATGCTAATGTAATAAAAATAGATTTGAAAAATAATATTTTTTTTCTTTTTTCTTGCCACTTGTTTAGTATTTCCAGCTTGCAAATGTGACTTAAATTTTGAGATTTTTCTCACTTTTAAGTTATTTTCGAAAAACTTTTGCGAAAAAAATACTTTTTTTCATAGGGCCAAGCCACACTACTGACAGGTACTGGTTTGATACGACGGGTTTGGTTTTTTTTCTTTTTTCTCCGATGTGCCCTTTTGAGCATGTATGTATTTCTAATAATCATATAATGCATATATCTCTAATAACCATATAAAATTATGAAGATGTGTTCTCTCGGAAAAATGTATCATAATGAAAGTGAGTATTATTTATTTATTTATTTATTTTTATCTTTTGGTTAAATATTAATTTTATTTTATTCAAACATGAACAATCGTGAGGAATTTTGTATTTGAAATTTGAGCTTCCTATAGATTTTTTCTGCTGAAAAAATATGGAATTTTAAAGCAATGATTTCTGATGGATGAGTTACGGAAACAAAATCTGACTTTAGGTTCAGACATTTATATAGACCACCTAATAAAAGAATGGAAACCTAAGGTACACAAAGGCATCACGCTTGACTCTAAAACATCTATTAATACAATTTTATTTGCGATGATCGAGTGATTTTCCAGGACAATGAGGATAATCTCCAAAGAGCAATCTATAAACTGAATAAACTATGTCAAACTTAAACTTATAACATGAAGATATCAATAAAGAAAACTAAAACGATGGTTTTTAAAGGCAAAGAGCCTATAAGAACTAAAATTGTCTTCGATAATAAAATAATAGAACAAATCTCAGACTTTAAGTATTTGGGATGTGATACTTCATATAACAAAAATAAAGACCTAGAAAATAAACTGCATAAATTCCAACATGTTTGTGGAGCTTTGAACAGAATCCTAAGAAATAAGATACGTAGAGAAACTTAGTTAAAATTCTACAAAGTAATGGAACACCAACACTGCTATACGGATCGGAGACCTGGACTGTTAACACCAAACAACGATCCAGGATACAAGCCTCGGAAATGAAGTTTTTAAGAGCTGTAAAGAAATGTACAAGAATGGACCGACTAACTAATGGTTCCATACGCTCCGACAAAAATATACAACATCAACCAAAAAGTAATAGAATATCAAGATAAATGGAAAGACCACGTGGAGCGAATGAGCAAAGGCCGACTACCAAAAAAGCTGATGAATTACAAACCTAGAGGTTACCGAGACCGGGACAGACCTAAGCTCTGGTGGATTGATCAATGGAACCGGAACAGGCTGATAGACTAATCCATGCTATAGATGATGATGATAATGAGGTTCAGAAATATCACAATATATCAAAATAGATGAATATTAATGAATATATTTCTATTATTGTTTTGTAATGATAATATAATCAATGGGTAAGGGGCGTCCATAAATTACGTGAAGTGTTCGGGGGGGGGGGGAGAGGGGGGGTCTCATTTTCCCCCTGCAAAAAACAGTATAAAATTGTGAGAAATTTGAGTTAAATTCAAGCAAAACATATTTCTTGACCTAAATCTGTCAAAATTTGACGCGATTATATTTATCGTCGTTATCAGAACGCCGCGAAGCAGCACATTAGCTTTTCAATTGTTTAGGCTACTGAGCAAGAGACAACGGTTTAGAGTGGCTAAATCAGAGCGAAGTTGAAGGAGCAGATGATTTTACTGAAAATCACATGGATATGTTGGTTCTAGTAGTCACTCTTGAGACTGTTGCAAGAGACAACGGTTTAGAGTGGCTAAATCAGAGCGAAGTTGAAGGAGCAGATGATTTTACTGAAAATCACATGGATATGTTGGTTCTAGTAGTCACTCTTGAGACTGTTCACGAGTCCCCATGGACTGAATTAGAATAAATATTTTTTATTAATTTTAGTAGTTTCTATTCAAGTATTTTATTGTTCAATTTTATTACTTTGTTTCTAGACCACAATCTATGCAATCTTAAAATCTAGTCTTAACATAGTCTTCAATATAAATAATAAAGCAAATTGTGTTTTTTGAAATAAATCCAACGCATTTACAGTAAAAGTACGAATTTTGAAAAATCTCACATGAGATTAGGGAAGGGGGGGAAAGGGTCGAGTCAAATCTCACGAGATCTCACTAGGGGGAAGGGGGTCAAAAATCGTCAAAACTGCCTCACGTAATTAATGGACGCCCCCTGAGTATATGTATGAATATTGGGAAAATACTACGATGATTATCATGTAAAATAGCTCTAAATTTTGATTTACTTGGCGAACATGTTCATTAATTAATGCGAGCATATTTTTTAACTGTACATTTTTTTATTCATTTGGTTGCTTGTACAATATATATTAATAATTGTATAATGAAACAATTTAAGCAAAACCCTTTTTTTTTTTTTTTTTTCTTTTGGTAGGATTTTAGTTTTGTAACTAAACGCATGCATATTTTGAAACATTTGTTGAAAATTTCTTAATTTATTCCTGCAATTTTATGGTGCATGCTAAACAAAGATAAAATTTTGAATTATTATGCTTTCGCCATTGAATCACCATTTTCATTTTATCATCATGAGTTTTATTTTATACCCTAAAAATATTCAGTTGTTAATTTGCAGTTCAAATGTTTGTAATTTCAATTTTCTTTCTGAAGTACTATATCTAAAAATATTATTAACTTTTTTTAGGCAATGTACGGCCGTCATCGACGATATTTCAAAACCAGAAGAGCATTCATTAAACGCCGATAATTCGTATTAATATAAATAGAAACTTATATCATTTATTAAAGACGAAAAAAAATAAAAAGTAAAATTTATTTGCCAAACATTTTCCTGTATATATTAATAAATTAGCATTGAGACACGGAAAGGGCACTGCATGTTGAAATACCAATCACTGTTGAAGGATGGTTATTAGCAAACGCGGTTATACTTTCGTTTTGCATTATCTAAAAATAATGTTTACTATTTAAAGAGTTATAGGAGTGTAATAATTGCTGTTTTCGACAGCTGCTTTAAGTGACCTACTGATCCATTGCATAGCACTTTAATCCTAAAAATATGATTGCTGCTTAATTGCCGAATTCTTTTGCAATTGCAACAATCTGGAAGAACTATTATCTCATCTTATGTTACACGTTGCTTTTTACTAACATTCTGCAAATACATAAGAACTTTGACACATAGGGTTAGAATTTTCTTTTTATTACTTTTTATTTACACACACACATACAAAAGGTTTGTTCTGTTATCTCAAAGCAGGTGATTGTTATTCTTTTCTATAAATTATTACTTTTTCCTGCTTTAACCACGGTATGAAAATGCTTAAAGAAATATATTATGACTTTTAGAAATAACTCTAAAGGTTAGATTTATAGTATAGTCATTTACACTTTAAAGACAAGTTTAGAAAGTGTGTGGGGTTGGGGGAGGAGGGAGAAAGGAAATAATCATAAAGTTGTTTTGTTGCTTGTAACCTTCAATTATTTCTAAATCTTAAATATTCTTACTTATTTAAACTTAGCTAATTACTCCAAGAGTGTATTTATTTTCGAAACTTATAATTCTTCCTTTTATTATTTTTTAAAGAATATTAAAACATTTAATTCACTATGCTAAATTTATATCTTATACAAAAAAAAAAAAAAAAAAAAAAGAAAAGAAAGAAAGGAAGAAAAAAGAAAAAGAGAAGAAAAGTAGCGATAAAAATTCTGTGGCCTAAAACAGCCACGAAGATTATGATTTAATGGGCCAAAATTACAAACTGGTGGACCCCCCCCCCCCCCCAAAAAAAAATAAATAAATAAATAAATAAATTAAATTAAATAAAAAAATAAAATAAAGAAAGAAATAAAATAAAGAAAGAAATAAAATAAAATAAATAAAGAAATAAAAGTAAATAAAAAGGTACAAGTTTAAAGTTAGTATTTTAACTTGCTTTCGCTGCAAATATCATTGTTCTTTTGCAAAAATAGAATAAATACTCCCGATTTGAGATATTCTAAATAAAAACCGTGTATTTTTTACTTGAATATTCATTTCCACGCATAATTAATTGTAAAATAAAATAAGAGTTTTAACAAGAATGTATTTTAAATTTCTTTAAATAAGATGTAAAAGCACGTGTGCTTGGTGAAATTAATGTTTTCGCCTATACATAAATGTTGTCTGTGATCGCGGCATACTTTTATGTCACTAAACTGAATTTTAATCATATAAGGAAAATGTTACTACTGCGAAACGTAATTGAAAAGTAAAGAAACACGTACGATTGATGATGAGATCACTTCCTTCTTTTTTATCGAACAGTAAAATAAAAAGGAAAGAAAAAAAAAAATATTTTACTCAGCAATCGTAACAAAACTACCTGGTGTTTACAGACAGATCACAAATTGAATGCCAAAAAATATAACATTTGTAAAATAAATGAAAAGTTATAGTGCTATAAGCGCCTCATTTCATATCAATTTTGCCACAACTGATGTAGGTGAAAAAGAAAGAATGAAAAATAATTACAAGATAAAAAGAACTTTTTATATACCATGTTTTTAAATTTTCTGTCGAATCATATAAACGCTACCGAAGGCAACGGGAACCCGGAACAATTGGCTAAAGGTATTAAAAAAATTCATTGCTATCATGCTTTCAGCTATTATAAAAGATTCAAATGGCTAGCTAGCCGGGAAGTTAGTTAAAAATCAACTGCAAGCTTTGTTCGTCAGCAGGGTTGGTTAAAAATATTTTAAAAATGCATTTTCACCGTGTTCTGAACTATTCTGAAAGTTTCAAATGTCTAGCTAGTCGGGAAGTTAGTTAAATAATTTTTTTTGGCGAATCATATAAACGCTGCCGAAGACAGTAGGGACCTGAAACAGTTGAGTAAAAGTATTAAAAAAATGTATTGTGGCCGTGTTCTGAGCTATCCTGAAAGTTTCAAATGTCTAGCTAGTCGGGAAGTTAGTGAAAAATCGATTGCAAGCTTTGTACTGGTAGCTGATGAAGGCTGCAGGAACCCGAAACAGTTGGCTAAAAGTATTTAAAAAAATGCATTTTCAGCGTGTTCTGAACTATTCTGAAAGTTTCAAATGTCTAGCTAGTAGGGAAGTTAGTTAAATAAATTTTCTGTCGAATCATATAAACGCTGCGGAAGGCAGTAGGGACCTGAAACAGTTGACTAAAAATATTTAAAAAATGTATTGTCACCATGTCCTGAGCTATCCTGAAAGTTTCAAATGTCTAGCTAGTGGGGAAGTTAGTGAAAAATCGATTTGCAAAGCTTTGTACTGGTAACGCTGCCGAAGGCAGCAGGAACCCGAAATAGTTGGCTAAAAGTATTCAAAAAATGCATTTTCACCGTGTTCTGAACTATTCTGAAAGTTTCAAATGTCTAGCTAGTCGGGAAGTTAATTAAAAATTTTTTCTGTCGAATCATTTAAACGCTGTCAAAGGCAGTAGGGACCTGAAACAGTTGACTAAAAGTATTAAAAAATGTATTGTCACCGTGTTCTGAGTTGTCCTGAAAGTTTCAAATGTCTAGCTAGTCGGGAAGTTAATTAAAAATCGATTTCATGATTCGTACTGGACAAAACAAACAAACAAACAAGAATCGAAGTTAATAAAAACATGGTAAAATAAAAAGGCGATTGGAACTCTTTGGTCATGTTGCATTTTGCGATAAATATGATGAATATTAACAATAATTTTGAAGCGACATAATTGATCCTTAATATAATTTGCTAAAAAAATTGAGTTAATTGGACCGTTATAAAATGGTATACAATAAATACCTTTTTTCATTATTAAGTTATGTTAAACGATTTATTTTAATTAAAATATATAAATAAGATTATCATTGTATTGTATTCTATGATTATGATACATTTATGAGTTTTTCAAATGATCCCTTTTTTTTAGAATACTTACCAATCCCTAATTAATTTTATTATTATTGTAAATATTACGAAGAAAATAGTTTGAATATATAACTTATTTCAAGTCCTTTTTTTTTTTTTTTTTTTTTAATACACCTTAAGATTTTTTTTAAACTTAAACCTCAGCATCACTACTTTCACAGTGTTGTAATAAAATAGGTTTTGTTTTAATTTAATTAATCAGATATTTCTTTAAAAGGGTTAGATATGGTCTTCATTTAAAGTATTTAAATGTTTTGTTCAATTATAAAATAAAAACGATTTTTTTTTTTTTTCTTTCCGGTGGAAAATATTGCATATTCTCACTTGTGCACTAAAATTTCTTAGAAACTTAAACAGAAGTTTCGACCAGTATTAGAAAAAGAAAATTAAATAAATTATATATATATTTAAAAAAAAAAAAAAAAAAAAAAAAAAAAAAAAAAAAAAAACGAGATGAGGTAACATGTATTCAGTGGTAAAACTATAATATGTATTCCATGTGATAAAATGTATTCCAATGTGCAAAATGTATTATTCTTCGACAATGTGTTCAAATTTCAAATCAGTAATATTTTCTAAAAGAAATACATAAGATCTATTATTATTTCCAAAGGAAAAATTGGAGCATTTTATTTTGAAAAGAAATTCAAATTCTTAGCAACAGAAATATTTTCAGAATATTTAGAACGCGAACAGACAGATAAAGAAACATAATAGGTAGTATTTAGTTACTAAAACTAAAAGTATGTAACATGTCTGTGCGGAAATACAGGGTTATTCCAGGGGAATGAGGTTCTTTTTCTCAATTTCTCAAAACCAGACTTTTCGCATTTGTCCGCGTAGTTAAAACTGGACACAGACAAATCATTCTGAAACCGAATTATTCTTTTAAAAACTGGACGGTTGGCAAATCTGATTATATCACTTGAAGTGTGATACTGTTTTAACAAAATATGCCAGTTAAACGGTTCAAGGGTAATTTGTTCACATTTTTGATTCATTATTTATTTTATTTATACTATAAAATAGTCTTCATCTTTGACTTCTTTTATTTTGTTATTATAAATAAAATATTGCACAGAATATAGTATTTTTTATTTCTGTGATAAGTTAAAATGAACACTCTAAAATATTATAACATTACAAATTCCCCCATTTTACTGTAGGTATCGAGAACTTTTATAATTCTTAAAGTTTAGACCTCGGTATTTGACGTTGTTACACTTTTTGACGTGTGAGGAATCCAAAAATCATACAATTGATGTTGTAGCCGAACACAGGTTTGACAGGAAGTTATTTAATTTGTTTTTCTGTGGAGACATTATTTCAAAAGTGAATGATCGTAATGAAGTCGGACCAGTTTTAAAATATCAGCTAGCATACTGCATAGAATCCTATTGAATTTCAACCTTCTGTTTTAAAAACTTTGTAAGTTAATCGGAATTTAAGATTTTCGAAGCATGGCACAATATAGCAAAAAATTGCATAAAAGTGCATTATGAGGTGACGGTGTGGAGATTAACGCCAATTGGCTAAACTAGGGTCCGAGGCCTCATTGGAATGCCGTCCGGGGGAATCTTTTTCAGGTGTCCTAGCGAGTTTTGGAGAAAACAACGCAAAACTCCGAACGGTAAGCCGAAAAGTGCAACCTGTGTTCGTACTCGGCACCTCCCATCAACCAGCTTGGCGCGCAAAATCGCTTAGGCATTGGTTCGGCTACATTATGAAAATTATTTTCATTGTGAGGATGTTGGACTAGTTTTAAAACTTTATATGTGATACTTGCGAGAACTTTATTGAACAGCAACATTTTACTTTAAAAACTTACTTCTTAAGTTATTTGAAACTAATTAAAAATTATCAAAATATGACAAAATAGGGAGCATTTCACATAAATTTGTGAAATGAAAATTTAACGGGGGAAATAGTTGCAATTGCCTGACAAAAATACGAAACTGACACCAGTAAAATAACCAAAAAAATAAGCTAAAATAAATGTATCAAAGTAAGGAAGGATAGCTGAGTGTATAGTTCATTTTAGTCTCCGACAGGGTTTGGTCATGAATCGAGTTTATTCACCTAGTAATGAATATAGTATCGTATAATAGAAATTTATGAGACCATATTTTTTAACAAATACATGAAAAATGAACAATCTACCTGTGCCACCTAGTTTAGATTTAATATCTCATTCAGCTGATTTAATATCCCATTCCAATGGTATATTTATATCGTTACTAATGTGTTCTGTGTTTTAAAAATCGTAGAGAAATATTTTAATACTTGAAAAGCGTTTGCATGTATGTTTTATTAAGTGCCAAATTTTGTTTTTCATTTGAATAGTGTTAGTCAATCAACGAAAAAAATCTCTATTTTTGAGAGTTTCATTCTATAAAAATAAATAACTTTTAATGTAGATTTTTAACACACTAATATTGCAAAACATTTTTAGCATCAAAGTTTGGGGTTATTATCGAAAATGTTCATATTTGTCATGCTTTTATTATACTGGTGTGCAAAAATAAATAAATAAATTAATAATAATAATAAATAAATAAAAATAAATGAATAAATAAATTTTTCCTCCCACTAAAAAAAATGTGTGAAATGTATGAATTTGAAATTCCTGATTCCAAATGTATCACCGAAATTACTCCATCATCTACCGGTTTTAAGAGAGTCAATTTATTAAAAATAAAGCAGTGTTAAACGAAAGTCAATGTATTCCTCAACAATGCTGTAAAACAAAAAAATAATGAAAAAGGAACAATTTTAATTACACTTCAGAAATGAATAAAGTCTGTCACGGAAATTGATAGTTGTCATTTCAAACTGCGCATATATGTGAAACCAGACCATAGACCTTCAGAGGAGGGTATATAACTTTTTCAGAAAAGCGTGAGGACAGTTTTCGGTAAGAAATGGAAAGAAAATTAGGCGAAAAAAAAAAAAAAAAATTACACTCATAGCCCTAATGCTTTAGCAAGAAAAAACTACCGTGTTTCTGAAAACGATCCCATCCCCAACCCAACTCCAAAAAATTGGTACGTGAAGGAATAATTGTGTATCCCGGAGATAAAGTACACATGTCCATTTTGTGAAAAGATCTAGCACCATGTTTTTGATCTGCATATTTTGTTTTATATCGGGGCGTTAAGTATAATGCCGATTTATTATAAAGGATATAAGACAGTGGATAAAAAAAACCATGTTCCTTTTCTTTATTCATGACAAATGTTTTTCATTACAACATCACTTACATCATTTCAAAACAATTACATTTTTGTGACATGGTGTTTTTTACCTTCAGGGTACAGAATTTAATTGTCATAATAAGTATTTTTAAATTTGTCAAAAGCGAACATTAATGACTTTCACAGGGAAATTTTTTATGTCGATCAGCATTATCATTTCCTATTTAAGAAATTGTTTATTCATTATAACCTTAATAATAAAGCAGGGAAATAACAATAAACTCTAATAACCACGAGCGTGTACAGCATTTCGTATGTGGATATGCAAATATTTTAGACTATGAATCTTATTTAATAGTGTTGTAACCAAGTTGTAGGGATTTTCATATTCAATATACATCACTAACTTTTTATTATGGTGATTGTCTAATTGACCATCATATATAGCAAATATCATTTTTCAAAATTAGCGGTATTTAATTAATAAAAAAAGTAATAGTTACTTTTTTTTTCTTTGTGTGTGTGTGTGTGTATTGGTGATTGCGGTGAAATGTTTATAAGTTTGTGTATGACAAAGAACATTTTGTTTAAGATTAAATAAGCAGATCAATATTTCAGTTCATTTTTGCATTATTTTTTTTCAGCAGTTTAAATGTGTAAAGTCAATAAAACTTTATTTTAAAATTAGATATTACAACTTTTTTTAATGCTTTAAGACATTACATTTATTTATTATATTTTATTTATTTATTTTGTATTGGTTGGCGACATCTTTAAAAATAATTTTAAAATCATAATTCAAATTCTTTTACGTCATTTCTTATAAATATTAAAAAAAAAAAAAAAAAAAATCTTATACAGGATAAATTTTAAGATAATATATTTATCATTTGGAGCAAAATAAATTCCGAAACTGAATCGTTATGGGTGATGTTATTATGAAAAATATTTTATGTATTTTTTAGTTATAATTTTTCTGATAACTTATCAAGAAAAGTTTTGCTGAAAACATTTAGTTATTTCAATATTTAAAGGATTAACATTGCACGCTCTGTATAAACCTTTTAGATTGCATTTAAAATTAAAACGAATGGGGGCTGGGGTTCTGATTCTATTTCTGATATTAATTGTAATATATTTTCTTTTGAAAGCAGGAAGATTAAAATTATGAAACACATTTTACTAACTGTTACATGTGTTTTATACAAAATGCAGCTGTGTCAGTAAATTCAAGTACATAGAAAATTCAAAGGCTGTCAAAAGCAATGTTTATTTCTGATTAGAATGATAGCTATTTCGAAAGTGAAACGATTAATATAAAATGAAAATATTAAGATTTTTTTATTATTACTATTAAACATAATTCTAAACTATTTTATTTCTTAAATTACGTTTATAACTTATGAAATATTATCTAAAAACGAAAATATATTGTGATAATGATAATACAATGTATTATTTTTAATGCTCTTATAATTTTTTTTTACCAGAAGAAAAAAAAAAATAATAATAAATAAAATAAAATAAATAAATAAATAAAACCGTATATGGGCTTATACAAGATGTTTACACAGGGATGCTATAGTCCGTATTTATTTCCATGACTCTCCCCGCAGTATAATTGTATAATGATCTTTTATAGTATTTCAATTAAGGAGAAATTACTGTAATACAGTAATTTCCCCTTATTTATATAGTATATAAATAATATATTTATGTAGTATATAAAATATGGAGGTGGAAGTGTTACGGAAAGAAGGCGGGACCGTAGCATTAATGAATGCAGTACATTCAAGTTTTTAAATTCCTACAGGAAATCTTTATTTTATAAAGTTATGAGAAAATAAAAAAAGGATTTTTGTTTGTTTAATATATATATTGTATATATGTATATATATATATATATATATATATATATATATATATATATATATAAATTCAAGTTATCAGTATAAATTTTAGCATTTAATAGATACATGATATTACCAACACCACAAAAATAAAACTGATTGTATCACAGTATAAAAGTTAGCACAGAAATTTTTACGATTCATTTTTAGTTCCAATTAAGAGACAAAACCAATTTAAATTACTTACGCCTGCAGGAGTAAAAAGGACCATAAAACTTTGACAGAGAAAATTGATGAAGGTTCTCACTAAATTATTTATTAAAATTGAATCAGGAAATAAGAATTGAATTAAAAAGTATGAAAAAAAAGGAACCACAGGAATTAAGAATTGGATTAATAAATGCTTAAAAATAGAAGTCTTACCTCATCAGGGAACATGTACTTCTTAAAGCAAAAGAAGCTGCAAGATTTCGTAAAACTGTATAGCTAATTCTATCAAAAATATAGCTCATGCCCCTATCTTGCAACAAAACTATTTTGAAAGAGGAATGAATTAAAATATTAAAGCAAACCATCAAGGAATCCAGAGAGAAAAAAGGAAAAATCAAAGATGTAACCACATGTCCAGCCATCACACAACACAGAGAGTAACATGTTGCCATCATAACAATGATAATAAGAATAAATTACAGACAATCATCAATTAATCGATAAAGATTTTACAATTGAACAATTTAAATAACAATTAAAATCACTTTGTAATTGTATTTTTAATTTGGTTAAATTTGTTTTAATTTTTTCTTAAAACAAAAACTTAAAATCTTTCATGGATAGGAATTTAATTATAGCAAACATTAATACATCTGTGTGCTAGCGCCATCTATCGTGAAGCATAATAAACAGTAAAAGTTAATTAAAAAGTATTAGGATTAAACAAGCAATTGCTGTTAATTTGTATTATTTAGGAGAAGATGTTTTATCTTAATTTTTGAAGAGAAGATGTTTTATAAAGTATTTAAATTGTTTTGAAATTAATTTAGGTTAAACCTAAAGTAATTAATCTTTAATCTTAATTTTAATTACTATAATTAAATTTTAAGATGTAAAGTTTTCTCAGTCGCAAGCAATAATCCCAAAAAGCACACAAGTGAGGATAAGCAAATGAAGGCCATTTTATATATTTATTTATTTATTTATAAATGGATATTTTGTATAATTTAAACATAGGAAACTATCAATAGTCAAAAAACGTATAATTAAATCTAACGAGTGAAGAGTTCAAAATTCACAGTATCAACCAATATTAATATTTTAAAACATAGTGAAAGCCGAGCAACAGATATAAGAGATACCTTAGAAGACTGATATATATATACAGGGTGTCCATAAGAGAATGTCCCAGTTTCAATGGTATATTATAACAGTTTATTTTAGACTGTTTACAACAAATCATACATCAAATAGAAGGTAAACTAACCTAGTTTTTCTTACAAATGTTCAATATGTGCACCTTTAGTTACACGGCACACATCTAACCTATAGTCCAATTCTTCCCACACTTTGGTTAACGAGCCCGGTGAAATGGAAGCAATAGCTCTTCAATTCTGCGTCTCAACTCTGTCAAATGATTAGGTAACGGCGGAACGTATACGTAGACATGATCTTTTATAAAGCCCCATGGGAAAAAATCGCAAGGCGTTATGTCAGGTGAACGTGGAGGCAAACGACAAAGAGCTCTGTCGTTGATTTGCGCCATTTGCGTATGTGGCGCTGCAAGCGAGAAAACAATTTATAACTGGGACATTCTTTTATGGACATACTGTATATATATATACATACATTTATATAATATTTTATCACAGCGATGCGAAGATATCATGAAACAAATAACGATCAAAAGTTTTAAAGAATTTAAAATACAACCCTAACAGCTGAAGTATATATATATATATATATATATATATGATATTTCGCCGCGACAATGCGTACAAACCAGTAAACAAATGAAGATAAAATTATTTAATAAATTATTCAGATTTTAAAATGCAGCCAATTCAACCGAGATTGTATATATATATATATACACACTATCTACCAATAAGTATTTGGATACTTTCGAATTTAGACGTTTTGTCAAATATCTTGAAAAGTACTTTAAGAACCATCTTGAAACTTTAGTAGTGTAAAGAACATGTTATACCTCATACACACACATTTCAGCAGATGTTGTGTCCTGAAGAGAAAAAAGGGACTAGTAAAAAATTAAAAAATAGGTCAAAATGTTTTAGATAACCCTGTAAAAAGTAATGCTTGAAATGCATTTTTGCTGTAGCATGTGATTATGATAATTCTTATAATTATCTGTAAAATTTTTTATGAGGCTACCACATATATTCATGGATATATAAAGTAAAAAAAAAAAAAAAAAAATGTATATATATATTCACTTTTTTAATTATAACACGTAGCGTATTAGGCCCAGTGAAAAGACATTTTTAGAAAATTTGGCATATTACATTAGACACAGCATACTGCAATCAGAATGCAAAAAAGTTAAATATCTTACGAAATATGAGCACTTTTACTAAATAATTTTTAACTACGCATGCTCAAGCTTTAAAAAATTTCTTTTGCATAATTTAATAGCGAAAAATATTAAGAAACCTTGTGAAGTTTGCGTTGATGCAAACTCCATCTTAATAACTTAATTAGATAACTAAATAGTAAGTAAGAGAGTAGAAGACTTGAATTAAATAATAAATAAGAGTTTATTTGAACAGATTAACGGGAGGGCGGTCTGGTAATCAAGCTAGCTCAATCAGCGTATTTAATTAATCAAAATATATGTATCAGAAATTAAATTAGATAACCTTAAATATCTCACCCCAGCAAATAGTCGAAGGTGTAGAGACGGTTGCACTCGTATACTCCGCTACTTCGACTTCACTTTGGATCATAGGATTCCCTTCTGGTCCAACATTACATTTACGAATGCTAGTAGATACGCGTACCAACACTCATTACAACTTAATCTTCACACCACTAAATCTCCACTACTTTACACTTCAATACTCGTCAAAATAAGATCCTTCGCAATCTACAGCACAATCCACTATAATATACTCCAACATCCACCCTAATATACTCCAACACCCACTATAATATACTCCAACATCCACACCCATCTACTAAAACCATCTCCATCTTATACCTCTTCCTACTAACCTCCTTTCCCTTCATTTCAATCAATACTTTTAAAATCACTTCACATTCATCTAACTCTCCGAACCTAATTCGTTCGTTGCAGCAACATGCCGACACAAAACTAACCCGACCTCAACTTTCGCCGAGTCACTGGCGTCGAAGTAATTTAACCGTCCTCACTTTCTACTTACCTGGATCCAGCTTAAATTTACACAAACTGTGGTGACGTTCTGACGTCTCAACCTCACAACCTATATGAAAACCCCAAACAACTACCGTGTAAACTCAAAAAGTTATGAGAGACAGAATGGACAGAATTTCAGTTCTCTGAAAATAAAAGCTAAACTATAAGGGGTTTTATTCACATTTTTATTTTGATTCAATCGATGACCAATGCTAATACAGTGTTCGCTGACTGTAAATAAATATTGATAAAACTCCGTATCGTCTTTCGGTTTTTTTTTTTTTTTTTTTTTTTTTTTTTGAGAACTGGAATTCTGCTCATTCTATCTCTCATAACTTTTTGAATTTACACGATATTTGTTTGGGGTTTTCTTATAAGTTGCTCAATACTTTTGACTATTAAATTATGCAAATGAAATTTTTTAAAAGCTAGCGCATGCGTAGTTAAAAGTTATTTAGTAAAAATTTTCAAATTTTGCAAGATAGTTAATATTTTTACATTCTGATTGCAGTATGCTTTGTCTAATGTAGCCAAGTTTCCTAAAAATGGTTTTGCACTGGGCAATGGCTTTGCTATAGCCGTACCCTACGTGTTATAATTAAGAAGGTGGATTTTTTTTTTTTAAACCATTATTTCTCCATGAATATATGTGGTAGCCTCATAAAAATTTATACAGGTAATTAGAAAAGCTTTCATAATCACATGCTACAACCAAAACGCATTTAAAGCATTGTGTTTTACATGATGATTCAATACATTTTGATTTTTGTTTAATTTTTTATTGGTTTCTTTTTCCTATTTAGGACACAACTTTTGCTGAAATATATATGAGATATAACATGTTCTTTACACTACTAAAGTTTCAAGATGATCCCTATAGAACTATTCTGGATATTTGACAAAACGTCTAAATTTGAAAGTGTCCAAATACTTTGGTTGATAGTGTATATATATACTTCCGCTTGCGTCACTCAAAAAACTGCCGTTTTTCATGATATAATATTTAATCTTTAAAGTGTTAAATATTTTGATGAAAAAAAATATTAATAAGTTATGTGTCTATATGTATCTATTTATCTCTATCTATATACATTTCAACTTTATTCATGTCAAATTTTCTGGGACTATATGTTTAGTTGCTTACACTTTACGTGCAAAAAAAGCCTATAGAGTTTCAAACTTCATGCTTTATGATAGGGATACAAAATATATGAAACAGGTTTCCTAAATAGAACTTAAAAGATTTCGGTAAACTTTAAAGAGAACATGTCTCTTAGTTTAGAAGAAAAAAGAAATATAACCCTATTTTAAGAGAAATATCAAGAATATTCTTTCATGTTTTCCGGTATTACATTTTTTTACATATAGTTACTGCAGATATTTCCCTACATATGACTGTGGGCTTTGCTTTTAATCCGCATATAAAGCGGCAAATATTAAAGAAAACATAGCACATTTTTGAGATGTTACGGAAAAAAGTAAAGCAATTCCAAATGGCATAAAAACGTACATGCTTTGATTTACATGGTGTCTTATACGCATTCCAAAATTTATTATGGTTTGTGTTGCTTTTAATTTTTAAATAAAGCGACAAAACTTCCTAACTTTTCTTTAAAATTCAAGATTAAAAGTTAAAATTAAACAATAAAATATGTAATGTCTACGAGAACTCTGAATGTAAAAAAGTACTAAGCCGTATAAATATATATATATATCTAGCATTAGTGTAAAATACACACACACTCATACACAAGAAAAATAAAGAGGGTTTAGTGATAAAAACAAAGAACTTGAAACCCGCAACAATTGTTTCCGATTGAAATAATCAAACTCGATTCTTTATCAAGAAAAAAAAAAAAAAAAAAAAAAAAGGGGGGTGGGGGTGTATGAGTGTAACTTTAAAGTTGCAACAAACACATTTCTGAAAGAGTCAAGATAAAATAAGAAGACAACAGTTTTTCAAAAATTATTTTCTAGATTGAATTAATACAAATACAAGTGCTTGGATACAAGTTTAAGAAAAAGGAAAGGGAAGTGAGTCAAAAATAATAAAATAAAAAATATCTATGCAGCAATACCCTTGTTATTATTTATTTTATTTTATTAATGGATTTGTTTTTATTGTCTTTGACTCCTTCCCCTTTCTACATTGTTATATTTGCTTATTTGCTTATTTATTTTTATCTTAGCTCTTTTATAGATTTTGTGTTCATGCAGCATGTCTAACTTTGTTTGGAATGGCGTAAGATCATGCTCATTTTTTTCGACACGAAATATTTGTGGTGTGTATTTTAAATTTATGGTATCTGATTACAAAAATCTCATTCTTCATATTTATGATTTTTTATACTTTTGAGTTTTTAAATTTCTGCATATCAGTTTGTATGGAATTATTCGAATAATTCCTGTCTGCCAAAATGTAAATTAAAAAGTTTTTTAATTAAGCATAAAAGTAATAAAAACTATATTTAGATGGCAAAAATAAATAAAAACAAATTGAAATACAGGTTTTATAGATATGTTATTTTGAATAAATGCATGAAATTTTTAATTGAACTGGTCAAAAAACTTATTAGGCTATTCGCTCAGTAAAATAGCAAAGATGGGTTACTGCTTGCGAATAAGAACTAAACAGATAAGGATGTCCATTTAAAAAAGATTTCCACCCGTCCGATCCGACCAATACTGCAACTCCGATTAAAAAAATTAGAATAATGAAAGAAAATAGGGTCAATGGAATTGCAAATCTAATTTATCAAATAAATAATCAATGATATCAAATATAAATTATCATAATATAAATCTGCATATTTTGTAGACTATAAAAATGTAAACTTATTACAATAAAATAGAAAATATATTTAAAACAGCAAGTGAAAAATAATTAAAAATATTAGAATACTTCCTAACATGGTTCAAAATATTAGAATAATGTAAATATATTGTACATAATTTAAACTTGAAGTGTTTTTACATGCTAATCAGTACTTTGTTGCCCCACCCTTTGCCTTAATGAGAGCTGTTAAACGGTTTGGCATAGTATTGACTAAAGGTTCACATTTTTTATTTTTTAAATCAAAATTCGCCTACATGTTCTTAAAACTAGGAATAAGATCTTTTTTTGTCTCTTGGTTCAATTTATTAAAGTCGTTTTTTCACAATTCTCCATAAATTCTCGATGGGGTTTAGATCGAGGAAGTTCGAAGACCATCATTTATTTCGTCTTGGAGCCATTTAGTTGTCGATTTGGAAGTGTGGCAAGAAGCTGAATCTTGCTGAAACACAAAATTATCATCACATTAATCCTCAGATGAAGGTATCATAAAGTGTTCAAGAATTACATGATATACTTCTGAATTGACTTTTGTGTAAACAATACACAACTTAACTGGGCCTTGTGCAATCATGCAGCCCCATACCATGACAAAAGTCGCAATTTTAACCGAACGTTTTTAACACTCTTAATGAAAAATTCTTATTTTAGTCTCCAAACATGATTATCTCTACCTTGATCCACATGGGGACACATAAAAGATACTTTCATCGCTGAAGAGTACCTTTTTCCAGGCATCTTGACTTTAAAATAGCCTTTGTTCACGCCATTTAACTCTAGCAGACATTTGCTTAGATTTGTCTTAGGAACACGTGATCTAAAACCTAATTTGTGAAGTCATCATAATGTTGTAGATTTAGAGGCATTTATACCCATTTTTTTTTTTTTTTTCAATTTTCTCTGCAAATATCTCACACTTCGAAAACGATGTTTCTTCACAATTCTTTTTAATTTCCTTTCATCTCTTGCTGAAGTTCCTGGCTTTTGACCATTTTTAAAGTATTCATTTTGAAGACACTTATTAGATTGTTCTCTCAAAACTCTACTCACACTTGCTTGAGAGCATTTCATTTCGTCTGCTAAAGAAGAGTTCTTCTTTCTTTGTGCAAGTACACAATACGAAATTTCGCAGCCTCAGATAAGTCGCTCTTTCGTCCCATATTAAGCAAATACTGAAGTAAAATCAAATTCCAAACTAGTTTTCATTTTCTGAGGAACACATGTCAGTCCCGCAGTTAATGAAATTTGCAGCTGTTCTCTAAACTAGTAGGGAAATAGTTGCATATTCTAATTTTTTGTTGTCCAGATATTTTAGTTTTTTGAATAATTCTAGTATTTTTTTTTTTAATTATTAATTATTAGTATAGCAAATAAAAATGAAAATTTATATTAAACTTATAATGTTCTGAAGATATTTAGACATTTTTATTGTTATTTTTTTCGGAACACAGTATTAAAATTGATAATTTAGCAATATTGAACCCATTTTTTTTACATTATTCTAATTTTTTAAATCGGAGTTGCATATATTAAAATTATTTCGATTACATGCTATAACAACTGAACTATACTTCTTAAACATACCATACACAAATGCTCAACAGCACTATCCTCCGATATGCACCAAAATTGTATTTTCAAGCAGTACATTTTTTCGAAACAATCACGTCACATATGAAGTTTAGAGCAACTCCAAATCACGGAAATATTCAAAAAGAGAATTCAAATATGAACTAACTGAAAATTTTCTCATTAGTTCTAGGGTTCCAAGAGTTCCATTGGAGTATAGTAAACAGGGGTACTTATAAATTAAGCATTAATTTTTTTAAATAGATAAAAGAACAACAACAGAAAAAAAAGTGGTTACAGAAAATGTAAAAGGGTGTATAAAAAGATTTCTAATGATAATTCCACACCTAAATTTCTGAACATCTCACCCAAAAAATTTTGTGCTTGCCGATCATTATACAAACATCAACCAGAAGCTAGAAAGTTTTGAAATGTTACAGAAGGAGAACAGAGAAAGTGTCCTCTTCGATACTGTTAAAGTGATTATTGTTGTGAAAACTAAGATATTTATTCAGAGTAATGTTAGTTAAAAATTAATATTATCAAATAGAACATTAACAAAAATATATCCTTAAAAAAGGTAGACGGAAAATCTATCTACCGAACAGGCCTTCGAAGCCATTGAAAAACACTCAACAGTAACAGTTGACTTTACCGTAAGTTTTAAGCTTTGGAACTATTTTTGAATCACATTAATAAATGTTGAAACTATATTTTTATTTTTACACGAATACTCTACATTCTTAACTTACTTGTTATTATTCGCCAATACTTATTGAAATTATTCTTGAAAATATTGATGGGATTCTTCAAAATTCATACAAAATAAGCTTAAGATTTGGCTTTTAGGAAAAGTTAATTTTCTTTCCATTCATGTAGGAAGATGCAAGATGCTTGAAGGATATGCAAAGGTATGCAATTTACCTTCAAGGGTTCGGGCCAGATGCCCAGACAAGTCCGTCTCTTAGGTCGGTCCATGGCTGTTGTATATATATTATATACTAGCAGGCTCTGCCCGCTTCGCTGGACATTAAACTTAAGTGAGTTGTCAAAATGCCATATCTTTATTAATAACCTAAGTTCTCGCTGTGATTGGTAGAGGTTTTCTCGCTCCCAGTGTGAGGAGTCTGGGTCCCCACTGTCTTCGGCACAACTTACCCACTTCTTACTTCCCCACCCTCAACGTGTGAGTTCGAAGTTTTGCAAAATCCCACTAATGTACATAATGCGTATACTTAATCAATATCCACACACCAAAATTCGCCATTCTAAGATAATTCAAACGGAAAAACATGTTTTTGCACATGTTTATTGCCCTCCGACTCCGAGAAGGGGGGGGGGGATTTCGAATTTCGTGAAATGCAGTTACAATAAGTGCCGGATGCATTTACGCACCAAATTTCGTGACCACAGAAGTCTTTAATAGACAGTATTATAAATAAATAAATACAAAAAGCACAGTTTACGTATCGGAACCCTTTGGTGACTTTAAATATTTTAAGCCATTTTTGCGATGAACTGAATTGGCTATCTCAATTGTGCAATTAAAGATCTTGGCGAGAAACGTCCGAGTTACTTCGGTGCCGAATTTTAAATTTTGCCAAAGGGATCCAATACTAAAGCTGTTCCATATCGAATCTGGGTTGAAAACGGAAAAAGGGTAAAATAAATTAGAAATATCAGACCTATATTTATAAATTTGATACCGAATGAAAGGGGCGATTTTGCTGAATCCAGGGGTTCAAACAGTTTTTCGATGCGACAATTAGATTTTTAAAAAATAACTAAAGTATGAAATTTAAGTGGCAACGGAAAAACGGATAAAGGGAAAAATAAATTAGAAATATCAGACCTATCATTACAAATTCAGTACCAAATGAAAGAGGTGATTTTTCTGAATCCTGGGGTGTAAACAGTTTTTCGATACGACAATTAGATTTTTTTAAATTAACTAAAGTATGAAACTTAGATGGCAACACTTCATTTCAATCTTTTGATAATTTGTAGTGCGAATCACGCGAATACAAAAGTCTTTAACTTAAAAAATATTTTTATATTTTATTTTTCCATTCAAATGATTTTAGTGAAAAAAATAGTTATGGCGCATGCGCAGGCGTTTTTTACCCACAATTTAAACACTAATCATAATTTTGAAAATTTCTATAGATATAATTTCAAGTTGGGTGAAGACCTAAGTTTCTGTAAGGCGCCGTTAAATTCCGTCCAGCCGTTCTCGAGTGATGCCCGGACAAACGTGTTTTAGTCTTTTACCCCCTAGGGGATAACGGGGGGGAATTTCTGAAAAGTTGATAGATATAATTTTAAGTTGGGTGAAGACCTAAATTCCTGCCAAGCGCTGTTGAATTCCGTCCAGCCGTTCTCAAGTGATGCCCGGACAAAAAAAGCGACATTCGGACACGATGAAACACACACAGACACACACACACACACACACACACACAGGCAAATTTTTCTGAAGTCATTTTCGGCTTTCATGGGGTGTGAAACGTGAAGATATTGCAAAATCTTTTGATTCCGACAAATTTACAGACAAAAGTCTGATTTTATTAATATAGATATTCTATTGGAATTGGGCCGGACTGAACTCGAACCTTTTTTTTTTTTTTTTTCTCAATGTACTCGAGTTTGACAATGCTTGGATTATATTTTATCCGGGCCGCGTCGCGTCGAGCCGGGAATTTTTTCCACTTTCCCCAAAATTAGTTGAGAAAATAAATGATGAAAAATGAAAATAAATGATGAAAAATTTCTTTTTCTAATTTCTTTTATATAGTTTTATGTATTAATCTGCCCCATGAAGTCTTCTTCTTCTCCCCCCCCCCTTTTTTTAACACATTCCAACATAGTTCAAAAGTGACTATAATTTCGGCTTATCTGTTCACTTCTCTGTTTGTGCTCTTATTCCCGTAACTAATATTAATGATTCGAAACTCACATACAATATCCAAAGTCAGAATTCTATTGCTTAGCTAAATAAAACATTTAAAAAAATACTGTGCTGAAAATATTTTCGATGAAAATATGCTGAATAATTTAAGAGAAAAAAATTAATGATAGAATAATAGTGTTTATATATCCGGAATAACTATATCCGGACATTTAACTTTTTTTTTTTTCATAGGGCAACCGTGTCTGATTTTATGTTTTTAGCCGGACCACACTGGGAGACATTAAAAAAAAAAAAAAAAAAAAAAAAAAGAAAAGTCTAGGTCCAGGCTTAAGGTAAACTTTTAGCTAACATGTCACGCTGAGTAAATAGCGCTTTGGTACAGCTAGAATGGGTAGTGCAGATTTTCGACCATGCAGATGTTTAGTGCAAGGCCCTTGCGTTTGTGGTAGTGAGTAAAATTAGCCGATAATGTTTTAAATATATGCTATGCATGTTCTTTCCAGTGTTAAATATCATACTGATTCATAACAGAACATTATCGATTTAATGATGATTTTTGAATAAAAATGAAATATATATATATATATATATATTTCATTCCATGATTTTATACCATATCGTAGCTATTCCAATTAGAAAATAAATAAGTAAGGTAGATTAAAGTAAAATATTTTTTCAAAAAGCAGTCGTGCCCAGAGACTTTATATAGCTCAATATGATCTTCATCACGTGTATAGTTAGAGTGATAATAGTGAAAGTAATTAAAGTGGAAGGGGCGTTTAGCTATGTTGCCATAGTAATAGCACTTTCCAAAATAAATAAATGAATAAATAAAATAAAATAAAATAAAAAGTATCTGATTTTTAATATTCGTACCAGAAATATACAGGAAATATCCCCTGTTATTACGGAGAGTATTGAATCTACGAACTTCAGGTTCCAGCTGCTAGAATCTTTGTCTGGTACATAAACCAAAATATGTAAATAGCATTCGTCCACAAAAAAAAAAAAAAAAAAAAAAAAAAAAAAAAATTATGGAGAACACCACCACCACACACGCACAAAATAGCCTTATCACTTGGTGTGTCTACTGTATGGGCCGAATCAATTCTTGCACAATAAAATTTTCTGTCCTGTAGCTTTTAGGAGACATTAATTGAGCACACGAAGATGAATGAAAATTAAAATAAATTTCTTTAAAGAAGTGGTTTGGGAAATAGTTTTAGGAAAAGATAGCTATCTATCTATCTATCTGTATATATATATATATAATTTTATTTTTGTAAAATTTATATAAGGAAAAAGTAGCGACAAGACATGCAGTACGTGGTACGTGACAGTCAGACGTGACCTTAACGTTATCACCTTTTCCTTACAGTTCTGAATAATGTCTGAATTCTCGATGCTGGAAAAACTTTCATTACTAGCAAAAATAAAAAATAAAATAAAGAAATGAACTCTCCATATGTGGGAAGTCTAACTTTGGTTTTGATACTCGTGATTTCACTTACAGGTGGTTTTAAAATTGGAATAGAATGATAAAATTTTCAAGAAGATTACTTTTAGGTTATCAAAAATTGACGGGTTTTGAATTATTTTAACCTTTTTTTTTTCTCTTTTTTCCTTCTCAATTTTATTTTCGATCTTAAAGAAGATTTGGGGACCGAAATTCGGGAATTTTGCACTGAATTCTTCGCATTGCAACACAAAATTATCTTTCATAATTTAGAAATACTTTCCACAGATTTTTTGACATGGGTTTTATCATAGTTTGCCTGATTTAGGATGCGAAAAACAACAGTATTTCTGGAACCTTTCATGAAATAATTAAACTTTTCTGTTGTTTTGTTGTCGTGTGCACACTAATTTTTGTTTGAAACGTAATATCAAAATCTTTCTTCGTTGCTGTAAATTTATAGCTTAAAATTAAGAAAAGAAAAGAGTACATATACTACTTTAGATCAGTATCAGTATCAGTTTTTTTTCTTTTCTTTCCTTATTTTCCTTTTCCTTTTGAAATTTGATATTCGTTATAAAAGATATCTTAATTCCAGATCTTTCTTTGTCAAAAAATTCAGATTTAATCATTATATTTTGCATTTAAATCTTTACAAATATTTTAGCTGTTAAGTTTTTTATGCTAAATCATGCATGGTTTTACAAAAGATATTAATTCATTAAACGACCATTTCCTATTAATTTTAACATAAATATAAATTTTACCACTCCAATTGTATGTTAAGCAAGATTAAAGAAAAATATTTATGCATACAGTGAAAAATAAATATTTTATAAAGAAAATGTAGGTTCATTTTTCTTTTAGCATGATTCATCTGAACAAACTAAAACTTCTTTCGTTATCAAAACTGGTTTATATAACATATAGTAACTTCTATTATAAGTTTTATTATTTATATATAATAAAACTTATTATATATTATACAAACTAGTTAAAAATAATAAAACTATATAATAAAATACATAATAAAATTTATACCTACATACTTGCCAACATCATAACTTATTTTTATTAGTTTCTCCAATAATAATATAATAATAACAATAATGATAACCATTTTCTTTTTTTAGTCATTTAACATGGGGAACTTTGTTCCTGTAACCTATTTGTTTAACTGAAAAGATATGTTAAAACATTTATCGTGTTTTGTATACAAAGTTTTTGTTTTTTAAAATATTTTCTTACTTAATTTAAATTATTGTTATTATTTTTAATATTTTGGTCATCATAAGATCAAAATCATCTGAATGGTCGTAATAAAAACAATGTTATGAAAGTTTTAATTCTTAAATCATTTACTATTTTTTGAATGAAATATTTACGCTTAAACTAACATTGTATAAGATTAAGGGTTGTAAAGCATATAAAGTTAAATAACCACATAGCATTAATCAATTTTCTTTTTTCTCTATTTTTATTAAGCTCTGTAAATTCTACGAAACACGCACACAAAATTGACGATTTTAGAAACCTATATCACTAAGATTTCTATCTTTTAACAATTTGTATTAGTTATGATATATATATATATATATATATATATTGTTTGCTATTTTTACTTCTCTGTTAAGATCAATATTAACCCGATCAGGTTATCGCTTTTTTCGGCACCTTGTCAGTTTATCATGGGTCTTCTATTCATAACTTTTAAACAAATTGAGATATTTGAAAAATTCAGATTGCATAATAAAATTTAAAAATCGTATTTTTACGAAAAAAATCATGGACACGATGAATAGGTATTTCTTCTATATATGGATTCTTAGGTTTGAGACAAAAGAAAAATGGCTCGGGTCTCCAACGACCCACGATATCTTGATCGGGTTAAAAGAGTGAGAAATATTTGTTGCATCATTTTACAAATGGTGTACATGCTGTATCTTAATTTCCAAAAGACATTCTACAAATGACAACTGTACAGCAGAAATTCTTAATAAATGAAATAAGAGTAAGTAATTGAATCTTTAAAAATTTTTATGAAATTGAGGACTTTCCGGTGTTCTAGTAGTTTGTCATACGTTTCCGGCATCGAATAGACTGCAAGTTCTTCGGTTAAATGTATTATATTTCTGAGGTCACATTTAGTGATCATAGTTAAACATTCTATCGAATTATAAAGATACTGATAACATTGAAAAAAATAATTAACTACGAAAAAAAAAAATATTTTTAGGCATGAGATTTTTTAATATCGTAAAAATGTATATATTTTCTTTAATCAAAGAAACTGATATTATATACCCTCTGTTGTTTTGTATAATAATTAGTTATTGTGATTCTGACTTTAACTTGTCTCTTGTTTACTATGTTATAAAATTTAATTTTTTAAAAATTAAATATTTTATTAAAATGTATTAAAAACATTCTTTTCTAATGTTTTTGAGTCTCTCTTATAAAAGTTTTTCATATATTTTATACTTGTTAAGTAGCTTCCATGAAAAATTAAATAAAGACTATATCTCAATATATTTGCTTGATGTGCCATTTTTTACTGCCATTTGACAAAGAAGTAATTTCAAACAGAAGTTAAATGCAGAATTTTTAATAATAAGTGAATAAATCAACAAAATATACATAGCTTGAAATGTAGAAGTAAGAGCCTGAGTACATTTTTCATTGCATTTCCTCTTGGTTGTTTTATTTTAAATTTATAAAATAAATAAATAAATAATAATAATAAACTATCTTTTCTCCAAAATCCATGGAAAAATCTGAAAATATACAAAATACCCGTATTAGTAATATAAATTGAAATTATAAATATTATCATAAAGGAACTTTTCAATAAATCAAAAGGCAGTTTTATCAGTTATAGTTAGAGGATTTTATCTGTGAACATATCCGGAATGAAAGTTACTATACTACGTTCCATTGTTAAAAGCTTTTACATAAAATAATAATAATAATAATATAAAAACTGAATTGCGTGAAAAATAAATTAAGTACATAAATAATTTGCGTAAATAAATAAATTGCGTAATTGTATAAAATTTGAAAATATGCAAAATATCCGTATTAGTAATATAGATATAATTTCACATTGATAATATCAATCTGAAATTATAAATATTATCATAAAGAAACTTTTCAATAAATCAAAAGGCAGTTTTATCAGTTATAGTTACAGGATTTTATCTGTGAACATATCCGGAATGAAAGTTACTGTACTACGTTCCATTGTTAAAAGCTTCTACATAAAATAATAATAATAATAATAATAATATAAAAACTGAATTGCGTACAATATAATGTTATTTAACAAACGATGTTGATTTAACAAAATATATTATCTGTCAAACGGAATTAAATAACTAGTTAAAATTATCTTTAAGAGTATATATCTTAATGGTGAGAATGTGTCATTTATAAGCTTTTTTTTTTTTTTTTTTTTTTCTCTTTACACACTGAAATTTACAACTTCACTTTTAAAAATTTCAGTTCAAACTTGAACCACTATCTGGAGTAAAGATATAAACAATAGCATAATATGGTTCAACCTCACTTTTAAGTCTTCTACTTCTTGCGATTCAATTTAAGTTGCACCAAAACTTGGAGCTACCATACATCCACTCACAAGGAAGTATGTGAATCAGTAAAATTTCTATTGAAACCAAACCAAGCTTAAATTAAAGAACGTGATCAAAAACATAGGTTAAAATGCAAATTTTGTTCTACAATTCACACATTTGCCAAGATAAGACCCTAAAAAATTTAGTCCCTTTTATCAAAATCAAAGAAACAGAATTAGCGGGCAAGAAAGCGTGGCACTGTGCCAGAATGTTCGTATCGAAACAAGAAGGTCTTCAGGTCGAATTTTGAAATGTTTTTTTGTTTAAAACATAATACTAATATTTGGTTCAACATAAAATTACCAAATCATGGTAAAAGGTTAAACCATCGAGGGGTTTCAGCTACTTCAGTACCAAGTTTTAGTTCAAACTAACACCAAATTTTTAACAGTGTTCTAAAAACAAGGCAGAATAAAATGCACACATACACATCTTTCTTATATCTTTTTTCTTAGTAACAAAGTTTTGGCTGCGAATTATGAGAGAAGATATCTATCATTATTCAGATTTTTTTTTTTTTTTTTTTATACAAAAAATATAATCACTATAAAAAACCATTAAACATCCATATTATATACATTGCTCAAAAGTATTTAACGGATATTATGCTATTTGACATAAATTGTGGAGATATGGAAAAAAATTATCTATTTATATGTTGTGTATTTTCAAATGTCGGTGCCACGTCGTTGAAACGAATCTACTCTACAAAGGGTTGTACGCTGATACAGAGCAAGTGCAGTTTTTTTAGCACGCGATTAAAATGATGAAATCAAGTCCTTCTCTCATCCCTGCTTACTTTTATTGTATCAAAACTGACCAGATGTATATTTAAAAGCGCGGAATTTGTCACTAATTGTAAATGAACTATACCATACAATACGCATAAATCATATATAGGAGACAAATTTATGCTTAGAATAAGAGAAATTATTAAATTTCATATTTTATGTTCGTTTGGAGAAAGAATACCCAGCCACAAAAAAGAAAAAAAAAAACAAAAACACGTGCTTTCACAAATAAAAATGAGTTTCAATAAGGTTTTTATGTATGATGAAAACATTGTACTGGATGAAATGTAAAATATCACACGAAGAAATGAAAAAAAAAAAAAAAAAAAGAGATAAATGAGTGAGAGTACAAATGATGAAAGCATACAATCACCAATACTTCATAGGGGGCCTTGATTGATAATTATATGCAAAAGAGGTGTAAATTTCTGTTTCTCTCTCAGCCTGTATTTACAGCACTCAAGGCCAATTTACACAAAAATTATATGGCAATTAAAAACAAAATCAAGATTAAAATTGTATGCAGATGAAATAAAAATAAAAATAATACCAGCATTTCATTTCTGACGAGTTAAGGCCCATAGCTCTGCCCTATGTTCAAGGCCTCCGAAGCGCAACATTTAAGCAGGACAATGCACGACCACGTTGTCCATATTGTCTGGACCTTCATTGATGCCGAATGTGTTCGAATGTTGCTCTGGCCAGCGCTTTCTCCTGATTTCGCACCAATGAAAATGACTGTTTAATCGTTGAAAAGCGACTGGCCCCTCACCACTCACCAGTAACTTCGATCGATGAATTGTGGCATCGAGTTAAAACTTCATGAAGTGCTCTACCCGTATATGTCATCCAATCGCTGTTCGATTCAATGCCTAGGCAGATATGTGCTGTTATTGCTCACAGAGGTCGCTGCTTTATGTACTGTTTTCTCAGTACATATTACTCCAAATTTCCTGAAATTTTAATCAAATGTTCTTCCTACTATAATATGTATGTGTCCAACAAATTTCATTCCGTTATTATCATTCCTTCTTGGTGTTGCATTTTCAATGTCGAGCAGTGTATAGTCTAATTTTTATGCAAATGATATCAGAACAATAATTATTTAACGTATAATGCTGATTCTGAGTTATTTTCGACACGGTACAAAAAGGAAATGACAATTAATTACACACAAATCTCATGTAATTACACAATACCTAATAATATAGTAGATAGTTAGTCAGTGAAAAAGAAATAAAAAATTCTGATAACAGAATGGTACTGGATGCTGCAGATAATTTTAGACAATATCAAACATTAAATACTTAAGTCTTATCCAAATTAAAACTTCTTTTCATTTCAAACTATATTATGGACTTTATATTTAGAAAACGTGAAATGCATTAATATGAATGCAAAATACATAAATAACTAGAAAGTAATACGTCATTTAAAATGCTTTTTTATAAACAAACCCAAGACACATAGTTTAGATAAAAGTTTCCTAAAAAAAAAAAAAAAAAAAAAAATCTTGGACAAAAAAATTATTTAAAAAAATGAATTTGCCCCCCCCCCCCCCCCTTGTAAACTCTTGAGTAAGCCCGGGCTTCACGGTCCTATTCGGTAAACAGGCCCTGCTGAAATGACCTTTAACTTTAGACATGCAAACAACATTTATAAACTCATATTTTCCACGATTTAGTAACGACTGCAATTAGGGGACCAAGCACAAATTGAAGGGAAAAAAAAGTATTTCGGATTACCCTGTGTCATAAAATGCTACACATGACTTGTAACTTTAACACATAATGTCACATACTATGAGAGATATTTGTATGTTTTTTTGTGGGAGAGAATCGCATGATTATTTATACAAATATATATTTTTTCTTTCACAAACTATAAATTTTTTGGTAGATTTTGCTTATAACAAGAATGGATTTCTATAAAATTTCAGAAAACTTGACACAACCTTACACTGTAAAAAAATTTTCTGTAACTGCACACCAAAATTGGTGGCAACTACTTTACGCCTAAAATGGTGTAATGAAAATTCTGGTGTAATCAAACACCTTTAGTTTTGGTGTAGGGAAACACCAAAAATTATTGGTGTTTCATTACACTAAATATTTTCATTACGCTATTTCTGGTGTAAAGTAGTTGCCACAGGTGTATACACTCCTGCTCAAAAGTTTAGCAAGATTTGCAAACCACCAGTTTTTTTCCAATTTAAAAACTTACCTCTTGATGAAATGTGTTTAACATTGGGTATTTAAAGAACTGAGTCTTCCTCGTGTTTTTCAGTGAAGATTGGTTTGAGACAACATTTAGGGGTCGATAACAAATTGAGCAAAATCAATAATGTTTGCGATCACCCTGCACCGTTAAGTGAACGAAAATAACTGTAACTTTAGGATACGTTAATACAGATTCAATTTAATTTATGGATGAATTTGTGTGACGATAGCATATTAAATAACGGAGATATAAGCATTTATGAAAAAAAAAAAAAAAAAAAAAAGTAAAACTGTGTATTTATAATACACAGAGTTTTTAACGAAAATTATTCCCACTTTCAGAAAAATTAGAAAAACATTTTTAAAACATTATACTGCAATCGGAATAAAAATATTTAAAATATCTCGTGATATATGAACATTTTTATGAAAAACGTTTTCACTGCGCATGTGCGAAAGATAAAAAAAATTTATCGCGTATGTTGAAAGCTAGATATATTGAGCAATTTTTTTCAAAAGTGCATTTGAATAGAATAAAAATTAAGCAAATTATCCGAAAAAGAACGAACTAGATTTCAGACATTATTTATTAAAGGGTTTTTCACATGCCGCGTAGTAATTTAAAAGATCTAATTATTTTAACCGCTTAACAAAAGTTATTTTTTGTGAAAAATCCCTTATCATCCCACAAATCATAGTAAATAAATAAAAATATGTTAGAGTTTCAAGCTTATAAGGGGTTTTCACAAAAAAGTACATTTGTAGCATGGTTGAAATAATTGGATCTTCAAGTTAATTACGCGGCATGTGAAAAACCCCTTAAGAAATTTCAACTCTTGGAAAATATTTGAAATCTAGCTCGTTCTTTTTCGGATAATTTGCTTAGTTTTTAGTCTATTCAAATAAACTTTTGACAAAAGTTGCTGAATATATCTAGCTTTCAACCAATGAATTATTATTATTATTATTATTATTATTTTGTATCTTTCGCACACGCGCAGTGAAAACGTTTTTCACTAAAATGCTCATATTTCATGAGATATTTAAGATATTTGTATTCCAATTGCAGTATATTGTTTTAAAAGTGTTTTTCCAACATATCTGATGGTAGGAATAATATTCGTTAAAAACTCTGTATATTATAAACAAGAAAGAAAAATCATGCAGTACGCATTGATTAGCAACACTTTCCAACTGTACACAATTGTTGTATCGAATAGCTATTAATGTTTTTTGCCTACGTTATCGCACAACAGACATAAGGACTGAAAAACATACAGATAGAATAATTGATTTTAAAACTACTCTTAGGCATTTTGGAAAGTGTTAAAAAGGCTTAACGCAAAAGAAAATGCAGCCGTTAGATTATAATTACAGCTTTTAAAATCCCTGAATATTTTACTGTAGCCCTGTAAATCTGAAAGTTAATCATATCATATTCTATACAAAACAATATTTTAGAATATTAATAATACATGTCAATGTTCTTAAGATTTTTATAGTAGAAAGTTTTCTAAATATAACTTTTAAAAATTCTGTCCTAAAACGTAATACATTGGCTTTTTTTTTTCTTGTTGTTGTTCCGGTAAACAAACTAGTTGTACAGGACCTATTAATGACATTTTAAATAGGGAACATTTCATAGGGAACTTGAGTGCATCATTTTAAAAAAATTCTCGAAATATTCACGGATGATAGGAGCCGGAGACAAACATATAGAAAGGTAGACAATCGGACAGACAAATGCACAAATTGAAATCATATTCCCACTAAAATTATAAGAAAGTGTTAAAACGCTCATGTAAACAAAAGTGCAATTCCCGAAAATTTTTATTAATACCTCTTAAGGTAACTGATTATTTTTGTGTGGCCCTGTAAATCTAATGCTAGCCATACTATATTTCATAGAAGGCACACTATTTTGTGCATACGAATAATATATTTCAATTGCATTAAGCTTTGTGGAAAATAAAATTATTAAAATTTGGTTTATAAAAGTAACTCTCATACAACACAATGCTTTGGAGTATTTTGAAGTGCCCCTGTACACAAACCAGTTAGAAATGTACTCTATTTTATTTTATATAGGAAACATCGGATAGGGAATTGAATAACATATTAAAATTTCATTAAAGTTTCTATACATTAAAGGTATTAAAATATGATTTATAGAAACACCTCTCATAGAACACAATGCTTTCGAATACTTTTGGGTGTCCCTGTACACAAACCAGAAGAGGTATCCATTTCAATAGGGAACATCCGATAGTGAATTTCAATAAAATATATCGGTTTAAAGCAATTCCATAAATATTTACGGGAATTAGAGCGCAGAAAAACAGACGGACAGAAGAACAGTGAGACATATACACAAATTGAAATTATATTCACACTAAAAAAATGATAGAAAGTGTCAAAAACGCTTAATGTAAACGATAGTAAAATTCTAGCAATTTTTTATTAATAGCTCTGAATATAACTGAATATTTTTGTGTCCCCCTGTAAATTTAATAGTAACCATGCTATATTCTATGCAAAGCATTCTTTTGTGCATATAAATAACGTATTTCAATTTCCTAAAACTTCGTGGAAAGTAAAGTTATTAAAATTTGAGTTATAGAAATACCTCACAAAGCACGCAATGCTTTGGAGTACTTTTGAGTGTCCCTATATATAAACTAGTGGTGGTAGGAAAACTATTTTTTATAGGAAACATCCAATAGTGAACTTGAATAACATACTTCAATACCATGAAGATATTGTACAGTAAAGGTAAGAAAATATGGTTTATAGAAATACTCTCATAGAACACAATTCTTTGAAATACTTTCGGGTGTTCCTGTACACAAACCGGTAGAGGTATAAACTCCATTTTCAATAGGAAACATTCGATAGTGAACTTGATTAACATATATCAGTTTCAAAAAATTCCATTAATATTTACGGGAGTTAGAGCGCGGGCAGACAGATAGACTGACAGACGGACAGATACACAAATTGATATCATATTCAGAATTTAAAAAAATGCTTGGAAGGTGTTAAAAACGCTTAATGTAAACGAAAGTAGAATTCTAGCATACTTTTAATAATAGCTCTTAATATAACATTATATTTTTGTGTCACCCTGTAAATCTAATGCTAATCATGCTATATTCTATGTAAAGCATTCTTTTGTGCTTATAAAAAACATATTTCAATATCCTAAATCTTCGTGGAAAGTAAAGTTATTAAAATTTGATTTATAGAAATATCTCTCATAGAACGAAATGCTTTAGAACACGTTTGAGTGTCCTTGTATATAAAACAGAGTTGGTATTTAATCCATTTTACACAGAAAAAATCCAATAGTGAACTTGAATAACATATTTCAATTTCATTAAGATATGTGTACAGTAAAGGTATGAAAATATGATTTATAGAAATAACTCTCATAGAACACAATGCTTTGAAAGAATTTCAGGTGCCCCTGTACACAAACCAGTAGAGGTATAAACTCCATTTTCAACAGGGAACATCCGATAGTGAACTTGAATAACATATATCAGTTTCAAGAAATTCCACAAATATTTAAGGGAATTAGAGCGCAGAGAGACAGACAGACGGACAGACAGACAGACAAACTGAAGTCATTAACACTTTTCAACCTTGTTGGGAAGTGTTAAAAATGTTAGATTGGGTTAAAAACGCTTAATGTAAACGAAAATACACTTTTAGCAAATATTTATTAATAGCTCTTTATATAACTGAATATTTTTGTGTCACCCTGTAAATCTAATGCTAATCATGCTATATTCTATGCAAAGCATTTTCTTTTGTGCTTATAAATAATACATTTCAATTTCATAAAACTTCGTGCAAAGTAATGTTATTAAAATTTAGTTTATAGAAATATCTCTCATAAAACGCAATGCTTTGGAATACTTTTGTGTGCCCCTGTAGTGGTGGTATTTGCTCCATTTTATGCAGGAAACATCCGATAGTGAACTTGAATAACATATTTCAATTTCATTAAGATTTATGTGCAGTAAGGGTATGGAAATATGGTTTATAGAAATGCCTCTCATAGAACACAATGCTTTCGTAATACTTTTGTGTGTCCCTGTACACAAATCAGTGGTGGTATTTACTCCATTTTATACAGGAAACATCCGATAGTGAACCTGAATAACATATTTCAATTTCATTAAGATTTGTGTACAGTAAGGGTATGGAAATATGGTTTATAGAAATGCCTCTCATAGAACACAATGCTTTGAAATATTTTAGGGGGTCCCTGTACACAAACCAGTAGAGGTATAAACTCCATTTTCAATAGGGAACATCCGATAGTGAACTTGTATAACGTATTTCAATTTCATTAAGATTTTTGTAGAGTAAGGGTATGAAAATATGGTTTATAGAAATGCCTCGCATAGAACACAATGCTTTGAAATATTTTCGGGGGTCCCTGTACACAAACCAGTAGAGGTATAAACTCCATTTTTAACAGGGAACATCCGATAGTGAACTTGTATATCATATTTCAATTTCATTAAGATTTTTGTAGAGTAAGGGTATGAAAATATGGTTTATAGAAATTCCTCTCATAGAACACAATGCTTTGAAATATTTTCGGGGGTCCATGTACACAAACCAGTAGAGGTATAAACTCCATTTTCAATAAGGAACATCCGATAGTAAACTTGAATAACATATATCAGTTTCAAGAAATTCCATTATTATTTACGGGAGTTAGAGCGCGGACAGACAGACAGACAGACAGACGGACAGATAGACAGACAGACAGACAAACCCAATGCATAAACACTTTCCAACCTTGTTGGAAAGTGTTAATAAAAAGCATGTTGATTTTTTTTTTGGGGGGGGGAGATAAAAGTGGGGGGTTATAATAAATGCTTATACCTCCATTATTTAATATGCTATCGTCACACAAATTCACCTACAATCTGAACTGAGTTTATATTAACATATCCTAAAGTTACAGTTCATCATGTTGTTCATTTAACGACACAGGGTGATCACAAACGTTATTGATTTGTCTCAATTTTTAACCGGCCCCCTAAATGTTGTCTTAAACCAATCTTCACTGAAAAACATGAGGAAGACCTAGTTCTTTAAATACCCAATGTTTGAAAACATTTCATCGAGAGATAAGATTTTAAATTGAAAAAAAAAAAAAAAAACTGACCGTTTACAAATCTTGCTGAACTTTTGAGCAGGAGTGTATATTTTACAGTGATGTTTACAAAATAACTCTCCCGCATACCATTAATAGATTGGTAACAAAGATATTTTACTAAATGCTATTTGGTATATAATAAAATTGTTTCAACTATTACTAAATGCAAAGAAAAAAAAAAAAAAGTTCCTGATTACCTATTTAATTAAAGAAAAATTTAGTTTTATGAAAATATCTTTTATCTGTATTTTTTTAAGATCCAAAATTTAGTCTGACATTTTTTATAAATGATCCTATTTTTATACTTTTTCGCTAAAGTTTCTGAAGCATGATTTAGCATTTCATTTTAAGTCCTAATATACCATGGATACAGAGTTCCCTAAGCTTTTCGATTCCAATGGCTACTAAATTCACAAATTAAAATCTTATAAAACAATAACATGATTTGTAAAGAAATGCGACTGTTTCGAAATTTGCATAAATTTTGAAATAGAGATGTGACGCCTTTTAGGTACGGTGTGGTACTTTTCATACACATTTTTAATGATATAAACTCAAATTTGCCATTTTTCCACTTGTGTCTTCTTGATGGGGTCAAATTGTTTGTTTTAAATATGAAATAAACCTATTTAATATAGATATACTTTATAAATTCTTAAATAACTAGACTTGACGCAGAACAGAAATATCAATATTTACACGACGTTGAAAACGCCAATGTAAAAAAAAAAGTAAAGTGCAGACTGCAGTTTCGGTAGCGTAAAGCGTACCGTCATCAGTGCAAAATGAGGAAATGTATTATTGCTCACACATATATATAGGTAGGGAAGAGGATTATAGAGTCAGAGTAGCAACCAAATTCCTATTGATTGCTACTGTGGTTGCTACCAGCTCATGTTTTCTAAATTCCCATTGGTTGCTTTTATATCACATTATAAATAAAAACTAAAATAAATAAATAAATAAATAAATCCTACATTGAAATCGCTCTGAACCTCATTTCTGGTACCCGTTGTCTATTTCAACTTTTTTTCCGACCCCCCGCTGCATCGGGTACAGGTTCCTACTGTCTGCAGTAAGCCCTTTCCTGGGCACTTCAATTTGGGTGTTTATCGACGACAGGCGGATCTGGTATTATTTAATAACTACGATTTTAAAGATGACTGTATCTCAGCATTTATTAGATATTTTAGTTTTTGAATCATGCATTTTATAACCCCAAAATTATATTATACTTTGATTACGACCAATATAATAAATAAAAATAGTAGATTTTCTTTTAAAAGAAATTAAATGCATAAAAAAAAAATAATAATAATAATTAAACTTAAATTTTATTCAGTTCAATCCTTTCTACTATATACTACCATTTTTTCCGATAAATAAAAATAAAACCATAAATAAAAATAAAAAATCAAAGGAATTAATAAAATAAAATAAAATAAAAAATAAAAATTTTTAATACTACAAAAAATATACATAAACATAACTGTTATAAATGCGTTTTTAAATTTTAAATTTAATATACTTAATTTTTTCAGCTGCATTACCATTTGAATTTCAATAAATATAATAAATTAAAAAAAGAAAATTATATATTTCGCCTTCAAATGAAATAAATAAATAAATAAAAATTAAATAGCGTAATATCCGTTGCTGAGATACGCAGCCGATTACAACGAAAGAATAAACTGTAGAGAAATGAAAGATAGAAGTGAACATTTACCAGGTTATTATTTTCATATTTTAATTCATTTTAAAAAATCTAATGAAAAATTTGAAAAATCAGGCTTCGAAGCGCATCAGAACAAGTCATTACGACTATTATGCAAATTTGTGTAACTCTGCGATCAGCCGTTTTCTTAAAAGTTCCGGATATATATACACACTAACACACACATAACTTATTTTATTATATAGATAGATGAATCATAATTTGATCTAAATCTATGCCAATGATTATGTTTAAAACAAATAAATTTTATCAAGCTTTAATATGATTTAACATATGAAAGCAACTGTGAGAGTATGAACTGCATTTTTGATTGATTACAAATATTTGGATGCAAAAACTATTTATTACTATAATTTAAAACTATTTCAAAAAGAAAGTTTAATGCTACGATTTATGATCACAGTAAATCAATATACATACTGATTAAAAAATATTATTAAACAACTGCTTTAGTAACCTAAACACGAACACTTAGAATATAATTAAGAAATATTTACGAATTAAATAAAATTAGGCTTAGTAAAGCGTGCATAACCTATAATAAATATAAATCTTATATTAAAATTCACTGGTAGAAACAACACAAGCATATAAACAAATATGCTTCTTTCTTATTTTTTTTTTTTTTTAAATCTTTATCTTCTTTTCTTTTTATCTTTATTTTAACAAAATAATATATAAATATACATACCTAGGACATGCAAAGTTAAAAACGATATTTATAGGTTTTGATGTCGGCAGAAAAATGGTATTCCAAAGTAAAATTGCAAACTGACGTTGCCACCAGATAGTTTTCAAACGAACTCCAAAATTGGTGTTCCGAAATCAAGTGTGCGTGTAAGCACAAAATTTCTGGTGTAAGGGTACACCGGCAGTGGTGTTTGACGCAATGTAATTTTAATTTACACCATTTAAAATGTATTTGAATGCTTAATTCTGTGTAAACACGAAATTTAGTGCTTGTTTATCCAATTTTTGGGTATTTGAGCACCAATTTTGGAGTTACGTTACTCCACATATTTTACAGTGTAGCGAATCGCTACTCTAAAGCATAAAATTCACACGTGTACTTTTCGCTGAGATATCAGTATTTGTAGTAAATATATTTTACTGCGCGTGCGAGAAACAGAAATTTTTTTTGTTACATAGGCTGAAAGCTAGGTATATTAGGGAACGTATGCCAAAAATTCATTTGAATAGAGTAAAAATTAACTAAATTATCGGCAAAAGAATGTGCAAGATGTGAGATATTTTTCAGAGTTGAAATTTCATAAGGGGTTTTTCACATGCCACGTATTTAATTTGGAGATTTAATTATTTCGCCCACGTTTCAAAACTTCTTTTTTGTGAGAAAACCTTTATGGACTTGTAACTCTAACAAAATTTTATTTATTTGCTAAGATTTGTGAGTTCATAAGGAGTTTTTTATTACAAAAGAAAAAAAAAATAAACTTTGGCAACGTAGATGAAATAATTCAATCTCTAAATTGAATACGAGGCATGTGAAAAATCCCTTACGATATTTCAACTCTAAAATATCTAAAATTTTGCTCTCTCTCTCTTTTTTTTTTTTTTTTGCCGATAATTTGCTTAATTTTTACTCTTAAATTTTAACTTTTGACATAAGTTGTCCAATATATCTAGCTTATTTCAACCTATGCGATAAAAAATTGCTACCTTTCGCACATGTGGAGTAAGTAATCTTATATATATTATAAATGTGAATGTCCGTGAATTTATTTGACTGAGTTTCACGCCAAAACTGCTCGACGGATTTCGATGAAATTTGTAATGGAGGTAGCTTATACCCTAACTTACAAAGTTGGCTGCCTTTTATCTCGAAAAAAAACTTTGTTTTTGTTATTTTTATGCATAAAATAGCAATTTTGTAAGCTAATAATAGCAAAAAATTAGCCATTTAAATTTTTATCCATAATTTAATTGTTGCCAAAAAAAAAAATACGAGTTTATTTTTTTTTCCAACAGGAAAATAAATACATTTATCTAAACGTGAACAATAAAAAATAAAAATAAATAAATAAATTATGCATCTCACATAAATTGACGTCATTTTTAATTTAAAATTTCTTTTACACATTGATAAAGTGCTAATATAGTTTACGATGCTAATATATGTTGTACTAAAATCAGTTTTATTTATAGATCCTCCTGGGTGATTTTTTAAATTGTTGCGTTGAAGTACACCGAACATTTTTTCCCCAAGAAGTTTAATTTAGCAACAGCGATTTTAATCTAGGTAGTTCAAGAAACATATAAAAGAGGTTTAATTTAGCAACAGCGATTTTAATCTAGGTAGTTCAAGAAAAATGTAAAATTTATAAAATATTACAAAACGAAAAAAAATAAACTGAAATGGTAGTCACATAAATGATCTATTTTTATCTGAGTAGATAATTTTATAGAAAAAAAAGTGCAGTTTTAAAAATAGAAAATGTATTTCATCAAGCACTATTTTAAACCTAAAAACCATTAATAAAATAAACAGAATATGAAGGGTTCTTATATGTTAACGAAAAGGTGTCCGATAAAACGCTTTCTATTTTTATGCAAGAAATTATACAAAAAGAAAAAAAAAAATCGCTAATATGGCGACAAAAATTCAAAAGCCGCCAAGGGAGAGATATAATAAAGTTTTGTAGCACGATAAGGTTTAGTTATTTATTTATTTTTTTATATACCAATCACTACGCTAATTTAACATACAAATAAATGAGCTGCTGTGTGTGACTGCACTTGCACGCTGTCGGGCAGAAATATTTGATTAATTCAAATTAATATTTAAATAACTAAATAAATATAAGTTTAATAGAAAGCATAGTTTTGGAGACAAACATGGCGAGTGGTCGACCAAATTTGGTGAAAAATGATAGTTTAGGGTTCCCGATGTTTCGAAGCTCTCAGACACACGGGAACATAGACCTTGAGCTTACCAAGGGATTCTCGATGGAGTCATCTCCAAGCCCCATCGCCAAAAGTTATAAGTAGGTGTGAGTTGATTTTTGCGAAAGAGTATGTAGTCACTGCGATCCAGAGTTATTCAGAGACCTATTCTGAGTCATTGCACTTTAGGGATTGAGCTCTAAGCGACTGGACATTTTTCGTGAGTGAGCGAAAATTTTTGCTCTGGTGTAGTTGATGTTATTTGCTTTTACTCCTGTGGAACAAGTCACTATTTTTTGGACTGTCCCAGAACATCCATCGAATAATGACTTATACTGTACGAGTAACAGCTTCAACTGTTTCCAGAGTATTCGAAGAATTAACACCAGCTATTGGACAGTTTTCGAAAATATTTGTTTTAATAATAGTTTTGTTGTACAGATTCGAGAAGTCCAAAAATGTTTGATATTGCCAAGGAGGTCCCATACTAAAGCTGTGACGAAAATAGTCGCCAATCGAAATATATTCAGTTACAAAGAAACCATTTAAATGTAGTGTCCAGCGAAGCGGGCAAAGCCTGCTAGTATATATATAGATTGAAAACCTTTCCAAACATTGCAGTAGATGAAACCAAGTATCACATGAAGAACTAGAAAAAAACATGAATAAACATTACACAAATAATAAATAATATTGAAATGCTAAAAGTTTTATGATGTAAAAACAATGCAAGAAAAAGAAATTCAAATCAACATGAAGATAATATATTTAGAATTAACAATAATGCACACAAGTTGCGCAAAACGCAACATGACAAATCAAATATTAGTAAACTTAATTAAATAATTAGAAATTGCCAAACAATTACCAAACAACCCTAAGTAACAAAATATGCAGAATTTTGCATATAGAAAGATGAATAAAAATCATTCTAAAAGATTCGCGCAAAAGCTGCGTCATAATTAAGAATGAAAATATATTGAAAGCTTTATCAAACATTGCAGTAAATGAAACCAAGGATTTCATGAAGAACTAGAAAAAAACATGAATAAAGATTAAAAAAATAATAAATAATATTGAAATGTTAAAAGTTTTATTATATAGAAACATTGCAAGAAAAGGAAATTCAAATCAACATGAAGATAATATATTTAGAATTAACAATAATACATGAAAGTTGCGCAAAATACAGCATGACAAATCAAGTATTAGTAAACTTAATTAAAAATTAGAAATTACCAAACAAGGGTACACTCTAAATAACAGAATATGCAGAATTTTGCATAAAGAAAGTTGAATAAAAATCTTTCCAAAAGATTCGCGCAAAAGATGTGTCATAATTAAGAATGAAAATATATTGAAAACCTTATCAAACATTGCAGTAGATGAAACCAAGTATCACATGAAGAATTAGAAAAAAAAAGAAAATCAGGAATAAAAATTACAAAAAATAATAAATAATATTGAAATGCTAAAAGTTTTATGATGTAAAAATAATGCAAGAAAAGGAAATTCAAATCAACATGAAGATAATGTGTTTCGAATTAACAATAATACATAAAAATTGCGCAAAATGCAGCATGACAAATCAAATCTTAATTAAATAATTAGAAATTGCCAAACAAGGACACACTTTAAATAACAGAATATGCAGAATTGTGCATATAGAAAGATGAATAAAAATCATTCCAAAAGATTCGCGCAAAAGCTGCATCATAAATAAGAATGAAAATATATTGAAAAACCTTATCAAACACTGCAGTAGATGAAATCAAGTATCACATGAAGAATTAGAAAAAAACATGAATAAAAATTTCAAAAATAATAAATAATATTGATATGCTAAAAGTTTTATGATGTAAAAACAATGCAAGGAGAGGAAATACAAATCAGCATGAAGATAATTTATTTAGAATTAACTATAATACATGAAAGTTGCGCAAAACACAGTATGACAGATCAAGTATTAGTAAACTTAATTAAATAATTAGAAATTGCCAAACAAGGACACACTCTAAAAACAGAATATATATATATTACAATTACTCATATCTCAACGAGAATTACACAGGTGAATTTTATATTTCAGAATAATAATTCTCAACTATTTTGTCAAATTTTCTGAAAGTTTTGTTAAATTTTGTTGAAATCCATCCTTATTATAAGCAAAAAAGTACCAAAAAAAGCAATAAATTTTGAAATAAATAAATAAATCTGTCTAAATAATCGTGAAAATCTCACAAAAAAAGTCACACAAATATATTACGTAGAAAGTGAAATTATATGTTAAACTTAAGTCATTTGTTGCATTTTATGATACAGGGTAATTCAAAATAGTTGTGTTTTTCTTCTATTTGTCGTAGGTCCCCTAACTGAACTCGTGACTAAATCTGTAGTGTAAAATATGAGTTTGTAAATGCTTTGTGCATGTTTAAGATTCAAGGTCAGTTCATTTAACATTTTTTTAGAAAATAGAAAAAAATGCCAAGAAAAAATGCCAAGGAAATAAAAAAAGGAAGGTTTGATTTGGCCAAGTACTGTACTACCTGCTAAATTGTTTCTATTGGCAATAAGCAATCAGCAATCTACATTTTTCTTCCGATAATAAAAAAGCTAGATAAAACAATATGAGATGCTTGAAAGTTTTCGGATTGCATGAGGTCAGCCTCTAAACGATCAATGATCCCTCAGGCTACAGAATATGTTGAGTCATTTTATTGGGACCTTGTAGTTCATAGTTATGAAACATACAATGTGTCAATTTTCTCTTATTTTTTTCTCACATAAGGAAGTTGACAGGTCACTTCTATTTCCTTATTTAAAACACGTAATTTTCACTATCACCTGTAAAATTTACTACTCACATGTTTGTAAACCGGATAATTTACCTTTCTATTTTCTTTTATAGATTACCTTTAAAAGGGGGGGAAAAAAAAAACATATATTATTGATTTATACAGAATTTATGGTATGTGATAAATGTTTTCAAACAGTGCATTTTTACTGGTTACAAGTAATGTACGCTTGTGGACATACAGCGGACACTTTAAGGAGAATTTCTAACCACTTTTTGTGTACTGTTCATAATTTTAAATACTGCAAAAGCCAGTTTTCAATGTCATAATTTACACTTTCTGTACATGACTGTGTACTGTGAAAATTGCCAAATATAGCACATTTGTACTTAAAAACATTCCCAGGAATCTCAGAATGCACCAGCAGTGGACGACAGTTTTATGTTCCAGTAATGAATACATTCCTGTTCATATCTGACACATTTCTATTCCAGTAGTAGACATCTTTCTGTTCAGAAGTGGACACTTTTGAAATGTGGCAGAAATAAAAAGAAATAAAAGTCAACCGATTGGAAATATATATCTAATTAACAAAAGATATTTTCTGCAAAATTAATGTGTTAACAGAATGAAATGAGTATATAAAATTACATGAAAGTTATACTAGGCGAGTCGTTTTAATCCTGGACGATAGGACCCATGCCCCAGCCCGCCCGGTTCCCGCTGTTCAATGTATTTTTCTAGTCAACTTTGTCCCCTTATTACTTCCGGTGTGAATTTTTTTTTTTTTTTTTTTTAACACACTTGACATTGTGAGTTTTTTTGCTTTTCTTCCCATGCTATTCCTATGGGGTTTTTAGCCTTTCCCCCCCCCCTCTTTTTCCACATTCTAAAGTGGCGGTGGTACATCAAGCAAGAATGCAAACTCATTCTGAAAAATTAAGCATATTCAGGTGGAGTATTTCGTTTGGAATTTGCAGTGCTTCATTCAAATAACTTATTAATTGACTCTTAATTCGTAAATATCATTTTAAATGCGTCCTTGGATCATAATATCATAAATGTCTAGACAAACCAGTCTCGCTTTAAGATTTTTTTAAGGCTATTGCTGGAGGCTTGTGCGCTCCTCGCAATAGTTACATTTTTCTGAGGGAGGGGGGTTTCTTCTTCTTTATTATTATTATTATTATTATTATTATTATTATTTATTTTTTTTTTAAACCTATTGTTTCGCTTTTTTTTCTTTGCTTCTGCTTTGCTTGTCTCTTTTTCATTTTATTTTTTTTCTGTCTTTCATAAATTTTTCTACTTGTTGCTTTCCTTCCTTCTTTTTTCTTCCTTTTACCTTCTAATTTTTTATCTTACTTGCTTCATATTTTTTTACTAATTTCATTTTCTTAAAAGTTTTTCTTTAACATTTCTGCAACACTTCTGAGGTGATTACTCTTAGAACAATAGCGTTTGATGTTCTCTTTTTATTCTGATAAAAACTTGGCAAGTCAAGATTCATTTTAAATACCTTAGAAGGTCTAGGACACGGATGCCTCATCTTTTTCTTTAACATTCTGAACACTACAAATGTTCTCTGTCTAATAGTGAACCACGAGCGACTTCTTAAAGTTTCTATAAACAGACCACTATATAGACCACAAGTGGACAGACCCTGTCCACTGCTGGGCAATGATGATATATCGGGGTACTAAAACCATAACCAAGAAAGGGTTCTGGAGGTCCAAACCGCTTCCGAAATTTTGTAGTTTTTTTTAAACCTATTTGAGTAGTACATCAGTTTTATCCTCAACATTAAACATTATGCACTAATGTTTGAATCCCCTCCAAGACCTTTTACTGGCTACGGCCGGCATAGAAATACTTTTTTTTTTTTTTTTTAGCGTTTACATTTAAAAGTATCTGCTAAATAAAGTACAGTGTCCACACTTACTTCATTTTAAAGTATTATAACTTCATTTTAAAGTAGTATAGTTTTTAACTGACTTCCAAATCATTCTAAAAGTAACTATTTATTAAATTATTTTAACAAATCTGTTTAAGTTTTATTCAATCGTTCAGTAAAGACTTGTGGCCGCAGATTCTGCGACTATGATCAAGACGTCATAAAGCTTGTTAGATTACCAAAATAGGTGAATATTTTAGATGACTTCTACAGTTTTTATTTGATTAATAAAAATAGCAATATTTAAATCTACTATTTAGAATAACTGAATATATTAGGCAGGACTGCCAAACATCTCATTAATAAGCGTAGACTTGTTAACGCCCATTGAAAATACGCCTCTTTTCCCACACCACTTTATATTTAGAGCAATTCTCTCCAAATAGTGTTACGATTAAATAAGAATGAAATTATTCTAAAAAATTACTGGTGTACAAAAAAAGGCGGTGACTAAAAGTACTACGCTTCATAATGAGATGGTTGGCAAGCATGTATTAGGACTTGCAGCAATGTATTTTGCCTAGATAAAACCCTACATGTCTACAATTTTACAATGATTTTATATTATTCATTAAAATACAATACGATATTTCACAACATTATAGCTTAATGCATGTTAAAATAAGATCATTTATCATGCAACATGAGACAACTGGAACATTAGGTTTTTCAAAATCTACTGAATTAGCATATTATTTTTCAAAGTAACACATTGAAAAATAATGTTTTTATGTCTGCAGAAAAGAAAATATTTCTAACATTTATGTAACTAAATTTCTTCGGGAATAACTGAGATGTATTTACAGCAATATTTAAAGCATTATTTTCTAATTTCGTATACTAGATTTCCAAAATCACAAAATATAATTCTACTTCGAGATTATATTTGGACCAATTTGCCGAAAACATTTTGCCATCATATGTAGTTTTTCAGTAAGCTACGAAAAATAAACTAGAGAAATAGCAAAAAATGATATAGGGTGAAGTGACCAGTAATTGATCATTGACTGAAAATTTCTTAAAGTTTTATCTTATTTTCTAATATAATTTGTAACAAAATGTTTAGATTTTTTTTCTAAGTACTAATCAATATATAAGGATTAAAAACGGATAATCATTTCTTCGCTCTCTTTTTTACAATATATGTTATTTAACATAATAGTTTGAAAATGAGGTTTTGCTAGTAATTGACAACTTACATCAAGTACATGACAATAGTCACATTAGTAATTGACTATTTCAATTTTCCAGTTTCAAAAATTAATTGCTTAAATTAAAAGCTATCCTTAAAAAATATATTTTAATGTAAATACATATAACATATATTAATGTACAGTCGGGGGAAAAAAAAAACGCAACACCCGCTGTAATTTCGTTATTAAATGACGCAGGAACATATAATAGACATAATTCAACAGGAAATTAAAAGCACTTTCTGAATATGTCGTCAAATTTTGAATTAGGGGTCATCTACATATTGAAATGAGCGTCAACTTTGATTTTTTCAATAGCAACACCCAATTTTGACTTCATTTTCGAATTTCTCAGAGTCTGGCAGTGCGGAAAAGTATACTGTTTGTATACTTTATCTTCAGTATTTATAGAGTTATAATCAAAAATGTGTTAGGGGGTTATCTGTAAATGTAGAAAAATAAAATTAAGATCCTATAAGAAATACACAAAATTTTAATGTTTCACACCAGAAATCTTTCAGGAAAAGAACAATTATAAAAATTATTAACCGCTGCCGCTTTTTCCAGTTCCATAATTATCCTGAGTTGAATTTTTTAGATTTGTATATACTTCAGTACTTTTTTAGATAATTTTAGGTCTATTTAAATACATTACACTTGCGATTGGTCCATACAGTACTCTTTGAAAAAAGTGCAATATTTTTCAAGTAAAAGTGTCTATTATGGCTATACTGATCACCAATAAAGCTTAAATTTTCTTTCGTAGGTGTAACATAATATACGAAATGAAATAATATATATATATATATATATATACAACAACTCATAAACTAAATCTTTTCGGATAAATTATTGTAAGGGTTCATGAAGTAAATATTAAACAATTTTAATCGCACTTACCAGTTTTGGGTCAGTTGAACTCTTTGGAACTGTACGATTCATTTTATAATTTCTATGAAAATATAATTCCTTAATTAACCCTTTCGCGACTGCTGACGTATATTCACGCCATTTGAAAATCTGTAACTCTGTCAGTGGGCGTTTCTTTCATAATTTGTGTGTTACATATTTCTTAAGTGTGTACCCAGTGTTCATATTTTTACAATAAAATATACTATGGATAGAAATATATTGATTAGAAAGAATATAATTATAATGTATATCCATTTGTAATATAATTGTGAATGCAGAAAATTTGTTCTGAAATATTTTATTTTGAGAATATAGGACGGGTCTTACTGTCAAAAAGACAAACTCTTGCTGTCGCAAAAAGTGTTAAAATTTATTTATAAAAGTTAAAGTATGTTTTTAAAAATGTATAAAGTTAAAATATATTAATAAAATTTTAAAGACTAAAGTGTCCTTAAAAATAATAATCCTCCCCCCTACAAAATAAATAAATAAGTAAATAAATAAAATAAAATAAAGCAATATAGGAAGCAAATGATTAAGCTTTTTTTTTAACTATGACGATAGTTAAGAAATGATTTTACAAGTCTGTCTTGCATTTCAATTCCATTCGTTTTTTATATTTGACAATTTCACATTAAACCTATTTTTCTATTTAAAACAGTAAACCCCGCCTATTTAGTTAATTTTTTTTCTTCTTGTGTTCGTTTAAAAGTTTCAAAATTTATCACCAATTAATCGATGAAGTAAATACCACTTGTGCATATTTTTGTCAACATAATATAAGGGGTTTAACACGAATACTCAATGTCACATTTACTTATCTTTTCTGTATTGTTTTGTTTTGAAGAACGATGAAGGCGGGGCTTGTCTTCTTTAGAAAAATGGCATTCTTGATGCTAACACTAATGTCTAAAAATCATCATTTTTATTTCATTTCTTTGCGTTTGACGTTGTTGTTATATAATTTGACCTGTAAATAGAAAATAAAAATATTTTGTTTAATTTTCTTTGTTATTTTTTAAGATTTGATTCGTTATCTCATGCAAAACTTTATAAGAGACGGCCCCCTAAACCACTCAAAAAGAAAGATTTATTTATATCTCGAAAACTAATAACTGGAATGAGCTGCAAATTTGCATACCCATATTTTTCAGCACTGGGATTCATTTTATGTAAAAATTAATATAGGTCATAATTCATAATTTTTATGAATATGAATTTATTAATATTTTTCAGAATTAAAAATATTTTTCAGAATCAAAAGTAATGATGGATTATGTTTCGGTTTCTTCACTGTATCGCGTAAAAAAAAAAAAAAAAAAAAAAAAAAAAATTATATCGATCAAGTTACTTTTTGTGAAGATATTAATAAAAGTTTGAAATATGAATTTAACATTAGCACCTTCAAACTTTGAACGCTTATAACTCTGTGAAAAAATAAGTAAAATATACAATCAATATACAATATCCCAGGAATTCAAATATAAAATAAAAATGGGGCATTACCATTGAAAAAATCAAAGTATGTGCGCGTTTTAATATGTAGACGACCCCCAATTCAAAATTTCAGTTCATTTTCTGAAACTACTCACAATTCCCCGTCGAATGATACCTATTACATTTTTCTACATCGATTAGCAACGAAGTTACGTTGAGTGTTGCGTTTTTTTTTCCTCGACTGTACCATTAAACACCACTATAAAAATGTTAACCAACACCATACCTGCAACAGACTAATTTTTCCATGGACGATTTTGATCAAAAAATTATTCCCCCACTTCTTAAACCACTTAAATTATCTAATCTAAACGCTAGCAAAGTCGAACACTAGGTATCTTCGTAATCTCAGAAATCGCTCCGAAAACGTGAGTAAGAGTCTCACACATTTAGTTATTAACTACATTGGTCAATTACTGAAAGAAAAAAAAAACGTACGTGGCTAATTTGTTCATTTACTTGCACTGTTAATATTTTAGATACATAGTATTTGTAGTTTATTAATAAAAATACATTTATTTATTTAAAATAAACATAAATGACCTACATACCTCAAGAAATAAACTTTTGGAATCAAATTCAGCTCTATACTTTAAGATTAAATTAAACAACTTATAATACCTGACTAATAGTTACAGCTTCTTATTTTGTTTTATGAACTTATTTGTAACTTTTCGATGTTGACATCGATTCAAAACATTCGTTGCTGCTGGCAGAGCCCGATCAAATAAAAAATGGTCCCAGACCGGTGCGTATTTGTATCCCCTACATGTATTTTTTCCCATGGTTTTTACCAGTCTTAAAAAAAAAAAAAAAGAAAATAAAAAAAGAAAAACATAAAATTTCTCACTATTTTACCCAAAAATGTATATTCGAGTAAAATATTACCATTTAAAACTTTATTTTACTTTCAATAGTAAAATTCTTACAAAGGGCTATTTTCAAGAGAATTCTTGTATACTATTTTTAATTAAAATTATTTGAACTGTAAGCGAAATTTAGTGCCTCCCAAGTGAAGGGTTCAAGGGCTGCGGCACAGACAGCCCCGTGCGTTAATTAGGCCCTGGCTGCTGGAAACTGTAACAGAACATTTCACTTGATATTAATTATGTATTCACCGATCACATTCAGAACTTTCACACTTTAATTCTTGTTTTTTAAATATTTGTTCTTAAGAGACCAATTTCTGCCCTGTAGTCAGATCCTCCTATTGAAAGAGACGGGGGAAAAAATCAATGTTTTAAAATTTTTGGTTTTTGAAAGAGGTGTTTTTCTCAACGCATGAAAAATTAAATTGTTTTAATTTACGATATCACACTGTCAAAACTTCAATTCTGGAAAGAGATGCTGTTTCTCAACACATATAAAGTTAAATTATTTTAAACTATGATATCACACTTTAAATGACGTTTAAATATGCTCTGTCAGTATTTCTCTGACAGTTTATATTTTGTAAACTGACAGTGAGCATATTTAACCTCAATAATCACTTGAAATCACAATTTCAAAGAAATACGAGACACTTCCAGCTGCTGCTTGTAAACTTATTCAAATAAAGAAAGTTAAATGTGGGCGTAGAGTAGTATAATCAGACCGTGAGTAACTAAGCTTATGAAATCACAATCTTGCAATGAAATTTTGGTTTACAATTTTGTTTTTTGATGTGAAAAGATGTGTAGGACGTTTATATAGGTGTGAAATACTTAAAGAGATAAGCATGTTAAACAGCATGAGTGGATTTGGTAATGCGATGTTCATAGTTCATAGACATCGTAAATATGTTGGAATATTCATATGAATAATAAGTTTTAAATTTACTTTTCAAATACGTTTACAACTATTGTTGTAAAATACTTTTGCTAATGTCTTGAATGTATAGAAGATGTTTTTAAAATTAAGGGAAGTTGTGAATAAAATTGCAGCTTTGAGATTTTTGAATGAATTGTAAAAATATTGATGTATGCTAAAATTTAAAAATTCTCATTTGAAAATATTGAAAATTTCGTTGTAATCTCCAAAATAATTTTTTCTGGCACATAATAAAATTCTATATCATTTTAATTATCAAAAATAATAAATAATCTTTTTAATTTTTTTCTTGATCGTTAGAAGTCCAGAATATTTAAATTATTTTTAATAAGATTAAGATAATTTCATGCTTCTACTATCAATTAAAAGTGTTTTAATACTAGATGTTAGATTTAACATTCGATTTCAGTTTTTGATGACACTGCTTTAATTTTTTTAAGTGACCATTTCTTTATTTTCCACACTGAATCTAATAGAAAATTATTATTTTAAGTATGTTTTCTGTTTGAAAAGATTTCCCTCTATATCTTATAAACTCTATATTCACTTTTGTTAGCATATGCTCACTACGACATTATTCGGAGTTTCATTCATAGACATATTAGTTTTCATTGATGGGTGCCCTGTGTCCTTCCACATTTATTATTCCATTTAACTACTTAAAATTTCCAAAAACTTAAAAAATAAAATAAATAAATAAATAAATAAATCGTGAAATAAATGTAAGTGGTTAAATCATTGCAAACTCTTATAACAAATTTGTCATGCTACATAGCACGCCACATATATTTTCTTACGGAATAAGTTGTACGTTAAACAACGACAATATATGGAAAAACAAATTCAAGTTTTACGTATACGTTAGAGAGAGAGACTAGCAAAATATTCTGAATTATTTTCTAATGTTTTACTAATATGTACTAATATAAATATTCATTTTTTGAAATTATTGTTTTTTAAAGATGATTTTTAATGAATATAGAGATAGGTAAAGTAAATAAATAAATAAATAAATAGGATGGGTTTATTAATGCCAATGGGATGAATGCCTTTTGTGGAAGTCTTTCTAAAATCTGAGTGTTTAATATGGCCAGACTTTATACTCGAGAATTTATAAATTACCGTGTGTTTAAGTATTTAAATGTATTTTATAATTAGTTACCTAACATTCTTAAAGGGTTACTATTTCTCATAAAATTCAGAGTCATGATTTGTTTTTCTCTTTCTTTGTTTTTCTTTTCTTTTCTTTTTTTTAAATGATGTTTAATTTTATCTTTTACTTTTTTAAAAATCTAATCTTTGCCATGCATCTTGCTATAAATTGCATTTTGGACGAGAAAAGTATTACGACCACTACACAGCATTTCAGCTGAGCAGTGTTTCAGAAAGAAGCGCTTTGATTGATTAAATTAATTCTGATTTAGCTGCAGTATAAAACCTCTGGTGGTTTTATGAAAACTCACTAAATGAAACTTACTTAAATTTAAATTAATTTTACCATTTTTCTTCTTCTTTCTTTTACTATAAATTCATATTCTGTCCCAGCTAAAATTATTCAATACGCCTATATATTTATTAAAAAGCTTGGTATTTTCTTTAATGACTCCATATGGAAATGTAAGTGTATACGCATATATATTAGCACCTATATATGCGTGTACACATACGTCTTTTGATTAAATAATTTATTATTTTTACTCATCGCAATTCTTTAAAAAACTTCCATTCATCTTAATAAAATTTTTAATATCATGGTTTTAAAGATAGCTGGTTACCTAAAACTTTACCAGAAGAGTTTCTGCTATCAAGCAGAAATAATGACGTTTTCTTATTCTTTATCCGAAACAAACAATGCACCATTGTGTCATAAACATTTTCATGAATCAAGCAAGACGGATATGTATATTTTTATGAAGATTTGGGAAAGAAATACCTGTTTTAGCCCATAAATGTTTAATTAAGTTCTTTTAAATCGTGTGCATATAAGAAATATTAGAAAAAATAAAGATTTAGTGTTAAATAAAAGCACTATTCTTTTTTTTTCAACAAATAAATACATTAACGGATGTACGATAGGTCGAATTTATTAGTAATGGTAAAATTAATTCTGTTCCTTTACCCTTTTCTGCTTTATTATAATTGTATTAAGATGATTCCTACCGTTTTTATCTGAAACAGGGTTGTAATTAATTACTTCAGAAATTACAAATAAAGAATGTATTCATTGTTTAATCAAGGTGATGGTGTGATGTAGGGTTTTTAGGGCTTTAATTGTCTACTCTAGGAAAACCTAGACCTGGGTAGGCGCGTTAGGTCAGGGTCATTCTAAGGTGTCCTAGCGAGTATTTTCGTGAGGTTCGGAGAAAACCAACGAAATCTGTGAATGTCTAAGCTGATGAGGGCGACTTTGTATCGAACACGCACCTGCCATCTATCAGCATAAGGACAGTCGGCCACTAGTAGAACCTGTCGCAAAAAATCGCAGTCTCTAATTATTGGAAGTTTTTTATATGAAATTGACTTTGCCACCGTGTCTTCGTGTCACGCTAATAAACAAGGCGCCACCATTTTAAAGTAAATATAAGCTGTTCACTTTGTCGCTCCATGGCTTTGTTGGTTAGAGCGCCACGTTAATAACGCGGTGGTCGAGAGTTCGATCCCGAAAGGTTCGGCGTATTGATTTTTGCAGATAATTAGTAGAAAAGGTGTAAATTGATAAAAGAAAATTTTTCGTTGACTACACAGTATCGTAAGAATTTTTGAAGAAGTTTTTTTTTTTTTTTTTTTTTTCAGATATATTAATTATTACACAAAATATTTTAGATATTAAAAAAGCATAAATTAAAAAGTTTTAAGTAAAAAATACATAACTAAATATTTTTAGAAGCTTTATAGATATACAGGGAGACAGATAGATATAGATATGTATTATATGAAACTGTATTTGTCATCGCGTTTTCTGTCACGTTAAAAAACAAAACGCTTCCACTAAAAAAAAAAAAGAATGTTGACAACGCATGAGTCGTGTGTTCGATCTTCGCCGGGCCGAGGTATTAATTTTTGCAAATAGTTTATAGAAAAGTTGCCAATTGATAAAAGAAAATATTTCGTTGCGTAAACAGTATCCTAATAATTTTTGAAGAGTTTTTTAAACAGCTCTTTATATAGTTACTAAAAAGCACAAAATAAAAATTTAAGTAAAAATAAATAAATAAATAAATAATTTTTTGAGAAGCTTTTTATATGAAATTGGATTTTGTCATCGCGTCTTCATGTTACGCTAATAATTAAGGCGCCTCCATTTTAAAGTAAATATAAGCAACTCTATCGCTCGTTGTCTCAGTTGATTAGAGCGTCACGTTAATAACGCGATGGTCGAGAGTTCGATCTTCGATTGTTTGGCTTGTTAATTTTTGCAGACAATTAGTAGAAAAGGTGTCAATTGATAAAAGAAAATTTTTCGTTGACTACACAGTATCCTAAGAATTTTTAAAGAGTTTTTTAAACAGCTTTTTATCTGGTTACTAAAAAGCACAAAATAAAAATTCAAGTAAAAATAAATAAATAAATACTTTTTTTTTTTGAGTTTTTTATTAGAAGATTCTCATTGAAATTGGATTTTGTCCTTCGTGTCACGCTAAAAAACAAGACGCTTCCACTTGAAAGTAAATGTAAACATAATTTTGTGTCGCCCAGTTGATCAATGCATCATGTTTTTAGCGCGATGGTGGTAGGTTTAGTTCTTGAACGCCGAGGTGTTGCTTTTTCGCCGATAATTAATTTATAGAGGAGATGTAATTTGCTAAAAAGAAAGCTTTCATGATCTGCACAATACCCTAAGAAATTTTGATTAGTTTTTTAAGAAGCTTTTTTTTTTATTTACTAAAAAGAACAAAAAATAAATTTAAATAAATGGGAAAAAAAGGTGGGGGCGGGGAGGAAAAAATGCTGGAAGCTTTTTATTGTAGAGATCTAAACTGTTTAAAATAAAATTTTATTCTTGCACAGACATACTATAAAAACATACAAGTTTCAACAATAAGAAAATATTTTTGATCGCTGAAATTTTTTAAATATTCAAAATATTTTAAAAAGAACTCAATAACAATATTTTTGGCATTTGTTAGATTTTTCTAGCATGTTCTATGGCTTTTCTTGACTGTTCTTTGACTTGTAGTTAGAGTGTCATGCTGATAACGTGATGGTCGTGGGTTCGACCCTCGAAGGCCGATGTGCTATTTTTCGCAGATACTTAAAAGAAAAGATGTCAGTTGAGGAAAGAAATTCTTTAGTTGTCTACACAGTATCCTAAGAAATTTTAATTAGTTTTTAAGAAGATATTTATATAACTAAAAAGCACAAAATAAATATTTAAGTAATTTTTTTTTTTTTTTTTTTTTTTTTTTTTTTTTTAATTAGAAGCTTTTTATTGTGAAGCCCTAAAATGCATAAAATAAAAATTTATTGTGGCAATGACATTCTATAAAGAAATGAAAGTTTTAACAAGAAGGAAATTTTAGAGAAAAATACAGATAATTCACTTTTACAAGATATGAATATTTTTAAATATTCAAAATATTTTAAAAAGCTTCCGAGACCTTTGAAATTTATGGCTTAATGAATAATTATACAAAAAAAAATAACAACTAAGAATATTAGTCTCGAATGTTTTTAAAAAATATTTTGAATATTTAAAAATTTTCATCTCTTGCAAAAGTGAATTATCTATATTTTTCTCTAAAATTTCCTTAGTGTTAAAATTTTCATTTCTTTATAGAATGTTTTTGCCATAATAAATTTTTATTTTATGCATTTTAGGGCTTCACAATAAAAAGCTTCTAATTTAAAAAAATGTTTTTTTACTTAAATATTTTTTATTACCTGGCTCCATGTAGAATGTCAGAGGAAATGATATTACGTTAAAATAATAATAATAATAATAATAAATAAATAAACCACTTATTATTATTATTATTATTATTTTATGTTTATTCGGCCCCTTTGTACAAATTCTGCCAATTAGAAGGTTTTTCAGCCAACAAGACCATCAGAAAAATTCCATTAGTGCATATTTAAAAGTAACTGAATTATGACACAGCAAAATGTTGACTTATGCCATTTTTCCGTATCACTTAAAAGGCTATTTTTACGGTGAAAACAGACCCTATATGTAAATTGATAATGGAATTTTTTTTAATAAAAAATATGATGGCATGTGTCAAAATGCGTTTTAAAAAAGACTTAGTTAAAAGAGATAATAATGGTTTGCCTATGTATATGGCCCTCGATTTCATTTTATGCGGTCCAACAGTTGAGACGCATTGTTAGAGATATTATATATACACATAGATACATATGTAGATACATAGTATAGGACACCTAGATAGATAGTGTTTTGCCCATGTATGGTCCTCGATTTCCTCTTATGTGGTCCAGCTGTTGGGACTCATTTTTACAGATACTATAAATACACATAGGTAGATTTTTACAAAATTTATTTTATTTTTTATTTGTTTATTTATTTATATTTATAGTTTTTTGGCGATGGATGGTTGTTTTTAAATTCGACAGTGTTTGATGCAATAAAAAATTAAACAGATAGTTACACAGAACATTATTTAGAGCTTAGAATATATTTCGAATTTGGCATCATCTTGTCTAAAAAAGATTTTTAAAATCTTTTTTAGGCAAAATTTTTAGACATGATCTTTTTAAGATCTTTTTTATTCGATAATATGTTACCTGATTAAAAAAAAAAGAAAAAAAAAATGCAGATCTCATAAAATAAATAAAATCTTCAAAATCGTCTGGGAATTAATTTGTTAGAAGATCGTTTTGAGGAGTATGATAAACTAGAAAATAAATTACATACTTGATTATAGTATTTATATTTGACTTTAATTATTTAAATCAATAAAGAGAAGTATCTGTGTGCCTATCTGTCTGCGCTGTGGAGCTCAGGCTACTGATTGCAGAGCTACAAAACTTGACACACAGTGAATTTGGACCCTGCATGGGTGCACCACGTCGAAAAGTTTTCGGTTTTCGATTTTGAATTTTTTGAATTGATTTTTTTTCTTTTTTTTTCGATTTCTTCGATTTATTTTTCTGTTTTATTTTCTTTAATTTAGTCATTCACTAGGAGTTGTGCCCGTTCTTTGCACTGGAATTCAATTATGTATTCACAGTATATTATAATAAAATATATATTTATCTTCGTTGAAGCTTACTATTCTGATGAAGATAGAGAATGTTTTATTATAGTTAATAAGTACAATTTCTAAATTTTCACTCATATTTATATATATGTAGCTTTTAATTTGAACAGTTGTTTGTGCCCTGATTTAAAAATAAATTTTCTCAATGCCCAAAAAACCAAAAAAAAAACATAATTTCTATTGCCATTTATGTTCCGATAAACGGGTACAAAAGTACTCAAATAAATATGTATTAAAATTGTCGAGCTGTATTTATGTAATAAAAGAATTAATTTTTTCCTTTTATTCGCATGATGTGTTTCAGGTAAAATAGATTAAAGTTATACTTTTATTACACCTTTTTACAGATCATCTTATCACCCGCAGAGTTTACATAAAAAAACAATACAACAAAAAATAAAAAGTCGAATTTTTTGTCAAATGTTGTCACTTAACATTATACCTAGATATAAATTTAATTGGTTACAGAAGCATTTTTTGCTCATACATGTAAATCTAATTAAAATTTTGAAATGCTCCATGAATATAAATTTTGATGGGTACAGACCTAAACCTCAGCCTATGGTCATCGAATTTCGTCCAGCCGTTTTCACGTGATACCCGTTGGAATAAAAAACGTTTTATATACCTCTACCCCCCCCCCCCATGCACAGAGAGAAAAATTCTGAAATCATTTTTGGGTTCTCTGATGTCTAAAACATAAGGATAACGCATTTCACCCCCATTCGATGCGTTCTACTGTCAAAAGCCTTATAGTCCACGCGCAGGCATTTTTTATCCATATCTCTAAATCTAATCAAAATTTTTAAATGTTCGACAGATGTAATTTTAAGTTGGGAACAGACATAAATCTCTACAAAACGTCGTTGAATTCCGCCAAGCTGTTCGTACGCGTGATACCCGGACAAAAATAGTGCTACAGACTTACAGACCCAACGCCCCCCCCCCCCCCCCAAAAAAAAAAAAAAAAAAAAAAAAAAAAAATCTGAAGTTATTTTTTTCGTTTTCACGATGTGTGAACCGTGAAGACATTGCATTTTTTTTTTTTTTTTTTTTTTTTATTGATTCTGAGAAATTTATAGACAAATGTCTGATTTTTTTTTTTTTTTTTTTTAATATAGAATTGAATCCTCTGCGTTTCTTAGCAACGACTATTATGCGATTTATTTAATTATTTCCTTTAGAACTGAAAAAAAAAAAAATATATACTATATCATAACTGCCAACATTTTGAATTTTTCAAATTTTGCTCCACTAATTTTAAAAAACAAAATAATCATGCTTATTTTCTACGATTAAACAAAAAAAAAAAAAAAAAAAAAAAAAAAAAAAAAACAGAAAATTTCTGGTATGAGGTTTCTCGAAAGAAAACGGACGAGTTGTTAGTTATGATACATTTATATGTTTTTATTTATTGTATTTATCGAAATCAAATGATAACAGAAATGATTAAACATATCAAATTTTTAATTTAATTAAAATTTGTAACAGTTAAATATCTGTATAATTTTTATGATCTTTTTAATTGTAATAAAATAATAAATTTCCTGTACTTATAATTTTATTATTACAGAGCGAGGGATAGAAAAACCGTGTTACTAGGTCTCACTAATATATGGTGCCAAAACTAAAACGTTTAAGAAATGTTGAGATATAGCTATCTGTAAAATCGTAGTTCATGAATAATTGCAGCGCCACTTGTCGTCCGATAGATATAAAAACTGAAGTGCCAAGATCTAAGGTAGCGCGGGTGGGGAAGGCAACGGGTACTCAAGACGATGTTCAAAGCGATTTTAATGGAATTTATTTTAATTTCTAAAGTGATGTAAAAAATAGCAGTTCGATTTTTTTAAAAGTCTTATATAGTGACCAGCAAAACAGGTAAAACCTGCTAGTTTCAAATAAAGAAATTAATCAAATTCTTAATATATATATATATATATATTAAAAATAAATAAATAAATAATATGCTTTAGAAAAAGTGACTGGATAACGAATCTGTTCTAAACACACAAAAACGATTTTAACGTAAATATTATCATACATTTTGTCGCTTTATAATATGTCACGCTTTTGCTTTTTTTTCATTTGGTATATGGTTCCTATGAACAGCATTTAATTTTCATTGAGTCCAACTCACACAGTTTTACAGACGTAGGTATACTTTTCCTTTTTTACCGATGTTGTTGCATAAAAATTAAAAATTTCTAGTTGATGAAATTTGTGTTGAGGGATAGTATAAAAACTTAGAAAGTGTAACGTTTTTAAAACTAACGGGAAGAAATTTTTAACCATGTGGTCATATTTTGTAGCCTATTTTGAACACTTCTGGAAATCGCATTGCCCACTTACCTTACATGGGTAAAGAATTAAACCGCGTTTCAATGTCAATATTTGTGAGACATTCTGTATATAAATAGATAGATATAGTATATACGATAGATGTTTAGAAAAGTACTTATATAGCCACATAATGATATGATACATATATAAAGAGGCATTGACTGATGTTTATTAATTTGTATTTTCTTTTAAATGCTGTCATATTACCATATAAACTATATGATATTTTTCTTTTCTCAAACGTAGAAATAAAAACGACAATAAGCAAACATTTAATGAAACAGTAAAAATATTTCATTAACGCACTCATAAAACAAACTTAATGTAAATGTTTGAATTTGTAATGAGATTGCATTTATAACCATATAAAGTGTTTTCCTACGTCATCATTATGTTACGAAAGCAAAAGACAGTAACTTATTCTTTGCGAATACGAAACTGGTGACCCAGCTAGCTCTTTCGCCTCTTCTTTGGGTTTGAAGGAAACCCGTTTTTTCAAACGTCTTTGATGTCACAAAAGACTGTGACTCAAGGTCACGCCCAATATACTGCTCATATTCAAAACTAAAAATCCTCTATTCAATTATGCTACTTGAAAGATACTATCATTCACTATCGCAAGCTATATCGGTGATGAAACATGAAACATATCTGTTTACCACAGTCCAACTCATAAACAAAAACTGGCAATGTTTAACGAGTTTTTAAAAAAGCTTGGAAATATTTTCGGCATGAAATTTAGTTTCGGCATGAAAAAAAAGGGTAACAACGTTTCTTTAAGTAAAAGGAAGTGTTATAATTTTTCTTGGGATTAAAAAATTCATTATTGATCAAACAACATTTTATAAAAAAATTTTTGGTTTCGTTAATTAGCAAAAATGTGATAAAATTATTAGAATATAACTTACTTTTATTGCTAACTAATTTGCTATCAGATTAAGCTTTTATTATTTATTTAATTATTTATTTTAATAATTTATTTGAAAGAAAATTTAGAGCTGAATCCATCTTCTGCCCCTTATATTTACGAGCAATTTATGCACTTACTAGATACAAGACTGTGTTTGTTTCATTTTTCCCTTAAGTGTGTATATATATTTGTGTATGTTTACACACACACATACGTACACACACACTCACATTTAAATATATATATAAATAGGGGAGATCCGTGTAATATGGACCCCCTAAGCAAGAATGCTCATAAAACTAAAATTATTAAAATAAAAAGATTTAATTTGTTGGCTGCTCATTACAATTGCATAGTTGCTTGGTTCAAGCTTGGTAAAGCACTCTGGAAATTATTAATTATTGCAGGAAATAATTATTTTATTTATGTATCGGTGGTCCATATTACACATACGTTCGTGTAATAGGGACCAAATGGTTCATAGTGCTCCTTCCCAAAGTGGCCCTTCCCGATCAGTTGACACACTTGGGATTGTGAAACGAACTGTCCAAAATGTTCCCTCGTACACTTGTTTATCTCTTGGGAATAGTAGAAATGGAAGAAAAAAATAATAGTTAATGGACGAAAAAGAGGGCGGTCCAAAGGCTATATCCAATGGGTAGTATGTAAAGGAAGTAATAGCTTGATTACCCTTGCTTCTCTGGCTTATTCTATAACCTCAAGGGTTTGAGTGTGCGACATATGTACGCCGAGCATTAAAAAATCTCTCCGTTTTTAACATGGGTACTGGTCCATATTACACGACAGAGCATGGTTCATATTACACACGTTGTTTCCAATCACATATCGCTATGCAAATAGGCGCCAATGAAACACACGTCTAAATTGTTTATAAATAAGTACATTTGCTACGATTAACGCGAAAATTATATTACAATTACCTAACAGCAGAAAGTAATACTTTCATTTTAACATACTTGTTACATCAATGATCATATAAACCGAAAACTCAATTTCATAATCGTCCAAATACAGGTATAAGTCACTTCCTGCTTTGTATAACAATAATATTCACTAAAGACAATGAGATGGTTTCACCATCTAGTGTTGAATATATAAATTTTCCTTATGGTTCGTATTACACGATGGTCCATATTACACAGTTCTCCCCATATATAAATATATACATATTCCATAGTAAATCTACTGCTGAATTAAAGTGCTTCCATTTTCATAAATTTCAAAGTACTATCATTCAAATAATTAAAATTCATGAAAAAAAATGAACTACTCTTTTTAGAATCATCATAAATGAAAATTTACAGTACAATTTATCCTTTATGGACTCAACACAGAATGCTTCAATAAAACTGTTAAAGTACTATCGAATATTAATTCCATTCATGAATATTCTCCTATTTACCCTTCTCTTAACCATTTATTCCTACTCCCTACCGACGCCGACGGACTTTATAGTACCACTAGAACTAGATTAAAAAGAGTATAAAATAGAAATGACATAGGTATTTATAAGAATAGAACGTATATACCTCCAGAGGGAGGGGGGAGGCTAGGGGGCTGAAGCCCCCCCCCCCAAAAAAAAAGCACTGACATTTACAACTGAATGTTACAATTGTAAATTTTTCATTGATCTGGAATGACATCTTGAAAACTCTTAGCCCCCCCCCCCCAAAAAAAAAAAAGTTCTGGATCCGCCACTGTATACCTCACTTGAAACTCATTATATTATACTAGACGCTACATGTAGCCGTTTTTGTTCCCGAAAGGATTTTATAGGGTGCTCTCACTTTTTTTGTTTGACATTTTTCACTATCTTCACGTGTGTTGTCATTAATTCCTATATTACCTCAAGAATCTACCACCAATCTTAGAAAAAATGTAAGGAAAAAAAGTATATGCTTTTTTATGCGTTTTAAAAGTCCTAAAGCCTTTTTCGACCTCTATGTACCAATGGTATACTAATGATATCCATAATTTTTACTGCATATATACTTAAAAAATACTCTTCAGTAACTAAAAAAAAAAAAAAATATGTTTCAAACACATTTTGTGTCTGCTTCACAATTCGGTAAATAAGGAAGTTTTATTATATATTTTGTTTAATAAAACTTCACGTTACGAAAGAGGAAAATCATTAAGTTCTACAATTATTTCAAATAAATCCATTAATAATGATTTTGACTCTCACAATACCTTCAATAAACATTTAATTGGAAACTTATTCGTTCTTTTATTTTTTCTATGCAAAAGAAATCTCTTGTCGTTTGCTTAAGTGTTTTTATAAAAATTAATCCTAATAAACATTTTTCTGTCATTTTTTTCTGATATTATTATGACTAAAATTAAACGATAACATCTAAATTTAAATAAAAAGCTTAAAAAATTAAATCATAATACTCAAACGATTATTAAGTTTTTAAGGCCTAAACGGAATTAAGTTTAATTCCATTGTTAATGAAAAAACATGTATGTTCCCAATAATTTACTAGTGTCACAAAATTTTAAATATCCAATACCACTTGGTAGAAAAATTTTCAATTATAATTGTTTTACAAAAAATCTATTGTGTAATGATACTTACATATATAGAGGCAGTGTACATTCTTTAAAAAAGTATAAACCACAAAAATATTTTTGTGACCAGGGACACATAATTACTGGTAATTTGAATATTGTTAATGAACCTTATTTAAAACAACTTATGGTACCATATTTAAACTTTCTCCTAAACTCAGTGTTACACATTTTTGCGAACAATTTTTATATGAAATAGACCTATTTATTCATAAAATATCATTGTACTATAACTAGCTTATAGTTTACTTCATTCAACCAGTGGAAACAATTAATTCTTAATAAATTCAATATTGCTTTAAAAAATCAGTCGTCATTACTTTTCTGTTTTAATAAAAAAAAATATTTAAGAAAGTAAAAGCACTACATCAATATTTTGTAATTACTTATGTTGATCAATCACCAAACAATTATGCTATTATCTGTCATATTATCATAAAATATTTAATACTTCTCTATCTAATCGTGATAATTTTGAGATAACCTCTTGTAATACCATAATAATCACCTCACCGCATTCTTCTTCTTCTTCTTATTTATTTATTTATTTTTTGGAACTTTTTAATCTTTCTATTGAAAATTTTAATTATCCATATTTAGTACTAATACTTATGTTCTATAAAACACCTATTAAATCCCGCACAGTTATTATAAGATGCAATACTTATAATAATCAGGCTAATAAAATACTTTTAAATATTTTAAATCAAATCTATTCACTAACCATTGAAACTGATAACACTCATTATTTAAAAAGCAGCTATCAATTAATTGAACATCTAAAAAATATAAAAAAATGTGAACTCGATGTAAACAGTAAGTAGACTAAAACAGATCAAAATATTAAATAAGACAAAATCAAAATAATGAAAGCATTTTGAATTCGTCATTTCACCAGAGGCATTGATGGAATTGAGCATGAAAATTATGGTTTTCTGTGAATAGAGAGCATAATGCTAAAATTTCTCTAAACCAATTCCCAAACCATAATAACCATGACAAAAACATGAAGAAGGAAATAAATTAAAAATGTGAAGAACGAAAGAAACTTAAAAACCTTACTTACAAAATCACATGCATGGAGCAACTGTTTCTATTCATATGTTTTATTTCTTGTTGTTATCCAACAAATGGAATAATTGGGATTCTTATTTCTGCCCTCTATATCATTATAAGGAAAATTTTTGACAATAATATATATATATATATATATGAATATACTATTTTGTTTTTCAATTTTTCCTTCCCACCCCACCTATGTTTACTTCTTTCTATATATGTAAGAAGAAAGTATTGTATTCGTGAAGATTTTCGAACTACAGTTTTTGATGGATTTACTCGTTTTTGATATTTCCTAAACATAATTTGACTGTTTTTAGAAATGCCTGTCTGTATGTCTCTGTCCGTGTATCACAAATTTTGTGGACGCTGTATCTCACGAACCAATGAACGAAATCTAACTAAGCTTAGTATGTAGTTGGACCCTGACCTAAACTGGTGCTGATTAGATTTGGGAACAATTCACTAAACAGGTGGCGCTGTGATACCATTTTTTTCTAAACGTTTTCATGGCAGTATAGGACAAAATTTCGTATAAATGTACGTAATGAGAGCTATTTTTAACGCGCGATTGTAAAATTAATATGATTATTGATAATAGTAGTAGAAAACTAGGGGGAAAAGTTTGTGCGTGTAGGAGCACCGCTTTCTCCTTGGGAGGGAAGCACCCCCCCCCCCCCCGGAGGGTGTAAATTTTCAATGTAGGTATCTTTTGAAAGAATTTGTCAGTATCTTAAAAGCAAATGGTTGAACCATAGATCTGTGATAATTAAAAAAAAAAATCGCATTTCTTTTATTGTTGGCGTAAATTTGACTTTCTTTCGGTATTTAGTTTTATAAATTCTGTGAGATAAAAATCGTCTGCATTCATGATGGAAAATAATTTTAATAAATAATAATTTAACCCTCTCAGCGTGTCGCCTCAAATGACATTTCTACTTAAAAAGTAAATTTTATTGTCTACAAAAATAATCTTGTTGACCACTCTAGCTTCCTCGTTTTAAGTTACAATTTTACGTCTTGCACGAGTTGGAGAGAGATTTCTTGCTTTATAAGAACCAGTCTGAAACCGTTTGAAAGGTGTCTATTTGAGTTACAAAAATCCGGTTCAAACGCTTAGAGGGTTTTAATAATTTTTTTTACTGTATGAATTTGTGTAAAATTATAAAGAAGAAAGACTTGTTTTGGCCACAACATAATAGTTAATGTTGTAAACTTAAAAATCTTTACAAGTTTGGTTGCAATGTATGTTTGCATTGTACGTTTTATTTTATATTTGCAGGAGTTATGAAAAAAAATAAAATCAGAACATTAATTTAAAGAATGATTTTCTTTTTTTTTTCTTTTTTTAAGAGAAAGTTTCTTGAAGCATTTAGCATTTATTAAGAAATATTTTTCGTGGGATTTTCGTTGGTACTTACCCAATTGTTTGATCACGTGAATTCTATTCAGGCAACAACATCTTCAGGTGGTGAAGCGGTAATTTCGACCACAAGTAGGAACTCCGTACATCCCGTGATGATGATGATGGTTTCGTTGGTAGCAAGGTGGATTGTATTATAATGTGTTTTTTCTGGTAAATAAATAAAATAAACGGGAAAATCCAGACTGTATAACTTTTTTATTTATTCCGTAGCACTGTTAGTACCCGCTCTTTTTTAACACCACTTTATTTGTAGTGAAATTTTCTCTAATATGTAATTACGATTAAAAAATACCCTTCAGAAAAAAAGGGCAGATACTAACAGTGCTCCGGAGTAAATTAAAATGTTAGCATGGCTAGTAAAGCCTCTGACACAAGCAGATGTAAAATTTTACTGCAATAGATTAAGTTTTCTTTTAATTAATTCTTCAAAATTTTCTTTAGGAAACTAATCACCATATGTTAATGAGCAAGATTCGTACATTTTCTGTAGCAGCAGCTTTATCTGAACTAATAATAAAGATATTAATAAGATACAATAGTAAATTGTTCAAAGTTTAACTTGCTTAAAGGCAAATTTTTACATACATTTGGTGATTAGTTGAATAATGTTACATAAAAATAAGCCATTTTTAAGCATCATCTTAAAATTCAAATTCTATTTTTTGAAGTTTAATATTCTAGTAAACAATATGTATCCTATAAAGAGGCTGAAAGTTATGAATATTAAGTAAAAAAAATTAGTCAATGTGTCTTATTTCTGACAGGAAATATTTTTTTTTACTGGTTTCAAAATATTAAAAATAATTTATAAAATTAACGAGGTATAAAATAACCCATTAAATAAAAATTGAAATTTATAATGGTTAAGCATTTGCCGATAACATTATTTAACAGAAATTACTAGCTATAACATACATTATAGCAATGAAAATGTTAAGCGTATATGCTGAAAATTGAATTTGGATATGATATCTATATTTTTAATTGTTCTGCAATGAATTAAAAAAATTATAGTAATGACTTATTTTGTTAATTATTTTATATAATTATTTCATACATTTTTAATATAACTGTCAGTTTATATTTACGTATGTAGTAGCGAACAATTTTATAGAAATTCTTATGTGATTCTACGGTAAATAAATTTTATTGTTGTTGAAAAATTTTCATATGGAATTTCATATGAAATTAAATACGTACGATTAGCTAATACAATAAGATTTTTCGTAAATTGTCTTTCATTTTTTTTCAATAATATTATTTTGATAATTCATGTTATTAAATTATTAATTAAAATATTTGTAATGCGAGTTTTAATTACTATATTGTGACGTTAAATCTCTGGGAAATTAGTAAAAACATTTCACAATGAAGTCCAGGTCCGAATTTAAACAGAAAGACGTTAAATTTAAGTACACTAGTTGATGCCTCAATATAAACTTTATTAGAAGAACATTCACAGAGCATGTTGTTATTACATAATCAATGTTTCGAGAATGTAAAGGCTTGAGGTGTGAGAGAGAGAGAATCGAAAAATATGTATTTACTGAACCGAGAGTTAGGAGCGAAGTGTGTAGTTCGCTTAATGACAATCCCAAGCAGACTGTGCGAAATACGCAAATTGTAAGAAAAATATCGTCAAATTCATAGCCAAATACATTCCTTTGTCTCTCGAATAAAATAGGATAAATATTTTGAATTTAGAGAGTCCGTTATAAAAATTTACGCCAACCACTTATGCCAATTTTATCGCCACAAAATCGCCTGCCGCATGTGCGACGAAAAGGCTATGAATTATAAAGACATCCTGTCACTTAGAAGTATAAATCACCCTTTAGTGATGTTACAACGGACAGCTATTTCTCAATTTAGCTATAACAAAATGAATTTGCGCAATTTAAAAGAATGAATTATAATTTATATAATAAGCAACGGCTATCAAATGAAACAAGTTATATATATATATATATATGTGACGTATTCTTTTACTCCATGTCACATAATATTTCTAATGAAGAGAGGCTTTCACTCATTAACGAGTCCAAGGATTATAGACAGTCGTTTATTGGCACATCTTGCACATCTTACAGGTTATAGTCCAGGATTTAGGTCTGAGCATGTGGAACCGAGTTCGTCGGCCGAGAACGACGGCAGCCGCGATTACATCGCGTTACCTCCCGGGGCCGTTATTTTGACGTGATTTTACTAGGCAAGAGCACACACGCAGAGAGGCCTCAAACCCCGCGCGTTTTCTCTTAAATATCGGCATTTTTGGCGCGAATCCCCATCCCTCCTTCGTCTAATCATTGGCTATTTACTTAATGATTGACAGCTTAGCTGAGGTCCAGATTTCCGGGATTAATTAATATGCATCACTCAACCGAGTTCGTCGGCCGAGAACGACGGCAGCCGCGATTACATCGCGTTACCTCCCGGGGCCGTTGTTTTGACGTGATTTTACTAGGCCAGAGCACACACGCAGAGAGGCCTCAAACCCCGCGCGTTTTCTCTTAAATATCGGCATTTTTGGCGCGAATCCCCATCCCTCCTTCGTCTAATCATTGGCTATTAACTTAATGATTGACAGCTTAGCTGAGGTCCAGATTTCCGGGATTAATTAATATGCATCACTCAACCACAAGAAACTGAAAGTTGCGTTTGTTCAGAACATTTTTATTCTAAAATCCGTTCAGTTTTCTGACTAAAGCGTTATGATCGTGCATTGTAATAAAACTTACTTTACAGGGGAAACTTTAGAATTAATTTCAAGTTAAGAATTTTTAATGAGATTTTCTTTTAGTTATTATTCACTGTTAATTTAAAATAATAAAATAATAATTTAAAATCTTACCTCTTCTTATCCTTTCATATATATATATATATAACTATTTAGTTTTGCAAGTTAGAAATATTGAAGGAACGTCTTATTTAATAAAAAATGCATTTAGATTACCAGGAATACATTATTAATTTTAAAGAATACGTTTTTATTCTCAGCAGATTTATTTAATAGGTTAACAAATAAAATATTTTTAAAATTAAGATAATTATTTATAGAGAGACAAATGTGATTAAATATGTAAGATAATATAGGATTTCGTTATATATTTTAATAGAAATTGTATTTATTGAAAATATAATATTTAATTATTAAATTTATTTGAAAATATAAATAAAACCAATATGTGTTAAGAGACTCCTTCGCATATATTCCTACAAATCTTCAACTTTATGACATAATATTTAAGTAAAATATAAACAAACGTCAACATTATTAATGATATACTCTGATTATTTCATAAGTAATTTATCATTAAAAGGCGATTTAAAATTTTGTATCGTGAAGTATAGCTTTAAAATCATAGGCTGAAAATATATTGTTGTAAATGTACGCTGATATAGAATTTAAAGTTTCAGCATATTTCGATATTGCAAATTTATTTAACACTAAACCCTCCTTTCGAACCAGAATTGTTATTTAGTAAAATGCCGCTTGTTTAAATGGTATACATTTATTTATTACATGTACACTTATTACTTAAATTGGCGCGCCAATTGAGTAAAAATTGAGTAAAATTCAATCCTGAGGCTTTTCAAATGCAAAAATAACATTTTTGTGAATCATTTCATAACAGTGATTATGTCTTAATTTACAGGTTCTAATTAATGTCATTTTTTGTAGTTTTCTTTTAGATGAATTAATTATAAAAGTTGCCATCCGTCTCGTTCCATTTGAGATGTTTGACAATTTTTTAAAAAGAGAGATTCCTTTTTAGTACATGTTTTTAAAAGTAGCATAATTTAAATAATGTTTTCATCTAAACTGAATTTTTTCTTATGGTAGACTTTCTTATACCTATAATGGTCATTTTATTTTTGGGTATACTGCTGAAAAAAAAAAAAAAAAAAAAAAAAAAAAACACTTTTGTCGTACTTGTAAAGAAGTTACTTAAAATTTATTAATGTTGTACAGATTTCGTTAGTTCTCATTTCTTTCTGACATATAATGTCTTCTCTGGAAAAATTTATCACTTACATTAACTGTATTATAAAGCTATAGTAAATTAAATATAGTTACTATATTAATATTATTATATTATTTACTGTATTAGAATTAGTATATTAATATTGCCATATTAATTATATTTATTATATTATAAAGCTATATTACGTTTATTATATTTAAAAAAAAAATATTTAATTCTACATTTTGCGAAAGATAATTATTTCTTTCTGATGATAATTGATCATGTGTTCTTGTTTCAGTTAGAAAATGACGAGTTTTGTTATTTTATGTTGTTTTGATAATGCTGAACATCATTAAAAAATATATATTAAAAAAAGATGCATACATTAATGAATACAATAACTCAAACAGCAAACAGTATTTATTTCAGTGTTAAAATCGGCAAAATAAATTCTTATTTCAATTCTCTTTAAAGTATCTATTTACGTCACATCAAGATTTTATATACAATAGTTCAAGACTTTGGTATCTTTTCTCTAGATTTTTTTTTAAAGTTACAGTTCAGTATTTAAGAGCTCATCAATGTCCATCACATTTTTAGCAGTGAAATTTGTTATTCAATTTCTGAGATTACAACTGGAATGAAAATATATAATTCTTACACATTTTTTATTATTTTTGATATTCTTTGCTTTTAGTGTATTTATCACACATTCGTATAAGGTGCACTTATTCAAGACGTCCACTATAGCTTTCAATAGTTTGATTAAAAGTTATAAACGATCTAATACCTTAATATATTAATACCTTACTTTCACTAGTGATATTTCTTACTTTTTTTTATCATTTAGGATAGCTGCAGATAAATAGTGTTGCTATTAAAAAAGGAAATAATTTATTTCTATTGCATATTTTTAAGATATCATATCCGCATAGTTTGACATGGAAGATAAAGGGCATTTCTGATGATGCGTATGTGCCACTTACATCCTTATCAGACATTACCAATTCTTTTTAAAACTTTTCATTTATGATCTATTTGTTTAGATTTATTTCAGAAAAATGACATCAGCTTATGCAAGCAAGAAAATTTCACTGAAATAAATATTTTATACCCAAACACAGATAAACTATTGCGTCTTTAACAAAGTAAAGGAAACATTCCAAACATTAGTTAATGGAACAAGAGCTGTAAAATATTTTTTTTTTTTTTTTTTTTTTTTTTTTTTTAACCCAGATTCAAACGTAGTGTTACTTTTCTGTTAAAGTTTCAAAGTGAAAGCAAAATTGTGAAGTATGACGAAAACCTGTGATGTTAAACACGAGCAAGAACAACGCATTTGCAGGGTAAGTGTAAATAAACTGACAGTTGCTTTCAAGATATATTATCTTAATAAGAATATAAGGTAGTATAAACTATGATATTGAAAAATTGCATAGGAGTAATAAAATTTTGATTTGATTAATGACATAATTCTAAAAGTTATTGCGGACGATCGAAGATTGTTGAGTGTGTAGTACCTGTATCCGTAAGGACCCGCATATACGCAACCAGATGACTAGAAAGAAATCTTGAATTAAGATTTTAGAAATAAATAAATTCCTAAGTTTTTCATTGAAGAAAAAAATTATAGTACAGAAAGTTGCTTTAGCATAAATTTTGTGTTAAAAGTAAAAATATAAATTTACTTTAAAACGTTTTAATGTATCATATTGATTACTTTTGGATGAGGGAAATGCTGTGATTATTATTCAGCATTAGTTAATTGCTTTTCCAAAACTTAATTGAAGGTGAATAAGACCAATGAAAATAAGGTAGCGCATGTTGAATAAAACATTTTTGTCTTTTGAGATAGTATTACCCATCTTTTTGAATGACTTTACGATATAGTGGATATCGACAAGTGTGCGATATTGGGTCTACAAAAAGAAAAGAAAGAAAAGGAAATAAACAAAATCTTTTGAAATCGAAAATTACAAATAAAGAAAACAATTTCCTTAAGAAACTAAGTGGCATAAAATTATGTATTATATGCGCATTTTTTTATTTGTGCATAAATGTTCCGTAGTCGCCTTAAAAGGAAATAATAATAATAATAATAATAATAATAATAATAATAATGAAATAAATAAATAAAATTCTTTTTTTAATTTATATATATATATATATATATATATATATATATATATATATATATTAACAGACATTCAGAAGTTACATTCTAAAATATTTCAGCTTAAATAAAATTTTCTTAACCATCATCTAAACTAAGTAAATTAAAATACAATAGCTGCTATTCCTTTTTACATGAGACATCTTATAAAGTGTTGTACTAGGGGGAAACGGAAAATAATGTCGTTTTGAATTAATAAAATGAAACCGGAAATTTTTGTTTAACAGTGTTTACATGGTACTTTACAAATAAACATCTTATAAGTTACCTAAGAATATCTTAAATTTTATCCAGGATAAATTTCCGATGTCAGTATTTTAATTCAAAACGACATTATTTTCCGACCCCCTAATAGTATTAAATGCACTGGTCATATGACTCGTTCATACTCGTACTTTAAAACTATCTCACAAGAAAATCAAAACAATTTTCAATAATTTCCTTTTTGTGTGTGTGTGTGTGTGTGTATGTGTGTGCGTTTGTTAAGTTTGTCCTCCTCTTACCCAATTTTACAATTTATTTCTAAAATCATGTAAAAATGGATAAAAACAAACGAATTTTAGAAGAGAAAGAGACACAAAAAGCAAGAATACTCAAAATCAGAAATTAAAAATTGTGATTATTCTCGTCTGATATTTTCAAAATGCAAACGTATCATACGCCCATAAATTTAACATTCTTAGACGGCCGTTGCTAACTAACCAGGCCTAGAAGCGAAATTTATTTTTATACGTACTTTTCCTTTTTTTCTTTCTTTTTTCTTTTACTTTCTTTCTTTTTTTATACAAGAAAAATATTGCTTTGCATCTAAATAAAATAAATAAAATAAAAACAGACAATAAATAAAATGACATGTTTTTGAGTTATAAACTGAAAGCTCTCACAGTTGTCCCAAGTTTTACGTTAATATCTCAACAGTGACAAAACTCTGATTAAAACGCCGTTCAAAAATCCGGAATTTCTGTGTGTTTAACCCCTTTTTTTAGACTGTATATACATATATTGTTTTCATATTTGATGCTTTGAAATAAAGATATTGACAGCAGTTTGTTTCCCTTTAAATCGCAACCCAAATCATCTGTTTACTAAGCAGAACTTCAAGAGATCCAATAAAAATATTAGCTGCAAGTCGCCACCAATTAATATAGATCTTAATAAAAGAGTTTATTTATTTATTTACTATATACGCATACCTTCGACTTACATGTTTGATCCAAAGTACGAAGTATTCTTCGGAACGATAGCAAGTAACACATGATAGGATTACAACACGAAGAGATGAATTTAACAACCATCATCATCGTCACCTGGAACCAAACCAGATGTCCCGGGATCTACGGACTCACGGAGGAAAAACGGGCTTGTCCTTATCCTCTCGGCCACCGGAGCCTCTAGTAAAAGTGTATGCCACGGGAAATAATTTTAATCGTTTATATTCTTGCGCACATATGCATTAATTTTGAATTAAGCATTTTAAGCTTTTAAATTACATATAAAAGAAAAATATTAAATAAGTGACTTTTTTTTCCCTTGGAATTTTTATATTGATAGAGCGTTTAGAAATTATTAGTTGTGTCAATCGAACTTTTTATGAATGGACAAAAGATTTGTATGCTGTTGAAAGAAAGAAAAAAAATATCCCCCATTATTTAAGACATAAATGGCATAGCTGGAAGTTAGCTATTGTCAACTAGGATTATACCAGTTAATCATATCCTATCTCTTTTGTTCATCTTGTTAGAAAACACAGATAATATTCAGCGCATGAACTTATCATTGTTTCAGATGTCACAGTTCGAAAGACTCTTTGATTACATACCAAACGACAGCAATGTAATTGTTTATTTATGGCTTCATAAAAATATCTGCCGTATTTATTTTAATGTATTTTTCTTTATCGTATATTTCTATATTGGACTGTGAATATGTCTTAAAGTAAGTCTTCTTAACTTGCATAGGAAGAAAAACTACTGTTCCACTTATTAATTGTATGCAGATTAAATCAAAATAATGGTAAAACTATTAAAATAGGAATAAACTACTACGTCAGAAACGCCAAAGAAATATTATTGAGGTGCATACAGCTGTTTCGGTAGCCTAAAGTGTACCGTCATCAGTGCAAAAAAAGAATACTGAATCTGGAGAAGTACTCGTATATATAGGAGAGGGGCCGGATTTAGTTCAACCAATAGGATTACGGAAGAGGTGGGGAGTGTGGCCAATAGGAATTAAGGAATGTGTAGCTGTGTAAACAGTAGAAAAATTAAGGAAATGTGGACTGAATGTAAAATTTCCAACAATCAGACAAATAGGGAACAGCGAAATCACAATATGTTCCCTATATGTTCCCTAAAACCCGAGGTCAAAATTTTCTACATAACTAATACTTTCTCCTATTGAATATAGAAGAAAGTAAAAATAACGATTTGGCATGTTTTTTGTTTTAATATGTAAATAGTTAGGTAGTTAATGTTTGAAAAGAAAAAAAAAATCTCTATATAATATTAAAAAAAAGTTACTGTCACTGGCGTCAGATTTTTTTGTCTGCGACTGCATCTTCTAGCGCAGGGCAGAGTCCTTCGCGTCATGAGAGGTATCAATGTGTTCCGAATACTCTAAGGAAGACATTTCAGCTGCTTAGAAATTTCTATCATTCTAATTAAAGAAGTTATTAACTAAAAACGACAAGTGTATGAAGGTACTTTATTTGCCATTTTGAAAAAAGTTTCTCCCAGTGACGTTGTTCTTCTGTCATGAAGTCATTTTACACGGGAAAATTAAAATATGATCCATGGTTGTATGTATGTAGGTAGGTAGGTTGGATTTAACGTCGCACCAGTACTGCGGTATGGGTAATTGGCGACGGTCTGGGATGCACCCCTAGAGATGTTCCGGAGACATGCAAACACAATTTTGATCCTTCACGAAGGAGATGCGCCCCCCCCCCCCCCGCTTTCGTGATCCCCAGAGGTATAGTGTGGATGGGAACATGGAGGAATTCCGACAGACTTTACGTGCATCAGACACCATTAGTGTACACGGCGGTCTTTGGCCGGCTCAAGTATCGAATCGGCAATCTTCCAATAACGCGCTCGGCGCTTTACCGACTAGGGTACCGCGACCCGAAACTACGCATGTAAAAAAGAAAGGTTGGTTGGTTGGTTGGGTTTTACGTCGCACTAGTGCTGCGCAGATGGGCAATTGGCGACTGTAAAAAAGAAAGAAAATAAATAAAAAAATTCTCTCTACTTTTAGAGAATTAATTTTCTTACACGGGAAAATTAAAATATGATCCATGTTTGTAGGTTGATAGATAATTAGGTAGGTTGTGTTTGATGTCGCACCATTACTGCACCATTACTAGATATTATGAATTTCTTTCTATTAATATATACATACATACATACATATATATATATATATATATATTTCAATTTGACATTGAATATGAGGACTTCCATAATAATTTTCTGCTTTTGTCTTGTAATATGCACGATTAATATTATTTTCAGTGAAAGAAAGCAGCGAATAAGTGGGCAGAGCTCTGCATGTGTTATTAAGTAAAGTGAGTCGAGGGGAGACGAAGCCTCCCTCGGGGGTTGGTGAGCGGAGCGAGAAGGGGGCAGAGCCCCTAGTTGTTACAAAATAAAAAAATTTTATATTATTATTTTCGGTGAAGTAAACAAAATAAGGCTATCACCTGACGCAACTTTGTTTTTCTTCTTCTTTTTTTTTTTTTTTTTTTTTTGATAAATTTACCATGTTTTATTTATTTATTTTATTTATTTTTTACAGTGTTTTATCTAATTAAATGTTTAGGAAATCGCAATGAAAATTTCGAATTTCCTGGGTAACACTGCAGACAAAAGTTTTTTCTCTATATAAGAATACAACTTTTCATATTTGATTACAGAAATAATCAACTTAGAGCATCATTACATTTATTACACAAAGTTTGAAAGTTTTAATTCCTACATTCTTTAGAAAATTTCGTAAGATATATTTTTCTTTATGAAATATGAAGCTTCTTTTAAACTTAAAAAAATGTATAAATTGAATAACTTACTTTTGGCCGTGTACAATTTAATAAATATATATAATTTTTTTTTTCATGTTTATTAGATACAGCCCCTTGCTTTATGTATCATAGTGATCTGGCTTTTATCTGAGTAAATATTGTAAAATAAAATCACGCTTTATACTTTAATTTAATTACAGAGAGCTTAATGGTGTTAATGAAGTACTGGATTTTTTTTTTTGAATTAATGTTTTTTAACACTTTTTAAAGAATAAACTCAACTTGCAAAAAGTACAAAAAATTTTGCGATGTTAGGAGTTTCCAGTGAAAGAATGGAAAAAATAAATAAATAAATAAATAAATAAATAAAAAGTCAAAAATTAAAAATTTTGTGTTCAGTTCATATGGAAACATATCTTATAAATATGTGAGTACTTGAAGTAATGCTTTTTTAAATTTTAATCATGATAGAAGCTAGATAATGGTTTCCTAAATATTATTTTTTTTCCATAAGGAAAAATGAAATAGAATTTCTCATTTGCTATAAATAAGCAAAAACTTAAAAATTTTCATTGGATATTACAGCATTTTTTATTTAAACAGACATGGAACAATTTTAAATTTTGTCTTTCCAATTTCCTTTGATTCAATTCCCTTTAAAGTTAATTTAAATACTTAAAAGTGTTGTTTAATGTTGTTGAATTCAAACAGAGCAATTTTTCTTTAATGAAAAATAAAACTCCTGGTTCTACTGTTTTATTTCTTACACTGAAACATAATGTTGACCATATATATATATAAACCACAATTTCTATAAAATTTCACTGTAAAACACGTATAAAATATATTTAATTAAAATCATTAAAAATACATCGTGTCAAGGCCTTTCACCCTGAACATCAGGGCATCATCAGGACAGAGCCATTTTAACTAGAAGTACAGTAACATTTGATTTATATATACATAAGAACCATATTACGGTTACAGTTATTATACATGAAATAGATGAAACAGTTGAACACAGATCAATCACAAATGAAACAGTCTGAAAGCGTAGAGTCGAGCTTCACTTGGTTTACTCTGGAGACACATTTTTGTGGAACAATTGAGGCCATGCATTAATTTGTGTTGAGGAACATGCTCAGGAACTTGCATTAATTTAGATCTTTACAAGAAAAAGGTTGGCTGGTTGGGTTTCACGACGCACCAGTGCTGCGCAGATGGGAAATTGGCGACACAAGAAAAAGGAGAAAGACTTGTTTTAAAAACCGCAACCTTTAAGTCACTTTAATGGAGAATTCTTTCGGTAGAATAGTAGGAAAAAAAAACTTGCAATAACTGTAGGAGTTTTTGGACCGTTTTCATTAAGGAGAGGCTGCACTAGCATTAATAGTAAAAAAAAATGCAGAAAAAAAAAATCACTGTTAACAATCATTAAGACCAAGAAACTGTTGAAGGAAAAAATATATTATATATATACATATATATATATATATATATATATATATATATATATATATATATATATATATATATATACATACATACATATATATATACATACGTTTTTGGCCTGGAACTGGCAAATCTAAAATATATGAATATTCATATATTTTATTTGTTATACGGCGTTTTGGGGATAATAATAATCAAATGAGTATTCTGGATTTTCTTTTATAGTTTTAATAAAATTTTTATTAGTTATATCTATATTTTTTCTTCTTGCGGATATGATGGCATTTTATTATCCGTTTTCTTACATTCTACAATCATTGTAACTCTCTCTCTCCTCCTCTCCCCCTCCCCCCTCTCTCTATATATATTATCTATATATATATACAGTGGAGGACATAATTATAAGACACCTATCTAATTTGACAAATAGTGAAAGAAAAGATTCAGAGCTTAAAAATGTTTTATGAAATACGTCAAAAACATACATTTATTCTGTTATGTATAATTATTTTGTAATAATGATATTTTCATACAATTTAATGAAAAAACTTAAAAACATAATGGACAAAACTGTAAGACACCAACCGTTTTTTCCAAATACAGTGGTCAACATAATTAGCAGGCACTAGGGGTCTAAAAGAAAATCATCTAACATGGTTATTCAATAATTGGTGGAGCCGCCATTGTTTTTTATAACTTGAAAGATGCGATTCGGCATCGAATCTATCAATTCTAAAAAAATATCGCAGGACAGTTCTTCACAAGCACATTTTATAGCATTCTGTAGGTCTTCGACACATATAAACTGCCTCCCATTTAGGTAAACCGCACGAGCTAAGATCCCCCACAAGTTTTCGATGGGATTTAAGTCTGGGGAGCGAGAATGCCACGGGAGAACATTGATACTTTGCTCTGAAAGCCACTTTTTTGTTTCGTGTGATGCATGAATCGGCGCGTTATCGTGCTGGAGAGTGTAGTTTTCACCACAAAGAAGTTCACCGTATATGGCTAGTTGATCTTTAAGAAGATTCTTGTACTTTTCGGAATTCATTATTGAATGCAACAAAACAATGTCCGTTTTCTCTTGAGCCGAAAAACCAGCCCAAACCATTACTGAGCCTCCACCCATTTGGCGGCTCATTAGTACATGAGGAGACTTCCATAAATCATGCCAATAATATTGAAACTCGTCAGGACCATCCAGGTTAAACTTTTTTTTCATCAGAAAACTGATGAAAACTGAACCTCCAGAGTACCACTTGGAGGTCCAGGCCATAATTTGTTTAGCGAAGTTTAGACGCTCCATTTTGTGCCGGCTTAAAAGCGGTGGTTTTTTTTCTTCAATTTTTTATATTTCACATAGGAAGCATTATGCAACACCCTGCGAATGGTTCAAAAGCATTTTTAATGTCTGTAGTGGTCATCTTATTCTGTGTAGCGAGCGAAAGCACATGGCGTCTGTCTTTCGAAGACAAGCAAGGAGCACGTTCAGATCTTTTAATCACCGATCCATTAATTCCTGTTTTCAAAACATTACTAATTGCACATCTATCTAGAGCGTTTAATAACTTTTGAAATATTATTAATTGAAGCACCAGTTCCATTTAATCTCCAAATTTCGCGAATTTCACTTTCTTTTAATTCTGTACCTCGTGGCATGTTTGTAAATGCGTGAAGTCGGTTATCGTCTGCTTTAGTTAACTGCTGACGTCACAACAGCGTGCAGAAAATTTGCATATTGCACATTATTTTCGAAAAAAAAAGCAGGTGTTTCAATTAAAATGTTAGGGTGTCTTATCATTTTGTCCATGGTATTTTTAATTTTTTTTTTTATTAAACTCTATAAAAATATCATTTCTGTAAAACAATTACATGTGATAACAGAATAAATTTATGTTTTTGACGTATTTGGTAAAACATTTTTAAGCTCTGAATCTTTTCTTTCACTATTTGTCAAACTAGATAGGTGTCTTATAATTATGTCCACCACTGTATATTAATTACTGATATATTACTTTTTAAGTACGAATATAAAATTTAATGTTCACTATTTTTCAAATGAATGTTAATTAGTAGAACTAGATACAGTGTTATGAAACACATATTTTATAAGAGAAATTATCGCACTAAAATTTTATCTTTTTTAAATTTTTATTATTATTAATCTTAGTGTACAAATTTTAAATATTTCATTTCTGAGTTAACAGTCTTTAATATAACATACATACAGTCGGTAACAAAAATGTCCGAACACTAGCAAAAATTCCTATGTAAAAAAAGTACACTTCATACGGTTTTGTTAAATAAATCCTTATCGAATCATGCTCTTACACTGACTAAGAACAGGATTCGACAAGGATTTATTTAACAAAACCGTATGAAGTGTACTTTTTTTACATAGGAATTTTTGCTAGTGTTCGGACACTTTTGTTACCGACTGTACATAAACAAAATGTATGCTCGATTCATAAGTGTTTAATCTATATCTTGCTTTTTTTTTTCCCCTCGTCTCTTCAAAACCGTTGAAATGACGTAAAAAATCAAAACGCAATATGACTATTACGTTGTTTCCTTGCTCCAAGTATCTCATTAGCAGATGGAAAGTACAGTCGGTAACAAAAATGACGGAACACTAGCAAAAATTCCTATATAAAAAAAGTACACTTCACACGCTTTTGTTAAATAAATCCTTATCGAATCATGTTCTTAGACTGACTAAGAACCGGATATGACAAGGATTTATTTAACAAAACCGTATGAAGTGTACTTTTTTTACATAGGAATTTTTGCTAGTGTTCGGACACTTTTCTTAATCATTGGTATCAAACAATTTACTAAATAAACTTGATACAATCAAATTATGATTTTCTTTTCTTAAAAACACACTATTTGAGAACTGGTCATCGGAGGAGTTTGCTGAATTTTTAACCTGCTATTCGATTTGCTGCCATCCTATGTCCACAGTTTGTCTTATCTCGATCTCACTATGTCACTAACACAGTCCTTAGGTGCCTTAGAAAAAAAAAAAAAGTTCTGTATCTCACGTTTCGAATTTTTTCAGAAAAGAGGGAGGGCATTATCAAGATCAAAATAGCCCTGGCATTATCCACATCTATCTGGTTCTCATTCATCAAAACGATGTTCGTGATATCTATATAATTATTCCTACATGTCATTTCTAATTTCTGGGTGACTGGCGCCTGACCATCTGATCCAAGTCCTTCACCAACTCAGTGTTTTTTTAGCGTCACCTATATAAGTAAACCATGAAATCCTAGTATCTTTCAGATCAGTTATGCTGAGTAAGAATTAGTTTTTCTATCTTCTATTGTACGGCCAGATGTAGCCGCGTCATCGCCTTCAATTCATAAAGTGGGGAGGTGGCATTCAACTCCAGTTACCCCGATCTTTAATTCAACGGGGAGATTATTACAATATAATTTGAGATTTTTTTTTTTTTTCTTTCATTGATGTGATTTGATTGCATAGTTAAGTTTTATATTGTAAGGTTGGTTGGTTGGTTCGGTTTTACGTCGCACAAGTGCTGCGCAATGGGCAATATTATATTTTAAGGAAAAAAGGACAAACAATTTTTTATTCACATGCTTGATTATGGTGCATATTGTTAATCAAGAACTATCAAGATTAAATCTCAGCTTAAGCATACCACTTCGATGTGGATTAGAATTCACTTTAAGCAGAGTTTTCGGTTTTTATTTTAAATCTCCTAGATTATATTTAAAACTTTACCCATTAAGTGTTTATTTACGATTAATATTTAACATTATATCTAAATACATTTGAAAATTATTCACATACATTAACTTCACTCGTAAAATTATAAATGAACACTGTATGGATGCGTAAAATATTTAACTCCGAGGTGACGTTTCAGCACGTTATATTTGGTGAACACATGTCATTACCGCTGAACTGCTTAAAAAATAAAGAAGTAAATAAAAAATTTCAATAGTCCAGCATTTCTTTTTGACTATGTTAGTTGTAATGTAAATACGTAAACAGACTACTAAAAAGTTCTTTAACTAAGAATGATTCTCTTGAGAATTTTTATTTCAAGATAATTTCTGAAATAATAATAATAATGATAATAATAATAAATTTAATAAAATTAAAAAAAATAATAATATTATTATTAAGCACAATATAAATATAAGGATTTATTTTCGCGCCAAAGTCGAATTTCAGGTAATTATAATTCATGTCTGATCTTTTTTTTTTTTTTTTCTTTTTTTACATATCTTAACCATATTGTTATGTGCGCATAATTAAATAATAGTTTTTAAATTCTGTATCTGCATGTGCTTCTAGCGTAAAATTACCAACTAAAAAAAAAAAAAAAAAAAATCCCTTCAGTCGGCAGCAAAATTATTGAAGCGCTAGCAAAGATTCCTATTTAAAAGGTGTGCACCTAGTGCTGTTTTTTAAGTAAATATTTGTCGAAACATGATTCTAGTCTTATGCTGTTCATAAAAAAGTAAGTTGATGTTAAAAATTATTGATCAAACTTAAAAAAAAAAAAAAAAAAAAAAGATAGAAAAGAAAGAAAGAAAACTTTGGATGCGTGCTTCAATAATTTTACTGCCGTCTGTACAATGTTTAGTTTTAGGCATATTATTTGAGATATGCTGCATCATTGTTTGAGCATATTATTTGAGATATGCTGCATCATTAATTGAGCATATTATTTGAGATATACTGCTTATTAGGTCAATGCTTCAGGAATAAATATTCTGAAGTGGAATGAACAAAGTATTTCCAAATGCCGAACAAGTGTTAAAAAAAAAAAAAAAAAAAAAAAAAAAAACATTCTTCGTGCTATCATGTAATTATAGTTGATTATGTGATCGTGTAAAAATCTGCTATTATTACCACTGAATTATTTAAAGTAACTAGTTAACCCATTCAGGGATAGGCATTTAGCGCTGATTTCATACCACTGTTTATGTTAAAAAAATTTCTACTTGATGAATCTTAAATTGTACATGAAAAAAATTTGTTTTCTTAAATAGTGGGATGAGTTCAGCGTCAAATTCCCATTCCTGCTATTATTATTTTTTTTAATTGCACTACTCTACTTTTAAATTTTGGGGGAAAAAAGATTAAAATTAAAGGCCGGAAAATTTTACCCTTTTCTGTGATAAGAACTAAAATAAAAGAAAAAATCTTAAAAAAAAGATGCTATCGAAAATGGTAAAATGTTATTTTTTCTTTTTCTTTTAATCAGACTACACAGTAAGTTTCATGTTAGACGTGGAAGGTTTTGAAGGGAGAGAGATGGAGAACATTATAAATCCCTTTGCCAATTACTGTTTTATTATGAAAATTTCCAGACATATTATTATTATTATTATTTTGGAGTATAATATTATTAAGTACATTAAGATTTCTCGAATTTAACTTTTAATAGATAAAATTAAAAATTAAACAAAATATTTGAAATTTTTAAAATGCTCCCTGCTAACTATTTTTTAATTTTCCTCCCTCGATTTTACTTAATTATAGTTTAACAATATTATCTAAATATATTATTTTGTGGATTAATTAATAAATGTTATTATTCAATTATGAATAATTGATAATAATTCATGAATTATTTGTTTACCGTTGATATTAAATAAATTAATTGATAGATTAGCTTTTAAAATCAGTGGAACTAATGTATAAAATTTCTTTTTTTAATGGATAAATTAATTTTTTGAAAAAAATTGTATTTGAAGTTTTTCTCTGCCTGGAAAAAAAAAAAAAAAAACCTTTAGAATGGAGTATAATTTTAAAATTTTCGCAAAAAGAAGCAATACGTGATAGTAACACGTAGCTTAAATTAAGATAATGGTTAATTAAATCGAATATTTTTAATTGAATGATAAATATTATGTAACCAGCATATGATATTCCTTCCGTCATCACCTGTCAGATTTTTAATAGGTTGAATTTGATTTATATCAGGGGGCTAGATACTAAATATAAATAAACGTAAACTATTGACGAATATTTAAAACTAAATTCTTTAAATGTCTTAAAAAGTGAAACTTAAAATTATTAAAAGAAATATTAGTTTTTAGAAATGTTGCTTCTCCCAAAAATTAGTCTTCACTAGCTATTTTAACTTTTTTATTTTCTGGATTTTGTTTGAATATTTAAAAAAAAAAAAAAAAAAAAAAAAGAAAAAAAAAATGGATGAAAACTTTCGATATCTGGGTTATTTCTTTAAGTGTATTCCGACATTTTTGTAGATGTATTCTGTTTTTTTTTTTTTTTTTTAAGACAGCGAAACGAATTAAAAATCCTTTTCTTTCTTTTAATTGTTAATTGTTTATTTTATTTTATTTTTGTTTGGTTCTCTGAATTCTCGTAGTAAATAGTTTTCTCTGATTCTTTCTTCTTCATATTTGACTTCAATTTTTTAATGTACGATCGGGGACCAGCTAGTAAGTTGCTACTATGGCCACTAGCGTAACGAAATCGTACACTGGTGCTCAAGGATGAAAAAGGTCTCCCTGATGAGTTTTTTTTTTTTTTCACCTTTCTGAGCCACTCCTACTTAAAATTTGTCTAAAATAGTATCTTATTTTTTTATTTTCTCATTGCTTGTTTGTATCTTTTGTTTCGGGATCAATAAGTAAAAAATAATTGTTTCAACAATTAAACATCAGTCTTCTAAGGTAATTTTAATTTGATGAACATTTATTTTTATTCGTCTATGTGGTTTCAGTGATCTTGTATCTGTTGCTCGGCTTTCACTATGTTATAAAATATTATTTATATATACACATATATATGTATAAATTTAAGAATTCAATAACGTTATAAAATTTAGCAATTAATAGATACATGATAATACCAACAACACACACATATAAAAGTGATTGTAATTCACATTAAAAGTCAGCACAGATTTTTTATGAGTCATTTACTGTACCAATTAATAGATAAAACCATTTTAAATTACTTACGCTAATGTGAACAAATAAGACCATAACACTAAGACTAACGAAGAATAATTTTTAAGCGAAATTAATGAAAGTTATCATACGTAAACCAATATATATTTTTTAAATATGAAAAAAAGATAACTGGAAATGAGAATTGGATTAAAAAAAAAAAAAAAAAAAAAAAAAAAAAAAAAAAAAAGACTGGAAATGAGAAATGGATTAATAAATGCTCAAAGATATAAGTATTCGATCATCAGGAAACATGAACTTCCATGAGCAGAGAAATCACAAGATTTCGGAAAACTCTATAGCTAATTCAAGCCAAAAATACAGCTCATGTTCCAATCTTGCGTCAAAACTAAATTAAAAGAGAAATGAAATTACTTTTTAACACAAATCTACAATGAATCAAGATTAAAAAAAATTTAAGATTTAACCACATGGCATGCTGACACCAAACTCAGAGAGTAACAAGTTGTCATCAGAACTATTCTAAAAATAAAAATAATATCTAGACTAGTAACAACTAATCGATAAAGATTTTACAAATGAGCAATTTCATTAACAATTTAATTCACTATTAATGTATTTTTAATTTAAAGATACTTAAAACATTAAAACATACATGAATTGGAATTTAATTACAGCATTCATAAACATATTGTTTATATATTAGTTCTCTACGTAAGAGATGTGTGCTTGCACCATCTAGCGTGAAGCAAGATAAATAATTCAAATTAAAAAAATTTTGGAAAAAAAAAAGGCTTATTACTGTTTTTATTAATTTTTTGAAAGAAATTTTTTTTAATAATTTTTTTTAAATTAAAATAATTTAATTTAAACCTTAGATAATAAATTTTTAATTTTAATTATTTTTATTAATAGCAATAAATTTTATAATGTAAAATGTCTTATTTACAAACAATAATCCCAAAATGCTCACATGTTATGATTAAGTAATTCAAATTTATTTTTATATATTTATATTTATTAATTTTATTATTATTATTTAAATAAACATTTTCATTTATAAAAATGGAAAGGGATAATTTGTAAAATTTAAACTTAGGAATCCACAAATAGCCACTATGCATAGAATTAAATCTATAACAAGTGAAGAGTTCATCATTCATAATATCAACCAGAAAAATATTAAGTATCTTGTAATAGCAATAATCCTATCTTTTTTTTTTTTTTTTTTGTAATAATTTAATATATTCAAAATTCTAAAATTTAATACATACTGCTCAATTTTATTTATTTATTTATTTATTATTATTATTATTATTATTATTTTCTGTGATATTTCTTCAAAATGCATTTAATAAAATGAAGAATCTGAAGAATCGAATGCAAAAAGAATTTACTTGAAAAGATTATAAGCGTTAAATAAATTTCATTCTTTTTCCTTTTCATGTTTCAGTTCTTTCTTTCTACGAAGTTGATAACAATTTAAAAAAACTGATGTTTTTAAATTTCACGCAGAAAACCAATAAGAACGTAAAAGTATTTGATAGAAAACAGCAACTTAAAAAAAAAAAAATAAATAAAAAAAATAAATAAGTTGATATTTTAAACTTTTGGAATTGCGCCACTAACATTTTACTAAAGAAAAAACACCCTGTTCTCTCATAAAATCGTTTAATAACATACCAAATTGATATTCAACATTCTTAAAAGTTAAATAACACCTAGTCTCTATAAACATAATTATTTTTCGAAAAAACTTTTACTTTGTGAATTTTTTGTAACCATTTAAAATTTCTTATTTTTCTTTTGCCAAGCACATAATAATTTTGCACTGATTTTTTGTGCACTCGTAGTTAACTAGAATAGTGCTAAAGACCATTTAAAACAAAGTGGCTTCTCAATCCTTGAAGAAAAAGACGACAAAGACATCTTTGTGCAGCGGAATGAAGTTGCAAGGCAACAAATAGAGGCAGCGACAGTATTAACGAGTCGCATATTTAACATGACGAAAAGGGGAAAAAAAATCTCAGGGAGTTTTCTATCACTCTCAGCTGAATTTTCCTATTGTTTAAAAGTACTCAACGGATGAAAAGAACGAAATTGAAAGCGTGAATAAAATGAAATTGTTACCGCGAAAAAAATATGTCAGAATAAATTACAAATGAATAAAGGAATGTGTAATGTGCTTTGAAACTGTTTTCAATGGGGAATCAGATTTTTGGTGAAAAACATGGCGTCATTGAAATAGAATTGATACTACATAGAAAAAAAAAAAAAAAGAACCGTATTAGTTATGCGCAAGTTTTGAAAATGAAGATTGAAATTTTGACAGAAAGATAGGTCTGGCGATATATAATTCTTACATGTTGTTTACGATTTAATCATTCAGGCATAACATGCGTACTCATGTGGTGAATGTATGCATATGTACTACATATATATGTGTGTATGTATATTTACAGAAATACGTGTACATATACCCTATTTAAAAACTTAAAAATTCATTTTGTTTTGCCGTTACTGTGAGAAAGCACTAATAAACGAAACGAATGAAAACACTACTTTGACTTTCTTTTAGAAGAACTAGTAACATTTAAAATCAGATTTTAAAAATTATAATGGTTTAAAATATAGATTTTATCTTAACTGAAATATGAATAGTGTTATGTTTATCTAAAAAGCATTTTAATTTTATTCGGAAGTTAGAAGATATATGCATATTTTAATTTGTTTTTAAACGAGATAGTCAGAAAAATACTTATATCCCTGAATAGAGATAGTATATATATATATATATATATATATATATATCTGACAGTAATATTTTAAATAGGGTTTAGGTTTGGATTTGAAGTATCGTTTTACGTTCATTTTTTGCACATTAAGGCGACAGTGGACTTTCAAAATAGCAAAACTGGAATAAAAGTTCGCTAGTTTTACTAAAACATGAAACTATATAACAGTAATAATGTGTGTCAAAAAGAATTTTTCAATTCCCATCATTTTATACTGAGTTATAAGCGCTTATATTTATGTTATAAATATAAACGCTATATTTAAAATAAAATGTAATAATAAAGTTCTTTATAAAAAAAAAAAAAAAAAAAAACATAATTATGATTGTAAGTAAAAAAAGGTCAAGTAGCTTTTGTTAAAATCCTCTAAGCTATCTGTAAAAAAAAAAAAAAAAAAAAATAAATAAATAAAAGTAAACGTTAGTCAAAAATTAATGCTCAGAGAGCATTTTAAAATTTAAAGGTTAAAAAATAGTTTTAATTAATTACAATTCATATGAATGTTAATTTTAATGTGGTATTTCTGATCTACAAATAACATTATATGATGCAGTAAATTTTCGCAGTAATAGATTTACAATTGTAGTTTTTTTTTAAATCCACTGTCGCTTTAAAGCTGGTTAGATGATCCTACTGTTTAAAGTGGTTTCTGAACCATTACGAATATCCATGCCGAATCCGGGATTGGAACTTGGCACCGTCAACTAAAGATCAGAGCGAGCGCTAACTATTCTGCTTCAAAAGGAGAAAATTTTTCTTCAGTCAAGCATAGTATAACTAATACCTCAGAAACTGTTTCTGGCATTTAATGAGATTTTTTTCCCATCACCTACTCATTATTGGTAAATAAAACTCTTGTATACTTTGGTGCTTGCAAGAGAGTGGATATGGATGGAAGTTCTGACCGTCCAATACTTGCTACAATTCCCGACATGCCAGCTGACGACTAAATGAGTAAAAACAGCTGAACAGCTTTTATAGGATACTACTAAACATAAATATGTTATGAGTTAAATTTCTGATTGAAATATTATTTTTTACTTCTTGATTGGATTTTGGATTTGGATGTGGAAATTTCGGTGCTGTACGGTAATTTTTTGCATATTAAGGGCCATTTGACCGGGAACTGCGGCTTAAAGTGAGTTTCGAACTACTACGAACATCCATGACTAATTCGGGAATCGAACCTAGCACCTTGCAACTAAGATCAGAGCTCTAACTACTCAGCTACCTGACTGTTTCTTTTTGAAGTACAAACAGACACACACACACATATATATATCCCTACAGCTATATGTATCGATAGAGGTGAATTCATTTTTTCACGTGTGCCTTGTCTATACGAATACTTTATGCTCGATGAAGGACTGATACAATATTTGGTGCAAAATATTTAACCTTCTTTCTTTCTTTCTTTTTTCTTTTTGAGTTAAAAATATTCTGTCATTAACTTATTATTTTGTACCGTTCTTCTCTTAATTTTATTATTATTATTAAATGATTGGCTGAGTATAATACATGTTACTACGTAGTAAATACATAAAAAAAATCTGAAACAATATTGCCGAAATTTCTTCATTAAACAAAAAAAAAAAAAAAAAAAAAAAAAAACTACAGGGAACAAACAAAAGAAAAAATGTTTGAAGATTTCTATTTTTGCTCCACCAACTCCATTTGTCACTCTCGAACTTTCATCTGTCTCTTCATTAAAATTCTGCACAATCTATTTTGCACTGCTTTCAGATTTGAGAAAACGGACCAGGTGTCTTTTTAATGCGTCTCTATTCCAGACATCACTTTAATTTGTTTTTGAAGCGCGTTTTAAACATTTCACTCTGATGTTTATTTTTGGCATACCTTATAATTTAAAATTTTTTTAGTTTAAGACGAGTATGTTTCTCATATAGGTACATTAACTATGAAGAAATAAATTCGAATAAAATTTATCTATTAAATTTTTAATATTTTTTGTCTTCACTATTTATTTAGTTAAGATATGTGGAAGTTAATACATTGTATATAAATATATGAAAATTAATTATGAGTTAGACAAAATTTGATTGGTTTGCTACAGCTTACTCTGCTCATTGACGCTTATTCTTATGCTATAAATAAAGTTTAGAAAAATGCTACTGCAATGAAATAATTTTTACACTTTTTATTTTCTAAATGGCAAGCAATTAAAATATGAAATAAATAAAAATATTTTTTTTTTATGATAACTGGATTGTGTGTGATTGCAAAACAGTTTGCAGACTACAGTATTACACTAACTTTTCACACATAAAAACAATGTAAAATAAATTCACATTACATAAAATCATAAATTAAAAACTTATTCTATTGACTCTTTCCTAGTTGATAGTTGAAAAAATAAATATTTCATCTGCTCAAAAAGTTTTTCAGAAAGGAACACGTGACATATCTTTTAAATATATAATTTCATTATTAAAAATTATACTTAAAAAGGAATATAACTGTTTGTAATGTGGTGAATTATTCCCGAAATAATAATGAGCTTCATAAAACCATAAAGAAAGAACGTACACCACTTTTGATATAGTCCTTTAATATCCTTCATGGGTAATTTAAACTTCTAAGAGAGTTCCTGTCATGGAATTCAGGAAAATCAGAATGAACTTAAATTCCTTTTATTATTAACTTTATTTTTATCTTTATAAACAATTACAATAAATTATTTCAAGATTGATTATTAACCATTATTTGATTAAAAGTTAAGTGCTTTTCGGTAATTTTATATCAGAACAATTAGAGTAGAATATGAATTTCTATAATAAAGATTTTGAAGAATTCATTATTCTTCGAAATAATTTTCCGTAAATGTCAAAAGTAAAAAGTTACTTAGCTTCTATGTTGTCCGTAACGCTAAGAAATAGAAATAATACTTGCAATGTGTAGATGAGTATGAGGTATGTATAGATGATGTGGAGTTCTTTAAAGTTAAACAATGCTTCCTCCCTGACTTGCAATTCAACAAGAAAAAAAAAGAAAAATCTAACAGGACAGACCTCGACAAAGTGCGTCTGAAGGAAAACTCAATGAGATCATTTTAACTGATTTTAAAACCTACTTTTATTAGGTTGGCGGAAAAGTTCGGTCGTATTGAATTAAACAACTGACACCGGAAATTTAACCTGGAAATTTTACATTTATGTAACTTTTAAGAAGGTGTTTATATTTAAATACCCCCCAGTTGTTTAATTCAATACGACAGAACTTTCCGTCCAACTTAATAAGATGTTAAACAAAAAGAGTGAGACTGGAGAATAATTTATCCCACAAAACCAAGTCGAAAAGTTACTATGAGACAGCGACTTTAGTAGATGAAAATTTTTGTTTAGTGTATGCTCTTGGATTTGATTTGATTTTGGTGCATTTTTAGACGTGATTTTACAAAGTGTAGTCTCATTTCAGGTAGCCGTGTTATTTTATACAGCATATCTCTTTTTTTTTGTTACTGTGGGCTTTTCATTTATCGAATCAGATCAGATATAGTTTTACAGTTACAATCGACTTCAAAACGTTATGACTTGAAACTTCCGGAATGAAACTGATTTTCGTGTTCATTCCTTTCGATTCTACTTAAAAATTTTAGTTCACCGAAGAATTTGTTAATTTATTCATTTAAAGAGAAAAAAAAACTCTTTTTATTAAAATTTGTTGTTATTTGTTGCACAAATAACAGCAATTTTTTTTTAAAGTGTATTTAAATTTCATCTTTAGATTAAATCATTATACCATTTAAAAATCTGGATACGTAACAAGGTTCACAACTTTCGTACTATCATGGCAGCTTTCTAAATTTTTATGCACTCTTATCGGCGTATCCTCCTCAACTTTCCATCTATGTGTGTGTTTATAAGAGGAACATTACATAAATATTCCCTTTTTGTTTTCTCCTTTTTTAAATATCCCAGTTGATGTCCCAAAACCTGCAAAAAAAAAAAAAAAAAAAAGTTTAGTAAAGTGCTTTATACCTGTAAATAATTACATCCAATAATAATGCAATATTATTGGTTGTAAGAACATAAAAATAAGTACACTTAATTTACAACAGAAATAAAAACAGGCCATAAAATATATAGGGTTTTTCATAAAATTACAATCTGTTCAAGAAAGTATTAAAAAAAAAAAAAAAAAAAAGAATTTCCCATAAAATTATAATTACTTCAAATTTCCCGAGTCCATGGAAAAAGTCACTATAAACTCATAACACACATAAGAAAAAAAAATATCCGTAAAAAAATATCATTTTGAACAAACTGACTTTCTTTTCTAACCTGTAAAATTAATAATAATCCATATAAAATTATACCTCCTCTTAAAAAAACTAGTATGTTGTGGCTACCACAATACTTTTTTCTATATTTCCCTATACAATATTACTCAGTACAAATAATTTATTAAAACTGTTATTATTAAAATTATCTATCAAGATAAAAAAAAAAATCTTTGCAGCAGCAAAAATGAAATTTACGCACGCTAAATAAATCTTTTATTTATACTACGATTTTTTTTTTTTAATTATTATTATTTTAAAATAAAAAAGAAAATAAAGCACAGCAATTCCTTCATTATCAATTTTTATCGAAAATTTTACATTTACAGCATACCAAACTAAACACGCCCCATCACTTGTCTCAATAACAATTTCAAGGAACGTTTTCTTGCAGTAATAAGTTACAAATATGATTTGATTTGCAAATGATTTTTTATTTTTTTCAACTTATTAAAAGACGATTTCTAATTCTTATTTTGAAGTAACTAAGAAGCAAGAGATTAAACGGAAAGATTTTAAATTTAAAAGAAAAACACGAACGCTAGACAAAGTAAAGATAGTTTTCTTCAAAGGAAAACGCATCGGAACTTGGGATGTGTATAATTATTTATTTGAAGGAACAATAAATTAATTATCTGTCAAAATTTAATTAATATTGTTTCTTAATTCCATTATTTGTTACCTTTTGAAATTTCATTACAAATTCAGGAAAGTAATGCCTTTTTCTTGAGTGCAGGAACTTTCACCGGATATAAAAATAAGCCGCTTAATAAAATCACTTTGGTGCATGACGAATGTGATTTTAATAAGCGGCGGGTACTGTATATAAATTTTATATTTCACATGTAATATAAAATGTAATATAAATAACTCTTTTTTGGAAAATTGATTAATGAAAAATAATTAATGTACTGTGATGATCTAAAGATTAAAAATTTTAAATGCAATAAACAAACTATATTTATAATGTAAGGGGAATAGTTCTCTGAACACTTACATTGACTGATAAATCTTTATACTAAAGTAAACGAATGCAATTTCTTATACGTTAAATATTCGTTAAAGTCTCTACCCTGAAATGAAACATTATAAAGAGTGAGCAAATTTCAAAGTTTAAAATTAGTACAGACTGGGGGAAATTTAATGTTCTAAAAAGAATAACTTAACAACTATATGATGACGATGAATGACACAAGAAATTATGATGCTTATTACTGATTAAATTTTACTAACTATTCATATTTCCATGTTCAGCAGTATTAATTTCTTTATCTAAATTAAGATTTTAAAAAAAATTATAACTATTTTCCCAATACTCCCGTCATTCAAAAAATGTGTGCACCATTGTTGATTTTTCCATTTTTAATGGAAAATTTAGTACCACTCTTTTCTAATAGTGTTTTTTCTAATAGGTAATCGTATGATATAAACACAAAATATTACTATTTAAAATTACAGGTATTAAATCTGTTGCCTAATCGGCTGACTGGGCATCTGAATGAGTAATTCTAAATTCTTCTCAATCCCCTTGCACAAGTATAAATAACTATTTAACAAGCATAACAAAAGAAAGGAGTGTAACAAAACAAGACAAAGCTTTAAAAGATTTTTTTTTTTAACGTTTGCCTAACAAAGGCAAAAGTTTGAAAAAATTGATTTAAATATGAAACTACTGAATTAAATCAACTTTCATGGTATTAAGATAGGAATTAAACAGATAAATAAACGAATAAAAATATTAACATCGAATTATAATTAATCATACACCTATACGGTTTTAAAAATTATTTGAACATAAGTAATATAAAATTCATATATATAAAAAATTATGATACCAAATGAAATGACAGAAAGAAAAATATTGTGTCTATAAAACTTCCATTAGTCCACATCATACTGATATAAAGTATATCCTTTCTGCTCTAAATGTCTCTAAAAGTGTTCATTTATAACAATTAACATAATCATTATGTATCTTTATATATTTTCACCTCACAGTGAATACGTAAAAAATTATATATATATATATATATATATATATAAAAAAAAAAACTGCCTTATTGGACGGTTTTTATTTTTGTGCCAAAATATTGATGTTTAAAAAAAAAAATCTTTATATACTATAATAAAATGAGTAATCGCATCAGAGCCTATATTTTAATAGTATAATACGCTTTTTTAAAAGTCCTTTTAATATGTCTTAATGACTTTTCATTATTAGTTTATGTATATAAATGGCTTATTCTATTTTTAAGATTTGAAAAATATTTAAATTGCGTTTCCTTATTTTTTTTTTTTTTATGAATTCATAATCTTCAAAATGCTAAAACTTCTACAAATATTCAAGAAAGGACTTATTTTTATTAATTTTTTTAATGTTTAATAAAACCTATTTAAAAGTCACAGGAATGGATTTTGATATTTATTAATTACTTTTTGAGAAAAAAATTAAAAAGTTTATGTCTATGGAAAAAAAAAAAAAAAAAAAAAAAAAAAAAGATTTTTTTTTTATATTTACACATTTATATAAAAAAAAAACATATATATATTGCAAAACTCATCCCTTTTTTTTTTTTTTTTTTTTTTATAGATTCTATTCAACAAAAGAAAAGAAAAAAAAAAAAAAAAAGAGTTTTTTTTGTTAAATACCTGTAAAAGTTTCAGCATTTGGAACATCATAAATTCGTGAAAAAATGCAAATTGAGAAAATGTAATTTAGAGATTTCAAACCTGTAAAACATAAAGTCGGCAGCAAAAGTATCCGAGCGCTAGCCAATAATTCCGATATCAAAAAGGTACACTTAATACTACTTTGTTAAATAAATCCTTGTCGAATCATGTTCTTAGACTGACTAAGAACATGACTCGACAAGGATTTATTTAGCAAAGCAGTATTAAGTGTACTTTTTTTAGACGGGGATTATTGCTAGTGATCGGATACTTTTGCTTCCAACTGTATATCAAAAACCATAAGAATTGTTGCCTAAATACATACTTTATTGAATAAACCTAATATCATTTAATTTGTAAATATTAAATGGAAATTTAAGCTTTTATATGAAACCAAATTTAGTAGTGCCAAGTCAAAGGTAGCAGACCCCGTTTGGCATTTTGGTATTTATTTCATAGCTTTGAGATATAACCCGCACCGGAATTCGAACCCAGGACCTGAGAGTCCAGAAGGCAGCGCCTTACCGACCGAGCTACCAGGCCGGCGCAGGTCCTGTTAAATAGTATTTAAGGGTATAAAAAAAATAAATAAATAAAAATCTCAAAGTTATTCTCTCTGTTAATGGAATTTTTCAGTAAGATGACGTTCTCGAACGATAATGCTAACTTGCTTTGACTAAAAAGGTTTTTTCGGTTAATTTTTCATATTACTAAGTAAAAGATTTGACAATACTTATATTAACATATTTTACATGTTAAAAGAAAGAAAATGAATAGCCTCATAAATATATAAATAAGTAAATATGTGCGTGACGACACATTTGCCTTTTTTTTTTTTTTTTTTTTTTTTTTTTACACATAACTTTTTTATATAGCACATTTTAACATTTCGGGAAAACTATGTGTAAGTTTATGAATTTCGAGTGTAGAATTTAATTTATACTTTAATTAAATTAAGTATAAACAATACACAAGGGTAACCAAAATTAAGTGAATATATTCTTCTTTATAGTTTGAAGTTCGTTACTAAATTTTGCAAAGTCCAGGAGAAATGCATAGGAATCGTAGTCATAAGCTTAGGAATCGTAATACCCATATGGTAAACAAAGTACTAGTTTGGATTCCAAATTTTAACGGTTTTTTTTTTTTTTTTTTTTTTTTTTAGATTTAGCATATTTTATGCGTTTTGAGATCACCTAAATACGAAAATCAAGTGTTTTAGCGGGTGATCTGTACATATGTCTGTTATCAGCATAATTTAAAAGAAAATAATTGCAGTAAATTTAAATTAGGTATTTCGAAGATCTTATCAGGTTGTCACTTGAAAAGTTTGAGCGAATTCGGTATGTTTTAACCCTTTAACGTTCACTACATATTTTCTTTTGAAAATTGCGAAAATAATTTAAAAAAAGAGCTATCAAAAACATAGCTGATCCTAAACAGAGTTAAAAAAAAAAAAAAAAAAAAAAAAGTACAGTGAAACCTGTCAAGCTGGACACCCCTATAAGTTGGACACTTTTCTCGGAACGGAATGTCTCCATAGGGGATTAACACATTATGTCCAACCTCTATAGGTTGGACACTCCTTTAACTTGGAAGTTGGATATCCAAATACTGCTCTAAGTTGGACACTTTTACTCGATGAGACTGGAAAAAAAGAAATAAAACTTTCATTTTCTCACTTTTTTTTTTTTTAAAGAAAATTTACTTATCCTATATAGAAATAGCTGTAAATATCTTAAAAAAAGAAGAAGAAAAAATCTTGTCACAATATATCCATCTCTGTCTTATCTTATAAAAAAATATTTCTTTTCTTCAGTTGAAGCAAATTACTGCAATTTTAGCGTATAAGGCAAGAGTCTTTCTTTTTATTGATCTGCATACATTTTGTACCAGAAATATCCCACCGAGAGCCTACAGGCATGTTTTGACTTAGACTATTTTAAAATAGGTATCATGACAATACATTTTGGTTGTTAGGGTTCCTACCAAGTGTAACTTGAGTGTATCATTATACTAAACTTAATATGTGAGAGATCTATGGTGAAAAACGATGCTGATTCAGTTTGGGTGCATATCAACCGACAGGTGTTGCTGCTATGCTGCAGTTTTCCCCGTTCACGGGATCTAGAGTGAATAAATTCACCAGACTTCATATGTTAGATGGCCATTATAAAAATGAATATTAGCTTAATTTGGGTATATATCAGCCGACAGGGGGTGCTACTTTTACTCACATTCTCTGATTTTCCATATGAATATCTCAGCATCTACGGGATAAAATTGCACTAAAATGCATATGTAAAATTTTTATTGTGAGAAGCTATATTAATTAAATTTTTGTGCATGTTAACTGATAGGTGGCACTGTTTTATAGAAGAAAGTATTATAATGACCCCAACATATCAGTTTAAATTTAGATTTTAAATTGGCAAATTAATTATTTTTGTATATAAGTCGTGAATATTTAATTCTATTATATTTAGATGTGATTAAAAGTTAAAAGGCATGCATAGATACAGTTTGATTAAAGCGAAAAAAGTAAGCACCCCTATAAGTTGGACATCTCTTTAAATTGGACACTTTTTCCCGGAACCAGGTGTCCAACTTAGAGAGGTTTTACTGTATTTTTAATTTTCGGGAAATTTTTGGTTTGAAACATCTATACGTATATTAATTTGATTAAATTCAAATAATAATTACATTAATTAATAAATAACTTTGTAAGTAAATACTATAAAACGGAAAATCTCACAACAGTTATTTCAGGACAAAATAACAGTACGGCTTTTTATAGGTGCAAAAAGTAGGCACGAGTGCATCATCAAAGCAGCAAGGTGTACTCGCGCCTACTAAAAATTTAAAATGTCTTCTACATATGGCTTTCTCTTAAACATCATTTGTTAATTTTTGGAGTAGTGCTGCTGGGGAATCAAATTTATTATAAATGTAAGTGCTATATTCAATCCAACACTTTAACAATAAATTATGCGTGAAATAAAACTGTTTCTAGAGCTATTTTTAACTGTTTTTGAAGTACATTTATATACAGTAATTGTTTTCCTACGTCTTAATCTGTAATATATCTGTATGGTATCCCAGGTATCGAAAGTCGTGTGAGTGCCACACCAGATTAATTTTATTGAAAATATCTAGTTCAAATTATTTTAAGTGGACATAAAACTTTTTTTTTTTATAAATTACTGTTTTTTAGAGTTATAAAAAATTTTCATATAAGCACACTGAAATTTTACAATATTACCCATATTAAAATTCCTCGAAAACTATTTAAATATAAAAAATAAAATAAAATTTTAAATTTTAAATTTAAAAAAACTTAAAATGTGCCCTGTTAGATAATTTTCAATTGTTCTCCTCTATCTTACATTATTATTGTTCAATAAAATATTTTGAATGTGTTTGGGTATTATTTTGAGGACTGATTGATAATTTTATTTAAAAAAAAAAAAAAAAAAAAAAAAAAAAAGCATTTATCTTTGAATGTTGAAATGTAATGAAATCTTCTAGCTTTCAAACATAAAAGTATTATTTAAATTTAATTTAATAATGAATCTACAAAGTGATATCCAAATACGTTTAGGATATATTGTTACACTATAATAATATAAAATCAAGAGAAAAAATTATAAAAAAAAAATTACCAGGAAGCCTATTAAAATTTCAGCACACACACACGCATTTTCATAAATATATGATTATTGTTATTATTATTATTAAATTTAAATAATTTGTGAGAAATTTTACGATGTTTAATATTAATATATTTCAATGCATATTTATCCAAAATTTTATAATTCTAAGACAGTAATTTGAAAAATGATTTATAACGACCACCTCCTAATAGTATAAAAAATTAGTAGCATATAAAAATTAGAGTAGTGAAATTGCACGAGAAAACTAATATTCACTCCTCAAACATGAAAAATCCAAAGTAAAAATCTTTTTCACAATATTATATCTATACAGTAGGCAAAGAGAAAAAAAGAATCAAATCACAACGATTACTCATTTTTTAAATGACGAGGAAAAAAAAAAAAGATCGTTGATCTATGAAAATAAATACTATTGAATTTTGGAAACTATAGAAACAAATCCAAATTTACATATTACGTAATTCGGGTACATGACACTTTGGTCTCGAGGAAGTTTTGGTCCCGCCATTTTAGTTCAGTTGTTTTGGTCCCATATTTTTATCCCGATATCAGGGGCAATCAAAGTATTACAGGGAAAAAAAAAAAAAACTTTCATATTTCGAATTCTTGTCACTTTGACTTGAAGAGAAGGGGGTGGAGGTAGGGAAAGTTAAAATTATTATTTTTATTATTATTATTTTGTAACAGAATGTTCTAGCAACAAGTAGAACTGAGAAAGATTTTAAAATTTGGAAATTTAGATATTTTTCTTTGTACGATGGAGGGAGCAGATACGATGGAGGCAGCAAATACATGTGGAAAATTCGGGAGACAAACATTTACTACTAGAGGGTTAAATATCTACAACCTTTGTTGAAAATGATGTAACTAAAAAACGTATGGAACTAAAAATTTATAATCTCGGTTCGAATTTAGAATGACAAAGGTTAATAGTTATAAGCGGAGATATAAGAATTGTTAATTTATCTAAACCTCCTAAATTTCAGTTTAAATAAAATAAAAACTTTTTAATGTGAAACATTGAAATGCGGCTCTTAATTATCACATTCAAATTTACCGTGTTTGAACACAAAATTTGTCTGAAATCGATGCTTTATCTAAGCATCCCTTTAAATGTTAAAGTTTAATTATAAAAGAAGATGCGAGAAATCTAAATAATGATCTTGGGATTTAATTTTTACAGATCTGCTAAACTTGAGCGGGTAAATATGTCATATGAATTTGTTGATATATTATGTGTTTTTACTAAGCCTTCATTACATCTAGTGCAAAAAATATGCAAAATTCTACAAATTAAAAGGAAAATATATCGAGTAATAGTCATGCTTAAGGAAATGAACCGAAAAGCTGCGAGATTAGAAAGATTTCTGTCTTGTTAATTCTATCGAGCCATTTATGTTCATTTTTATGGCTTTTATCATGTCCGATGACATGTTAAAAATGCAGTGTTTTGAAATCATTTCAACTATTTCTGGATTAACATTTGTAGGACATGAGAATTTATTTAATCTTAAAATTTATTAAGTTTGGATATAAATACAGATGCGGGGTTTCTAAGTATGACGTATGCTATAAAATCGCATTCTAAGAATTACAGGGTGAGTTATCGGTTGCAATTTTATAGTGTTATATTTTATTTTCAGTTAAAATTTCGACAGTCATATAAAATGAGAATAAAGTAAACCCTTATTAAGAATACTTTATACCATTCAAAGTTCAGCAATTAATATCCGACATATTTTCCTTTGAATTTGCAGAACTTTTCGTAATTTTATGTTGCGTAAAAGTGCATTCAAGAGTAAAAGAAAATATTTAACTTTTTATTTCTTATTGCTGCACAGCGTTATTGCATTATATCTGTACTGATAAGTATAAAGGATTTAAGTCCAAAAATGTCGATTTTGAGTTAAGTACATAGTCAGACTCAGAAAAGAATTCTCTATCGATTGGTATAAAGGATTTAAATCCATGTCGTTTAGTTTTTGAGAAAATCCATTGGTAAAAAAAGATTCAAGTCAGAAATTTAGCATTAATTTTTGGTATAAATATTTAATTCAATTTTTTCCCTTTATTAAATGAAGATTGACAATCACTGAATGGTATAAAGCGTATAAACCAACATAATCCCTTTTTCCTAATCGATTCTTCTGATTAGTTTTTAGTTAGTTTAACTTTATTTTTCGTCTCCTGAAAAATCAAGAATATGGACTTAAATCCTTTATACTTATCAGTACAGATATATGCTTTGTATTATTTCTTTTTTCTACTTTTTTTTCAAGATTGCTAACTTTTAACTTCCTCATCTAAACATTTTTTAATCGAAAAAAAAAAAAAAAAAAAAAAGCTTGAAAAGAGTGATGTGCATAATAATTATTCATATAAAGTTTGTTATTAAAGCTTATAAATAAATAATAATAATAATAAAGAATTTTCTTATTTCTGTTATAAAAACGTCATTTGTAATTAGGTAGACCTCTTGATACTTTTAAAAACACTTTATTCTGATGAGAAGTGCTTTTTTTTTTTTTTTTTTTTTTTTTTTTTATTAACGTTTTGTTCTTTCTTTTGTTTTTCAACTTACAATATAAATAAGATTTAATTATTAATTATTTTTTTTCCACACTATAAAACATATAAGTGTTTTATTTTCACATACATCAGAAATATATATATATATTTTCTTTTCTGAAATGAGTAAATATAAACAAAGAAATGTTTATTTAGCGCTACCACAAATAAATAAATTAAATTAAAATAAATAAATAAATTTGTCAGAAAATTATACTTGTTCTGTATTTAAAAAAAACTTTTCTTTTAATATATTCCTGAGCAAGCTAGTGTGCAGCATACATAAGTTTTCCTAACAGTATTGAATTTGAGTTGCTTCTTTACAGTTTTTTTTTCACTTCAAAGCTCATTCAGTCGGGACACAGTCGGTAACAAAAGTGTGCGAACACTAGCAAAAATTCCTATGTAAAAAAGTACACTTCATACGGTTTTGTTAAATAAATCCTTACAGAATCATGTTCTTACACTGACTAAGAACAGGATTCGACAAGGATTTATTTAACAAAACCGTATTAACTCTACTTTTTTTACATAGGAATTTTTGCTAGTGTTCGGATACTTTTGTTACCGACTGTACACTGTAAAAATTTTCGCCGTAAAGAAAAAAACAAAAAAACAAAAAAAAAAAAAAAAAAGGTCATTTGGAAGGCAGTTTTGTCCATACGTTTGACTGTATTTTTAGATAACGGTTATTTAACCGCATTTTGATTTTAGGGTTAAGACACCGTAAAATATATCAAATAAATTAAAATTATACATTAAATATAAAACAAAATATAAGAATCTTACTACTTATCTTACATGTACTGTCCATGTATCCTTTCATTTAGGATACAAGGACTGTACTGAATTACTTTTTTTTTTTTTTTTTTTAACAGTAATGCTGAATCCAGTCCGCCATAAAACACATTTAAAATGTTGGCGTTGCCAAACAGTGAAACTAGAAGTAAAATTACGTTTAATTGACCACATTCCATTTAAATGGCTGTACGACAATTTTTTAAGCATGGTCTAATCAGTGCTGGCCAACCCGCGGCCCTCGGGCTGCATGTGGCCCGCCGTGTAAGGTTCTGCGGCCCGCGACAGAATTCAGAAATTTTTTTAATTTGACATCTTCGGTTAAAACGTATAAAATTAATAAATTGTTTGTGATTTTTTTAAAATGAAAATACCGATTAAGATAGCTAAAGAAGCAAATATCATGCTCATTCATGTTAACAAAATACTATTATCAGATCAATAACTGATTATTACTATTATACTTATGAATATATAATCATAAGCTTTTGACTGCTTTATGGTTATTTTATGAATAAAAATATATTTACTATACATATTTTCTGTTTTAAATCCTCACTAGCCCAGCGGTAAAAGAATTACTATATGTATACGGTTCATGCATTTATTTATACAGTGCGTCCCGCCAATGTAAAATAGATTTCCAATGCGGCCCGCCAAGAGTTTCGGGTTGGAAGGTCTGGTCTAAATAAATCCTAGCAAATTAACGGTGTTTCTACTGTTTTATAAATAAATGATAAGGAGAGAGTAAAATAAAAGTTTAATAAAAATTTATTTTATGGCCTAAAGTGACTTCTGAGTCACAATGAACAGCCATCCCTGAACCTAAATTCGAACACAGCAATTGAAACCCAGACCGCAAGCCGTTCGGCTACCAAATGACTGCTAACAATATTGAATGAACGTTAACTTTGAATAAATTTTAATATTACTCAAATAATTCATTTTCAGACTTTTTATCCCCTCCCCCCTTTCTTTTTTCTTTCGAAAGGGATTCGGCAAAAAAAAAAAAAAAAAAAAAAAAAGCCCTAGTAAAAATAAATACGATAATCTTAAAATAGCAATCTTATTTTTTTTTTCCTTAAATGACATAAAAACCACTCTCTATCGACCCGTGTGCGCATTCTAAAAACACGCACAAAGAACACATGTTTCGTAAAGATGCCGAAGAGAATTTAAACTCCCGAAAAGTTAAAATAAAAAATATAAAAAAAAGTGAAAACGATCTCGGAGTGTTTGTATTGTGGAGGGATGCTCGGAAGCCAATCTTGAGCTTCTTTTTCATTTCTTCATCCTCTTTGCCTCCTCCGCACAGGATCTGGCATGTAAGCAAAGTTCTCCGAGTTGCACATTTAAAACCTATCTCGTCCCACGAATGCCGTCGTGGATTTGTGAGTTACAGAATGGCTTGCCTGCTTGTTCATAATGTGTTGTTTCAATCCAGCCCACCTTATATTGGCTCGCTTGGTGAGTCTTTTTCCGTCTTCTACCGCCAAACAATTGTCGCCAACAAATGCTGTCCTATGATTCTATTAGCTAAGCAATAATTCCAATAAAGAATTTTTTTATTAATATCGGAATAACTTTAACACAAATATTAGTGAGAGCTTTTTTTGAACCTTTTATGGTGTTTCATAATAATATTATTATCGTATTCTGGTTCTTGAAGTAATTTTTTTTCCGTCAGGAATTATTACATTTTGCACAAAAGGGCAGCTACATGTAAAAATTTATATTAAAAAGCTAAATAAAAAGGAACAATATCCGTTAGAATTTTTTAAATAGGATAAAACCTATTTTTTCCACAAAATAGCTATAAAGAACTATTAAAAAGAAACAAAAAAAAAAAAAAAAAAAAAAAATACTTAGAAAATATTTTAAAAAGACGCTTTATTTATTTAAGTAGGTAAATTTATATATTAATTATATACAGCGCCTTTTTCCGCCAAATAAAAGCCTAATAATTATTAAAAAAAAAAAAAAAAAAAAAAAAGAATTGCTAAAAATTAATAAATTATGCATTATTTAAAAATTCATTTTATATTTTATCTATCCTGCTCTTTTGTGTTTTATTAACTAGTCCTACCTAAAAAAATCAATTATTAAATTTTATAAGAAACGAATAATTTTAAATAATTTTAATACCATCTTTGTTTTATAAATTGTTTTTTTTTTTTTTTTTAAATCCATATTACACTTTTTTCTAAAGTTATAGCTGAATTAAAAAACGATTTTTTGTAGTCTATACTTTAATATCGGCACTAAACTTATGAAAACTGAAACTGTGCACAACATACGCTCAATTTAAACGGAAAATGTAATTTTTTTCCTCTGAAAAACATCTTTTACAATTTTTGAGAGACACTATACTTGTTTATAGAGAAAAGAGTTCAAGACAAGATTTTTTTTTTTTTTGGCCCGATCATGATCTATTAAAATAAATAAATAAATAAATAAAAGTAATATACACTATCTACCAATAAGTATTTAGACACTTTCGAATATAGACGTTTTGTGAAATATCTAGAAAAATTTTTTAGGAATCATCGTGGAACTTTCGTAGTGTAAAGAACATGTTATTCTTCAAATATTTCAGAAAATGTTCAGTCCTGAAGAGGAAAAGGGGATCAGTAAAAAATTAAACAGAAATCAAAATGTTTTGGATCCCTCTGTACAAAAATAATGCTTTAAATGCGTTTTGGCTGTAACATGTGATTATGAGGGATTTTTTTCATTATCTGTATAAATTTTTATGAGGCTACCACATATATTCATGGAGATATAACGGATTTTTTTTTTCTTTTTACATTGCTGGGGGAAAAAAAGTCCAGTCTTTAAATTATAACACGTAGGGTATTAAACCCACTGCAAAGCCCTTTTAGGAAACTTGTCATACTATATTAGACACAACATACTGCAGTCAGAATGCAAAAATATTAAATATCTTACAAAGAGCATTTTTACTAAATAATATTTAACTACGCATGCGCTAGCTTAAAAAAAATTCATTTGCATAATTTAATAGCCAAAAGTATTGAGCAACTTATATTGAAAAACCGAACATATATCGTGTAAATTCAAAAAGTTATGAGAGACAGAATAAATAGAATTTCAGTTCATCTCAAAAAAAAAAAAAAAAAGGAAGATGATATTATCAATATTTATTTACAATCAGCGAACACTCTATTACCATTGGGCACTGATTGAATCGAAATAAAAATGTGAGTTAAACGTCTTATAATTTAGCTTTTATTCTGAGAGAGTTGAAATTCTGTTCATTCTATATTTCATAACTTTTTTTATTTACCTGATATTTCTTTGGGGTTTTCATATAAGTTGCTCAATGCTTTTCACTATTAAATTATGCAACTGATTTTTTTTAAACACTAGCGCATGCGTAGTTAAAATTTGTTTAGTAAAAATACTCATATTTCGTAAGATATTGAATATTTTTGCATTCTGATTGCAGAATACTGTGTCTAATGTAGTATGCCAAATTAAAAAAAATGTCTTTGAACTAATACACTATGATCTAATTTTTAATCTTTGCACTAATACACTTTGATCTAATACGCTATGTGTTATAATTAAAAAAGAGAATTTTTTTTTTTTTTTTTTTTTCGCAATTTTTTAAAAACACCGTTATATTTCCATGAATATATGTGGTAGCCTCATAAAAATTTATACAGATAATGGAAAAAACCTTCATAATTATATGCTACAGCTAAAACGCATTTAAAGCACTAGTTTTTATAGGCTGATTTAAAACATTTTTTTTCTTTAATGTTTTTACTGGTTCCCTTTTCCTCTTCAGGGCCCAATTTTGCTGAAATATATGAGGTATAACATGTTCCTTACACTACCAAAATTTCAAGATGATTCCTAAAGGATTTTTGTAGCTATTTAACAAAACGTCTAAATTCGAAAGTGTTTAAATACTGATAGTGTGTGTGTGTATATATATATATATATATATATATATATATATAGATTCATATATATATTTAATTTTATCAAAATATTGGAGACATTTTTGGATAAAATTACAATGAAAAATCTCATTATTTAGAGTAAAGAAAAGAATTATTATTTAAGTACCGTTTTCTTATCAAAATAAAATAAAAATAATTCTCCAGTTCATCAATTATAGGAAGATAAGTAGAAATCATTAGCAGAATTTTGATATTGTTTTTATAAAAAAAATTCTAATCATATAAAACATCTTGATAGAACATGCATTTAAAAAAAAAAAAAATACATTTTACAAAAAAAAAAAAAAAAAAAAAAAAAAAAAAAAAGTGGTACAGACACCATATTTACATAATAATAATAATAATAATAATAAAAGAATATTTTTTGGACAAAATGTAATAAACTATGGATTTTATTTATATAGGAACCATCATGTATAAAAAGAAAATAATTTTAAAATTTTCACAATAATGTGCTCTTGAAAAAACGGCAATTTGCAAGCAAATTTAAAGAAATTAATTTTTAAGCGACAAATGCTCTTTTTTTGTTTCATTTACGAAAAAGCATGTTGAAATACTTATTGAAATTTTGTTTTTTAAATTTCTTTAAATTTTTCTATTTTGTCAAAATGTACAGACCATACCAAATATGGAAGATTACTCAGCTTATAAATGCACTAATTAGTTACAACTTGTGGAATGTTTTTTCTCTAACAACAGTCAAAACATCGATATAGAGTCTTTTTTTTTTTTTTTTTTTTTTTCTTTATGTACATATATTTCATATTGCATGCGTTGTCAGTTTTATTTAAATTGGATGTATTGTAAAAAAAAAACATTAATATGTTTACATGTACAGGGATTGATTGATCGTTTGGTGTCGTGATGGATTCGTTTTTAGTCTTAGGCATTATGTCGCACAAAAAAGGGTCTGAAAATAAGTTTTATTAAGATTTTTTGTATCATTATTTTATTTTTATTTATTTGAAATTGTAAGTTTTTTTAGTTATTTCCATGTTCTTTAATAAATCTATCTGCTTATAAAGTAAAACAAACAAACAAAAAATGAAGAAATGTAAATTGAAGCCTCTATGTGACAGCACATAATACAAGATAAATGATGTTTCTTCATAGATTAAGCAGTGCCAATTTTAGGATGTCTGCTGAGAACGGAAGCGTTCGTTTTTTATCAAAATATATTTCGGGACTTAAAAGATTATTTTGAGGATGGTATTTTGAATTCTTTTACATTTGTAAGTCTCCTGATACATTATTTTTATTCCTAGATTTGAATACTCATAAATATAGCAAGTTTTCATGGGTGAACATTCGAATCGTCTAACGGAAGTATTGTATTAGTGACACCGGAATATCTCACATTTATTTATTTATTTATTTAATGAAAAAATAAATACGTATTTAAAATTCAGAAGAATCGTAATGAAAACTAAATGGCCGAACACATTTCAATAATATAACTGTTGTTATCTTTGTTATTTATGATTATATATAAATCCCAAGATTACATTATTATTATTATTAATGATTGATAAATGTCCTCTAGATTATATTTAGTTCCATAGTTTCATATCGACACTGATAAAAAATTGTGCATTTAGTGTTTATTTAAATATAGATCGGTAATAACAGGATATGAATATTAATATGCTAAATTTTATACGGAATATTTTTTTTAACTGCTAAGTGTGTTAAAAAAAATAATTGTATGCAGCTTTATTTGTTTTTAAATCCACAAAAAGTATGCTGCGTAGAACTTTGTTTTCGGAATTTTAACGTGAAACCAAACTGATCCTCATGGTACTCATTGCAACTTGTGTTGAACAGCAAGTAAGCATCATAAGTTGCAACACACACAAGAATTGTTTCGAGTTAAAATAATTAAGTACGATCCTTCATCCGTGATATTCTGTTCTCTTGCATTACTTTTTTCCGCATGATGAAGGGTCGTGCTCAACTTTTGCTACCCAAAACAGTTGTTCGTGTTTTTGTGATTTAGGGTGTCAGCTTACAAAATTTTCATTTATAACGATACTCTTGGCTGATCCACACTGAAAATTGAAATATTTTAACTAGAAGCTATTTTTGATTTTTATGCTCATCAAGATTTCAATGCAATAAAAATGTTCTCTGACGTTTTCAAATGCCGTTTGATTCAAATAAAAGTCAAAATATCGTACACTAAATGAACAATAGAATATTATAAATATTTTCTTAGACTATAAGCACATATATAATTCAAATTATGCAAAAGATGAATTAAAATAAATTGTTTAATAAATGCTTATTAAATTTATTTACTTTGTAAAGTTTACTTCTTTTACATTGAAAAATACTCAAATTAATTTTTCTTTCTTTTTATTTATACCTAGACAATAATTAAAACAATTTTTTTTTCGTCATTATTTTCGTGACTATTTGTAAAAAGTGAATTATTTTAGTTTTGTACATAGTTTATGGATATGTTTATTAAATTATATTTGTTTCCCTAGTCTTCCAACAATTACTTACGATTTGCCAAAATCCGTGTTCTACTTTTGGAAATATATTCAGATATTTTTAAAGAAACTCTTCAAAATGATTTTATTAAAAACAAAAGAAAAATACATAAGTTCGAGAATATATATATATATATATATATATTCGTGAGTTGAAGTTTTAAAACTAATAAAATATTGAACACTTCAGGAGGTTAAAATCAAACTGTAAACTAGTATGTTGAAGATGTCATAAAACTTTCTTCTGTATCATTCCAATCTATTAATTAGTCGAAAACTGTGTAGAAACAGAAAATGGTTGTTTATAAGCCCCACCTATTGATCAATATGCCCCCAAAATGAAACAGCACATATTTTCATAAAAGCCACGTCATACATATGAAGTTGGATGCAATTATACGAAATGAAAGCTAAAATAAAGTCAACACCTATCCTCCGATATGCACCTAAATTGGATCAGCATAGTTCCCCCCCCCTTAAATAACCATCTTACTGTACCCCGTCAACATCGCCCAAGAGAAAAGAGCTCCGACAAAAGAGTCCCCCCCCCTGGCAAAATAGCCCAAGACAAAATAGCTCCGACAAAATAGCCCAAGACAAAGTAGCCCTGACCAAACAGCCCCGAAAAAATAGCCCTGACAAAATAGCCCCAATAAAATAGCTCCGACAAAGCAACCCCGACAATACAGCCTCGAAAAGTTCGGATAAATTAGCCCAAGACAAAATAGCCATGATAAAACAGCTTCAGGACAAGCTGTTAAAACAGCCCCGACAGAGCAATCCCAGGAAGAAATAGCCCCGTTAAATGAGTCTTAAAATTTGTCTCGACAAAATATGTCTGGGACAAATTTAACGCGTTAAATTAGCCTCGGAAAAACAGCCTCATAAAGAAAACGATAAAATTGTCCCGATAAAATAGCTGCAAGAGAAAATATACCATGGCAAAATATTCTGAGGACAAAATAGCCCGGACAATTTAACCAAGATAAATGCCCCCCCCCCCCCTGCAAGTTAACCCCAAACAAGTTAGCCCTAAAAATAACCTTGATAAATTAACCCTAAGACAAAATAGATTTATTAAAATAGCCCTATAAATTAGTAATGACAAAATACACCTATAACAAAATACCCATTCACAAAACAATGTCAAGACAAAATTCCCTGACAAGATAGCCCCGACAAATTAGCCCGGAATAATAGATCCGAGAAAACATTCCGAAGAAAAGAGCACAAAAAATGAATGAATGAATGAATGAATAAATAAAATAAATAAATAGATAAATAAATAAATAATTTTTAAAAAAGGGCGGAATTAGGCCAAACCGCGTGCTTTTTGCTTCTGTAACCCTACTTGATGACATATAGGAACGATTTTTTTACTGGAACGCTAGAACATAGATAGTGCAATAATTTATATGGAGGCACTGTTAAAAATGGTTTCTTAAAAATGAGCTAAATTGTCTCAAAATAGCTCCGAAACAGTGTTATATATTAAAACACAAAGTATTTCTTTAAGACCAAAATCGTACGATCTGGGCATGCGCGAGAAAATTAAGAACCAATTCGGAGCAGGAATATGCCTTTCCCTTTATGCAGTGCAATATGAACATCGATGTTAGAGATCGAGCAGACGACATTGATATTTCACAGACGCCTGATTAAAGCTTAATAATAAAAAATATTCACACGATTAATTCATTGATTCATACTTTCCAAGGAAGTATATTAAAAAGTAAGCAATTCGCGAATACTTATCGGCTTCTGTCGTGTACATTTTCATTTCACCGAAAATTTTCTTACACAAGATAATATTTCAAGAGTTTTTTTGTGGCGCTATCTCTTACCATATAAACAAACCATACCATATTCCTGATATTATTTTTTTCAATTTCTTAAAAGAAAAAAAAATCTTTTAAAATTAACAAATTGTCGGAGTTTATTGTTCTTTAAAAGTTAACTTTTATCGGTTGAAAACTTTGTTTAGAAAAAATGAAGATAGATGTTTAAAATCAAAGGAGGTTTTATTTTATTTTATATACTTATTTTTTAATATAATTTTAAGTTAATCTCTGATATTTCATTTCGGTACTATATTACAGAAAAAAAATAATTTAAAAAGAATAACCTTAAAAATATTGGTATTTTATACGAATAAAAATTCACATAGTATAATTTATCAACACACACAGACACACATACATATATATATATATATATATATATATATATATATATATAACACATGTTGAGACAAAGACCGATCTATTTTATATGAAATATGACTCTTTTTTAAAATTTTGGCATTAATCCCCTAAAAAAATTTCTTTGAAAGAAATATCTAAAAAATAAATAATAATAATAAAAAATTTCGCTGGAACTTCCATTGATTTGAAATTTAAGAAAAAAAAAAAAAAAAAACCTCTTTCTTGTTTCACACACTATTTCATTCATAATTTTATTCTTTTTAAGATAGTATAATGTTCAGGTAAATAACCTCATTTCGAGAAATTTGATCCTTCATTATTTCACTGTTTTTATTCGTTTAATTTTTATAATCATAACATGTTTTATTATGAACAATAAATTTTGCATGATTCATCTTTCTCAGAAGCATATTTTTTTCACATTCTTAAAAAAAATTGTTATATCAGTGTTTCGCTTTTTTCTTTGTTTTACACGCCGTGAAGACTTTATAAAGTGAATAATAAATACGGTTTATTTAAAAAAATAAAAATTAACAGATAATCTATCTGATAAATAACTATGGAGAATACACATAGTTATATCGTCGCTCTTATGAGAAATAGTCGTAACTCAGAATTACTAACTTTTCTGGAGGGCCAAAATAAAAAATGTACGTCGCCAATGTTATTCTATGGGAAAATTTGTTCCCATAATTACTCATTACTTAATGTATTTTTTTTTAAATTCTGTTTTCACAGTCAGGAAATTCATAACCGTTAAATTAGTACTCGTCGATTTTTTTTTTTTTTTTTTTTTTCTTTACATTTTAAGTTGAAAAATGTGATTTTTCACAAAGTGCATTTTTTTCATTTTGTAGTAGCAAATTGAAATACTAAAAATTTAAAAAATCAATTTCTAGAAAATAAGTAAACGCTTATGAATTTTCTGAATGTGAAAACAGAATTGAAAAATATTCATTAGGGTAATGAGTAATTACGGAAACAAAGTTTCCCATAGAATAACATGGACCACGGTTGTCGGCGAGATTAGGTATTGTTCGCTCTTTAGGAAGGATATCCGCCGTGGAGGGTCATTCTAAGGGGTTCAAGTTGGTGTACACGAGAGTTTCAGGAAACCAATAGGAACTGAGCTATGCCACTTCGACAGGGAATAGATGCCACTTTGGTCCATAAAAAAAAAAAAAAAAAAAAAAAAAAAAAAACTTAACTCAAAATCGCGATTTTTTTTTTTTTTTTCTTAGTTACTCCTCTTTGTTATTAAAGCGACGATCCGTTAAAAATGTATTAATTCATTATTTTTGTATGTGTTTACATGTTATTTTCAAAAAGTTACGATTCGAATTATCAACGTATTGAAATAAATATAGCCTTATTTTAAGAAATTGTAATTATTTTTTGATAAAAAAGATATCTTGATCAATGAAATTTATTAAAAACTTTACACTTTTAGTAACTAAAATTATAAGTAACTACATTATAAGTGATTAAATTTCTTTTTCTGCTTATTAAAAAAGGGTAGAATTTCCACTATGTTACGGTCAGTTTAACATTTTTAATAAGAAAAATAAAATAATAGTAATAAATAGATTAACTTATAATGCAAAAAAGTGAGATTTAATTGATCAAAATAGTCTTTTAGTCAAGGATAATTAAAATTTCTTAAGAAAAGGATATGTTTAAGACTGAACTGGCAGAACTGCAATATTTTTGATGAACAAATTATTGTAAACACCAGTTTTATTTTCCTTCTAAGTAATTTTTTTAGTCATTAAGATTTATGCTAATTTTTAAAAGGTTTTGTATAGCAGAATTAGCTATTTTCTTTCTTTGCTGAATCTATCTTCTTCTTCTTCTTCTTTTTTTCCCCCTTGCAAACCTTGAATATATATATATATATATATATATATATTGTGAAATAATAGGATAAACTGACAGATACGTATTTTTTACGATAAATTTTAAAGATACGTATTCAGTTTGTATTTTTTTTTTTTAATCAAATATTATTATTTAGCATTATTAGCTAATTAAGGTCGTTTCTTAGGTTACATTTATTCTGCTTTCCAAGTTTTAGATGAATAATTTTTTCAAGTTTGATGCAGAACAGTAGCGTAGAAAGTGACCCAAGCATTTAAAACATTTAAGGACTTTGGGTCCAACTTCATTTTTAAAATTCCATACATAATTCTTATAATACACAAATTTCTTTATATTTAAAAATAATACTCCGCCCTGTTTAACGGTTCTCAGCATAAATGCTTTTTAAAGAGCTTCCATATATATTTCCTATATTTACACAGTATATACATTCCTTAAAATTAGGGAAAAAAAAAAAAAAAAAAAAGGCGATCATTCTTATAAAAAAATTATATTGTTCACAAGTGAAAAGTATTTAATACAGCTCATATTTATTTTGAGAAAAATGCATTATTTAACTAGTGGATCTGCAGATCAGGCGCCTCAACGTCCTATTTGCATCAGACATTATTCAATAGGTCATTTTTATTTATTCCTTATTATATATTAGTATATATTGATTCGATCGACTTATTACCATAATCAGATACATTCCTGAGGGGGGCTGCCTCCCCCCTCAACCCCCCGCTGTATCTCTCTTTGTATACCTATTTGTATATCATATAAAGTGTTACGGAATTGTAAATAATTGCATTTATTTTTGTATAATTTCTTTCAAAGAGGTTTAGTAAGTTGATAAAACGGTCATTTTGTGCATTTCTAGTCGTTTTAGCGTTAAAATAGCCTAATTTTCCTTTGAAAACGCATTAAAAATTTCCAATGAGGGAAGAAATGGATTTGGCGCCAAATTTGGCGACTGTTTCCCTCCTTGGCGATTTTTTTGGCGACCTTGGCGAGAAAATTTTTATCACTGATATACCAATATGGAAGCTCTAATCTCATTGGCTGATGTGATACGAGAAATCGTGTTCGATAGAACAATTCTGTGTTCGATAGAAACGTATAAAAGGAGCATTATTTTCGCCAAGGCGGTCAGATCTGTGTCAGTTTCGTCAAATACTTGCTTTACTTTGAGCTTCTTTGGATGAGACTTGCTTGATGTGTTATTGCTATACAGTTTGTTCTGTTGTTTTGCTGTTAACGGTTGTTGTTTAAGCTGTCTTTACTGGTTGAATTCAAGCTGATACTTGGTTTATAGACCTGTATTTTTCTGGAACTTTCTGTGAATAAATCACTGAATTTTTGCAAGTTTCGCCTTTCATTCTCAGACAACTTACGAACCCCCAAGTACGAAACAATATGTATTCTTAATAAACGACGGTCTTGTATTATTTCCCTGAAATTCATAAATACCAAATTTCATAACTATCAAATTTCATACAAAAAAAAAAAAAAAAAAAATTACATAGCATATCGGAAATATTTTGCGTAACCTTTAAACTAATTATTAATTCTCTGCCCACAATTTTCAACAAGAAAACATGCTTTTAAATTTCTAATAAAATTTCATTATATTTGATGGGGATGTAACCATGTTAAAATACGCTTTTAAGAAATACTGACTATAGACCGTAATAGTACGAAATTCCTTTATGTATCCAGGAAAAGTAGCCACAGTCATTATAAACGCCAGTAATAAGAATAAACCTAATTAATTATAACTCATTAATTTTTCAAACTAATTTGACATCATTTGGATGATTACAGTACATACTCGGAATTATTTTGTGTGGTCCCATAAATTATTTAGTCTATACATAACCTTTTTTAAGAATAAACATGATTTTAAGCATCTTTATAATGTATGTTAACTTTATTAAGTTCAGTTCAACATAAACGCATTAAAGTGCGCGCTTGAATTAAAAATTTGTCCATAGGCTCTAATGTTACGAAATTCTTTCGTGTGTCTTTGTAAACGAACTATAAACATTGTATACACCAGTAAAAACTATTCAACTTATTTTGCGTTTAAAATTAATAATTGTTCCAAATGTAACATCGTTTGGATGACTACGTGATATTGTCAGAACACTTTTGTAAGATCCTGTACATTAATTAGAAAGCTTAAGAGCACATATTTTCTTCAAACAACATACGTTTAAGCATCTTACTCACGTACGCTAGTTTCATTTTCTTCATTGCAAAGTAATGATATTAAAATGCGTTTAAACGAAATTCACCCCATAAATTTTGGCGTGTCCCTGTACACAGTTTATAAAAAATATAGCAATAAAAATTATACAGCTGCTTATATGCAAAGCTGGAACGTGTGCGCCAATTTGCAAGTCAATCGAAGGATTTTTGCGGCCGCTATTGCAGTACATACAAATTCTTCCCATAGGCCGTAAAGATAAGAAAAACTTTGGCGTGTCCCTGTACACGAACGACAAATGGAATACACAACTAACACTATACAGCTAATTCCGTTGGGCTCATGAATATGTGTATACCAATTTGCAAGTCAATAGCGTTATTTTGGGGGCCGCTATCGCGGTACATACAGTATCTTCCCATAGGCCGTAATGATAAAAAAAACTTTGGCGTGTCCCTGTACACAAACTACAAACGGAATGCTCACCCAAAACTATACAGCTAATTTCGTGGGGATCATGAACATGTGTACAAAATTTCAAGTCAATAGCGTGATTTTTGCGGCCGCAATCGCACGACAGACAGACAGACGGACAGGCGGAACCCAAAATCCTTTCGAGTTTCAACAGAGGGCCTCCATTCACGTTTCGGCAAACATTGGAAGTCAATAGCTTGATTTTTGCGGTTGCTATCGCGGTACATACAGATTCTTCCCATAGGCCGTAATGATAGAAAATCTATGGCGTGTCCCTGTACACGAACTACAAATGGAATACACACCTAAAACTATACAGCTGATTCCGTTGAACTCAAGAACATGTGTACCAAATTGCAAGTCAATAGCGTGATTTTTGTGGCCAATATCGCGGTACATACAAATTCCTCCCATAGGCCGTAATGATAAGAAAAATTTTGGCGTATCCCTGTACACGAATTACAAATGGAATACACACCAAAAATTATACAGCTAATTTCGTGGGGCTCATGAACATGTGTACCAAATTGCAAGTCAATAGCGTGATTTTTGTGGCCGCTATCGCGGTACATACAAATTCCTCCCATAGGCCGTAATGATGAGAAAAACTTTGGCGTGTCCCTGTACACGAATTACATATGGAATACACACCCAAAACTATACAGCTGATTTCGTGGGGCACATGAACATGTTTACCAAATTTCAAGTCAATAGCGTGATTTTTGTGGCCGCTATCGTGATACATACAAATTTCTCCCGTAGGCCGTAATGATAAAAAAAACTTTGGCGTGTTCCTGTATACGAACTACAAATGGAATACATACGAAAAACTATACAGCTGATTTCGTGGGGCTCATGAACATGTGTACCAAATTTCAAGTCAATAGCGCTATTTTTGCGGCCGCTATCGCGCGACAGACAGACACACAGACACAGCCCAAAACACTTTTGAGTCTCAACAAAGGGCCTCCACTGACGTTTCGGCAATTAAAACTAAATTTCATTAATTTCTTACATTCATTGTCGCATTTATTATTATTATTATTACTATTATTATGAATTTGTCCAAAGTTCTATAACTAACACTCTTAATTATTGTTTTCAAGTATTTTCTTATCTTGAGAGTGTATAATTAAATACTCCTAAGCTCTAAATCTCGAAACTATTAATTAATACATAATTCTTTGTCATTATATGATAATAAAATGCTATTTTTTATGGAACATATTATTTATTTTTATGGTACAATTACTTCGTGGAATTAAAAAATTAGGAATTTCAATTAATGAAAAAAATTTTAACTCGTCTTTTTCATTCGATGTTGAATATTTTGATAAAAGCATCAAGATATTCGTAGCATAGAATTTGGGAATTCGATACCCTCTAAGCCTGTTAATCGATACTACCTAGAAAATACATTTTCTAAAGATTTTAATGTTTTCTGGATTATTTTTTAAAAGATACTATCTTAATCTGTAACAGAGATAAATGTTTTTTCTCATATCGCAAGTTTGCTTTAATTTAATTTGAAAGTACAAATTCCGCAATTTTTGACTAAGCTATTATATATATAATATATAAATATATATATATATATATATATGTATATATATTGTAAATGTAAGTTAGTTTTGTCTATTACGATAAAAAAGCATAAACTTTATTGTTGAAAAATTGTGAAAAGTTAAATTTTGATATGTAGGTTAAGTAAATTTTCCTTACATAAAAAGCTTCTGTTACTTTAGAAATATCAACTTATTTTGGATGAGAAACATTACATGGGACAATATAATTATTTTATCTCGAAAATTAAAAATAAAATTAATTGTTCCGGAAGTGAGTTTTTTTTTTCCTTCTGACTTGAGTCTCTTTTCCGTGTAATTTTTTCTAAATACAGACCAAAACACAAAGTGAGCAAAACTGATTTTTACGAAAAAAAAAAACTTCAAAAGTTACTGGTTTTATACTAATTAGAAAAACATGTATTTATGATTATGATAATAATTATTATTTAATAGTAATTTTTTAATTTTACGTTTTAATATTTTAATGGATGCATATGCTCTCTAAATGAATATCTTAATCAAGTAACATTTATTATACATAACTGGTATGTAATAAACATCTTACATGATTTTGCATGAATGTAGTAATTTTTGATTACGTACTTGATTAGTGCAATGATAATAATCGTAATTGGTTAGAGTTTTATGAAAATATATTTAATAATAACGTTAAAGATAATCTATGTCTAAACTATATGAGATAGTAAAAGTTAGTGATTAAAAATCGAGCAACTTAAATAATCACATTGAAACTAAATGTTCATATTCCTCCAGGAATCATAAAAGTTATAATTTTGCTTTCGTTCTCTGAAGAATGAAAAGATTATTCTTCAGTTTTTATGCATGATTGTAAATTACTTTTAATGCATGTTTATGGTCTTTTCTCAGCTGAATAACATCCTCGTGATTCACGATTGTGGTTTTACCAGATTTTAAAATTACATAAAACGTGAATGACTTTTGAGACATATATTTTCCACATTCTTGTAAGTGTAGCGTTCTTTTATTTTATAGTTTTGTTTTTTTTATTTAAACTGACGGTTACATTAACATCCCTAAAAATAATTAACATTCTTAAAAATACTTTATTCAATTTAACAGGATGAAAAAAGAAAATAAACTTTTAATGTTTGCTGTAATAGCCAATAAAAGAAGTTTTAAACCATATGTGTGTGTGGGGGGGGGGGGGGATGGTGTGTAAGAGTGTTTTTTTTTTTTTTTTTTTTTTTTTTTTTTTTTAACAATTTGATAGTATTTGTATAGCAACAAAAACAATTATTTTGGAAATTATCTTGATTTTTTTCCCTTCTTTTTTTTTTCTTTTTTAAACAGTGATACTATAGTTTATTTTTAAAATAAGATGTTCATTTAGTTGTAGGCGAAAGAAAGAGAAAATAATCAGCGAACGCTTAGTTTTTTTTTTTTTTTTTTTTTTTTTTATGGTTTTTCAATTTAAATATAGAGGGTAAGTTCATTATAAAACTTAAAAAAAAAAAAAAACTAAATTACCACCAATTTAGAAAAATTGCTTGAATTTAAAATTATACATGAAAATTTGTATGAAAAGAGCTTTTATTTATTTATTTATTTATTTATTTTATTTTATTTTATTCTATTTTTTTTTTCTTTTTACGAAAGAAAGAAATCAGACAATAGAAACCTATTCCATAGATTATATTTTTATAAAAGAAAATTGCTTTTCTTTTTATAATAGTAAAACGATTTTTAATTTTTAAAATTCGAAATATTGTAATTAAAATATCTTCCGTCACACGAAAAATAAATAAAATTAATAAACAAAAAAATATAAAGAACTAAAAATAGAATCATTTTCTGATCTGAGATGTACTTAATTAGAAATTTCTAAGATAAAATCTCACAAAAAAAAAAAAAAATATGTTATCGAAGACGTGAGTGCCCGAAGTGTAAGTACCTAAAATGAACTCTTATAATTCCGTGGGGAGAAGAAGAAAAAAAAAAAAAAAAAAAAAAAAAAACTGCGCTCTACAATGCCTTAGTGAATATTCATATAAATTCGCGTGATAGGTAAAGCTAGGACAGTTTGCGCACGACTCAAAAAACGATATAAAACATCCAAATATTTTTTTTTTTTTTTTGCTAAACTATTGGTGCATAATTTTGAATTGATCGTTCTTCTATGCATTTCCATTACTATTTTGTTGTTCTGGTATAATTTAAAACAACAGCTGTAATAAAACCAAGAGAGATATTTTGCACAATCTCTCCTTACGGGGGTAGGAGTGATTGCGCACATGGGTAGGAGAGATTACGCTTAAATGACATTGTTGTAAGGTATTTGTAAACAAATATTTGTATATTGGCAGGGGTCGTACTCTCCGCTTTTTTTTCAGAACACTCTCATAAAGGTGAAAATTTGAAATTAATTGCTACCACTATTTTTATAAAATAATCACTACTCGCTACCCTATATAATCTTTGCCCATTTCTATAAATATACCAGAAGTATTTCTGCATGAAATCAGTGGTGGCAAAAGAGGCAAAAATTTCTTATTTCTGAGAGTGCTCTGTATTGCATATTTTAATTCAATAATTAAAAAATCAGAAAAGTAAAAATATTTTCAAGGATTACAAAAATTTATTTAAGGAAAAAAAAAAAATTAAAGAAACAGAAAAAAGAACAAGACCAGATAAAGATTGCAAATAACATTTAGTTACTAGATAAGACGTTTAACATAAAATCATAGCTGCCAAAATTTTAATTTATTACGAAGTATTTTTAGTCCCGCCTTTATTTTGCTCGCCTTTATGTATAGATACATTTTTCCAAACTATAACTTCGATAAAATAAGGAAAAATTACTCTTCAAAAGTAAATGGTATAAAATAAAATCGAAGCTAAAAATACTCCAGAATAAATTAAAATGCTGACAGCTAAGCTTAAAATTAGTAAATATCCTTTTCAGTTTAAACGGTTTCTTGTTTGATAACAGAATCTCTATTTGTTCACAATCGCGTTGCACTTATTGCAAATGTTGAAGCTATCGTGCAACTGTCTGCCACAAGCTAACCGGTTCTTAGACTCTTGAAGCAATCAATATGCACATTCAAGTCGGCACTGCTCTATTAAAGTTGTACAACCACCTGAAGTCGTACCTCGCACACTCTACTCTTTCCTATTGATCCTCTATGTGCGCAGTCTCTCCTACCGCGTAATCTCTCCTAGCTTTACCTTATACATTTTATTTTCCTTAATTTGAATTGTGAAAAAAATACTGTTAGATTGTCTTTTGAAAAATTCGGAATGTTCAACATTTTTCTTTTTCAAAACGATTGTAGAAATCACAAGAACATTAAATAATAATAATAATAATAATAATAAGCCAAATTCAAAAATGAATTAAAAGTTAGATTTCTGGTGATATTTTTGTTTAAAACAGTCAAAAGCATAGATTTGTTAATGTTCAGAATTTTTTCCTTTCAATTGAAATGAAAGTTCATCTTTTTCTGTAAAATATTGCTGTTCTGTAGCATTTTTAAGAGATTACAATTTGGTATTAAAATTTTGTCGATTAAAAGTATTATTGCTTCTAAAAAATTAAAATTGAATGTAAATAAGACAATATTTTTAAAATTTGGTAATATTTAAGTCTTATAAATGCAGTCTTACTAAAAACGATGTTAATTACACATAAAAAGAAGAAGAAAACGATTTTAATAAAAATGTTTTTTTTTTTTAATCACGGTGGATTTTATTTTCCAAAATAATTTTGTAACAAAAGATTTATGAAGTAGATCTAGCATTATATATATATATATATATATATATATATATATATATATATATGTGTGTGTGTGTGTGTGTGTGTGTGTGTGTGTGTGTGTTTAATTTGTATTATCTGTTTTTGTATTTCAGTCCTCGCAATTGTAACTCTACACATATTTATTGTACGTAATGATAATAATTATAAAAATAACAAATATTTTCTTAGATATTTCAACGATTAATTTTAATATAAAACTCAATATTTGACAGCTTACATGAAATGTAATTTTTTTTTTTTTTTTTTTTTTACATTTCACATAATTTATTTCCTATTTCTAGTTTTAAATTTCTACATGGATATTTTTTTTCTTTATATATCTGTCGCATTTCTATTCGAAAATAAGTGGACGATTAAAGAATGGATGAACGAAGAAATATTTTCATTATTCTATCATTTAAACGCATATTTTTAGAAAAGTTTATAATGCACAAGTTTAAAAATTCTGGCTCATTTGCCAGCTTTTCTTATCGTTCATTGTATACAAAATAAATTAGGAATGTTCGTGTTGAGTGCTTTATTATAGTAACGAAATATACTACCACAGCGATGACAAGTTCTTCGAAAATCAATTTTAAAAACCCTTAACCTTAACTTAAAGGCCGTAAGAAATTTTTCTTTTTTCACACGAGCAATGTGACAAGCTGTTTATTATGACTTAAATATGTCGTCAGAAAATTTTCCCAAGGTACTAAATTAAGTCAGTTTCTTGTGTTTACTCAAACTGAGTATTGTGGGAAAGTAGTAAAAACTTAAGAGAAAGTTTCGGTTAAGGATATGGAGTGTAAGATTGTTAAGGCTTTCCTGATTAGATAGTGACTGAAATAAATTTGTGTTATTGCCAATTTGTTTTAAAACGAGACTACTACTCATTTGTATCGGTAATGTTTAAGTCAGTATTAAGTTTTGTCACGGAATTCTAAGGCTGATAAACTGCGCTACCGATGAGTTTTGTATATTATGAGTTTTGTAGATTACTGGTAAAATATTTGTTTGATGTAGATGGTTAATTTTATTTCGTTACTAAAAATAAAGTTTTTCAGTTTTTAACTATATAAATAATTTATGTAATATAGAAAAAAAAAGGATGACATAAAATAATATTTTACATTTTGACAAAAGACCAGCCATAATTTACAAATAGAAGTTTTTTTTTTTTTTTTTTTTCGTTTGTTTGTTTTGTTTTTGTTTCAGTTATTATTTAGCATTGGTGCTTATTAAGATAATAGTAATAATAATAAAATAGTCATTAAAATTTCAAATGAAGCAAATAAAAAAAAATGGGGAGGGGTTAATAGGAGAGATTACGTTTTCTTTAATGAATACTTTGGTAATAAAATTTGTATTAAAAATAATAATAATGATAATAATGATAATAATCAAAGACCAAAAGAAACTAGTTAGATTAAGGTAGAATTCAGGTAACGCATATTTACTTACAGACACGATTGTCAGTAGCATTGTTTATTGTTATGCAATACTAAGCAAACTTCTTAGAAGCACGTGAATCATGAAAAAAGAAAAAGGAGTTTCAAAGACCAAGTAAGAGTAGATTCTAAAAAGATTTTACCTCTACAAAACTAAAGGAGGATGGTTTGGTTTGAATTGGTAACTCTATTATTATTTTTTGTATGTTTATACATTTTGATAATAAATTATGCAAAAGAAATTTTGACAGCGGTTGCGTATGCGCAGTTAAAAATTATTTAGTTAAAATAATCATATTTTATTAGATATTTGATATTTTTTTAAATTCTGATTTCAGTATGTTGTGTAAAATGTAATATGTCAAGTTTTCTAAGAAATGACATTGCTTTAATTTAAAAGCCCTACGTGTTAGAAACAAAAAGTGCACGAAAAATTGTAGCCATTATTAAAGAAACCTTTATATCTATATGAATATACTTGCCATTTTCATATAAATTAATATCTATAATTTAAAAAAGGTTCGTGATCATATGCTCTGGCTACAAGTCATTTCAAGCGTTATTGTATATATTATTGATTAATTTGTAAGTAATCTCTTTTTTGTCTTCATGACAGAACTTTCCCAAAGTTTAAAGAAAATCCATGAAGTATGTAAAATGAAAATGAAATGTCTAAATTCGAAAGTTATCTTCACTTATGTCGGTGACTGTACATAATTAATTTTTTTGCTTTAATTTTTGGTGTTTTGTTTCTGTAATTTTAATATTTTAAAGAATATTTCAATATTAAGAGTTTTTATCGTATTCGTTTTTAATCGAAAAGATTGATAAAATCATAAAAGTTATTATATTTTGTAAAAATGTATGCTAGCATATTCTTTTTTTTTTTTTTTTTTTTTTTTTTTTTTTTAAGAATTTTCAATTTTTGAATATTTTTTTATACTACTATGAAATTTTTATCCTATTGTACAAAACTTATATTTTTATTTCGAAATTTACATTTAAAATGGTATAGATTTAACATAGAAATAACAATTTTTAGCGTTTTTCGGGTGTAGTTGGAGGAGTTAATAAATATAAAAAAGTTTATGGACTACTGTAATTTAGTGGATAAAAAGTGTGTAAAAATGTATATTCAAATATTCCGGTACAAATCTCACAACACTTGTGTTTAAGACGTATTGAAAATATTGTGATTTTATTGGTATGTGCCGCATATGGCATATTGTGCTGTGAAGGACTGAACACATGCTAAAAGTTTTACATGAACAAGAAATAATTTTTATAATATAATTTTATAAATTTATCTCTCTTCCTCTCTGTCTAAATGTTATAGATGCAATAATTTAATACTAACTTAATATTAAATTATTTTTGCGCATAAAAATCCTGTATTAACTTTTGCCATTCGGTAAAAAGTTAGGATAAACTTCGTATTTAGAATCCGCAGTTACTTTCGAATAAATAAATAAATATAAATAGTAAAAATAAATATAATTTAATAAGTAAAAGTCAAAGTTAGAAAGCCATTTTCAAAATAATCATTTACCGTAGCGAATATCTTTTTCATTTTGTTCTATGATGCTATAAATTTCCATGACCGCCATCTTTTCAAAGTAGAGGTTAAGTTCCATTCAATTGAAACGCTTCCGTGTGTGACGGGGTTGTGCTTTTTTTGGATTAGGCTACTGTTTTGAAATGTGTGTAAATTCTGAACTGAAAGAAGAGTTGAGTAAGTTGTTTATTCATACTAAGTTTTCGCCATTTGTTGGGGGTTCCTCCCCGCTTGCATGCCTGTCATCACTTCTTATTGTGACCTTCAACCTTCAAGTTTTGGTATTATTTCAACTGGCTAAAGCGAATATATTTATTGAAACAAAAGCAAAAATACACAATGCCTCATTGAACCCGAAATATGGAAAGCGTCATGAATATCTTAAGGTTGCCTTTGAATTCAGTTGCCATTTTCTGACACATTCATAAAGTCATTTTCATTCGTGAATAAACTGAATTGTGTTATGTTTTGCGTATTGAAATCTACATCAGATTGTTCAACAAATCAATATTGTTAATGTGTTCAAATCTTTTAAAATTTGTCGATTTTGAGTAGTAATATGTTTAACAACTTATTATTATTTTATGCAAACACATACATATAGGGTTCACGTAAGCATGGCGACAAAGCGACAATTGTCGCCAAGTCATCAACAAATATTGTCAAAATCACACACTCACGGACGACAAATTTGTTTTCTAAAATATTTTTATAATTCTATTTTTTTCTATATTTTATTTATATTCTTAGAATGTGGAAACATATGTATTTTGATATTTACAAATTTTCGTAAAAATATCCTCTTAGAAATTAAAATCGATTAAAAAAGCTCCTTGTTCCAAATTTTGATGTTTGATTGGTAAACATCGTTAATGGCTCAGTAGTCGATTTTAAGTTACTTTTATGTTCAAGGTTCTGTACCATTGCCCCTTTTAGGTTGCTACATTGTACTTGTTGCTTTTACGCTGTATTTGTTCCTACTTTTATTTCACTGATGAATAATCACACTTAATTATTTCGCTTTGAATCCAAATATTGTGCATGTTTGCAATTTAGAGTGTTTGTTTACTTTCTTCATGGTTCAAAACCAGATTTTCAGTGCATTTTACTGCAAATTGCTAAAAAACAGTCTCGTATTATTTATATATTACATTAATTACTAAAATTAAACTTCTCTAGCTTTACGCGAGTTAACATTAATGAAATAAATACATAGTTTTTAAATAGAATATTTTCCAGCTAAAGTGATTGCGCCGTTTCTCACAAAAGCATTGATATATTTATAAAGTATGTACTTGTATAAGTTGCATACTTTATAAATATAATATATATCTACCGTTTTACACTTTTGGACCCCCCTGATCTATGTGGACTTTTTTAACCACCATATTTCCGTGGCTCGCGTAAACCCTATGTAGTACATACATGCAAGTTTGTTATAAAGATCAAAATTTAATTATGTAAAATATCGAATACGCACTTACTGAAACCAACCGAAAAACCAAAATCTCACTTTTACCTCGTGATACCTAAAGTTTGATAAAGATGATTTCCTCAGTAGCAAGTTTAGAGGAGCAGAATGAAGAAGAATTGCTGAAAACATTGCAGAATGGAATCAGCTAGGAGAGGTCTTCATCCTGAAGTGGATTTATAAAGATTGAAATTGATGATGATGATGAATCTGAAGGAAGGGATAGTTTTATAGGAAGTTGCGAGGAACAGTTTCATCTATCACCTTTCCGTATTTTCCAACTGTGAATATTTACCAACCCTTTAATAACATAAGGCAAACTGCTTTAAAAGGCACTAATTAAAAAAAAAAAAAATGGCGTAGGGAAGAGAGGGAAAATCATTAATCTTGTACTAACGGGAAAAATCACAGGTTAAAGATCTTACATTTTGTTTATTTTTCTTTCTTACTTTTATTTTCCAGATCTTATATCATTCTTACATTACAATTAAAATTTTACTATTTTTACGTTTATATATATATATATATTAAAAACTGAAACTAAAATTGAATATATTTGGACTGCCATTTCACGAAAAAATTCTAAGCTAAAAATTGTCTTTATTTGGTAAAAAAGAAAAGATTGAAAATATGCAATTTATGCGGTGTTTGAAAAGTAGCAAAAATATTTTCTCATGTGTATGTGTTTTGAATGATGTTTCGATTTACTGGTTGATTGACGGTTTTATTTACAAAATATTTAAACTATTGTTCGTTTGTATGTGTGCGAGTTCATACACTAAATTCTGTTAATTCACGTACTCTAAAAATTTTGATAACGTTACTCTTATACATCGGATACGTTCCTGGTTTTTACACTGTAAAAAATAACTATTACCAGCTGCAAGAAACTCTCTGTGATTGGAGGAAATAATTATTTTTTCCAATCACAGAGAGTTTCTTGCAGCTGGTAATAGTTATTTTTTTACAGTGTATATAAGTTTGGAACAGGTTCCTGAGAATAACAGGTTTTCGTCCAAGAAACGTTCCTGATTTCAGGAATATACACTGTAAAAAAAAAAAAAAAATAACTATTACCAGCTGCAAGAAACTCTCTGTGAATTGGAGAAAATAATTATTTTCTCCAATCACAGAGAGTTTCTTGCAGCTGGTAATAGTTATTTTTTTACAGTGTATTTGATGGTAACTAATATTTTTTTCAAGTACCATTAGTGTTAAATATTGGGCAGATTAGCTGCTCAAAGTTTCTCAGGAAAATTCTGGCATTTTTTACAGTGCACTGCTAAAAAAATTAGGGGAGCCATGGTTTTAACAAAATTACGTAAATATTTTTACCGCACTGTAAAAAGATAACTATTACCAGCTGCAAGAAACTCTTTGTGATTGGAGAAAATAATTATTTTCTCCAATCACAGAGAGTTTCTTGCAGCTGGTAATAGTTATTTTTTTACAGTGCGATAACTACACTGTAAAAAAAATAACTATTACCAGCTGCAAGAAACTCTCTGTGATTGGAGAAAATAATTATTTCCTCCAATCACAGAGAGTTTCTTGCAGCTGGTAATAGTTATTTTTTTACAGTGTAATGTCAAGTAAAACATCCATAATTTTGCGTTCGACATGAGGTTTTTAAAATTATAGATGTTTGATATAAGTTATCGGTATAAATATATATTTGCGTAATTTCTTTAAAGCCATGTGCTCCCCTAATTTATTTTGAGCAGTGTATTATTGTTTGAATATGAAATTGAAATATGAAATTAAGGCTTGCTGAATCATAGTCCATATTGGAAATGGTATGTGTAACATCACGATTATTTTACTGAATTGGATTAAATATTTTTGACGCATTATGGTCCAATGGCTGTAATTACTTGATGTTTATTTTAGTAATATGTATATGCATAAAACATACAATAAAATAAGGCATTTACTGAAGTATACTACAGTTTTTTTGTTTATTGAATTTTGTGCATGGTGTTTATAACTCTTCTATATTGTCACGACCTCAACGAAAAAATTCCTTCACAATTTTGAGAAATGTGTTTAATTATGAAAAATATTATAGGTGTCCTAAAGCAAATTATCTATGGTTCTTTTATACTTTAATTATATTATTTAGATTTTCTAGTGATTTTTCTATAGAGCCATATAAAAATGCCCATTATAGATGCCCCATATTTTATCAGACATGGTTCTTTATTTACATGATTATATCTGATCTTATGCCCGTTTTATTCCTTGGAAGAAAAATTTAAAAATATGCATAAAGAAACTAAAATGTCCAATATATGTTTGACATTTAAAATTACTGAATACATATGAATTAAAGTGTGCGTTTAGATGGAAATATGTTTCTAATGGAAAGCATTTATGCAAGGCCTCAATGAAATGTTTAGAATAATAATGTTTTTTAAAGGTTATTTCGGGAAACATACTTTCTACCATATATATTTATAGTTGTATTAAATTTTAATTTGTTATGTGGTGAATATCACTGTTAAAAAAGTTGAAAATTCTACTATTTTTCACGAAACATTCTCTCTTTTTTCTTTTTTGAAGGACACAGTCCGTTAATTCATGGTATATCGATTTTTCAATCGATTTTATGGTGTATCGGGTTTTTTCCTTTAAATTTACGAGAAACTCCCTTTTTGACAAAATAAATAAACAAAATAAAATAAATAAAAATAATAGTAATTCTAGTAATTTGAAGAGATTTTCTTTTTCACAGCGTACATTTTTCATATTTAAAATTATTCGAATACACTCCCATAATTTGTTTTAATGTTCTTCAGAAATATTACTTACTTCTAAACTGAAAAATTATATTATAGTAATAAATTATCAATGTAGGTTTTCCGCACAAGGAATTAGGTGATTATTTATTATGAAAAAGTAGCTTTTGCGTGAATTTGTTATTAAAGAAACCAATATAAAAGGTATATCATCAAGGTTCACTATCTTTAAATTTAGAAAATAATTATTTTTCTATGCATGAAACATGAATTTTTTTTCCCTTGCTAAAATTAATTATGCATTGTGGAAAACATTTCTTCTTCGAAGGAAAAAACTGCATACTTCTACACTAAAAAAAAAAAAAAAAAGAAAAGAAAAAAAAGAAAGAAAGAAAGAAATGCTGGTGTTTTTGCTGCCTGTAAAATTTTTCTGAAGGTTTCATTTAAAAGGGAGTTTTATTTTAAAAATTCCCTTGAAAAATGGGTGTAATTTAAATTTAAATTTTTGGTTTTTGATTCTAAAACGCGAAAACTTGGATTTTTCCGTTAAAAAATAGTAGATTTTCTACTTAGAGTATTAAAATGTATCTGATTCCCTTTCTAAAATTATGTGAAAGGATTTAAAATTTTAAGACCGTGAAATCTGTAGCGATAGCATTACGTAAAAATAAGTTGAGTTCAAAAATAGCAAGCATCAGGATATTACAGAATAATTAGTTTTTTTCAGTTACTATCATCAAATGCTAAGGGTTTCTGATAACACCTTAGTGCAGCAACAGATGTTTCGGGTAAAGAAAATGCTTCGCCACTTAATGTTAGCAAGCTACAAAGATTACGGTGTTTTACTCTGCATGAACCACTTCATATGTCCACTCACCGATTCTATTACCGCAACAAGAACTTCTGTTCAAATTTCCTTACTGAATTTTTAACGTCAGAGTTTCAAAAACTACCTTTACGATGCCTTGAATCTCTACCGGTCAGTAAAAACTTTGTTATTTGTTCAATTCTTATTGATTAAACGTACTCATAATGCTTCGCATTAAACGTATTGTTTCTTTAAACTGCTATCAGTTTAACCCGCAATTTGATTTATGACTTCTCAGCCCCTGAATTTTCTTTATTAGCTATTTTTACCATGAATAAAAAATTTAATGAAAATGTCATATTATTTCATAAAAGGGTTTAGTTTAAAATAAATTACAATTCACTGTTTCCATTTTAAAGTTCGACAAATATTTTATTTATTATATTTAGTACGTAACCTTTGTTTATTTTTACATCTTAATTGTTTTTTATTTTAACAACACACTATAATTTATGTAATTTTCTTATTATTAAATAGTTTTTAACTTGAATCAGTGTTACTGTCGAACTAACTATTCATTTCCTAGACAACAAACAAAAACATCTCTATTATGATTGGTAGTAGAGTCCTGCACATCCGACCCGAACCCGACAAGTGAATTTTGAATCAACCCGAAAACCGACCCGAACCTGCCCTAACCCGAATTTTTGGCAACCCGCACCCAAACCGAATCCAATTTCTTTATACCCGAAGGTGTAGAACGATGTTGTAAATTGAATCGGGGTTACCTGAACCTTTCAGTTAGCATCAATTGGCGACGGAGAACCCAAGGGCAGTTCATTTAAGAACTTGGCGCATTTCTTTGTATCCTCGCCAAGTAGGGTTGTATTTGACGTTAAAAATGTTGACTTTTATTAATTTTTTACCGCTTTTCTGTTGCAATTAAGCAGCTAATTTTTTCACCGTAGATATTTTGAGCCATCTGCTATCACCTGTAATTTTTTCGTTGAATTCTATGAGTTTAGCTTAAGAACGATTCCTTCTTAGAAAAATATCTCAACTCTCACGAACATCAGGGTTAATGCTTCATCATCCCTCTTCTTTTCAGCGTCCGTCATTTTTGCTCCGTATCCGAGATCGTTTTCTTGTAAGCAAATTTCTTTATTCTGCTACAACCCTTAGAGAAAATCTGCAGCAATTTCACAATTTATCATTCGAAACATATATTTTACTATTCAAAATTTCATATATATAATAATCAATAATTAAAGAAATTATAAATATGTTTTCGTTTGTACTTCAATTAGTTCCGCCCGTTAACAAAATTATCTTAAAAATACATAAACCAAACATCACGAAGATACATCTAGTATTAGAGTGAAAAAAATTCTAGCAAAAAGTAAAAAAAGCAAACAGTTAATGTTATTTAGTTTCTGTTAAAGAAGAAAATCTTTTGGCTGCTATCCAGAAACATAACTTTTGTATTAATTAGACACTTCTTGTAACCAATGTTCGTTCTTTTTTTTTATCCACTTCGGATTTACACATATCTGTTGTTACTGCGGGTGCCAGATTTGGACGTCTACGCAGCACAAAAGTAAATTAAATTAAGAAATGTGTTAAAGATTAGTTAAAATATTTTGTGTGGTAAAAATATAGTATGTGCGAATATATTTTCTTTCCTATACAGCTGTACATTTAATTATTTGATTACATTACATAATGAATAAGATTCTATTCATAATAAAGCCCTATAAGCCTGTATAAATATGTTACTTATAAACATGCCGTATGTATACTCTTTTTTTTTTTTTTTTTAAATTTAGGACCTTTAATATTTTCAGTTATTTTTAAAAAAATCGAATAAATATTAGAACTCATGTAATGCATAGCTGATCTCAGGAAAAAAAAATGTTGGATATATAGCATAAAATGCCATCTTGATAAACTGATGTTTACGTAAAAATTCAAAAGAAAAAAAAACTTGAAATAAATTAACTTGACACAAACCAGAAAATATCTCTACTTTTTAACACTTTGGTATACAAGGATTTTAAAAACATGTCTTACTTTTATTCTACGTTTAATAAGCAGTTCAGATATAGAAGTCTTTAAATTAATTGGCTAGTTATTCTTTGTAGAGTCCAGGGCTAAGTTTGCCGACCACTAAAAATTATGTTATTTCGAATCTATGAGCATTACTACAATGAGAATTACACCAATTAATTTTAGAAGTTTTAAATTACGATATTAATTTTGCGCCAAATCGCGTTCTTTAAAATTCGCCGGTAGATCTAGTCTCAACTACTAAGAATTCCTAAATTTACAAAACAAACCTTTCGCTAAGACAGGAATGCTGTTTAACTTCAATAATAAATGAGTATAGTATTCACTCCTGTTAACTGTGAGCTGAATCATATAGAAACTTCCTATTCACAATTACCAATTTCATCTATATTATATAAAATCTGTAATATATATATATATATATATATATATATATATATATATATAATATGTATGTACACTGCTCGACATTGAAAATTCAACACCAAGAAGGAATGATAATAACGGAATGAAATTTGTTGGACACTTACATTATAGTAGGAAGAACAATTGATTAAAATGTCAGGAAATTAGTAGTAATATGTACTGAGAAAACAGTACATAAAGCAGTAACATTTTAATCCTGTGCATGCTTAAATATTGAGATTTTTTGTCAATTCCAAGTGATTTTCGAGGGGGAAAAAAAGTTACAACATTTTTTTTTTAAAGGAATTTTTAAAATTTTAACATTACGAATAATAATAATAATAATAATAATAATAGAAATTATGGAAAATTTTTCAAAATATTGAAAAAAAAAATAATAATAAATAAATAAATGCAGATATTTCAAAATTTAGGCGTTATGCGCCGGCTGAAGATCATATAAAAAAATATAATATTTTGCAAAAATATTTATAGAGTTAAGTCACAACAGTTACCTGTGATAGTTACCCGTTTTCGATAGGATGAGTTTCTTTTTTTCGATCCATCCACTTTTTTTCGATTCATCAGTATATATTTTTAAAAACCATCATTTCATAGCAATAGTGCCTTTTAAGTATTCATTATTTTTGACTGATAGAAAAATACTTTGTCAAACATTTAAAACCACAGACTAGTTATTTAGTTTATTTACTATAATTTGTTTATTTTTATTGGTTTATATTTTAATTGTACGCTTATAGTTATAAATTTTCATTTAGATCTAACATTATATGACAATGATTTTTTGTTCTTTTTATGTCATTCACGAACACTTATTCAAGGTAATTAAATTTAGAATATAAAACTTAAATTTAGAATATAAATTTTATAATATGAACATGGTATTAAAGTAGTTAGCATAGTTAAAATATAATGTTATTCTTATTTAGGTTGCTCTCAAACAATCAAATATTTTACAGATTCTGCACAATTTTTAAAACTTTTAAAACTTTATTATTTTATTATTTATTTATTTATTTATTTATTATTTATTTTATTCATTATTTTGTTTAATTATTATTTTCGTGTAAATTGCTTAATTTTTGTCATTACTTAATTTTTGTCATAGATTACTTAAATGTATTTTAGTCTTTTCATTTTTTTTTTTCTAACAGCAGTAATTTATTTATAAATTCAATTAAATTCAAATGTTTGTCCAGAATATTAAAATGTGTTTTAGTTTTAGTTTCATTCAAAAACTGACTAAATTAAAATAATTTTCCCTCGCGTAATTTTATGTAAATAAAACAATTTATATAACATTTAATGGTTAATTTAAAATGTAACAGTCAATATGCTTTTTGTACTTTTTAATTTAATCTAATTTCTGTTATGTAATTCACTTAATTATAAGAATGTAACTCTATATTTTTATGTAATTCATTTTCTGCAACTAATATTATCAACACTAATAAAAACTAAAAACACAAATTTAAATTAAAAGAAAAAGCTTTTTCAAAATCCCTTATTGTCTAAGTGACATTAAAAAAATAATTAAAATGCAGTTGGCTTTAATATAATCCCTTTTTGAAAGTTTATTTCTTGCTTAATTATAAAAATTGTTAAATATTGTTGTTTGTCATGTAATGAAATTAAAAATGTAAAATTTAGAGCATTCATAGATGAAAAATATTTTTTGTAAATATTCATATATCACTGTAAATTCAATGTATTCATTGTAGATTTCTTTTTAAGCGTTCTTTTATACACCAGAAAGTTTCCTAGAAGATTCATAAAATTTGGTTCAAAACTGTTTTTGCTTATAGACAAAAAGAACGTTTTAAAGAAAATTTTAATGTGTTTTCTCTTTACAAAAATTCGTATAAACATCTCATATAGCCATCAGTAAAATAACTTTTAAAAGTTACAGAATATTCTACGCCTTTAATAATTTAGAATAGTATTTTTTTTTTTCTTTTAATGAAAATACATTTCAGTCCTTTAAAACTCACTGGCAGATGAATTACAATTCGAGTTAAACCATATTAGTTTTTTTACGAAAGCTTTAAAAAAATTAGTGGAGAATTTTTGTAGATTTTTTTCTTCTTTTTTTCAACCCAAATCGAATATGTCCTATAATTTTCATTAATATTGTTCATTAAGCCGTAAGTTTTGAAATGCCTTAAAACAATGTTTATAATACTATATATATATATATATATATATATAATTCTTTTGAGCTTTTTTTTTTTTTTTTTTTTTTTTACGATATCTAAACTTTAAAATCTCCACAAGGATTTACCCAAGAGCCACGATGTCTCGAATTATTATCTTATCATAACTGCTTAGTTGTGGCAGATGTCGTTACCAATTTGTGACTTAAGTGACAGAGCCAACAATATTTGATTGCATGCCAACAGCTATTTGTTTAAAAAGTTAGACATCTTGCTGGGTATCTTTTATATGTCAATCACAGTAAAAGTATTTCAAATCAGCATTTGGCAAGATGAAGACACTTTTTAATTTTATATCACACTTTAAAGTTACAAAAATTATGCAGTTTACTCGTGTATAAAATTATAAATGATAAAGCTTAAAATACTTAACAGTCGTTTTAAAAAAAGTAAATAAAATATAAATAAATAAGCAGCCCTACTATGTTCATCACAAATAGTGGTAGAAAACTAACTCTAGTACCCAACATTTTAGAATAATCTCTTCTTTGATATTTCATTTTAATTATACTGTCTCTAAGTGAAAATGATTATTATTTTTTTCTTTTTTTTTTAAGTTATAACCCCAAAATTAGATACTATATATGAAAAAAATTATTTTCAGTTAGCTTTAGTTTCAACTTTTAAGATATTTAAGAAATAAGTTAGGAGCTTTTAACTATTTCATCGATAGCTAACTTTAGGGTTTATCTCGAAATCAAAGTTCGATACTTACAAATTGAAAATTAAATTTAATAGTTTGCTGTAAGTATCGAAATTGAAATTCAATACTTACAGCAAAATTTTCTCTTTAGTTATAAATTTAATATTTCATATATTCGTATGGTAACTTAAATTTTTCTTGAAAGTTAGATACTTACAAATTGAAAATGAAATTTAGTATTTTTTTCTGTAAGTATATCGAAATTGGAATTCAACACTTACAGCAAAATTTTCTCTTTAGTTATAAATTTCCTATAACATTTCACTGTATTCGTATCATACTTTATTTATTTTTATTTTTTTCTAAAAAAAATAGAATTTGAATAATTATTTTGTAATCAGCGCTTAGTTATTTATGAATCAATGAATATAAGTTTTGATTAGTCATATAGTTATACTTATTTTTTTTTTTTTTAATTATTGAAATCGTAATATATATTATAAAATTGTGAGAATTATAAGACTGTGGTATTTATGAAGTATTAAAATAATACAGGATTTCCATGGCATGTTTTTTGCAGAACCAGTATTTTTATAATGCTGCATTTTATAATATGTTTCAATGATTTTCCACGATTAAGGGAACAAGGGATGATGAAATTGATTATATTATTGTTTTATATTGTAACTCTTATCAAATCATGATGTACTGCCATCAGATCTAACATTTTTATGCACATAGCGTGCTGTAAAGAATAAAAAGTAATTTTAGAAATGGAAGGCCTCTTTATGGAAAAGATAATATTGCCCAAATCCAAAATAATGCCCAAATTCAAAATACTTCATGCGAAATCTACATTATTTAAATATCTAATTTTTAAAAAGTGCGTTTTTTGTATGTAATTAAATACATTTCTGCATTCATTTTTTAATTCCCTTGTTTCAATTACAGCACCAGTTATGGACAAAAAGAGTGTAAAATTTGAAAATTTCATTAATTTTTTTCAAGCAGTAGAATTTGAGAGTTAGTCATAAACGTAATAATATCGTTATTTCAAAATGAATACCCAGTTTTATGAGAAATACATTGATTAACATTTATACAATTTTTTTAAAGGATTGGATAATAACAAATTTGCAAGGCGCAATATAAGTAACTGGTTATTTCCGAAATTTCAAACACAAGAAAAGTAAATCTAAAGTTTAAAATTTTGTAAAAGCTTTTAAATAACGTTAGAATGATATTATTTTAAAAATACTGTATAGCTTCGTAATTTTTTTAATAACTATCTCGATACTGTTAATTGCATCGATTTTTTTTTTTTTTTTTTTAAATAAAGGTAAGAAATTATAGTATATATTGCGGATGCTAATAATAGTAGGGTTCCTATTGAAAATGGTCCTTGCAATTTGTTTAGTTCATTTATTGAAATACACAATTGCTAAGGACGGAGGACAATAGTTTAGTTATTGTCAACCATCGTCAGCAATTGTCTACCAGTGTATTTACAGAATATCGCAGATCTTATGCAACCTATGGGCGTTGAATGTGAGATGTGTTAGTACTCTGCTTCAAACATTGTGAAGTTTTATTAAGAATAAAACTTAAAAAAAAAAAAAATATGTATATGATAGTATTTTATTGTATTGATAATTTGCATATTCAATGAATTCAACTTTAGTAAATTTTATCTAATGGAAACTGGGCATTTAAAATTTTACGGGACGTTTCGTATTTAAAATGCAAAGTTAAATTTTAATAAATTATAAACGCAAAACTTCTGTGTAAAACAAAGGTGGTTTTAAAAATTTTGAAAACGTGACCTTCGATTTTGAAAATTATCGATTTATCTCTGTGGTTTGTGTTTGTTTATAGTGTAACACAGAAAATATCTAATACATAAATGTATGAAAAACAAAATGTATGGAAAAATTTTATATCTTATATGTTTTCAGGTTTTGCAGATTATATGTAATATCATTATCGTATTAAAACTCGTCGTTGAGAAAATATAAAACTTCAAATACACCTTTCAGGCTAACCAAAAGCCACAATTTTGACTCATTTAACTATATGTGACAGAAAATAATGTAAGCACCGGAGAAAAATTATCATTTTTACCCGATGTTTATGACGAATGCAAATATACTAAGGATATAGATCTGCCAAATTTTTAATATATTCCGTAGCATTGTTAGTATCCGCCTTTTTTCACACCACTTTCTTTTTACAGTTATTTTCGCGAAAATGTAATTACGATTAAACGAGAAAAAATTGCTATTCTAAAAAAGTGATATTAAGAAAAAAAAATTGCTATTCTAAATTAAAAAATTGTAAAAAAATGCTGTACGAGTACTAACAATGATAAGGAATAAATTAAAAAAGTTAGCAGCTTTGAAAATAGTCCTCCATTTAACGAACACTTATCAATTAATCTCAATTATTAACATTAATTAAAGTAAATTTTAAGCAGAAGAGCATAGATTGTTGTAACATTGTCATGCAAGTAAATTTATTTATTTACATTTTTAAAAGCTGATTTTAGTAGTAGTGTTATTGTAAAAAGATTTAAATCCATCGCCTAATCACAGATGATAAAAAAAAATAAATAAATAAATAAATAAATAGGGGGAAAAAATAGAGATATTTTGCCTGTTTGTTGAGAAGAATTAATACTAATTTTGCAAAAATTGTAAAACTTGACGGGAAAAACTTATAACTTGGTAAAGTAACTTGTTGACAACTTCAACAAACTTGTTGACTTGTCAATGTAAAACTTGTCAAATATAAAGTTGATGGGAAACTCTTAGTATAGACATTAGGATTTTCCCGTCAATCCAGCACGCGTTAACATTATCTCAGTGAACTGATATTTTGCTAAAATGTATTTAGAGTCAAGTAGAAAAAAAATTAGAAGGTGTGTGTATCGGATTTTTTTAAAAAAAGGAAGAAAGAAAGAAGAAATTTCCCCATTTTAAGGTACACCATAATATATATATATATATATCCCTCTGTGGAGGATCAGAATTGTGATGGCATGTTTCCGGACCCACCTTTAGGGGTGAATCCCAGACTGTCGCTAATTGATCTTAGTGTAGCACTAGAATGACGTAAAACCCCTCCATTCCCCTATTTTTGAAGTTGTTACACTTTTTATATTTGTATACGATCTCTCTAAGTAAATTTCGTCTATTAGAAAGTTTTTACTTTTGCTGCAACAACTTCGTCACTAAGTATTAATAATAATAATAATAATAATAATAATAATAGCATACTAATATCTTTAATATTGAGTGACTTACATTTAACTGAAATTGAATGTTGTGCATAGGAACAATGTACTAAAACGGATTTGTAAATTTGTGACGTATTATAAAATGATAAAATATATGATAATATTTACATTGAAGCCATTTTTGTATATTTAAGGGAAATTCGCGATTTAAATACATATTCTTAATTAATTAATTAATTTAATTATTTTTTATTAAGACTGCCCTTCAGTTCGCAGACAATTTTGAAGGTTTTCATTATTTTTATAAGATGTGCATTTAATTTTTATTACCAAATAAAATTCTTGAATTAAAAAGTTTCTTTCTTTCTTTCTTTCCTTCTTCTTCTTTTTTTTTTTTTTTTTTTTTTTTTCTTTACATAAGACACTAAATTCAAAGCTCTAAATATATGTTCTGCCTAATTGTAATTTTGCATATTATAATGGAATTTTGTAAATTCAAAAGTGTGCAAGCTGTTGAAATGTACCTTTTAAACAAGAAACATGTTATCGTGCACATGAGTATCATATATCCGTTTCGAAGTATTTTCTCAATATATTTTTCAGAAATGTAAAATGCAGATGAGCAGAGACAGACGCGTTCCAACTTTTTGTACATTTTAAAACTTTGTTGGAAAGAATGCCATAAAAAAGCATTTTAGTTAAAAACCTACACAGTGAGTTAAAATAAAATAGCCCCCTTTGCCCCTAAAATAAAAAACAGACGACGACGTAATGTCTAAGGTTACGATTATAAATTATAAAAGTATCATATGGAACAGTGCAACAAATAATGTCATTATAAACATTTATTACATCAAAAAATTGAATGTTTTGCTTAAAAAAAATGTATACGTGTATAAATAGACGCTGTAAAAATTTCGTAAAGACGATAATTTCAAATATTTCCCCCCACTCTTTTCCTGGCAAGACCTTAAATTTCCCCTGTTTTTCTCTGTTCTTTCTCTCCGAATCCTTTCTTTTCCTTAAACATTTCTTTTTCTTTCTTTCTTTTCTTTTTTTTTTTTTTGTAAAATATGCTTGTATAAGATGTTTGATTTCATATTTGTAAAAGTACAAATTTCAAAAGTCGTATATTTCGGTAACTTTAATCTTCGACTCGTCACTTTTTAAAGATGCTATCGTTGTACGTTGACGTGTTTTTGGTTTATACAAAATATTTATGGCAAAAACTGATTTAGTGTTATTTGGACGCTTCAGATAGGGGGATGATGAAATAAAGAAGCTTATTGTAAAAGGCTTTTTTATCCTTTTAAAAATGCTTTCTTCAAGAAAAGACAACACAAATAAATCACTATTAAAAATAATGGTGATACTAGTAAGTTTTGATATATTATTTTTACTGAAACAGAGGGTAATCACACACACACACACACACACACAAAAAAAAAAAAAAAAAGAAAGAAAGAAAGGGATCATTGAAGGAAACTGTCACAGAAATGTTGTCGTAGGTCGTTTAAGGCTCTCATAAATGAAGGAAGTATGTTATGATAGTTTAATTCAGAATATGCGATCGACTTTGGGTGACTGTTATGATTTTATTTCCGCAGGGTGTTCTCGTGCAGGAAGTAGACGAAGGACAACCATGCCTCAGCTGCAGAGACAAATGCTCCGGTTTCAGTCCCCACATGTGGAGGTAAGCTTTTCTATAATATTTCATACATATTTCATGTATTGTATTTAATATTGCAATAAGTTATTTGATTTAATAATTACCTTTTTTTATCGCAACAGGAAAATATTGGAAACAATTAACTTATGTGTAAAAAATGTCATTTTAATTCTATGAAATATAAATAGTAAATTAATAATAAAAAAAAAAAAAAAAAAAAAAAGTTTTCCAGCCATCAAAATTATTTTTCAAATTTAAATATTTCTTAGAAATTTGTGAATTTTTTTTCCTTTTTTTTTTTTTTTTTTTTTTGCAAAAAACATGTTTTTCCACATAAAAACTTTGTAATTTATCTGTATGTGATATACATATATTTTGAAGTTTTATAATTTACAAAACAGAAGGTTATGCTTTTATCAATTATCGAGGATAGCAAATAAAGACATGGCAAAATCAGTTTTTAATGGATGACAAATGGAATATTTAAAAGCTGAAAATATATTATAATATGCATTATATGCAATACATATATATGAGTGCATTTGTAATACATAATATAAAAAAAGTTATTATATTGTTAGTTAATATTTTAGGATATATTGAAATTACTTTTTTACGTGTATTTTAAGGTAAATTTGGGTAAAATGCAACGTTGGATAAGATACTATGTCACGTGGTTCCCTTATGCACAAGCGCCGAAGGGGGACGCCCGCTGTCCACTCATAAGAGAGGTACAGATGGGTGACAAAATAACGTGACCACCTTCGACTACACACATTTTTCAAATATCTTAAGAAATACTTACAAAATTCGTCTATAAATTTGTGTATGTAAGAAGTAGATATTTGACCACATATTTTCCAATAACATTTTGGAGACGAGGACATTCAGGAAGTCTACTACAATCCCCCCCAAGATAAACCAATCTCTATATATTAAAAAAAAAGTTACTGTCACTGGCGTCAATTTTTTTTGTCTGCGACAGTATCTTCTAACGGAGGGCAGGGTCCTTCGCGTCATGAGAGGTATCAATGTGTTCCGAGTACTCCAAGGGACACATTTCAGCCGCTTAGAAATTTCTATCATTTTAATTGAAGAAGTTATTAACTAAAAACGACAAGTTTATGAAGGTACTCTATTTGCCATTTTGAAAAACGTTTCTCCCAGTGACGTTGTTTTTCTGTCATGAACTCATTTTACACGAGAAAATTAAAATATGATCCATGGCTGTACGTAGGTAGGTAGGTTGGTTAGATTTAACGTCGCACCAATACTGCGCTATGGGTAATTGGCGACGGTCTGGAACGCACCCCTAGAGATGTTCCGGAGACATGTCATCACAATTTTGAACCTTCACGGAGGGGGATCCTCCTCCACTTTGGTGATCCCCAGAGGTACGGTGGGGATGGGAACATGGAGGACTTTGCAACCACGGCAGATTTTATGTGCACCATCTATCACTGATGTACACGACGGTCTTAATCCGGCTCAAGTATCGTATCGGCAATCTTACGATTCCAATTACGTGCTCAGCGCTTTATCGACTAGTGTACCGCGGACCGAAACCATGGATGTAAAAACAAAGAAAATAAATACTTTTAGAAAATTAATCTTCTTACACGGGGAAATTAAAATATGATCCATGATTGTAGGTAGGTAGATAATTAGGTAGGTTGTGATTGACGTCGCACCATTACTGCGCTATGGATAATTGGCGACGGTCTGGGACACATCCCTACGGATGTTCCGGAGACATGCCACCACAGTTTTGATCCTACACGAAGGGGATAGCTACCCCGCATCGGTGGCCCCCAGAGGTATAATTTTGATGGGAACACGGAGGATATTGCGGCCACGATATATTTTACGTGCACCATCCACCATTGGTGTACACGACGGTCTTTGATCGACTCGAGAACCGAACCCACAATCTTCCAATTATGAGCTCGGCACTTTACAGACTGGGGTACCGTGGTCCGGATTTAAGGTTGTAAAAAATAAATAAAAATGGTCATACACTAAAGTTGTAATGCAAAATGGTCTAGATAGTATGATTTTCTTTCTATTAAATATATATATATATATATATAAATATTATATATTTCAATTTGACATTGAATATGAGGATTTCCATAATAATTTTCTGCTTTTGTCTTGGTAATATGCACTATTAATATTCCTTTTCAGTGAAAGAAAGCAGCGAATAGGCGGGCAGAGTTCTGCATGTGTTAATAAGTAAAGTGAGTCGGGGTGGAGGCGAAGCCTCCTTCGGGGGTTGGTGAGCGGAGCGAGCAGGGGGCAGAGCCCCCTAGTTAAGTAAATGAAAATGAACGAAGCTGACGTTAAATTTGGTTGAAAATCCCGCCGCGAATTATAATCAACAATATGCATTTTTTTTTTTTTTTTTTAACAAACCTTTAAATATAGGCGATAGCCTTATACAAAAAGAACGCAAAAGTTGTAAACAAACAGAGATAAATATTCTACGGTTACAGGCCATTTAAGACTTTGCTTAGGTCAGCAAATAAGAAAACATTGAAACTTTAAGGAAAAGTGTTAATTTTAAGTTAAACGCGTGCTCTAGTAACTTAATGTTATTTTGTAATCTTCTGGATTTATTTTTCCTAAATCTTTAATATTTTTCTTTAATTAGAATTTTTTAATCATTTTTAATGATTTTTAATTTTTTTTATTCTTTAAATATTAGGTTGAAATAATCACTCCTAATATAAAAAATTTGTGTACAAAAACATTACAACAATATCATTTAATTGTACTTGCTATTTTTAACAATTTAATTATAGTTATTATTAATAACAATCTTCCCTACCCTATTTTTTGATAAATTGCAGAAAATTGCTATCTTCGTTTTATTACAGCTGTTGCATTAAATTAACGCATAACAAAAAATTAGCAATAGAAACGCATAAAAAACAAATGGATTCGAAATTATTCAGCGTTAATATAGCAAAAATTAATATTTGGGTTTTTTATATTATTCCGTTGAATTGCGCGCAGATTCTCCTAGCTTCACCTTACTACAGCAATTATTGAAAGCTCTCTCTCTATATATCACGTACACACGCAAAAAAAAAAAAAAGAGAGAGAGAGAGAGAGAGAACTTATCGTAAGAAATATTTCCTGAGAGAAATAAACACAAATTTATCACCATTAAAGCAGAGAAAAATAAGACTGGGTTTTAATTACCATCATTATTATTATTGTTAAATGGTATTTTTAAATGATATTTTAAAATGGTAATTTTTTAAAATTTACATAATATCCGATTTCAACTCAAATAATCAAATATTTTTTTTTCTTTTCCTTTTTTTTTTTTTTTTTTTTTGCATTAGAGATAAATTTTAGAGTGTTGGAACATTAAGTCTTAAAGCATCTGCAAACTCAAGATAAATGTTCCCGGATATCAATTTTTCCATTGCAGGATGTGTTTACGACATTGATAAAGAGTTCCATTTTCAGATTTACTTATTTTTTATTATACATATTACTTTTATCTCCTGCAAAACTAAATATGGTTAAGGAAACAAAAAAAAAAAAAAAAAAAAAAAAAAAAAAGCTTAGGAAAATTGTATTATCAAATCATCAGTATTCTTACTTTTACTGTTTATTCAACAATTCGATGGTTAAAAGCACAATTGATGCAGTTATTCAAACATTTTACAAAAAATGTGTATATTTTTTCTGTTTTTTTTTTTTTTTTTTTTTAAGAACATACACATACATGCACATGTGTTCGTGTGGGGGGAAAAAAATCTAAATTTCTATTAAAATGAAGATTAAAAGTATATTCCTCTATAATTTACTATTTCTCATCATTGAAATTTAAGCAAAGTTTCGTTTTGTTTAATTTTGGACGTTGCAATCATATTTTGCACATACATTTTTTGCTCATTTACAGACACCCAGATGCCCATATGAAATGGATTCCTGTCCCCTGTGTGCATGCTTGAATTGAGATTCGAGCTCAGCATCTTTGTGGCATCAAGTCAAATCCCTAAACATGTTTCTATTAGTGGTCGAGAGGTTATGTTCTCTAAGCTGGTAGACGTGAGATGCGGGTTCGGCCACACTCACCCAGGCCACATTCGTTATCTTAGGCGTTCGAATTTTTTCCCGGTTTTCTTTGAAATTCGTGAGAATATGGGATAGAATCTCCTCAGAAATTCACGAGCAGAAAATCCCCTCAGACACCCATTGAGGGCATTCCAAACAAATCTAGAATCCTTGTGCTGTCATTCGGCCTACATTCCTGCACAATTGTCACCCCTCCATCTAGCATTAATCATAGGGTAAGTACCATTAACATCACAATTAAAAATATTCAGTTTATAATGATCTCTGTTATGTTTAAAGCTCCAGTTTTCAAAATTTTTTCGTTTCATAGATATTCTTTATAAAAGCGTTTTATGCAACATGTGCAACGTGTAAAATTTTGATGTAAACATTCTTGTATTTTTTCTGAATTATGCAAAAATATTCAAATATTATAAATACTGGGTAAGCTCCCTTTAGAAAGACTTACACGGAGCGCATCTCACCCAGACTCCTCTTAAAGACAATCGACTTCATCTCAAAGACTAGTACCAACTACCTAATCACTAAAGAAATAAATGCGCAAATTATAACTATAAAACATTATTTAAAAATTTTTTATTAATAGATATTAAGATGAGCAAATTAAAATTTGTGAGTTTCTTGAAAATCAAAGTAAGTCAATTAATTCTGTTTTATTTTTATTTTTACTTTTATTTTCTTTCCTATAAATAATATTTTATAAAATTGTATTGCCATTCGATTATTTTCTTAAGTTCCGGATTCCGTTGATAATTCTCTCTTAACAACTTCGGGTGTGAATTTGTTTGCCATGCTTCTAAAATTCTTTTTCTGGTTTCGGGTTAGGTTGTAGCTTAACATGAAACAATGTATCTAGAATTCATTTGATGTCATCTAGCTCGTGTGAGACCCTAGCTTTAATTATAAAAGATTTTTATTAGATATGAATTAAATGGGTTTCTTTTGTCTTGAAAATTTTATTTTACCTTACACAATTCTGAAGCATTGAGAGCCACATTACTATGAAGGATCTCGACAAATAAATTCGTAACTCTTGCTTTCATTACTCAACAAAATATTTAAAAATGAGTCTTATAGGTCTTGAAAGTAGTCTAAAAATAAAAAGGTAAGAAGTAGAAAAAAAAAGTGTTGTGTAAAAGGATCCTGATGAATGTGCTTTGATGAGGATGCAGCAACTGTGGATTAGGTTCGGGTCAATGTTCAGATCGTCTGGTTCCTACTAACGGCAAGCACGCGACTATTTTTAAAAGACCATGCCCCATAACCTGCTACTCATCTCTACTTTGGCGAACATAAAAAATAAGTGTAATTAACAAGAGGTTTCTTTAATTAAATATTGGTAGAAAACAATTTCTTATAAAATGAAATGCCATAGAAGAAAAATATTTAAGAAAAGCAATTTTGTAACTGAAACGTTTGTTAAGACATTAAATTAGTTTCGTACGCATATTTGGATGTGTGTATACATACATATACATATATATATATAATATGTGTATTACTTTGAAAGAAGCATAAGTCTCGAAAAGAGATATAGGATGATTAAATATACACACACACACATATATATATATATATATACTAGCTGACCCGACAAACGTTGTTTTGTCATATAAATTATTTCTAGAGAATATTTTGCTAGAAAAAAATAACTAACTTATTGTAAGCGTGTAAGGATGTGGTATATAAGTGAAACAGGTATGGAACGCTGTGAACGGTGACTGTGAATTCCGATTATAACGTAAAAGACATAATTACCGAAATTTTCGCTACTTGCTTCTTGCTACTTGGTACTTTCTACTTTCTACTTGTTATTTAAAACCTCCGCTGAATGTCGAACAGCACAAAATTTTATTTCATACGGCAAATATTTCAATTTATGAGAGAATCTCTGATAGCAACGAATTTCACATGAAAATTACGTCTTTTTTGAATAAGCTGTAACAATCTGGACCGATTTGATGAAAATTTTTATCAAAGAATTATTACAATATCTAACATCATTACATGTACATTTATCACAATTCAATCAATCGATGCATGTGAGTATATGTATAGTATGAGCGAAGTGAAATGTAGAGTTCGTATTAAATAAAAACTTAAACTCGTTTTAATTAAAGGTGAAAAAGTTGAAACTCAATTTATTTTATAACAAGTATATTTATTTAATCTATAAAAACTTAATTTATCGTAATGCCATTGGATGTACAATATTTTTGGTTAATCCTTGAGGAGTATACACAAACAAATTCGAAGGTTTTCCTGGAACATGCAACATATAATTGGCCGTGAGAAAAGCACGGATTTTCTAAATCTAAGCCACAAATTGGGACCCCTTTGGTGACTTTAAATATTTTAAGCCATTTTTGCGATGAATTGAAATGGCTATCTCAATTGTGGAACTAAAGATCTTGGCGAGAAGCGTCCGAGCTACTTCGGTGCCAAATTTCAAATTTTGCCAAAGGGATCCGATACTAAAGGTGTTCCACACAAAAAATAAATAAATAAAATATCAGTGACATACACACGCACAAAAGTATGGGACCCCATTGGTGACTTTAAATATTTTATGCCATTTTTACGATGAATTGAAATGGCTATCTCAATTGTGGAGTTAAAAATCTTGGCGAGAAGCGTCCGAACTACCTCGGTGCCAAATTTTCCATACAAAAAATAAATAAATAAAATATCAGTGACATACACACGCACAAAAGTATGGGACCCCTTTGGTGACTTTAAATATTTTAAGCCATTTTTGCGATGAATTGAAAAGGCTATCTCAATTGTGGAACTAAACATCTTGGCGAGAAGCGTCCGAGCTTCTTCAGTGCCAAATTTCAAATTTTGCCAAAAGGATCCGATACTAAAGGTGTTCCATTCAATAAATAAATAAACAATAAGTAATAAATTAGCTACACAAATAAATTTGTAGGTTAGGGTGGTTGTTAATCAACGCGCATGTAAATTTGATAGAAAATTATTTTAAATACTCACTCCAATTCCGCACTAAATTTGCAAAATGTATAGTTTTTTATGCACACTTCAAAACTCTTCAAACTCTAATTACATCTTGATGTAATATTTCAATTAGGACACAATTTTTTGTATAACAATAATAACACGAAGTTACAAAATATTTTCCTGAATTTGATCGCAGCACCAACTGTCAGGACAGGCTGGAATTACAATAGAATATACGCAAGCAAAGTGTGACGTCACTGACCGTCAGTGGATGCAAGAAAAAGATTTCCTATGTTAATCTCCCATTGGATTTTTTATAAAAAATTATTAAAAATCGAGGAAAATTATTTCTCGATTTTAATCCCTCCCCGTATTTGGGTATAGATATGTATTAGTTATCGTATGCATGTGTTAGATTGAGTTATTTTGCTCTCAAATTGACAAAATTTAATTTTAAATTTCATAAAACTGCCTTCCTTGGCGTATTTGTATTTGGCGATCAAAACCGTAATACGAAAATATACATGCCAGATGTATATTTTCGTAATATGTATTGTACGAAATTGTTTCATATTATTCATTACTCTCTTAATATAAGTTTTTGAAATAACCATTATTTTTGAAAGAAATTAAATATGTTCGCCAGATGATATGGCGATATTTTTTTCCGCCAAGGATGACAGAGTTTTGAGATTAAAAATTCAAATTTTATCAATTTACAGCAAAAACAACTCAATCTAACGCATGCACATGATAACTAATACATATCTATACCCAAATATGGGGATTAAAATCGGGAAATAATTTTCCTCGATTTTTAGTAATTTTTTACAAAAAATCCAATAGGCGATTAACATAGGAAATATTTTTCTTGCATCCACGGACGGCCAGTGACGTCATCACTTCGCTTGCGTATTATTGAATATTCGATACTACGATCGTAGCGCAGTCTGCCGGATCCAATGTGAAACATTCCAAAATCAACAAAAATTTATAAGTGATAAATTAATTAAATAAACAATTTAAATTGGACTGAATTGTAAATCTAAACCATTCTCGAATCCACCTGAAGACACACAAAAAATTTCATTAAACTCGGTCCAGCCGTTTAGGAGGAGTTCAGTGACATACACACGCACAAAAGAAATATATATATAAGGATAAATACAATGGCACAGCTTTAGTATAGACCTCCCCCCCCCCCCCCCCCCCGCTTGTCGACTTTAAATATTTTTGGCCATTTTTGCGATGAATTAACATGGCTATCTCAATTGCGTAACTGACGATCTTGGTGAGAAACGTCCGTACTACTTCGGTGCCAAATTTAAATTTTTTCCAAACTAAAGCTGTTCCATACAAAACAAAAAAAGAAAAACTGTTTTATGATATATACAAAATAAAAATTAAAAATTCTAATAAATTCGAAATTATTACTATTTACAATTAAGGTGAAAACATAAAAGAACCTTTATAAGTTACATATAAAATATCAATTAAAACGAAAAATTTTGTTTTACTGTAGAAAAGAAAAGTACTACTAAATTAAATAAAAATTTTAAGCTAATACCAAGTATCTCTATGAAAATATTTATTTACACGCGAATATTTTCATAGTATATTTATTTATTTTTCTAATTTTTATTGTTTATCACGCGAAATTAAAAATATTTTATTTTCGGAAAAAAAATAAATAAACGTGAATTTTGTTTATTTTGGCATCAAATATATTTTTCTTTTTTATCATTTTAAAGTTAAAAAATGGAGTTTTTATTTAATATCTTTTGATCCAATTATTCGATTTAACTGAATTGTAAATCTAAACCATTCTCGAATCCACCTGAAGACACACAAAAAATTTCATTAAACTCGGTCCAGCCGTTTAGGAGGAGTTCAGTGACATACACACGCACAAAAGAAATATATATATAAAGATATGCAATAAAGAAGGGTCTTTCAGAAACTATCGGTGTTCGAGATCGGTCTCGTAATTTTTTGTTTCAGACTTGTTTCCAATTCATCTCGCTAAGGTCTTCAGTATACAGTCATGTATTGAAGAGACATCAAATTTGGCTTCCTTGTTGGTTATTATAAGTTAAGCTAAAGAACCACAATTTATTTTTTAAATGCTAATTGAAGTTTTAGCCCCATTTTACCTCATTATAATGAAATATATCATACATTTCAATATGTTTTAGTATTTATGAATTACGTATAATTTGGAAGGTTTTTATAGAAATAAGGAGGTGAAATGAAACCGCTGAGCTCTGAACTTGCAAATAAAAACTGTTTAACAAAAATTAAGTATAAGATTGTTATATGTATTAAATTTCGTTTTTTTTTTTTTTTTTTTTTTTTTTTTGAGAAAGCTCCAGATTCAGTTTTATATAAAGCAAAATTTTACTAGTACTTGTTTTTAAATGGTGCGCTCTGTGAAAATCGAAAAAAAGGAAATTGAAAATATCGCTTTAAAAGGGCGATATTTGTTCTTTTTTTGCACACTAAGACCAATCTGAATAGTTTTTTGACTTTTACTTAGTCAAACTTAAAAACTCTATTTAAATACAAATTCTGTAATTAGAATTGTAAAACAGTTGTAATTTATAAAACTTTATGGTAATTTCAGAAGAAACACAAAAGTTATAAAATTTGAGGAAACATGTAAATTTAATAATTTAGGCTAAAGAATAAATTATAGAGGATGCTGCTGACCTTGCTTTGTCAATCACAGAAATTGCCTATTGTTACCTTCGTCCTCGCTATTTTTAATCACACGTGTCTTTCTAAAATCAGAAAACAGTTTCAAGCGAAATCTTCTTGTATCTCATATGACAAACCTGCTTCATTTTCACCACAGGTTGTTTTCGAATCCTGTGCTTTCGTTCAAATTTCAAGTTTTCACGATGAATAAGAAATAATCATATACTGTTAAATTCAAATTGAAAGTGATAGCTGAGGGTGAATCGAATTTAGCACCTGCTGGTTTTTTCGACATCATTGAGATACAAGTTTGCGAGTGAAGGAAAAACCAGACTATTTATCAAAGACATGCCCGAAAAAAAAAAATAATAATACAGGTAAAAATATCCAGATTTCAGCATTAGAAGTGTTACATAAAGTCTGGGAGTTGTAAAATAATATCATAACGTAGCGACGCTACATGATTAATAAAAAGCTTTTAATATATGTATAAACTTTTTAATTTTAGAACGATTAGAAACATGGATTAATCAACTATTAGCTTTGATTTTCCGTCTAATAAAGTGTTAGAAAAAAGAAGAAACTGTTTTGAAAAACGATTAGTCATGCGAAAACAATATTTACTACAGAAGTATTATTATGCTTATAAACTGAAATAAATTAGGATTATTAATGTTTTTCAAAAGATAGAAACTTCTTCAAAGTAACTTCTTGTCCGAGCTCACAGTAGAGGCTGACTAGATGAAGTGAAAGACTGATTAGAAGATGTATATAATCATAAACCTGGTGCTTTTCTGAAAATAAATTAATTTTTACTTTCCGAACACTATAGTGAGGAAAGTATTGTAATCATGTCAAAAATCCAAATTCGAGATTTTGATGTTTCTATACGTTTCGAGGTCCTACGAGTCCGTTTTCACTATTTTTACGATGATATATGTATGTGTGTGTGTATGTATGTGTGTATGTATGTGTGTATGTGTGTGTGTATGTATGTGTGTATGTCTGTGAGTGAACACGCTAGCGTCTAAACGCTTTGTTCGAATAAGCTGAAAGTTGGTACGTATATTGTAAGTCACCATAGTAAGAACCCTATAGATTTTGGTGAATCTAGCACTTATAGTTTTTTTACAGGGACACAAAGAAAAATTCTTTATCATTATGGCCAAGGGACCAAAATCTTAAAAGTGCGATAGCATCTAAACGCCTTATTCAATTGAGCAAAAACTTTATACACATATTATAGGTCACAGATACTCAATCTGTATACATTTTGGAGAATCTAGCACTTATAGTTTTTTTACAGGGACACAAAGAAAAATTCTTTGCCAAATTTTTAAAAGTGTGATAGCGTCTAAACGCTTTATTAATCTCAGCGAAGAATTTGTACACATGTTATAGGTCACATTTGAACCAACTGTATAGATTTTGGTGAATCTAGCACTTACAGTTTTTTACAGGGACACAAAGAAAAATTCTTTATCTTTATGGCCTATGAGACCAGCGATAGCATCTAAAGGCCTTATTCAATTGAACTGAAAATTTGTATGAATATTATAAATCACTGTTGCACTAACTATAAGAATTTTGGTGAATCTAGCATTTATAGATTTTTACAGGGACACAACGAAAAATTCTTTATCCTTATGATCTAAGGGCTCAAAGTTCAGTAGCGTTAAATAAAACCTCGTGTGATATATGGAGAAAAATACTCAAACACTCTGTTAAGGTTTTCTCTTTTTTGTTTGTTTAGCAACTCCTCTTTCTTTATTTTATCTACAAAACTGTTAGTTACTCAATGTTCGGAAAGTCGAGTGGAGTCACTCCAGATTTTTTTAATTAGGATTTTAATGCTCATCGTAAAGGTGCTGTAAAAAATAAAGTGAACTCATTAAACTCAGAAATAAATATAGTCCCATGTTATTAATATCGGTGCTACAATCTTTGATTGTAGCTTGGTATCAATCTTTATTAAATTTGATGATCGTAAATATCGGCAGTTGTGTAAGTACTACTTATATATGATTGTAGGTTTTAATATATCGGTGGTATCATCTACGAAAAAAGTGGACATATTTCAATGATATCCAAAATAAAACAACGACATTTGTAACTAATAATAGTTGAAAAGTGTGAAATAGATGGTAGAATCACGGGATGAAAATTTTATTGAAAAATTAAAAAAAAGTTTTATTAAGATCTACATTAGGCATGACACAGGAAATATATTTCCGATTTCGATGAATCGTCTCTATTGGGAAAATAATCCAAAACCGAAGATGTGTACAGTGCTCTTAAAAACATTCTACATTTTGATAAATTATAGTAATATATTAGAATTTTACAATGAAAGTAACAGAGTTTTTTAGAATAGGAAATTTTGTAGATAATAATTCTTTATTAAATTTGATGATCGTAAATATCGGCAGTTGTGTAAGTACTACTTATATATATACTTATTTTATTCTGTTTTTTACCTGTGTATTACCTGACCTCCTTTTTGCAACTTCCAAATTTTACCCTAAATTCTTCCACTTATAAAAATGATCTTATGTGGTAATATGTGGTAATACTAGAGTTTACCACAGTTTTTGAGAAGTAGTAGAAGCAGTAGAGTTTTTTTAGAATCGGAAATTTTGTAGATAATAATTCTTTATTAAATTTGATGATCGTAAATATCGGCAGTTGTGTAAGTACTACTTATATTTATACTTATTTTATTCTGTTTTTTACCTGTATATTACCTGACCTCCTTTTTTCAACTTCCAAATTTTACCCTAAATTCTTCCACTTATAAAAATGATTTTATGTGGTAATGTGTGGTAATACTTTTTTTAAATAATTACATTCGGGTCTGTTGTCCCTTACAGCCCTGTATTAAAGAATTTTTGACTTATGTGGTGATATTAACCCAGCTCTAAAGCTTTATGAATAGGTAAATTCATAAGAACTGCATATTAGTTCACGCAAAAGTATTCTGGTAATAAATAATAAAATGAAATTTCCTCGTCTGTTGTAGTGTTTTTATTATTATTATTATTATTATTATTTTCCCTAAGACTTTAAATCTCAGATCACCGAAGTGAAAATGCAACTTAATCACATAAAGTTCTGTAATATAATGAAACTTTTAGATCTGAAATAATCAATTACAGTGATATCAAAAACCCAAGTACACTGTAGCTTTATGTTTTTTTACTTGTACAATATTTGTAAAATATATATATATATATATATGTAGTTTTGAAATATCAGAATGATATAGATAAAATTATATAGATAAAGTTTTAACCTTATAAAGGTAAAACTGCATTTATACAGTAATAACAGTTTTTATTTTCAAGAATTATAATAGGTATGATAAAGATTCATAGGTAAATGAAGAATAGACAAACCATTAAAAGATTCCTGTTTACTTGAAATTATCGATATTTTAATTAACTTATGTAATTTATAATACAAATCATGCAATTTGTATTTAAAAACAATGTTTTCGACAACTTCCGATGTTAAAATCTGATACGGTAGAAAGCTCGAGGGAAAAAAAAAAAATCTGTATTTTTCGGAAGATAATGAGAAAGACAAAACTGTGATTTCCTCAGACGTGCCTCATGTTTCATCAACAACGCTGGGAAACACAAGTTTTGCTGCAAATTAATGGTTACAAGAATCGTGTTTCTTGCGCTTTTAATGATGTCGAAAGTTCACTGAATTCTTGAATCTTGTTCTTTATTTCATTTAATAGGAACTCATGTTTTTGAAATTTAAATGATCTCAAAGCATAATTTCATAATATGCATGAGAGTGAATTTTGATTTACAAAACTTATAATCCTTATGAATTGCTAAGTTAAACACACATGCACATATATATACACAATTATTACGTGTGATTAATCGTTAAAGTTTTACAAATTTCAAAAGCATCATTAAATTTCGTTAAAAGATATCTTTTAAATGATTAACCATTAAGATTTTATAAACTGCGCATGTAAGAAGAACCTAACTATCGCTGCAACAGAAACTACAACAATTAATTAATACTGCAGGAACAATAACAAAACGGGCAATACAAATCTAGCCACACCGATTGTATTCTAAGTTTCAACGTGCTGTAAGTGACTTTGTACATTAATTCTAGTTTAGAACACCTTGAGAGAACTCCAACCTTCGCCTTTAGTGAATCGTAGCAACAACGTAAAGAAAAAAAAAATCTGAAGGGTATTATAGCAAATAATCCAAAATATATTTTAGGAAAAAGAGCAAACGAAATTTAAAAATCCTCAAAATGTGAAAAGAGCTTTAGGCGAAATCTTGTAAGCTATCATTTAATTAGGACAAGAAAAAAGTCAAAAACTACTTTCTTTTTTCTTGTCCTAGAGGGTTTACTAAAAAGTAAACCAGAAAAAAGTAAAACATTAGGAACCCTATGATTCTAGACTAATTTGAGATTCCATATAATCATTACCTTGTCAGATATTTCGTGGAATAATATACACTGCAAACGCACGCGCACAAAAATAACACATTTAAGAACACATTTTGTCCTCAAATTAACAACACTTTTTGGTGTTCTGAGCTAGAACACTTCATAAGAAACATAATTGCAACACTTTATTGTGTTGTGGTAAGTGTTTTCAATACGTTAAAAAAGTGTTGTAATTTAAAAATGTGTTCTAAAAAAAGTGTTGTAAATGTGTTCTGAGAAAATGTGTTCTTAACAATAGTGTTTTGTAGTGAAACACTTTGTCCCCAAATTAACAACACATTTCAAACATCACACACAATTTAAAACACTATAAATTAACACATTTAAAACACTTTACACAATTTACTTGTTATTTTAATGGTAATAGGGAAGAATGTTAAAAAAAAAAAAAAAACACAAATTGAATACAAACCTGTATTTAGTGTTAACACAATACATTCATCTTTATCTTTATTGCTGACTCTAGGCTAATTTGGCAGGGTGCTATACCCTGCTGCCCTTTCATTTTAGCAACCAACGGCCCTTTTTCAACCCATTTTAGCACCCAGCAGCTCTTCTAAAAACATTTTGGTACAAAGTAGCCTTTTCTAATATTTTAAATGTTCAGAGGCCTTTAGATACTTTTCAACTTTCTAGCAATAGTTCTACAGCATTCCTGAAGAGCTTATATATATATATACAGGGGTGATTGTGACTCAAAGATAAAAACCCTGAAAGTTAGAGCCTCAAATAAAAAAAAAAAAAAAAAACCCAAAATATCACATAATACTCAAACTGTTCAGGCCAGAAGCCCTCAATCCTTTTACATTTCATTCACATATCACCTGGATAACAAATGAACAACCAATGAAAGCAAAAAATAACTTTATAGGAAATATGAAAATACAGATGGGTTGAGAAAAACCCTGAAATCAGGGGTAAACCCTGAACACAAACACCCCAGATATATTACACATAAAATTATCAATTTACTTTCGTTACATGCAAAAATCACAATAGAGAAGGCTACAAATTATGCAAATAATGCCCTTTTTATTAAATTCCTCCAGGGTATCTTTTATTCTAGATTTAGCACTAATCTTATTTCTACTTTCTTCTATGTATGTATATGAAAATGTCTACCTACATAGTAGTGTGCAAAAAAAAAAAAAAAAAAAAGAGTTTCTTTAGATTTCTTTTTTTTTTTTTTCCATTTTAAAGAAAAATCCATAAAAATATTGTATTGAAATTAAAAAATACATAATTCAAATATATTTCCCTCTTAGTAGTTTTCAAAAAGTACAGGGGAAGCTTTAAGTATAAAAAAATTCTTGACCAATATTTAACTGGCCAAAATTAAGTAAAGCATTTATGATTTTAATATTAAAGGAACTTATTCCTTTTTATTGCTCGTTTATTATTGACTGTATTAATATATTTTAAAAAAATCTTTCAATGAAGAATTTCTTAAATTATTTGTGTTGAAAGGAGCAACTCAAAGAGTGAATATGAAATAAATTAAATATTAATAATTATGAGACTTTTAATTCTAATTATGTTTCTCTACTATGTAACATTATTAAATTTACAATTTATAAGAATTTGCTGAAAAATTAAGTTTCATTTAAAATTAAGTTAATTTTTTTTTTATTATTATTATTTTTATATGTGTTTAAATCTGTATTTCTATGAAAAAATAACAATAATAATCAAAATTAAAAAATTTTTTAACTTTTTCCTTTCTAGCTAATAAATATTAACACATTAAGTGCCACATTAATCATCAGTGACTAACGCTGAACTTTCCATCCAGGTCGCTTCAATCACTGATGACAGATATAACTTTCTGCCCCGGCCACAACAGTTTTTGGTGACTAAATGTAAAATACAAAAAATATATATCTAAACAAATTTTTAAATGAACTTCAGTTTGGGTGCCCACTGTCTTCGATGTGTACCAGAGCAGTGTGAAGACTTACAAAGGCATGATGTTTGTTTAAAGGGTTTTTTTTTACCCTAAAGAAAGAAACATCTCCAGAAGTAAACTTCAATTCAGAGTGCCCACTGCCTTTGACAGCATTAAACTCAGGCATGCTGTACAGACAAAAAAAAAAAAAAAATCTCATGGGAAAAAAAAAATGTAAATGAATTTTAGTTTTGGCAGTTCGGCAGTTTATCTCAGTACACTGCATGCATAAATTTATTTATTTTTAACTTGAGAAGCATTTGTAAACAGATTAAATCCTCTCTATTGAAATATACTCATTTTAATAAAAAGTGCAATATTTAAATAAAATACCTATAAGTTTCAGTACAAATATTTTTAGATATATTATCCACAATTTACAATGTGCCCTTTAATATATTAGAATTTAAGAATCTTTAAAGCATTTTTTTTTTTTTTTCCAAGAAATTTGAAATGCAATGATTTTATATATACATATGTATTAATAATAGAGAAAGTTGAAAGGAAAAAAATACATAGCACTTTAAAAAAAAAAAAAAATCTTTATTTGACATAAGCACTTTTAAGACCTTAGAAGTACAACATGACTGTTTTAATAAATTACTTTTTAACTAAGGAAAAAAAAATTAATCTCAGAATATTTTTATTAAACTTTCAGAATTTATACAAAACAGATGTTACAGGTTAGATATTAATCAACTTTTTCACTGTGATTTCAAATTGCATAACTTTTGATACAGTCTTTTTATGTTTGTTCTTTGTCCTCTTAGATGACCTGGAGCACAATGAGGGTTTTTCAGGATGGATTCAAAAGCATATCCTCTGTTAAAAAAATAAAACAATAGTCATATTATATAAACATTATATATATAAACAACAGTTAAAGAATTTGTAATTAATGAAACACTTAGAAAATAAATTAAAGAATTAATTAGGTCGTTATCAGTGAATTAGTGGGAGGTAGAATCATTTAAGTTTGAGAAATGAAGCTTTAATTTTAAGGGGGGCTTTTAATTATACTTCATATAAATCTTGGCTTTCTTGAAAATTGCTGTAACGATTTTGATGAAAGTTTGCTGGCAACGAATGCTGGCACCATATTAAAATCTGCAGCAATTTGAGGAAGGGTTGTATATCGGTTAAATTTAAGGATTCTTGTCAGCCCTGATTGGTTATATTTTTTAACATTCTCCTCCTGGTCGCAGCAATGTTGGAGACATTATGTTTTACCGGATTCATGTTACTTGTGGGTATCATATGAGGGTAAGGTGAAAAGTTCTCGGCCTGACAATGAAAGACTGTGATTTTCAGTTACTTTATTTATATATATATATATATATATATACTCTCCCTTCATTTCAACACTTGGTACAGTGTTTCTCCAACATCAGTATTACTTCCTGGAAGTGAGAGTCTAAAAGGCTGTGAAAATATTCATCTACAGCCTCTATGGCATGTTCTACTGTTTCTGGCATGTAATGGTGGACCCATGTCTCATCCATGGTGACAAATCATTGCATAAAATCAGTTAGATCTTTATACATTCGTCTCAAACATTGCTGCGAATACTGTTTGCGCATTTGCTTTTGATTGACATTCAGAAAATGCATCACCCCTCTTGCTCAGAGCTTTCACATCAGTAATTCTTTGTGCAAGGTGTTTCACACACTTTCTTCCGATATCCTCACAGTCTTAACTATCTCACTCACCTTGACTTGCCTATCGTCCAACACAATATCATGCACTTTTTCAATGATTTCCCGTATGGTAGCTGTTTTTGGCCGTCCTTCAAATGGGTCATCTTTGAGCAATGTGCGATCATATTTAAAATCAACTGACCACTTTTTAATGGTTAAAATGGAAGGATCAGAGTCCCTGTAAAATTTTGTTAACTTCAAATGAATTTCTTTAGGGGTTAATCCATCCAAAACAAAGAATTTTATAACCGCACAATATTCAAGTTTATCCATTTTAAAATTTTAACAGAAAAAAAAAAAAAAAAGCGTGTAAACAAACTACTTGAGAGAACAATTTGAAACTTGTCATATAAACTAATGACATGTGCACCCTTACCCTCGTACATATTTTTATAAACTGTTAATTTAATTTTAAAATTAAAAAGTATAATTAAATAATAAAAATGTAAATTTGAAACTAAAATAATCCATTTAATGAAACAGAAATTCTAGTTTTATTTGCAAATCAAAACTTCTATTATAACACACAGTCTTTGTCTGTTTTTAACAGTTAGATTATTTTCAAAATTTTTGTATCAAAATATAAGCAAGTAAAGAAAGTGTTTAGAAAATGCATTATTTAACGGGAAAAGTTAGCCGGGTCTGAGAGACCCACCGCACGTCCCCGTGTAAGAAAATATGTGCGCGTTCCCCCGGGTTAAAGAATAATAATAATTTTAAAAAAAAAACTTTGTCAAACAATCCTGTGAAAACCTTTCTATTATGAAAGATTAAGCTTCCTTATTTACTTAACTTTTTACATCAGAAATGTCTTTTTTGTCTATTTTATTTTTATAATCAGACGGAATGTCGATGTGTATATCTTGTTCATTGTTGTCATTTCAAATAGCCATTTCGGAATTACTTTTTCGATAAAATCGTTGCTTACAAATCATAACAAGCGCAAATTCTTGGCGTTTCAGCAAAAAACTGGAAAATGTTAACTGTTTTTTGATCATTATTCAACAAAATAAACATAGGCAGTATCTTTAAAAGGGCTCGGGCTAATTTTCATGGGCCAATATCGCATAGGCAAACTTTCGCATTTTCTTTTCTCGGATAGTGGGCGATAGGCAAAGAGGATCACTGTTCGTCTATTCTCAGTCTGCTTGAAGAAATCACAGTGGGAAAAATGAAACTGCCAAAGAGATTATAACTTTTATGCATGTATATACTAAGCATTTTTCCTTTCCTAGGCTGGGGCAATCGTCGGGTAATGCGCACACAGACTCGGCACTCCGAGAAGAGAAAAAGGAGAAGTTAAATATGAAGTTATATCTATGATGGCAAGATTTTGCCATATTTAAAAATATAAAAAGAATGTTTTCTGTCACCATATCATGTAAGAATTCTTTCTATAAATAGACCAAATTTTTATTCGCCAATGGCGAGCGGAAATTTCGCGCCCTGGTATACAGTATGCTAATAATAAAAACTAATTTTTTACTTTCCAAATTGTCAAAGTAATAAATCAATGTTGTAGAACATTAAGTAAAATTTATTTTTACAAATCAATAATTTTATGTTGGGTTTTTCGTTCATTTCATAAATTAAACAGGAATTTTTCCAGATTTACATTTTTCTGGTTCTTTTCTATAATTTCATGTGCTTATATAAAAGTTCTTGCATTTTCAAACGCTATAATTACGTCATTGGCGGAAATATTATCCTCTGTTTCTTTGCCATTATTTTCATTTTTTTAAATCACACATTTCTTCTATGCTTTAGGATACTGCGTGTCGCAACGTCTTGATTGATGCAAATTACCACTAAATTTTGTACCAGACGCATAGCTTCTGCTACACACAATCCATTCTTCATCTGCATTATCACCATTATCATAATTTTCTTGCCCTTCTGTTTGGTGTTCTTCATTTTTTTGCGCGTAACCACATTTCACGAAACAATTTTCTAGATTACTGAAGAGGTTACTTCCTGCCAATCTGAAATTATAAAATGAATAGATGGTATGGAGACATGGAACATCAATAGAAATGGGTAAAAAAGTTATTTTAGGATGAAAGCAGTAATTTCACTCGCTATGCCACATAGAACTGTTTGACATTCAGGAAAATTTTTTTACAAGGTCAGAAGAAAAATTTTACAATGACGAATGCAGGAAATCGACTTTTTGAAGCACTATACATGCGGGTTTCATTAACATTATTTCAGTACAATTGGTGCAGGGTAGCAGGGACCATAGAAATAAAACAATCAATGCAGGAAAACGATGCATGCGGGAACGATAGATAGGGGTTGCACTGTATTACATTACATATTAAAAGTTTTAAAAAGTTATTAATGTGAAATTAAATGAAAAATTACAGAGGATAGGCTATGTTATATTAACAATTTTAAAGAAAAGTAAAAAATAAAAATATTAAAAAGCTTCATTGATCCCTTATACAGTCATGCATTAAATCAGGCACTCTCGAGCTACCTGCTGCAAGTTGAGTGTAGTTATTTCTTCTAAGAATTTTTTTTTTTTTTTGTTTGTTTGTTTGTTTGTTTAGGAATCTAACCTTCACATATATACTTGCAATCTTTAACGTAGCATGTAATTTTCTGAAAGATCTGTTTAGCAATATTACATAAATTTTAACAATACTGTAATGTGGGTCACAGGTAAAATGCCAGTGAGTTCGGGTCGAAAGTCCACTTGTGTGTCGAATCCCAAGACTCCAGTCTGGTGGACCACTAGAATTTATATTTTGCTGGTCCATTGAATATTTTCATGGTTCCTCACCAACAGACTATAGTTGATTTCGAGCCCTGGTATTTATGTATGGGAACATTCTAAAGAACAATTCACAATTTCAAATATTATAGGCTAATTATCAAACATACCTTTGAATAAAATCTGTTCTGCAGGACATCTGAATTATTCCAAATTGAGGCCTCATAGCAGATCTTAAACTACAAGTGATGCACTTTTGATACTTAATTCTTGAAGTATTTTCTATAACAGCAAAAAGAAAAGAATAATAATTAGAATTGCACCAAATAGTGTTTTTGGCCGAATACCGAATATTCAGTCAAAATTTTGGCAGAATATTTGGTATTTGGTCGAATACTTAAATTTCAATTCAAGTATTTTTTCATACCCAGAATAGTTTAAATATTTTTTAATTTATTGCATATGAAAAAGAATGCAGTGTGCATTAAAAAATATCAACATTAAATCTAAGCATTAACCCGACGTTACTCAAGTTAATCGTACATACACAAATGCTCGAGGTAGGCCTGTGAAGCCCATTCATAAATTTATATTTTATGCAGGTTATTAAACAACATATTAAGCATTTACTAACAGTATAATTTAAAACAATTTTTAGAGCTCAAATTTTATTCATACGTAATAGAATTTTAAAAAAAAGTACCAAGTTTGCGCTATGCCTCGGAAGCCTGGTGTGAATAATGCCAGTTAAAAAAAAATTGACTGTCAAAATAGAAATAAAATATATCATATTAAAAAAAAAAAAATCCCTTTCCCCTGTAAAGTTTTGAATTCTAGTAAATAAACTAAAAAGTCCAAATACATTAAATAAAAATTTTTCTCTTCTGAATTTTCATAAATTTGTACCTTGTACTTACTATTGGTAAATACAGTTTAAAATATGCTGTCACAATTTCCCCAACATTTAACTGCTAGAATCAGTTTTTATTTTGAAATTTATCATATTTAAATACAAATTCTATTTTAATTTAGATTATAATATAATGTGATAAAACCCAGTGGCAGAAATACCGCAACACGGCGATATAGTCACGGACACAGAAAACTGCTTGCAGACAGTTCTTGTCTGCACTGATAAAAAAATTAGTCCGCAACTTTCGGACACTCTCTGTCTGTACTAATTAAAAAAATGGTCCGCAACTTTCAGACAGTTTTTGTCTGCAGTCATAAAAAATTGTCTGCAATTTACGGACATTTTTCGCCCACGACAATGCACTACCGATATATGACGTCTTAGACGCTCTCTGGTAGGAACACACAAAACAGTGCAGCGTTATGCGTGTATTCTTTTCTCCTGTTACTGAGATTCTACGGGAACATAGAAAAGTGCTAATTTCATTTAAAACTGTTCCAAAACTTCTCCTCCACTTAAAAATTCACTTATAAAAATTTCTGTATCAAAACTAAAACTTTTATTATTTATATATATGTTACCGCTAAAGTGCAGAAATCAGTTAATCTGCAGATTAGCTAGGTAATCTGCACATTAACTAGGGCGATCCGTTAAAGTGAGGAAAATTGTTTCATTTCTCAAATTACCTAGGTAATCTGCGAATTACCTAGATAATCTGCACATTACCTACTAGGCACTCGTTAAAGTGAAAATAAGATCTCTGGTGTTGTAGTTTTACAGCACGCTGTATTGTATTTGTTTTTTTCATTCGGGGAAAAAAAAATAGTTTTCTTTCCTTTTCTTTCTTTCTTTACTTATTTTAATCTGTATGTCTTAATTTTTATGTCTTTTAAAGCTATATTTGTTTTAATTTTTTTATTTATTTCATCTTTTTTATTCTGTCAATATAAGTTTGATGATGTTATGCATTTTTAATATGAAATATAACTTTAATAGCTTTCAATAAATTCTATTTTAGAAATGAATGTTAGAATTGTAAATACAGTAACGATTTCTTTTCAAAATAATAACATTTAACCATTTAAATAAATAAAAAAAAAAAAAGTTTTATTAACAACTTATATTGCTATTACTATTTTTTTTTTTTAAGTTATGCACCAATTTTTAATTCGATAAAGAAATATTAAATTAGACAATTCAGAAGCATTATTTAAGAAGTACTTCAAATAATTAAAACTGCTTTAATAATTTTTAGAACGCATGAAAATTAAAATGACTGTTTTCCAATGCTTTATTAAACTATATTTTGCAGCATACATATATATCTGTACAAGTTTAGCAAATATATTAATTTTACAATTAAACAAAAAAACAAAAACTTTATTAACATATTTTATGTGATAAACTACAACGAAATTATCTGAAAAAGCGAACAAAATAAAAATAAAAATGTAATCATGATATATAAAATATATAAAGGAAACTTGAAATTGAAAAAAACAACAACAACAAAATGTAATAAAATACTAAAAAGTGATTAAAAATTTCATATTAAGTATTTATTAAAGAAAGCCAATTTATTATAATGCCAATATATAAAAGCCAAATTATTAATTCTTGAATGTCATATTTTTCAGAGTTAAATATTAATACTTTTTTTTTTTCAGTAAGTAATAGTAATTTAAATCAATTTTTAAATAAATTAGTTTTAAAAAGTTGTGTTTTAATAGTTTTATTTCGGGAGGAAATAATTACTGTGTTGTAAATTTTAATATTCATAATTGAAAATGAAGTTTCAGGAGATACAGCGTTTAATTAAGATTAGATTTCAATAATAAAATGCAGTGCAGACCCTTATCAAACTTATACTGACAGAATTAAAAAAGAGAAGAAATAAAATCAAAATTAAAACAATTATAACTTACTTGTTACTTTAAGTTTTGTGTTGGTCATAATGCGAAACCTATAATAGTCATGTCTTCGATGCTCCACATTTTACGTTTACTAATTATCATAGCGGAAGCGGATGAAAGTTTTGGCTTGTGTTTGAAGGTCATTCGCGTATCTGTATCACATGACTGTTTGACGTCATAGTGAATGAAAAAAAAACTAAGGGTCGAAACAATTATTTGAACTTTAACGACACAGAAGCCGCTAATCTGCAGATTACCTAGTTAAAATGCGGAAAACTCTTGATTCCACACATTAATGGGTCATTTTAGTTAATCTGCAGATTAGCTAGGTAATCTGCACATTAACGGATTTCGAACTTTAACGGTAACATATATATATATATTTTTTTGTGTTGTGTCAAACATTACTATAAAATATTTAATTGAATGAGTTAATCTTATTATTTTACAATTATATACTATATTGTTCTGTAGTAAAATTGTATTGTGTATTGTTGCACGAAATCACCACTGTTGTTAACCCCCACCCCCCTTAGATTGCTACTATAATCTTTCTGGCTCTTTGAGTGTAAGCCATTTTCACCAGGGTTGGCAAAAACACGGGTTTTTCTAGAAAAACCCAACCCACTTGGGGTTTTGTTCGAATACATTTGCATTGCAATGCTAGATATATGTTATTTAGCATATTAGTTGTAATACACCTAATTATATTAAACTACTAATTAATAATTAATCTAATATTTATCTTAGAAATAAAATTTGGTTTGATTCTAATATTAAAATAGTGTTAATTAGTAAGATTGAGCTATATTTTATTTCAATGCATGCTTATTCAAAATAAATATTCTTAATGACAATAACTGATAAAATAAAAGAATTTAAATTCTTAAGTACAATACATATCATTTAAATTTTTTAGTTCCCCATCATGCTATAGATGGAGAACTTAGGTAATCGTGAAAGTTTTTGACCTCGTTTTTTTTTTTTTTTTTTACTTTTTTTACACATTTTCACGTGTGGAGGAATACGAAAAATGACAAAATTTGTATGGTATGTGTTAGTTTGTTAGACCGTTAGTCTGTGTACACGATATCTCAAGAACAAATTGTCACAGAGAAGTCAGTTCAGTTTTAAAATATTACTTTTGACAATGGCAAGAACCCTATTCATTTGCAACATTCGAATTAAAAAACTTTAAGTTATTAAAAAATTTTCTTTTCTTAACATGGGAGAATAGGGCAAAATTTTACTTAAACGTGCATTAAATGGAAAATTTTTACTGAAAAAATGTAAGACCAGTTTTAAAATATGAGTTTTGATGTCGGAATGAACATCAGTAACTAGAGTTATGCTACTTTGAAAATTTCGCAAGTTATTGGAAACTTACAAATTTCTTAGCATGGCAGTATAGGGCAAAATTTCACATAAATGTCAATTTTGAGGGATATTTTCATCGTAAAGATGTCAGACCACTTTTGAAATATTATTTGGGTACTGGCATGAATATCATCGAGTATAAATTTTCCAATTTAAAAAATTCGTAAATTATTTGGAATTTACAATTAACTTAAAATGGCAGAATAGGGCAAAATTGAGCATAAATGTCCATTTTGAGGATCATAAATATATCAGACAATTTCAAAATAACTTTTATGATATTTGTTTGAATATAATTGACTACAAATATTCTAAAAGGAAAATTTCGCAAGTTACTCGTAATTTAAGATTTTATCAACATAGCAAAATGGGGCGATATCCCATATAAATATGCATTTTGAGGATTGTTAAATTGGAAATAGTAGCATGAAAACGAAACTACAAAATTGATCCTAATAAAATAATAGATTAGAATAAGATAAATATATCAAAGTGAACAGTGGATAGCCTATTATGTGGGAATTTCATTCTGTCACTGTGTCAAGTGTTTGGTCATATTTATTTCTCTTAATATGATAATCATGTTAAGAGAATGTCCTGTACTAGAAATTTATGAGAACATATATATGATGGGGAACTGAGCAGAGCCCACTTATGCCAACTAGTTTTAATTATAAAAATAAGTTGCACTGCTTTATCCTTTTTATTTATTATTATTATTATTTTTTTTTTTTTTTTAAGTTTTTTTATAGTTGAAACTGTTATAAAAGAAAATTTTATTTTATTAGATTTATAATTATGTTGCTACTAAAATTAAAATAGAATTATTATAAAGTTTTAAAACTAAACAATTTAATTAGTTAAATATTGATTCTGGACAACATTTATGTCCGCTGTTAAACAAATATATCATTCAGTTTTACAGGAAAAGGAAAATTTAACCAATTACAGAAGATAAACTTGCTTTTATTATATTTATAACTGTAGTTACTTTTTATGTTTAATACTATTTTCTAGAAAATAAAAATTAGTTTTTTCTTTAAAGTTAAGGTGTTTCCTATACTTTATAGATAGGATTTGTAAATTATAATTAATTTTTAACAAAAACCCACTTATTTGCAAAAACCCAGTGGGTTTTTGTTGGTGGGCCCACCCAGAAAAACACGGGCGGGTTTTTCTGGGCTGGGCCCAGTTTGCCAACCCTGATTTTCACCCCTGACTACATGCAAATTTCGCAGACAGATTATGAAATTTTAAAAACCTGTCGCAGACATCTACAAAATTTTCTGTCACTGGGTAATAAAAACTTAGATTGGTATATAATATTAGAATAGGTATATAATATTTATTTATTTAATATTCTTTGACATCATAACATTGATGATTAAAAAATATCAATTTAAATTTCATATAATATAAAATATTTTTATCAATTTCAATATTTCAACTTAATACAAATACGACATCATCAATTGTTCACAATTCACGGAGCATACATATCAGGCTATGGACTGTGGCAGCACAAATTTTCATACATTTACCAATTCATGCATTACGAATTTGAGGCATCCAGTGATTTTTTCTTTTTTTCTGTTTTAATGCTTGCAAAGCGAGCATACATTGGCATACTGACTGCGGCAGCACAAATTTTCATACATTTACTGATTCATGTGCCATAAATTTGGAGTAATGATGTTTTTCTTGGTTTTAAAGCTTGCAAAGTGAGCATACATCGGAATCTGACCAAGGCAGTACAAATTTTCATACAAGGCGAAGCAGGGTTATCCAGTGATTTTTTTTTTTATCTTTTGCTTTGTTTTAATTTTTTTAAAAATGCTTGCAATGCATATCGGAGTATCAACTTATGCAATTTATAAAATTTTTCTTTTTAAAAAAATATTTTTGTGCTACTTTTATTATAATGAATAGTATGACTTTTGTTGGCGTGATCCACATTAGCTCATTATGGTGCTTTACATTTTAAAAATAGCAATTGTTGCTGCTTTTTTAATTTAAAATTCTAGTAATGAACGAATTTTTCAGTTTAATTTGTCTGTGAAAACAATCCTCGACGTCAATAGTTGCCATGTTGGAAAGTTAATCTTGCCTATGAGCTGGCGGCAGGGTGGGGTTTTTGAAGTCAAAAAGTGGTTTTAAACATGACGTCCCCTGTGGCAGAATTTTTTCTTGCTTTTTGTGACGCACCTCACTAAAGCTAATTTCTTTCTGCAAGACAATATCATTCAATAATAAAACTACCAATAAGACTAGCTTCGCATCGTTTAGCAAATTAGATAATGTACATCTGCGATAAATTATCCGTCCGACTGTACCTGTCCGAAATCCATGCGACCATTAGCAAAGCTTTAGCTGTTTCAAGCCGTTTCTCACAGATAGACAGATGCACACACACACACGTACAGACTTTAATAACATAAGAGATATTAAGCATTATATAGAGTAACTGCTAAGCTAAACAGTTTTAATTTTTCTTTTTTTCTCCCTGTAAAAATATTTATTTTTTACAAAATAAAGAACTAAAATAAATTGCTGTTCATGCTATCTTGTACTTTGTTTTGAAAACTTTAAGTTTTATTGTAAATTTTTAGAATTTGCAAGTTTAAGAAATGTGGGTTTTGGGAGTAGACATAGACTGTATATTTTGAAAAGTATTTTTTTGCAGAATGGATATAATAATAATAATAATAACAGAAAATTTATCTTTTTTTTTTTTTTTTTCCTGATTTGTTAAAAATACACAGAATCAAAATTAAAACATTGTGGTCATTACTACCGTTTATTATCATTAGATTATTGGCCCATACAAGCACTGAAAAAAAATGTATTGGTAGAAATTACAGTTTAAATTAGAGTAGAAGTTAGTAAGTACTTATAATATTTTTAATAATTACATATTTAATTAACAATAAATGCAAAAAATAAATATCGTACATCGAAAAAAGAAATTTCAAGAACTTTTATTATGAAATAAGTAATTTCGAATTATACTTAATATATGTTTTAAAAACACTTTAATGCTACTTATATATATAATACATACATTCAGACAACAGAAACATTTAGAATAATAATGCTAACCCTTTTAAAGACGATTTTGAAAACATACCAATAATTTTAACTGTTTTCATATTTAAAACAACTATGACCACAATTAGGTGTATTCGAACTAATTTTCAATACAAGCGCTGTTCGAATAAATTTTTGAAAAGATTACCTCTAAATTTAAAACAACAAGAATGAAAAACATTTTAAATGTAAAAAGTATTTTATTTATGAACTTACCTTGATAATTAAAATTATAATCCAATTATGTTCCGAAATCACTTTTGCAACACCACGTTCACTTCAGCATACAGACGGAGGCATCCATCTTGAAATATCTTCTCGATGACTCGAGACTCGATGTCGTAAACAAACACAGCAGCGTTGCCATACCTGTTTTTCAAAACTTTGAGATCTGCTAGATTTGCCATAACAGGAAATTGTTTGAGGTTGAGATTGAGTGGGTTTTACGGGTTTTACGGCTGGGATTGCGGTGCCTCGCTCAGCACTATCTTACGCACAAACTCTGTCTTAAGATGTAAACAAAACGCAAGTCGTATTGCAGTGCCTCACTATCTTACGACAACCTCAGAGCTATCTTACGTCGAATCGTAACTGGATGCGCGCGCAATCACAACATAACTCACTCTGCGTCTCCCATTGGCTGGCTGGCTTTCTCTTACGAGGACACGCGGAGGACTTACGCTTGAGGCACCGCAATACCAAGTTAAGATCGTTCTTAACCACGCCCATGTACGAAAGTTCTTAAGATTTAAGATCAGACTTAAGAACGAGGCACCGCAATCCCAGCCTAAATCGCGCAAGTGATACAGGACAAATGCGGAAAATCTTTTAAGTAAATTAGAGAAACATGAGCTTGATAAACAATTAATATTTATATAAGGGTATATTTAAAAAATCTGGTGTGAAACAACCACAAGAATTTCAATACCCACTATTACACATATTATATACATTTTTGAGAGATAATGTGATAAAAAAAAATAAAACTTACCTAAGGAAGTAGAAACCTAAAATTTTTCCGGTAAGAGAAACTTATAAAGACATAAAAAACGAAGCTTACATATAGCGAGGTAAAAAATAAGAGAAAAAAAGGGTAGAGTTATATTTTTAAACACAAATTTCCGAGATTTGAAGATGACCTACCTAAGCAGGAAGATTGTTAATTTCCCTCTAATAACCACGTAATACACGAGAAAGAAATGGATTTATATAACAAGTTTCAAGAAAATCGTTAGAGCCGTTTTTGAGATACCAACTTTAAAAAAAAATATTTACCGGAAAACAATAATTACATACAAAAGAATATTTAAAAGTAAGTTAATAGGGCGAGTTTGAAAAAAAAATCCGTTCACCCGTTTTTAAAGGAACGCGCTTGCGAGACCTGAAATTGAGCTATTTATACAGGACGCCTATCAATTTTCCTGAACTAACCAATTATATCATTCGAAAGGACATCTAATAGAGTGTTTATATAGCAAATTTGAAGAAATCGTTCGAGCCGTTTTTGAGATACAGACTTACGGTCCACTTCCGGTATCCGATGTCCCACTTCCGGTTTTTCAATTTTCGCCAAAATTTGTAAAATTTGTCTGTACACCAGGCCTGTCTTAATTCTGAAGTTTTGTAGTTATTACTTTCTTCTATATGTAATATAGAGAAAGTATTGGATTCGCGAAAATTTTGGACCTCCATTTTTTGACGGATCTACACGTTTTGGGGTGTCCTGAACACGAATTGATAGTTTTTAGAAAATGTCTGTCTGTCTGTATCATTTTTTTGTGGACACTGTATCTCACGAACCAATGAATGAAATTAAACCAAACTTGGTATTTAGTTGCACCCTGACATGAACTGGTGCTGATTAGATTTGGGGATCAATAGCTCAACAGGTGGCGCTGCGATCGCATTTTATGCAAATTTTTAACATGGCAGAATAGGACAAAATTCCGTATAAATGGGCATAATGAGTTATTTTAAACTTGTGATTGTAAAATTAATATGAATTATTGATAATAGTAGTAGTTAACTAGGAAAAAATTTTTGTGCATGTGGGGGCATCGGTTTCCCCCCCCCCCCGGGGAAGTAAATTTTCAAAATGGGTATCTTTCGAAAGGTCTCGTTGATAATAGTAATAGTTAACTAGGAAAAAAATTTTGTGCATGTGGGGGCATCGGTTCCGCCCCCCCACCGGGGGGGAAGTACCCACCCGGGGGGGCAAAGTTTCAAGATGGGTATCTTTCGAAAGGTCTCGTCAATACCTTTAAAACGAATGGTTGAACCATAAATCTGTGATAATTTAAAACAAAGTTATCGATTTTTTTACTTTTAACGAAAAAAAACTTAGAAAAAATATCGTTTTTTTTTTTTTTTTTTTTTTTTTTTTTTTTGTAACGAAATTTAACCAAACTTGATATTTAGTTGGTCCCCGACAAAAACTGGTGCTGATTATATTTGGGGATCAATAGCTCAACAGGTGGCGCTGTGATAGCATTTTATCTAAATTTTTTAACATAGCGGTATAGGACAAAAATTCGTAGAAATGTGCATAATAAGAGTTATTTTACACTTGTGATTGTAAAATTAATATGAATTATTGATAATAGTAGTATGTAACTAGGAAAAAAAAATTTGTGCATGGGGGGCATCGCTTCCGCCCCTAGAGAGGAAATTTTCACAATGGGTATCTTTCGAAAGATCTCGTTGATAATAGTAGTAGTTAACTAGGAAAAATTTTTTGTGCATGTGGGGGCATCGGTTCCCCCCCCTTCCCCGGGGGGGGGGGGCAAAGTTTCGAGATGAGTATCTTTCGAAAGGTCTCGTCAATACCTTTAAAACGAATGGTTGAACCATAAATCTGTGATAATTTAGAACAAAGTTATCGATTTTTTTTTTACTTTTAACATAAAAAAACTTAGAAAAAAAATTGTATATTTATTATTTTTTTTTAACGAAATTTAACCAAACTTGGTATTTAGTTGGTCCCCGACATAAACTGGTGCTGATTACATTTGGGGATCAATCGCTCAACAGGTGGCGCTGTGATCTCATGTTTTCTAAATTTTTAACATGGCAGTATAGGACAAAATTTCGTATAAATGTACATAATGAGAGTTATTTTTAACTTGTGACTCTAAAATTAATATGAGTTATTGATAATAGTAATAGTTAACTAGGAAAAAATTTCTGTGCATGTGGGGGCATCGCTTCCCCCCATGGGGGGAAGAACCCCCTCCCCCGGGGAGGGGTAAATTTTGAAGATGGGTATCATTCGAAAGATCTGGTCAATACCTTTAAAACGAATGGTTGAACTATAAATCTGTGATAATTTGAAACAAAGTTATCTATTTTTTTTACTTTTAACAAAAAAACAAAAACAAAAAAAAATTTTTTTTCGTATTTATTTATTTTTTTTTTATATATATATTGTTACTGATTGAATATGTATAGGAAAATATAGAAGAAAGTCTTGTGGTGGCCACAACATACTAGTTTTTTTTTTACTTTCTTCTATACATTTAAAAAAAGATTTGTAAAAATTTACAACTCTTGGTTTTGATGGATTCACCTGTTTTGATAAGACTCAAGCACGATTTAACTATTCATACTTTCTTCTGTATATCTAAGAAGAAAGTAATGGATTCGAGAAAATTTTCGAACTCTGGTTTTCACTGGTTTTACACTTTTTGAGGGGTCTTTAACACGATTTGACCGTTTTTAGAAAATGTTTCTGTCTGACTGTGTGCTAGGGTATAGCATAGGGCGAAATTTCGTATAAATATGTACATAATGAGAATTATTTTTATGAAATGATTAGAAATTATTGGTAATTGTAGTGATAAACTAGAGAAAAAAGTGTGCACGTGAGAACATCCCTCTGGAGTGTGTGTGTGTGTGTGAGGGGGGGGGGTAGCCCCCGTTTGGTGTGAATATTCAGTATGGATATCTTTCAAAAGAACTCGTCAACACCTTTAAAACGAATGGTTGAGCCATAGATTTGTGTTAATTTAAAACAAAGTTATGGATTTTTTTTCTTTTGTTTTTTTCATTTTTAAAGGAAAAAAAAACTGAAAATAAAGGATAGTTTCAGGTGACGGGGTAAAGTTAACATCCTTTGGACATTTATTGTTACATTTCTCTGAGAAGAAAATCATCAACATGCATTTTGGAAAAGGAAAATTAGTAAATACTAATTAAAAAAAAATAATTATTAAAAAAAAAAAAAAAAAAAAAAAAATGTTGCACTGCTTTAATTTTAATAGAGAAATGAAAAAGTTTTGTGATGGGTACAACATACTAGTTTAGTTTTGCCTACGTTCTGTAGCGTCCTCTCAATGCACGCCTTAGATGTACAGATGTTCAGCACATTATTAACAAAAGCCTGGACAATACTTTATGCGATTAAGTATTATGTTTAAAAAGTGTTTCAAAGGTGTTTTAGTATTAAAAGTGCATGTGTTGTAAAAGTGTTCTAAAAAGCGTTTAGAATCTGAATGGGTTCTTAAATTTGGATCGAAACACTATCTAAACACATTTCTTGTCCTTGTAATTTCTAACAACACTTTAAAACACTATATTTCCCCTCACACAACACAATCGCAACACAATCGCAATACAATCAGAAGGTTTTGGTCTAAAAGTGTTTAGAATTGTGTTCACTTAGCGTTGCAAAAGTGTTTCACGCATTTGCAGTGTAAAAGCTATAAGTATTTTCAACCTCAGTAGTCACAAAGTGATAAAATAAAATTAATTTAAAATAATTAAATAAATAAAGTAATAAATTATTACTCAAAAGATTTATACATAATACATATTGTATATTTATTCATAGTACAGGCAACTTATTACTTTTATTAAACATCGAACCAAATGACCTTTTAACAAAAACGTAGCACATAATTAAAATCAAAACAAAAAATATTGAAAATGTATCAAAGCAACCATCTATTTTTATTTGAAACAAGTACTAAATGCATTCTAATTTAATAACTATGAAAAATAGCATCATATAAAGGAAATTCCACAGAGACTTTTTTTTTCCAATAATGTAACATTGAACCTCTATATACAATCCAAAACTGGACATCAGACTCAGTGAATACAAATACATAAGAAATATTCGACAACAATTCAAATGTTTTGAATATTAAATAGATTTTTTTAAACAAATTTTCTGTCATTGTTTAATTTTACCATTTCTAAAATTAAACAGTATTGTACAAACAAAGAAAAAATCTTATTTGTCAATGAATAGATGGCAACCAATCCAATTTCCAAAAATCAGAATTATTTTCAATTGAAGTTTATAAACATTATGTGCTGCCTGTGATAGTAATTTCATTTTTTTTTATTTATTTTTTATTATATATTGTAAAAAAGTTTTCATAAAAAAAAAAAATAATAATAATAAAGTTCTAGAGCGTAGTATTAACACTCTAAGGCAAATATTTATATATTTGCACAACATGGCAGTTATGGAAGATATCTACGAATTTAGAAAATGAGATTTGGAAGCAGTAAAGATATGAAGTTTTTATACATTTTACATAATTCAATCGAGGCTAAATAAAAAAAATAAATAAATGTATTGTATACGAAATAATACAGGTTTAAAACGAAATAACATGTGAAATTCGATTTTGTATTATATAAAATCTTATATTCTTAGTCGTTATGCAAATTGAAGCAATGAAAATATGTTTTTTTGTTCCAAAACATTTCTACTGAAACTCTTATGTACATAGTTATGCATGTGGTCCGACAACTTTAATTTACACCTATGCGAAATGCATTCCACCTGTTTTCTAATTCTTAAATGTTTACTTTATATTATAAAAATATCATTGCTCAATAGGGATCGATTTTATAATAAATTGATTTGTTTTGTAGATTGAGTGTAATTAAAGTATAATTCTCATTTTAATTCTTACGAACGATACTGAACAGTATAGTTGAAGAAATGAAAACAATTATTCGTGTTATCATTGTTTTGAAGTGAAATATTTTTAATTATGCATCCGCATATTGTTCTATTACTTTTTTAAACTTATTCAATAAATAAATAAATAAATAAATAAATGAATAAAAAAAAAAAAAAAAATAGAGATATGAAACAAAAGAAAAGAAAAAAAAAATCAGAATGGTTTTCGTGTGTCGCAGTTGTTCTCTTTTTTTAGAAAATATATAATTCTACTAACTGCTGGAATTTCAAAATTAAGGTTATTCATCTGCACACGTATTTGTGTATAAATCATATGCGAGTTGTACTCTGTTTAAAAATAACTCAGTTCTTCAGTCCTACTAATCCCCCCCCCCCTCCAAAAAAAAAAAAAAAAAAAAAGTTAGACAATAAATAGTATTATTATGTTGAAAATAAAACAAGAAAGAAAAATCATGCAGTACGCATTGATTAGTAACACTTTCCAACTGTACGTAATTGTTGTATCGAATAACTTTTAATATTCTTTGCCTACGTTATCACACAACAGACAGAAGGACTGAAAAATATACAGATAGACTAATTGATTTTAAAATTACTCTTAGGCATTTTGGAAAGTGTTAAAAAGGCTTAACGCAAAAGAAAATGCAGGCATTAGATTATAATTACAGTTTTTGATCTCTCTGAATATTTTAGTGTAGCCCTGTAAATCAGAAAGTTAATCATATTCTATACAAAAGATTATTTTAGAGTATTAACAATAAATTTCAATATTTTTATGATTTTTACAGTAGAAAGACTTTTAAATATAACTTTCAAAAAATTTTATCCTAAAACGTAATGCATTGGCATTTTTTGTTGTTGTTGTTGTCCCTGTAAACAAACTAGTTGTACAGGACCTATTAATGTCATTTTAAATGGGGACAATTCTATAGGGATAATGTTTATAAAAATAACACTCATAGAACACAATGCTTTCGAATGCTTTTGGGTGTCCCTGTACACAAACCAAAAGAGATATTCACTCCATTTTCAATATGGAACATCCGATAGTAAACTTCAATAAAATATATCAGTTTCGATAAATTCCATAAATAATTACAGGAGTTAAAGCGCGGGATTACAGACAGACAGAGAGATGGACAGATACACAAACTGAAATCATATTCACACTTAAAAATGTTAGAAAGTGTTAAAAACGCTTAACGTAAACGAAAGTACAATTCTAGCATTTTGTTATTAATAACTCTTAATATAAATGGATATTTTTGGGTCACCCTCTAAATCTAATGCTAATTATGCTACACTCTATGCAAAGAATTTTTTTGTGCATTTAAATAACATATTTCAGTTTCCTAAAACTTTGTGGAAAGTAAAGTTATTAAAATTTGATTTATAGAAATGTCTCTCATAGAACGCAATGCTTTGGAATACTTTTGAGTGTCCCTGTATATAAATCGGTGGTGGTATTTCCTCCATTTTATACAGGGCACATCCAATAGGGAATTTCAATAACGTATTTCAATATCATTAAGATATGTCTGCAGAAAAGTTATGAAAATATGGTTTATAGAAATAAATCTCATAGAACACAATGCTTTTTAAATACTTTCGGGTGTCCCTGTACAGAAACCTGTAGAGGTATAAACTCCATTTTCAATAGGGAACATCCGATAGTGAACTTGAATAACATATATCAGTTTCAAGAAATTACATAAATATTTACGGGAGTTAGAGATCGGACAGACAGACAGGCAGACAGACAGACGGACGGACAGGCAGATACACAAAACTGAAATCATATTCACACTTAAAAAATGCTAGAAAGTGTTAAAAACGCTTAACGTAAACGAAAGTACAATCCTAGCAATTTTTTATTAATACCTATTAATATAACTGGATATTTTTGTGTCACCCTGTAAATCTAATGCTAATCATGCTACATTCTATGCAAAGCATTCTTTTGTGCATGAAAATAACATATTTCAATTTCCTAAAACTTCGTGGATAGTAAAGTTATTAAAATTTGATTTATAGAAATATCTCTCCTAGAACGCAATGCTTTGGAATACTTTTGAGTGTCCCTGTACATAAACCGATGGTGGTATTTCCTCCATTTGATACAGGAAACATCCAATAGTGAGCTTGAATAACACATTTCAATTTCATTAAGATATGTCTACAGTAAGGATATGAAAATACGGTTTATAGAAATACCTCTCATAGAAACAATGCTTTAAAATACTTTGGGTGTCCCTGTACACAAACCGGAGTAGAGTTATAAACTCCATTTTCAATAGGGAACGTCCAGTAGGGAATTTGAATAACATATTTCAATTTCATTAAGATATGTCTACAGCAAAGGTATGAAAATATGGTTTATAGAAATACCTCTCATAGAAGCAATGCTTTAAAATACTTTGGGTGTCCCTGTACACAAACCGGAGTAGAGTTATAAACTCCATTTTCAATAGGGAACGTCCAATAGTGAACTTGAATAAGATATATCAATTTCATTAACCCGTTAGTAGTCGCTAGTTGGTCGATTTGCCGCCCATCCTTCAGTGTTACCAGGTTATTTTATTCAATAGCCACCAAAAATATTTAGAAGTGGCATTTGATTAAACATAAAACACAAATAAAATCGAAGAAACGTCGATCACATCACTTCTTAAAATTATTGGTGGCAGTTAAGTAAAAAATGCTTATTTTGTTATAGGTGGCGCTGTCTATAGCGACTACTAACGGGTTAAGCTATGTCTATAGTAAAGGTATAAAAATATGGTTTATAGAAATACCTCTCATAGAACACAATGCTTTGAAATACTTTCGGGTGTCCCTGTACACAGACCAGTAGAGGTATAAACTCCATTTTCAATAGGGAACGTCCGATAGTGAACTTGAATAACATATTTCAATTTCATTAAGATATGTCTACAGTAAAGGTATAAAATTATGGTTTATAGAAATACCTCTCATAGAACACAATGCTTTGAAATACTTTCGGATGTCCCTGTACACAAACCAGTAGATGTATAAACTCCATTTTCAATAGGGACCGTCCGATAGTGAACTAGAATAACATATATCAGTTTCAGGAAATTCCATAAATATTTACGGGAGTTAGAGCGCGGACAGACAGACAGACAGACAGACGGACGGACAGACAGACAGACAAACCGAAGTCATAAACACTTTTCAACCTTGTTGGAAAGTGTTAAAAATACAAAATAAAAAGTGTTAGTAATATGTTATAGAAAAGGCTACATTATCGTATCTAATACTTATGATAAAAATAACTAAGTTAAGGTAACTGATCAATAGTGGAAATTTTTAATAAATTTTCCGACAATTTACTTATTTAATTATTTATTTTAGAGACTATCATAAAAATCAGTGTTCAATAGCTCAGTTAGTTCTTTTTTACATGGCTGTGCTAAGAGGTTGTTAATGAATAATTTTTATACGCAGAAATTATTTTCTCGAAGAGCTTAAATGCAGCAGTAGTGGACATGTAAAAATCCAGTAATGGGCACTTTTTAGTAGACATCCTTAAATATTTGCAGAAAAAAAAGCGAAATAAATAGCGAAACAATGTATTTAATTAACAAATAATATATTTAATAAGCAAATTTTAATTAAAAAAAATATTCTATGACATTAATATGTTAACAGATATATATATATACTAGCAGGCAACGCCCGCTTCGCTAGTCCCTATTTTTAAATGAATCACTATAATGAATTCTCAAAATTGCATTAATTTTTATCACGTGAAAAAAAAAGAGAAACAAAATCTGATTAGGAAAATTGTCGCACCGGGTTCTCACTGCCTTCGGAAAAAATTCCCAAAATGCTCTAACTCTTATTTCTATTATTTTTCCCCTTCGCCCCCCCCTCCCGTCTATCCCAATAATTTTACAAATTCGAAAATATCCACAATCGATTTGTAAATATCAAAAACCTCTAAGAACCAGTTTTGAACGATCTATCTCTATTTTTATTATTTGTCCCACCGCTCCCCCCCTTCCGGCCCCTCCCAATAATTTTAAAATTTCGAAAGTATCCGCAATCGATTTGTAGGTATCGAAAACCCCTATGTACTGATTTTGAATGATCTAACTCTATTTTTTTTTTGCCCCTCCGCCCCCTCCCTTCCCGGCCCTCCTAAAAACTTTACACTTTCGAAAATATCCCCATTCGACTTGCAGGCCTCTAAAACCTATCTGTACCAATTTTGAACGGCCTAACTGTATTTCTATTAGTTTTTGCCCCTTAGCCCCCCCCCCTTCCCGCCCCTCCTAATAATTTTACATATTCGAAAATATCCGCAATCGATTTGTAAGTATCGAAAACCTCTATATACCAATTTTGAACGATCTAACTCTATTTTTGTTTTTTTGCCCCCCCCCCTCTATCAGGTAATCCCTCCTAATAACTTAACACTTTCGAAAATATCCCCATTCGACTTGCAGGCCTTTGAAACCTATCTGTACCAATTTTGAACGGCCTAACTGTATTTCTATTTGTTTTTGCCCATAGCCCCCCCCCTTACCGCCCCACCATCCTTCCCGCCCCTCCTAATAATTTTAAAAATTCGAAAATATCCGCAATCCATTTGTAAGTATCGATAACCTCTATATACCAATTTTGAACGATAACACTATTTTTATTTTTTTGCCCCCCCTCTCTCCTCCCCCTTCACTCCCCTCCTAATAACTTAACACTTTTTAAAATATCCCCATTCGACTTGCAGTCCTTTAAAACCTGTCTGTACCAATTTTGAACGGCCTAACTGTATTTCCATTTGTTTTTGCCCCATAGCCCCCCCCCCCCGTTGTTGCCCCACCTGGGGGCTGAATTTCTAAAATTCCAGAAATTGGTTTTTAGATATTTTTATTAGCTATATTTTCGAGCAAAAATTTCACGTGTATCTATTTTTTTGTTTGAGATATATAGGATTATGCAAAATCACGTTTTACGCATGTGAAATCACGTTTTGCCCCCCCCCCCCCCGTCTCCCTTGGGGACCGAATTTTGAAAATTCCAGAAATTGGTTTTTAGACATTTGTGTTAGCTATATTTTAAAGAAAAAATTTTACGGATATCTGTTTTTTTGTTTGAGATTATGTAGGATTATGCAAAATCACGTTTTACGTATGTGAAATCACGTTTTGCCCCCCCCCCCGCCCCCTTGGGGACCGATTTTTGAAAATTCCAGAAATTGGTTTTTAGGCATTTGTGTTAGCTATATTTTAGAGCAAAAATTTCACGTGTATCTATTTTTTTGTTCGAGATATATAGGATTATGCAAAATCACGTTTTACGCATGTGAAATCACGTTTTGCCCCCCCCGTCCCCCTTGGGGACCGAATTTTGAAAATTCCAGAAATTGGTTTTTAGACATTTGTGTTAGCTCTATTTTAAAGCAAAAATTTTACGGATATCTGTTTTTTTGTTTGAGATATATAGGATTATGCGAAATCACGTTTTACGCGTGTGAAATCACATTTTGCCCCCCGCGCCCCCCTTGGGGACCGAATTTTGAGAATTCCAGAAGTTTATTTTTAGACATTTGTGTTAGCTATATTTTAAAGCAAAAATTTTACGGATATCTGTTTTTTCGTTTGAGATATGAAGGATTTTGTGAAATCATGTTTTGCCCCCCTCCCCCCCTTGAGGGGCGAATTTTGTAAAATCGCTTCTTAGTGGATGCCTACGTCATAGAACGAACATTGTCACAAAATTTCATGCTTCTAGGTCCAGGGGTTTGGTCTGGGCGTTGATAGATCACCCCTCACTCAGGAAGTCTTCTTTTATATATATAGATACTAGCTGACCCGACAAACGTTGTTTTGTCATATAAATTATTTCTAGAGAATATTTTGCTAGAAAAAAATAACTAACTTATTGTAAGTGTGTAAGGATGTGGTATATAAGTGGAAGATGTATGGAACGCTGTGAACGGTGAAAGAATATAAAAATAACAAAACACTAATCATATATCTTTTTAATTTATTAAAATTGATTCTTTAAAATTATATACATATCGCTACTTATAACAATATTGCTAAAATACAATATCAATCCCTTAATGCAACAGAGTGTACAATATTTTTTGTTATCCCATCTTTCGCCAATACAAACAAACTGGATGGTTTGCCCACTCGAGAGCCACGTATAACTGTCCATGTGAAAAACATGATGTGCTCAAATTTAAGCCACAGACAGACATCGTTTGGCTCTGAGACTTATTGATAGTCATTGCAAATGCCAATCTAATTGGAAATTGAGGGCGTTTAAATTGAATTGGCACATCTGTGGGTATAATAGGGATTCGCAGTAGTAATATATTTTCACCTCGGAATTTGTCATTTAAAATGATGGCTTCGATAACATTTTTCATTAATTTTTTTATGACTAATCGCGTGCCGTAGCACAACCGTTGTGGGTTCAAATTACGAAGCAAAATAACCGGAGATCCAACCTTTAGTTGTAAAATATGCGGTGGCATGCCTGGTAAATCCAATGAGTTTAAAAACTTTGTTGGATAATTTACAGCTTCGGTGGCATCGCAAACTGTATCATTAGATTTGTATGACACCAAGTCTCCTGGTAACAAATGTTGTATCTTGAGATTCAATTCGTTGACTTCCACATTTTTTGCTGCTAAAATTGCTCTTTCTTGCAGCCACTCATGATTTGTGTATCGTCTGTGTACATCGGGAAATATCTGGTCAATAAGAGCATCTTGAGAATCAATGATTGTGCAGAAATCGGTCGGTAATTTTATGCATCCAGTTTCACCTGTAGTAACTTTTCCATCGCCGATATCTAACAATTGTTTTGAGAATGTTTCAGCGGATGGATCTTGAAGCTTTTGAACGCACAAATTTACTTTCAGTTGTACTTTTTCAACATTACGCCACAATGACGATGATTTTAAGCACGCGTTGATCTCATCAGCGTATGTTGAACGCGGAATAACGGGAAGTGGTTGTCTGAAATCACCTGAAAAGAGTAACAGAATGCCGCCAAATAGTTTGTCGTTGTTTTTTATATCTTTCAATTTCCTGTTCGACGCCTCAATCGAATGTTTGTGTGCCATAGTGCATTCATCCCAGATAAGAATTTTACACTATTTTAGCACTGTGGCCATGGACGATTGTTTTTTTATGTTGCACACTGCGTCTGGGTTATTTTGAATATTTAGTGGCAGTTTAAATAATGAATGAGCTGTTCTGCCTCCATCCAATAAAGTTGCCGCAATGCCAGATGATGCAACAGCCAATGCGATGCCATTATTTGATCGTATTTCGGCGAGAATTAGCGAAATAAGGAATGTTTTGCCAGTTCTACCTGGTGCACCCCCCCCCCCCCAAAAAAAAAAAAAAAAGAATCCACCTTGTCCTGCCAAAACTGCGAGCATGATGCGGTCGTAAATGGTTCTTTGTTCTTCATTCATTAGTGGGACAGTGCGAGCAACAATCGCTGCCATTTCTACAGTATTGTATTGCAGTTCACGATTCAATTCAGTGCTTATTAAATCAGATGCATTTCGATTTGTTGAATGCATACCGAAATGACTGAGTGGTAAGTTGGCAATGATAATGCAAAGATCTTCAATAGCAATCAATGCTTCATTGTACATAGCGTCACTGAATACTATCGTTAGATCATTGCACCGTGAACGATGTTGATGCAATATATCATCAGTCATTGAATCTTTGTGATTATCCCGTAATGTCTCTGCTCGGGCCGGGAAACATGCAGTCAACACTATAGCGAATAGTAGACGAATTTGTTTTGCTGTACAGTTCAGTCCTACTTCAGCAAGCCCACTGGTCTTCCAGCAAGCCGAGTGCAAGGCATGCATCTTTATACGTTGGATACTGTTGTCCATTCACTTTACGTAAATCTTGAAATGACAAAGGGCCGATGACATGAGGGCTGATCGTCCCAAGGTGTTTGATTTGAATAAACCGGGACATGCATCAATCGGCGTGCCTTGCTTGCGGGGCATCCATTTTTTTGTTGGAGTCCATGTGAAATAGCGTGGTACTTCTGAATAGAGTAATGTCCGTGCAAAAGCACCAAAAGCATCCGCACGATTACACAATTCAAAAAATTCGGTGAGTGTAGTTTTTGGTGGAATTATAGCACGATCAATCGCTGTCTCGCTCGTGAAATATACGCGCTGGCCATTTTCAAGATGGACGGCTAAATGAAGAACTGCTGGATCCCGTTCATGAATTGGGAAACCAAAGATACGCCAAACAGCTTCATTGGAGCTGACGTACCGGCCAATTTGGTAAAGTGTTATTTCATCGTTGTTATTCACCGGAGGAGCATTCACATTGGTATTTTCAGCTCGAAATACAGCCATATCACTGCCTTTATTCACATACTTGCAAATGTATTTGATGCTCTTCACTGAACTGCAGAACTGAACATTAATATGAGCACCAAAAATAAATTAAAAAAAAACTGGCGTACAGACAATAGCAAGAAATTCAAACTTCTTCACACACCATAACTTTTAAATCAGCACAACCAGTTTCGAAAGGACGTAGCCTTTCTTCATCAGGTGCAAACACGTGCAACTGCCTTGGAGGCAAAAGCAAGACTGAAAGCAGGACAAAATCCAGATTCCACTTTGCTGTCTACAGCCTGGAAAAATTTGTTTAATTCAATTAAATAATTTCCTTCATTATGTTTATAACATCATATTAGTTATAATAAAATAATTCTAATTTAAATAATAATAATAATAATTAATGGATAAATTTTATTAAATTTACTTATTAATTTAATATTATTGAAAAAAAAAATAATACTTGTTTACTCCTTTCCTCCCTCCTCATTTTGTGGTGTGTGTGTACGTGTGTTCCTCTCTGATTGGTCCTGTCCTGCATGTTGCTTCCTATTGGTTGTTTGTGTTGCTCCTCCCGCTCTGGATTTTGTCCTGCTTTCAGTCTTGCTTTTGCCTCCAAGGCAGTTGCACGTGTTTGCACCTGATGAAAAAAGGCTACGTCCTTTCGAAACCGGTTGTCCTGATTTAAAATTTATGGTGTGTGAAGAAGTTTGAATTTCTTGCTATTAATATGAGCATTGAATGTTTTGCTCAGTAGAGGCGAATATGGGACCACCCAACGGTTATCAATGTCAATATCTATGTTGTTGACATAGATGACCGCCATAGATGATAAGATTGTCCGCCATTATCGGGATTTCTTCGACGATATATTGGATATCCGTCAACATTTGTGATCGTGAAATTTTTCGGAAAACTTTTAGTACATTTTCATTCTGCACAAATAATAATGGCCTAAAAATTCATTTTTCATTTTAACATAAAATAACTCCGTCGGATATTGACGATTTTTTTAAAAGAATATACCATTTTAACTAATTTTAACATTTTAACAATATTAACGTTGAAAAAATATTTTAAACACTTACGGTTAAAAATTCCTTTTTCATTTCAATTTTAAATAAATTCTGACATCGTGTTTACGATTCTAAAATATTAACTTTGAAAAAATATTTTAAACACTTCGTAAGATACGGTTAAAAATTCATTTTTCATTTCAACATTAAATAAATTCTGACATCGTGTTTACAACAACTCACGCCATCTAGGTGGAAAAGTTGTTGAAAGAGTTGGTTAAAAATTAATTAAGAAAGAACTAATTAAGTTACAACTTTCATTTGTAAATCTAAACCATTCTCGAATCCACCTGAAGCCACACAAAAAATTTCATTAAACTCAGTCCAGCCGTTTAGGAGGAGTTCAGTGACATACACACGCACAAAAGAAATATATATATAAAGATATACGAAATTGAAATCAAATTGCTTAAAAGAATTAATGATTTCAACTGGTACAAATAATTGCAGTTATTCAATAATTTTAATTGAATCTTAATTCGCAAATAGCATTTATATCACACCTTTCTGTGATATTATTGAAATCGCCTAGATTAATCTGTCTCCTTTTTAGATATTTGTTGGTTTTCGCTGGAATCGTATGTACTCCGTCAATATTCCCATTTTTTCGAGGAACGTGGAAGTCTTTTTTACACGCGTTTATTTAATTTCGTTTCCTCTCTGTCAGAGTCAAATAATCTAGTAAGTGAAGTTTCATCTACTTCTTGTCATCTGATTGAGCTGAAATATCGCATACATATATAACTCCGATGAGAATACATGTTCAACAAATAATGGTCTTGGGGGGGGGGGAGAATACTTGAGGTTCCTGAGCTCCTAACACCAGTTCAAAATTTCTTTTCGACTTTTAAACCACTTTTATTATCCAACTGAGCTGAAATATTTATAATTCCTCTGATAATACATGCTTAAACAGTAACGGACTTAAGAGGGAGGCCTGGGAGTCCTGGGCCTCCAAATTCTGTTCAAAAATTGTCTTTAGTACATTTTGAAATAAAAGCGTGTTTTTAAAGTTTTTAATTTATGTGTTATTTCTGTTTATTATCGTTTACTAATCTTTTTTTCTTTGCGCATTTTTTGGTTGTCTCCTTTTAATATCCCTTTTTTGTCCCTTCTCCCATATTTTTCTTTCTTTATGATATTTCTGCAACACTTCCTAAATAGTTATATTAGGAATATATGTCCACTTGGAACAACACCGTTTGAAATTTTCTTTTTCCTTTTTTGATGAAATCGTGGCCAACATAGAATTTTCTTAAACACATTATAAGAGCCTGACACTAGATTATCAGATCCTTTACTCTAATTTCCTGAATGCTACGAATGTTGATTGTCTAAGTAGCGAATCCCGAATGACTTTTCAAATTGACTATAAGCAGACCACTTCATAGATTACTATAGACAAGGCTGACCGCCTGTCCATTGCTAGGTAATGATGACATATAGGAGCATCAGTAACAGACATCCCTAAAAACATTATATGCTGTTACGACATTAAGAATTTAATGCATTAAATGAATTTTGCATATTATTTTCATCGTATGAAAGCAAAAGGTAAAAAAATCTGTTCAAAATGAGCACATTCAAAGAAATTTGTCTTACTTTATTCAAAATTACAAGTAACAATGAGGTTAAAAGGTGTTTACACTCTTAATGTAAAACTGATCTGATTTCAGAACTAATGGCTTGAAATCTTCGTAGTTCGAGATATTTATTATAGATGCTTTTAACTTCAATACAGAACGTAAGGCAAACCTACGCATGACATAGAAAGCTTATTTTTTGAATTTAAATTTAAATGCGTCCACTGCTGGTATAGTGCCTTATTAGTACACTCACTTTGTGAGGTCTGCGCTCCTGTTTCTGCAGACCCCATCTTAATTACTACTTACTTTTGGAGATAATCAAGAGACTCTTTATAAAAACTAAATAAGTTTATTCTGTCTTCGAAAAAGGGTTGTAAGGTCTCCGCCCCGGCATCAGTGCTAGACCTCATTCTAAACTAGTACTTAATTTAATAAATGACTGAACGAAACTCTTTAGATTAAAATAACTAAAAGTTTTATTTCGACTTTGAAATAAGGGCAAGTTCGATGAAGAAAGAAACTCAGTAATCAAATTAAATAAATGAATTCAAGTAATATAAAAATAAATCTTACCACTAGTGATTGACGTAAATTGATGAAGTTTGCTCAGAACTTTAACCCTCAAGAAGTACCTTGGATACTACTCCCCGTCATCGATTCTACCTCTAAACTACTTATTACACACTTGAATTACAACACTTCGAAGATTATTAAATCCGCTCTTGAATAACATCCCGCAGTCTATACTCCGTTTCACCTTAAGTTGGCAGTAGAGAGAAAGCTACAGCTACCTAATCACACCTGTTGTCATAGTAACAGGGTTACTATAAAGCAGGTGGGGTTGTTAGCAAACAATGAAAGCTGTAATTTTGGCGGAAAATAAAATTAAAAAAAAAAAGAAGAAAAACTGCTTAGTAATAATTATTTTATATTATGAGTTTTAGCGAAACCCAGAAAGGGAAAGAAATTTTGGTTGAAATTTTGCAATAATTAACATTTTTAATGATAAAAAAAATCTTTTATATATATATTTATATATTATTAATTTTTAACTATGTAAAGTTATATGAAAAAAAGTATATATATAATTTTTTGTTTCGTTCATGAATAAAAAAAAAAAGAAAGAAAGAAAATATTTAGATAAAAGGTTAAAATTTCAAAATCCTCGAAGAGTCATTTCCTCTATCCTATTTTACATTTCCTGTTGGTGTTCATGAGTACTTTTTATTTCATAATACTGCTATAAAATTATTTATTGAAAAAAAGTGTTTTTTTTTCTCAGTTTAAATATTATTATTAATTCATTAGTTTGATGTTTTATTTGAAATACTATTTAATTTGGTTACAATGAGGACGAAAAAAACGCAGCGGTCGTTTTTTATTGCAAAAATAAAATAAAAATCCTAAATATTACACTTTACATTTCATAAAAGTGTTTCATATATAATATTTTAAAGCATAAGATAATTTATGAAGTTGCAGTTGAACTATTAAACCCTTTAATATTCGTTTTTCCCCCCACAGGAACGAAACGTTTGATTTTTTTTTTTTTTTTTTTTTTTTATGCAGAATTTTTTCAATATTTTTTCTCTCTTGTTTTAATGCATTTTTAAACATTTGTCCCTTTTCTGTTCTTTAGCTAACTGCCTTATTCTGAAATTTAACAAATGGTATTTCAAAGGAAGAAATATGCAGAAGTCATTTTAAATTTCTTAATAGGCGTGAGTGTACCTTGCTGCTTTGAGAATGCACTCGTGCCTACTGTTCACCTGGTGAGGAGCCATACTGTTATTTTGACCTGAAACAAATTCTGCGAGTTTTTGACATTTATAGTGTTTATATACAAACTTACTTATGTTTTTTAAATTTATTACTATTTGAATTTAACATTCATATGTTTCAACCCAAAAATTTCTCAAAAACTAAAAAGCGCTATTTTCTTCTTTTTACATATTTATATTCAGCTATGTGTTTAACAGCTATTTTAATTTTTAGCCACTTAGCAGTTTTGCTGGTATGATGCACAGACATTTTATATTTCATAGCACCAATATTTCAGAAAATTATCTTTTTTAACAATTTGCGACAATTAAATAACCTAAATATTACAATATTCAGAAAAAAAAAAAAAAAAAAAAAAAAAAGATTTTATGAAAATAAAAACATACGAAATAACAAAAAATGCACCGGAGGAGTTAAGTTAATTATTATTATTTTTTTTTAAATTACAATTGCTAAAAACTTGCAACATTTGTTTCGGTTCGAAATAAAACAAGATCTTTCGTCAGGCGAACAAAGTAGGTACAAACAAAGCGCGTTTTATTTCGATCCGAAATAATTGTTACGAGTATTTTGCATTTTAAGTTTTTTTTTTTTTTTTTTTTTAATTATTTATTATAAAGGTTTTAACGAATAAATGAATAATAAAATATGATTAAATCATTAATTAGCGGCATAGAATTAAGTTACCAGTGATATTTTGAAACTTTCTTTAAATATAATTTTTCAATTTTAAACTTTAAACTAGAAAATATTTACTATATTTATTTGCTAACTTAAATAGGTTTTTAAACACGGTTATTTTTTATTACAAGCATAGAATATGCATAAATTCCCATATGCAGATATAAATCTTCTAAAGGAAGTATGACAGGAATCACAAATTTTCTTATAAAATCGATAAATTCTTTTTTATTGTAACTGAGAGAAAGAAAACTTTTTTTAAGCAGGGAGAGGTCCGAAGAGAACTGGCGAAGAAATTTTAAAGAGCGCGCCAGATGTTTAACCTTGGAAACCGATGCAAGCCAAAATGAAACTCAGAAATGCTGCTTTTTCGACACTACGCGTTCGCTTTGCTAAAAAGATGTTTATTATTTAAATACTTTTAAAATATGAAAAACATTAAATATTTGTTGCATAAGGTAAATTTCCTTACTTTATAACATTTATTTATCAATTTTATCAACTTAAAAACGCAAAATAACTTCAGAACTACTTTTTAGCGCGCAATATTACATTCCCTGCCTTCCTCAATGCTGCCAACTTAAGGTGAAACGGAGTATAACTACACCGCAAACACAACAACACTATTCGCATCTTCCGCTATTTAAACACCTTGAAACAGCAAACCTTCATCACTTCAATTCTCTACCTCCACTAACTAATCGTATTGATCCATCCTATTCAATGTGCGTAAATTTATTTTCCTTTTAGTTACAGTCGGTAACAAAAGTGTCCGAACACTAGCAAAAAAAAAAAAAAGTATACTTCATACTGTTTTGTTAAATAAATCCTTGTCGAATCGTTCGGACACTTTTGTTATCGACTGTACTCCACGCCGATGTAAAATAATCCCAACTTCAATCTATTGCGTCATCGACTGTGCTGGTCCCAGCTTCGCGTTTTCAATCTCTGATCAACATTTTACTTTCACAACTAGCTACATCCTTTTACCCTAACTCGACGCTACATCTTTCTTTCCATACCGCTTACCTGCGGCGACATCCTTTTGTCTCAACCTTCGATTGTACATCTACCTTACAGGGTAAGGGGAATGTATAAAAGGAAACTCACAAAATATTTAAATAAGTAAGTTAAACTAATATAAATATATATGCTCACCACTGGGAGCTTTAATAGATGACTTTACTTTAGAAGCTTGAAAAAAAACTCTAGTTGAAACGAAGAATACCTCCGAAGCTAACACAACTTTGGCAAATAACTTGGCACTCCAATTTAATCTCAGAGCAACACTAAATTTCACAACTTCCTTTAACACATCTACTCGCTAAACTACCGTACTTCACCATATAATTCGCTAGTTGTTAACCAATCGCTTAAACTCTCCACAAGAACTCCAACACCAACCAACTTCCATTCAAACATCTCGCTATTTAAACATTTTCACAAACAGACCACGCTATATCTACCTCACAACTTTAAATGACATTGAAAAAAATATTTTTTTTAAATTATTGCATTATGAAATACACAAAATATTTATTTGAAATCTACCTTTTAATTACTTAAGAGTAATGTTTCATTTACTCAATAAAAATTATGTATACTCTATAACAAAAAAGCGATGCATCAAGGAGTTATCTGAATAGAACTAAAATTGGTAGATGTGAGGTACATGTAGAGAAAAACAAATGATTAGAGTTTCAGACGAATTTGATTATTTAATCAAGAGAAAGAGCTTCACAAAGTGAACAAGTCAATAACGCGTTGGTCCCCCTTTCGCCTTTACGTAAGCAGATATTCGGCTTGACATTGGTTGATAGAGTTGGCAGATGTCCTCTTGTGAGATATCATGCCAAATCCTGTCCAATTGGTGCATTAGATTGGCAAACTCCTTTTATAATGCTCTGAACGTCCTTAATGGGGAAGAGATCCGGCGAATTTGCTGGCGAAGGTTATGTTGGACAAGCAAGAAAGCAAGCAGTAGAAGGTACCTCCGTGCGCGGGCTGGCATTATCATGCTGAAATATACGATCAAGGTGGCGTGATATAAAGGGCAACAGAACGGGGCGTAGAATTTAGTGGATGTGTCGCTGTGTTGAAGTACCAGTGGTACGTAGAATCGATGATAATAATGGGGCTTTGTGTACCGCTATGACGATTGATCGGGTTTCCCGTTCTGTCCTCTATTTAGGCCGACCGTTTCCTTCTTGACGCTATGTTTGGCCATGATTCACCTATTCCTGCCAATATCATCTAGTAGTGGCATCACTCCTGTCCAAATGTTAAACAATTCACCGATTATACCAACCAGCTTCTTTGAGCTCAACTAATCTCCTCTCTTAACTGCTGACATCTGCGCATATTGTTCGCGCACCTGTATGTGACGCATAGTTACTGTCTGTCTGAGTAGATGGAATAAAATTCTCAAAGAATTTATGACCTGGAATAGAAATCTCTCCTTTTTAATATTTTGTCAGTTGCGCAGTTAAGATGCGCTGCAGTGTCACATGTTTATTCAATGGCATCCAAACTTTAAAATTTTGCATTTTCACTCAAAACCTGTATGCACGTCAATTTGTGTCCAATTTGCATTACGCCTTCTTGGTGCGTCGATTTTTTTTTTTTTTTTTTTTTTTTGTTATAGAGTGTATTTCACCTCATCATACTATTTAATGAGAATTTAGTGAGTGAGATGGAACTTTAGTGTACCATTGGTACACATAGGTGAAAAAAGCGATCAAAACCTTATTTTATTTATTTATTTATTTATTTATTTATTATGCACTTTTTAATTTTTTGTATTTTTTCTAAGATTGATCGTAGATTTTTCGGATGATATATAAATAAATTATAATACAAGTGAAGATCGTGAAAAATACCACTTAAAAAACAGAACTGTATAAATTCATTCTTGAACAAAAAATGGCTACATGTAGCGTTTAGTACCATATAGTGATATTAAAATGAGGTATTCTATTCTTATAAATACACATTTGACTTTTCTTACGTAAATTAAATTTTATATGCCTTTTAATCTAATGGTATTTTAAAGTATCGTCAGTAGATAAAGTGTTTTAGTAGGACAAATATATTTAGCCATAACTTTTAGTGTTGAAGATCGGGCAGTTTCACGGTGTTCACATTACGATTTTGGCATTAATCTGGCATCTTTAAGCTTTAAACTTCTCTATTTTTTTTCCTGTCATGTGTCTAATGTCTTATCGTATGTCTAAATCTTAAACATTATCTTTCTCATCAAGATCTCAGAATAATGATAAAAATTTATTGACACCTGGCACATATATTTTTTAACATTTACAAAATACAATTTGGCGAAGCTTTGATTTTGGCAGACATTACTAGAGGCAAATGCCTTCTTTAAAATGTGTAAGGGAGTGGGGCATTTTAAGTTAGCTGAGACTGATAATACGTATGAGGATGTGCTTTATTTTCTTACGGTTATTTTTTTCTCACCGCCGCCGTTCTAACTCGTCAGGCTATTATTTGCCTTTATTATTAATGAGGTATTTAAAGTAATATGATGGTAATTGTAGTAGTTCTGGCATAAAATGAACTCGTTTCTCAAACATTGTCGTCACAAGGTGAAAAAATCGTAAGTTATATAATTCAGTGTTTAAAGCATTTTCTTTATTTTTTATTTTCTTTACTTTTTACTGTATAAAATTCGAAATTAGACGGTAAATGCAACGATATAAATAATTTGTGTACAGGGCCTAAATTATTTCTAAATTATTACAGATGTCGACAAGCATTTATTCTGGCATTTTGCCATTCTTATTCACTCTGTTACATCATTTATGTAATAAAGTATTAGAATGACGCATTTGCTTAATTAGCAGAAATTCGTGTGTTAGAACTCGATAATTAAAAAGTTTTTGTTTGATCTGTATCCTTTAAAATAAAACTGTGTTTCATTAATTACGTACAAGAAATGCGAAATTTTATAGGAAAAATATATCTTTATCTCGTAACTTATATATAAAAAAAAATAGTTTAAAAATTTAGATTTAATTTTACTTATAGACAGAAATTAGTCCTTCGTCTTAATAAAACTATAGAGGTCATTTTCAACAATTAATATTTTATAACAATATTCATTTGTAACTAATTAAATTAATTTCGATATTTCTTCGTTTTTCACCTTCCTTAAATTATGGTTTAATTTAAAATCTAAGCATTAACTTGAATTCAACTTATTCTTTTTTCATTATTAGACAAATAAAATCTCGTAATAAAATATACTGTATGTAAAAAATACATTATAGTTTATTTCTCCTTTATTGATACAAAAATATGTACCTTAATTTATTTTTATCATTTACATAGAAAACTGCAGTAGTTTAAGCAATCTTTTTTTTCCTCATCGTATCACTGATAATTTTATGTACTTATTTTTTATAAGCTGCATAATTTGATAGTAGATATTGATATAAAAAAGAGAAATTATTAATTCGGTATTAAAAATTTAGTAAATAAGAAAAGATTACACTGTGGAATACTGACTTTAGTGCCGAATAATTTCAACCTATTTCTGGTTATATTTGGGTTACTGATTCTAAAACTGTTTTCAGTTTTGTCCCATCAGCTCTAGTTGCCGAAACGTCAGTGGAAGCCTTCCTGTGGAGACTCAAAAAGATTTTGGGTTCCGTCTGTGTGTTTGTCTGTCGCATGCACTCTCAGAAATAATATACTCAATTTTGACGGTTCAGACATCCTCGGGATTAATTTCGTTGTTTTTGACAACCATTTCGTCAAGCGATCACGTGATTTTTGAGGAAACGTGATTTCTCAAATATTTGACGAAACTGTTTACTCACAATAGCATGTGCTAACTTTCATTACCGCCATATTGGTTTTATTCCTGTATTGTTTCCACTTTATGTTACAAGGACTTTTATTTGCCGGCCTGGTGGTCCGGTTGGTAGGGCGCTGCCTTCTAGATTCCCGAGTCTCGGTTTCGAATCCCGGGGCGGGCATGGATGTTTGTGATGTTCTGCTTGTTTCTGTGAATTTCTGTAAAAATATGGATCAATTGAGATATAAGTCATTGTAACTATAGGTCAAATAAATGTCCAAATGACTTTTATATGTTTGCTCTGTTTTATTTATATTTTCATTAAATATAATTAGGATTTAATGTCTAAAGCAACGAACTTGCAGGTAATTTTATAATTCTATAATTTGTATTTTATTCTGTGTGACGAAACTAGGATGAAAATATGTATCTTTACTTTTGACGAAATTCGTATGTTCAAACAAGTGACGAAAGTAGTTTTCTCAATTTGACGAAATGTTCGCTCGGAGCATATCCCTAGAAACACTTTCGTCAGAAATGAAGAAATTTTCGTGAAATTTGAGTGTCCATTTCTGAGAGTGCGATAACGGCCGCAAAAATCGCGCTATTGACTTGCAATTTGATACACATGTTCACGAGCCACATAGAATCAGCTGTGTAATTGTTTATGTGTTTTCCATTAGTATTTAGTGTACAGGGACACACCAAAGTTTTTCTTATCATTACGGCCTATGGACAGAATTTGTATGTACAATAATGGCTGCAAAAACACTTCGACTAACTTGCAAAATGTTACACATGCTGAGGCTCTGTATAGAAATAGCTATATAAATTTTTATGTCTATATTGTTTATGGACTGTGTACAGGGATACGCCTAAGTTTTTCTTATCATTACGGCCTATGGGGTGAATTTCGTTTAAACGAATTTTAACATCGTTACTTTGCATTCAACAAAATGAAATTAGCTTACATTACTGAGATACTTAAACTGATGTTTTCTGCAGAAAATATGTGCTATTAGGCTTCCTAATTAATATACAGGACGTTACAAAAGTGTTCCGACAATACCACGTAATCATTTAAATTATGTCAAATTTCGAACAATTATACATGAAAAACTGAAAAACGTAGAATAAGTTGAATAGTTTTTACTGATGTATACAATGTTTATGGTTCGTTTACAGAGACACACAAAAAAATTTTATGATATTATTGCCAATAGACAAATTTTTATTTAAGCTCATTAGTCATTTTAACGCATTTATGCTGCATTCAACATAATGGAATTAACATACATCATAAAGATGTATAAAAGCATGTTTACTCAAAAATAAATAAATAAATAAATAAATAAATAATAATAATAATAATAATAATAATAATAATAAATAAATAAATAAATAAATAAATAATAAAAAAAAAGGGGGGGAGGATATGTATAGACTAAATGATTTATTTACGGGACCACACAAAAGAATTCGGATGACATTCTGTAATCATCCAAAAGATGTCAACTTAGGTTTAGATATTAATGAGTTATAATAAATTAAATAGGTGTATTCTTTTTTAGCGTATATAATTACTATGGCTCTTTTTCCGGGATACATAAAAGAACTTCGTACTATTACAGTCTATAGTCGGTATTTCTTAAAAGTGTATTTTAACATGATTACACCCCATTATAAACAATGAAATTTATTAGAATTTTAAGAGCGTGTTTTTCTGTGGAAAAGTGTGGGCATAGAATTGGTTATTAATTTACAGGGTTATACAAAATAATTCCGATACGTTATGTAAGCATTTTGCATGAAATTTGGTACAAGTATTTATGGATTACAAGGAATTAGTACAAGACTATCAGTTATTAGGAATACTTATATATACAGATAATTAAAAACAAGAGAGAGACGTCTGGGGGTTGAGGGGGGCGGAAGCCCCCTTCAGAAACGTTTCTGTTTATGTAGGAAGTCAATCGAATCAATATATGTATATTATATAAAAAGGCATAAAATAAAGTGATCTGTTGAATAATGCGTGATGCAAAAAGGACGTTGGGGCTCCTGATCTGCAAATCCACTAGTTGCCGAAACGTCAGTGGAGGCCTCCATGTGCAGACTCAAAAAGATTTTGGGTTCTGTCTGTTTGTCTGTCGCGCGATAGCAGCCGCAAAAATCCTCCTATTGAGTTGTAACTTGGTACACATATTCATGAGCCGCACAGAATTAGCTGTATAGTTTTGGGTGTCTATTCTATTTGTAGTTCGTGTACAGGGACACACCAAAGTCTGTCTTATCATTACGGCCTATGGACAGAAATTCTATAAACCGCAATAGCGGTCGCTAAAATCTCCCGACTGACTTGCAGTCTGGTACACACGCTCTGGCTCTGAATATAAATAGCTGTATAATTTTTGGTCTCTAGATTATTTATGGATAGAATTTCGTTTAAACGAAATTTAACGTCGTTACTCTGCATTGAACAAAATGAAATTATCGTTCATTATTGAGATGCTTAAACTCGTGTCTTCTAATATATGTGTACTTAGGCTTAATAATTAATGTACAGGATCTTACAACGTAATCGTCCAAATATTACCATATTTCAAACAATTATTCTTGAAAAACGTAGAATAAATTGAATAATTTTTACTAGGGTATGCAATGTTTATGGTTCTTTTACAAAGACATGCAAAAGAATTTCATGACATTAGAGCCCATGGGCAAATTTTTTTTCTAAGCGCATTTTAACGCGTTTATGCTGCATTCAATATAATGAATATACATTATAAAGATGCTTAAAAGCATGTATTCTCTAAAAAAAAAAAAAAAAAAAAAAAACATGATTACACAAAAGAATTCCGATGGCATTCTGTAATCATTCAAATGGTGCCAAATTACGTTGAAATATAAGTGAGTTATAATTAATTAGGTGTATTCTTTTTATTGGTGTATATAATAACTGTAGCTCCTTTTCAGTGACACACAAAATAATTTCGTACCATTTCAAACTATAGACAGTATGTATTAAAAATATATTGTAACGTGGTTACATCCCATTAAATATAATGAAATGTTTAATGTAAAATGTTTAAAGCATCAAAAATAAATTCAAAAACTGGCATACAGACAATAGCCTTTATCTCCTATTCTTACCGATATCTATATGCATTATTTTGAGGAAAAATTATTAAAGATGTTAAATTTAAAATGCTGGTTACGTTACGTAGATGACACTTTCATTCTTGTTGAAAATCCGTTTGATGTTTCTGCCATTCTTAATATTACTAATGCTATTGATCCCCATATTCAGTTTACCTTCGAGTTAGAAAATTGTAATCAACTTGCCTTTCTTGATGTTTTAGTTACTAGGTACGATTCCCTTTTTATAACCTCTGTGTACAGGAAACCTTTCTCTGTTTCTAACCCTCCCCATGCTCTCTCTAATAATCCGGCTAAACAAAAAATTGGCACCTTTTACACTTACGTGTATCGTGCCCTTAAAATTTGTTCTGATACTTCTTCTCTTAAAGAAGAACTGAATTATTTAAAGTCTGTTGCTATTAAAAGAGGTTTTAGACCCTCTATAATTGATAAAGCTCTCAAAAAGTTCAGTAGGCCAACTTATAATTCTACTCTTTCTATTGATGATAAAATTAAACCTGATAATCTTGTTGTCTTACCTTTTTATCCCCCCTTAAGTTTTAAATTAGCCAAAGTTTTGAAGCGTTTCAATTTTCACGTTATTTTTAAACCTGTCAATAAATTCCAATTCCCTTCAACCAAATCCCCAGTTCTCGAGCTTCAAAAATGGGGTATCTATAATGTCCCTTGTAATAACTGTGATTTATCTTATATTGGTCAAACTAAAATAAATCTTGAATGTCGTTTACGTGAACATTCTCGGTATGTTGTTAATCAAGAAATTTCTAAATCTTCTATTGCGAAGCACAGTTGGGAATTTGATCATAGTTTTAATTTTAAGAGTGCCAAAATTATCTTTCATGCCAAACGCTAGAACGAACTGGATATTTTGAAAAATTTAGCTATTTACCTTAATCGTGATAAAATTATCAATGAAAATTCTGATTCCACTTTGCTGTCTACAGTCTGGAAAAATTTGTTTAATTCAATTAAATAATTTCCTTCTTTATGTTTATAACATCATATTAGTTAAAATAATTCTAATTAAAATAAAAATAATAATAATTAATGGATAAATTTTATTAAATTTACTTATTAGTTTAATATTATTGAAAAAAAAAAAAAATAATAATAATATATTAATTGTTTACTCCTTTTCTCCCTCCTCTTTTTGTGGTGTGTGTACTTGTGTTCCTCTCTGATTGGTCCTGCCCTGCATGTTGTTTCCTATTGGTTGTTTGTGTTGCTCCTCCCCCTCTGGATTTTGTCCTGCTTTCAGTCTTGCTTTTGCCTCCAAGGCAGTTGCACGTGTTTGCACCTGATGAAGAAAGGCTACGTCCTTTCGAAACCAGTTGTGCTGATTTAAAATTTATGGTGTGTGAAGAAGTTTTTATTTCTTGCTGTTTAAAAGCATGTTTTTCTGTGGAGAATTTTGGGCATAGAATTGGTAATTGGTTTACAGGGTTACGCAAAATAATTCCGATATGTTACGTAACCTTTTTGCATGAAATTCTGTATAAGATTTTAGGAGTTAAAAGAAATTAATAAAAGGCTGTTACTAGGAAAATATATAAATACACACATATATAGAGAAAGATATAGATAGCGAGATATAGCGGGGGTTGAGGGGGGAGGCAGCCCCCCTTAGAAACGTATCTGTTTATGCAGCAAGTCGGTCATATATGTGTGTGTATATATATGTATATTATAGAAGAGTCAGAATGCGAAACACTTGGATTAGAGAGCAAACAAAAATTACTTATATTATTTCTAGTTTAAGTTAAATATAGCTGGGCTGTGTACTTTGCCAGAAGAAATGATGATATATAGACCACCAAAGTTCTATTTTGGATACCGAGATATAACAAAAGACCGAGGATGAGACCACTGTGTCGTTGGAGAGATAAGATTGTGCAGTTTGGAAGAGCAGAATGGAGAAGAATTGCAGAAAACAGGGCAGATTGGAATCACCTAGAAGAGGTCTTCATACTGCAGTGGATTGATAAAGGCTGAAATTGATGGTGATAATGATAATGATATATACAATAAGGAATAAATAAAATGATCAATGATCTGTTGAATAATGAGTGATGAAATTAGAACGTTGAGGCTCCTGATAGGCGGATCCACTAATTTTTAAACTTATCCACATTATATGCCACTGTAACCATACTGGTATGGTAACAACATGGAAATCAGTACAAATGACTGTGCAGGTAGTGTAATTTTATGCTCATGTTACAACCAAGTTCACAAAAAGGTGTGAGTATATTCTCCACTAATTTTTCGTGGTTAGGAGTCTTGCAGTTTCCAAGGAAATTCTTCACTACCAAGCAGAATGACGATTACGCAGCTGTCTCAGTATCATTCATTGAGTTTAATTCAATTTTAATAACAACAATAATAGAAATAATAAAAATAATATAATAATAATAATAATAATAAAATAGTAGTAATATTAATATAATAATAGAAATAACGTTTATTATAATATCTCATGAACTAAAGCTGTTAGAACAAAATGGATGGCAATTTTAGTATCAGCAGCTCCAAAATACTCAGAATCAGTTCAAAATTTTCAGGCGCCACTTAAAGAAAAAAAAAATCCTCCTCAATGTTATTAGTACCGTAATTTAAAATAATAATAATAAAATAATTATTAATCTCTTGTAAACTTATTATCTTATAAACATGTGTGGAGTCTGCGCCCCAGCTTCATTAACAGCAGACCCCATTTTAGTTAAATACTTTGATAACTTAACAATACGTGACTCAAATGTAAAATGTAAAATAAATAAACCTTTTATTTAAACTTTAATGTATAGGAGGGAATGCCTTTTCACCCGGAACTCAATCAATAGTTAAACAGATAAATAACATGGAAAAATATAAAAGTTTTATCTCACCTCGGAGGAATAACTATTTGAGTTGAAAGCTGATAAACGCTACTCCCCGTAGATCCACTAGATTACACCACCTCGTATAATGAAGAGAAGATTACTATCCCTTCACTAACATCAAACTTCAACAACACACTGTCGTATTAGCCAGACATCCGACACTATAACACACTATATCGGTGGTCTTAACTCCGCCAACAAAGTTATATCGTACTATCAACGACTTCATCCACTGCTAACAACACCACACCGTATCCTACTCTACTACGATATTTATCCACATCGAAGTCAAGAACCTCCACGCTTCACTTCTCAAAACTCATATAACCATGCGTATTCACTTACCCTATGCAAATTACTTTCTCTTTACTGGCTCCTTGCTGGCCTAAAATCAATCTTCTAGCTTCCTCTATTGCGTCACCGACCATTGGTGTCAATTCATCCTTCTGTTGCGTCACTGGGATGCTGGTACCAGATTTTAAATTATCAAACTTTAGAACTACGCTACGATGTACTTTCCCACCGCTTACCTGCAGCGACGTACAATTGACTCAACCTCATTTTCTCACAGCTGTTAAAGATGAAAACTTCATCGGAGAAGCCCCAAAGGGTTTTAACCGAGGACGTTTTAGAGTTTAATACTCTTTCCAACAAACAATTTAATCTAAAGCAAGAATTTCCTGAGAGCAGCATTCACCTAAAAATTTTAATACTCTTTCCAGTTTTTGATCTAAGAAGCATATTTTAGAAATGGGGGAAGAAAGTTTAAGTTAAAGAGCAGAAAAACTGCTGCTTAAGAGACTAGGGTGAGTAATCTAAAGAAGAAAAAAATATATCTTACAAGGAAACATTCAAAAGGTGTCGTCTTCAAAAAATATTGAATAAAATATATGTGATTCTACTCATCATAAAACACCAGAAAGTGAAAAAATTATCGACTGAAATGAATTACAGCGACCACAAAAAATTATCAAAATTAAGCCTATTTGGCAATTTCACACTGTTTGGCGATTGATTTTGAGTGCTTGGCGGAGAAGCAAAACACGGTTCTGTTCGTACATGGCAATCTCGGTGGTGGCGAACTTATCATCTAACAGCGATAAATCTCCAAAAATGCTTAATTTTGATAATTTTTTGTGGTCGCTGTAATTAATTTCAGCCGATAATTTTTTCACTTTCTGGTGTTTTATGAAGAGTAGAATCACATATCTTTTTTTTCAATATTTTTTGAAGACGACACCTTTTGCATGTTTACTTGTTAGTCATATCCCTGAGCGAAAAACTATCAAACTCCGAATAAAAGGAAATATAATTTTAATTTAAAATAATGGAGTACATTTACAGACAGAAACTCCGGGAGCTAAAAAAAGAAGTTGATTGAGTTCTCGGTCATTGTTACAAAAGGGGGGGGGGGTTACAGGCGACTTCCTTGTCAGCTAGGGAGGCAACTGTGTGTTTAGAACATGCTTGACACAGCTGTAAGTCGCTTTCACAAATGCGACGTTTATAGTTCAAAAAGAAAAAAAAATTAAATGTCCATAAGTAGTTGACACTCTACTGATTTTCAGAAATGTCCAGCGGTAAGTGAGAGTCTATTTAATTCCGTGTACTGGGAGAAAATTTGGCAGTGCAGTTACATCCGAGTGTCATTCTTAGGCAGGAGGGAGATTCCATTTGCAGATTCAAGGTTTTAGCAAGTCGGTTAAGAAATGTCGTCATTAGTTGAACAGCGTGGAACGTCAGTAAAGTTCGTCAGAGTGTTTCTGGAATACAAAATTTCTTACAGTATCAAAATATGAAAAGAGGTTACACTTTGTCTGGAAAAGACAATCGAGAGATTTTGTCTCTAAGTTCAGAACACGTAGTTTATATATATAAATAGCAATGTTCCCTGCCGGGGCTATCGAATTATCGAAAAAACTAAGTTGTTAGTCTTTTTATTGCTACAAGTTAAATGCGGAGAGCCCCCCCACAAAAAAATGTCCCCACTATAATAGTACATATATATATATAAACTTTTAGTTGAACCACAAAAGTTTTAGAAATACAAATATGCAGTTTATAAACAAAAGTTTTTTGTAAAAATACAAAGTATAGTTGATATAAGCAAAAAGAGGGGATATTTATACAAAGGGGCAAATAAAAAGTTCATATTCACCTACACGGCAGTTGATGGCTGAAACTAATAGATTTTAGCATACATACATAAAATATATAATAGAACGGTACAAAACTGTGTGACATATAATGGTTTAACATGAATTTAACCTTTTTTTTTAAACCGAAAGTTCATGTGAAATTTTGAATTTTTATCTTGAGAGAAAAGTGCGTGCTTCTATAAAAGGATCGAAAAAAAAAATTCAAAAGGGTTTACATGTCAATCATCTTGGTTCAGTTCTGCTATAAGAAATGCACTTAAAAAAAATTAGGAGAACGGAATCATATGATTTATGGCTGCGCTGGTCACATCAGGTGAAGTCAAGCATCGAAGTTAGTGCTGGCTGTTGAACTCGTTGGCTAGTCCATAAGGCTCAAGGCTGGCTGTATGAGGCTTTGGTTTACCCCAAAAGGCATGAACAAATGCTTTTTTTGCTGGAGACTGGTAGGGTTGTGACTTGACCTTGATTTAGCTTGCTGCTTTTGAGCTTTTTTCAAAATTTTTTGAACCTCTGGTATTAATGGTTCGATATTTTGCGTGATCAATTGGGGTACATTTTGATTTACTGGAATAAGCTTCTGAAATGCAATTAAAATTTTTCTTCCCAAAAACAGTTCAGCTGTGGTTTTACCAGTTGCATCACTAACTTTATTACATATGGCATAACCAAAATGATATATAAAAACGGATCCCAATTATCATGATTTTGACCAATGTAAGTCGCAATCATTTGGATTAATGTTCTATTAACACGTTCGACCTGATTAGCTTGTGACTGATAAGGAACCGTAAAGACATGTTTAATTTCGAGTTTGTCGCATAATGCTTTAAACACGTTACTAATAAATTGAGGACCGTGGTCCGTTACTATTTGAAGGGGGCCCCCGTTACGAGAGATATAGTTATTAAAGAAGGCAGTGGCCACGGAGCTTTGCGTAAAGGCACAAACTCTACCCATTTACTATATTAATCTAGCATTACTGAAACATAACGATCTATTTGGTTTAGAGAAGGAGTAAGGACCAATTAAGTCGAGTCCAAGAATTTGATTACGAAACTCTACTTTAATAGGAATTAATTTACTGGCCGGTTTAATATTTTTATAGTTATACATTTGGCATAATCGACAACTCGAAACGTAATTAGTAACCTTCTTCCTCATTTTAGGGAAGTAACAGGCATCCTTGAGTTTTTATAAGTTTTCGTAATACCAAGGTGCCCAGAAATTGATGAGTCGTGAAACTAAAAAAGAATGGCTTGACGAAGAGATTGGGGAATTACAACTCGTAATTCTCCATTAGAAGATAAAAATTTTGAAAAGTTTTATCTCACCCCGGAGGAATAACTAGTTGAGTTGAAAACTGATAAATGCTGTTCTCCGTAGATCCACTAGATTACACCACCTCGTATAATGAAGAGAAGATTACTATCCCTTCACTAACATCAAACTTCAAAAACACACTGTCGTATTAACTAGACCTCCGACACTATAACACACTCTATCGATTGTCTTAACTCCGCCAACAAAGTTATATCGTACTATCAACGACTTCATCTACTGCTAACAACACCACACCGTATCCTACTCCACTACGATATTTATCCACATCGAAGTCAAAAACCTCCACGCATCACTTCTGAAAACTCCAATAACCATCCGTATTCACTTACCCTACGCAAATTACTTTCTCTTTACCGGCTCCTTGTTGGCCTAAAATCATTCTAGCTTTCTGTATTGCGTCGCAGACCATTGGCGTTAATTCATCCTTACTTCAATATGTTGCGTCACCGGTATGCTGGTACCAGACTTTAAATTCTCAAGCTGCGGAGCTGCGCTACGATCTACTTTCCCATCGCTGACCTGCGGTAACCTACAATTGACTCAACCTCATTTCCTCACACATGGATCTTTCTGAAATCTGCTAATAATGCAATGTAATCAAATGAAGTGCCAGAATTACAATCCTTTTGCTTTGCCAGGAAGTTGGGCAGAATAAAACGTTTTAATTTAATTTTCTAATGTTAAAATGTTACATACGACTGAATATTTTAAAAGCTGGCACCGAAATATAAGTTCTTTCAGTTCTATTATTTATAATTGTGTTAATACTAATTTGAATTCGGTTACTCAAAAATCATTTTAAAACTTATCTGTACAAAAATGATCCTTATCTGCGATTTGTTTCCAAAATGCTAGAGTTTAATATTCAGTGTATTCGTGAAATATTTGTAATAATATCAGCAGAGTATTTATCTCACTGTTGTGATGTTCTTGGTAATTAAATGGTATAGATACAGGTGTTGGACAAAATAATGAAAACATTTTCGCTTTTTTACGTTTTGTCGAATATCTTGAAAAATACTTAATGTGTTGTTTTTGAATTTGGGAATAAGGAAAACATGTTTTTCCTCTAATTTTTGAGCAAAGATTTTGTTACGAAGGCTCTTAGGGGACAAACAACAAATCTAATGAAAAAAAAAGTATTTGTGATTACCTGTATCTGGAAAAGCGTCGATTGATCTGAAAATTTTAGATATGATTATAAATGTTATATTTTATACGTGTGTAGAGTTTTGTGAGGATATCTAGAATATTTAAAGAATTATCAATATTTTATTAAAATATGCAAAAATTTTTCGCAAGTTTTTATTTCATAACTCCAAAGGTTTTTCTCAAAATTTCATGAAACTTTCGGAAAATATGACAACATATGCCTAAATCATTATGCTATAGTTAAAAACAAATATATTTAATATTCAAAGATGTATGGACAGTTGTAGTAATAATTTATTACTGCAGCAAAAAAAACTTTGACATAGTTTAATACTCAACTGTATAGAGCACCTTATAAAAAAATTCAGTTGAATATCATAAAAATTCTTAGAGATATCAGTGATTAAATGAACGGTTTTTCAGCTGTTTTCTAAAAAGATCTTTACGATGAGGGGTCCTTCACAAATGAAAATTTGCATCAGAAAAAAAAAATTTCCTTTTTCTTTTCAAACAATTCATGTTTCTTTCTTTCTTTCTTTCTTTTTTTTTTTTATAGGTATGTAGTACATACCTATATAAGAACAGAAAAATGAGTCGCAAATATTGTATTAAGTTTCATTATGTAATATATTGGGTTGTTCGATAAATAATGTCGTTTTTTTTTTCATGTTTTTCAAAGTGAATTTATTTATATTAAGAACAAACATTAATCAATGATATATTGACCATTTTGTTGGATGAACTTTTGCCATTTTTCGGTAAGTTGAAAAATTCCACGTTCGAAGAAGCCTTGGTTTTTAGAAGCGAAGCTTTTGAAAAACGACATTATTTATCGAACAATCCAATAGTTTTTTCCAATAATAATTTTAATTTGTGAATGACCCCTTACCGTAAAGACCTTTTTAGAAAACAGCTAAAAAACAGCTTATTTAATCACCGATATCTCTATGAATTTTTTTGATGTTCACAACTGGATTATTTTTAGAAGGTGCTCTAGACATTTGAGTATTAAACTGTGTCAAAGTTTTTTTGCTACATTCCGTATATGCGCTGTAATAAATTATTTACTACAACTCTCCATATCTTTTTGAATATCAAATATATATATATATATATATATATATATATAAACTATAGTATAATGATTTCGGCATATGTTGTCATGTTTTTCGAAAGATTCATGAAATTTGGAGAAAAATATTTGGAGTTATAATGTAAAAACTTAAGAAAAAATGTTGCACTTTTTAAGAAAATATTAATAACTTCTTAAATATTCAAGCTATCTTCACCAAACTCTACATACGCATAAAATATAACATTTATAACCATCTAAAATTTACAGTTGAATCGACGCTTTTCCAGATACAAGGTAATCGCAAATACTTTTTGTTTTTTGGATTTGTTTTTCATCCCCTAAAGGCCTTCGCGACAAAATCTTTGCTGAAAAATATGACAAAAGACATGTTTTCCTTATTTCCAAAATTCAAGAACAACACGTTAAGTATTTTTCAAGATATCCGACAAAACGTAAAAAAACGAAAGTATTTTTATTATTTTGTCCAATACCTGTACATGTTAAGTCCTACAATAAGACTATTCTTTATGCATATTTTCTAATTGTTTGATTATTTTATTTTATTTTTCATTTTTTAAACTTTATTTTTTGTTGCATAAATTTCATAGAATACGAACACAAAGTATTAATCAATTAGAGTGATTCTATTAGTATTAGATATCCTTAAATATTACTTCACGCATCCACCATAGCATATGCAAAAATGGCGAATTAAATGTAAATGCTTCATAAACCTCACTAGATTTCATACAATCATGGTTGTTAGATAATAAATAAAATAAAATAATTAAAACTGTAGTAAGATATTGAAAGAAAATTATATAATGATAATAATAATAATAATAAAATAATAATAAAAAGAACCCTTAAATAAATGCATCATTTAATATGGATCCTTTGCGATATTTTTAAAACTGTGTTTACGAAGAAAAAAAATATATATCTGAACTTTATTTATTTCTTTTCCATTTCTTAAAAACTTGTCTGTGCATGTAACTGATTATCTGTTGCTTTATATACAGTCGGCTGCAAAATTATTCGAGCACTAGCCAATAATTCCTAAATTTAAAAAGTACACTTAAGACTGTTTTGCTAAGTAAATCCTTGTCGAATCATGTTCTTAGACTGATTAAGAACATGACTCGACAAGGATTTTTTTAACAAAGCTGTATTAAGTGTACTATTTTTTTGGCAAGGATTATTGCTAGTGCTCAAATAATTTTGCAGCCGACTGTATATATGTCATGTTTATACTGAGCGAGTGCGAAAGTTCTACCCGTTTTTGAATATGTAAATTTGCAATGGAATTGACGTCACGCATGACATTGTAATGACGCAAATCGTCGGCCAATCAATATAACTATATGCCTCACATTATTATATTATACACATTGTTATTATTACACATTATTGTATCACATAATTATAATATTATATGCCTTAAATATATGCGTCGTGTCTCCCAAAATTAATCATCTCAAAAAAAAAAAAAAAAAAAAAAAAAACAGAGGGTGTAACATGGAAAGCGAGAAGGAGCATATAAGACATTGTTTGTTATACGAGTTCGCTAAAAAGAGTACGGCAGCCGCAGCATGTCGCAATGTTTGTCAAGTTTATGGGAAGAATGCAAAACACGAAAGCACATGTCGTCGATGGTTTCGTAAATTTAGGGAAGGAGAAAGAAGCTGCCAAGATCAGGCTAGGAGTGGATTGCCATCACACGTTGGAGACAACGATATTGACCAAGCCATAAAGAACAACCCGAACCCAACGATGCAAGAATTAGCGGAGACTTTCAACGTACACCGGACAATGGTCGAGAGACGGCTGGTTGCGATTATTCGCTCCGGAGGACAGCATCCAACCCGTTAAGCTTGACCGAGTCCAGGCAAGCAGGGGCTGTCCAAAGGCTTCTGAGAGACGGCTGGTAAGTTGGGTTTTACGAGAAAGTTGGATCGTTGGGTTCCACATAACCTGACAGCTAATCCACGGGATGACCGAATCGCCACCTGTGTTTTCTTGCTTTCCCGGTACAAAAATGACCCATTCTTGACAGAAATTGTGACAGTAGATGTACCGTATGGGTTATGTACCGTAACGTAAAGCATCGTAGGACTGTGTGTCGCCCTTTTGATCCCGCCTGCATCGACTTCGAAAGCTGAACTTCATCCCAAGAAGGTGTTATTGAGTGTGTGGTGGGATGTGCACGGACTAATTCACTGGGAGGTCCTGCCACTCAACCAAACCCTCAATGCTGCATTCTACTGTCTACAGTTAGACAGGCTGCATTCAAATTGCTGTCATCACTCGCCAAAAATTACTGGGCTTTTGTTGGGAGGTTTTATACCACCCTCCATATTCTCCTTACTTGGTACCAACTGATTATCACCTATTTCGTGCGTTGAACAATTCCTTCAGTAAGAAAATCTTTGATGATCTTGATGCTGCGAAAACTGCCATCCAAGACTTTTTTGACTCGAAACCGCCGGAATTTTACCGCAGTGGGATTCTTCTCCTACCAGAAAGGTGGCAAAAGGTCATAAATAGCAATAGGGATTATGCACAATAATAGGTACTGTTCATTTTGCGTTTATTTGCTCTCCTTTATGGGTAATAAAAACGGGTAGAACTTTTGTACTCACCCAATACATCCTCATGATTAGTTTTAAGTGTTAGACTTATAATGGTACTTTTAACCTTATTTTATTAATATTGTTATTTTTGGCTCTTTTAACAAGATATATATATATATATATATATATAACTTAAAGCTTCATATATATATATATATATATATATGACTCAACAGAGAAAGTAACCTTTTTTCTAAATCGTTAATTATATTGGAATTTCCGTACCAGACCATTATATAGATACTGAAAAACTGTTCCAATAATTCTTTCATTATCTCGCATCTCTTAAGAGTTAATTCTGAGATAATTTCAAAGATAGATTTATATCAAAAGCGCAAACTGTATACACCCGCACAACGAAAGTAGTAGGGGAAAGTTGGACAAAACGGGATACCATTCTTGTTTTTCTTTACTACGGAAAATATATTGAAGAAAACCACACATTTTATTTTTTTATAACTACAACATTTATTGAAGCACGCAAAAAACATATTTTTAACTAATTTTAATGACTGTGAAATAGTAAAAAAAATTATTTACCAAGCTCTTACACATCCCGTTTTAGCATACCTGGGTTGGACAAAACGGGATAGGGATTACAATGTTTATTTTTTGTGTAAAACTAACAGAAAAGCATAATTAACTGGCAAAAACCTGTAAAGCAAAATTTCTGCTTGAAAGAACAATGCCTTCAGTACCAGAGACTTGAAATAAGAGTTTTTTTATGTTATTATTTACAAAATGGGAAAGACCTGCTGAACAAAAGTCGCATATAAAGATGTCGTCCTCTTCGTCGGCATTAGAACACGCTTCGTGAGCCCATTCTTGGTATCCAGAACATTGGATCCAACCTTCACCAGTCTTAGAATCGACGTACAGTGCATTACAAAATATGCAGGTTTCTCCTCCCTCTGTTTCATTTTCAGACGATGACGACATGAATTCTTGGCTGCTTGGTGAAGGTTTATTAAACTTTTCTATGTTTTGACTTTTAACATCAGGATTAGGCTTTCCTTTGGAATCTTTTGTAGGCCTACTTTTAGGTTTGATTGGACCTGGTAGCTCTTTTTCATCCTCTTTTTCCTTTCCTTTACATACAAACTTCTCTTTTGGAATTTTTAAGAGGGATTTCTTAGCAGCCTTTTCTTCAATTTTCTTGGTTCTTTCTTGTAGTTAATCGTCCTTTCTTTTTCTTCCATTTCTAACTCACACCTATATGGAGATGATGCTATTACTACAGTTTTCTTCTTTCCCTTATCAGCCCTTTTTTCTGGGCGAGGACTCTTTACTTGAGGTACAGGCAGAACAAACTTTGGAGAGATGGAAAATGGCAGCTTAGATCAATAAGAGAGTTCTAATCCTTTCTTCCCTGAGGATGTTGCAGGTTGGTCTGGACATAGGCTGTCTCCTGACAAGTTTGTTGGTTGGTCTACTTCTACGATGTCCCTTGAAGAAACTGAAGGTTGCTCTTGGTCTTTGCTCATATCAGTCTAGTGCCCAACGCCTGGTGGTTCTTGCTGCAGGTCTGACGTAGGGTGGTTTGTGGTGACAGAGGGTGCAAACAAGTGATCTGGGAAGACGTCAGGATTGTAAAGACTTATGCCAGTTTTTCTAAAACCCTTTAACGGAAGTTTCTGCAACAGCTGCCCGTGAATAGGCTTGCGTTGAACAGTTTTGCAACTTCGTAAATTGTGACGCACCTACCTGGATGGTTAAACAGCCACTTTTGAATTTCTTGTTCATAATACGTGCTCAGTGGAGCCATGAAACTGACATCCAGGGGCTGAAGGCGATGAGTTGTATGTAGGGGAAAGGATAGCATGGTTACATTATTTTCTCTTGCCAAATTTACAAGTTCCAAACATTTGGTGTGACTGTTTTGTGTCCATCAAGTAGCAACAACACTAGCTTCTCATGGGCAGGGTTGGAAAATTCTACAATTTTTTTAAACCAAACAATGAAGGTCTCCTTCGTGATCCAGCCGGTCTTGTGATATACTGCAAATGATACTGAAAAAGCATCATCCATGAGTCGTGGGTTTTCCTTCACTCGAGGAAATACAAATATAGGAGTGACGAATATACGGCATAAAAAAAAAAAATGTATCCCGTTTTATCCAACTCATAAGTGTCCCGTTTTGTCCAACTCCGACACTTTTCAAAACAAACATGGCTGATGCTTAAACGTGAAAGGAAAATTAGATAGATTACACATGAGAATGTTCGTTAATAAATGCTTAATCAAATGTAATACTCACTGGAATTGTATTCCCATATATGTAGGCAGTATAATCTAGAAAACAACGCATGTAAATGTAGAAAGTTCCAAGAAATCAGAGTAAAAAAGTTCTAAGAGCTACAACTTTCCATCAACTAGTGGTCTCGAGGCGGGACGAACTGAGAATGGTGTAATGACGGCCGAGAACACGTTTCTGTCGTCGTCCGCTCGATAGCAGTACTAGACAGGTCCCTAGGCAACGTATCCCGTTTTGTCAGACTATCTCGTTTTATCCAACTTTCCCCTACATTATGAGTTTGATCTTCTGTTCTTTTCTTCGTACTATAAAAAAAAATAAGTAATAGTGTACAATAAATAGAAGACTGAATATCTTTGAATATTGAATTATAGACATATGCAAAAGATATTTTTCATCAAAACTGTATTTTACAATGTATTCTTGGGGTGCATAAATAAATAAATAATTAAAGAATTATTTTATAATTAATAAAATAACAAGAAGAAAGAAGGAGTTAAAAATTACTACAGAACTAAATTCTCATATCTATTAACTTTGAAACCAACTTAAAATTTAAATAAAATGTAACAGCAATGAAATTCTGTTAATATTAATGGATTTAATAATATAAGAGATTGCGATGCCTAACTATCTGATTTCTGCTTTATTGTGAAAGCTTTAGTGAATTATTATCATGATTATTATTATTAAATAGAATGATTTTATTTATTTAATTTTTTTTTATTAAATAGAGTGATTCCAGAAAATTTTATTTTGGGAAACAATAAAATAACATTTATTATAAATTTAAATTAGTTTTAATTCTAAGCTTAAAAAATACCCCCTCCCCTCCTTTTTTTTTTTTACTTTCCTCAATATAAATGGTATAAGAAATCGACATTCTTTTAATTATTACTTTTTTATTATTATGTACTACTCTAGTTTCATAATAGAATAGCACATCAAAAAATATCATAGAATTTTTTTCTTTTTAGGAAGGAAGAGAGACTGGTAATTTTCCTCATGTGGGCATGTAATCGTTCATAAGGTTAAAAAATATTTTGAACCTTTTTAAAACTTTTTATATCAAACATTCTTGGGATTATTTTTCAAAATCCTTTATAAAGTAAAATGATAGATCGAAAGAAAAAAAAATCACTGTTTATTAGTGATTTTAAATTTGAAAATTTTACATTCATAAAATCGAGTTTAACATTTTTTTTTTTTTTCGTTCCTTAGACCTTTGTATAAAATTACTCTTTTTAACTTATCAAGCCTTGTTCTTAATTCATTTAAAATTATAACCTTTAAAATTTAAATAGATTATTATATTGTTTAAATTAAGATGTTTACAATTATATCATTTAGGAAAGATAATATAACGGCGCGATACGAAATCGCTGCAGAATAAAAAGTTCTTTGCAGATTTCAGATCCTGGCTATTTCAGGTTTTACTTTTTATACTATTATTATCATTATATTTCTTAATTAATCCCAAAAGATGTTTAGCAAAACAGATATCCTCTATGGTACATTAATCTATGGGCATGATAGATTAATGGTACTATGATAGATTATGGTATTATGGGCATTAATGATATATTCTAATAATAAGAGCGCAATTTCAATATATGTAAACATTATTATCCTACGAAATTATTATCACGATATCCTTTAACCAGCAAAGAGAATCTAATTTAATAATTTTCAATACACTACTTTGACTATATAGGATATTTTAAGAAAAACATAAATTCTCTATTTTAAAAAGGAGAAAATAAACACATTACCTTGCCTTGGCTGAGCATTTTGGATTTTAGACGTTTTGTCAAATATCTAGGGAAAAAAAAGTGTTATACCTCATACATTTCAGTAAGATGTTTTCTCTCAAAGACAAAAAGGAATAAGCAACAAATTAAAAAAAAAAAAAAAAAAAAAAGTTTGGACCATTTTCTAATAAGTACAATCGGTAACAAAATTCCTATATAAAAAACGTACACTTAATACAGTTTTGTTAAATAAATCCTTGTCTAATCCTGTTTTTAGACTGACTAAGAACAGGATTCTAGAAGGATTTATTTAACAAAACTGCATTAAGTGTACTTTTTTTACATAGGAATTTTTGCTAGTGTTCGGAGACTTTTGTTACCGACTGTACACTAAGGGACAAAAAAAGAATAATAATAATAATAATAATAATAATAAAATAAATAAAATAAAATAAATAAAATAAATGAAAAATATAAATAAAATAAATAAAATAAATGAAAAATATAAATAAAATAAAAAATAAAAATAAATAAATAAACGCCGCACTGCGGAAAAATTCACTTATACCTTTTACTTTCTTCTATATGTAATATAGAGAAAGTATTGGATTCGCGAAAATTTTCGACCTCCGTTTTTTGACGGATCTACACGTTTTGGGATGTCCTGAACACGAATTGATAGTTTTTAGAAAATGTCTGTCTGTCTGTCTGTGTGTCTGTCTGTCTGTGTGTCTGTATCATTTTTTTGTGGACGCTGTATCTCACGAACATATGAATGAAATTTAACCAAACTTGGTATTTAGTTGCACCCTGACATGAACTGGTGCCCATTAGATTTGGGGATCAATAGCTCAACAGGTGGCGCTGTAATCGCATTTTATGCAAATTTTTAACATGGCAGCATAGGACAAAATTCCGTATAAATGGGCATAATGAGAGTTATTTTAAACTTGTGATTGTAAAATGAATTTGAATTATTGATGATAGAAGTAGTTAACTAGGAAAAAAAAATTGTGCATGGGGGGGCATCGGTTCCCCCCCTGGGGGGGAAGTACCCCCCCGGGGGGGTTAAATTTTGAAGATGGGTATCATTCGAAAGATCTCGTCAATACCTTTAAAACGAATGGTTGAACCATAAATCTGTGATAATTTAAAACAAAGTTATCGATTTTTTTTACTTTTAACAAAAAAAAAACTTAGAAAAATAATCGTATTTTTTTTTTTTTTTTTTTTTTTTTTTTTAAACGAAATTTTACCAAACTTGGTATTTAGTTGGTCCCCGACATAAACTGTTGCTGATTATATTTGGGGATCAATAGCTCAACAGGTGGCGCTGTGATAGCATTTTATCTAAATTTTTAACATGGCAGCATAGGACAAAAATTCGTATAAATGTGCATAATAAGAGTTATTTTACACTTGTGTTTGTAAAATTAATATGAATTATTGATAATAGTAGTACGTAACTAGGAAAAAAATTTTGTGCATGGGGGGGCATCGCTTCCCCCCCTGGGGGGGAAGTACCCCCCCGGGGGGGTAAATTTTGAAGATGGGTATCATTCGAAAGGTCTCGTCAATACCTTTAAAACGAATGGTTGAACTATAAATCTGTGATAATTTAAAACAAAGTTATCGATTTTTTTTACTTTTAACCAAAAAAAAAAAAAAAAACAGAAAAAAATTCTATTTTTTTTTTTTTTTTTTTTTTTTTTTTTTTTTAAATATTGTTAGTGATTGAATATGTATTAATTTTCACAAAAAAAAAAAAAAAAAAAAAAGGAAAAAAAAATCTTTTTTTTTTTTTTAAATATTGTTACTGATTGAATATGTATAGGAAAATATAGAAGAAAGTCTTGTGGTGGCCACAACATACTAGTTTTATTTGTAATAACTTCAAAACTAATGATTGAAACAAATAAAATTGTCATGTTTGCATAATACCAAAGAGATGAATTGATACCTATGTACATTTTCGATTTAGCAAATCGCTTTATTACACTCTACGAAGTACTTAATAAAAATCTACACAAAATTTCTTTTTAAGAGTAATATAATAAATATATACTTTGTATTCTATTATGATGTATTATATGAAATAAACAACTTATATTTTATTATATGAAATAAAACTATTTATTTTTTAGATCTAAACACTTACTTAATAAAAATACGTATCCTGCATTGGGTTAATTCCACCTTTATATGGACTTACTGCTTTAATGCACAATGGCATAGTATACAGTGTTTTAATATAAATCTCAGAAATTCCATTGTGCCAAATAACATAAATAATTTTTTCTAGTTCTGGCAGAGTTGTAGGCAGCAAATTCCGAATCCCCCCCCCCTCTCCCACCCCACCTTTTTACAAACTAAACATTTTCGAGCGGATTGAGATTAGGACTATTTTCAGTCTGGAATCAGGTTCCCATAAAGAAATTCTACGATATTCTTTGTGGGATTTAACTTAAAGTGAAAAAAGAATTCTAGGTGCTCATGGGTATGGATTGGTAATTGTAATAATTTGAATCAAATAAACATACCACAGATGCCCTTTAGCAAAGTGCATTATCATCTTGAAATGTTGTTTTCTGGAAAGACTGAGATACCTTCAAAATAGTCGGTCAGGCGCCACTTTTATAAAGGCCACGTTTTATTTGGAGTTAATTGACTCCTTGAGCATGAAAAATTTCCCGACTCCTTGAGAAGTTATGCACTTCCGTACCATAATGTACGGAGAATGTATCACTATTTTAAGAGTGCAATTTTCAGTAAGTCATTCCCATTTTCGTCGTCCTACTAGCTTTTCTCAACAGCTCGAAATGAATTAAACTTGATGCATCTGAGAAAACCATTTCATTCCAATAATTAACTGATATATTTTTTAAATTTTTGGTCAATTGAAGTCTTGCTTTTTAAATTTTTTTTTCCTTTAATAATGACCTTTTTTTTTTTCAGATCTTCTAGTTTTTAACCTACTTTGTTTAATTGTTTCCGTGCTGTTTTTGAAGAAAGTATTTTGCTATACACTTTTTTTAATCTTTTCTAAGTTCTGAACATGATACAAATTGATATTTTAAAATTTTGCTTTTCAATTTGCGGTCATCATGCTTGGATGAGCAACATGCCGCATAAAGCCAAATTTACAGTTTCAACAGTCAAAAATTTTTATATCTCGCTAAAAACCATCTCACTAATATTTCGTTGACATTTAATTATTTTGCCATCTCACGTATTAATTTTTCTTTCTTCCATTTTTTATTCTAAAATTAATACTTTTTGTGGCATCGTTAATTGCCTTATCCTTGCCATTTTTGAAATATTTTCTAAAATTACAATTTTCCTGACAATTGTATTTTGTTTTTAACACTGGGTTTAATCCTAAAGTGTACGTGGAGACGTAATAAAATTTGTTCGAAAATTTGCTTTTTATACGATAAAATTGACGGTTGCAGAAAGAGAAGAAAAAAATATTCAAGTGCGGCCTCTATTTTTTTTTTTTTTTTTTTTTTTTTTGTCCATTGGTGTATTGCTGGATTTACGTTGTAGCAGTAGCATGTAATTATGATTGTACTTTTAATTACCTGCATTTATTGGTTTCTGAATATCACATATGTTTATGAAGATATAAACGTTTCTGTAAATAATTAAAAAAATTGCTCGGTTTATTATTATTATTGTAACATGAAATGAAAAATATGAAGTATAACACGTTTTTTTACAAGCCCAAATTTTCCGTATAGTATTTTTCTAGTTTGTTGGCAAAAAATCATCGAAAGCGTCCTGTCATTTATGGCAAAATAGTGTAAAAATGAAATAGAAATATTTTTTATATATGAAAAAATCAAGATATCATAAAGTATGTAAAAATTAAAGATTAATAAATGTTTATTTTCCGTTGTAAACTAACGCAGTTCTATATGCAACGTGCACCCGATTTTCGCCCTACCGATGACAAAGATTAATTAAATATTATAATCATCTATGCGAAGACCGGAAAACTTTATTTTAGTACATAATAGAATGAAAAAGCAAAAAAAAAAAAGTTAAATTGTAGGAAATTTTAAGAGGAAATTTTAACATTTGCTTAAGAAAATTCATTTGCCTCATTACTCACAAAATGGAACATTTTATTTATTTATTTATTTATTTATTTTTACATAATTTCAGATTACGCGTGGCGGACGTTATAAATAGTTTTTGCAAATTGCTGTCTTAGAATTATTAAATTTTTCAGACATGTATTGACATGTAACAATATACAGCATATTAGAATTTTTCGAAAGCTATTTAAATAATATATATATATATATATATATATATATATATATATATATATAATTAAAAATTTTATTTATTTATTTATTTATTATTATTATTTGAAAAAATTTAAATGTTCCTTGTAACCTGTTAATTAATTTTACCCTTCAATTTTACGTTATTGTAGCTTAACAGTATATTCCAAACTAGCAGGCTCTGTCTACTTCGCTCTTCACTATATTTAAAGTCCCCCCCCCCCCAAAAAAAATAAAAAAAAATAAAAAAAAATAAAAAAAATAATAATAATCACTACATTTTAAATTACTTTATAAATAAATACAAAATATAATATAATATAATAATAAAATCCATTGAAATGGTTTAAAAACATATTTTGGGTCCCCGCTGTCTCCAGCAGCGTCTTTTCCGCCTGCGCTATATCGGTTCCGGGTCTCCATTGCCTGCATTTATATCTTAACCGGACGTTTCAATTTTGGTGTTAACTGGACTATAAGTGGCACTGCTATTACTCAAGAAGAATGTTTTTTGGACAGACATTTTTCGGACAGATTATCATCCTTATTCAACAGATGGCAGCACCAGATGATCTACTCAGGTGTAAAATTTTGAATTAATTAATGGGGAAAAAAAACTAATAAAAAAATTCTTAGGAGACTGTGTAGACGCTAAAAGATTTACTTTTATCAACAGGCACTTTTTCCAATAAAACTGCAAAAATTATCACATTAGCCCTTGGAAGATCAAACCCACGACCTTCGCGTTACCAATTGCCTAACGGGCCACGGAATGTCTTTTCACTTTTACGTTTCTACCTCTACAGCCGATCGTTTTAGAAATTTAGAAATTTTAATTAATTAAAAAAATATAAAAAATATAAATAAAAATTTCCGAAATCAGGATTTGAGATGCATTAGGAGAGGTCAATACGAACCTTCATACAAATTTGTGTAGCTCTGCGATCAGCTACTTTCCTGAAAAGCACCGAACATACATGCACACACATCTTCTGTAGAGATATATTTTGGCAGTCAATCATAAAAATATTTAAAAAATATATAACTTATCAATCAATCCACAAGCTAATACTCAAATACATTTAGAATATATTGTTAAGCTATAATAAAATAAAACCGACTGAAAAGAATTAGTCGGCATGGACCATTTTAAAAATACTTAAAAAGAAAAAGTAAAAATGTTGATTTATTATTTTTTTTTTTTTAAATTTAAATATTTTATATATATATATATATATACATTTTAATATATAATTAATTTTGATACATTTCAACACATGCATCCCAAATTTTTAATTCTAAGAAAGTAATTAACAAAAACGATTTATAACATCTACCATTTACTTAACCGAAAAGAAGCAGTGAAAAATTATGCATATTGTCAAGTAAAATAATAATAGAATACATGCATTTTAATTTATTATACGAATATTAATGGTTGTAAAAATATCTGGAAAATTCTCGCGCTATTTGATGTTAAGTAATTAAAGAAACAAATAACTAAAGTGCTGAAAGTTAGTACAATTTTAAAGCTTGTTATCTAGAAATTATTTTTAAAAGATTGTTGAATATTTAAACAGCTTTATTTTAAAAACATTTTCGTTGAACCAATGAAAATTATTTTGACTGTAATCCACAAGTAAATTCATATTTTTACAAATTTTGTTTCCTTGCACGCACGATAAATGATAAAAGGGCATTGTGTTCACGTAAATTTCCCAATTATTCACAAACAAACTAGTAATTTGAAACTTATATTAATATTCACATTTACTTTAAACGAAAAAGGAAATCTAATTCCATAAATAATAATAACAATATTTTTTAGAATTAAATAGGTCAAGAAATTATAATTTATTTAAAAATTAATGCTCTCTAATGTAAGCTTAGGCAGTTCTGTATTTAAGATACACCCAAAAGTAAAAGTGAATGTTCAGTAATATTCTCGTATCTTTTATTTATTTATAATTAGTCATGTAGTCTAATTAAACTGACTGTCTATCGAAATAAAAAAAAAATTAAATACGACGATGTTAATAAAAGTGAACATCGAAAAAAAAAAAAAAAAATCAAATAATAAGAAACTGCATTAAAGGAGTTGATTCTTCACGCAGGAAGTAAAACTTTACATTATTTACGTACACAATCATTAACTGTTCAAGATATAAAAATCAGCTAAACTTTTATTTGATTAACTAGCAGGCTTCACTTGCTTCTTAGTCACTATATGCAAAGGTATTTTCAAAAACATTAATCACTATATTTTAAATCACTTTATAAATAAAGAGAAAGAAAAATCATGCAGTACACATTGATTAGTAACACAACCAACTGTACGTAATTGTTGTATCGAATAACTTTTAATATTCTTTGCCTACGTTATCACACAACAGACAGAAAGACTGAAAAATATACAGATAGATTAATTGATTTTAAAATTACTCTTAGGCATTTTGGAAAGTGTTAAAAAGGCTTAACGCAAAAGAAAATGCAGCCATTAGATTATAATTACAACTTTTGATCTCTCTGAATATTTTAGTGTAACCCTGTAAATCAGAAGGTTAATCATATCATATTCTATACAAAACATTATTTTAGAATATCAACAATACATTCCAATATTTTTATTATTTTTACAGTAGAAAGATATTTAAATATAACTTTCAAAAAATTCTGTACTAAAATGTAATGCATTGGCTTAATTTTTATTTTTGTTTGTTATTGTTCCTGTAAACAAACTAGTTGTACAGGACCTATTAATGTCATTTTAAATGGGGAACATTCTATAGGGAAAATATTTATAAAAATAACACTTGTAGAACACAATACTTTCGAATGTTTTTGGGCATCCCTGTACACAAACCAGTAGAGGTATAAACTCCATTTTCAATAAGGAACATCCGATGTGAACTTCAATAAAATATATCAGTTTCGAGAAATTCCATAAATATTTACTGGAGTTAGAGCGCGGGCAGACAGACAGATGGACAGATACACAAACTGAAATCATATTCACACTTAAAAATGTTAGAAAGTGTTAAAAACGCTTAATGTAAACGAAAGTACAATTCTAGCAATTTTTTATTAATAGCTCTTAATATAAATGGATATTTTTGTATCACCCTGTAAATCTAATGCTAATCATGTTATATTCTATGCAAAGCATTCTTTTGTGCATATAAATAACATATTTCAATTTCCTAAAACTTCGTGGAAAGTAAAGTTATTAAAATTTGATTTATAGAAATATCTCTCATAGAACGCAATGCTTGAAAATAATTTTGAGTGTCCCTGTTACATAAATCGGTGGTGATATTTCCTCAATTTTATACAGAAAACATCCAATAGAGAATTTGAATAACATATTTCAATTTCAATTAGATATGGCTACAGTAAAGGTATGAAAAATGGTTTATAGAAATACCTCTCATAGAGCACAATGCTTTGAAATACTTTCGGGTGTCCCTGTACACAAACCAGCAGAGGTATAAACTCCATTTTCAATAGGGAACATCCGATAGTGAACTTGAGTAACATATATCAGTTTCAAGAAAATCCATAAATGTTTACGGGAGTTAGAGCTCGGACAGACAGATACACAAAACTGAAATATTCACACTTAAAAAATGTTAGAAAGTGTTAAAAACGCTTACCATAAACGAAAGTACAATTCTAGCAATTTTTTATTAATAGCTCTTAATATAACTGGATATTTTTGTGTCACGCTGTAAATCTAATGCTGATCATGCTGTATTCTATGCAAAGCATTCTTTGTGCACATAAATAACATATTTCAATTTCCTAAAACTTTGTGGAAAGTAAGGTTATTAATATTTGATTTATAGAAATATCTCTCATAGAACGCAATGCTTTGGAATACTTTTGAGTGTCCCTGTACATAAACCGATGGTGGTATTTCCTCCATTTTATACAAGAAACAACCAATAGTGAACTTGAATAACATATTTCAATTTCATTAAGATATGTCTGCAATAAAGGTATGAAAATATGGTTTATAGAAATACCTCTCATAGAACACAATGCTTTGAAATACTTTCGGGTGTCCCTGTACACAAACCAGTAGAGGTATATGTACTCCATTTTCAATAGGGAACGTCCTATAGTGAACTTGAATAACATATATCAGTTTCAAGAAATTCCATAAATATTTATGGAAGTCAGAGCGCGGACAGACAGACAGACTAACAAACCGAAGTCATTAACACTTTTCAACCTTGTTGGAAAGTGTTAAAAACTAAAAACAGTTTCATTGAAATAGCTTTAAACCTCGCTTCGGGTCCCCACTGCTTGCATTTACAGCTTAACCGGGTATCAATTTAAGATCAATTTAGGTGAAAAGTGTAAATATACTTATACTAAAACTTTTGTAATTATGTATGTAGCATGTATTTTGAAATACATTCACGTTGTAAGATGGATGAATGGAGGAAAGTGACTGAATGTAAAAACAGAATTATTGTATTACTTTTTTTTTTTTTTCGTTTGTTTAAGTATTGAGGTATAGAAACATCTTGCTTATGAGAAATACTTTGTTATTCTTAGACACTTGCTTGTTACTTAAACATGAAAATAATATAGTTTTTTAACAGTTAATTTATTCTGTGGATATTTTTTACATATTTATGTATGAATAATTTTTAGATACAATATAATTTTTAGATTGTAATTTGAGAGCCGCGAAAAATATTCAATTTCATTTATATATATTTTTTAAGTTGTATATTTTTTTGTCTAATCCTCTTCCAAAATAAAACTCTACCTTATTTTAACCATTTTTGTCGTGTTAGTTTATCTTTACAACCATAAATTTAGGAAATTACTACATTATAGTAACAAAAATGAATACGCCTTGTACCTTTTCTTATTTAATCTTAAAACATTCTGGTTATTTAAAAAATTCCATTATTTTTACTTTATCTCAAATATCTAAGATCTGCGTTTGCAATTATTATACTTTTCATTAATTTCATTATATTTTTCCAATTATTCTATATTTTTTCATTTTATTGTTAAACTACATCTAGTAAAAAATAACTGTTTAGACCGCAAAGGGCTTTCTTTTGCTGTTCTGCCAGTTCAAACAACTTTAAAATAATTATTTTATAGTCAGTTTATATAAACTAAAAAAAAGTCCCTGTTACTGAATTTTTCATGCATTCAATAGATAGTTTTCTCCATCATTAGCACCCTCTACACAATTGAATGATGGCATCTTGAAGACATGTGTGAATGAACTTATGGAATTTAGGAACCTGTTTTGCACATAAGCAATAATACCTATTATATCGTGTTTCTCTCTACGTATCGACTAGCGAATAAATAATTAAATTTAACAAGTTTAGTTTTACAAAAAAATTACAAAATTTAACAAGTTTAGTTTTAGGAGTTTAACATACTCTATATATTATTTTATGTATACTAGATTCTATACCCTTTAAATGCGTTTTATTAATGAATCGTTAATTTACGAAGTTACGTGTACAAATTCGGAGACTTCTTTTTCAAATTACCAAACAAACATGAATCAATTAGAATCGATCATATTGTGAGTTAATTATATATATATATTTTCCAAATACAATAGAAAGCCAGTTTCTAAAATCTTAATTGAAAGAAATTCAATGGTTTTAACAATTCCTGCAACCAAACTGAATGAATATCATATTAATGTGCAAAATTTCCTGAAAATAACAGTTATTTCATAATTTCTCACACTTTAACTTGATTCTAACTTAAATGCATTATATTTTACATATTAGTGTTATAGTGCTAGTATATTTCACTTTTGAAAATTTTAGAGAAATTTTTGCGACATGTTTAAGATATTTAATTTGTAACTTTCATTATCAAATTAATGTTTTTACTTTCTTCTATATATACAAAAAGACTCCAGTTTTCGATTGATTTACAAGTTTTGAGATGTCCTGAACACAATTTGTCTGTTTAAAAAAAAAAATGTGTGTCTGTCTATGTGTGTGAATCAGAAATTTTGTGGACGCTGTACTTCACGAATCAATGAACAAAATTTAACTAAACTTGGTATTTGTTTGATCCCTGACCTAAACTGGTGCTGATTAGATTTGGGGATTGGTCGCTCAACAGGTGGTTCTGTGATCCTATTTTTTTCTAAATTTTTTACATGGCAGTATAGGACAAAATTTCGTATAAATGTACATAATACAAGTTTTTTTTTTTTTTTTTTTTTTTTTACGTGTGATTCCAAAATTAATATGAATTATTGATAATGGTAGTAGCAAACTAGGAAAAAAAGCTTGGGAGTGCAGGAGCATCGCTTCATCATCTGGGGGAGGAAGTTGTAAATATTCAATAAGGGTATCTTTCGAAAGAACTCGTCAGTGCCTTTAAAACGAATAGTTGAACCATAGATCTGTGATAATTCAAAACAAAATTATCAATTTATTTCATTTTTAACAAAAAAAAAAAAAAAAAAAAAATCTCGTTTTTTCTTATGTTGGCACAAAATTGACTTTCTTTCAGCATTTAAAGTTATAATTGTGTGTGTTGTGTTGTAAAAATTGCCTGTATTCATCATGAAATATAATTTTAATAAATAATAATTTAATAAATAATTTGTACTGCCTGTATTTGTGTAAAATTGTATAGAAGAAATTTTGGTGGCCACAACATACTAGTTTTCAATAACTATGTGAATTATAATTGCTTCCAATGTGAATATATTGCATACCGTAATAGTGCGATACTGAGCCAGCATTGGCTTCTCACAAGGGAAGTCATTTTTGTGTGTTTATTGTTAATAGATGAGATATAAATTTCATTGTATTTATTTGATTTCCTTTACTTGATTTTAGAAGTTTATCGTTTTATAAATTTTTGCCATATTAGACATGTTTGCTAGAATACGAGTTAAGATAAAATTCCTATTCTATTATCAAGTGTAAAAGGAATATAAAGATGGGAAAATAAGATTTAATTTTTAACGACTGAATCATTTTTCTACTTTATTTTATTTTATTTTTAATTTAGAGCCTTTAAAAATGTTTTAAAATATATTCTGAAAATTTTTATCTGAAAATTTTTAATTTGTGTAAAATATTCAAAGATAGCAGAGTATTGACACTTTAAAAAAGGCATGAAAAATGTTCTTTTAAATAGAAAGCTATTTTTATTATTACTATTGTTATGACAAATTTTTTAACAATCGTAAAATTAACATTTTTAACAATTTTTAAAACTGATTTTTTTTTTCAATTATTTAAAAAATTCTCCGGATCAAAAATCTGTATTTCAGTGATGTTAACATTAAACATTTTAAATTCGGATTTAATAATATCTTTTGACAATACGTCTTTAAATAAGATTTCCTGTGGGTTAAAAAGGGAAACTTACATAGAACTAAAGAGGGGGGCCGAATGATACATTAAAGCCAATGCGCAGACGGTAAGATGACAGAAATTTTAAAGTCTGAAAACAACAGGAAATTCTGTAGAATCAAAAGTATAACCGTTTTCTTCAATTGTAACATAGTATGATTGAAAAAAATTGAAAGTAAACAATTAGTTAAGTTCTGGAATTTAGAAGAAAACCGAATATGAATACTATGATTATAGAATTTAAATAGATTTCAGAAATTTATCCTTCGATTTTTATCTTAAACTTAAACACTATCAAGCAAATTTTAATTAGTGTAAAAGAAACTGAGTTACAGAGACATGTAATACTTTAAAAGACGCATTAAAAACATGCTTTTAAATAAATAAAGAGTCGTTTTTTTACGATCATTGTAAAATCTTTATTTCAAAAATAGAGCAATATAATTTTTCAACAATTCTTTGAAAATTGACTTTAATAGTCCTAATTTGTACTAGCTCTCTGGGCTTCCATTAACAGATCCCGCGTTCGAATTCCAGTTGTAAAATGTCACCGTAAATCAACGTCTAACCAAACCAAACCTTAAAAGTAAAAAAAATGGAGTTTTCTACAATTCTTTTAAAAATATTTCGACAGAAATTATAAAAATGCATTTTGGCAATGTCAGCATTGAAATTTTTTAAGGAAACTACCACGAATTGACCTATAAAAATGAAATAAGAGAGAAAGTTCACGAACGACAACAAAAAACGTACATGTCTCAAGAAGGCAAGAGGAAGAAGCATATAGCCTAGTCATTAAATGGCCTGTGAATTTGCAGGTTGAGCAACCTCGTGCCAAGTCAGTACTTTGTCTGATGACCCAAAGATGAGTTGGATGAGAAAGATGGTGGAAAGCAAGAATAATGAACTTACTGTGCTGCTAATGATAAAGAGTTAACATACATGAGACGGCTGTGAAGTGGTATTACAAGCATATGTGAAAACAAACACAACTTATCTATATTTTACATCTCATTTATATTGGAACTAAGCGATTTCCCGGATATTGCTTTATGCCCTTAAAAGCTTACGGGAAGATCTATCTGAATCCATTAGTGGTTTTAAAAAAGTAGCTTACCTTCAAACTGTTTCGATAAAAAAAATGTTAGTAGATATGTTCCCATTAAACTTTGCACCCATTTTTACCCATGTTCCCATCATCCGATGAAACTCATATGTAGTGTATATTATTCAATTCAAAGTCTAGTTTCATCGACACAGAGGTGGTGCTTTTCTTCCTATAAGCCATTCCTTTAAAGGAATTTTAGAAGATTTTAAATTTATATTTATTTTTTGATGAGTAGTCATTAAATAATGTGGTGGGGCGCATATTCTGTTTTACCTTGCAAGCATTTTAGTGTAAGATTTTTTATTTTAATAATCCTACATTCATACTTAAACCTTGCTTATTGTATTTATATTCCTATACAAAGTATAATTTAGTAAAATACTTAAATCAATTACATTCAATCGAACAGAATGCATCCGAATAATTTAAAGCTCTATTATTGTCTATAAATTGTGTACACGCCACATACTGCACGTAAAATGAGAAAAAATAAAAATAAAAACAAAAATCAGTCTTGAACTGCACTTTGAGCTATTTCCAGATATAGGCCCATTAATTACCTGAATTATTTTGTATGGTCCTAAAAACAAGAAATGTTTTTCATACCATATATTATTTGGAAACATGATGTTTGCTTATAAATGATATACGTTAATTTGATTATGCTTTTTTTGCAATATGAGGATGTTAAAATGTACCAACGATAAATCCAACTCATAGTCCGTAATGTATATAATTTTTTATATGTATGCCACACAGACAATTTGTCTAATCTCAATAAAATGTTTCAACTAATATTACCAATTGAGATCGTGTTAAGTATTATTCAGCAAACAAAATTTTGAATGCCGAATTTGGACTTCTAGCTAATATCTGGTTTTGAGTTATGCAAATAACAAATATACACATGCGCGCATGAAGACACACTGTCCAACTTCTAAAAATCTGATTTGAGTATTCAAGGGATCTCAAAACATACATTTATAGTAAAAATTCAGTTTCAAAATTTCCACCTCAAAACAATGCAACTTCTGCCATATATGGATCAGAGAAAGTGAAAAGGTTTTTTGTGGGTTAAATAAAAAGAACCTTACTTACAATACTAAAGGGTGTTAAGTGATATGATGAAATAAGTGCACAGTTGAATAAGGTGACAGAATGGTTGAAATCCTGCATAAAAAAATATAGTTGTAGTATAACCAGTTTTTTGAACTATAACTTTGAATGGAAAGAAATATAAATAAATAAATAAATTTTTAGTCGTATTTTCAATTAAAGTTCTGGTATTCAGCAATTGGAACTTGAATGCTTTAACAGACTGCAGTAATTTTCTTTTAAATAATAATCCTATTTCAGAAGCGAGAAAATTGCTTTTATGGTGAGAGTTACCAGTACAAAGTAAATCAGAATATTTTTAATGAGATTTAATACATCTTACTTATATAAATTCCTTAATAAGAAACTATTCCTAAGAAGAAGAGATTACAAAAGAAGAATTATAATTAAATACGTGGTTATTAAAAAAATTACAGTTTTTATTTAAACAGATTATTAACGAACTTCTGTGCATGGTTAGAAAAAAATTTTGAGCGTTTTATGTGACGTCCATCGACAAATAAATTCAGAAGACTTTAATGTAATTTAAAAAAGAACATTGTAGAGGGAATTTAATTATTTGTTTTACTAAGAATTTGAAAAGCTATATAACAAGATAACCCTTCCCACTTAAAATAACAGTTCAGTTATATTTTCACGTATCATGAAGTAACCCTTCCTATTTAAAATACTAAAGCTGAATCTCCCAACAATCCTTCGTGCTCTCCTGTCTCAAAATTATTTACTTCACCAGCTCTCTTCAATTCATTAAAAATTTATTTAATTATTTTACAACATTTGAATGTATTTTCAAGGTAAAAGAGGGAGTGACTGTTGGACTTTTCAGTAAAGATAATTTTATTACTCTATACTGCTTTGTTTCACTTACAAAACTGTTTAATAGCAATTTTCCTGCTTAAAAACAAATATATAATTACATATTTACAAATATATTGCTTTAGGAAATATGTCAATGATTATTTTAATTTTATATGCAGAATCTTAACAAGAAAGAAAAATCATGCAGTACGCATTACAGCTTTTAAACTCTCTGAGTATTTTACTGTACCCCTGTAAATCTGAAAGTTAATCATATCATATTCTATACAAAAATATATTTTAGAATATTAATAATACATGTCAATGTTTTAAGATTTTTGTAGTAGAAAGTTTTTTAAATATAACTTTTAAAAAATTCTGTCCTAAAACGTAATACATTTTTTTTTTTTTTTTTATTATTATTATTGTTGTTGGTGGTGGTGTACCTGTAAACAAACTAGTTGTACAGGACCTATTAATGACATTTTAAATAGGGAACATTCCATAGGGAACTTGAGTGTATCATTTTTAAAAAATTCTCAAAATATTCACGGATGATAGGTGCCGGAGACAAACAGATAGAAAGGTAGACAATCGGACAGACAGATGCACAAATTGAAATCATATTCCCACTAAAATTATAAGAAAATGTTAGAAAGTGTTAAAAACGCTCATGCAAACAAAAGTGCAATTCCAGCAAATTTTTATTAATACCTCTTAATGTAACTAATTATTTTTGTGTGGCCCTGTAAATCTAATGCTAACCATATTATATTACATAGAAGGCACACTCTTTTGTGCATACGTATAATATATTTCAATTGCATTAAGCTTTGTGGAAAATAAAATTATTAAAATTTGGTTTATAAAAATAACTCTCATACAACACTATGCTTTGGAGTACTTTCAAGTGCCCCTGTACACAAACCAGTTAGAAATGTACGCTGTTTTACATAGGAAACATCCGATAGGGAATTGAATAACATATTAAAATTTAATTAAAGTTTCTATACATTAAAGGTATTAAAATATGATTTGTAGAAACTCCTCTCATAGAACACAATGCTTTCGAATACTTTTGGGTGTCCCTGTACACAAACCAGAAGAGGTATCCATTCCAATTTCAATAGGGAACATCCGATAGTGAACTTGAATAAAATATATCGGTTTAAAGAAATTCCATAAATATTTACGGGAATTAGTGCGCAGAAAAACAGGCAGAGGGACAGACAGACGGACAGAAGAACAGTCAGACAGATACACAAATTGAAATTATATTCACACTAAAAAAATGATAGAAAGTGTCAAAAATGCTTAATGTAAACGAAAGTACAATTCTAGCAATTTTTCATTAATAGCTCTTAATATAACTGAATATTTTTGTGTCACCCTGAAAATCTAATGGTAACCATGCTATATTCTATGCAAAGCATTCTTTTGTGAATATAAATAACATATTTCAATTTCCTAAAACTTTGTGGAAATTAAAGTTATTAAAATTTGATTTATAGAAATATCTCACAAAGAATGCAATGCTTTAGAATACTTTTGAGTGTCCTTGTATATAAAACAGAGTTGGTATTTAATCCATTTTATACAGGAAAAATCCAATAGTGAACTTGAATAACATATTTCAATTTTATTAAGATATGTGTACAGTAAAGGTATGAAAGTATGATTTATAGAAATACCTCTCATAGAACGTAATGCTTTCAAATACTTTCGGGTGTTCCTGTGCACAAACCAGTAGAGGTATAAACTCCATTTTCAAAAGGGAACATCCGATAGCGAACTTGAATAACATATATCAGTTTCAAGAAATTCCACCAATATTTACGGAAATTAGAGCGCGGAGAGACAGATAGACGGACAGACAGACAGACAAACCGAAGTCATTAAAACTTTTCAACCTTGTTGGGAAGTGTTAAAAATGTTAGAAAGTGTTAAAAACGCTTAATGTAAACGAAAGTACACTTTTAGCAAATATTTATTAATAGCTCTTTCTATAACTGAATATTTCTGTGTCACCCTGTAAATCTAATGCTAATCATGCTATATTCTATGCAAAGCATTTTCGTTTGTGCTTATAAATAACACATTTCAATTTCATAAATCTTCGTGCAAAGTAAAGTTACTAAAATTTAGTTTATAGAAATATCTCCATAAAACGCAATGCTTTGGAATACTTTTGTGTGTCCCTGTACACAAATCAGTGGTGGTATTTGCTCCATTTTATACAGGAAACATCCGATAATGAACTTGAATAACATATTTCAATTTCATTAAGATTTGTGTACAGTAAGGGTTTGGAAATATGGTTTATAGAAATGCCTCTCATAGAACACAATGCTTTGAAATACTTTTGTGTGTCCCTGTACACAAATCAGTGGTGGTAGTTACTCCATTTTATACAGGAAACATTCGATAGTGAACTGGAATAACATATTTCAATTTCATTAAGATTTGTGTACAGTAAGTGTATGGAAATATGGTTTATAGAAATGTCTCTCATTGAACACAATGCTTTGAAATACTTTTGTGTGTCCCTGTACAGAAATCCGTGGTGGTATTTACTCCATTGTATACAGGAAACATCCGATAATGAACTTGAATAACATATTTCGATTTCATTAAGATTTGTGCACAGTAAGGGTATGGAAATATGGTTTTTAGAAATGCCTCTCTTAGAACACAATGCTTTGAAATATTTTAGGGGGTCCCTGTACACAAACTAGTAGAGATATAAACTCCATATTCAACAGGGAACATCCGACAGTGAACTTGTATAATATATTTCAATTTCATTAAGATTTTTGTACAGTAAGGGTATGAAAATATGGTTTATAGAAATGCCTCTCATAGAACACAATGCTTTGAAATATTTTCGGGGGTCCCTGTACACAAACCAGTAGAGGGATAAACTACTCCATTTTCAATAGGGAACATCCGATAGTGAACTTGTATAACATATTTAAATTTCATTAAGATTTTTGTTCAGTAAGTGTATGAAAATATGGTTATAGAAATGCCTCTCATAGAACATAATGCTTTGAAATATTTTCGGAGGTCTCTGTACACAAAACAGTAGAGGTATAAACTCCATTTTCAATAGGGAACATTCGATAGTGAACTTGAATAACATATATCAGTTTCAAGAAATTCCATAAATATTTACGGGAGTTAGAGCACAGACAGACAGACAGACAAACCCAAGTCATAAACACTTTTCAACCTTGTTGGAAAGTGTTAAAAATTGGCAGTAATGAATCCACAAATTCTTTGCAAAATTAACTTAATAGACCCTTTTTAATTCTCGTTCAAAATGTTATTTGATTGTTTGTTTCATGAAACAGCCAACGATTCAACATATCCTCTATTATGTCGATATTAAAAAAAAAAAAAAAAAAAAGCTACTGTCGCTGGCGTCAAATTGTTTTGTCTGCAACCGCCTCTCCTCGCGGAGGGCATTCTCCGCGCCATGAAAGATGTGTCGAATGTGTGTAACGATGTAATTGTGCCGAATTCTCCAGGGAATACATTTCAGTCAGTTAGGAATTTATATTATCTTAATTAACGAAATTATTATATTAAAACGTCGGGTTAATAAAGGTACTCTATTTGCCATCTTTCAAAAAGTTTCTGAAGTCATTGTTCTTTCAATATTATGACATCATTTTCCACGGAAAAATCAAATGTGATCAATGATGTAAAATAAATAAATAAATAAATAAATAAATAAATATGAATGTTGCTATTGTTAACAAAGAAATTCTTCGTCTGCAAATAAATAATAAAAAGCGTTATCCTACAGATTTTCAATGAAAAAATGATTTTAGGATAATAATTTGTCGTCTGCAGATATATATTTCTTTCTTTTTTCTTTTTTTACTTTTAGAAAATTAATTTTCTTGCTGGCAATTTCTTATGATGCTCATAATTTTTTAAGTGCTCTTTTTTTTTTTTTTTTTTTTTTTTTTTTTTAATGTCCTGTCTGTGTAATTGACTGCATTTCTAATGTCTTTAAAATGTATTTATCTTTTTTATTTAAATGCATATTTTAAAATACTTCGAATATATTTTAGCATAAAAAAAATATTTTAGATTCAAATTCAAACTCATTTATAAATGACAGGATCTTCTAATTTAGCATTGAAAATTTTTAACATTACAGAATTAGACATTTCTATGAAACATTTCGTATTTCTAATTATGGCAAGGAGAACAAAAAAAAAAAAAAAAAAAAAAGAAGCTGTAGGAGATTTTTTCAAATTAAAATAATAATACTAATAATAAACATTTTTTTTCCTTTTCAGATATTTTCGAATGTGTAAAATTATTATCTAGCTGTACATTAAAAATATATAGCGAGTATTATATACTGCTCTAAATTAACTAAAAAATTCAACAGTAAAAAGTATAGACATAAAACAAAATATGTACTAGATTTTTTTTTTGTTGTTGTTGTTTCTAACAAACAATTATATATATATATAAATCTCCAAATTGTGATAAAAAATTAAAAGTCGCCAAGAGGGTCATATACTGAAGCTGTAACTCAAAAAATGGTCTAGATATTACGAATTTCATTCTATTCTTAAAAAAAAAAAAAAAAAAAAAAGAGAGAGAGAGAGAGAGAGAGAGAGAGAGAGAGAGAGAGAAAGATATTAAATATTGTGTATTTCAATTTGACATTGAATATGGAGAAAAATATAACATTTTTTTTGCTTTTGTCTTGTGTTATGCACTATTAATATTTCTATTCAGTGAAAAGCAAAGAAGCGAGTGGGCGGAGCTCCACAGGGTTAATAAGGGAAGCGAATCGGCAGGAGGTGAATTCTCTCTCGAGGGTTGGTGAGCAGAGCCCCCTAGTTCTTTTATAAAAATCTGAAAAGGCTTCACGTGCTGTCTTCTTCCAAGTGCCATGGTTAATTTTGTTAAGCTTCCAAAACAGCACCATAATCAATATATTATGTAAATCTATTACTGAAATTTGTTTCTAGATCTTATTTAATGAAGTTGTATATATTGATATAGAAATCGGCGTCTTTTCAATGGCGATATAAGGAATAAATTTTGCTTTTTAAATTTTAAAATATTATAAAGTATTTCACTGACAAAAAGTCAGACTAACTTTTTAAAACACTGGGCCAAAGTCGCAGTTTCTAAAACGAGAGGTTATTTTGTTATTTAATAAAAATGGACAGATTAATCATTTCAAATGCGTTTATTGATCAGCATAAACTAAATCATATTACACCTTTTATTATTTCTGAAACAACCTTTACAAAGTTTCAGTTCTGCTTTATTAGCGTAATGGTACAAACTACACATATAGTTTAATATCAATGACCATGAAATATCCAACATAAATATGCACTTCAAGAAAGGAGAAATTTTTTTTGAAAAAGGTATTAATTCATATGTGTGTGTGTTTATTCTAATTTAGACTTGAAAACGTAATAAATATTTTTCAGTGAAATATAATACATCAGATACGAAATCTTTTACTTTCACTCTTATAAAACATGCAATATCTTTCATAATCTCTACTATCATGAATTTTCTTTATCCGTTAATATATTTTTAACCATCCTGTATAATATTTTCTTTATAAATTTCGTTTGCAGTTTGTAATTGAAAATACTTTTTATTATTTTAGATCTGTTTGTAACAATTGCAAATGCCCTCGTGAAGCCCATGATGTGTGCCATGAAGAATTCGTTAATGTCTGTGATCGTATTGGTTTTCAGCCTTCTCCCGAGCCTGTTAGGCATCCACTTTCAAAAGAGAAAACTCTTTCAGAAGGATATTCCTGGGTGCCTCCTGGACTGTCGAGTTATAAGGTAATATTTTACAATTTTTAAATAATTATACACCAATTTTACATTGCATAAACATACAAAAAGAAAAAAAAAAAAAAGGTGGAAGGATGCCACTCACCACTATGCAGCAGTTTTGAGCGCTTTTAACCTTCAGCAAGGGACGCTGACGGCAGCTGGAATTTCGAAAGAGCCCGTCTCTAAAGGTTTACTACCTGTTAATAATGTAAAATTGGTGTATTAATTACACACCAGTTTTACATTGTATGTGATTCAAAAAGCAGTTCACCATATTCTACTTTATAAGCTGGTCGACGAGACATGCCGAGTTTGAATATAGATCGTACTCTCCAGCCTAGCCGTTCGGGGGTTTTCCGTGTTTTTTTTTTTTAACTTTCATAAATATGGGCTAGGCCTCAGGTCTTTATTCCCAACCTCACCCACCCCTTTTCACGAAAGATATTATTTAGGTTTAGAGCCCTAATTTACACAGTTTTCTTAATCAAGCAGTTCATTCAAAGTAAATTAATTAAAACATAAACTAATGTTTTAAACATAGATAAGAACATACTTAAGACACAATATATATATATCATAAAAAACAATACTATTTTAAAAGTTACCCCGCCCAGCAAAAACTCTTACCTTTCTTACGCAGCCAAAAAAAGAATTGAAATCAAAATTCTCCGCCGCTATTGATTCCCGGAAACTCAATACATTGCTTAATGAAGATCTGCCAATAACTCTGCATGTATCTTTCTAATAAATTCTAATCTCTTTCAATATTCCTTGTTAGCTGTGTTAGTTTTTTGACTGCATAATAAAGTTATAATTTAAAGTATTTTTACTGCTGGGTGCGTAAATAATATTTTAATCTTTACTAACTAAACTTTTATATGTTAAAACTTCTACATAGGGTACGCACACCGCCGTAAAAATACTTTAAATTATAACTTTATAATGCAGCCAAAAAAACTAACACAGCTAACTAGGAATGCTGAAAGAGATTAGAATTTATTAGAAAGATACATGCATAGTTATTGGCAGATCTTCATTCCGCAAGGTATTGAGTTCCCGGGAATCAGTAGCGGCGGAGAATTTTGGTATCAATCCTTTTTTTTTTTGGCTGCGTAAGAAAGGTAAGAGTTTTTGTTGGGTGGGGTGACTTTTACAATTGTATTGTTTTTTTATGAGATATCACTTCTTTTTGCAGGTTATATATGTTCTTTTATAAATATAATACGTATGTATAATGAGTATATTTGTGTAATAGATTCATAAAATTCATGTGTGTTATGCATAGATGTAAATATATTGTTAAGAATTTATAAATAATACTAGTTATTTTTATGTGGTTTCTTTCTAAGAGGCTTGGTCAGATTATAAAATGTCAATTTTCCGCATTTCTAGCTTGTTTCTGCGTTAAAAAAGCTCGTTCTCCTTTAAAAACCTTCTTTATCAGGGACCGTAATAGACTTGGAGACAAATTTGGCGACTTTATCGCTCCTTGACTATTTTTTGGCAACCTTAACGAGAAAATCTTTATTATCGATATACCGACTGCCTAAGCTATAACTCGATTATTACGGAAGTTACTGTAAAATGAGACTATAAAAGGGGTCTCGTTCCGACCACTGAGGTCAGTTTTTTGCCAAGACTTTACGGAATAGAAAGTTCTGCTTGACTAAATCTCTACGATCGAATCGCATTTATTGTTGTGCGTTAATGCTATAATGCAGTTTATGCTGTGATTTTTATGTTCAGCTGTTTTTAAGCTGTTTTCTGGTGAAACTGAAGTTGATAGTTGGTTTACAGACCTGTAATATTCCGAAATATTCTGTAAATAAACTTTCAAGCTTCTGCGAGTTTCGTCTTTCATTCACCGACAATTCACGAACCCCGAGTACGCAACAACATGTTTGTCTAATGCGTATATATTATGCGAGTGTGTATACTAAGGTAACCCATGTTTATGAATACGTATTTATATAATGCGTGTGTTTCATATTCACAATCGAATGAATTTGTATTGTACTTATTCTTTTCAACTCTGCTTAAACAACCTTTGTCATTTTCAGTTCTTGTGATTTCCTATTTAAAAATCTGTATTGACTTCACTCGACTTTCTGAACATTTGTTTGTTAATGATGTTTAAAAAGGTTGAGTTGGGAGAAAAATTTAGTAAATAACAGAATGTGAGAACTTTTTCATTAGAAAACTGTCATGCCATTTGGCATATTAGGCGATTTAGGCACAAAACGAGACCCAACGATAGTTGAATCTGAGGAATAAAGCATTTCAGAAGCTTTTCGCTCGCGTAATTCATAAACAATTTAAAAATTTTTGCCTTTAATATAGCCAAAGTAGATAGATAAAAATTTTAGAGAGGATTCAACCTTTAGTACTTAATATTAAGTGTTTAAAATGAAATATAATAAAAAAAATTTCGACAAAGCTGCAAAATTTCGAGTTTTTTTTGAATCCCCAAATACTCTTCCTTTAGCTACAGCCTTGAATATAGCTAAATGTTTCTAACTTAATTTGGAAGTTTATCGCATGGGCCGTGAAAGAGTGTCAAACGAAAATCGTCTAATATAAAAGTACCCAAAAGGAAAAGGAAAATTTGAGTATCTGTACCAAAGTTCGTGTGTGAATACAATGGAATGCAATTTATTCGAATTTATTTTATGTCTCTATAAAAGCACTAGGATTGGTAAGCATGCAGTCTTCAGTAACGGCCAAACAAAAAAAAAAAAAAAAAAAGTTCAAAATCAGTTTTATTTTCTTTTAAGTTATTAAAAGCACTTTAGTTTTTAGCTTCTATAGAACATGATACGTAAATGTCATTCATGCTTCCCTGTAAAAGAGGCTATTACACACATAATTTTTCCTAATGATCGTACTTTAGCCAATTATTGTAACATTTTATAACGCTTTTTCTGTTTTAAACACTTTAGCATTAAAAAACGAATTTCAAATAATGTAGAGGAGAGTGGGGACGAATGAGACATTTTTCATGTTTTTATTAACAACGTTCACCATATGTAATTCCGAATTTTGTAACATTGCTCATAAGTACACTTCAGTAATCAGTTTTTTTAAACATACTAACTTTAATAGAAAGTTATCATTTTTAATTAGTAATAATTTTTTTTTTACATGAATGTGCATTGTCCCATTCATCCTCACCTATGGGGATGAATGAGACAGGACTGCAGTTAACAAAGAAAAGAAAACAAAATGGAAAGTAAATAAATTTTTCAAGTTAAATTGGCTTATGTGATTTTATTACATACAATGAATTTACTGAAATTAACACAAACTGATGCATTGACTCAAATTAACATAAAAAGTCAAAAGTCCTTTGGTTCGCACAGTTCCTAGCGCTCTAGGCTTTGGTAATTTAATCTAATGAGATCTAATCTAAAAATATATAAATAAATAAGACACTAGAAAGATATAAATCATTATAATAGAGTACAAATTATCCAGATAAATTTTTGTTTCCGACTGATCGGGAAAAATCAGCATTCTATTCTGTATTACATTAATAATCATCAGGATTTATTTAATTAGCTTGATTGAAATTGTGATTTTAATCAAATTATTATTAGTCTATTTATTTATTTTTTTTAATTATTGATATTATTCATTTAAGTTGCATTGAATATTCTAACTTATAATTTTTTAAATCATAAATATTATAAACAAAAATCAGAACAATTAATTTCAATCTATTTTTCTCTAAATCCATGCTACTTTTATAATTCCATGTTATAACTACTGAACTACAGGTTATAAAAATATTGAAAATCTATTTACGATTTGTTTTAATTCAATTCTTGTGTACAATTTTAAATTAGCACATAGTGGGGAATGTCCCATTCATCCCCACCACTACATGATCATATAAAACAGGAAATAGGCTTAAGAAACAATTGTCAATATTCTTCTTGAATATCATAAACACAATAAAATATTATGCCTTTTCACCATATAAGAGTTATATTAACTTTAAGCAAATGGTTAATTTCTTAACTAATACTAATTGAATCAGTAAAAACTTACTTTGGCAGCAGAAAAAGACACTTTAATTTTTTTCTGCCCTTCTATAGATAACACAATTCTGACATTACACTTGATGAATGACCTCAGTACTGCCATATATCAGAAAAATTGTCAAGTTTATGGTGCTTCCAAAACATAAAAATTTTGCTATTGTCCCATTCATCCTGCGTCCCATGCAACCCCACTCTCCCCTACATTTATAGTAATACAAAGGAATTCTAAATTGTATCGCTTCATAGAGTACCAGAAGTTCCATATTTATAAAATTCTATAAATAACTCTTTTAACGATGACTTTAAACATGTCTACCAAATTTAAGCTCAACAGAAAATTCAGAAAATGTATATTCATTTACATACGTATCCACATTAATCCTACAGTCATTAATCTCCACATATTTCGCATGATAATGACCTGTAATATATGTATTAAATCTGAGTTTGATTGAATGCAGCATTTAAACGCTATTGCGTTCACTCACTCAATTAATCTTATATTCATTCAACTACATGTATTTCATGTTATGCTGACTTAAAATATACATACTAAATTTGAATTCAATGCAAAGCAGCGTTTAGAAGCTATCGTACTCATTCAGTTATTTCATGCGATGGTGATCTATAATATACATAACATATTCGAATGCAATCGAATTTAGTGTTTAGACGGTATCACTTTCATTCACATATGTACAGACATGCACATATGTACATAAATGCAGGCATCAATGTAAAAAAAAAAAAAAAAAGAAAGAAAGAAAGAAAGAAAGAAAAAAAAAGTCTGAATTCAGAAGATCCCCTAAATTTATTAAACAATCTTCAAATGATTTCAGATCATAAATCGTTATGCATAAGAATTCTATTTTGTATCCGTGTAAAGGAAAAAAAAAAAAAAAAAAAAAAAATCCTAAGTTCTACATCATTAAAATCTATGTAGTTGTGTGTCACCTCTAACATACCTATTGAATATGAGCTGAATTAAATGCAGCATTTAGACGCTATCGTATTCACTGATACATGCATTCGTCCATCATTAGAAAAAATGAAAAAGGAATTCGGGAGACCTCTAAACTCACAGAAACACTAAAATGTCAAATTTGAATTTTTCTATGATAATATTTCTCTTACATAATATATGATCGGAATTTAATTATATGTTTTCTTCCATCATCCGTAATTTTATAAAGTTAACGAATCGCTCTTTTATTTAATCCTCCACATTATTTTTGTTAAAAGCCTATTTAGCGTGTCCTTTAAGCATTTATTTATTACGAAATCCATTTTTTTTTTTCATTTTTTTTTCTTATTAATAAACATGTTTCTTGTAAATATTTTAGAAATTTTAAGAAAAAATTGTCTTTAATTAATTTATTTCTATCAATTTTTGTTTAAAAAAGGGTAAATAAATAAATAAATAAATAAAATAAAATAAAAAACAGAATTTATTACTATTTAATGTCTCATTAAATGTCAAGATTAAATGTATTGGAAACGAACGCCTTGACGATTTCACGACGATCTCTTGACGATTTCACGAAATTTTTGCGTTAAAAATTACAAAATTAAAAGTAACTACCCTGTATATTGACCAAAAAATTTTTTGATTGCAAAAGACACTAATACAGGTCAGAAGGAATGTCCATGCAAATTTTCAGCTCATTAGCTGCTGAACTCTAGGGTCTATCTTTGTCAAACTAAACAAGGAAAAAGAAGGAGAAGACGAAGAAAGTAGTTTTCAAAGTTATATTACTCAGGCCCCTTAATTCGAATCGACATGCAAATTTGTATGTTTTGTCTTAAGGGTATACTCAAGGTCTGTGCAAAAAAATTATAGGTCTGGGGAGGAAAAATAAGGGAAAAAATCAGGGAGCTGAGATACAGGTAGTCGAAAAGTCCGAGATGCTATGTCGACATAATATACACTTGTAGCGTTTCACCATTTAAGCTTGGCGGGGCGAAACGCTAACCTATCCAAACATCCAGCAGATTGAATTTGTTCATCAACAAAATTTTTCTAAAAAATATTTTATTTTATTTTATTTTTATTTTCATAGTAGAATCTTTAAAAAATAACTTTTTATAGTTTGCATTTATAATACTTTTTAAATTTAGAGGATATTACAAATGTATTATTGTTAATAATATCCTAATAGGTGTTTTAAGATATTCTAATTAAAACTCAATACAAACACTTCGCTAACAAATAACTATAGCACCTTGATCTAGATTTTTTTTTTTCCAACAATGTTAAAAACTATCTACGACACCGGTTCGTATATTTATCTATCTGTTGATTGGGTCAATCCACGTTTTCAATTCAGTAAATAATTTTAGAATATCTAATTTTTTATCTTTGAAAGTGTTGTTATGTATGGCTTTACTGTAGAATGTTGCCCATTGAAACTCGTAGATGTAGAAAAGTTGGTTAATTTACAGGACTCACAAAATAATTCAAGTACATTATGGTTTGAGAGCACATTTCAACAAATTTATGATGCGTTTAACATAATGAGATTCAGATACATTTTCAAAGAACAATACACCCACTGATGTTTTTATTTTCAACTACATTTTTTGTGGCATACAAAATTCCCAACGTCTCACTATGTCAAACAAATTTTTTTTATAAAATTCCGTTTCTTAGTTCTTACCTCAAGCAGCTCGAAATCTCAAGTATGATGTAGGATAAACAATATCTAGGAACGCTATTTCAAAGATAAAAAATTAGATATTCTAAAGTTATTTACTGAATTAAAAACGGGAATTGACCAATCAACAGATAGATAAATATACGAACCGGTGTCGTAGATAGTTTTTAACATTGTTGGAAAAAAAAAAATCTAGATCAAGTTGCTATAGTTATTTGTTAGCGAAGTGTTTGTATTGAGTTTTAATTAGAATATTTTAAAACTCATATTAGGATATCTTAACAATAATACATTTGTAATATCCTCTAAACTTAAAAAATATTATAAATGCAAACTATAAAATGTAATTTTTTAAAGATTCTACTATGAAAATAAAATTAAAATAAAACAAAATAAGATAAAATATTTTTTAGAAATAAGAAGAAAAATTTTGTAGATGAACAAATTCAGTCTGCTGAATGTTTGGGTAGGTTTTATTTATATTTATATTTTTTATTTATATGCATAAAAAGTCGTCTCTAAAAAGTTTTGTTAAGTTTTGGTGCTGCCATCTAGGAACATTATTTTACAAAATTATCTACGCCATATTTTTATAATTATGTGGATACAAGAAGGTTTTTGTAATATTGCGTTTCCAATAGCAATGAAAAAATGTCAGGCCTCTCGCTTATATTTTGAAATTATTAGTGGTATTTAACTTATCTATACATGTAATAAAAGAAGATGTGTGTGTGTGTGTGTGTGTGTGTGTGCTCTGCGCCTTTTAGGAAAACAGCTGGTTGGAGATCTACGCAAATTTGCATGGAGGTATTGACCTATTCTGATGTACCTCGAAGCCCGATATCCAAATTTTTTATTTTTATTTTTTGAATTAATTAAAATATAAAAATAATAATTGTACAATAGCTTTCAAATTAGCCATTTTAATATTAGTTTTAAATTTATTTGTTGCTTTCACGAGAGCTTTTTTTTTCGACATAAAAAGAAATACATATTCACGTGAAAAATAATAATAAAAGAAAAAGTATAAACAATTAAATTTGCTTATGCATATGACAGAATGACGTCATTATAACTTTAAAATTAAATAATAGTAATAATAATAATAAAATAAAATAATAACAATAACAATAATAAAAAACCAGCATGTTTCTGCCGAGTTTTGTTTCATAACCTTTTTTAATATACCACAATTTTAGATTTTTTTTTTTTTTTTTTAATAGTGTTTTTGGCACGGATAGTGTGTTTGGCATAAAAGCTAATTAAGTATTATATTAAAGAGCTTTATTTATAGATCCTTTAAATTTTTTTTAATTTTTGACGCGGAAGTAGACCGAACATATTTCGCTAAGGACTTTCTCAACAGCCATTTTAAGCCATGTAGCGCATCAAAAATATAAATAAATTATAAAATATTGGAAAAAAAAGGAAAGAAAGAAACACGCAGAAACAATAACAGCAGATTTTTTTTTTTTTTTTTTTTTTTTTTTTTTTGTCGCACTATATCCTTTTATAGTAAACCAAAATGGCGATAAAAATTCAAAAGTCTCCAAGGGGAGCTCTGTTGAGCAGTACCATGATCAGGCTTACATATTCATTTATTTATTTTTCTATATACAAACCAATAAAAACTAACCATACTAACCATAAAATATTTAAAATGAAAAAAATATATACAGTCGGCTGCAAAATTATTCGAGCACTAGCAATAATCCTTGCCAAAAAAAAGTACACTTAATACAGCTTTGTTAAATAAATCCTTGTCGAGTCATGTTCTTAATCAGTCTAAGAACATGATTCGACAAGGATTTACTTAGCAAAACAGTCTTAAGTGTACTTTTTAAATATAGGAATTATTGGCTAGTGCTCGAATAATTTTGCAGCCGTCTGTAACTACATTAATATATATATATATATATATATATATATATAATAATAATAATAATAATAATAATTGTCTCTTACGATAGACGTAGCGCTCATAGCATATTGTAATATTATATTTGACGTGAAATTGCTGTCATTTTAGAGTCGATCTGATAAATCAAATAAAATATAGGAAATAACGTGAAAGTAAATATAAATATTATGTATAGTACGAATAGTGTTGTTCATATCTAATTGAGATTCAAATATAAAAGGGTATTTCAATTTTTTCGATACTGACCGCTTCGAAAATGTCAATCGATAAACACCTAAATTGGATCTCAGGAGTAAGACATTGTCGCAGGCAACAGTTCAAGACCATGGACACGAAGTGAGCTTTCGAGCAATTTCAAAGGATTTTTATTTATTTATTTATTTATTTGCTAAAGCGATATAAAATAGAATGATTCTGTTTTTCATTCCTTTAAATATAGTGATCAGCGAAGCTGGCAAAGCAAAACATATTTGTATAATTAAACTATGTTATTCCAAAATAATTGAGCATACAAAACATTTCTGAATACAAAAAGATTAATTAATTGGATTTAAGCAATTAATTAGATAATTAAATTTCTTAAATTTTTTTATCAATTTAAGGTTGCATAGAAAGGTAAAGTTAACGCATATTTAATCGTAGATAATAAATAGCTATATATATATGTATGAAATCAAATTCAAAAAGCAAACTAGAAATTAGACGGCAAAAACAACACTGCTTTGAAAAAAAAAAAAAAAAAAAAAATCGAGTTTTGATACCATTTTTGCTGATTCTTATGTAAAATGACCTCCTGAATCCGAATATGACTCCCATTTTGCCCAGTCACCCACCGTTTTTTAGAAACACCACCCCCTCCCTCAATTTTTTTTCCCTGTTCAGTATTTTATGATCATGAATTTGATTTCATGAATGAAAAAAGAATTAATTTAACACCTAAAAACGAAAAAATATAAAGTTTAAAAAATAACATTAATGACAGATTTAAAAAATATAAGATATGTAATACATAATTTCAGTGGCAAAAATTTCCCCTTGTTGCAGATGTCCATATATTACAATTTTCCAACTCCGTATCCCCTCAGAAGATATTTAACGGTTAAAATAATCCTTCCTCCTCCTAAAAATCAAATTTATAGCCATAAAATCACCGAAAAATGATAAAAATAGGGGGCTATTCCTAAAAAATGGTGGGTGATAAGGCAAAATGGACGGATTCAGGAGGTCATTTTTATATAAGAATATGCTGAAATGGCGTCAGAAGTAATTTTCATGCCCAGCAGTGTAATTATACTGTTGTTTCAACTACAATGAATTTCAATAACTACCTACATCATTGTTTTTATCAAATGTATCGCAGTGGAAAAAATCTTGGTAAAATAATCTATTAAGTTTAAATATATTTTTACCAAAACATCTTCTGACTTTTTTCTTTTTCTCTCTCTCTTTTTTTTTTATGTTAACAGCTACATATGAATGTCAAATTTTTCTTTAGATATCTAAAGAATATGATATTTTAATAACTCAAGTTTTTAGAAGGTTAATTATTTTCAATAACTAAATGTAAAATCATATTTTTTTCTTGACATTGAGAATATCTGATTTTATTTTCCCTTTTGAAAACAGAACTGGTAAACGTGAGATGCTGGGTTCGATCCCAGTTCGCGCTTGTCGATCTAGTCGAACGGGGTTTTCCGTAGTTTTCTACAAAACTTCCGCATATACGGGCTAGGGCCCCTTAGAAAGACTCTCACGAAGGACAATCCTTCTCCAGGACTGCACGAGGATTTAGGATCCTCGTACAGTCAACTGGCCTTAATTCCAACACACACACGCACCTTTTGAAAACATAAAACTTAAGGTTCTTTACTTGCACCGGTTGCCCAGATTCTGAAAAGGATTTTCATTTTCCTCTCAGTTTAGCGAAAGGTTGGACAGATTTTATTAAAATGCATTTTTAACACATTTCAGCGAAATGTAAAAGTGTTAATTACTCTGATTTGCCTCTCCACTCGTTTGTCCATCTGTGTGTGCGCGCCTCAGTCTGTTTATCCGCACTCTAATTTCCGTAAATATTTTCGAAATGACTTGAAACTCATATATGTTAATTACCAGGTTCATTTCCATGTTCCCTATTGAAAAATGTTACGAATAGTATAATTCGTTTTTGTACTGACACTTTTAAAAACTTCGTATAGAGTGAGAAGTATTTCTTTGCAGCATACACTTTAATATGTCTATACTACTCATAAAGAAACTAAATTAGCATATAGTATTCAGATGCATAAAACATATTTATGATTAGAATTAATGACTGATTTACAAGGTCATACAAAAGTAGTCAGATACCTTGGGGGATATAAATGAATATTGTTCGAAATGCATTTTCATCTGTGTATGCTGAAAATGCATTTCAGTATTTATGTTCCTTACAAACATGCCTATCACATATTCATAAAGGATTATTTTGTTGAAACAATTAAACAACAGTAAAATTTACTCTACATTTGGCCTTACTGAAAAGTTACGCAAACTGTCATACTGCTTTATCAAATAAAAAAGTTAATTTTAAATATCATATTGCATAAAATTATTCATTAACCTTAAATATTAATAGAGAGAAGTCCGTTATAACATAAATTGAATTTAACACTATATTGAACACGAAACATGCATTACAAATTAAGAAGAATTTTTGTCATATTAATTTTTAATTATTCTTTTTAAATATATTGATGCTAAAGACTGGCAAATTTTAGATTTTATTTTATTTTTTAACAAGCTGTTGCTGTATGACAAATCTTCGGCAAAACGGACATCCTCATAGCTGCCAACTTTTCCGCTTTTTCAACACCTCTAATTTCGAAGAAAAATTTGTGCTTTATTAAAAAATTAAAAATTCGCAGTTAACCAAGACAACGATAACTATTATAAACTAGCATGTTGTGGCGATCACAAAATGTTCTACAGTTTTCTATACAACTTCATGCAGTACAAGTTATTTATTAAAGTTATTTTCCATAGTGAATGTTGACGATTTTCATCTCAGAGTAGTATAACACTAAATATCGAAATAAAGAAAATTATATGACCTACAGACAACAGCTGTGGAAATGAGACTTTTTAACACTTTCCAACAAGATTGAAAAGTGTTAATGACTTCGGCTTGTCTGTCTGTCTGTCCATCTGTCCGCGCTTTAACTCCCGTAAACATACATAGAATTTCTTGAAACTGACTGATATATGTTATTCAAGTTCACTATCGGATGTTTCCTATTGAAAATGGAGAGAATACCTCTACTGGTTTGTATACAGGGATACCCGAAATTATTCCCATTGTGTTCTACGAGAGGTATTTCTATAAACCATACTTTAATACCTTTACATTACACACATAGTAATGAAATTGAAATATGTTATACAAGTTTAGTATCGGATGTTCCTCATTGAAAATAGAATAAATACCATCACTGGTTTGTATACAAGGACACCCGAAAGAACATTGCGTTCTATGAGAGGTATTTCTATAAACCAAATTTTAATAACTTTACTTTGCACCAAACTTAATGAAATTAAAATATGTTATTCATATGCACAAAACAATGCTTTCCATACAATGCAGTACGATTAGCATTAGATTTGCAGGGCTACACAAAAATATTCAATTACATTAAGGGCTATTATTGGAAATTTGCTGGAATTGCATTTTTGTTTATCTTAGACATTTTTATCACTTTCTAAATGTTTTTTTTATTGTGAATATGATTTTAGTTTGTGTATCTGTCTGTCCGGCTGTCCATCTTTCTATCTGTCCGTCGGCCCGTCCCCATCATCCTTAAATATTTTTAGAATTTTTAAAAATTGATATATGTCATTCAAGTTCAGTATAGATCCTGTTAAAAATGGCTTTAATAGGTTCTGTACAACTGGTTTGTGTACAGGGGCACCCCCAAAAAATTCCAGTGCATTACGTTTTAGACAGACATTTTTATAAATCACATTTAAATAACTTTCTACTGTAAAAATCATGAAGAAATTGACATTTATTGTTAACATGCTAAAATAATGTTTTGTATAGAATATGATATTGTTAACCTCCAGATTTACATGGCTACGTTAAAATATTCAGATACATTAAGGACTGTAATTAGAATCTCAAGGCTGCATTTTCTTTTGCTTTAAGCAATTTTATTACTTTCCAACAATGTTTATAAATGATTATGAACAAACACCATTAGTCTATCTGTATGCCTTTCAGTCTTTTTTCTGTCTGTCCGCTGTGTGATAACGTAGGCAAAGAACATTGAAAGTTATACAACATGTACGTACAGTTGGAAAGTGTTAAGAATCAATGAGTACCGCATGTTTTTTCGTTCTTGTTTCTCCTGAAGTTCTTTTCGTTAAGGAAAAAAAAAAACGACATATTTGATTTTTATTATCCATCCATTCGTTTGAAAGTATTGACAAGTTCTTTGATATGTACTTCTATTGACATTTCTTTTTAATTTTACATACAACCAGAAATCATTTCAAGCATTAATTTTTACAGGATGATCTAAAACATTTTATTGATTCTTTAATTTGTTACTGGTCCTCTTTTGTACTTCGGGAGAAAACGTTTGCTTAAATATATGAAGTATATCATGTTCTTTACACGACCAAAAATTTAGGATAAAACGCCAAGAATTTTTTTTTTTTTTTGATATTTGACAAAACGTTTGAAATCAAAATTGTCCGGTCATTTATGGAAAGGTTGTGTACAAGAAAATAAAAATCTGTATTCAAAAATGAAAATACTTTGCAGCTATGCAATCTTATCCCTACAGGACATTTTACTATATGATAATCAAGTGCACATGTAGTTTTATTAAGGTATTTAAAGTATTGCACGATATTAAATAAGGTCGGAATATTAAAAGCCCATGTGCCTTAGTCTTAATTCATTCATTCTATACCTAGGCTTTTGAAAATATTTTATTGTAGGCTGAGTAAAAATTCTCCTCTTAGTTTTATACCGTGATATTCAGAGATGACAAAACCTGAGAATATACTCTCTTGCTCAGTTAGTTCGGTATTAAATATTTCTGAAATTGTATTTTCATGACAGATCTTTTTATTTTAGATTAATAATGCAAATTGGAAAATTATTGATAATTTAAAAAAATTAATTAGTTATTTTTAATTAATTATGACAGATGATGTTAAACATATGAACAATTATTCGCATACATTGGGACCCGGTTGTAATTCACTTCATGGAATCAAACTAAAATCAAGAATTAAACGTGTGTTGCTTAAAATTGCAACAAATGAATATATTTTCATGGTTGATAATCTAAATATGCTTTGAAGGTTATGAATAAGCATTTATGTTAAAAAAATCAAAATTTACAAATGACAAATTTGCACATATTTAATTAAAATTATATTGCACTGAAATCTTTTAGAGAAATTATAATATATAAGGCTAAATGTATATATATAAGAAAGAAAGAACGAAAAAAGGGGAAAAAAGGAAAAGGTTTCATAGGCAAAGATAGTGAACACAAAATGAACAGGTAAACAAGGAACTGTTTGTTTAATTATGAGAAAGAATATGTTTTAGTTTAATGTAAAATAATTAGTGATTTTTTAATCACAAACACCTGTTATTTTGCAAAAAAAAAAAAAAAAAAAGAAAAAAAAAAAAAAAGAAAGTGTGTGATAAACAAAAAATGGAGGCCGTTTTCAGATTCAGCTTCGTTGAAAACATAAAGTTTACAAAAAAAAAGAAAAAAAAACATGAAGCTGATTTTTTTTTCAGACTTGTATTCAGTCGATTCATCAGATCCCATTTATATAAGAAATGGGGGAAATTATAATCAAGTATGAGAAAAATAAATAAATAAATAAATTTTATCTTTTATGATCCTAGAGCTTACCCTTATTCTGTAAGTCTGATGATTTTTTATCAAAAATATGTTGACATTAATTATAGTTATTTACATAATGTTTAGAGAATCAGTGTCGATTACTTATCAGATGAAAAATGTTTTTGAATAAATGTAATCTACAAAATGTTTTGTAGAAATATAAATTTAAGAAATTCTGTCACATTCTTGAAATTTGTTACAATTTATTTTTCTTGTTAGGAAAAACTTTTAAAAATCCACTAAGGAAAAAAAAAATAATAATAAAATACACCGCCTTCATCTAGAACGAATAAGGGGCATTTTCTAAATCTCTAAACTAGAAATACAGATTTCTGAGCAATGCGAATAAGCTGAATAGACGAAATGATCGAAAATTTCTAGCCTATGTATTTCTAGATGGTGAAACAATATTTCGAATATTCTGAATCCTTTGTATTTCGAGAAATTCTCGCTTGATTTTCTAGAATTGGATCATAAACCAAGATTATAGTTGCTAAAACATGCCTCTTGTATTCACATTTATTTGCTGAGATTTTTAAATAAGTTTGACCTCTATAATATAGACAAGCGCTCTAGAATTCTAATAGGGGTTTCTAAAACTCGCTTTCAAAGGGGACTAGAATTTATAAGGAGGACATGGAACTATTTTTACTAGAGCCACAGTCGATATCAGTTACAGAATTTTTTCTCAGTGTCATATAATGAACAAGAGTTTTTTTTTTTTAATGTGTTTTTAAAAAAATCAATTTTTTTTTTTTTTTTTTTTTTTTTAAGCCTACAGTCTGCATGTTATGTATTTTCGTAATGAAAAATAGAAACAGTTATGCATCTTACTGTGATTAATTCTGTGTATGAAATTTTATTATGACTTTTTATTTTTTATTATTTTGTCATATTTTTTATTATTCAGATTGTTTGATTATAATTTATAATTTATTTTTTATTTGTTAGTACTAAACGGTTAATCAACTTTTAAATGAACATTTTAATTTTAGATTGAAGAATACTTCAGTCAATTGCCAAATCATCAAGTTCCTGCCCTTGGTACCGCTGGAGAAAAATATAGAGACCGTCAGTTAATATTGCAGTTGCCAAAACAAGATTTAGCTGCGGCTTATTGCAAATTTCTTGAAAAGGAGTTCTTAAAGAGTTTTGAAGACTTCGTTAATACACGCAATGAAATGGCCTTGGACATTGGATATGTACGGGATAAGCTGGAAAAAAATACTGTGAGTATAAAATATTTTTTTATTTATTAAGACTTATTAATCTAATGGACATATTTGTCTCAGATTTTTATTGTGGTTTGTGCATTTTTATAAATGCATGTGTTCTATAAATGGTCTCTACTTTTTGAACGTGAAATTTTATGACACTCTGTTGAAAGTCGTCTGGGTATCGGGCTTGCAAAACGAAAAGGAATTTTCGAACAGGCTGGGCTGGTAAACTCAAAAAAAAAAAAAAAAAAAAAAAAAAAAAATAATAATAATAATAATAATAATAATAAATAAATAAATAAATAAATAAATATATCAAACGGGCTGGGCCAGCAAGTGACCTGTGATTGAAAGTATTTAATTTTACTTCTAAAAAAAAAAATGGTATAGGTGTGTGTATATGCAAATTACAGAGGTTTAGAGCCAATCAGAGAAGCTGTTAAATTGTTTACTGCTGCTACAATGGCAGGTTATCAAGATTTAAGAAATTTTGACCACAGCGTGATAATTGGTGTACGAAAAAGGAGTTTGTAGCATCTCTGAGGTAGATATAAAATTTGGATTTTCGTGTATGACCATTTTACAAATGTACTATCAATATCGAGAATCCAGTAAAACATCAAATTTCCGACATCGCCGTGGCCAGAAAAAGGTCGTGAATGAACGTGACTAATAACGACTGACGAGAATCATTAAACATGACAAATGTGTAACCCTTCCTCAAATTGCTGCAGATTTTGTATGCTGGGGCTTTAACAAGTGCCAGTGGGCGATCTATGCAACGGACCATCATTGGTATGAGCTTTCGAAGCCGAAAGCTCAGTCCTGTACCGCTTTTGACAACACGATACAAAGCTTTACGCTTCGCCTAGGTCCGCCAATGATTCCCATTGATAAACTTAATATATTTCGTAAAATTATCATTATTATCATTATTATAAAAAATACATTTAATGTATGAAGCAGAAACATTTTTTTACATTTTAGCAAAATTAAATTTTTCTTGTAACGTCCTCCCTCTCCCTCCCCCTTAAATAAATAATTAAAAAAAAGGTCATTAACCATAAAAAATATTTTTTCTTTCTTTTGATGGAATGAATATGTAATCACATCTTCAAATTACGTACATATCGATATCAATAAGTATTCTAATGCAAATAAGTTCGTTTTTGAGTATTTTTGGTTAATCAAAGTCTTTGATTGATACCCTCATGCTATAAATGAAAATCAATGCGTGCTTAAAACATTTAATTTCAATTTTAATTTCCCAACAAACATTCGTCTAAAATTTAAATAAATTAACATTGTAAATATGCATATTTCCCAAAGCTATAGTCATACAAATGTATTTATATAAGTTAAATTTATTTAAACTAATTTAACACGTAGATTTGAAAAAGTTTTTTGATAAAGTTTATCCAACCCGTGTAATAAAAAATTAATGACTGGAAAATTGTATATTTTCAATATTGAAGTGTATGCTATGCTAAAAATTGAGCTTTAATGTTGAGTTAAAAATCATTTTAGTCAATTTAATTTTTTTTTTCTAAGTCAGCGAATTTTAACTGGTTTTTCATGAACATACAAAAACGTTCCGATAATGGATTGGTATTTTTCATATGTAAACTATTATATTCTTTTTAAATTGTTACAAAAGTAAAAAGATCTATAATATTAAAAACAAAGAACTTTCTGTAAGACCAAAATCGTACGATCTGGGCATGCGCGAGAAAATCTTGAACCAATTCGAAACGGGAATATTCCTTTCTCTTTCTGCAGTGCAATACGAATACCGATGATAGATATCGAGCAGACGACATTAATATTTCATATGTCTATGGCAGACGCTTAATTATAGCACAATCATAAAAATAATTCACATGATTAATTCATTGATTCATACTTTCCAAGGCAGCATATTAAAATAAACCAATTCAAGAATTTTTATCGGTTACCGTCATGTACATATTCGCCTAAAATTTCCTTACACAATAGTATTTCAGGATTTTATATTGTGGTGCCATATAAAACAGATATATTCCTAAAATTATTGTTTTCCATTTCTTAAAAGAAAAAAAAATCTTTTAAAATTAACGAACTTTAACACAGACGTTCTTTCCTCCGTTAAATGTTTATTGATTATTACAGGTTTTTTATTCATTTTAATACATTATTAATTATTTTAAACATGCATAAATGTGGACCCCCAACCTTGTGTTAAAAATTACGAGCAAATTCAGCAGCAGTTATTTTGAGTAGAACAGTAAGAGGAATTATGAGTCTTCGATCTCTGTAAAACAACGCTGATTTTGTATCAGATCTCTCTCCTATCGAACCAGCAGTTATACGTTTGATCACATTTCCTTCAGCAATTTTAGATCTTTCATTAAAAATACGGCGGATTGAAATTATCCTTCCACTTAAAAAACACATTTATCATACTTCACTACATGGACGTTCATTTTTTTTTTTTTTTTTTTTTTTTTTTTTTTTCCCCGAGGAATTATCAGTAATGTCCGTCCAAGAAAAATTGAAGGCTTATATATGAATTAATCTACCCAGTAGTTAACAAATTCGCATGTCAACTGTAATTTATCCGCTAGTAAGTTAAATAAAACGAAAAAATCTCGATTGTCCCTATAATTATGAACATCTAAAAACGTGGAGAAAATATTTTGCACTATTTTTTATTAATTTTGTTTCATATTAAAAAACGTAGCAGTTTTGGTTTTTAAAATACTAGATATATTAAGTGCACTTAGTATAATCTTGTTCACAATTATTTTTACATTAGTTATTTCAAAACATAAAGTGTCCTTATAAATATGAGAAGGAGTGTATACTGTTTTGATAGAATAAAGTGTTATAATGTTGTCATTCACTTATTTTTAAGTAGCATAGTCAAGTGTTAAAAAAATTATAATTATAGAATATAAAGAAAACACAAAACATTTGAAAATTTATTTTAAATTAAATTATTTTGCCCTTTAAATTTATGTGATTAAAAAAAAAAAAACCTCTGATATATATATATATGTGTGTATATATTACATCGATAGATTATAGATGGCGCCACTGTCATATTGTAATTGAAATGGAATATTATCGTTATCGATGCTCGATAGATCTTATTTTCATGCTATGTACAGGTGGCAGCAAAATTATTGAAGCGCTAGCAATAATTAGTATTTAAAAGATTTGCGCTTGATACCATTTTGTTAAATAAATATTTGTCAAGTCATGATCTTTGTGTTGCGCTGTTTGTAGAAAAATATGTTGAAGATAAAAATTAGCGACCAAATTAAAAAATACATATATGTATGAAAAGTATTGATGTATGCTTTCTTTCTTCATTCTTACCTATAAATTATTTCTTTTAATTACTCCTCACATTCTTTTGGTCATATTTAGAGTAAAATTTGGGAAAATCTTCGAATTTTATTTTTATTATATGGAGCACGCTTAAATTTTGTATACTGAAATTTCATGAAATTTATCCCCCCCTTCCCCTCCAACCAAAAAATAATTGATTAGAGCAGGGGGTTTTAAACTGGCTAAGAGTAATTCGAAATATTAAAACAGGAATGTTTTAAACTTCATGCCGTGAAAAGGTTTAAGTTGCACATGCTCTGTCAAATTTTGACGGGTATTAACTAGTATATATAATATTTTATTTTAAGCTCTAACGTGCAAATCTCAAATAATTTATAACTTAATCTGGGTATTCCGTAATTAACGAAAGTTGTTAATGATCATCAGATTTCAATACGATAATTAGATTTCGTAATTACGATCATTAGATTTCAATTTACATATTTTTAAACGAATATGAATAACAAAATTATAGTTATAAAAGTGTTCATTTGAAGTAATTTTACTTAAATTTTTCAGCTTTTCTTTAAAGATTATTTAAAAAAAAAAAAAAGTTTTGTTTCAGTTTACCTTGTGTCACCAATGGCCAATAAATAGCCAAGAAACGAATATTTCATTATTTTTTTTACAGACAATAGACACAGATTCTGTCGAATTTTTTTTTTTAAATAAACCTATATAACTTTATGAGAAGTGTCTTCTGTATCTTTTGAAAAATTTCTGAGTATGTGCATATGAAGACTTCCCTTGTGAGATATTGCTAGATGAGATCAGGTGTACTCACAAACACTTATATATAATATTGCAACATTATAATGATCAAAAGCCAGGTAGAAAAAAAACTTTAATCACCAAGCTATCAATAAATATTACACATGGAAAAAAAAAAAAAAAAAAAAAAAAAAAACTTTGAAAAAACTGCTATATCTTTATTGAAGATAATTATATCAACAGGGAAAAATATAGTGAGTTGTTTCTGAGATATATAAGATCAAATAAAATCACTGTCATTATTCAACAACTTTTAGATTTATCAACAATGAATTTAAACGCAAGTAAGTGAGGAAAAATAAAACCAAAGATTTTTAGAAAAGTAGCAAATTATAAAGAAATTACCAAAAGCATCCATTTGCATGTGAATATACACAAAACAAGAATAATATAAGAATCGATTAGAGCAAAAATTTTAAACTGTGAACATTGTGTTAATTGAAAAAAACAAATATCGAATTTCTCATCAATTAATATAATTACAAGTAATGAGGTAAATATAAAAACTTAAATATTATAAAAAGTAGCAAATTATAAATAAATTACCAGACTGCACCCATTTGCACGAGGGCGTACTTGGTCGGTCAAGGTCAAAAGTAAAAGTGGAGTAGAGTAATATTTTAAAGCTGTGATCATTTTGTGTTAATTAAAAATTAAAAATTGGAGGATGATAGCATTAAAAAAAAAAAAAAAAAAAAAGTAGAAGAAGAAGAAGAAAAATGATAAATTTAAAATAACAATTTTTAACTATTACTTTAAAAAATAAACAATTATAAAATTATAAAATTTCTTTAAAAAAATAATAACGTTTTACATCATTTCACCACATTAGTTTAAAATGAAAGATTAAATTAAAAAGAAAATCAGAGCTTTTCAACTAATGATTAAGTTCATTAAAAATTGTTTTAAATAATAATACTATTTAAATTATAACTCAATATTATTTAAAACGATTTAATTACTCGATGTAAATCGAATTTGAATTTAAAATTACAAATTGGTGTTTTATTGTGTCACCATCTAAGATATGTTGTAGTTGTTGTTACTTATGCCACTCGGATACTACATGCCCCGGTAGTGAAACTACATGGATTTAAGGTGGCAGGGGAGCGCCTTCTGTTTTTAGAGGAGCACCACAAGTGGTGGAAGAACGTCTTAGCTCGAATAGAAGATATTATTAAATATGATAATGTTTATTAATATATCAAATTTAAGCCGTATTTAGTAATATATTTATATACAAATTATACAAAATGATATTTTAAACTGCAAGTATCAATTCAATTTTAATGAAATAATTGACAAAAAGCAACATTCCTTAGATAAAATGTTATTAGTGAATTGATGCAATTAAATTGTACAAGGAAGAAAATAATAATGATTACAATCAATTAAATTCTTTTTACATACATATATATATAAATAAAAGAAAAATTAACAAAAAATAATAAAAGAGTAATAAAATTACAATTATGATAGCTGGTTTAAGAGAAAGCATATAATTAAAATATTCAAAACATATGCAGTTTTATCAATGATGAGATAGTAAAGCCCTTTATTCATGGTAAAAATATTAATTTTCAACTGGAATTAATAAGTTTCTCAAATTGATTAATATTAAGGTATTTAAAATATATTTCTTAATAAATTTAATTAACACATAGCTATTGAAAATATCAATTATTTAAAAGTTAAAATGTTAGTAATATAATTTATTAATTATTATTATTATTATTATTATTATTATTATTATTATTAAGTTTACCAAAGACAACGTATTAAGACTTACATTTTAAAATAATGTCTTTAATTTTCACAATAATAGGTATTAAAAATAAATGTCCTTAAATTATAAAAGTTAAAATACTAAAATTTAAATTTGTTTTAACATACATCTCAATTACTTAAATGAAACACAAAGTAATATAAAATGAAATAAATAAAATGTGCGTTATTCGATTCAAAATAAAGATAAATTATTTATGTATATACCATTCTATTATTTAAGAGTATATGTTCATATAATTAATGGATTTAACATTTATAAAGAAAAATTAATACATTACAATAATTATGTTTTAAGACTATAAATAATTAAATATAAAAAAATATATAAGGAAGTATTTTCTTATATTAGTATATTAACAACACGAACTGTAAATTAAATTATATAAAATTATCAAAAATTTAACATTAATGTATGTTCATAATATAACCATAAACAGATAATACTTCTTTACAATCCCTATTTTGTAACTATAATATTTATTAAAATTCATAAATTATACATAGCAGTGGTAATTATTAATAATTAAATTATATGATGCATATATATATATATATTAACTTGTACGTATCAAGAAGTAACACATAAAATCAAATTGTAAAATATATTGTAAATGCAGTGATAAATACTATATATATATATATATATATATATATATATATATATATATATATATATATTAAATTTCAAGAACCCAACCATTTATAATAATTTTTGTTCAATCCGCTAAAAAAATAAGCTTTTTTATCAGTACCAATCAATGCTTAATAATTGTAAATCTTACTGTGGATATTTGTAATCCGCAATATATATATATTGGAGGGTTTTTGAATAGAATTGTGGACTGTATGGTTTTAAAAATCGCTGGTTTAAATTATATTAAATCATTTATCAGTTTAAAATGAATTTGAAGGACTCACCTTCCTTTCAATTGAATTAATAACATCATATTTTTGAAACAATGAATAAAAGCTTGAATACATACAGAAAATAGAATATAAACGTGAATTATTGACTTTATTTCAGCTCATACGTTAGAATAGAATTTTTCCAGCATACCGCTAGAACACAACAAAAAGAACAAACTAATATAGGTCTGCAGAAACATAACTGCTTCACAGCAAATTGAAAAAGAAATTGTTTAAAGTATAACTAACAATTAATTGAAAACATGAATAAAATAAATAATAATAAAAGAAAAAAGAATTAATTGTGCGTTTAAAACACATAAAAATATCAATAAAAAGAATGTATTTAAATCAAAGTTTTTTACTAAAGTTCTTTCAGAATTGCATAGTGCTGCCATCTATTGTCAAAATTCAGAGTTATTAGAATTCTGAACATTCTCCCCCACCGAGAGAAGGAGTGTCGCTTTAGCAATAGGGCGTTGAATTTCACCACTCTGAGTCCAAATGCTGACTACACGAACTCTATTATCAGGTCCTGGATAGGTATGAATAATTCTACCTAGCTTCCACTGGAGAGGAATAGATTGTGGATCATGAATAACAACCAAGTCCCCAATTTGAAGATCAGTTCGTGGAGTGAGCCATTTAGGTCGATTCTGCAGGTGATGTAGATAGTCTCTAGACCATCGCTTCTAGAAGTCTTGCTTCATTCGCTGGATTAGAGTCCAACGAGAAGATAAAGTGAGATTTGGTGAATTTCCACTTTCAGGAATCTCAAGGAGGGGAACTCCTATCAGGAAATGTCCGGGAGTGAGGGCTCTAACATCGGATGGATCTGAAGAAAGTGGCGTTAATGGTCTGGAATTTAAGCAGGCTTCTATTTGACATAAAAGAGTAGTAAGCTCTTCAAAATTTAGAATGGTAGCCTTACAAGCTTTAATTAGATGACTTTTCGTCAATTTAATAGCAGATTCCCATAGTCCACCGAAATGGGGGGGAATATGGTGGGATAAAATGCCAATTGATGAAGTTGCTGGTAGCAAAATTTTGAACATTTTCAGAACGAATGATTCGAAATAGTTGCTTAAGATAGTTAGCAACTCCTCTGAAATTTTTTCCGTTGTCACTGAATATGTCTGATGGCAATCCTCTTCTAGAAACAAATCGTTTTAGGGATGCTAAGAAAGCTGATGAAGATAAATCTGAAACAGCTTCTAGGTGCACCGCTTTTGTGCACATGCAGACAAAAACACAAATATATGACTTCAATTTAACTTTAGATCTAGGCACATTTGGTTTAGTGATGAGTGGGCCAGCAAAATCTAGTCCCACCTTTGAAAAAAGGTCGAGTTGGAGTTATACGTTCGACTGGCAACTCACCCATAATTTGTTGGCAAGTTTGTTTCTTCAAACGTTTGCACAAAATACATTCATTTAGAATTCGACGAATGTAAGAGCGACCATTTAGTATCCAATACTTTTGTCTAATTAGGGAAAGAATCAGTTGTGCACCAGCATGAAAGTGGTTTTTATGATATTGCTCAACAATTAATTTTGTAATGAAATGATTTCTCGATAAAAGCACTGGATATTTCTGATCTTGATTAAGTGACTGATGTCTGGACAACCGTCCGCCAACTCTGATTAAACCTTGATCATCTAGAAATATATTTAAGGATAAATATTTGTTGTTGGTTGGTAAAGGTTGATTTTTCCTGAGCAAATTCAGCTCTAACGAAAACTCTTGTTCTTGAATCAATTTAAGAATATGTGTAATAGCACTTGAAACTTCAGGCGTACTGACAAGTCCAATACGTCTAGAATTACGATTACAACTACGAATGTTATAAATGAATCTCAAACACAATGCAAGGATTCTGCAAAGTTTTGAAAAAGAAGAGAATTTGAGTAGAAAATCAGGAAAGGCTTTATGACTAGATGTTGCAACGTGACTTAAATTTTCTTCAGAATTTTTTGACTTAACATTTGAAGATTTGACTAGGAATAATGGTAACTTGACACTAGCACTAAGCCATTCAGGCCCAAGCCACCACAATTTGTGATGCAAAAAACTCATCGGTAGAATGCCTCTTGAGGCACAGTCTGCCGGATTTGACGAACTCTCAACATAAGTCCACACTGCTTGTGGGACAAGTGATTTGATTTTGTTTGCTCGATTTGTTACGAACTGATTTCCTTTGGTTGGAGGAGATTCAATCCAATTTAAAGTAATTTGTGAATCGGACCACAAATAAATTTTATTTACATTAAAGGTTAAAGATTCTAATATTGTGGAACTTAATTGTGCAAGCAAGAATGCAGCACATAACTCAATTCTGGGAAGCGTGACATGTTTTAAAGGATTAACTCTAGTTTTTGCAGCGACAAAGTTAACTGAAATCTCACCTAGAGAAGATAGTGTCCGAAGGTATACCACTGCAGCGTAGGCCTTGCCAGATCCATCACAAAACCCATGGATCTCTATGTGGTTCTCTGGAGATGTTTCACAGTTCAGATATCTTGGTATGCCAATGGACTTTAAGAGTTCAATTTGAGAATTAAATTCTTGCCAAGTTTCCAAAATTGAATCTGGCATTTGATCATCCCAAGCACACTTATCTTTCCAAAGCTCTTGCATCATGATTTTTAACATGATCGTGTATGGAGCTAGAATCCCAAAAGGATCAAAGATTTGAGCTATCATCGATAGCAATTCTCGCTTGGTATGCACCGATTTGACGCCATTCAAATGAATTTTCAATAAGTCTTCTGCCGAATTCCAAACTAGGCCTAAGATTTTTTGGGAGGAATCTTCGGAAAATTTTACATTTTGCCTAGTGGATTTAAGATCTTCTGGTAGATTTTCAATGACTGCGGGTACATTGGAAGCCCATTTTCTAAGTGTAAAGCCTCCTTGATTTAAAACGTGATTTAGGTCTTTGACCAATTGTTTTGCTGCATCAATTGACTGCGCAGCAATAGGAAATTCTGAACTATAATCTTTGGCTAGTTCGTGCAATGTCCTTATAGCCAGGAATGGGGCACAGGCTGTGCCATATGTTACAGTCAATAATCTGAAACTCGCAATAGATTCATGTGGCTGGAATCGCCAAAAGATTCGCTGAAAGTCAACATGTTTGGGGTTTACCAATATCTGTCTGTACATTTTGGCGATGTCTCCGGTTAAGGCTATGGAATATGTTCTAAACTTAAGAAGAAGTTTAAACAAATCTGGTTGCAACTTTGGACCTATTTCAAGAAAGTCGTTTAAAGAGTGGCCTGATGTTCCTTTAGCCGAGGCATCAAATACCACCCTCAATTTAGTAGTTGTACTATCTTCTTTCAAAACCCCATGATGAGGCATGTAAAAATAATCTTTAGAATCAATTTCAGAATTTGGGACTGGTTCCATATGATGTAAGTCAATATATTCTTGCATAAAGGCATGGTATTGCTCCTTAAGCTCATGATTTTTATTAAGTTTGGATTCTAACAAATAAAACCGTTTTAAAGCATTTGATTGTGAGTCACCTAAATTTGGAGCTTCTTTAAAGGGAAGATCCACCATGTACCTTCCAGACTGAATTCGTCTGACAGTTTTAGTGCATTTTTCTTCAGAACTGTGAATTGGTGTTGCATCAGGAAGGGACTCAATTTCCCAAAATTTCTGAAGATCATAAGTTAACTGAGCTGTAGCATGGCAACTAAGGACAGTTTTAGAATGCTGAAAATTGTTTACATGTATGACACCAGAGAGTAACCATCCCAATTTGGAATTTAAAGCACATGGAGTACCTTTAGGACCCAGAATAGATTGCCCTAAAATTATTAAGGGAAATAAATCTGCACCAAGCAAAATTTCAACTGGACTCGAAACATAAAATTTAGGATCTGCTAAAGATAGACCTTCCAAATGAGGCCATGAAGATTTTCGAACAACAAAATTAGGAAGATTTACCGTAACATTATTTACTATTAAAGCATTCACATCAAAGATTTCATTACTATAATAAGACTTTAAAATAATATTAACTTCAAAAAGAGCAGTTTCTGCAACGATATTATTTACACCCGAGATTCTATGATTTGTGGTTTTCATAGGTAACCCTAATTTTTTAGCACAAGAGCTGGAAATTAATGATTTTTGACTTCCTGAATCCACCATGACTCTACATGGCACAAACCTCCCAGTATTTGATTTTACAAGAACCATAGCTGTCGATAACAAAGTTTGACAACTCTCTTGGGTACTGGTTAAACAACTAGAGTTGACAAAGGATGGACTTTCAATCTTGAGATTAGTATTTTCAATAACAGGTGGAGAATTAACTTTATTTTTCTCGAAATGGAGAAGTGTATGGTGCTTAGAATTACACTGTCGACATTTTGTCGAAATCAAACATTTATTAACGAAATGATTACCACGTAAACAATTTATGCATAGTTTTTTACCCTTCACAATATTCCATCTATCTTCAACAGATTTTTTAAGAAAGTGTGGGCACTTGAAAAGTGCATGCGATTCCGAGCATTCTGAACGATAGAATTATTGGATTTTATATCAGAATTAGATATTACAGCATCAGAAACAGATTTTTTAAATACTACTTTTTGTTTACTTTCAGATTTAGAATAAGTACTATCAACAATATCTTGCAAGCTTCTCGCTTGTTTTTCAAGAAACAAAATAAATTCATCATAGGTGGGAAAAGAATCACTATCTAAAGATAATTCCCATTGCTTCTTTAAATTATCATCCAATTTTGTTTGCAAATTATAAACAAGAATTAAATCCACAAATAAATTAAATTCAAATCCTAAACATTTCAAGTTACGTGTTGCTTCATTACAGTTATCTAATAAATCTAGCATAGATTTCCGACAATTTGGTTTCAAAGATTTCGAATTAAAGAATTTGTTTAACTGGGCATAAGCTAGATTTTTTTTATTATCGAATCTAGAAATTAGTGTTGCCCAAGCTTCCTTATAACTTGCTTCAGTTATTGGAAAGCCTTTTATTAAGTTATTGGCAGATCCAATAACAGACGCTTTTAAATACTGTAATTTTTGCAAATCGGAAAACTGAGTGTTCTCATGAATAGTGGTTACGAATATTTGCTTGAAGCTTAACCAGTCTTCCAAATTGCCAGAGAAATGTGGCAAATCAAATTTTGGAAGGTGAATAGATTGCTTCGAAACAGAACAAGAATTTTCATTACCCTGTGTTACAACTTTAGTGTTCTGAAAACAAGAAAGTTCTAATCTTGACTCTATGTGATATTTTATACGAGTAAGCTTCTCTGTCCATTTTTCATTATCTTCAATTTCCTTTTTTAATTCATCTAAATCAGAAATAACTTCCTCAACTTCATTGTTAATTTGTTCTAATTGAGTTTGCCTTTCATGCAAATGACCTTTCAAAATTTTTATTTCTTGAATGTCTAAAGGATCCGCTTCCAAAGCTTTTATAGCTTTGTTCTCAAATTTAGTCACTGACGACCGAATAATAGTTCTTTTTACTTTTAGTTTTTCAATTTTCGAAGCCATTAGAACATTTTTTTTTCTCAACTTTGAAAAATATTAATTTTTACTAAAAGATTTCATAATTTAATATATCTCCGGCTCTAGACGGCCAAAAATATGGAGGGTTTTTGAATAGAATTGTGGACTGTATGGTTTTAAAAATCGCTGGTTTAAATTATATTAAATCATTTATCAGTTTAAAATGAATTTGAAGGACTCGCCTTCCTTTCAATTGAATTAATAACATCATATTTTTGAAACAATGAATAAAAGCTTGAATACATACACAAAATAGAATATAAACGTGAATTATTGACTTTATTTCAGCTCATACGTTAGAATAGAATTTTTCCAGCATACCGCTAGAACACAACAAAAAGAACAAACTAGCATAGGTCTGCAGAAACATAACTGCTTCACAGCAAATTGAAAAAGAAATTGTTTAAAGTATAACTAACAATTAATTGAAAACATGAATAAAATAAATAATAATAAAAGAAAAAAGAATTAATTGTGCGTTTAAAACACATTAAAATATCAATAAAAAGAATGAATTTAAATCAAAGTTTTTTACTAAAGTTCTTTCAGAATTGCATAGTGCTGCCATCTATTGTCAAAATTCAGAGTTATTAGAATTCTAGACATTATATATATATATATATATATATGAAGCACTGTAATACAGAAGAATATATTTAGTATCAAATATTCATCAACAAATTACATCATGATAAAACATCATGGAAATAAATATATTTGTGATGTGCAAACGACCGGTCTGACAAGATTAGGTTTGAAATCAAACATATAAGTGAGCTGTTCTCTCCTTTACTCCGAAAAAAAAAAGAAAAAAAAAAGAATCCTTTTTGCTTTTATGTCAGGATGGACGAGGTCACACTGCGGGCCAGACAAGTCCTATATATTTACGTATATACACTGATGGAAAAAAAAATCCTAACACCAAGAAAAAATTATTGTACAGTAATGAAGTTTCAGCAATACATTTGTCTATGTAACATATTTAATTGATTAAAGTTTCAAGATCACAGATAGAGCCATTGGCGAGAAGAGCCATTTCAAATGTGAAATGTTGGTACATTAGTAACCGGTGTAACCGCCAGAATTTTGAATGCAAGCATGCAAACGTGCATGCATTGTGTCGTACAGGTGTCGGATATCAGTTTGTGGGATAGAGTTCCATGCCTGTTGCACTTGGGCGGTCAATGCAGGGACGGTTAATGCTGGTTGTGGATAACGCTGGAGTTGTCGTCCAATGATGTCCCATACGTGCTCGATTGGAGAAAGATCTGGTGATCTAGCAGGCCAAGGCAACATGTCGACACTCTGTAGAGCATGTTGCGTTACAACAGCGGTATGAGGGCGAGCGTTATCCTGTTGGAAAACACCCCCTTGAATGCTGTTCATGAATGGCAGCACAACAGGTTGTATCACTAGACTGACGTACAAATTTGCAGTCAGGGTGCGTGGGATAACCACGAGAGTGCTCCTGCTGTCATACGAAATTGCTCCCCAAACCATAACTCCAGGAGTAGGCCCTGTGTGTCTAGGCCGCAGACAGGTCGCTAGCAGGCGTTCACCTGGCCTCCTTCTAACCAACACACGGCTATCACTGCGACCAAGGCAGAACAGGCTTTCATCAGAAAACACAACAGATCTCCACTCCGTCCTCCAATGAGCTCTAGCTTGACACCACTCACGTCGCAAACGGCAGTGGTTTGGAGTCAGTGGAATGCACGCTACAGGGCGTCTGGCTCGGAGCTGTCCTTGAAGTAACCGATTTGTAACAGTTCGTTGTGGAAGAGGCATCCTTGACTAACATTAACCCACTACGTCAAATCTCAACTGTAAATAACGATCACGAACCTTACAGCGCTTATTTAAAGCAAACCTCATTTGCATGTTCATAGAGTCGTTACTAGCGCCACACTTATGCGCGTAGCTCGAAATTTGAATCGACGTCATCTTTCAGATGTATAAACACGCCTACCAAATTTCGTTTATCTAGCACAGCTCCTTCCTGGTGTTGGGATTTTTTCTTCCATCAGTGTATATTCCTATATATTACAAGCCGTATATACAGGATCTATATATTTATTTTTATTTCAGAGCCAAATTCGTTAACATACAAACCAGGCCAAGCCAAAGCCTACATTTTTATTTCGGGCTGAGCTGGGAAAAGTCATTCCATGCGAAAAACCCGTAGAAATATTTGCACTTTGAGTAGAAAAATAAGATATCAAATACATTTGTTTTGTGCTAATCACATCTATGTACAATGGTAACTATACGCCAAATATCTGAAGGATTAAGGCGTTTTGGTGTCATTTAAAGAAAGAAATGAGAAAAGAATACATATTGTTATGATGCAGTGCATTATCAAGATTGTGTTCTAACGTTATCCAAATCACAGATACTAATTTTTTTCACCCCCATACGTCACACGTCATTTAATTATTCGTACGAAAATATGATCAAAACATTTATTTTTACTATCATTTATGTATCATTTAAACTAGTGTCATTTTAATTAAAACAATTTTTGAAAGAGTATCTCTTATTAAAGTATCGCTTTAATCTCATAAACTACTTTTAATTTTTTGCACTTTGAATATGTTTCAAAGAGGTTATATTAGCTCTTAAGTGACAATAAAAATTGATTTCAAGCTACATTAAGGAAAAAAAAAAAAAAAAAAAAAAAAAAAAAAAAAATCGCACCTTATTTGTACTAGAGGAAAAAAGTAAAATTATGTAAACGATGTTCGCTTTTTCGATAATGTTGGATGTTTGCTTACATTAGATGTCTATGCATATGGTGCACACCTGTAAAGTTCCGTTCAAGAAAAATAGTCCAGGGTATTAAGCTTCACTGTCAGCATAAAAGTTGGTCATTATGCAGAAGGTTTTTGATAAATAAACTGCCGTTGTCGATTTTTTTTTTTTTTTTCAGAACATTCTAGACTCTAATGCATACAAAATTTCAAGACATTCTTTAGTTGCTCTCAAAAGATATTTCTGAAAATAAAAGGAGATCACTCTGTTTTAAAATGAAATCTGCTTGTATTACACAGACAATCTTTATATAATATATATATATATATAGACAGTCATGCTCGGACAGTCACGTGTTTCGACACGAAAGTGCCCCCCGAGGAGTCTTTGTGCCCCTCGTAGCCCGATTTTCGAATTTTTGATTTGTTTTCTTTTAATTAATTAAAATATGAAGATATTAAACTCATAATAGCATAAATAATTAGACATTTAAATTTTATCCATAATTTAATTGTTGCCAAAAAAAAATTAGACGTTCATTTTTTTCGACAGGAAAGTAAATATATTTACTTAAACGTGAACAATAAAAAAATATAAAAAAAATAAATTAGGCATCTCACAAAAATTGACGTCATTATCACTTTGAAAATTTTATACACATTGATAAAGTGCTACTATAATTTATGACACTAATATGTGTTGTTCTAAAAAGTTTTTTTTTTCCCTACTATATCTATTTTTATATGAGTGCATAATTTTATAGAAAAAAAATGCAGTTTTAAAAATAGAAAATTTATTTCAGCAAGCACTATTTTAAACCTAAAAACCATTAAAAATATAAACAGAGTATGAAGAATTCTTACAAATTAACGGAAAGGTGTCCGTTAAATGTATTAGCAAAACGGCTTTCCCCTTTTATGCAAGAAATTATACGAAAAAAAGAAAACCTTCGTTAATATGGCGACAAAAATTCAAAAGCTGCTAAGGGAGATATTTAATAAAATTGTGTAGCACGATAATGTTTACTTACTTATTTATTTTTTTATATGCCAATTACTATGCTAATTTATCATACAAATAAATGAGCTGCTGTGTGTGACCGCACTTGCACGCTGTCGGGCAGATATATTTGATTAATTCAAATTAATATTTAAATACATAAATAAAAATAAAAATACAATGTTTAATAGAAAAAAGTGCTTACCAAAGATTTTTGCCTGTTGTGTATGTTGTTTAACTGGCAAATTGCCATCTGCCAAAGAGAAATTAAAGAGTAGCTGGTGAATGAAATGCGATTGTCTATTTGTAATGTCTGTTTCAAATAAAACAGTTTCACTTACTTTAAGTGACAAGGAGAATGAAGTATACTTTAAATTCAAGGGATTGAATCAACCGAGAACAAATTTGTTGCATTTTATTCCTGTCGACTCTTACTATCTACTTTTACCACGGCCAATTTACCGGTATTTCTTCTGTTTACTTTGTTATTCCATTCACTTTTAAGTACGAATTAAGTCTAAGATGGGAAATTTAAAAATATTTTAAAGGTTCTCAACTATATATGAAATGATTATATAGGTATCCTATGCGCAACATCACAAATGTTATTTACTCAACGTGATTTAAGCAGTAAAATTGCTTCAATTAATGGGAAATGTTTGTTAAAGAATTTAATATTTATTTGATAGTTTTGGTAAAAGTTATAGTAAAAGCCTATATTTGACATAAATATATATGTATTGAATAAAATTCCCTTCTACTTAATGCAAAAATTTTTAATTTAATGTATTTCATATTTTTCATATCTTTGAATAAAAGATTTTGCTTAAAATATAAAGTCTATAAATCTAAAACCTTTTGACTAACACATGTAATATAATGGTTAAAAATAAAACTTCCAATTAAAAATGGTTCTTGGCTGATTTTATTGGGTGAATAGCAATTTCTTATAATTAGAAAACTTGACAAATTACTTGAAATATATCCTGTCTTCTTTTCTTTTTTCTGTTTTTCCAATATACAATATAAAAACACATATATTGGGCAGCATATACTACACGCAATACCAACTAATGTTAGAGATACAAACAAACCTTTTTATTTTCTCTCTTCTTTATTTCTTTTAATCAATATTTCAAATTGCCTTCCATATTAGGGTTGAACCATAATATTTTTTATTTAAGTTTATTTAAGTCACCCACTTATCTCTCTCTCTCTCTCTCTCTCTCTCTATATATATATATATATATATATATATATATATATATATATATATTGAAAACCTTTTAAAACATTGAATATATGAAAACAAGAAACATTGAAAAAGATAAAACAGAAAAATTCAAAAAGAGGTTGCGACTATCAAACATCCATAAATTGAAACATGCAAATTCATTACGTTTTCAAGGGTGTAGAATGAATGTTGCATGTAAAGTAGGTGTTATTTCTGTCTTGTTGTATGCAAATTGCTAAATATTTACAACAAGCTACACCCTATAACACCACCAAAAAAGAGAAAATTAAAACTGAAAAGATATGTGAAAACCATATGAAAATCAAACATTTTGATTCATGCAGCATATTCAATATTATTAATGGAAATACTAATAAAAATAGTTAAATGAAATACTAGTAATAATTAATAAAACTAAAGTATAACATACATTACACATGAAAAACTTGTATAAGTAGCTTGCACCCTTGCACGTAAAACCAGAACACGAGACATACATGTGGCTGTATACAGTTAGATTCACAGTTAATTTTGGAATCGTATTAAATAACTGAACGATTAATTTATTTTTGAATTTGTATTAATCAACAGAACGATAAAGTTGAGTGAACTGTTTGATTTTAATAATTAACCTAAAAGTGATAATTTAAAATTAAATTTTAATTAAAATTGAGATTAACTTAATTTACGATAATGCATAAACTTCAAAGTGTCATTTTATTGAAACATAGAAATCAGTAAATTGAGTAAGTAACGCCATCTTGTGTAGTTTAGAAAAAGTAATAACCCTAATTTTTTTTTTTTTTTTTTTTTATAATTATTATTTATAATGTGTGTGTGCTAAATAAAAACTAATCAAATGCTATCATGTAAAATTCAATTTAGAGTTAATTTAAGAGCACAATGCAATATGTAGTGAAAATTGGGGTTAATTTATTAATTAATATATTTTTTGAATGTAGATTTGTTATATGTTTCTTTGGACAAATTAACTAAGTTGAAAATCGAAAATCAATAATATAATAATAAAGGAACACAAAGCAATATGTAATTAATATTGAGGTTAATTTACTAAATAATTATTTACTAAATAACTATTTATAATTGATTTTTTTTTTTTTTTTTTTTTTTTTGTACATATGATAAATGTTTCTTTGGACAAATTAAGTTAGTAGAGAGTCAGTAATTTAATATTAAAGTTTATAGAATTACAGTTTATTTTATTTTATTTTATTTATTTATTTTTTATTATTTTAAATCTATAAAGCAAACACACATATAAATACGCGAGAATCACAATCCCTCCCAACCATCCATCCTAACAACACCACCCATCCTCCTTAATCAAGCATCTGCCCACCCATCCTCCACATTTTTTATTGTCTTTTATTTTTTATATAATTTTTTTTTTTTTATAAAAATGCAAAAATGCACTTTTTTTTATGTAAACACCATAGACAAGGTAAGATGATTAAATCAGAAATATGATTTAATAATTGAATTTACTAGAAATTTTGGATAACCATAAACTCTAGCTTGATTACAGATAGATTTAACGTTTTTACTTTTATGTTTAACAGAACAAAGATGTTTTATTCTATAGAGGAAGTTAATTAGAATATATATAGAATATATATAGAATATATATTAGAATATATATATATATATATATATATATATATATGTATTCAACGATAGCTCAATAATTTCTGAAAAATCAGATATTTAAAGGAAATAAAAACAGCACATTATTGTTAAATATTATAGCTATTATTAAGACTGTGACCTTAATAAGTGACCTTAAAATAAAAATCTTATAGAAAAAAGTAAAAAAAAAAAAAATTTTTTTTTTCTTCTTCTTTAGGAATGTAAAAAATGTTCCGGAGAGCTCTGTATGGGTGAACTGTGTATCATTGCTCCTAAATTAGGCGAAGATGTTTGCTTCCATCCCTCGTGCTTCCAGTGTTCTGTATGCGAAGAACTCTTAGTTGACCTTACTTACTGCGTCACAGATGATGTTTTATATTGTGAACGTCACTACGCAGAACAGATTAAACCACGATGCAGTGCTTGTGACGAGGTAAGGTCTTTTTTACGTACTTACTTATTTCTCTGTACATTAGTAAATGTTAAATGCTTTCTATCAGTGGCAATGTAGCCAGATCTGGCGAATTTTTTATTCAATAATCACCAATAATTTTTAATTGTAACATTTGCCTAATCACTTCAAAGATTGATAGTCTATTATGTATATCAAATATTACTTCTTAAAATTATTGGTGATTATTGAATAAAAAATTCTCCAGATTTGGCAACATTGATCAGTGACCCATTTGAAGATTTGCCTCCAGTAGGCTGACATTTACCGCCAATAATTTTGTAGGAAAACTTTATTTCTACAAAGCAAACTTTTAAACAGCATTATGCATTTTACCTTGAGACATGTAATGGTTATCCTATTGAATCAGCAAAAATTTCGCTTGGCGAGATGATCGCCTCTAGTTTAGCAGACCCTTGTGTCTAGAAATTTTTCATTCGTTTTAATTCACAGAAATTACGTGTTCATTAAAGAAAGCAATAAACATACCAATTGAATAGCTTTGTTCCAAAAAGCTTAATTGACAAGTTAAAAAAAAAAAAAAAAAAAAAAAAACTGCTGTTAGAGCTTTTGGCAGTAAACGTATTGCAATACATAATACGTAACATTTAGTCTGTCTCGTATCAGAACGCGATTGGTATCAAATATTATTTGCATCAAGTGAAAAGTTATTTGAGTGAACTGTTTGATACCTAATACAAAAACGGGAAATTTGTATGCAACGTATTTTGGTTCTAAATATATCAAATAAAACTGAAAGAAACGCTGCAACACTGCAGTCCGTACACTATGTTTTAATTTTATTTATATATTTTACTGATGGATAGATATAATATAACGTACTCTAAACTCCATCTTAAAAGTGGTCTGCTAACATTTTGGGAGATAAACTCAATGATTAAGGGATCTTTCTGACTGCCTCCATGTACTTGGAACAGGCGAGGCTCTGAAAGGCGAGGCTCTGCCCCTATTACCGTCCATTGAGATGAATACTGAACTACCATCTTAATAATAATAATAATAATAAAGTGGATTAGTATCAGAAGATACAATTCAGTGCATGGAAAATATTAACTTAAATATACGCCGATAAAATATTTTCAGAATAATGAAGAATTAAAATAAAACTTTTTTAATTAGGAGAACAGGGAAAAAATTCTTTATTGAAAGAATGAATTTAAGAGGCAACAAGCTACTTACATTCAAAAAAGCAAATTTTAAAGATATCATATTGTGCTTCAAAAATAAGTCAACAAAATTAGAACTTATATTTTTTGTGTTTTAAAAAAATATATATGTATATTTTTTTTTTCTCCCAGAGGATTAAAAAAAAAAAAAAAAAAAAAAAAAAAAAAAAAAACATGAAAAATGTCACAGATATAGGTCACAGATATAGGTCTATAATAGGTCAAAGTTACTGTTACTGTATGTAAAAAATGATAAAATGTTACTTTGCAGTGGTTTATCTTAAAACATTAAATTTATTTTCTCCCCCCCCCTCCCCCCCCCATAATTATACATTTCCTATTCACGATATGTAGATTTTATCTTTGTTTTAAGAATGAACTTAAAATTTTGAATTTTAATCAGTCTCGAGTTACATAAATTATTTTGAAGGTTTTAATGTTATCACTATAAAAGAGTAAAAACATTGTCGCTACAGACAAATAGTTTTAAAATATCATTTTAATCACCAGTTTATAAAGTTAATTCTCTTTTGCGCAATACAAAGAAAAAATAAAGTTATGTTTAATTAAATATATTAAACTGAAAAAAAAAAAAAAAAAAAAAAAAAACTCAACAATTAAAAAGAAAACAAAAAATCATGTGATTCGCAAGATTTTGAAACATTGTTCAAATAAAATTGCCAATCTCATTATAAATACTAAGTCATTATTATACGAATATATTAACATCATTGGAAAAAGTATAAAACGCATAATACAGCTGAAAATTCCATTTGAGTTAATTCTATTTACAGTAATTTTCGGCGTATAAACCGCAGGTAAGTTATATCATTTCTCCACCAGAAATTTTATTTAACAGTAAAATGTATAATTTTTTGAAGAAATGGCTCCCACAAGTATGACTTTATTTGTCAATTAAAATTTCCGATACAAAACTTGCTTAGCTGACATGCGGATTATACACTAGAAATTACGGTATATGCCATAGCGTATCTGTAACATGGCGTAACCATTCACTAATGTTATTGGAGAACATACTTTTGTGCATCTAAATTATGTACACAGTGATCGTAGTTAAACGTGGCCTATTCAGACAACTTTGTAACTGTAACTAAAATGCGGATTGAATCAAAACTTTGTAGATAGACATTTCAAAGTATACGTTAAAAGTTTCTGGTAAAAAAAAAAAAAAAAAAAAAAAAAAAAAAAAAACTGCTATGTGGCGCATTACAGTCAAAAGGTTTGAAATGATTTGTAATAAATAACCGTGGTCTATAATATTATTTTCAAACATTATGAGCACGGCATTTAAAACTGTTATTTTCACATTTTGAAGCATATTATGACAGTACAAAGAAAGATAATTGCCTCGCTGCAAGTGAAGAAGAAAACAATCTGGTTTGCGTAAGCAGATGTATTCAGCGTAAATTCTGGGTACAAAAGGAGGAGATCGAGTAAGCAGCATTCTTTCAGTTACGATGGCTCTTAGCTTACCAGAAAGTGTTGTAATCTTGGAACTGTGTTACGAAAACTTGGCTGACGTGAAGAAAAATGTGTGACAGATCACTAACGATCAGCTGCAATCGGCTGTTGGTCTGTCACTGTTCATTGGTTGCACACAAATAAAAGATGAGGCCCAATATGTTTTACACAGCTAAGTAATCCCTAAACGAACAACAAAAATGTTTGCAATAAATAAAGATATTTGTATTCAATAGTAGCTTGTTTGTATTTTGAGGTATTCCGCCAATAGTGGAAATTTTTCAAACTTTTTTTTTTTTTTCAAAATCTTTGAGCACATCCTTAGAACTGTCTATAAACAAATTTTCAAATCATTTCTCATTTTAGTTACAGCTGCATAGTGTTCTGAATAGGCCAAGTTTAATTACGATTACCCTGTATGTTAATTTCTTTATGTTTATGCAGTATAAAGATATTAAATATAAGTAGGCTTTAAAGAAATGCCTCACATAGACTATAATATAAACAAATTCTTTTGTGAGTTCCTGCATTACTTATACCATTTTCAATACAGCCTAAATAACATATACGTATCAATTTTATATCATCCTTTATATGCAAAATTTTTATTAAAGATTTGTATTAATGGTGTGATTTGAAGAAATTTTAGAAAATCATGAAGTTTAATTATGTGTTTAAAAGACTTTTTTCTTTAAACTGCTGTAAAAATTTCTTGTTTCTTTCAAATTTATATAAGAAATTACAAAAATCAATGTATATATATATAATATAAAGTATTAAAAAAAAAAAAAAAATCCATTCTTTTCTTAATTACTCTGAACTAATCTTCATTTGTTATGTTATTTATTTTTTATTTGTTCGAATTTTGCCTTTGTTACATATAGTTTTCAGTTCTAATACTATATACGCAAACGAATTTTCTGCATGCCCATTTGACATCCCATTATAAAGAATTACTTTTGAAAAATTGTTTTGGAAGGTTTCGAACAATCATATCTTATATTTTTTTTCTCATATGTGTACCCTTTCTTTCACCTGTCTGTCAGCGATGATCATTTATGTATAAACTTGATAAAAGTGTAAGCATGTGGCGTGCTTTATGGAGTGGAATTGATGCCCTACTTTTTTTCAATGTAAAGGAAACCATTAGTCTCGCAGAATGGGGTCGTTTAGTGTCCACGGCAGCTGAAAAACATCAGGATAACCTCCATTGCCGCCATCAAAGCAGTTACCTGCCATTTATCGATCTATATAGGCATGTTTGTAAGGCAATAAACCGTTTTAAATATTTTGCAAATAGAGATGCTTCTTTTGGCACGGTTTGCTTCAGTTTCTTTAGTAATAAAGAGCAAAACTTGTGAGTTATTTAAAATAATCAATATGTTACATATAAAATATATAGGTCTAGCCAAAATTAAACAAATATCATTAGTACGAATTTGCACTACTTAAATCGATTATGAGCATTTGAAATTAAGTGCTTAATATATTTTCTATTATTATTATTATTATTATTTTCTTTTTTAGCTTGTGTTTAAATTATATTTATTTATTTATTTATTTTTCACGATGAACCTATTACATTTGCTATTATAAAGTTATTATTCGTAGAAAAAATTTAAGTAATAATTATATCTACATTTTTTTTTAAAGGAGAGACCCTTTTCTTTTCTTTTTTTTTTTTTTTTTTAGTTTCTATTAAGATGCATTAGAAGACAAAAATAAAGGAATAATAACAAAGAATAATAATTACAAAATTTGTCTTATTGTAATACTGAAAATTACAATACAACATACAACTATAAAGAAGCTATAAAAAATACATTAATAAAATTCAAAATTTTATTTTATTAAAAACTCTATTTTATAACGTGGCAGCTTTAAAACCGTGATGTATGGATACATTAATGCAAGGAATATTGAAAATAAGTTTCCTAACGTGTCATTAAAGGCACGTTTAAATATTTTCAAAAGGGATCGAATTAGTGTGATTTTACAATTTTATGCACGTTGTTTCATAACCTTTCTATTGGATTAAATGCGGATCATATAATAAGCTACATTCTGAACTTAAAGGGATACTTCACCTAACTTGACTGTCTGTTTAACCTATGTTATTCTATGGAGAAATATGTTTTATAAATTATTTATTACCTAATGTATTTTTTTAAAATTCTGTTTTCCATTTACAAAATTTGGAATCGTTAAAATGTTTCTCGCTTACCAAAAATTTATTTTTAAAATTTTTGGTATTTCTTTTTGAAGTTATAAATTGCAAAATAATGCTCTTAGTTAATTTTTTGCTCTTTACAGCTTTAAAACAAAATATTAAAAATTAAGAAAAATAGTTTTTGAGAAAAGACAAACCTTTTAACTGTTCTGAATTTTCTAAAAGTGAAAACAGAATTTTAAAAACTGCATTAGGTAATGAGTAATTTCTGAAACAAATTTCTCCATGGAATAACATTGTTAGACTGCCGGTCAAATTAGGTGAAGTATCCCTTTAACAAAAAGTTGAGAATTTTTACCCACTTAATTAAAAGAAAAAGGGGGAAAAAACTGCTTTTAAGCTTAAGAGTTTTTTACGTTATCCAGCAAATCTTGGTCTTTTGAGTTTTACTATGCTTTACTTTAATTTACGATACGTTACTTTTTAATTTATTACATCACGCATAGAAAATAAAAATTCCGTAACTTAGCAGCTTGAAATAACTTTTTTAAATTGTTTTCTGGACTACCCAGCAAAATCTTTTCAGCAAATCTTGTTTTTTTTTTTTTTTTTAGAAAAAAAGAATAGTATTTTCTTTCAACATTTCAAAACTTTTTCTGATCAATTAAAGTGCCATTAAAACAACATGAAACTTTTCCTTAAGGTTGTAAATTATTGTTATCTATTTTGCCAAATGCTTATTCGAGTAATTATAATTGAACTAATTTCTTTTAATTTTTATTACATTAACTTTTATCTTATAAAATTTATAGTGTCATACATATTTTATTCTTGAAAAATTGATTGTCTATCATGGCGAAAACAAACATTTTTACATAGACGGGTCCCCTTACATCTGTAGATTGAACATAAATGTGGTACTACAATTGGTATTGCAACTAAGTTGACAAATGTTCAGCATGATTGCCGTAATTCATGAAAATGCTCGACATAAGGAGCAAGACAGTGTGTATCTATTATAAAGGAAGCACTATACTGCGTAATTCATTTCAAAGTATGGTTAACAGCTCTTTTGATAAGAAAAAATGTTGTTGTCAGAGAGATGTTCCTTGAAATAGCCATATAACCTAAGATCGTAATGAGTGTAGGTCATCTGGCGTTATTGACTGTGTTGCAAAAAAGTTCACCTGGTGGTTAAATGGTTATCGCTCTGCCCATCAGTGAACTTGCGCCGTGTTCGAGTCTTTGTTTAGGCACAAATGTTCGTAGTATCCGTTTTAAATAGTAGGTTCCGATCTAATTAGCCTTAGAGAGCAAAAAATGACCGTAGAGCAAGAAACATAACCAATCATGTTTAAAAACGATTCACAATTTAACAAGAATTATTTCTCAAACTTTCTTCGATATGATGTAGAGTCTCATACTACTTTCTAAATGATCATTTTTATCAATGATAGTTGTCCCACTGAACAACATTCGTAATACCACCTACAGCTGGTGAGATCTGCGGTAGACTAAAAACTACTAACACCAAAATTCCACTTTTTGCTTATCAATATAATTGATTAAATAATAAAATTTCCGTTATTAAAGCATTTCGATGTTTTTAGTACATTTATGCACAATTATACACCTATCCTGTGCTTATAAAATTATCCAATTTATTTCTTGCTAATTTTTTACTTTTGAATTATCCGGTATATCTCTTAAAAGCCACCAATTTATACTTTTATGACAATGTACTTACGACTGACGATTACATAAATAGAAACACATATATTGAATTTCAAAACTTTAAGGATAAAGCCAGTTTTTATTCTTTTTTGCAGTTTCCTTTTCACAAATAAAGTTTCACGTATTTCTTGGCTAATGCTATTTGGTTATGGCTTAGACTGTTTTATCATGTTAAGAAAGATGCAGTAACCTTCTTGAATTAGGCTGGCTCAGCAAGGGAGTATGCATCGCTTTGTTTAAAGGGAAAAAAAAAGAAGAGTATTGAAAAGAGCAAGATGTTTTTCCGAACATCTTAAGATATATAGGTGGGTTGAAGCGTTGTTTATCTATAACGACGCCAAGTGCGACTTAGTTTGATGCGAATTATAGCGCTGCTGCTTACTTAATATTGAAATAGACCATTCAAAGGTGAGTTAATGAATTTAGCCTAATTACCATGAAATAAATGTAATGAATAGATTTGGCATAAGAACTATCCATTGTTCAGACGAAAAAAATTAATGTAAGAGTTTAACTATTATATGTAGAATATTTGTTTTTTATTTGGACTATTATTGGAGCATCTTAGAATATAAAAATAATTACTTCCATTATAAATTAAATGCGGATAATTGATTCTCTTTAATAATCGCAAAAGGTGAGAATGATGAATGCTTTCTTATCTGTTTGTAAACCTGATGTTGATATCGTGTTATTCTTACAGTACGATAGTTTCACTTCAAATAGACATAATTTAATATTTCTAATAACTCTATTTAGAATAGAAGTTTGGTTTTACTTAAAATAAGTGGTGTTGCCTCCCCCCCCCCCAAAAAAAAAAATAATAATAATAATTCTACACATTAAAGTTTAAGTTAAATTCTTGTCTTTACAATAAGCAAGTTTTGATAAGCTGAGTACAAAAAAAAAAAAAAAAAAAAAAAAAATAAATAAATAAATCTTTGAGTATGGTGGATTGATTTTTATACTTGATGAAATTTTAGAAACTTTAGGTAAATAATCTATAGAGAGTATTTATTATTTCTAAAAATATTGAAGATTGCCATTGTATGCCATGATTATCCTAAAAGCTTTTGGTTACTTCTTTGTGTCGCAAACTTTGCGTTTTTGCTTTGCTTACAGCAAGAGCTTACATGATCGCATCTCCAAACTTATTTATATTATTTACATTTTTTTAAATTTAAACATAATTTATAATATTTAGCATACCTTAATGTATTTTTTAACATTTTCTGTTTATTTCTCGATTGTATCAGTCTTTTCTCAAAAGTGTCATTAAATACTATTTTATACTGTGTCAAGTAAGATAAATTTGATCTACATTCTTATTGCTTCTTCAAGAAACCACCCAAATATCTAGAAAGTTGAAACAAACCTGAACTAAACTTTTTTATATCTATAATGTTATATCTATACAGTTAAAATTAAAAACTACTGAAAGTTTGACACCTGATGATGCTATTTTGATAATAGCGAAAAGCTCTGTGTCTGGTTTTAATAAAGAAATTTTTATATACGTGTTTTTAAAAGTGATTTTATACTTTGTTATATATAATGACTATATATATACTAGACTAAAATTTTGTGTCTCATAGTTTCTGTAAATATATTATGATTTTGGCAACAAATTAGATAGTGTTCCTGTTCAAAAAGTTGTATGATATCCGCTAAGTGTATCAAACTTTAAAAAAATATCATAAACAACAAATGAGCAAGATCCATACTTGTAAATAACTTCAGTCCATGCTTAAAACTTCAGTCTATCCTAACTTCAATCCATATTTATAAATATTGCTCTTTGATTAGAGATATTTATTAACAATGTTCCAAGCATTAAGTTATTTGCATTTGTTTTTACAATTAGAATAAAAAATATAGCAATATTCAGAATAAAAAAAAAAAATAAATAAATAAATAAATTTTTAACATTTTACATGGTCGCTTATAAAATGCGTGTCAGTAGAACAGTTTTTTAAACTCTTTTTTTATGCAAAATGTAAACATACTACCTAAATTTAAATATCTATATATATATATATATATATTGAGATTTATTTAGTTTAATGACTTTAGTTTATGTATATTTTAAATCAATGCAATTACAATTACAATACCCCCCCCCCCTCCAAAAAAAAAAAAAAAAAAAAAGAAAAGAAAAAAGATATAAACAAAGCAAATACTAGGATAATATTTAATTAGTCAAGAAAAAATGTCAGTCATCTTTGGAGTCAAAACTTAAACATGTTTTATGTCAACCAGCTTAATAAAAAATCAGTTTCTTTATCGGGTAGGGTAAAAAAAATATCTGGAACGTGTATATTATTTAAAGATATTAAAAAATAGGCACTTAAATATTAAAATCTGATATTTAAAAGACTTTTTTGTTTGAATCACAGCCTTTACTTTTAAAGAGAAACGTTCTGTAATTCATTAAAACCTGTGTCATTCTTATTAAAATTAGAAAATCGTAAAAAGCAGATTATTGTATTTTCCAGCTTTTTACTTCTATATATTTTATATTTTGAATCATATACGCGTTGTCTTTTCTTTGTAATAAGTTCTATCTTTATGTGAAACAAAGACAAATATTTTCTATCAAACTGCGAATTGATAATGTCTAGGCTGTTTTTATTAAATACAGGCAAGCAAATCTATAAAGGTCTAAAAATAATATCTGGGGAGAAGTTTTGATCGTAGTGTTGAAACTTATCTTATTAAGATCTTGTCTGATATCGGCTGGCTGTCCAAGCCAGATGCTACTTAGTTCCTCAGGCTGTTTTTATACTGTAATGGAAATCTGTTTTCTGTAAATAGTGTGTAAATTAATATCAGAAAATAGAAAAACAAAATAATTTCACAAAATGTTCTAACTGCTATGCGCTACAGCTCAGAGAGAGGAAAAAGTTCTGCGCATGTTTCTATGGAAACAAAATCGCGCTCAATTTTTATAAGCACGTGAATCTGAGTAAGTTGGTGGTTATTTAGACCTGAAAGATCTCATCGGCTAAGAACTGGGAAAAGTGATGTTAGACTTCTGAGGTAAGTAGGTTATAGATGCTGAAAATATTTTACCAGTGTGACGTTGATTTAAATAAGTCAAAATATATAGCAATTAATTTTTGAATGAGAAAAACAGAGAAAAATAATCATACAAGTTAGTTTTTTGAAATTCCGTGTTAAAAATATACAAATAATTTCTTTTAAAATCATTTTTTCATTAATTTAACTCCATTTTTATGATATATTAATTACATATCGTATATTTAAGTTTCGTTCATGTATGACAAGTTTTGTTATAAAATATTATTATAGTTTGCTTTATTAATCTCACTATAAGCGAACTGTTAGGTAAAAATTTACATGTAGTGAGATTAATATTGTATTACTTTCCATACCATAACATTCCATACCATACCATTGTCATAAGAAGTAAAATGACTATTTCTTTACACGTAATCTGCTGAGCTGGTTTTTATTATTATTATTATTATTTTAATAAATATAGCTTAACTTTGTCAATAAAATGAAAATTTCAATTCATATTTTTAGATTAGAAATTGCTTAAAATGAAAAGATTTCAAAGTGGAAAATTCAGTTCAAAGTTAGTAATTCTTCAAATTTATTTGAATTTACATTTTAACGATGAAAATTAGGATGTCATTAAATAAATAATTTTAAAAGAAAAACCTACACTTCATGGTATTTTAAAAATAAAAATAAGGCCTTATTTTTTGTAAACTATAGGTAAATTTCTTTAAAATATAAATTTTACAAAAATCCTCTATACTCAGTTTTTTTTTTCCACTGAAAAAATACTGTTATTTTTTCTTTCTTTCTTTTTTTTTTTTTTTTTTTTTTTTTTTTTTTTACGATTTTCCCTTTGAACTGAAACTTGAACCTGTTATATATGTACAATTAATGAATACTTGCTGTGTTTCTACAATTAAAGTATAATTGTTAACTAAACTAGAATTAATTTTAAAAGGTTAAATTTTAAAAATCGTACTTAATACCAAAAATTTCCTGCTAATAAATTTCCTTCTTTTGGACATAAGCACATGAAACTTAATGACACGTATATTAAAAGGAGAAAAAATTTCTGTTTCACATTTTCCAATAAATGTGATGCAACTTAGGTTATCTATGATTGTTTTTCAACGGGTAATTACCTCAGTCTGTTATATCCTGAATATCTTCTTAAAAAGACAACATAGGTAACTTCTTTTTAAAAACTTTTAATAATAATAATAATAATAACAGAAGGGAAAAAAGAACATATTACTATTAATGACCGAAAAATATTTAAAGTGTGTTTTGATGCTGCTATTTTACGTACAGTCGGTAACAAAAGTGTCCGAACACTAGCAAAAATTCCTATGTAAAAAAGGTGCACTTCATACGGTTTTCTTAAATAAATCCTTGTCGAATCCTGTTGTTAGTCAGTATAAGAACATGATTCGATAAGGATTTATTTAACAAAACTATATGAAGTGTACTTTTTTTACATAGGAATTTTTGCTAGTGTTCGGATATTTTTGTTACCGACTGTATATTAAAGTAAATAATGATCTAGAGTCTATTAGGAAATTTCCGATATATTATCATCCGATAAATAAAAAAAATAAATAAAAAAGTAAGCAAACACCATAGATTCCAAAAACACGTAACAATTTTTGGATCAAAATAAAGAACATTACTAGGCAAAAATCACGTATTGCACATTAATTTATAATAAATAATTTTTCATTTACATAATAAAATAACATGTTAACGTATTTGATATTTAATCAATAAAAGTCAAAGTAAAAATTAATTCGGAATGAAAATTGTGTTGTTCATCATTTATGAATTATTTTACATATACAAACATAAAACATTTATAAAAAATTATTCAAAAATAACGTTTATAAGCACGGGAGAAAAGGGAATAATTAAGAGAATGTAACTACTTAAACTTGTACATTAATCATTAATTACAGTAAGCTTTTATAAATTAGATTTGTTTATGTGTTATATATTTGTGTTCATTAAATTATAAGCGAAATAAAAAATAAATATTTTTTATACTTTAGTATACATGAATACGTGAATAAAAATAATTACATGTTATAAATGTATCCCAATTGTATTTATTTCCGATATTTATAACATTTAAAAAATTAGCATCTAACAGGTGAAGCAGTGTGTGGTGATTATGTAAAAGTAAGGAGATGTTTCTAAAATAATATATATATAGGGTAAATGCACCAGTGATTGACACTTTTAGAGCAACCGCTGATGTTTTTAATGTTCTAGTCATCAGAAAATATTTTTAGAAATCTTAAGTTAGTACATATGGCATGAAAGACATTCAGAACCACATATATGTTAAAATATATAGATTTTATAACAATTATTTTTTTATGAATTTTTATTTGACACAGAATCAATGTTCCGGTAATTGACACTGCCAGTTTTTCGTTTTATCAGTAATTGGTCTCCTATGTTCCAGTGTTTGACACTGCTAGTTATTCATTTTACCAGTTATTAGCACCTTATGCTCCAGTGTTTGACTTAAAATGTTGAAATTCTTATAAGTAAAATATATGATTTTATTATTTTTATTATTTATTAATTATTTCGGGATAGGTGTCAATTACTGGAGCACCTACCCTATAAACCGGGGGATTCAAAATAGATGATACAGCGATTATTTCGTAAACTAAGAAAGATAGAAACGTACTTTCAATTACAAAATTGGTGCAAATTAAGAGTAGATTTCAGATATGGCATTTTTTTAAGGGGTTGTATACATATTAAAATACGAAATTTAAATTTTATACGACTCCTCCTATCATGTGACTTATATTTAGAAAAATATCACTGGCCTACAGAAATGAAGTTGAACAAATTTGATTTGATGATTATAGCTTACACTGTAAAAAATTTTGGTTCAACGTTGAACCAAAATATGGTTCAATGCTGGGTGCATCCATATAATGGTAAAACCTGTCTCCATAACATGGTACTTGCTTTGAGCCATACTTTGGAACTACATTGAACCATGTTTTGGGAAAATGTTGAACCATATTTTCAGAAAAGGAAGAACCAAGTTTTGGGAAAAAGTGTAACCATAATTTGGAACTACGTTGAATCATGTTTAGGGAAAAGGTAAAACCATAATTTGGAATTATGTTGAGCCATGTTTTGGGAAAAGGTGTAGCCACAGTTTGGAACTATGTTGAACCTCTATTTGGAATTAGGATGAACCCTACAGTGCATAGCCAAATTATTATACCAAAGCAAAAAACAGATAAATGTATGGAAATTTATTAGAATGATCAATTAACTACAATGAGTACAGAAACGAAACTTTGGTTATGTAATATGTATGTATCAGTTCAGATATTCAGTGAGTGTTCAGATAGAAATACATAAAAGTAGCCGATAAAAATTAGACAGTAACAAAATGTTTTGAAAACCCTATCATTAAATGAAAGAAAAGATTTGAAACTTGTTGGTCTTGCTTATTACGCACCAGTTTTTGCCTCAATTTTTGTAGAACTGGCACAAATATTTAGAAAGATTTTTTTTTAACAAAAACAAAATTCAGTATTTCCCTGTTTCCAAGTTTAAAATGAAAGGTTTTTTTTTTTTTTTTTTTTTTTTCCAAAATTTTACCAATTTGCGAAACATCTCTTATTATGCAAGTAAATTTTTAAAGTCAAGGAAATGCAGGCGGATAAAAAAAATCACAGATTGACAAACGTTGATTAAAAAAAAAATATATCAATTTCAACATGGAAAAATGAAAAGGAAGAAAAAAAAAAAAAAAACATTTATATCTTTTTAAATATGTGCTATTCTATGAAAATTGAGGTAAAAATTGGCACATAATAAGCAAGACTAACTGTAGAAGTTCCAAATCATTTCATTGATTTAACGACACAGCGTATTCAAAATATTTTATTTTTCTCTATCGGTTCCCTATATACATTTTTGTTCGAACTTTCACAGAAAAATATGAACTGATTATTACATAGCCGAATTTCGATATCTGTGCTCATCATAGTTGATCATTCTAATAAATATATAATGTATTTCTATCTGTGTTTTTGCTTTGGTCTAATAATTTGGCCAGGAACTGTATGATTCATCCGAATTCCAAATAGTGGTTAAACATATACTCAAAACATAAATCCAACTAGTAGTAAAAATATATATACTAAACATTGTTCAATTACTAACTGGTTTTTGACAACCAAATCAGGTTTTTGCCTATAATTTAGACAAAATTATTTTTTTATTTTTTTAAATAAAATAAACAATCATCCACTTATTTTATTCACAGTAGAGTCAATTTCTTTTTTTTTTTTTTTCTTTATATTCGGCCATTTTATGCCCCCAATTCATTATATTATACGTTTTTTGTGAATTCCATGGCTTTTCTTTTTTACTTCACTTTTTATGCAAATTATAATGTCCTAAGACAAGTATTGCACTAGAATAAATTTTGCATACATTAATATCTTGGGAGTACAAAAGTTATGTAAGCTCACATTTGTGCAATTAGTCTTAAGTCACTAAAATTAACAGGAAGCGTAATAAGAATCACATGTGTGTATTACATTGCTATTTATATAGCATAAAATTGAAATAATGTCAAAAAATTGATTAAACTGCTCTGATAGAGCAATGGTGATACAATTTAGAAGCTTTACCCTACGGTGGTGGCAATATATGACTTTAATCTATTTCTTTCCAAGTCCATATTCTTTTAATTTATTCCCTCGACATTTCTGTTTCTGAAACCAAACTTTAACCACAAGTATATTTCAGTTATAATAATTAAATAGGAAAATTTCCACAGTTAAAAATGTTGACAACAAAACAAGATTAATGCATAATTTAACTGGCATAAAATTAGTTTTAAAAACCAGAATAGAACAAATCTTAATTTAAATTTGTGATTAGCAGCAACTCGGTTAAGCTAAACTGTTTTGTGATAAATATAATTACAGTCAAACCTCATTAATACATCACTTTTGGGACTTCTGAAAAACTGTGTTAAGCGGTTTGACTTGTTATGCGGAGTTAAAGGGATTTTGGGACTAAGGAAAAGGGGTGTCTTATGTGCAGAGTGATGTATTAACGAGGTTTGACTGTGCAACTATAAATAGAGTTAACTCTTACAAATTAGCATATATTAAAATTTAAACTAGATTCCACCGTGTTAATTTAAATAGAACCATAATTATTTTTTTAAAGATCAATAACCAAATAAAAGTTCAATATCATAAACAGGGATCTTTTTGATATTCCCTGACTTTTGAAGGTCTTATTGGTGCTGAAATTTTTATTAAATACGGGTGTATATCGACCGATAGGTGGCACTGCTATATATGTCTATAATTTTCCACATTGCTGTATCTCAACACCTATTACTTAAAATTACATTAAACAGTAGGTATATTTAAAACATTTGTTGTGAGAAGCTATGTTAATTAAATTTTTTGTACATCTAATTAATAGGTGGTACGTGGTACTGTACTGTTATTTAAACTGATATAGGAAAAAAAATTGTAATGGATGCAGCGTACTAGAATGATAAATTTTACATGAAATTTCATAAGTCTTAAATAAAGAGAACATATTTTAAGGATTAAAATAATTTTAAGCACTGCTTAAAAAAAAAAAAAATAAATAAATAAAATAAAATAAAATAAAATATTGCACATTCCCCTTTTACAATTCAGAACACATATATTTACAATATTTTCAGGATTTTAGTATAAATGCATATTAATCTAAATTGCCTAAATTGTTTTAACACACATTGTACATTGACTAATCTGTTTATCCAAAAATTTTGCTTCATCTCTTAAATGTGCTTGATTATCATTATTATTATTTCCAATAAAATTGTTAATGCAGTTACTGATAGAAAATTTAATCAATGTAAACAGAAATTAAAATTTGCAATTAAAAGAAAATCAAATGGCTATAATTTTAACAACAACAACAACAATAATAAATAAAATCTAAACTAAAATTGGGAGTGTTAGGTTGCTTGCTCTCTTCACAAAATTTAAATTCATAAAGAAGCATTTCAAAAACATTTTGTTTAAGTAAATGATTAATTAAAATTTTTCGATGCCTAAAACCTGTTATCAATATTGTATGAAATTATCGCATATGCACACACTTAGTTCAATAAAACATTGGTAGCTTAATATTATATATTTTTATATTAATCAGGAAATCGGCTGACAGCTAATGCTAAAGTTTAAAGCTTTACTCGATACCTTTTTTTTTTTTTTTACAAAATCAGTAGAAATTTACAAGAGTATTTATTAATTTAAAAAAGTGTACCAAAATTTTAAACCTAGATCAACACCTAAAAATTAAAGACTCAAATACAAAATTAAAGAAGAAAATAATAATAATAATAATAATAAAACACTCACTTCATTACTGAGGCTTCCTTAAGTAAATATTCAACTTGGAAATACTAGCAGGTACAAAACCCAAAGCCAAAAAATATTAAAACTTTGAGCTTTTAAGGATTGTACCTGCTTGCAAGTGGTAAGTAAAATATCAACTAAAATATCCTTTCAGGACTACAATGAACTAAAAGTATTTTCAGGCTGTGTTTAATCCATTATGATTTCACAAAAAACTGACACGTCACTTTTAACAGGATAGAGGATAACGACAACGGTCAACGACAACTGACAACTTCATTCAATTTTAAAATGGTGCGCGCCGTGACGCTTTTGAGGTTTGCCACAATATATTTGGCGATTTCGCAGATGGAGCGGGGAAAAACGTACCAATTTCCAGCAAAGCTATAAGCACTCTTTCGCTAGTTACGGTTCCCTTCTTATCTATTAGAAATTCTTTGCCTGAAATATCTTTCTGAAACTACCTGAAACTTTCACAAAAGTTGACCGTAAGCACCAACAAGAACAAGTCGTCTCGTGATAAGTCACGTGAGCAGCGGAGCAGGCTTCTGAGCGAGCATGCGCAAAGCGGTGTTCTGGACTAAAGGTATTCCCATGGGTTGGTTCAACTTTGAACCATGTTGAAAGTTGAACCATGATCACATTTTTCGAGAAAGCAAGTGTTCCATTGTTTGGAATTTTCTCTTAGCTAGACCCATTCGCTGGTTCAACGTTGAACGGAAATTTTTAAGAGTGTATCTTTATGTTTTTCGATGTGCTGAAACCAAAAATGCAGCCCATTTTTCTCTATCACGTATAGATTTTTGTCAATACAGGGTGCTTACCGACACAATTTCTTACATATACCATCCTGACAATAGGTTGGTTGGTATGGTTTTACGTCGCACTAGTGCTACGTTATTACAACAACAGGTATCCATGATTAATTAATCACGGAAACATACTACAAAACTTTCCATATAATTATACTGGTTGAAGTGTAATGGAAGAAATTGTATAGGTAGGTACCCTGTATTGCTAAAAATCTGTACGTGATAGAAAAAAACTGGCTTCATTTTCGGTTTCAGCACACCAAAAAACGTAAAGACCAGCCAAAATTATGAAATCAAAATTTTGCATGTCGACCTGTGTATTCTCCTCAGTCTAAGAAGAAAAAAAATCATCTTTCTAAGTGAAAATTTTGCTGAGTTATTGCAATTTGAAAATTCTAACATTTTTCGCCAAGTCTTAAGGGGTTGTATCAAAAGTGAAAATTTGTAATTACTATAGATTTTGTAATAAGGCATAGATTGGTCTGCGTGGGGAGGGGGGGGGGGATTCTTTTTCATTCAGGGAAAGACGGCTAACCTGTAATGTCCATCTTTCCCCAAGTGAATACACACGAGAATACTCATTAATAATTTAGCAAATAAAATTTATGAATAATTTATGTACTAAAAATGAATTTTCAAATTCATTTTTCTTTCTTTTTCTTTATACTTTCTCTTACCCATATACATGGTATAGAGAGAGTACTGTTTCTGAATCAAGTTTCCGAAATTTAGCTTTTGTTATATTTGCACGTTTTGAAATCCCCTGAATTCAAAAATCATGTTTTTAGCAGTTGGTCTGTGCGTGTGTGAGTGTGTGTGTTATTAGCATATCTCAAGAACAAATAGTAGCAGGAAGTCTAAATTCCGTATTCTTAATCCGTATCATATAGTGAAGCTACACTAAACTATTCGTTGAGATCAGACAAAGGGTTTGTGTACAGAGTACTCCAAGAGAATTCAAATACATTACGTCTATGAGTGAAATTTCGCATAAGTACAGTATGATATCTATAGGCTGTATTAAACAAAATGAAATGAACATATTTGTATATGCATAAAAGCACGTTTTGTATAGAATTTGGTATGGCAATCATTCATCATTCATTTATAGGATTACCCTGAGTATTGGGGGCTACATTGGGGCTATACTTGGGAATTGCTGAAAATTACGCGTTTTACATATAACACTAAATTTACGTATACAATGACATGTGTATATAGTTTATAGAAAATATATAGGAATACCCAAAATTAAGCTAAACATTTTTTTTTCTATTAAATGTAATTGACATAAGTCCTTTGCTGCATTTTTTTTTTTTATGTCGAAGAAGACTGCTGACACAGGACGGAAAATTAATTTCTCATACCCATACTGTAAACAAAGTAGTTTTTAGAGAGTAGTTTTTCTGTATAATATCACGTTTTGAAGTCTCGTGAATACGAAACTCAAATTTTTAGTGGTTGATCTGTATATATATGAATTGTCAGCATAATTTAACAACAAATAACTGCAGGAAATCCAAATTTGGTACTTTGGATTTCATATTTAGTTGCCACTTGAAAAGTTGATCAAGATTTGGAAGTTTCAAGGAAATTAATAACAGACTTGATTTTTGTTTTAATAAATGTAGGCACTATAATTAAACGGGGTTTGAGGAGGTTGGTAACTCCCATGACATAGACTTATATATCAAATAACAATATTTCTAAACCTGTTTTAAATTATTTTAAACAAAATTGAACTTCATTATCTTATCTTATTGGTCTTACGCCTCAATCTGCAATCTTTCTTTATAGTTTTGAAATGCAGGGTAAGAGAAAGCCGTGTGAGTGACTCACAAAATAATTTTTCTTTTCTCCTTTTTTTCTCTTTTGAATAAATAACGACATTTAAAGAATTTTATCGTTTCCATACACTATTTCTTTTTGGTAAAATTTAATTGCATCTATTTTATTTTTAACACTTACCAACAGAGTTGATATGTAATCATGACTTCGGTCTGTCTGTCTGTCCGTGCTCTAACTCCCGTAAATATTCATGGAATCCCTTAAAACTGATATATGTTTAGGATGTTCCCTATTGAAAACTATACAAGTACCGCTATTGGTTTGTATATAGGGGCATCGAAAAATATCTAAATATCTTTAAAAAAAATTAAAAAAAATTTCAGTAAATATCATAACAGTATTTATATCATAATAATAACAAAGCAACTGATTATAAAAATTATTTTTTATAAGTTAGTCAAATATAACTTACTGATCAAAACTTTTCCCATTTCCTTTCATATATTTATTGGAACAATTAAAACCCAAGCAATATTTCGGCATTTTCAAAATTAATCAACATTCTGTTCTATTACTATTTCCGTGTTTCAATATCTGGTAATGGCTGATACCTAAAACTTTTCTCAGCATCATTCCTTAATCTTTATTTAAATTTGCTATGTATCATAGCTATCATTCGATCATTTTAAGATTTCTTTTTAGATAAAATTGCATTATAATGCATATTTAATAGTGTATGATAAAAGTAATGGCAGTGTTTCATTCTGAATCGTATTAAAAGTTGTGGTTGGTTGTTTTTGTGGTTGTAAGGGTTAAAGGCGATAAAAATACTACGCTAGGGCTTAGGCCTGGGAGAAAAGCTTCCCATGCAGACTTTCTAATGATTCCTAGCTTGTACTTACGCGAATAATTTTGAAGAAAACCAATGAAAACTTCTAGCGACTATGCCGACGTACTGGAATCAAACGTGGCACTTTTCTTCATCCAGCTTTAAGAGCAGGACCTCTAGGCCAGTAGTGCACCAGTGCGAGTAAATAAATTTTCTTTTTTTCTTTTTTTCCCAAAAAATGAATAAAAAAGTTTGTCTTTAATTTATTCATGCTCTGATTTTCGAAAACATTTTCAGTATCCATTGAAACTGATATATGTATTTAGGTTCACTAAGGCAAATTTCCTGTTGAAAATAGTATAAATAGCGTTAGTTGTTCGGCTACAGTAACTCATTAAAGGCTATTAAAAGTGTGATGAGATCATTTTATAGAAAAATTTATTTATAAAAGTTGCATTTTTAAAATCTTTGCAAGCGTCATTTTAAACCTAGCAATACTTTAAAGATCTAAACAAAATATGCACTTTTTTCATAAACTGACTAAAGAAACGCAATAATAAAAAGTATAATTAGAATAGGTACCACATTAAGTTTTTTTTTTTTTTTTTTTTTTTTTTTTTTTTTTTTTTTTTTTTAATTAACAACAACAACAAAAAAAAAAAAACATGCCAAAAGGAATAAATAATGAAATAAATTAAAAGACATCGCCAACAAGGGCCAAATATTTAAACGTTGTCATACGGGTCCTACACTAAAGCTGTTCTGCCTGGGAAAGTGTGAGAACTCGGTCGTCAAACATGAATTTTATTTTGAGACTTTTTTTTTGAATGATTTGGTTTAACTATCATAAGCGTTTCATCTCACACACACAAATAATAATAATAATAATAATAATAATAATAATAATTATAATTATAATAATTTGGTTTCTGATGAAATAAAATTTAAATTGGGTGGGGAAATTGGTATAAGGCTAAACTTTAAATTGCAAAGGTAAATAAAAAAGAACGTAAAATCATCCGGTACGCATTGAATATTAACTCTTTCCAACTGTACGCACTTGTTCCATCGTATAAATTTCAATGTACTTTGCTTACGCTATCACACAACGGGCAGACAGAAGGACTGGAAGGTATACAGATACACTATTTGAATTCATAATCACTCTTAAACTTTTTGGGAAGTTTTAAAAATACATAACGCAAATGAAAATGCAGCCTTCAGATTCTAACTATAGCCCTTAACGTATCAGAATATTTTAGAGTAGCCCTGTAAAACTGAAGGTTAACCATATCATATTCTATACAAAACATTATTTTAGAATATTAACAATAAATGTGAATTTTACAGTAGAAAGTTATTTAAATGTTATTTATAAGAATGCCTGTTCCAAAACGCAATGCATTGGCATTTTTTGGGCATTCCTGCACACAAACCATTTAATGCCATTTTAAATAGGGAACATTCGCATAGTAAACCTGAATGACATATATCATTTTTAAATAATTCTGAAAATATTTACGGACGCTGGGGGCGGGCAGACAGACCTATAGACAGATGGACGGTCAGACAGACAAATACGCAAATTGAAATCATATTCCCAGTTAAAAATTGTTAGAAAGTATTAAAAACGCTTAATGTAAACGAAAATGCAATTCCAGCAAATTTGCAATAATAACCCTTAACGTAACTGAATATTTTTCTGTGCCCTGTAAATCGAATGTTAATCGAATGTTAATCGAATGTTAATCACTATAGAAAACGTTCTTTTGTGAATATGAATAATATATTTCAATTTCATTAAGATTTATGCAAAATAATTAAAATTTGGTTTATAGAAATACCTCTCATAGAACGCAATGCTTTGGAATTCTTTCGGGTGTTCCTATGTACAAACCAGTGGTGGAATTTTGTCTATTTTTGAGAGAAAATATCCGATAATGAACCTGAATAACATATTTCCCGAATATTTCATTCCAGAATAACATATTTCCCATTCATGGTTGATGAATAAATTTCTAAATTAAAACGTATTTCCCTTTTATTAATATTTGTGTAAATTAAAGGTATTAAAATAGGGTTTTCAGAAATACCTCTCATGGAACACAATGCTTTGGAATTCTTTCGGGTGTTCCTGTACACAAGCTAACAGAGGTATTCACTCCATTTTGAATAAGGAACATTCGATAGTGAACTCAAATAACATATATCAGTTTTAATAAATTCCATGAATATTCACGGGAGTTAGAGCGCGGGCAGACAGACAAACCAAAGTCATTAAAACTTTTTAACCCTATTGGAAAGTGTTAAAAAGAAATAAACTGCGAAAATGTCACACGGTTTTGCTAGTCTTTAAATATTATTAGTCTCTTAACGTGTTTTAATTTGCAGATGCCCCCTAAGAAATTCAACTATTAAATTTTTTAACAATACTGAATAGTATAAATTTGCATTAAGTTCTTAAAAATGTTTATTTCGCGTGTTTGAATGTTTTTAGTTGCTATTTTAAAATAAAGGATGCTTTTTTTTAATCATCTCATAGATAACCCCCTAAAGTGAGCACTTTGACGTCGAAAATTAGATGCCACAATTGACAGTAAAGTGGTATAAGTCATCATTTTCAAATTGCAATAACTCAGCGAGATTTTCACTTAGAAAGATGTTTTTTTTTTCTTCTTAGAGCGAAGATAATATTTTTCTAAATATAGCAATAGGAATGACCATATAAAAATTAAAATTCGTATTTTAATATGTATACAGCCCCTTGTACAAAAAATACCATATTTGAAATCAACTTTTAATTTGCACCAATTTTGTAATTGGAAGTATGTTTATATTTTTATTAGTTTACGAGGTAATCGCTGTATTATCTATTTTGAATTACCCGGTATATATAGTAACAAGATAGCAGAATTTAGAGAAACAGATAATAAAATACCACCGATATACCACCGATATCCTCAATAATCAAAAGGAATTAATATATGACTAAATTATAAAGAACCAGTGACACCTTTAAAAAAGATATAAAAAGAATTAATAAGTAATCTTTTTTTTTTTTTTTTTTTAAGAAAAATAGGGAAAATTTCTCCAAACTTACTAAAACAGTATTCCTAGGAAATTGTCGTAAATGATTACTTAAAATAAGATCATTAAAGAGAGAATGAAACTACAGATAAATATCAAAAGCGTATATCCAGACTATTAAAATAATATATATTCACTTTTTAACATCACCGGGTCAAAAATTTATTACTAATATGGATTTTTTCTTTACTCTTACAATTATTATTTTACAACTATTATTCGATTATTATTCGTACACAATTAGGGAGAGCGCATAGATATATGGAACATTTAAAAATTTATAAAAATACTTTACGTATAAACTAGTGTTTTATACGATTCGCAAAGTTTCAGTTGGCTTAAATTATTTAAAGCAAACTACGCAAAGTACCATGTTCAACGGACGTAAATTTCTTAAGAAAACTGCACTACTTTACCTTAAATGACCGGACACTTTCGATTTTAGGCATTTAATCCTAGAAATATACTTGACGAATAATCCTGAAACTTCGTTCGCGTAAAGAACATGTTATACAGTGTATATTTTAGATGAAGCTTTCCAGAAGCTGAAAGGGGGTCTAGAAACAAATTAAAGAAAAAAAAAATAGAGAGGGATTGGGTTTACCTTGTAAAACATAAAGATTGCAATGTGTTGTAAGTGTAGCATGCGATTATGAAGATTCGTTTAATTATTTGTATTAATTTATATCTTGATACCACGTACATGCATGAAAATATAAAAGTTTCTTACAAAAAAAAAAAAAAAAAAGAGCCTGCTTTTTATTATAATATGCAAGACATTTTGCCAATGGATGCTATTTTTAGGAATATACTAATATAAGATACAACATACTAATATAAGATACAACACAGTGTATTCAGAATTAAACAAATATTAAATATCTGTTGAAATATGAACATTTCTGCTAGATAAGTTTAACTGTGCATGCATAAAAAATTAAATCGATAGGGGGTTTTATCCATAATTATATTCAATCAATTTTACACTTTATTAATATTAATTTAATTAGAATAAAAATTACATGAAATTTCTTACCGTTTTACTTCTTTATTAAAAGAATTCAAATTTAGTTTATTTTATCGACAATAACTGTTTGAATTTTCAGGATACATTTCTGGTGTTTTCATATAAGTAGCTCAATAAATGTGGCTAATAAATTATTTAAAATAAATTTTGTTAACGTTTGCGTATGCGCAGATAAAAATTATTTAGTAAAACATGCTCCTATTTCATTAGATATTAAATAATTTTATATTCTGATTGCAGTATGTGTGCGGAAAGCCATCCCTTCCGTGGATGATCAAAATTGTGATGGCTTGTCTCCGGACCACCTCTAGGGATGAGTCACAGGCCGTCGCCAATTGCCCATTTGCGCAGCACTAGTGCGACGTAAAACCAAACCAACCAATTAGCAGAATGTTGTGTCTAATTTAGTATATCATGTTTACTAAAAAAATGCATTGTATTCGGATGAATACTGGATACCCTGCATGTTATATTTAAAAAACGAGCAATTTTCATTCAACAATAAAAAAAGAAAAACCTTATGTCTTCATGAATATACAATCTGTAGAGATTAAAAAAAAAAAAAAAAAAAAAAAAACAACAACAGGTAATTAACAGAAAACTTGTTTCTACATGCTACAGCTGCAGCGCACTTCAAGCGTTATTTATTATAGGGTGATCTCTAACATTAATGTCATTATCATCATTATTATTATTGTTATTCGTTTTCATAGCTTGTTACTAGTTCCATTTGTGTTTTTGGAACAAAACTATTGCTGAAATACATAAAGTATATCATGTTCTTTTCACTCAAGAAGTTTCAGAAAAATTCGCCAAGTACTTTTGTAGATATTGACAAAACGTCTAAATTCGGAAGTGTGCGGACATTTATGGCAAGGTCATGTATATGAATAAGATTTAATTTTTAAGCTAAAATTTTTCCCTAGTAAGACTGAACAGTATATTCGAAATACCTTGACCTCGGATTAAATTTTATAAATATTGATTTTAGGCATATGATATTCAGGAGTTACAAATTTAGGAATTTTAGAATTGAATTTTTTATATGAACCGGTGCAAAAAAATGTCCAGTGAGCAAAATGTGCCTCGTGTCATATTACTATCATGTACAAAATTTCAACATTGTATGATAAAAAGTCTCCAAGGCATAGCAAGTCAAAATGATTGATTTAAATCACTTTGTAGTAGCTATACGTAATTTATATATTGGAAAAGGAAGTGTCAACATATATATATATTTTTCTTGGGGGGGGGGGGGGGTACATAAATTACGAGTGTAAACAAAAATAACGTAAATAAATAAACATATTTTAATATGAACACACATTTTAATATTAATTTAATTTTAATATGCGATTAATCCATAAAAAAGTTTGTCTAATCAAATTTCTAGAATTCTTTACGTAAAATGCTGAAATTTTGTACATTACACAATTACAACCACATCTATCTAGTGGAATCTTTTTTTTTTTTTTTTCTATGTGAGTTGTATAAAAAAATTAATTTTGTAATCCTTAAATATGAACCTGTTTAATGTTTTGCAAGATTTCATGAAACTCTGTACTTTTTTAAGCATCTATGTAAATTGTTATACAGGTCTTAAATCAATATTTAAGGAATTGAAGCCATTGTTGAAATTTTTCGAACACCTTGTATGCCTAAAGACATTGTGGCCGTTGGCAGACAGAAATTCTATTTTAAAACTAAATAAAATTTTTCTGTAGATGTTGATAAGCAAAAGTTTAAAAAAAATTTAATTTGATAGAAAGAAAGATTTCTTTTTCTTCTTTCTTTCTTTCTTTCTTTTCTTTTTTTTTTTTTTTTTCGTAATGTTATTGGCGTTATGTATGTCTTGTATTAATGAAATTGTACAGTTAAGCAATTTCTGAAATTTAAGCAGTATTTCTTTAAATAATATATATATGGTCAATGTGGTATTCAGTGGCATTACACATACATATAATGTTGAGAATTGTAAATCATTATAAAATTTAGAATACAGGATATATATTATTAATGCCAACTACATTCAAAAAATAATTTTTAAATCAGGGTAAATTTTAGCACACAAGAAATGTATTATTAATGCCAGTTATATTCAAAAAAGTAATTAATTAAAACCTTTATTAGTGATTCAATTTGAATTTAATTCTCATGCTAATTATTACTAACTATACCCACTCACGCAAGACTTCATAGAATGGATTTTTATATATACTGAATATATTTAAATGTAAGCACTACAGGTCTATAAGCATGTAATTAATAAGTATGAGGATTAAAATGCATCTTTTTTTTTTTTTTTTTTTTTTTTTTTTGTCGTCAAATAAAAATTGAATTAAGATTTTTTTTTCCACTTGAAATTTTCCCATATACTTATTCTTGATATACTCCGACAATATTTTTTTTTCTTCTATTAATTCAAAATTTCACGAGATTGTCAATATATCGCATGATTTTACCTTCATAACTATTTTTTTTTTTTTTTTTTTTTTTTTTTTTTTGATTAATTGCGTTACAGAATGTTTTCTTAATTTATTTTTCCACCCAGTGAAATTACACCAGTTTAAAATGAGATATGTATTTAAACGTGAATCTATTTTTCTCTGTATACCTATGCTTCATTAGAAATTTTGAGTTGAATTTTCTCGTCTGAAGTTGCTGATTGACCCTAACCTCGTTGGATCTCATTTAATCGGGACACAAATAAACAGATCATTGCCGGAAGCATTTAATTCTGTTGAATTTGAACCTGCATTGTTGCCAGACTGTCTTAGTAATCATTCCTGGAGAATCTTGCCAAGTTTTCTTTCCACCTGCTAGCTTAGGGTTATAAACTTTGGCAGAGAGTATTTTCAGTCATCATCGTCCTTTATTGCTTACTGATGCACTATCTTTAGACCTTGGTTAAAACACTTGTTGGTTTTTGCTCGAAAGTGGATGTAATGAATGATGACGTCAAATTAAAGCAGTTTTTCCTGTTCATTTCCTTTTCAATCACGTAAGAGCATATATTTGCCATGTAGCATCAAATCCTAGACTATCCTTGCTATCGTTCCAAGTTTTTTATTGTTAAAATTTGTAAGGATATAGAAGCGCTGACTATGTGGTCGCCTTTTTTTAGTCAGTGTGATCTGAGGGTGAGGTAACTGTGTTTTGATGATGAAGGTGAAGGGGAGAGGGTTTCTTTTTTCTTCTGCGCATGTACCGTGACCGAAATATCAAGTCTGTTTTTGGATCCACATACGAATGAATCGCGTTGATAGTTGATTGGAAAGTAGTGTGTTAAAAGATTTTATGTTGTGTGTGTAGCAGCCTGCTTATTGTTTTGTGAAATATGATACAGTGCCTCTTTGTGGGAAATATTGTCGTTTGTATTGTCATATTTCTATTTGTAATTAATTCCAAGTTCCGAAATCGAGTGATACAAGAATGGCAGGTCCAAAGTACCAAAGTCCAAGCCAGGCTGCTTTCCTCTAGTCCAAAGTCCAACACAAAATGCAAAATACCAGATTGTCCAATAGAAAAATCCGTCCCTTCAGATCTCACTCGTCCTTCTGTGGATGACGAAATAACACGCGATCATAATGCTGAACCAGGGCCTGACAAAAAGGTAGGAAAACTACTACTCCCCCGCAAACACCAACCCTCATCTACGCATGAGTAGGTACTTTTCTGCGTCAGCTTGTCATCTACTTATAGAGAATGCATGAAACACTTCCGGAGAAAATCCATACCTCACTTTCCTCCTCCTCTTAGCTGTGTACCCTAGTTCCTTCCATTTGTTTACAAACAAATCTCGTGTTTATATTCTGAAACCTATGTGCTTTATATTAACAAACATCTTTTATTTCATCATATAGAATAGATCGAATTTATTTTTTTTAAGGCAGAATATTAGTGTTAGTGGTTGCTTTTATTTATATTATTCATTAATACATTTTTAAGTTGATTTGTAATCCTTTATATTTTGTTGTTCTCGTATTCAAATACTTTAATAAATGAGAAAAAATTTTTTTTGAAATTATAACACCAACTATTCAAAAATTGCTGTTTCAGTAATATTTTATTGTTTCTTCTCTGAGAAATATTTCGCAGTCATGATAGATATATACTATATTTAATACTTAAATATAGTCGGTTCTTTTTCTTCATAACAATTTATAAATATTTGAGTGATGCAGTTATTTGTCTGGCAGCTCTCATTTAAAAATATACCTTAGTATATAATAAAAACATGGGTATAACTCCTGGCAAACTTTATGACCTTATGTTTTGTATTGATCTTCTTTAAAACAAATTACGTTAAAAAATACATCGCTAAATTTAGTAAAAGTTGAAGTGTTTATAATCTCTGTTTTCGGTCAGTTAGTTAACTGATTGGTGTAAATGTTTAATGACAGTTGATGTTCATTTACTCTTTTATTCTATTATTTCGTAGCTTATTTATTTCAAAATATGTAAATTTGTCAGTATTTCCAAGGGAAAAATGAATAAAATTATTTGGGAATACTTAATACATACTTTGACTGACTAAAACAAGTTTTTAATCAGAAGTTCGATTCCAGGCTTTTATTACTTTTTAAGGTGTGGGATGAATTTTACTTCTTTTATTACCTACTGAATAGCATATAGTTTTCTCGGTCTTCAATATGGTGATTCATTTCTATCTTTGTACGCTTTTTTACGTTCGTAATGTTTTTGTCAGTAATAATAGTAATATTAAAATTATCATCACACTAGTAAACAATTAACAAAACTTAATGTAACCAACTAATTGTGTTTTTCCACGAGCTTTAAGCTATATTAAAAGTCTTCTGCTTTTGTAAATTGCAATGTTTTGCAATTTTAAAATATTTTTTTGTTTCCTGTCTCTACGCCTTCACAGACTCTTTTGCTGGTCTCATAAAAAACTAATTTTTATTTAAAGAGAAACTAACAATAAAAACAGGCCCTGGATTCAGCTATTTTACAAATTTCTATTGCATAATAAATTTTATGTCCAATCCCTTATCAAAAATAATTTATAAAGTGCATTTGTATTTTATGATAGATTTTGATAAATTGTTCCAAGGATAAGGTAAAAATGGGAGAGTATATGAATTATATTAAGAGGGGGGGGGGGAGGAAGTTGCCATATATTATTCATAAAAATATGTAACTAGAGGGGGATTTTTTTTTTTTAATAAATAATTTAATATACAATAATTTAATATACATTTTTTTTAATAAATAATTTAACTTAAAATAATTTAATGCCATCACTTTCTTGTTTCATCGTGCGAGTTTAAAAAACGATAAAGTGATAATTTCCTTTAGGGTATAAAATGATAACTTCCTCTTGGGTATAGAGTTATAATAAAAATCTTTCAGCCATTAATCCTCGTTAAAGGGAAAAAAAACGAATACTATAGAACAATACAAATAGAGAAAATTGATATGCATATTCTTGATATATTATGAATTGAGAAGTTCTGACTCCGTGATTCATGAAATTTAATGCTATCATGTATTTTTATAAAATAGCCTCTTTATCGAAACACCTTTGACATTCCAAAATTTTACTGCAAAAATTCTGCATTCATAAAAACATTTTATTGAATTTATATTTTCGTGAAATTTGCGTCTTAATAATCTGGTTTCAATAAAACATACAAACGAAGCTTCATAACGAAATCTTTTTAACCTTTATATTATAAATGTATTATACATACACTGTACGCTTCATTACACACACACTGTACACTATAAGAAAAAAAAAGTGGAAATTTTATTAAGGAAATTAACACTTTTCATTTTTAGAAGGAAAAAAACGTAAATTTCAGTTACAGTCGGTAACAGAAGTGTCCGAACACTAGCAAAAATTCCTATGTAAAAAAAGCACACTTCATACGGTTTTGTTAAATAAATCCTTGTCGAATCCTGTTCTTACTCAGTGTAGGAACATGATTCGATAAGGATTTATTTAACAAAACCGTATAAAGTGTACTTTTTTTACATAGGAATTTTTGCTAGTGTTCGGGCACTTCTGTTACCGACTGTACACCCATTTCCCTAAAGGATTTTCCTAATAAATTTATGGGAAATTCTCTTTTCAACAAAACAATAAAAGTTACTTTTTAGGACTTTCCTGCCAAGAACGTCCCATAATATGACTTTTTTTATTTTCCTTTAACAGTATACACATGTACAGTCGGTAACAAAAGTGTCCAAACACTAGCAAAAATTCCTATGTAAAAAAAGTACACTTTATCCGATTTTGTTAAATAAATCCTTGTCGAATCCTGTTCTTAGTCAGTGTAAGAACATGATTCGATAAGGATTTATTTAACTAAACCGTATGAAGTGTACTTTTTTTACATAGGAAATTTTGCTAATGTTCGGACACTTTTGTTACCGACTGTATACAGTCGGTAACAAAATTCTCCGAACACTAGCAAAAATTCCTATGTAAAAAAAGTACAATTAATACAGTTTTGTTAAATAAATCCTTGTTGAATCCTATTTTTAGACTGCCAAAAAGCAGGTTTCGACAAGGATTTATTTAACAAAACTGTATTAAGTGTACTTTTTTTACATAGGAATTTTTGCTAGTGTTCGGAGACTTCTGTTACCGACTGTACGATAGGCTGACCATATGTCCTCGAATCTCGAGGACAGTCCTCGAAAACTACCTTCGTCCCCAAAAAATTACAACACATTTGGGGACGCCGGTTATAAAGTTATTAATGTTTTATTATAATAATTTATTATATGTGTAATAAATAAGCTGAAATAAGTTCTTTTAGGTGCTTTATACATAAAAATTACTAAAAATTCACAATTTAAGGTGATTTAACCATTTACTTATTTTTTGACCTCGAAATTCGAGGACACCGCCATCTTTGTCCATAACTTCAGTGAAAAAAAATATGGTTACTCTAGTATAGGATGCCCATAATTAAACTTGGCTTATTCAGAGCACTCTGTAGCTGTAACTAAAGTACGAATTGAGTAGAAAATTGACAATTCAAAGGATCTATGCTCAAAGATTCTGCCAAAGTAATAAATAACTAAAAATAAATTTTTAAATGTTCCGCTCGAGGGTGTATTACAGTCAAAATGCTTGCAAATGATATACGATAAATAATTGCGTCTATTTTAACATTTTCATACCTTACGACAGTTAAAACTGTTATTCTTACATTTTGGAAAGTTTATGCGACAAAATTTTAATGGTGTCAGTGCGATTAACCGTCCATTTTCCATTACATGGCCGGCCCGTTGGGTCTATTTAAAGAGTTTGGCTTATCATGGGACTGTTGTGACTTTGGCTGACTTGAAAGACCGCATAACATTGCATGAGCGACAGGTCACTGGCGATCAACTGCGGTCAGCTTTTGAACACACTGTTCATCCGCTGCAGATTTTACAACTTAATGATGGGGCTCACATTGAAAAATGTGTTTTACACCGCTAAACGGTCTCTTAAATGTAACAAAAATGTCCGCAATAACAAATAAAGATGTTTGCATTGAAATTTGCAGCTTGTTTGTATTTTGATGTATGCCCCCCCCCCTCCCGCAGAAATTTATATTGTTTTATTTATTTATTTATTTCAGAATCCCTGAGCGCATCCTCTGAATTGTCTATATACAAATTTTCGACTCAATCCGAATTTTAGTTACAGCTACAGAGAGCGCTAAAGAGGCCAAGTACCCTGTGTATGAATATCTATAATGTGTTTTTCTGCAATTATTTTTATGGTTTCACAAAAATATGCATGCTACATAAAAAAAAAAAAAAAAAAAAAAAAAAAACTGGTGTGTCATTCACACGACTTTCTCTTACCCTGAAATTTAATACAATAATTATAGATTGGAGAGTAAGGGATAAAATAACGAGTACTTTTATGTAAACCTATGTTAAAACAATTCAAATTAGGCTTCAGAACAATTTTTTTTGATAAATAATTCTATGTGAGGGGGGCTACCACCATCCCTCAACCCCGCGTTTCATTATTCTACTTACATTTATATAGAATTCAAATTTGTTATTAAATTCAAAAGTTCATTTAAAATTATTTAGGCAACTTTCACACGCAACAAGCATTCCTTGGAACTTATCAAGCTTAATTAAACTTTTATACTAACAAAGGATCTATGTTAACTTCAAAATATAACATTAGGATCGCCTGAAATTATTTGTTTTTAATTTGTTCTAAGAGATACAGACAAAGATCAAATGTTAAAAACTTCGGTATTCAAGAAACCTCAAAACGTGTAAATATACAAAAAACTAAGCGATGAATATTTAACTTAAAAAAAATACATTATTTATCACATAGCTATGAGGAATTAATTTTAATTTCTGAGCAGCTTTCCAGGACATTATAATCTAGTTCTTTTGTGTACCCCTGTAAACGAACAGTGAATGATTTCCATACCATATTCTACCTGAAACATGTGTTTGCGCATATAAAAAATATATATTCGTTTATTTTGTTTAATGTATTCTACAGATGTTTAAACTCTACTTATCTGAAATTTCCCCCATAGACGTAATGTGTTTGAATTATCTTGGGTATCTCTGTACACGAACCGTTTGCTTGATCTCAACGAAAAGTTTAGTGTAGCATGCCTATATGATACACATTTAAAGCACCACGTTTGGAATTTCTGCTATTGTTCGTTCTTGAGACATGATGATAGCAGATATTCACACACACAGATCAACCGCTAAAAACATGATTTTTAGATTCAGGGCACCTCAAAACGTGTAAATGTAACAAAAACCCAATTTCGAAAATTTGACCCAAAACCAATACTTTCTCTACCATGTATATGGGTAAGAAAAAGTAAAAAAGAAAAGAAAAGAAAAGAAAGAAAGAAAAGAAAAGTCTAAATGATGTTTTTTCAAATTTTATATTTGTTTATGCAAATATGTCGTTTTGAATTAACACAAAAATGTCGATTTGTATTAATTGGAAATTTCGTTTTAATTTTTTTTCTTTCTTTTCTTTCTTCTTTTTTCTCTGTATTTAAAATCTAGAATTTAAAAACTTGGGGAATTTAGACATAAAAAATAAATCTTGTAAATATGAAAAATTAAAAGTAATAATAATGAAAAAAAAGAAATACAGGACAATGAATTGCAGTTGAATATCGTCTTCAGGTTCTCTGAATTTTTATGTTTAACCCCATGACACTGCCTTGAAAAGTTAATGCTTCAGTTAATGCCTAGTTAATGCTTCATATTTCGGTTATCCCCTCCGCAGAGAATCAAAATTATGAAGGCATATATCCAGACTATCTCTAGGGATGAATCTCAAACCTTCGCCAGTAGCCCATTGCATAGCTGTAGTGCGACGTAAAACCCATTCAACCTCAACTCGGTCTATTTCAGTTTTGATACACATTATTAAATATTAATCGACATGGATATTTGTATATCAATATGTCATGAATAAAAAAATAAATTGTTAAATACACAAGTGAGTAGGTAAATAAATATATAAGATTATCAAAAGTAATCTTCCACAACTCAAAGGGCATAATAGGAAATTATAATGCTGATAATAATATAACACATGAATAACACATGTTTTAGTATGTAACTTCGGTACGTTTCCTACTGAAAAAATGCTTCTATTATAATGCAACAAAATTTTCGAAAGGAAAAAGTGGGGACAAATCAGCAAGTTGTCTCTAATTTAAATTTAAGAAATGATGACAAAAGCAATACTTTAAAAAGTGCACTACATCAATTTTAAATTATAAATTGCGACATTTAGAAAACAAGTTTAAGCAGGAGAAAAGAAAACAAATTACAAAAAGTGGGAACTGTCCCCACAAAGTGGGAACATTTGGTCGCCTTATTCTATTACTGCTGTGAAATTATCATCATACGGTGGGAAGTATATTTCAAATTCGTGAGCTCTGTATTTAATGATCGGCATTCGGCTTTAGAGAAATTAAAATTCCTGCTTGAATAATGTTTATGTCTATCTATGTATATGGATATCGATTAGTAGTATAAATAGAATTTAGATTGAGGTAGCAAGACACCTTTGGTTAGACTTTTATAATAAAGTCATGATACTAGGTTAAAAAAAAAAAAAAAAAAAAACATAATGGTGTGTATGTGTTTGAAGATATATCTAAATCAATTTCATATATTTCAAGGTTTTTTAATGATTAATTTTTTTCTAATATTAAAATACCATTTCCTTTTCTAAATACTGCTTTTGTATAAATAAAAATTTCTTGTGTCATATAATGTATTTTTCCTTATTCATATAATGTTTTTTATTAGGGTGACTATATGTTCTCGAAATTCGAGGACAAGTCCATATTCTGAAACAGTTTTACGAAGTTTTGAAAATAGTAGCAAGAAAATTATTTATCATAATTATTACATCATTAGCCCTCGTTTACTTAGCATAAAGTATATTTCCGTAATTGTATAACTGTAATACCTTTTTAATGCTAATATATTGTGAACTAGCAGGATTCACGTGCTTCGCTATTCACTATATTTAAAGGTTTCTACAAAAAACATTAATCACTATATTTTAAATCACTTTAAAAATGAGCATTAAAAAATTCCAATGAAATCGCTTAAATTCTCACTTCGAGTCCCTACTGCCTTCGACAGCGTCTTTCCTGCCTACACTATATCGGTTCCGGCTTCCCATTGCTTCCATTTGTGCATTTCAATTTAGGTGCACCTAAATTGACATGTTCGGTTAAGAGACACTGGGCAATATGTTAACTGGACAATAAGTGGCACTGCTATTAGTCAAGAACAATGCTTTTTGGACAGACATTTCTGGGATAGATTATCATCTTCACTCAATAGATAGCAGCACCAGACAATCATGGAAAATTTTTAATTAATTAAAAAAATAAACTAATAAAAATTCTAAAGATAAGCTGAAAATTTTTATTTTATCAATTGGCACACTTTCTGTAAATTATCTGCAAAAAGTAACACAATGCTCCGTAGAAGCTCGAACCCACGACCTTCCTGTTATTAAATATTAATGGAAGACTTGGCGTGGGATTATAAACGAAGCAAATAACAACGTCTAGAACGCCAAAAATAAATAATAGGAAAGCAGACAGCTGTTTCGGTAGCATTTAGTGTACCGTCTTCAGTGCATAAAGAAATGTGAAAGAAGTAGACGTTGTTATTTTCCTTGTTTATACTTCCTGTTATTAGCCTGACGTTCTAGCCAACTGAGCTAACAGGCCACGGGGTGCCCTTTCATTTTTGCATTTTTATCTCCAACCAAACTTTTAAGAAATTTATAGGTTTTAATTAATTAAAAAAACTAATCAAAATTTCGGAAATCGGCCTTCGAGGTACATCAGGAGAGGTCAATATAAACCTTCATGCTAATTTGCGTAGCTCTGTGATCAGCCGTTTTCATACAAAGCGCTAAACATACACATACACATACATCGTCTTTTATTATATGTAGAGATGTATTTTAATATGGTCACTATATTTTTATAGCTGTTACATTTAATTATTTTTTACTTTCACAATCTAATACTCATTAGAAAAGGAAAGAAAATTATAAACAAATCAGAATGTTAAAACAATTAATTAAATAAACTCCAGCAATAGTGGACATTTTAAAAACATTTTCCGACTATATTTTGTGTATGTCTTTAATTTTACAGATTGTAGCTATAACTAGTGTTTAATACTTTAATTATCTTTTTCTGTACTTGACTATACTGCGAAAAATGCTAATTGTATCATTTTTTATACTCGAAAAATGAGTTTTCCAGAGAGTTTAAAATGATAAGAATAAAGTCTATAATCACTGATGTAGGTTTTATCTGGTAATTACATATTTTTTCTGTTTTGCATACGCAGAACTTGGTATCAAAGCAAGATTGCGAAAAGTGCTAAGTAATAAAATAAATTGAGCTTCCGAGCTGCGAGTTAACATCGTCACCTACTACACTGTAAATAAAAGCCACTGTAAAATTACAGCAAAAAGTACTGGTAATATGGGTGCGGCACATTTTGCTGCTTTTTACAGCAATTTTGTTTTCCATTAGTAAACAGCAGCTTTGTAAACTTTGCCGTATTTTCTGCTGTTTTTTGCATTAGTTTTGTATTTTAGCTTTTTCAGTACATTTGTCAATTTTACAACATTTTCAGCTGTTTTTTTTTTTTTTTTTTTTTTTTTTTTTTTTTACTGCTTTTTTATGTCTCAGCTTTTACAATAAATATGTAGATTTTACAGCTTTTCTGTTTTTTTTTTTTTTTTTTTTTCTTTGAACAGCAGTTTGTATTTTAGCTTTTACAGAACATTTGTAGACACACTGTGTTATTTGCTAAATGTGCAGTTTAAAAATTAAAATGTCAACATATGTTTCAATGCCTCAATTATCTCGCAAACCTCGACTTTACATGCATTTTTATTTTTCCTTAAGCGATTCACAAGCTAACAAATTAGCATATCAAATGTAATCTTTCTCTCGTGAGTTAACCCATATCATACCAAGCAATGAAAAAATATTTTTTTCGTTATAAAATCTTAAACATATGTTTATTTAAGCCTATGTATACACATTAAATCAAAAAGCTTACCAACTTTTCATTAGCTTAAATGCTACATGCTGTCCTAAAATAGGACAATGGTTCAGGACAGTCGTAAATATGAGAAAAACAGACCATCTATATATATATATATATTTAATAATTGTTTTATATAATTGTTTTACCTGTACAAAAGTGTAGAATATTACCTCAATAAATTTATATGTCCGTTATTCTTGAACGTAAAACCTTTTTAAGTAATAATGTGTTGAAAATGTAATGAATAAATCTTCAAAAATCGTCATTTTAAAAATTAAAAAATATATATTAAACGTTAATTTAAACTAACGATAAAGACACATATGTATTTATCGGACTTTTAAATAATATATCGCCTTTAATTTGAATTACAATATTCAAAAGAATTTATATAAATACCATGCATGGTATCCTATTTTTAGGATGATGGTAAAATATGAGTTATATGAAACGGAAAAAATCTTGAATGTCCCTATAATTATGAACATCTAAAAACACGGAGAAAAAAATATTTAACATTATTTTTTATTAACCGCGTTTTATATTACAAAAGCAGTAACAGTTTTGGTTTTTAGAATAGATATACATTAAGTACGTTTGCCATAATCTCATTCACAATTATCTTTACATTGATTATTTCAAAAACATCAAATGTCCTTATAAATATGAGAAGGGGTGTAGAATATACAATAGAAAAGTCATGAACTGATAATATATATAAAATTACAGTCGGCAGCAAAATTATTGAAGCACACATCCACATTTTTCATATATTAGTTTGATCACTAATTTTTATCATTAACTTACTTTTTTATAAACAGCATAAAGACTAAGAACATGATTCGACAAATATTTCCTTAACAAAACAGTATTAAGTGCACATCTTTTAAATACGAATCATTGCTTGCGCTTCAATAATTTTGCTGTCGACCGTAATATTAAAAGATGTATCCCTATAAAGTGTGCTACTTTTTTAACATTAATTATTTCTAATGATTGTTAATAATGATCATTGTTTAATTGTATACACACATATTATATTTAAGCATTATTTTAGATTTTTAATAATAATAATTTTAGAATTTCCGATTATCTTTAGTTAACAACATACGGCGTTTATGTTAGGGTTCTGAATATTTATGAAATTCTCAAGGAATATTAAGTGAGTTCTTTTAATAAATCCGGGAATGATTTCAATTAAAGTTTCATGATATAAATCAATTTAAATAAAAAAAAAATCTGTTATCCAGGAAAATAACTTTATTCTTAATTTAATTCTTAATTTTTTAGTATTTTTATTTCGCGTTTATTAAATACCTATATAATAAAATTATTCGAAATTTACCTGACAAAGAAAGTAACTATTTAATCAGAATATTTTGTAAAAATTTTGCTTTGTGTAAATTTTTAATTCACAAGATCCTTTAATCGAAATAATTGCTGTGAATGTTTTCAGTTTCTCTTACAAGTGATTAAATCATTCCTAAATTGTTAATGAACGAATGAATATTTAAAAATGGTGACACTCTTGTTTTTGTTATGCATTTGTTTAGCGAATTCAAAGAAGTAGCTTTGTACCTGCCCCGAATCTTGGCATAGATAAAGTATTTAGACTTCTTAATGTACTACATAACCTTTATTTGTTCTCCGCATCAAAATAGATTCTAGGAGAAATTGCTATCTTATTTTACAAGGCTATCTATTTTACGACACTTTAAATTTGATGTTACCGTTCTTAAACACAAATATTACTAAGAGATGAATGCCATATGTAACATAAATTCTTGGTACATAAATTTACAATAAAATTCTCTGAAAGTTTCATCCTGTATTGTTTTTTGAAGCTATAATGAAAGTATTTTTATTTGCGCTTCCTAATATATGCAAAAATACAATAAGGTATTCTTCCGTTTTAAATGTCCACTTGTCTTTAATTTTTTTTTCATATGTCAATAAATTTTACAACAGCCGAGTATTTTATTTATACATATTTGCATTCTTTTTTATGATAATTCAAAAGCATTAAAAAATAAACAAGCGACACATACTTGATAACGTGAATTAAAACATTTCAAAAATTGTAAGCAACTTATTCCCAAAATATAGCTTTAGGGAATTTGCTAGACTACCAGTCGTTTTACTACTATTATCAAATTGATGGATTTGTGTTCGGTGATACGTTTTAACTCAAATAAATAGCTATTATTTTAATATTTATATACTCTAAAAGTTAACAGGGTATAAAATAGTGTAGAGCGAAATATCCCTTTCTTTAAAAATATAGATCTCTTATTGTAGAATTACCTCAGAGATCCACTACACACACATAATCTAAAAATATACTGTTTGTTAATAACCATATGAATTTATGCAACCCCTTGTTATTAGAAAACTTTATTAAATAGACAACATTTTAAAGCCTGTTTTAAAGTAAAACTATATCTGTACCGAAAACATATAATGTGTCCAAAAAGCTCGACCTGAGTTTTTACTCCTTAAATATTGTTTTTAGACATATATTATGAATTGCAAAGTTCTATTTAAAAGTACAAAATTTTATTTAATCAATTTAAAACTTCAGGAGATTTAATGTCCAGAAAATATACCTTAGCCGTATACAAAATTTCAACACTGTATCACAAAAAGTCTCCGAGATATGACAAAACAAAAATGCTGATTTAAAACACTTTCTGGTCCCGTCATAAGTTGATTATAGTAATGATACACACAGAACGCATTTAGAGATCATATAAAAAATATACGAGGGCTAATAAGGATAATGTAAATATATAAGCATATTTACTAACTCTTTAACGACTTTTTTTTTTTTTTTTTTTTTTTTTTTTTTTTTTAACGTATCTCTAAAACTTTTTATGATACAATGCTGAAAATTTTTACAAAACCTTATTGGAATTGGAGGCAATTTTGCCTTGTTGTAAATTTTTTGTACGGGTGTAGTATAAAGCTATAAATTTTGTTATTTTTGAAGGTTTTATTCGATTTTTATGCATTTGTACCTTTTTTTACTTCTGCAATTTGCTGTATAATATGCCTAAGATCACTATTTAAGGAATTAAAAAGGATTAAGGTTTTTGAAGATCCAGTATAAGCAAATTTATTAGCTTCAATTTATTCTTTACATTTCTATTTATAAAAGTGAGAATATATATATATATATTATGATAAGAATATTTAAAGCAATACTTTGCCACAAATCACAGGACAATTTCATTTTCAGACGTTTTATAAACTATCTAGAAAAATACTTGAAGAATTATCTTAAAACTTGTGGGTGTAAAGAACACTGTCACATATTTCAGTGAAAACTGGTATATTTCAGCGAAAGTTTTGTCCAGAAGACAAAAAGGGAACTGTTTAAAAAAAAAAAAAAGAACATTTAGGACCACCTTGTAAAAAATAAGGCTTGAAATATATTGTATTTCTAGCATGAGATAATGAGGATTCTTTTAATTATCTGTATTCATTTGCATCTGAGCAGAGCGAACAAAGAAATTGTCCATTTTTTGTTTATAGCATGCTGGGTATTTAACCCAATCCAATACCATGTTTAGGAAACTTAACCTTCTACATTAGGCTCAACCTACTGCAATTATAATGTAAAAATATTAAATACAGGATGAAATATGAGCTTTCTTACTAAACAATTTTTTTTTCTCGTGCGCAGATTCTTAACAGGCTTATTTTGCATAATTTATTAGCCAGATGTATTGAGCTACTGATGTGAAAACATTATCGAACAAACCAAGCAAATATCGTGAAAATTCAAAAACTTATTGTTGATAGAATGAATTCAATTTCAGTTCCTCTCTTTCTCTCTTAAAAAAAAAAAAAAAAAAGAAAAAAAAAAAGAAAGAAAGAAAAAAGATAAAAGATAAAAGAGGGGAACTATAAGGAGTTTTACACAAATAATTATTTCAATTTAACCGATAGTAATAAAGTCACGTTGGTTGTAAATAAATATGTCGTTTTATATTTTTCATTCATTTATTTATTTTTGAGAGAAAAAATTAAATTGAACTCATTCTATCGATGTTTTTTCTTTCTTAATTTTCGCGTTATATTTGCTGGGAATTTTCATATAAGGAGATCGATACATTTGACTAATAAATTACCATTATGCAAAAGAAATTTCGCTAATGCTTGTGCAGTTTAAAATTATTTTGTGAAAATACTCATATTATAGCTTTTTTTTTTTTTTTTTAATAACATCACTCCGGTATGCTTTGTGTAATGTAGCATGTGTCAAGTTTTCTAGAAAATTTTTATTTTCCATTCAATAAGACCATAAGAAAAACCGCATAACTCTATCTTTAAAATCTACAGAGTTATGATACAGAGGAAAACCTGACGTATGTTATTATTTCGTATCATTCACAAAGCTGCTTATTCGATGAAAACAAGGACTGTATACATGTTCTATGTTCTATATGTAATACAAACTGATTTTTAAAGCACTGTCTTTTTAACATGCGGTCATATTGATTGGATGAGCAACGTCGCCGCCTAAACCTAAATTTCCAGTTTAAACTGCCAAAAAATTTTACTTCTTGCTAAAAACCAGCTCACCAATATTTCGTTAACATTTAATAATTTTGACATCCCTCGTAATAAAATATTTTTGGGTTTTCACTCTAAAATTATTATTTTTTGTAAAGTCTAATTCAAAATTTTTTAAAAAATATACACAGCATATGTTTTTAGAACTTAATATGCTTTGAAATCAGCATATTGCAGTGGGACTATTTCTTGGAAATTGATGGAAGTGCATTTCAGGTTGTTCTGTAAATGGTGTGTACATAATTAATAGAAGATACACAGGGCTACCAATAATTAAGCGAAAATATTTCTTTTTATTGAATGTAATTGGTGGAAGTACTTTACTATAATATTTTACCATGACTAGGAAAAATGCTCAGGAATTAAAATTAATTCCTCATATCCTCACGGTAAATAAAGTACTTTTTAAGTTGAATATTCAGCGCTTGTTCTTTTTTTTTTTTTTTTTTTTTTTTGTAAATTACGCTTTTTGAAGTTCCTTAACAGTTGATCTTTGTGTGGATATGTCTCGATAGAGTTCAAGGAGTGGTGCGGGTGAAGTTTATCTGAATACTTTGGAATAATTTTTTAAATTTAATAACAGCCTTCAATTCTGTATAAATGTGGATACAATATTCAAACGGGGACTGGAGGGGGGCGGCAGCCTCAGTCACACAGAGTTATTTATCAAATAAATCTAATCCTAAACCAAGTTTGAATTGTTTTTAACACAGATTTGTATACAGTACTTGTTATCTTATCCCTTAATCTACAATCTATCTTTATGGTATTGAAATGTAAGGTAAGTGAAAGTCGTGTGATTTTTTTTTTTTTTTTTCTTCTTACTCTTTTGTGTATAATTTGTAGTAAAAAGAATAAACATGCATGAAATTAAATACGACTTTTCTACACTTATTTAGCATTCTTCTGTCAATAATATTACTTTTGATTATATTAGATTGTTACAAAGTTTCTATATTTTTTGAAGAAAACGATAAATACTAGGGCAGACCGGGGTTAGTTAGCATAAAGGGCTAGCTGGCACTAAGCTCCTATTTCTTGCCACAGTGGAAGAGTAAGAGCATTGTCATTTTACTAGTGAGAAGTTTATGCATAGGTATACCATCCACTGTAAATTTAATCTACTTGGAAATGCCATAAAAAAAAAAAAAATCTCATTTTCATCATTTTTTTGAATGACGAGTATATTTTACCATGTTTTTATTAACTTCGATTCTTGTTTGTTTGTTTGTGTGTTTCTCAGGGACAAATCTTGAAATCGATTTTTAACTAACTTTCCGACTAGCTAGATATTTGAAACTTTCAGGACAGCTCAGAACACGGTGACAATACATTTTTTTAATACTTTTAGTCAACTGCTTCAGGTTCCGCTGCCTTCGGCAGCATTTATATGATTCGACAGAAAATTTATTTAACTAACTTCCCGACTAGCTAGACATTTGAAACTTTGAGAATAGTTCAGAATAAGGTTAAAATGCATTTTTTTAATACCTTTAGCCAACTGTTTCGGGTTCCCGCTGCCTTCGGCAGCGTTATCAGTACAAAGGTTGCAATCGATTTTTCCCTAATTTTCCGACTAGCTAGACATTTAAAACTTTCAGGATAGCTCAAAACACGGTGACAATACATTTTTTTAATACTTTTAGTCAACTGTTTCAGGTCCCCACTGCCTTCGGCAGCGTTTATATGATTCGACATAAAATTTATTTAACCAACTTCCCGACTAGCTAGACATTTGAAACTTTCAGAATAGTTCAGAACACGGTGAAAATGCATTTTTTAAATATTTTTAACCAACTGCTCCGGGTTCCTGCTGCCTTCGGCAGCGTTACCAGTAGAAAGCTTGTAATCGAATTTTCACTAACTTCTCGACTAGCTCCTGCACTTCTCGACTGTTCCTGCTGCCTTCGGCAGCGTTACCAGTAGAAAGCTTGTAATCGAATTTTCACTAACTTCTCGACTAGCTAGACATTTGAAACTTTCAGGATAGCTCAGGAAAATCACGGAAAACTGCAAACGGCTAGGCCAAAGAATGCGACCTGGGATCGAACCTGCAGCTCATATCTACGAGCTTTGTGAGCAGAACCTCTGAGCCACTCGTGGGGCGATACCATATTCGGAAAGTATTGATCCAAATAAATTCATAAAAATATAATACTCTATAATACTCATGTATGGGATTGTACACTCTCAAATTAATTATGACATTTCAGTAATGTATTCTCTTATCCATTAATTTTCATCTTTTAAAAATATTTTTTGTTTACTAACTATTTATTTGATGCTACATTTTAAATGAGCTACATTTTAAAATTCTCTATACAGGCACATAATTTACATTTTGAAAATGAGTTCCTCCCAATATTTTACAACAAAAGAGTAAAATAAATAAATAAATAAATGCTGTTATATATTCCTCTCTGTCTAGATGAATGGCACACTTAAAGAAATCTGGAATTAATCGATTGGACTTCCCAAGCGCTTACAAGGAGAGTATGAATCAGTACAATTCCTATTGAAGCCAAAGAAAACATAGAGTAGTGTGCAAATTTTGTGCAACAACCCCCCATGGGGCAGGACAATTAACTAGAAGTTTTAGTTGCTTCTATCAAAATCAACAAAACAGAACTGGAATGCAGGAAAACGTGGTACAGTGCCAGAGTATTTGGTTTGAGTAAAGATGGTCTTCAGTTCAATCTCCGTTTCGACCAAATTGTGATTTTATTATTATTAGTATTATTATTAGTATTTAAAACTAGAAAAGAAATTTAAACTTTTAAATTTTTAAATTAAAATAAACGAATAATTTAAGGAGAAATGTTTTTATATTACATTTAAATAAAAATTTCGTTAATAATTTGTGCTAGTGTTTTATGTAAAATTTTAATTAACATTTTTTATCGATGACGCTAATAGCAAGTGTTAATCGTCTGCTCTTAATTGTGCTATTTATTATTCATGCAATTTTAGCATGAAAAATCCTGAATGGACAACAACTGTTGCTTTCAACCCTTCGCGACTTCGCATTTAACTTTTATTTCAAATATTTTATTGAACAACTGTAAAATTTCGTGTTCTTGGAGGAAGTGATAATAAGATTGAACATCAGGAAAAATTTTCTCAAAATGATTTTTCTAATTTATAATTAGTTTACATCGCAAAAATTTCAAAATCTGGGCAAATATGAATTTCACAAATCTAGTTATCTCGACGAAAAGCCAAATATTTTCCAAAAGGTTCGTGATAACAATATTTGACGGTTGTAATGCAATTAATTGTAATCAATGCTTATATTTTCATTAATTTTCTACTTCTAATCATAGTCACTATAAATTAGAAACTAAATTTGTAAATTTAAACATGACTTTATTCTTTATAATTAAATAAACATATATTTTTAAACAACTAGTTAATAGTATCTTATTAATTTTTGTACACTCGTTAATAATAATAATAATAATAATAATTTGATTAAAATATAACAATTGTTTTCACTTGAACTGTAAAAGGAGCCGGCGGGACTCGTACTCAAGACCTTCAGTACGCTAACCAAACGTGCATCTTGCTACACGTGTCTGTTTCTTTAGTTTTCATAGAAACAGCAGAAACTTCTAGGGTCGTGTATCTTACCACCCTATGGGGGTTTGTTGCACAAAATTTGCTACAAGTAATATGCATATTACTTTCTATAATGAAGATACTTTAGAAAAGCAATGTAACATATATAAGTTTTCTTTTATTTTTATTTATTTATTTTTTCTCTATGAAATAATTTAACATTAATAAAGCAAACTTCAAATAATGTAAGTCCACAGACCACAATGTATAAAAATTCTATTTAATAGTTACCTTTTAAAAAACTTTTATTTTTGTACCCTTAAAAATCTATATAGTTTTTCCAGCAATGAACTACAACATTTTTGGACTCAATAACACCCAATTTGATTTTAATCAAATGTGTAGTTTAACACACTTCATGTTAACGTACATGAGGTGCACTTTATGTTAGCGCACCACATATTAGTGCACTGTAAATAATTTAATTCCATAGTCCATAATGAAAAAGTATTCTTTATGTTTTATAAAATAACTATGCGTCATAAACTCATAAAAATTAATATGATTTGTGCGATTATTACTTTTAACACAGTTGACAATTTTCAGTTCAATCTAATAAAGCGTTTAGACGTTATCGTATTTACTCACACACATACACATATAGACATACATAAATACATTACCGCAAGAGTAGTAATGAATTCTGGAGACCTCGAAACCTACAGATACACCGAAATTTCATCGCCGAATTATTTTGTAATTACAACATTTTTCTTATATTGTGTATGTGGGTGAATATTACGAAAAGGGCCAAATTGAGTACGGAAAATTTCAATTTTTAAATACTTTTAATGAATGAATTTAACACTGTATTTTATTAACACATTAGTTATAGATTATTATTATTATTATTATTTAATTTGGACAAAGTAACGAGAACATTAACCACCTTTCTAAGGGGTTAGTGTTCTGGACTGTTACAAAACTGACGCGAGTGTTACAGATCTGACAAATTTTACAGATTGTTGATTAATTTGCCCATATATACTCTATCTGGATAAGTTATATACGTAATATAATACATATGTAGTAAGTATATCAAAAATAATTATGTAAATTAAAATTAATAAGTAAAAGTATATATTACAGAAATGTATCATAAAATAAAATTTTAATTTTCAATGATTTTTAGCAGCTGAGATTAATATTCTGTTTTAATTATAAATTAATTTTAACAGGTGAAGGAGAAAATTACGCTTAAATGAAAACACTGAAATCAATAAACACAAATATTTTCTAGTCTACATGTAAATTTAGCTGTTGTATTATAAATTGAGATACATAACATAAAACACTAATTTTAGAAAAGCATCGGTAAGCAAGCATCGGCATCATTTCTATAACAAATAACACCCCAGCAAAGAAAATGACACAAATCGAAAAATGGCAATTTTTAGTTCATGTAATTCAAAAATTTACATGAAGTGTCTTAACGAACACGATCTCAAAATTACTCACAGGAGAGGCAGTTGTGTCAGTTTTATTACAGTCTAATCAATGCTTTACATTTATCCTTTATTTTTAACCTCTAAATGGTTATGTGGGGTCCACTAACCAGCACTCAAACAAGTACATTTTGTACATTAAATTTTGATTTTTAGTCTTGTTACTTTTATATATATATATATAATCTGCTGCTAATCCTAGTTAACTAGCCATTAGTAAACATGATTTAATACAAATTCTAAATTAAAAAATTTAAAAAAAAAACAATAAATTAATTTTGAAAAATTCAAAAACTTTACTCTATTTCCCTTCAGTGTGAACATTTTCCCCACCCCCATTTGAAAGTTTTTTTTATTGTTATTTCCCCCCCCCCCCCCTGAAATACTGTATTTTTCGGGTGTGGCACTTTTCTTGCTGGGGTGCAAAATGACTTTTACTTCAACGTTACCGACCTCATTATTACTGATGTGGCGAATTTCCTGTATTAAGTACGCTAAATATCGCTAGTTGAATATTCAAATCCTAAAAATGTATTTTCGTATTCATGCCATTAAATTCATTCTTACTACGCCCCCCCCCCCCCCCCAAAAAAAAAAAAAAAAAAAAAAAAAAAAAAAAAAAAAATGTACCTGATCTTGTGTTACCAATTCGACCTTTCATTTGGTAGAAATAACAAAATAAAGATTGAAAAATTCTCATCTTTAATTCTCTAAAGCTGATTGAGAAACTTTCAACTTAATTTTACACGTGTTTCAAAAGAGTATCACTGTACTGTGAATTATCCAGCGCTGAAGTAAATGTTTTGACAGGAAGCAACTTTCTGCAGGCATGGAAAAAAAAAAATCAGCTTTTTCTGCTACCAGTATTTACATATAGAAAATTGTATCATATTTTGTGATTTATTAGAATACAAATTTTTGTTGGAAATTAGTGGTGGCAAAAAAGGCATAACTCCTTCATCCCTATTTTTGGATGTCGGCATTATCGACCAAATATGGAAACTTCAGACAGGCATTAATACATTTTTTATGTACATTGAAATTTTCTAAAAAATGGAAGTGAACATTCATAAATGAACATAAAATACATCTTTTCCAAAGACAGTTGCATTTGCCGCGTATCTGGTTTTGAAAACATAAAAATTATTTCCTTGATATAAATTAAAGTAAAATTGAATATTTGAGGATGTATGTGAAGCAATGTTTACTTTATGTAAAAAATAAATAGATAAATATATATATATATATGTTTTTTTTTTTTTTTTTTTGCTTTTGTTTTTCATTGGGAGTTTTTCAGAAATCGGTACTTTTTCTTATATTCACCCATGTTTAAAAGGTAAAAATTATTACCTTCCTTCTTCTATAATAAGGGGCGAGAGAATGATTGTCCATATTCAAACCTAGTCGTGTCTAATCCTGCATGAATCTATTATATGCATGCATAATTAAATTTATTTAATATATTGAATGAATTTCAAAATGTGCGTAATTCTGTAAAATGTTTATACCTGTACATGCATATTAGTGTGGAGGAATAGATTCGTTGGTGGATTGACTGATAAATAGACTGAATAAAGTAATGGCTATTTTAACATGACAATATTTATAGATGAAATTTTTATTTGGTCTTTAAACCAAGGGTAAAAATTTAAACAGATAATTTGTTTAAAAAAAAGCCTTAAACCATAAATGAAAGAAAAATTGATACTAATCGTCGTTTTGAAAATAACTTTAGTGACTGCAATTTGCTTAATGATTTAAATGATTATATTCTGCAATAATATTACAAATTTATGTACATTTTGATTTAGTTATAATAGTTATAGTAGCTTTTATCATTAATTTCTGTCAGTTTAAGCATTGGGATATTTTATATGGGTAAAATTTTAAAATATCACGGAAATTTCTACTCACTATTGAATAAGGAATGCCCATGTCCAAATGCCGAGGTATTACACATGCAGCACAGCTACTACGTGCATTGTCAACTGACGTTCAATTTCCCTAACTCACTGCATTCTAGATGGCTTACTGGTTTACCTCCTTGCAAACTTTCTTATGTCTTTGAAATGTATTATATGAATTAAATAGCCGATGTTGCCATTTTTTACTTTGGTGAGTGATTTAACAATTTATACTGCTTAATATTGTAGTTTCAAAAATTACTAATCCTCATTATTGCATATTAAAATTGTGTATAATCTTCCAAAAGAACCCAAAATACGTTTTAAAAGAGTGAATAATTTAATAAATATTTAAATTATTTACTAATATTTAGTATTATTCTGAACATATTTAAAACTTAAAAAAATTTTAAAGATATCAAATAACAACAAACGTTTTCATTACAAATGTTAAGATGGATTTATATATATTTTTTTATATATAACACCGACCTTAAATTTAATTAAATATTGTTATCTTCTCTTACACATATAACGGTAAATAAATCTTTGTTTTCGCGTCAAATTTTCGAAATTGAGTTTTTGCTATAATTGCACGTTTTCAAGTGCTATAAATCTGAAAATCGGGTTTTTGGCGGTTGGTTTGTGTGGTTTTTAAGAGTAAATAATTAAATAAATATTTAAAATCTACACATAATTTAGCTTAATATTAGTCAGAACATATTTAAAATTTAAAATAATTTTTAAAAAATCAAATAATAACAAACTGTTTCATTACAAGTGTAAAGCTAGCTTTATTAAAAAAAAAAAAAAAAAAAAAATGGGACCTTGAATTTAATTAGATTTTTTTTTTTCTTTTACCCATATAATGGTAAATAAAGTAATGTTTTGGAGTCAAATTTTCGAAATTGAATTTTTCAATTCATTATTACACGTTTTAAGATGCTCTAAATCCGAAAATCGGGCCTTTAACGAAACACTCCATTCTGATATTTGAAGAATGTTGCATATGTTGTTATTCTACCATTGCAATAAATTATAAAAAAATATATGCTGGGAGTTTCTCAAAAAATATCTGTTTATGTTCACAATGTGTTAATTGAAAAAAGTATCAAAATTATATCAGATTTAAAAGATGCATGATGTTATAACTTTTAGGACTGGCGTAATTGCTCAGAATTTAATTGCTATAGTTTATTTTTTAATATACTTTTTAAAAATGTTTAGATTTCAATCAACTACTTCAATGGTTTAGTTGTTTTTAGAATTAGCAGCATGATAATACCTTTATGCGAATAAATTACAATTTAAGCATACCTCTTAAGCATATTTGGTAGTGTATTTTTTAAATTCTTGTTTTATATTTAATGTATATACATACCTTTGCTTGTATTTTACTGTATCTATACTCTATTATTGTTATTGAGTTCTGGGAAATCTGCCCAGACAATGAGGGAGGAAAAATCATTCATTCGAAAAAAAAAAAAAGATTATGTTATGACCACTTTTTTATACACATGCATAGATCAAACTAGCACTACCCACCGGCATCAAACTTATGCTGCGAAACATTTGAAAAACGAAGATCCTCTATTAAACGTGACTGATCTCTCGCGTTTTGTGAATCTAAGAAAGAATTATCTTATCCCTTTCGAAAAGCATAGGTAAATTCTTTACCTATAGGATTGCTCGACTCCCCTCTTTTGTCCTGCTATTTATATAGACGGAAAATGCCAAGTTTGTTCAGTTATATGCACACTAAAATCACTGCAGCGCCTTATTTAATTCTGTTGTCCAAAACATAAGCTACATTTTTTTAATTTAAGAAACAAAAAATTAATATTTCTTAGAAGTTGCCTGAACACCTCCTATTATTATTATTATTATTATTATTTTAATGATTCGGTAGATAAGCTTGTAAGACGTATGTATTTATGTATATGTATGACCATGGAGTGTCTAGTTTTAAGGATGGATTAAAAAATAGGATGACTATTTATCTGATAATAAGTACAAAACTTTGAATAAACACCATAAAATGATACTTTGTTCGCCTGGCGAAGAGTCGTGTTTTCTCTCGACCCGAAACAATTGTGGCGAGTTCTTGCATTTTATGGTGTTTATTCAAAGTTTTGTACTTATTATTTTTAAACGCCAGTTCTGTGGTGCTTTTTTTATAATGACTATTAATCTGGTTGAGTTAAAAATTTAAAAAATATTAATTTTAACTGCTTTGACGCGTTCGAAAAATTTTATTATATAAAATCTTTTTTTTCTTCTTCTTTTTTTTTTTTTTTTTTTTTTTTTATATGTAAGAAATGTATTTAGCATATGCAATTTTATTTATATCAATAAATTGTTATAGCTAATGAAATTGCTAAGCCATAATGTATAAATTCATGACTAATTAACCTATAACAGTTTCCAGTTTCCATGCGTCAAAAACGAATAAATAATAATAATAATGTTGATGATAACAGTTTTTGAAAAAGTTAACAGTAGGTACATGAAAGAATAAACTGATATATTACGAATCAACTTAATTTCGAATAAAAAAGCCTTTCGAATTTCGATGTTATCTTCATTTGGAAGAGCGCAAATGAAAATTTTATAAAATGAGTGTTTAACCTGCGTCCTGTGCTAATCATAGGGGAAGTGGTATCAGGATAAAAATTATACATACTCAGTTAATAATGATTGTAATAGCGGCCGAACGGTTCTGCGCTCAAAGCTTGTAAACGTGAGGTGCCAGTTTCGATCCCAGATCGCACTCGTCGGCCTAGCCGTTCGGAGTTTTCCGTGGTTTTCTTCGAAACTTAAATACGGGCTAGGACCAATAAGAAAGACACCCCTCAGGCCTAGAACCCTAGTGTAGTCAATCATCCTTAATCCCCACAAACTAACCCTTGTAAAGTTTGAAGTTCCAGTTTTCAAAAAATTTTCGTTCCTTGATTTCTTTTATCAATGCCTTTTATAGAACATATAAAATTTTAATGTAATGAAAAAAATTTTGTATTTTTTTTTCTAAATTATTCAAAAAAATTCACATATTATAAATATTTTGGATTAATGAATAAGTATTGTTCATGAATTTCACAAAAGTTATTGTTTTTAGAATGTTTTTTTTCCCAATCAATCTACGTTTTTTAAAAAAAGACAACTGAAAATTTATTAAAATATATATATATGCCTATATTTAAATACCTTTTTTGTTTGTTTGTTTGTTTGTTTGTTTACATGTTGGAATTTTATTAAAAAATAAATCAATAACAATTAAACAATTTCATTTTAAACATTTATTAAAACAAATTGAAACCTACTTCCATTTGTTTTACATAGATGGCAGCACCAAACAAGCAAATACTGGTTTCTTTACATAATATTTCCCCAAAACAATATGATCTTTACTAGAAGCACCTGATCCTCCTTTTATTATTTTCACCAATGAATTTAAAATTTAATTTTTTATTTCAAAATTATTTTTCGCTAATTAAAAAAAAAAAAAAAAAAAAAAAAAAAGCATTTTAATAAGCTTTGGCACCTTCTGTTTGTCAAAATTTCAACTAAAATTTTCAAGGCATTTTTAAGTGTAACTCACAAATTCAACTCTAGAGTTAATAAACATACACTAAGGGACAAAAAAAAAAAAAAAAAAAAAAAAAAAGCTGATATTTTCTCTCTTTTTTTTTTTTTTTTTTGCAATGGCCAGTTTTATTCTTTTAAAAGTAAATTTTAGAATAGATTTTATTACGTTGTGTTCCACGTACAGTTTAGGATTGAGCTAAATGTTAAAAACAAGATGCAATTTTTTCGAAAATTGTAATTTTAGAAAATATTTCAAAAATGGCAAAAATAAGGCAATTAACGACACCACAAAAAATATTAATTTTAGAGTAAAAATCGAAAAAATATTTTAATACGCGGGATGTCAAAATGATTAAATTTTTACGAAATATTAGTGATCTGGTTTTTAGCAAGATATAAAATTTTTTAGAAGCTCTTTATATGAAATTGACTTTGTCACTGTATCTTCGTGTCACACAATAACATTCCATTTTAAAATAAATATAAGCCACTCCGTTTGTCACTCCCTGGACTTTTCGTTGACTACACACACAGTACTTTTTTTTTTTTTTTTTTTTTTTTTTTTTCCTTTTAGATATTGAAAACACAAAATATTTTAAATACTAACAAGGCACAAATAAAAAGTTTTAAGTAAAAAATACATAAATAAATATTTTTTTAGAAGCTATTTATTGAAATTATTTAGTTTAGAAGCTTTTTATTAGAAGCTTCTTTAGAAGCTTTTTATTACTTTCTTCTATCTTCAATAGAAGAAAGTATTGGATTCGTAAAAATTTTCGATTTCGAGTTTTTGATGGATTTACACGTTTTGAGAGCTGTAGAACACGATTTTACCATTTTTAGAAAATGTCTGTCTGTCTGTCTGTGCGTGTGTGACAAAATTTTGTGGCAACTGTATCTCTGGAACTACTGCACAGAATTTCATACAAATTGGTATGTAGTTGCACCTTGACATAAATTAGTGCCACGGATTAAAAGAGAAGGATGTATTACTAACGTTACGGAAAGGTAGTAATTTTCATCTTACAGATAGAGGGCGACCAAATCTCGAAAACACACCAATCAGCGCGTTTTTACATTTCTGGCTGTTCCTTCGTTGGATGACTGAAGCCGAAGAGGCGGGCTTTCCCTTTCTTCCGATGAGTTTCAAAGATACTACACCAGGTGGCGATCGGATCGCTTACTCTGTTCGGCTGAATTAATGCGGAAAATAAAGCTCCGTTCCCCACGCTGACCGCCCTATCTAGTTTATCATCCTGTGTCCTAATCCGTGATTAGTGCCTATCAACTTTTGGTAAAAATCGTCTTACAGGTTGCGTTGCCATCCCGCTTTTTCTAAATTTTTAACAGGGTGATATAGGGCAAATATTTTCAAGATGGGTATCTTTCGAAAGGTCTCGTCAGTACCTTTAAAACGAATGGTTGAACTATAAATCTGTGATAATTTAAAACAAAGTTATCGATTTTTTTTACTTTTTACGAAAAAAAAACTAAAAATTTTTTTTTTCTTTCTCGCCCCTTAATTTTATCAAACTCCCACGGTTTCCGTGTTCTGACAAACTTAAACTAATTTTTGCATTTTCCCCCTAATTTTGTCAAAGTCCCACGGTTTTCGTGTTTTGACAAACTTTAACAAGTTTTCACATTTTACCCAAAATTTTGTCAAAGTCCCACTTTTTTTTTTTCTCCCCTTAATTCTATCAAACTCCCACGGTTTCCGTGTTCTGACAAACTTAAACAAATTTTTGCATTTTTCCCCCAATTTTGTCAAAGTCCCACGGTTTTCGTGTTTTGACAAACTTAGAATAATTTTCACATTTTACCCAAAATTTTGTCAAAGTCCCACTTTTTTTTTTATTATTATTGTTACTGAGTGAATTTGTATAGGAAAATATAGAAGAAAGTCTCGTGGTGGCCACAACATACTAGTATGAAATTGACTTTGTCATCATGTCTTCGTGTCACGCTAATAAACAAAGCGCCTCCATTTTAAAGTAAATATAAAATGTTCAATTTATCGCTCTATGGCTTTGTTGGTTAGAGCGTCACGATAATAACGCGGTGGTCGAGAGTTCGATCTCCGAAGGTCAGACGTGTTAATTTTTGCAGATAATTAGTAGAAAATGTGCCAATCGATAAAAGAAAATTTTTCGTTGACTACACAGTATCCTAAGATTTTTTTAAAGAGATTTTTTTAAAGAGATTTTTTTTAAGAAGAAGTTTTTTTTTTTTTTTTTTTTTTTTTTTTTTTTAAGTATTAGAAAACACAAAATAATTTAGATCTTTAAAAAAAAGCACAAAATAAAAAGTTTTAAGTAAAAATTACATTAATAAATATTTTTAGAAGCTTTATTTACATTATTATATGAAATAGGATTTGTCATCGGAAAAAAAAAAAAAAAAAAAAAAAAAAATGTAAGCAGTTCGTTGTATCTCTTAATGGCTCAGTTGGTTAGAGCGTCATGTTGATAACGCGAGAGTCGTGTGTTCGGCCCGAGGTGTTAAATTTTGTAAATAATTAAAAAAAAGGTGTCGATTGAAAAAAAGAAAATATTTCGTTGTGTACACAGTATCCTAATAATTTTTGAAGATTTTTTTATAGTTTTTTATCTAGTTACTAAAAAGCACAGAATAAAAAAATAGGTAAAAAAAAAAAAAAAAAAAAAAATTTTTAGAAGCTTTTTATTGAAATCGGATTTTGTCATCGCATCTTCGTGTCACGCGAAACAAGGCACTTCGACTTTAAAGTAAATGTAAGCATGTTTTTACATCGCCCGTTAGCTTAGTCGGTTAGAGCGTCATTTTGATAACGCGGTGATGGTGGGTTCGGTCCATCACGGCCGAGGTGCTGCTTTCTTGCAGATAATTAATACAAAAGATGTTATTTGTAAAAAGCCTTTCATGGTTTACACAATATCCTAAGAAATTTTTACTTTGTTTTATTTTATTTTATTTTATTTTTTTTTCAAGAAGCTTTTTTTTTTTTTTTTTTTTTAGTTAATAAAAAGCACAAAATATAAGTTTAAGTAAAAATAAATAAATAAATAATGCTAAAAGCTTTTTATTATGGAGCATTAAAAAGCTTAAAATAAAACTTTATTCTTGCTGAGACATGCTATAAAAAAAAAATAAAAGTTTCAACAATAAGAAAATTTTAAAGAAAAGTATAGATATTTCAATTTGTGAGAGATGAAAATTTTTAAATATTCAAAATATTTTAAAAAGCATTCAAGAACAATAGTTTTTTTGGTATTTATTGAATTTTTGTAGCATGTTCCATGACTTTCCTTGATTTTTTCTTGACTTTTGGTTAGAGCGTCTTGCTGATAACGCGATGGTCGTGGGTTTGATCCTCGAAGGGCGATGTGCTATTTTTTTTTTTTTTTTTTTTTTTTTTTCAGATAATTAAAAGAAAAGATGTTAGATGATAAAATAAATTTTTAGTTGTCTACATAATACCCAAGAAATTTTGATTACTTTTTTAAGAAGCTTTTTTTTTTCCTTTTATAACTAAAAAGCACAATATAAAAATTTAAGTAAAAAAACATTTTTTTAAATAAAAGCTTTTTGTTGTGAAGCCCTAAAAAACACAAAATAAAAATTTATTGTGGCAAAGACATTCTATAATGAAATGAAAGTTTTAACACTAAGAAAATTTTAGAGAAAAATATAGATATTTCACTTTCGCAAAAGATGAAAAATTTAAATATTCAAAATATTTTAAAAAGCTTTCGAGATCTTTGAAATTTATGGTTGAATGAATAATTATACAAAAAACTAACAACAAAGAATATTAGTCTCGAATGCTTTTTAAAATATTTTGAATATTTAAAATTTTCATCTTTTGCAAAAGTGAAATATCTATATTTTTCTCTAAAATTTTCTTAGAGTTAAAACTTTCATTTCATTATAGAATGTCTTTGCAACAATAAATTTTTATTTTGTGATTTTTAGGGCTTCACAATAAAAAGCTTCTAATTTTATAAAATGTTTTTTTACTTAAATTATTATTATTATTATTATTATTATGATATGAAATTGACTTTGTCACTGTGTCTTCATGTCACGCTAATAAACAAGGTGCCTCTATTTTAAAGTAAATATAAGCTGTTCCGTTCGTCGCTCCTCGGCTTGGTAAGTTAGAACGTCAAGTTAATAACGCCGGGGTCGAGAGTTCGATAGTGGTAGATCCGGCGTGTTAATTTTTACAGATAATTATTAGAAAAGGTATCAATTGGTAGAAATTTTTTCTTTGACTACACACTATCCTAAGAATTTTTGAAGAGTACTTTTAAGTAAAAAATACATAAATAACTATTTTTTAAAAGCTATTTATTGAAAGAAGCTTTTTATATGAAATTGAGTTTCTCACTGTGTCTCCGTGTCACGCTAGTAAACAAGGCCCTCCATTTTAAAGTGAATATAAGCTATTCCGTTTGTCGCTTCTTGGCTTACAAGGAGAGGTCACGACATGGAAAATTCAGATCGGGACAAAATTGCGCAGGATTGTAGTATACTGTGAATGTAAAAGCATATTAAAGCAGTAGCACCCACTAGCCACAGAATTTCTAGAAAAAGCGTTTAAAGTTTCCGTAGTCTTTAAATACAAGTTATTTCGCAAGCAAGTCAGTGCCCTAGTGGCGCTAGCGGAAAGCGCGAGGCTACCACTTAGCCGATCAGGGCACGCTCGTCAGCCTAGTTCATCGCATTTTCCCGTGATTTACGTCTAAACATGCATAAATACAGGCTAGCATCACAGACCTCAATGGGGTTATAACCACCTATGTCTTGTTCTTTAGTAGGTTATCGGCTTTCAATCCCAACATCAAAGTACGAGCATTAACGTTCAAGTTGTCGGATAATATCGTATTTTATCACACAGCAGCAAAAGATACATGAAAATAATTCATTGAAATGAGAAATTTAAAAATAATTCTTTTTAAAGCTTATTATTTGTTTACTTGTTTCGTGATTAATTTTGTGATAGAAGTCTTGCAAATAAATTTTTCGTTTTGAAAATTAATGAATAAATTCATTAATTATAATAAATTCAATTCTGATTTATGCATTTCGATGTAATTTGTTTTAACCAAAACAAAATAATATATATGGCTTTGAAATTTTATATTGTGCGGATTATGACGCGTAAAATGAAAACAGAAAGGAGAAAAAAAGAAAAAAATAGAGCATCGGGAAACTGGACTGTTTTAAATTTTAAATATTGTTTAGCAATATGATGGTATTTAATATCAAAAGGAGGGTTGGCGTTGGATTATTAAAACCAAGTAAAAGCTACAACGTATAGAACAGGGCTGGTCAACCTGCGGCCCGCGGGCCGCATGTGGCCGACCGTGCAAGGTTTTGCGGCTCGCGACAGAATTCAGGAAATTTCTAATTTGACAGCTTCGGTTAAAACATTTAAAGCTAATAAATTGTTTCTCACTTTTTAAATGAAAAATACCGATTAAGAAACTTAAAGAATCAAATATCGCGCTCATTGATGTTAATAAAATATTATCTGACTAATAACAAAATCTTACTATTACGCTTATGAATGTTCAATCAGAAGTTTTGACTATTTTATATTTATTTAATAAATAAAAATGTATTTAATATACATATCTCCTGTTTTAAATCCGCACGAGCCCATCAAAAAAGAATTACTATATGTATAAGGTTCATGCATTTATACAATGCAGCCCACCTGTGTAAAATAGATTTGCATTGCGGCCCGTCAAGAGTTTTTTGTTGGACAGGTCTGGTCTAGAACGCCAAAGAGAAAAAATTGGGAAGTAGACAGCTGTTTCGGTAACATTTAGCGTACCGTCTTCAGTGCATATCGTCCTCATCACCATCATCACGTGGGGTTACTGGAGTTCCTACGGCGATCGCAATCTTCGCTTACCTCCACCTGAGACAGGAAAACAACCTGGAGATGGATTACATGATCAAGAGGTTCGGAGAGAAGTGCTCTTATATATAGGAAAAGCATCGAATTTTGATCAACCAATAGGAAGGTCGAATGTGGGTGATTGGCCAATAGAAATTTAAGAAACATTAGTTCTGAAAAATGTAGAAAAAATTAAAAAAAAATGTGGACTGAATGTGAAATTTCTATCTGAGACATACTTGGAACTAAGTACGCTATATGGGATCCATCATTATAGGCGAAAAAAGTAGCCAAGAGACTAGCATAGAAGCATCAACAAGCAATTTCTGTATGATTTGAAATTTATGGGATTTGCATGGCCGAGCTGTTCTGCTCTGAAAATTGGTAGAGGTGTCGAGATCGAACACAAGGCCACCAACGCCGGTCTAACCGTTCGGAGTTCGGTTGAACATTTTGTACCGAATCTTATTGTCTGCAGATTTATTAGTTTTATGTTAAGATTAATTTTTAAAGTGTGTCTTTCATTTTGTTTAATATCTGAGTTATCGAATATAGGTGATGGCAAGCTGTATATTTTTTTCTTTATGATACTACATAAATTTTCTAATGAGATTTTCTAAGATTTTTTCTGAATAAGTTATTATTATTGTTTAACCAAATTATATCTGAAACTTTGTACGCTAATATTATGTTTCCTATAATTATATCTACCACACTGCAAGCTAATCGAATGCCTCGATAAATAATATGCTAGCGAATTCCGATTAATGCGTTAAAAGCAGAGTAATTTATTGTTGAAATTTCAAATTTTATTTTTCATTGAATAATATTTTCCATTATTTATCCATTATTTATATACAATACTTAAAATTTCGTATTTTAAAAATATAGCTACTCATTCTTAGAAAGCATTTTAAGACTAAACAGTTAGATTTTTTTTAAACACTTTTTTTTTTTTTTTTTAACATTTAAAATGTATTTTAGATTTAGACGTAACAGTTTATGTTTAGGAATGGTGATTATTCAACTCGTGTTTCACCATTCTTTTTTAAACACTTGTTCTTTCTTTTTTTTCTTTTTCTTTTTCCCGTTCTTGTTTCGTCTTCCTGTTTCCGTATATTTAGCTTCCAAGATTTCTACATTAAGGGAGTGTTCGAAGAATACATCTGGTGCCTGTTACTACATTTCAGGCTAAGAAGAATAATATTGATCTTTCACACGTGGAATCTTTCTTATTCTTTCTTTTTTTAATTTCTAAATTAAAATATAGTAGTCGTTTAAAATTCATTCTTGTTCATTATATGCAAAAATAGTCTATATACAATACCTATATGTCATTACTCCCATAGAAACCATTGCATTTAAATTTATGAGCTATATAATGATACAACACAAAATTCCACTTTTCCTAGTGGGATTATCTCCTCTGTAAGCATGTACATTCAGACAAAAACCAGAGCGGAAAATTGAACTTCAAAAATTACTTTGTTACCGTACGGGTAAGAAAAATTAAATTTTTATTCCTGAGCAGTTTCCGTCGACATGGTAAAGCACTTCTATCAGTTACATTCAGTAGAAAAGAATGTTTTCGCTTAATTTTGGGTATTTCTGTATATTGCCTACAGATTATATACACACCACATTATGTACTTAAACTTAGTCCTATTTGAAAAGCATATAACGAAACCTGTAATGAACTTCCAGCAATTTCCAAGGATGCCTCCTATATATCCAAATTCTTTTGTGTAGCTCTGTAAACGAAATGAATGATTTGCATACCATATCCAACACAAAACATGGTTTTATGCATATAAAAATTATATGCTCGTTTCATTTTCTTTAGTGCAGTCTATAGTTGTTAAACTGTACCTATAGAAATTTCGTTCATAGACTTAATGTATTTGATTTATCTTGGATATCCCTATAAATTAACCATTGGCTTGATCTCAGCAATAAATTTTGTGCAGCATCCCTATAGAATACTGATTTAGAATACTGATTCAGAATACCGAGTTTAGACTTCCTGACACTGTTTTTCTTGAGATATCCTGATTAGTAATAAGAGAAAGTAAAAATAGATATCTACAACAAAAAACTGAATCTTTTGTTTAATTTTAACATATGTATTAACATTTTGTTTATTTATTCACCTAAACTAATTAACATTTTAGAAATACGATACTTAAATTTAGAGAAGACATTTAAAAGAATATTCTTAAAAAGAAAATAAAGAAAGAAAAAATGTAAGAAAAGAAAGGAAGAAAAGGAAAGAAAATGCTACTAAAACATAGAAATTGTAGAAGATAGGTTTTACATTTTACTTAAATTAAAAGAAAAATAAATAAATATTTCTTTTAGTTATATTAGTAAAATTGTTTTTATTATTGTTAAAATAATTTTCCTGAGTAAAATCATTTGATAATATGGAAAAAAAGATTCTGTAAATTTCTTAAAAAGAAAAAAATAAATAAATAAAAAAAGATGTTGAAAGAATACCAAGCCTCCTTAACTAATTAGACGTGAATAAGTATTTCGACATCATTGTTTAAACACTCTGAACATCCCCGAAGTAATCTGTAAAGTGAGAGAAAGTATGCACTCAAGAAGTTAAAATTAGATGATTTTGTTCTGAATAAAATATAAATATTGCAATGCATTTGGTGTGGTAAATAGGCCACTCTTGAGTGCCACACACGTCACAAAATTTTGAAAATTAATTTTAGAAAATTAAATCGTAGAATTCTTTTATTACTGGTTTAACATATAACTTAGGATACTACGAATCAATTAAAGCAATAGTAAAACAATTCTATGATTTAATTTCCGAAAATTAAATTTTAAACTTTTGTAACCTGTGTACCATTTTATGGAGTGATCCAAAGCGTAAATCAGATAATTGTGTTAGTGTATGTGTTGTTAGTTTTCACGGCAAAGTGAAAGAGCTGTCTGAAAAAACCCAAAAATTTCAACAGATATATATGTAACCAAAACAAAAAATACTTCAACGTACAGAACGCCTAAAAGAAAGAAAAAATCAAAAAAGAAAAATCTGTTTCGGTAGCATTAAGCATTAACTCTCATTAGTGCGTAATATATAGAAAGTATATGTGCTCCTTATATAGAACGCAAAAAAAAAAAAAAAAAAAAAGAAAAAGAAAAAAGAAAGAAAGAAAAGAAAAGAAAAGAAAAGAAAAGAAAAATCAAAACATCATTCTGTCTTTCGTGCACCGATGATGGTATGCTTAATGCTTCCAAAACAGCTGTCTACATTTTCACATTTATTTATTTATTTATTATTATTATTATTATTATTTTGTCGTTCTATACGTTGTCTTTTTCTTTTGATTTATTTATCAAGCGCCAAGTCTCTTTTTAATATTCAAGATATATATATAGTTTAAAAGATTTCGTAAACATTTTTCATCTTCTCATTTATTCTGGTAATAACTTATACATATATACACATATGTGACTTTTACGTTATATAATAGTTTAATAAGTATCGAAATAGCTCTAGTATTATAAAAGAAGTTATAATGTGAATATTAGATAATATATTTTATTATTAATACAATTCTACTTTTTTGAAAACGTATATTTTTTGTATTATTAATTTATATTTTTTTATATGTTAATGTTGAAACTATGAAGTGGTTATATTCTTCATTACTGTATCATATTATGAAAAAAATTAATTTTCTAAAAACACCAATCAATGCCATCAGGTGCAAAAATCTGTCTCTAGAGAATGGAAGACTGATTTTGTGTGAGACAGAACGAGATTTTGAAGCTAAGAAAAGAATACGTAAATTCTTAGAAAGGAATTGTATTTTCTTAATGTTCTATGGTATTTGTAATAAGTTAAGCTTCAAAGCAAAGCTCTGGGAAATTGTAATTGGTCAGCGATATATATATATTATCCTAAATACTTAATCATAAATTATCATAAGTTAACATTAAAGAGGAGTGAATTCTTTGTTTTCAAAAATTAGCAAGCCATGTTGACTTGAGACAACATTGTGAGGTTTAGCAAGCTTTATCATATGTACTCTCCCACTAGCTTGCCAAAACTAAGAAAAGACTATGCTATTCGCAAATTAAATATCAAATGAAATAAAGTGAACATATGAATAACAATTTTAACTGGAAAATAAAACTAAACCTCCTATAAGTTTTTATAAAAATCAAAGCAGTAATCCTTAAAAAATGTATTTATATGAATTAAAATAAAGATAACATACTTGCTAGTATATATATATATAATATGCATATATACTAGCAGCCACTGCCCGCTTCGTTGGTCACTATATTCAAATTAAAAAAAGAAAAAAAAAACTATTTTTATACCGCTTTATAAACAAAATCTAAAAAGAAAATCCATTGAAATTGTTCAAAACCTTGCTTTGATTCTCAGCTGCCTTTGGTAACGTCTTCTTCACCCTCAAGATCTCGGGTCTGTGTCCCCATTGCCTGCGACAACGTCTTTCTCGTGGACTTCAATTTAAGTGTTTATTAGATGACAGTTTCGAAACGAAAAGTATCGAAAAAGTCGAAGCCAAACTTTTATATTTAAATCGCAACTACATATGAATAACACTATACATATTACATACATTACTTACTGTCTTGTTATTTCATTGGTTTTGTTTTATGTATCCTGTAGGTCATAAAATGTCAGCAGTTTCACACCAAATATAGTATTACAATATGATACGAACGCTATTTCAATCGTATGAGACAACTTTTTTTTTCTGTAGTTATATACACAGTATCCGCCGCTTATTAAAATCACATTCGTTCTGAGCAAAAGCGATTTTATTAAGCGACTGATTTTTCTATCCGGCGAACGTTCCTGCACTCAAGAAAAAAGTATTCTTTAGCTGCATTTGGAAAGAAATTTCAAAAGGTACCAAATAATAGAACTAATAAACAATATTAATTAATTTTTAACAGATAATTATTTGATTGTTCCTTCAAAATAAGTGAATTAAACGCATCCCAAGTTTCGATGCGCTCTCCTTTGAAGAAAATCATGAATACTTTGCTAAAAGTTCACGCTTTTCTTTTAACACTCCATTGCTGTCCTCAAAAAACTTACGTCATTGCTGCCATTGTATCTGTGAGATACATAAATTCTATAATATGCCCAATTTTTAAATTAATATTTTTGACAAAGTTGATAAATAACTAAAAATAAACCTTCTTTAACTATTTAATTGCCTTTTTATTGATTGCTACAAAATGGCAAGTAAAAACTTGAAAAAAATTAGAAAAAAAAGTCGCAATTAGAAAAAAAGGTCGGTGTGTATTTCATACGGAGCGTTAAATTTAAAATCTTTCCGTTTGAGCTTCTTGCTTATTAGTTATCTCAGAATAAGAACTAAAAATTATCTTTTAATTAAACATTATAAAAAAATCACTTGCGAACCAAATCAAATTTGTAACTTATTACCGCGCTTTGAAGAATACATTCCTTGAAATTATTACAATGACAAGTGATGGGGCGTGTTTGATTGCTGTAAATGCAAAATTTTCGACAAAGAGAGATAACGAAGGGATTGCTGTATTCTATTTTATATTTTATTTCAAAAATAAAAAATTACAGTGTAAATAAAAATTTCTTTACCGTGTATAAATGACATTTTTGCTGCAGAAGAGATTTTTTCGAGTTTATTAACCGGCGATGCTGATTTTATTAAGCTTCGGTTTTAAAATTAGTTTGCATTGATTTGATTCCAGTCCTGTCGATTTGATCCGATTAAACGGCTGATTTTATTAACCAGTGAATTTATTAAGCGGCGGTTACTTATTTTCATTTTAAATACTTTGTTTTGATTTAGTTATTTAAATATTAATTTGAGTTAATTAAATATTCGTACCCGCTAGCATGCAAGTGCACGGATATCTCAGAGTTACACGTAGCAACATATTTATTTGAATGATAAATTAGCTTAGTGATTGTTAAATAGAAAAATAAATAAATATGCAAACCTGATCACGGTGCAGTTTTATTATAGCTCTCCCTTGGCGTCTTTTGAATTTTTGTCACCATTTTTTTAATGGGTTTTTTATTGTATAATTTCTTTTTTTAATAAAAGGGTAATTCTTTGCTGTTAATCTCTTTTGCTAATACTTTTAATGATTGCGCTTTTTCGTTAATTTAAATCAATACCTCACATTCTGTTTCTATTTTTAAGGTAGAGCTAGGTTTACAATAGTGCTTGTAGAAATAAATTTTATGTTTTTAAATGTGCATTTTTTCTCTATAAAATGATCTAGTCAGACAAAAATAGATAATTAAATTGATTTTTTGCAATATTTTATAATTTATTTATGCTTTTGATAGACTATTTGGTTTAAAATGGCTAATGCCATTCCTAGACGAATAATGCCCAGCCTGTTTCAACGCCAAAATTTAAGAGATGGCCCAGACGTGTCTACAAGTAAAGCCATCTCGTTACAGCTTCAGTATAAGAACCTTTTGGCGACTTTTAAATTGATTTTGCCATTTTGACGATGAATTAATGTCGCTATTGCAGTTGCGTAAGTAAAAGACTTCAGCGAGAAACGTCCGATCTACTTCGGTACCAAATTTAAAATTTCGCTAAGGAAGTCCAATACTAAGACTGTTCTGTTGTTTCTAATATGACATGCTTAATTAGCTGTCATACCAAGCATACTACACTGTTAAAACTACAGGTGACACATGGCACCTTTTAGGGGTGAAAAGCTTGTCTCACTGGTGACACCCCTAAGGGAGCCAAAATGGCACCCTTAACTAAGGTGAAAGGACGGCACCCTTAATCTAAGGTGCCCCGAGGGCACCTTAGATTAAGGGTGCCGTCCTTTCACCTTAGTTAAGGGTGCCATTTTGGCTCCCTTAGGGGTGTTACCAGTGAGACAAGCTTTTCACCCCTAAAAGGTGCCATGTGTCACCTGTAGTTTTAACAGTGTACACTCTTTTTGCACATCGTACACACTTACTAATAATCAATTAGCTATGAAAAAATTTATAAATATAGTGTAAAAGTCTATCTTATAAACAAATTAATATATATATATTTAAAAAACTTCATACAAACAGTTTAATAACAGAACTGCTTTGTATATGGTTGTTAATTAATCATTGTCAAATATAATGTTTAAAATGTCAATAATAATGTTCATATATTTACAAAAAATTAAAAATATATAAGATTTTTGAAGTAACAGTGTAAACTATGGTTTAAAAGCGTCAAGACATTTTAAACCAAGGTTAAAGGCGGTTTTGCCTAAAACTGTCTTGCTAAAAATTTGCCATCTCTGTCTAAGACTAAATCGTATATTAATAAAAAAAAGTACAAACAAAAACATATTATAATAAAAATTGAAACGTAATTTCTTTTTATAAATGTTTGAAACGAATTAAGTTATTATATTTAAGTTATTAAATACATTATTGATATTAATACTTTTAAAATAGTAAGTTATTTTTTAAGCAATACAAAGCATAATTTGAGAATCGGAACTAAAAAATCTAGATTTGGGGAATACATCCATAAATATTCATACCTAAATTTTTTTGTACGAGAGAAACATCATAAGATTAAAATTACAATGGATATAACGACATAAAAGTAAAATAAAGAATAACTTTTAGTGAACTTACCTTAATTTCAGGCTTTGCAAGAAGAACACTTAAAAAGTGGCGCTATGTTTATGTCCTGTCCATCCGCTCCGAGTCGGTGTTGGAAATGGAAATACACGTCACAGTGCGCATGCGCGAAATGCTAGTCACCCATAGGGTGCCATATTTCGACTCTGAGAGCCAGCGCAGGTCCACAAAATTGGCTGGTTAGCTCATTTGGCACCCGGATCACATTTCCAAGCGTCTATGGCACCCTAAGGTTCCAAATGATACCGTTTTTTCACCCCGGGGTCCCAAACGTCTCCGATTTGTCACCTTCAGTTTTAACAGTGTATTCGTGCCAAAAACATACTATTTTTTTAAATCTAAATTTTAGGTATGTTTAAAGCTTACGAAACAAATTTAGAAGAAATATACTGAGTTTATTATTATTATTATTATTATTATTATTAATTGTACTATTTTGCTTAAGGCGAGGTTTTTTTTTCATTTAAAATTCCCGTTTTAGCTTTCAATTACATCATTTTTAAGCCCAATGTAGCGCTAGCTTAAACTTTTCTGGCAGATGGCATTGCCATTCTCTGTGTTACAAACAACTCCGAAATCTGTGCCACATGTAACGTATGCGTAACATATACGCAGATTTATACATGACATAAAACTTTATCAATATAGATACAATTTTTAAAGTTATAATTTACTTTTTGATATTTTTTATTATTTACGTGTAAATAAATAGATTTCTTTTGATGTTGAAAAAAAAAAAAATGAACGCGTAAAAATTTTTGGCAACAGATTAATATACTTTAAAGTTAATTTTAAAATTAAAATAATGATTTGTTTCCATATTTTAATCAATTGAAAAAAAAAAATCAAAAATCAGGCTTCGAGTTGAATTAGTAGAGGTTAGATTGGACTTTCATGCAAAATTCTGTAGCTCTGCGGTCAGCCATTTGACTACATAACGACTGATACACACACACATAGACATTTTATTTTATTATATGTGAAGAATATATGTTTATTTCTTAATTATAAGCAAAACATAAGCTGATATGCGCTGTGCGAAATGGCCAAATGTGCCAAATTGCATGAGAATCACTCAACTGGAAAATAGCAGCGAGAAAGAAAAAAAAGGCATAAAAGCATGCATTTTTGTGATTAGTCTATTTTAAAAAATATATTTATAATAATGTAAAATAAAATAAATTAAATTAAAAAATACTCGTCTGAAGCATAAAATGCTTTTTATCTCTATTAAATACTAATTAACTAAAATAATTTATAATAATGTTAGCATATCCACATATATTTTTTTAATAAATTATATCATTAGAATGAGAAATAATTTTAAAGTTATAATGATGTCAATTTTACCGTACAAGTTTAATTTTTTACAAAGCTTTACATCAATTTTATTACTTACACGTAAATATATTTCTTTTCACATCAGAAAAAAAAAAAGAAAAATGAAAAATGAAAATCAACGTGTAAAAATTTGTTATTTAATGGCAACACCTAGATTTTTAATATTTCATTTTTTCCTGACTTTAATGAGGATATTAATTAAAATATTGACATTTCGAACTAAAAAATTTATTTTATCAAAATTACTTATAGCCTATAGTATAGCGAATCGAATATACAGTGTGGCAAGCGCTTATGATCGGATGCTTAAAATACTGCTAGAAAAATTAAGCTTTCCAGATGGCGTTGCGAACGAATTTTTTGCTCAAATCGAAGAGCTGGTTGACTTTTCCCAGTTTCGTCTGCTGAATCACGTGATCTAAGTACATAATTAATCAATAGGGAGTTTTTCAAGCAATAAACTCGATCGCACTGACCTCTGGTGAGAGGCTTAATTTTTAAGGCACTGATTTGCTGGTCGCTTTCTACACTATTTATTCTAGACGCTGTACATATAGCACTCAGGGATAGTGTAGCTTTTGTTAAATGAATATATATATATTAATTATTTCAGTTCAGTAGTTCCATTGGTTATCCTCCACATACAAACAAATTTTTTCCTCTTTAATAAATTAATATTTCATTTTTTTATGGCTTTAATGAGGATTTTAATTAAAATATTGAAATTTCGAAAAAAAGAATTTATTTTATCAAAATTACTTATAGCCTAATAGCATTCATGGATAGTGCAGTTTTTGATGAGTGAAATTTTTTTTAATCGGTTCAATTGTTCCAGAGATTACCCTCCACTTACAAACGAACTTTTCCTCTTTATATATATACAGTCGGTAACAAAATTGTCCGAACACTAGCAAAAATTCCTATGTAAAAAAAGTACACTTCATACGGTTTTGTTAAATAAATCCTTATCGAATCATGTTCTTACACTGACTAAGGACAGGGTTCGACAAGGATTTATTTAACAAAACCGTATGAAGTGTACTTTTTTGACATAGGAATTTTCGCTAGTGTTCGGACACTTTTGTTACCGACTGTATATACACTGGTATTTCATTATTGCAGCTAGTGCAGAATAATTTTTTATTTCTTAAAGCGATAAATTTATCTATTTAATAATCTATTGATTACATCTCTGGATATGCTGTATTGATAGTAATTTGTTGGCACCAATTTTCTTTATTACTTAGTTACCAAACAATAAAATGGTAACATTTCATTTTACTTATTCTTGTAATACTTAGTTTTAAATAACTTTTAATACCAAATAAATTACTTACTTAATGTATGCCATTGTTTTGATTTTACGGTACAGTGTTTTTTAAACAGTGTGTTTAAAAAACATTGACCTCGGATTTTGCCTTTTAAATGCTGATCTTATACATACATCGAAATTACAATGTTGCTTAAAAAAACTGCAGAATTTTATAAAATCAATTACATAATTTAACCAAATTCAAGAATTACAAAATTAATTTTTTTTTATAGCTCTTAGGAAAAAAAAAAAAAAAAAAAAAAAAAAAAAACATTTTTAGTATTGTATTATAAAAAATCTTAGAATATATTTCAATAAAGTAGTACACGGATTATTTGCACATTAAAATGGAAATCTGTTTATTGACTTATGCTATTTATTGTTTTACCTTGTAATTTGCGTATGGTCCCTGACACGGATACTCCTGATGTATATATATATATATATATATATTTTAAACCTCTCCAGAGAACTTGCATAGAAGCATTGAAAAAAGATGTAACTAATTATTTTTTGTCTTGTCATATCTCTGAAACTTTTTGTAGTACAATTTCAAAATTTTCTATAAGACTTTATAAGGGCAGTATGCACAATTTAGTCTCATATATGTATATATATATATATGTGTGTGTGTGTGTGTGTGTGTATATATATCAAATCCGTATGTATATGTAATTCCACCTGAGATAAATTATTGTCTATCAAATTTTGGGGGAAGTTGCCAAAAGGTGGAATTGCCATCATTATTTCTCATATTTTTAATATGGCAATATATGACAAAATTTCGTATAAATATACACAGTTAAAGTTATTTTTAAAGAATCATTGTAAAATTAAAAATTATCATAAGTAAATCTTTTTTTTTTTTTTTTTTTTAACGTAAGTCATATCAACGAATAGTTTAACCGTAAATCTGCAATAATTGAAAACAAAGTAGATCTGCAATAATTGAAAACAAAGTTAATGATTTTTTTTTTTTTTTTTAAATCTGAAAAGAGCATTTTCTCAGATATCGTCTATAGGGCATAAATTGACTTTTTTTTTTTTCGGAATTTAGTGTTATACTTCTCTGAGAGGAAAATCATCTGCATCCATTATGGAAAATTTAAAAAAAAAAAAAAAAAAAAAAATATTTTGTACTGCGTGAATTTCGATACGAATATATAGACGGAAATTTTCTGATGGACATAACATACAAGTTAAAAACTATTGAGTGTTTGTATAAAACATAAAGCTTTGAAATTAAATTTCAAGATATCTTTAAAATCTATTAAAGTAATTTAATTTTCAAAACAAAACTGAGTGCAATATTTCAACGTCAGTTTGTTATTATTTTTATATAGATGATAAGTTTTCCGCTTTTAAGACAACATAAAAATTACGAGTTATATTCTTTTATACAAAATATTTTATTCAAAACAAAATCATCTATTGCATTTGATTCCGTTCAGTAGATATGATCTTTCAGATTACCTCAAAGAAAAAAAGTCCAGTGTTGCTAAATCAAGAGTATGAGGTGGCCACCACATTTCGTCTGTCATCCAAAACTCCGTTATATGAATCGCACGATTCCGGTCAAGAAAAACGCATTTTGAGCATTTACATTAAAAAGGAAGTTGCGTACTCGTAGCATTTAAATCTGCAATTCAAAGTGAGAACTTTTATTTACTTTTGAAACGAAGAGTATTTTGTTGAACTGGTATTGGTGTTTATGCTCTAAACAATTTTTTCAAACTACAATTTTGCAAGTCTACTAAAGCTTTATCAAAACATACAGGACATTGCGATTATTCCTATAGCACCCATTTAAAACATGTTAACCCAGGCTTAATAAGTTTTTAAATAGAGCCGAAGCTCACTGGTGAGGGATACAAATTCTCTGCTACAGCAATATCTTAATTCATAATTGATATTAAAATCAGACTCTTCTGGCAGTTTCTGTTAGTCAACAAACATTATTTTAAGGCCATGAACTTTTGTATTGTAACAACAGAAACTACCACAAGTTTAAATCAATAAAATAAAATAAAAAAATTAATGAAGAGCCATTTCCTCCCCCCAAAATAAACAAAAAAAAAAAATTAAACAAATGTGTCCTGCTGGGAGTTAAATAGCACAACTCAAACTTATTACTATGGTAAACTCTCATTTAGCTATATAAATTTAATTAACATATAAATTTTCAGCTTTACAATTTTTCACATTTGTTACTCTCCCATCAGATCACGAAATGGCTCACATAGCTAATAGAAAAATGAAAATACTATCAATAAGAAAATAAAGAACACACAGAAGACAATTTTTAATGATTTCAAAAATTTAATTCTTATCCAAAAAAAAAAAAAAAAAAAAAAAAAAAAAAAAATTGAGGGTCCTCGTAAAAATTAAACTTTATAACATAACATAATTTTTCCTTTTCTCTCTCTCTCTCTCTCTCTCTTTTTTTCTTACATCAATATATATATAGCAAGTAATTAACCCTAAATTTAAAAAAAAAAATGAATCAATAATAAAAACTTTTACATCCCAAAATTTTCTTCGTTTCCAAACTTTCACAATTACTTTGCAGAAATAACATAAATTTAATTAGTGTCATCATAATAGCTGCATTTAGAAAAAGTTTATTAGTTATTTACTGTGCCTTTTTATAAATTCTTTTAATTCATTTACTTTGTAAATTAATTACTATTCTTTTATTAATTTTTTAAACTCATTAAGTATTTTTTAATCTATCATAATTTTCAATAGTAATTTCCATTTTAAATGTACATTCTTACTCATTTTAATATATATATATATGTGTGTGTGTGTGTGTGCGCGCATGTGTATGTTCCGATGTAATTTGTGTGTGTTTGTATGAAAATGTAACTTTACATGAGTTAAAAGATACAGTCCGTTAAGAAATTATAAGACCACAAGCGTATAGGTGCATTTCTGGAGAACAGAGCATAATATGCAAATATTTAGTTGCGTATTTAAAATTGATCGTGAAACACATCCTATACTAATTCTAACTTTTAAAATTAAATTAAATTTCATTAAAACTTATTCATTTTTCTAAAAATTAAAGACAGTAACTGTTAAGAAATTATAAGACCACTTGAGAATATTTGCATATTACACATGACGTCAAAATCAATATGAAGCCCATGCGTCAGTATTTCGTAAAAGCATTACCTAAGAAGCAAATGTTTAGGTTTTGAATGTGTTATCTACGATTAATTTGATGATGACTTGAGGTAAAGAATTATCGGAGTGTTAAGTGAGAAAAATTTTAATTTATAAAGGATCTGGTAAATCTAAAAAAGGTATTGCGAGGTTAATGAACCGTTCTAAAACTGCCAGTCACAATGCCATAATCAGAAAAGATTATTCAAACAAAATAAAACGATCTGGTAGAAAAAATATTTTGAGAGCACGTGATAATAGACAAATCTTTTGTCTAACAACTAAAAAAGTTCTTTCAACTCGTGAAATTTCGAAACGTTTCAGCAAGAAAACTTCACATGTAACAGTCTGAAAGAGTCTTGAATTAAATATTAATACGTAATTTATGAAATTGAAGAAAAACACAAAGTTATTGAAACGTCATCGAGAAGAAAGACTAAAATGGTCTTTAAACGTCATGTCATGGAATGATGAGTGGAAACAAATTATATTTTCTGATGAAAAGAAATTTAAACTTGACGTTTCTGATAGTTACAAACACTGTTGGCATGACTTGAGGAAGGAACCAAAAGACTGTTTCAGTCGCGGCAAATGGAGGGAGGATCAGTAACGATTTGGGGGGCTTTCAGTTATGAGGAATTGTGTGATTTACAGCATATTTCGGTTCATATGAACTCTACACAATATCAGTCTATGCTATATGATCATGTGACATCGTTTGGACTTTTATTAGGTGGTGCTAACTGGATGTTTCAACAGGTCAATGCTGCTTGTCATGCATCTAAATCCACTCAGGAGTGGCTTAAAAAGAAAATAATAATGTTTTGTCATAGCCAAGTCAAAGTCCAGACTTGAACCCCATGGAAAACCTATAATGTATATTATCTCGCAAAGTTTATGCTAATAAGAAACAATTTTCATCTGCCAATGAAACGAAAGTATCCATTGCGAAATAATGGCACAATATTTCTAAAACTGAACTTAATCGCCTGGTTACTTCAATGAAAAACAGAGTGTTTGAAGTCATCAGGTAAAATGGAAGACAAATTTCATATTAATTTTTTATACTATTTTGCTTTTTGACAAGTGGTCTTATATTTTGTTAAGAGGTTATTTTTTGCTTATTTATAATAAATATTTTAATTAAACTTTTATTACATTGTACCAAGTTACTGCAAACTAATTATAAAAAATATACAGCAATATGTTATTTTATGTATTTAAATTATGGTTAGAATCTTTATTTTTCTTATAATTTACAAAATTAAAGTGGTCTTATAATTTCTTAACGGACTGTAATGCTCCAGTGCTTGGTTTCTCTGAGATATGCACCAGGCCTTGGAAAAATGCCCTCCGAAAAATATTGCATTTAATGTAACTACAGGTACACACTAATTTATATATAAATGCTCCAGTGACATGAGAAATATTACATTTATCTGATAATACATTAATTAAAATATTTTTCCTTTCAAGAGCTAACATTAGACGTTTTAAGACGAGATAATGGGAGACTGAGCTCCAAAAAGCTTTAGACACTCGATCTTCTTGGGTGACTTTTATCTCAGTTGTTGGAACGTGTTCGTATGTGTGCTCATTTAGAACCCAAAGTGACACTTTGGCTCGCTAAAACAAAGCTCGAACAAATAGTGAAGAAACACAGAATGTTTGAAATCATTAACTTAATTTTGGACGCTTTTTTTTTTTTTTTTTTTCGCCCTTAGAATGGACTATACTTTTCATGTGTGATTATTTTACTGATGATAATTTAGATTGTCGACAGATAAAACATGCTACGATTCTAAGTTTCAGCCTCGTAGGTAGAGGTTCTGAAAACTAAAACATTTACATCCTCCTGAATATTTATATATAGTTCACATTACCTTCTCCCCTCTACTTTTTGTTGGAAGAACGTGTTGCCTTTTGCTTTGTATTTTTACTTCTTTTCTTTAGTTTGGCACTGTGAAGCATTTACTTTCCAGAAGTCAAAGCAGCTCTCCTCATAGAATAAACAAGCTAAAAGTAATGTGTAGCTTAAACAAGGCTGAAGTAGTGTAAAATCTTTATAAAAATGGGCAAATGTTTCTCCTAAGAAGCATACTTTTAGAAAAGGAATGAAGGAAAAATATTTTCTTTTAATATTTTGCTTAAAACGTTTTTTCTTGCATAAATAACAGTTAAGGAATATAAAATTAAGCTAAAATACTCGAAAGGAAATAAAATTCAAACTAAGCTAGGAACCAATATTTCTGAAACTTTCACAAATGTCTCAATTTTCTCATTCCTTCGAAATTTCATGTTATAATTAAAAATTCTTTAAATACGCGGTGTCATGAAAAGTTCTGAGATATGTTATTAAATTAAAAAAAAAAAAAAAAAAAAAAAAAAAGTCGTGCAATATTAATTTCTTTAGCTCAATTTAAAATTTTCGCTGCTATTGAAATATGCTTATTTTAATTAATTTACCAAATTTAACGGTTTGAAATTTACCAATAACTTCTTTATTAATATGGCGTTCATGTGTAAGGATATTTTCCGGCAATCCTATTGTTTTGTATTATGTGGAATATTAGCTTTCTATTACTTTGTATAACTTTCTGTTTCTCAAACATTTTTTATTTTAAAATTACAAGAATTGAGAGAAATCTATAACAGTAATTCATACAAGTAATATGTATGTATTTATGTACGTAAAAAAGTATTGGATTGTTCGGAAAGTAATTTTGTTTTTCTCAGCAGAGGACTTAATTGTATTTTTTTTTCACACCATCTTCACAATTAAGCTGCGTTACCATTATATATTGTGACAGCTGATATAGCAAGGCTTGCTTCTGAAAAAGTTCGTTTTATTCTGCTCAATTGGTTTTGATTAGTGCCCTATCAAAGAAAGAAAATCGGAAGCGACATTTACTTCATATTTTGATTTTGCTATCAAAAAGACGAAAATACTGTTCAAACAAGGAAAAAAGTATACGATTTGTATACAGAAAATTTATTTAATGAACGCCAGTGTCGAAACTGGTTTACCAAATTTTGTTCTGGCAATTTTGATGTTGAAGATGCATTACGTTCTGGAAAACCATGTTTTGCTAATGAAGACAAAATAAGGTATTTATTAATGAAAACTGCCAAATAACAACTCGTGAGATCGCTAAGAAACCGACCAAAGTGGAGAATATATAATTAAATAAAATATTTATACAATATAAGAAAATCGTCTTTCATTTTCAAAGGAAAAAACGAAATTACTTTCCAAAAAACCCAATATATACATCTAAGTAATTGAGATATATAAGTAATTTAAATTCATATTGATCAGCTCGATATATCAAAATTTATAATACCATTCGGTATGACGAATAATAAAATGCAGATCTTTGAATATATTTTAGATTTATTGTTTTTAAATAATAATGTTTCTTTCATTCATTTTCAGAGAAATTATTTTCGTATTATAGTGCACTTCTTAGAAGAAGAAAAATGCAACCAAAATCTTTCTAAGAGCTAACATTTATCGATGTTGTTTTTCAGTGGAAAAGATTCAATGCAGTTGTTTAATTGCTAATAAAGTGTGTAACAAAATTATAAAATAAGACCACCCAAAATATCACTCATTTTAATAGTACACTGCATAAAATGAATAATTTTAAAACATTGAGGCAATTGAAATAAGTTGTATTTTCTCAAATAAATCATTAAACAAAAAAAAAAAAAAAAAAGAGTTAGTTTCACACAGCAAACGATTTTTTGAAATATCAGTGTACCATAATTATAAGACCACTTGTTTTTTTTTTTTTTTTTTTTTAATTCAAAATCGTTTGAATTTTCAAAATCATTTTATTTTTTCTTTCAAAATCGTAGGTAAGCTGTAACTTTACTTCACAAAAGAAGTGCAAACGATTATATTATAATGAAAAATAAAATTTAATTTGTTTGTTTTTATGAGGAAATTCCTAATGCCGCGTGGAAGAGACTTACCTGAGCTAAAAGTTTCAAAAATTTGGTTTTATAAAGGCTCTGGGAAGTCGGAACGTGAAATAAGTAAGATCCTTAAACGTTCTAAAACTGGTATTCATAATGTTTTTAACTAAAAGAGATTTTTATGGAAAATATAAGAGATCTGGGAGGAAGAGTAAATTATCAGCTCAGCTCAGGATAATAGACTTTTCAAGTTTGCAACGAAACAGAACTTGTGTACTCGTAAAATAGCACAGAAGACAAGTAAAACTATTTCACATATGACAGTCTGGCGCACTTTAAGATCAAATTCAAATGTTGCTCTTCGGAAATTAAAAAGAAAACCAAGACTGTTAAAGCATCATAAAGAAGAAAGGCTGAAGTTGGCAAAGGAGGTCTGACCTGAGATGCTATATGGAAAAATATTATTTTTTCCGACGAAAAAAAAAAAAAAAATTCAGTTTGGATGGCTCGGACGGTAATATATACTACTGGCATGATTTGCGAATGGAACCTCGGGATTTTTTCAGTAGCCAGATGGGTGGTGGTTCTGTGATGGTGTGGGGAGCTTTTGCATATGATGGGAAATGTAACCTGCCGCGAGTTCCTGGAAAAATGGACTCTAGTTGTTATCAACAACTGCTTTACCCACACTTTATACCTTTTGGTCCATTTTTAGGAGGGCCAAACTGGAAATTTCAGTTAGATAACGCGCCATGCCATGTATTTAACACGTTCGCTGCCGGTTTCACGTGACTAAAATTTGAAATGACGTTTTTTTCCTTTAACCCGCCGAATATGTTTGACGTGTTGCACAAGAGCGCTACGTCGCCAAATGTTATAGGCATTGTGTTTACCTTTGCTTGTTTGCGTCATGTGTTACGTCAATACGCTGTATTACGTCAAACGTGTAAAAATTCATCTGCTCGTTACAAGCAAACTCTGGATTTAATGAGTAATAAGTTAAATTTCCATAGCAAATAGTTTCGTTTGTACTGAGCAGATAAAATATCTCGCTGACGCCATCACTTCGGTTGCATATTGATGATACGTGTTTTATTAGAGAGAAAGTATTCTATTTTGAAATACCCTTCCATGGAGGATCAAATTTTTGATCGCATGTTTCCGAACCACTTCTAGGGGCGAGTCCCCGACCGATGCCAATCGCCCATTGCGCAGCACTAGTGTGACGTAAAACCCAACCAACCATCTATTTTGAAATATGAATATTTGTGATGTTTGCGTTAGTACTGTTTGGCTGGTTGAATAGAGTTGGAATTTAAGAGTTACTTTTGAATTTAAAAGGTTGGTTTGTTGATTGTGTTTTACGTCACACTAGTGCTGCGTAATGGACAATTGGCGATGGACCCCTAGAGTGGTCCAGGGACATGCCATCACAAATTTGATCCTCCACGGAAGGGATGACTCTCACGCTTCGTAGACACCCAGTAGTATAAATAATATGAGAACATGGAAAACATTGCGGGAACGACAGATTTTATGAGCACCAGCCACCATTAGTATACACAATGGTTTTTGGCAGGCTCGAGTACCGAACCCGCAATCTTCCAATTCCGAGCCCGGCGCTCTACCGACTGGGCAACCACGGTCCTGAATTTTAGAGGCATATTTTTGAATTTCATGCCAATACTGGTTGTTACACTACAAAATTTTGTATACTTTTTAATTTCATGCATTTTGAGATAGGGGTATAGTGAAAACATCAGAGTATCATTATAATAGAGAATCGTTAAAATTTGCTATAATTATCCAGTTGCGGATTTATTTGTTCATTCCTAATGAATGAAGACTATAAATAAAATATTAATGATAAATAATTTACTTTATACAACTTTTGAAAACTTTTAAATTTAAAATTCCTAAGTAAAAAAGTATACTTCATGCGGTTTTGTTAAATAAATCCTTGCCGAATCCTGTTCTTAGTCAGTGTAAGGACATGATTCGATAAGGATTTATTTAACAAAACCTTGTGAAGTGTACTTTTTTTACATAGGAATTTTTGCTAGTGTTCGGACACTTTTGTTACCGACTGTACTTATAGCTGTTAAATTATCGGAAATAAAAACACTATCATCTAAACACTTATCATCAATTACTAAAGCAACACATTTTTCAGGGACATTTGGTGTGATTGTATAATCTAAGTTTTATTTTTTTATTTGTGATTAGTTTTTAAATTCGTAATTATTTCGTAATTATTTCGTTTTTTTTTTTTTTTTTTTTTTTTTTTCTCTCTTTTAATTCTATTTTATGAAAATTTTCCTTTTGTCCTATGTATTATTATTATTCGGATTGTTTTTTTCAAGACGCTTTTTCTTTTTAGGTTAGATCGCCGAAAAGCTCGCTTTCGTATGCCGCCGGTGTAAAGTTGCTATTCGGAACACGATGCGAAATGGCGCCGTCTTGGCGATTTTCGAAATTTCGCCAAGCGGTAGCCTAAAGTAAACTTTCACCAACGGAGTATTATTTAAGAGGAGACGAAAGTAACGCTGAAATTTTACGATGTTGTTTTCTAACGTTAACAGAGGGCGCCAGCGTTCGCTATACCCTACTTTCCAGCTTCCGCAACGTTATTCAATAGGGAAATGTTTCGTTTTTATTAATTTTTTAAGAATAATATTGAGCTTAAAAAAATTCGGTTGAACGCAGATTTCATTTAATAGAGTCTTTTTGACAAGATGTTTTTTTTTTAAAGAACTATTTTAAGCATTTTACTTAGTGAGAGAACATTTAAAATGACGTTGATCTTTATGCGCAAAACCGAAGCTAAACTACATTGTTATGGAGAGATAGGTTTTTTTTTTTTTTTTTTTTTTTTTTGAGAATGTTGGTTTTTATGGATATCTTATGGCAGTGAGTCTTATAATTTTTCGTTGTTGCTATATTTGACGGTGTAATAAAATAATAATAATAAAAAAAAAAAAATTAAGAAGTTGCTAACGATTTGATTTTTTCATTCATTTCCTTTTACCAACATGAAGTTTAAAACAATTCTTTGTTATGCATTTTTTTTTTTTTTTTTCTTCTGTGTAACCTGATGTGTAATAAAATTACATACTGTTTCAATAAATTTTCAAGTGTTGGCATTACATTTTTCAGTAAAAGGAAAAGTTATTTTTGTTTACTATTAGTGTTTACTATTAGTATGAAATTAAAAAATATTAGTATGATTTAAAAAATAAAGTTGTAATTTTATGTTAAGATTTTTCTCTAAAATTTTCACTAATGCATGTGAATTTTGTAATTAAGACTTTTTTTAAATTTTGTCCTGATTTTTTTTTTTAATTGAATATTTGATTAAGATCATGACCAGTTTCAACTGTTTGAGTCATTCTCAGAATCAGAGACAGTGAAGAATCTAAGTCTAAGCATTGCTGTATCATCATTTATCAAATGAATATTTTGGAAATCAAATACAAGCTCAGTAGCGCAGCAGTACACTATTTTAACAGTATGCTAACAAACCTGTGCGAAACTTACGCAATTGCATAAGTTATTAAAATTTCAGGATTTTTTTTTTTTTTTTTTTTACATACAAAATTAAGTTGAATTTTTGCATAATAATGGATTATCATGAGAATTATTACGTTAAAAATAGTACATATGGAGTTGCATAAAACTGAGCCTAATAAAATTAAACAACAAAAACTAGGATAAGGTAAATGTATCAAAGTGGAGGAAGAAAGGATAGCCTAGTGAGTGAGGCATTTCATTCTGAGATCATGCTGGGTAAATAATACATTTCGTTTCTTATAATATTGGTGTAATAGGATACTCGACATTAGAAATTTAAGAGAAAAATTAGTGTAACTTTTATGTTTAGAGAACTTTTATGTTGACAGAATTTTTTTCTCTTGCGGATCAGGTTCGGGTCGGGTTGACTGATTTTTTTTTCTTGCGGGTCGGGTTTGGTTTTCAACAAGTCGGGTCGACTTGAGAACACCTTTCAAAATATTTTTTTTTTTACAATTATGAACATAAATTTATAGGAATGTTTACAACTATGTAACTAATTTAAACATTCTGTACATACTAGACATGTATCGGTTGGTTGTTTGGTTGGAGGATTTAAGGCCGATTGACTCCAGATGTGTCCTAGGCCTATAGGGGGAATGCCCTCCGTTTGAGTCTTTCTAAGGCGTACTAGCCCGTATTTACGCGTGTTCCGAGCGGCTAGGTCGACGAGCGCAACCTGGGATCGAAACCGACACTTCCCATCTACCAGCTTCGAGCGCTGAACCGCTCGGCCGCTGGTGGGCAGACATGTACCGGAGCACCCTATTCGTATCCGCGGATATCCGCCAGAAAATTAGATCCGTATTTGTATCTGGATCTGTTTTATTTTCTTCAACGGAACTAATATGTATCTTTCGAAAAAATTGTATGAAAATTAGAAAAGTATTATGAATCTTTCTCTACTGTTGTTAATATATAAATTAAAGAAATACAAATACAGTATAACCTCGCATTTAAATTCTGGAAAATGAAAAGATTTCGCAGTTTACAAGTTTTTTTTTTTTTTTTTACTCTCTTCTATATTCAATAGAAGAAAGTATTAGATTCGTAAAAATTTTCACCTTCCGGTTTTTGATGAATTTGCACGTTTTGAGAGTTCCGAACACGATTTGACTATTTCTAGAAAATATCAGTCTGTGTCTCTGTATGTGTGTGACAAAAATTTTGTGGTGACTGTATCTCTTGAACTACTGCACATAATTACCTATAAATTCATAAATAAATGCACCTTGACATAAATTAGTGCCTATCAACTTTTGGTGTCCATCGCTCAACAGATAGCGCTGCTATACAGTGATTTCCGCAATTTAAGGGAATGCTATATCTCAGGAACTACTGCAGAGAATTGTATATACATTTATATGTAGATGCACCTTGACATAACCTAGTCCCTATCAACTTTTTATGTCAATTTCTCAAAAGGTTGCGTTGATTTTTACAGTTTAAGGAAAGGCTATATATCAGGAACTACTAAACAAAATTGCACATAAATTTATATGTGGATGTACCATGATATAATTTATAGTCTTCCCACGTTTGGTACCAATAATTCAATAGGTGGCGGTGTTATACAACGATTTCCATAATTTAAGGGAAAGAGATATCTCAGGTTCTATTGTGTATAATTAAAAAAAAAAAAAAAAAAAAAAAAGATATCTGAAAAGACCATAATCAGACATTATGCCGATTCAATTTGGATGCATATCGGCCAATAGGTGGCGCTGCTGTCCTGCAATTTTCTCCGAGACGGAAAATCTATATCTCAACTTCTATGGTGTATAACTGTACAAAATTTGATAAGTGAAATAGCCATTATGAAAACGCATTTTTTAATATACTATTTATGGAGAATAAAACTGTCTTTCTTTGCACAATGTAATTTTTCTCTAAGATGAAAATCGTCTGCATTCATTATGGTAGGTAATTTTAATAAATAATAGCTTTAGTAAATTATCTGTACTGAGCGAATTTGTATTAGAAAATATAGAAGAAAGTCTTGTGGTGAGAACAACATACTAGTTTTATTTTTATTTATTTATTTATTTAATACCTTTACTTTTAATGAAATTCAATCCTTGCTTTTATGTAAACGGAATTTTGAATTTTCTCTATTTATACTTGTTTATACAGCAAATATATAAGAAATATTTTTGTGATTTCATTTAACGCTAGTATGCTGTGACCACCTCAAACTTTCTTCTATTATTTTCCTATAGGAATTCGCTCTGTAAAAATATTTTCTTAAAACTATGTATTATTTATTAAAATTATCTACCATAATGAATGATTTTCATTTAGAAAAAACTAACACTAAATATTTACAAGTTTTGAGAGGTCTAGACTATATGTATGGTTTCATTGCTTATAATCCAACAAAACCTGATATGTGAAAAGACCAATATGAAATATTACGCTGATTCAAAGTGAATGCCTATTAGCCAACAGGTGGCGCTGCTACAGGGATTTCCGCAATTTAAGGAAAGGCTATATCTCAAGAACTACTGCACAGAATTTCATATAAATTTGTATGTCGGTGCCTTTTAATATATATTATCGCCTGTCAACTTTTGGTGTAAACCACTCAACAGGTGGCGCTGCCACACAGCGATTTCCACAATTACAAGGAAAGCTATATCTCAGGTTCTATTATGTATCATCAAACAAAACTTAATATGTGAGAAGGCGATTATGAGACATTATTCTGACTCAGTTTGAATGCTTGTCGGCCAATAGGTGGCGCTTTTACACTGCAAATTTCATCGATAACAGGATGGCTATATCTCAACTTCTATGCCATATAACTGTACGAACCATGATATGTGAGATAACCATTATAAAAACGCATTGTTTAAGAAGTTATTTATAGACGATAAAACTGTCTCTGATTGGATATTTAGTGTTAGATTTTCCTAAGATGAAAATTATTTGCATTCATCACGTTAAACTTCTTAATTAAAGTTTTAATAAATTATTCGCACAGTGAATTTTACAGAAAATATAGAAGAATGTCTTGTGGTGGCCACAACATACTAGTTTTTTTTTTTTTTTTTTTTAATAATTTACCAACTGTGTGACAATGAAAATTTACATTATTTTATATCATGTTATATCATTTTACCTTGTTTTGCAGGATTTTTAGATGAATAAGTAATGTTGATTTATTTTTCGGGTTTCGGGTCGGGTTCGGGTAGCAAAAAATTCTCTGTTGCGAGTTCGGGTCGGTTTTCGGGTTGATGAAAATTTTTTTGTCGGGTTCGGGTCAGGTTTCGGGTTGATTTAAAAATCATCTGTCGGGTAAAACCCGACCCGCGCAGTACTCTAATAATAATACTTACCCGTGGAGCAGAAAACAAACTCGGGCATTTCTGTCCTTGGGCTTTTCTCTCTTTTTTTTTTTTTTTTTTCTTGTCACTATCATAAGAACCTGTTTTACATCGAAGAACGAAGCATTTACATGAACCCATCTCAATGAAGTAGTTTTAAGCACGTACAAAAATATTAAACTGTTTAAAATTCAAAATTCGAAAAGCACGTCAGTAGAATGAAACTGAAAACAGTAGTACTTCGCGCCGAAATATAGGGTAAAGGGACAAGTGTCGCCCCCAATAGCTGGCAGAAATTCACATCGCAGTTTTAAAGCTTTCTCCCATTGGACTTTCATCTCCTCTTTAAATAATACTCCGTGCTTTCACCTGTAAAGCAATACGTCACATCGGCAGCGAACGTGTTAACCAACTAAATACTGGTTTCAAAAAGAAAGAATCGAGCTCTTAAGCTGGCCAAGCCGTAATCCAGACCTGAATCCCACAGAAATCTTGTGGGGTCATTTGACTCGTCAAGTGTATGCAAATAACCGTCAATATGATTATGTATACGAATTGGAAGTAGGTATCATGGACGAATGGGACAAAATTCCCAAATATTTGCTGAAAATTTTGATTAATTCAATGAAAAGTCGAGTATTTGAAGTTATTCAGAAAAATGGTGGATCAACATAATTTTATTTTTATATAAAAAAAAAAAAATCAACTAGTAGTCTTATAATTTTGTTACAGATATTTCAATGGAAAAATTTGAAATTGTTGATAAAATTAGTAGTCGAACCTCGTTAACATGAATCTGAAGAGGGATAATTTTTTTTTTTATGTTATCAGTAGTTCATGCTATCAGTAACTAATCCTCATATAACTAATCTTCATTTTGACGGAGATTGTGGAAAGAGTCCATGTTAAAAGTAATTCACGTTAACAGTGTCCACGTTAACGAGATTCGACTGTATGTTTAAATATCTCTTAAAAATAATATACATAGATTTTATATTTCATTTATTCACAACAACTTAATTTAATTTAATATATATATATATATATATATATATATATACTATTTATAATAAATATCACGAAATCCACAGAGGTCTTATAATTTTGTTACACGCTGTATATCTTACTTTTGACGATTTGAACCAAATGGACTGAATTGAGGCTTTATAGTATTTTTTCTTCTTTTATTATTTAAACTATTTGGTTTAGATATTAATAAAAATTTATCAATAAAAAATAAGCTTTTATATTTTCTATAAATATAAGTATTTCCATTCAAAGTTTATTTCATTAAAAATGCTTTTTATTACACTTACGCTCACACTTTTTGCGTGAATCATGGTTTTTCAACTTAATTTAAACTAATTTTCTTTTTTGATAAATAATACATTATAAGACAATACTCGATTTATAAATATATTGAATAATGTTTAGAAAAATATGCTCATGGCCTCAAGATTTTGTGAAATTTGTATTAAAAATTGTATTTCGTTGCCAATTAAAAAAAATTCTTATCACAGAGTAAGTATACGAATTCGTATTCAAAGAAATAGACATTCATGTCTAAAAAGTCATGGGTCTTGTTTCGGCATGATGTATATTTTATTTATTAATACCCTTCATGCTAAAACAAGTACGATGTTTGTCACAGTAGAATATTATGTTAAAAGTTAATGGTTGAATGACCCATAAATATTACATCAGGGAATTTTAAACTTATATATGCAAAAGTTGCGGAGAAGTAAATCTTTTGAACGAAAACATCTTTTCTCTTAATTCTTATGTTCTACTTTTTCCTTTTTTCTTTTTCCCAAAGCTATTATTACATGAACGATAATTGTTACGCTTTTGCGTATCATATTTAACTCATTATCTCAAATTATATTTAGAAACAGCATAGAGTTAAATATACTTTGTTTTCAGTGTCAGTTTAAAATTAGGAACGAAGGATGTAAACTTATATTCATCAATAGCGATTCGCTAAAATATGGGACTTTGCTCTGTCCAGATAAAAACAACTGTTTATTATTATTATTTATTTATTTATTTATTCTATTTTTATTTATTATTATTATTTATTTATTTTTACACATGTAAAAAAATTTCCATAAATTATAACTTAATACTAAGATAATCTTAAGTATAATATTGTTTCCATTCAAACTGCTGAAGCGGAAAACTGCATCTGTTAGCTGAAAATCAGCTTATATTGTTGTTATAATTTTGTACACACGCACACACAGATATATCTAACTATCCATGTACCTATCTACTTATATATATATATATATATATATATATATACAGTTAAACCGCGTTAACAGGAATCTCAAGGGTAATAAAAAAGTTGTTCATGTTATAATTAATTCATGCTATCAGTAACTCAGAAACTAATTTTCATTTTGTCGTGGTTTCTAGAAATAGTTCATGTTAAAAGTAATTCACGTTAAGCGTGTTTTCATGTTAACGATGTTCGACTGTATATCTCTCTCTCTATATATAGATATACAGTCGAATATATATATATATTATCTATATGTATATCTATATCTATCTGTCTATATGTCAACTCCTTCTTATACGCAGAGCTTGAAATCAAACTTTTTGTGAATTCTAAAATTTCACGATCATTATATGTTTACTTTTTTTTTTCTTTTAGATATAAATGTAGTTATCATTATTAATGCAAAAAATAGATGGTAAAATAAACTTATAAGGATTTGAAGTGATTTTTACTATAAAAATGTCTGCTTTCACATTAAAAAAAATGTAATTAACTTCAATAAAATAAAATTAATCAGTATTATAAAATAGGAATCATATAAAGTTCCATTATTTGTTTTTAATATACAAATTGTTAGTTGATAATTATTAATTTATCCATTAACATTTGTTTTAATTTTTGGTACTGTAAAGTAACTGCTTTTTGTTTTAATAATTTCTCGTTCTGAGGCAAAAAAAAAAAAAAAAAAAAAAAAAAATTCTTTTTTTTTTTTTTTTCCTTCTTTTTGAAAGTTTCGCAATGAGGTCAATAAATTACAAAGTAACAAATAAATTTTAAATTTTTAGTCTTAATTTTTTATCTTAATTGTAATTGTCAAAAAAAAAAAAAAAAAAAAAAAAAAAAATAAATCAAATTTTAAATTTTATATTAAAAATTGGATTAAATTAATAGAAACAAAAATTTTTATTTTTAATAAAATACTAGTATGTTGTGGTCAACAAATTTTCTTTCAGATTTTCCTACACAAATTCACGCAGTACAAATTAATTACTAAATTATCATTGATTAAAATTATTTTCCAAGATTAATGCAGACTATTTTCATCCCAGAGAAGTATAAACTAAATGCCGAAAGAAAGTTCATTTTATGCCGAGAAATGAGGATATGCTTTTTTCTTTTCGTTAAAAATGAAAAAAAATATCAATAACTTTGTTTTAAATTATCGCAGATGTATGGTTCAACCATACATTTCAAAGGTACTGTCTTTTGAATGATATCCATATTGAAAATTTACAACCCTCCCCCCCCCCCCCCGGTTCCCGCCAAGCTAGGTGGAGCGAAGCTCCTATATGCACACAATATTTTTCCTAGTTTACTACTACTAATATCAATAATTCATAGCAATTTCACAACCATCCATTAAAAATAACTCTCATTATGTCCATTTATACGAAATTTGTTCTATACTGCCACATTAAAAAATATGAACAAATGTGATGTTAGCACCACCTGTTGATCAATTGATCTCAAAATATAATCAGCACTATTCTAGGTTAAGGTCCAACCAAATACTAAGTTTAGTTAAATTTTGTTCATTGGTTCGTGAGATACATCGTCTACAAAATTTCTGATACAGACACACACTAACACACAGACAAACAGACATTTTCTAAATTTTATCAAATCGTGTTAAGATATCAGTGAACGTGTATCAGCGAACGTGTAATTTTCATGAATCCAATACTTTCTTAGAATATAATAGAAGAACGTAATAAAGTTAAAGCGATTAAATTTGCCACAGCAAATTTCATTGTTTTCATTCAAAAATAGATTGCGGTGAAGGACTGTAGGGAAGTTGACAGTTTTGTGTGTATATATATAAGTTGAAAAAATAACTATAACAATACAATAATTACGTCACACAAATTTTACGTCAGCAGGAATTCCACAAGATATAACGTTTCAAATACGCATATCAAATATAATATTACTCTTGGTCATAAAATTTTTAATTACAATAATTTTGCCAAACAGCTCTCTAACATGGATAATCAACCTTGTTTTTCCTACGATTAAGAAGAAAAAAAAAAAAAAAAAGCCTTTTTTTAAATCATACTCATCCACATGTTTTACAGGTGATATTAATATTTTTGCTAATCTTATTTTAAGAAAACATTCATTAACTCGAGGTAATGATTCATTAGTTTCTTCATTCGAGGTAATGATTCATTAGCTTCTGAGCTATAAACTAATGAATCATTACAAAAGGTTCTAGAACTCGACTCATATTGAAGTTAGAGTTTCCAAACTTTGGTAATCCTTAACTGCCACTTTTCGCTCCATTTGAATACCTAATTTGGCGCTGAATCAACGCGCACCCTCGTGGAAAAAAAAACAAAAAAACTACCATCTGTTTCCGTTTTTACATGAATACCGTATAGAAAGTAGCACGTAAAGATATAGGCAAGTGAGGGTTGAGACTTTTCAGCTTTTCAGCTGATTTTAGCTTTTTTGTAAATTTAGCTTTTCAGCTTTTTTTTAGTTTTCTCAGCTTTTTTGTTTTTTTTATGTGCATTTGTTGCATCAACTAATCAAATAAAACTTGATTGAATGCTAAAGCACAATCATTTGTTCTTTTTTTATAGATTGAAATAAAAAATACATTTATTACTTTAATATAACAGAATTTGTCATCAAAATTCTAGCATTTCATTTCAACGTCTTGCCTTTGTGTATACTTTCAGCTTTTTTGTCTTTATGCTAATCTCACAAGTTTTAGTCTACAATCATCAATAATTACTCTTCATTTTCGTTATAGTCTTGTTTGTCACTTATAGAATTTTCAAAGAATTTGGTACTGCGCTATAAATCAATGAAAGTTTCCGGAAATTTCCAGAACTCTGTTCTTGTTGAAGTTAGAGCTTCCAAACGTTGGCAACCGTAAACTACAAATCTTCGCCAAATTCGATGTCAAACCACCAAAATCGATGCCAAGTCGAAAATATGCGTTGGCTACAAACTTGGGGGCTTGGCGAGATTAGCGATCAAATTTGGCGGCAATTATTGTTTCGGGATAGCTAGAATTATTAAAATTTTTCTCAATTTTAACAGAATTAATTGTTTTAGTAAAATATATCGTTTCTCGTCCCTCATTTTTTTAAAAGAGAACGAAAATAGGCCATCTATACTCGAGTGATTTTTTTATTGAACTCATTTGGCAATGAGAGATTCTGTAATAAGCCGTGGAGTACTATTCCTGTAAATACTACTATATGTGTCTCCACGGTATATATAACCCAACTATCGTGACTTTTGTGGCTGGAATAGCGTCTTTTTTCCCTTGCTTGTTTGCAGAAATTTTCGTAGGCTGGAACCTGCCTGTTTATTAACCGACTTCAAAAAGGTGGAGGTTCTCAATTCAAACCGAATGTTTTTTTTTTGTTGTTGTTTGTTTGTTTGTTTGTTTGTTTGTTTGTTTGTTAGCTCATAACTTCTGAACGGATGATCCGATTTTGATACTTTTTGTTTTGTTGTAAAGGACTTGGTCTGAAATAGGCCCCATTGTAATATCTTTAAGATCAAAAGAAAATACAGGGTACCCCAAAAAGTCAGTCCCGACTCTTTTAACTGCTGAACGGCTGCAGTTATAGTCATAAACGTGGTATGTAGGTATAGTAAAGAGGCCATGCGCTATGTGATTCAACTGCCTACAGCGCGACCTGGTGTTAAAGAGTGAAGTTATCGTTCCTATCTCGGAAATGGTTCAAGATAGGGGAAAAAAGTGAATTATAAAATTGCAGAGTATCCTTGATTTAGTACAAAAAGACAGTTTGTAGACATTAATGCAAAAAATAGAACGCTTAAAACGTGCATTTGTTCGTTCACAATTTCCTATTTTATGCACACTTGAACGATATTGCATACGTTGTAGCGTAGCGGTTGACATTTATGCTATGTAAAATTCAAAGTATGGTTATTGTAAGCGGTCACATCGATTAACACATAGATGTATTAAACCGACTTCATAAAGGAAGAGGTTCTCAATACAAACCATGTTTGTTGCTGTTGTTGTTAAAATTTGTTAGCTTATAACTTCGAAAGAGATGCTCTAATTTTAATACTTCTTTTTTCTTTTTTTTTTTTTTTTTTTTTTTGTTTTTTTTGTTTTCGTAAAGATCTTGGCCTGAAATAGGTTTCATTGTGATTTCATTAAGATATAAACAAATTACAGGATACTCACAAAAGTCCGTTTTCACTCTAACTGCTGAACGCATGCTGCTACATTGGTAAAAGTAGTATGTAATTATCGTAAAGTAGCCATGCGCTACGACATGCGACCGCTTACAGCGCCACCTGGTGGAAATAGAGCGAAATTAGCGTTTCTGTCGCAAAAACAGTACAAGATACGAGAGAAAAAGTAAATTACAAAGTTGTACAGCGTCAATGACTGAGTACGGAAATACACTTTGCAGACATAAATGTTAGAAACAAGATGTTTAAATGTGTATGTTTGTTTACAGTTTTCTACACTGTAAACAAATCAAAAAACCGTTATTTCGATGTTTCTGTCCGTCAACTGTAATGCATATTTTGCTCTTTGATTGAACTTTACGCTGCGCACTTTCCAGCGTAGCGGGTGACACGTATTCACTGTAAAGTTCAATATATGCCTAACAGAATTTTTGGTTACGAATACAGCGCATCCGTTCTTTACATTTCTAAATCTTTTTTAATTTAACGTATGTTCATTCAATAGATAGTTTTTTCTCATATCCGATAAAGTCAAGAAAAGGGACACAACTTAAAAATGCAGCATTTGAGAAAAATCAACTTAATGATAACTTGACTAAAATAAAACTGACACAACTGTCTCTCGAGTGGATAATTTTTTGGATGGCGATGTAACTTTTTTGTTCACATTTGGGTGCATTTCATATATTTTTCAGTGAAATATACCATTTTTTGAGTTATGTCACTTTTCTTGGGGGTTGTGATTTGTGAAACTGCCATCGAACGTCTAACGATGTTCTGATATATGAATAAATTTTCACTGAAAAGAAAAAAATAAAATTCTTTTGTAAAAAAAAATAGAACCGACTCCAAAAAGCAACTACTATTCGAACAACTTAAAAAAAAAAAAAAAAAAAAAAAAAAAAAAAAGGAAGGGTTTAAAATTAAGCTTAAAATTGCGCGTAAAAGTATAAAATAATTTCCTTCGCCAAACAACCTATAACACTAAAATTAATCATAACTTTTGAAGTCGGCGCAAAATTAAACAAAAATTGATACCTTTATTCAATACAAAAATCAAACTCTATTCAAAATACACATCTCACATTGTCACCTGCAAAACGCAGACAAAACTTTGATTCAAGAAAACAAATAAGATTTCATAAACTGCAAAAGTTGGAGAAGCTGCTGGTATCTGGCGTCCTTGGTGAATGAAAAATCGCCAAATTATCTGGCAAACATATTCAGTTTCTTTGAGAAATCATGGTTATTTTAATAAGGTATATTAAGAGAGCAATCAAGAATATGAAACAATACTTTGTACAACATATGTTATGAAAATTTACATCTTTCGTGTATACTTTTGCATTACGTTTTGATCGTCAAATCCAATTACTTTATACTTTTAGGCGCAATTTAAAGTTTCATTTAATAGTCTTTTTTTTTTTTTTTTTTTTTTAGTTGTTTGAATAGTAGTTGCTTTTTGGAGTCGGTTCTATTTTTTTTTTTTTTTTTTTTTTTTAGAAAAAGATTTTATTTTCGAATCAGTTACCTCGCAAAAATGTGAAAGTTTTCATAACAATATGTATATATATATATATATACACATATATATATACCAATAGGTGTATAAGGAAGTCATGTGGTACCCACATCAGATTTTTTATTTTTATTATGATTTATGAGTTATAATTTCTAGTAATAATTCTATTTTTTAACACTAAAAGAAGTAATTTATTTAATTTTAATTAGTTATGAATCAAATATTTCTTAACTTTCTTTCTAAGTAGATGGTTGCACTATAACGCTATACTACTTAGACTAGAATACTTATACATTTTGTTATATTATTTTATTAAAAAAGTATAATGCACATTAATAACTTTATTTTAGTGAATTATAGTGTATTAATTCATTGAATTGTTATCAAATAATTAATTTATTATTTCATTTTATTTACTTTTTTTATTTTTATTTCTACCAGTTTTAAAAATTAATTAGTAATGTATTAGCTGCTATTTCTCACTGCAACCTGTAACCGTTAGGACGTATAATTTGTTTATTGTAACAATATCTAAAGTTATTAAAAATTTCAAATGGAATAGTTTTTTTTTTTTTTTTTTTTTTTTTTTTTTTTTTAATATTTAAATTTATTTCTTAATAAATTTTTATTTCTTCTTCTATCAAATTGAATTCGTTTGTTAAAAAGATAGTGGAGCGTATATAGCTGTTAAACAGCAGTTACACAGAACTTATCTTTATTTTTGCACACAATAAATCAATATATGCCCCTGATGAAGTATTGATTATCTTTATGTTTTAACATTTTTATGGATTTGTTTTATCTTATCGCTATCTTTTTTTTTTTTTTTTTTTCGGCTTGTACGTCTTTTAATTCTTTCAAAGTAATATAATGTAGAATATTTTTTATTATACATATACATGTGTAATGTTTTCTAAAGTATATATTTCAGACTATCATTAATTGTTTAAAGTATTTTTTTTTTAATTATATTGCTTAAAATGTAACATTATTAAAATGTGTTACTTAAATTTTCTATGTAAAAATTAGGTATGTATTACAACTTTCGATAAAAAAAATAAAATAAATAAAAAATAAATAAAAATGTATTCAGATGCATGCAACCTACGCAAAATAATCATTTAAGTTAAATTTTAATTGCATTGTGCTTATTTAAATTCATGGATATATTCAAATTTTATAAGAGGGTATTGTAGTTAGATATCTTCTTAAATTCCAGTGTATAATACCTGTAGTTATGATACAGAATTACGAGAGCTATATGAATAAATTCATTAGGTGATAATCATCTGAAGCGAGCTTTAATAATATTATTAAATCTGAGTTAAAAATCTTTAATATATGATACATATATTGTTCAAAGTATTTAATTATTTTATGCATTTAGCAAGAATAGTTTTAAACCATTATTACGTGTGTTACTTAACTACATTTTAAACGTTGTTAAAAGTTCTTCGAAATTTCAGTGTACATGACACTTTGATCTCGCCGAATTGGTCCCGAGGAAACTTTAGTCCTGCCATTTTGGTCCCACAACTTTGGTCCCGCTGTTTTAGTTCCACGTTTTGGTCGCGATATCAGGGGTAATCAAAATATTACAGAAAAAAAAAAAAAAAAAAGCGAAATTCTTTTTTCATATTTCGAATTCTTGTCATTTGACTTGAAAACATTGAAGTAAGAAAAGTCAAAATTATTATTATTATTATAATTTTGCAACATCAGGGGTAATCAAAATATTACAGAAAAAAAAGAGCGAAATTCTTTTTTCATATTTCGAATTCTTGTCATTTGACTTGAAAACATTGAAGTAGGAAAAGTCAAAATTATTATTATTATTATAATTTTGCAACAGAAAGTTGTAGCAAAAATAAAACTAAATAAACGTCCAAAATTTCGAGATTTAGATTTTTTTCTTTGTACGATAGAGGATAAAGGACACCAAATATACGAGAAAACTTCGAGCAAAAGAGAACTTAGACGAATGTTTACAATTGGAGGGCTAACTATCTACAACCTTTGTTGAAAATGATGTAACTAGGGCGGAACAGAAAATTTATCATTTCGGATCGAATTTTGAATGATAAAGGTATTGGTTATCGACAAATATCTAAGCATTGTTAATTTATCTAAGTTCTCAAAATTTCAGTTTAAATAAAATACAAGGTTTTTAATATAAAGCACATATAATGCGGCTTTAATTATCACATTAAAATTTAGAGTGGTCGAGTACAAAATTTGTAGGAAATCGATGCTTTATCCAAACATACCCTAAATGTTAGAGTTTAGTAATAAAAGAAGATGTGAGGAACCTAAGTAATGATCTTGGGATTTGATTTATACAGATCTGCTCAATTTGAGTCATTGTCTTCTCTGTTAGTCCGGATGTATTTGTCAAACACAGAAAATACAGTGCGTATCGAAATGATAGGTCCACCCGCATTTTTCAAAATTTCGACGCTTAATTGAGAATAAGAATAACTTTTTTTGGTAGAGATAATTAATCAGTAATTGTTATAACTATTTATGTAGGCATTTCTTAAAAATAAATAATTCCTTTTTATTTTATGCAAATTTTCATTTTCAGACCGTTTCGAAAAGATAGGTCCGCCTTCAGAAATTTTGCACCAATCACGTTTATTTCCAAAAAATTTGCATAAATATCGTTGCTTAGTCTTGCTGCGGGGTTATGCTGGCTGCTGTGGAGGTATTTAAGCAGATTTGAACATCACGTTGTAATCAAACGAAATGGGTCGCCGTTGCAGTCTTCCGCTGGTTGAGGAGGGGAAAATTGATGCATTTAAAACGTGTGGAAAATCGAATAGAGAAATAGGTAAACTTTTAAACAGATCACATAATGTTGTAAACAATTATTTGCGACTTAGAAATGCTTATGGCAGTAAAAAATCATCTGGTTGCCCATCAAAAGTGACACCCCGACAAAGAAGGACTATCGTAAAGGAGTTAAAATCTGGAAATATGAGCTTATCCCCTGTGGCCAGACAACAAAACCCTCCAATATCAAAATCTACAGTCCATAGAGTGGTAAAGAAGTTCGGCAATATAGTTTACGTGAAGAGGAAAGCAGCTCCGAAATTGACTAAAAAGCACAAAGAAAAGAGATTGAAATTCGCACATGAAGTGATGTCCTGGAAACAAGATTGGCATCGTGTGATATTCAGTGATGAAAAGAAATTCATTGTGGATGGTCCAGATGGCTGGCAGTACTACTGGCACGATCTGCGTAACGATAGACATATATTTTCGAAGAGGCAAGCTGGTGGTGGTTCCGTTATGGTATGGGCCGGATTCGGAGGTGCAGGAAAAACTGATATAGCATTTGTAGACAATCGTTTGAATGCTGCAGGCTAGCAACAGCTGCTTGAACAATATTTTCTTCCACAAGCAGAGCACATTGGGGGCCCATTCTTCATGTTCCAACAGGACAATGCTCCTGTGCATACTGCAAAGTCCAATTTCGAATGGTTTCTGGATAATGGTGTACATGTTATCGATTGGCCACCTTGCAGCCCCGACCTGAATTCGGTAGAAAACATGTGGGGTATACTCGCAAGAGCGGTGTATGCAGGCGGAAGGTAGTACAACAGTACTGCAGACTTGAAAAAGTCTATTTCCTCCGAATGGTCAAAAATCGAGAAAAAGTGTTCACAAAATCTTGTAGAATCCATGCCGAACAGGATTCATGAGCTTATTCTGAAACAAGGTGGAAAAATTTCTTATTAATTCAACATTAATTTGATGCTTGGTTCACTGGACCTATCTTTTTGAAACAGCTTTTTCATGTAATTTTTGTTTTCCTTATTATTCCTATTATTTGTATATTATTTATGTATTATTTTAAATTGAATGAAGTAATGTAGTTTATAAAATAGTACTTTGTACACAATAAAACCTTTTTTACCAACATAACTTTCGTCTTTACTGGTGGACCTATCATTTCGACACGCACTGTAGTTATATATCACACACAATTGGAAAAGCGCTAAAAGAAAACAGTGAAATTCCTTTTTACTGTCTGTAGGAGAAACAAGTGTGAAACGAATTCCAAAGTGCTAAAGAGATTTCAATGTGGGCATTGTTTTTAGTCATGCAGACATATCAAAGAGATATATTTATAAAAAAAAAAAAAAAAAAAAAAACTAAAAAGACAAAATAATTGCAATTATTTTGTCAAGTGCATCAACATTTTCTAAATCTTGATGCCTACAATGTGCACAGTTGGTTAAATATTGGACTACTACATTTTTTCATTTTTTAAATAAAATCTTTGTAATTGAAAGAAAACTAATTTATGTACATTAATTATATAAAATATCACGGACAAACAAACACGCATTTATTATTATTAATAATGTAATACAAATTTTGAAATAAATTCCTCTTAGATTAATGATAAATATTAAATCACAATCATAGCAAACGAAACGCGTATATCTCTCTCTCTCTCTCTCTCACACACACACATATACATATGATTAAATTCATATATAAATTCAAAAATCTTCATAAAGGATCACTAGCTTATGTTAATGAAGAAGAGTCTATCATGGGGGCAGGTCAATAATTGGTTCTTTGAAAGAAATAGCATTCTGTCACTAAAAGTAAATTATATTTAATATTTTAAAGTTTTCTTTCTTTTTCCCTTTTTTAACAAAATTTTTCTGCATTTAATTATTTTTAAATTAATTCAGACCTTATCAATAAATATATTCAAATGGGGATCTTTTTTTAATAAGAAGGTACTGTTGTTATTTTTAATAATGCGTTTAAAATCACAAAATTTTGTCACTATTGGTAAATTAAAAGTTAAATTAAAATTAAAGTAAATTAAATCGAAATCAAATTTTAAAAAATCTTAATTAAAAAAAAAAAAAAAAGAAAGAAAGAAAGATACGAAAGTGCAATTGCGTTAAATAAAAGGTTTAAATATACTTAAATGTTCGTAAAAAATCAGTTAGAAGAAAATTCTCCGAATCTCAATGGCTAGGGAGCAATCGTAAATTCGAAAATTTATGTATTTACCTATAAGATATTCTAAGAGCACTTCAATTTTCCTGTATCAAGAAATATGTTATCATAAAAAAAAAAACTGATATATATTTAAAAGACAGCAAAAAATTAGCGGGACCAAAATGTCTCAGTACCATAAAGGCCAGGGACTAAAATTTCCTCGGGACCAAACCGGCAAGAGCAAAATACCGGGACCAAACTGTCCTGCTTCGAAAATGTATTTAACTACATACTGCATTAAATTTTACATTAAAAATACTGCATATTGTATTCATATTACATTCATATACAGGGCTTATGAAATACGATCGCCTGATCGCCAATGGGGACCAATATATTTTAACTGCCGACTATATTTTCAACTTTTACGGAAACTCAATATATATATACACACACACACACATATATATGTATATATATATATATATATATATATATATATATATATATATATTGGGAAAAAATTGGCCCCAGAATTTGGCTCCGATTCCACTCCCGTTCCTTTCCCCACGTTTCACAACCTGGTGTTGAATCAATGCACCATATTATGGTATTGGTTTACACCACTCCCGTACGCGCGTGCTTTGCGACCCGGTGTTGAATCGTTGGGCTGTACACTGGTCAAAAAAATTTAAGGATCAGTCCGTTTTCTCTTTCTCTTCTTTTGCACATAATTTTTAAACAAATAAACATATGTACATAAAATTTGGATGGCCTGTTCATTATCATATTATTAACCGAATCTTATGTAATTTTAGCATAATAATAATTTTTAAGCTAATAAATATTCAGTTTTCTCTCAAAAGTAAGCTTTAAAAAAAATGAAAAATTTCAATAATTTTAGGAACGAACACTTAATGAAAAATGGTCATAAGGATGCCTTACAGATAGGTAAAGACGCACACGCGTTCTTATGTTAGATTACAACCAAATCTTTCTACCTGCATTCATTTTCTGTTTCTTCTTTTTTCTTCTTCTTTTCGCATGTGAATAACTTTTTAAAAAATATGCATACAAACATGAAAATTGGATAAGATGTTCATTATACAATTATTTTTCGACATCATTATTATTCTAGTGCTGAGTATAGTTTACAAATTAGTAATTATATATTTTATAAAAGTTCATTATAAAAGTAAAAGAAAAGTTAATACAAAAAGAAAAATCGAGATTTAGTTTAACATTTCAAGGCATGAACGTCTTTACCTATCTCTAATGCATCCTTAACACCACTTTTCATTATGTGTTCTTTCCTAAATTTGTTGAAATTTTTCATTTTTTCCAAAGCTTACTTTTGCGAGAAAAATGAATATTTATTAGCTTAAAAATTATTCTTATGCTAAAATTACATAAGATTCTGTTAATAATATGATAATGAACAGGCCATCCAAATTTTATGTTCATATGTTTATTTGTTTAAAAATTATGTGCAAAAGAAGAGAAAGAGAAAACGGGCTGATCCTTAAAATTTTTTGACCAGTGTATAAAGGTGTATCAATAGCGATGATGCATCGGTTTAGAAAAAATAATAAAACCGATTTAATGATGTTAAATTTAAACAGATGTTTCCTGTTTTATCATCTAGTTATAATAAATATTTAGTTTTTATTCATAGAATTTTAATTTCTATGTTCAAGTAAATTTCAAAATTGAAAAAAAAAAAAAAGGCAGGGGGAAGGGATATTTTTTACTGACTACCAAAAATATTTGCTGACGACCATTTTTTTAAAATTCCTGGAGCTCTGTTCATATATTCCAAAAAGTGTTAAAAATAATAGTTCAACACTTCACAAAAGAGAGAGAGAAGAGAAGAGAAGAAAAATCTAGGCAAATTTATCTGCTACAAATATTTTAGTTATGCTTTCTGTTAAAATGGTACTACTAAAATGGTGAACATCGTGCACAAAATTTCTAAAAACATTACTTGTAGCTAAAATAGAACTATTTTGCTGATAAACGTATTTTACTTTTAACATATTTAAAATTGCACAAAATTATTCAAATATATTTTTAAATGCAAAAAGTTATTTCTTGCAATACATTGATTACATAGTTACAAAATTTTACTTTCTATGGGTTGCATATACCGCGTATATTTCTTATTAATATATATATATATATATATATATATATATATATATCGGTCTTTTTTTTTTTTTTTTTTTTTTTTTTTTAACCTATCTTTTTTTTAAATTGTGATTAATACTGGCATACGATTTAAGCTTGAGAACATATCATACATGTAGTAAATCATACAACCTATCATACATATAGTAAATAGTCAGACATTTTTTGTGCAGAGTTAACAAAACAGTCTATCATCTAGGATAGCACTGAATATTTATTGAATTGCGTTTTAAAAATATTCTTCATTTTTTTTTAGAAAAGGACAAAAATGCAAATAAATGTTTATGGGAGTAATTTCGTTAGTTTATTGTTGTTGTAACTTTTTAAATAATAGCGAATTTTTTAAGCGAGGAATTTAATATACGGAGTACCATATTGCGGATTAAAACTTGGATAAAAATGTCGAATATACACAAATCGACATGAATTTGTGATGTTGAAATTAGATATTTGTAATGTTCAAAATCGTAATTTATGGGAGACGCTTGTTTCTTTCCTCCTTCTTCTTCTTCTTTTTTTTTTTTTTTTTTTTTTTTTTTTACCTTCTCATGTATGCTACTATACTCTTGAGCACAACTAAAACAGTTCAATTTATGTAGAACTTTAGTTAAATTTTTAAAAGTATAAATAACTAACACCTACACACCTATACACCTACCCACAAACACAGACACATACACGCAAAAGAACCTTCTGTATTTCTCGAAAAAACAAATGAGTCCAATCTATTAAAAAACCTTCAACGGAAATTTTATGTGTCCAATGTTGGCTGTATTCTATGTACAGAATACAAGAAAAGAAGTACACAAAGAGTAATTTCCCTTTGCTATAATACGGATTCGCTATTGCTGGGTTTCACTTTAATTATGTTTAAGATACTTTATACTATCGAAACAAAATAAAACTGTGGTGAAAATAATTTTAATAGAAATTACTGGATGTATTAAAATTTGAGCACGAAAAATCAAACATAAGTGATGATATCTATACACCACTCTCAATCTTGATTATTTTTAAATAACTTCATCAATCGGGATGCGATTATATTTGGAAAAAAGAAAAAGACTAATATATATATATATATATATATATATATACACTGGTTCTCATAATTATAAGGACACCCGTTTTTCTATATTAACTAAACAGTGAACACTATTATTTAAACAAATATATTTTTTATTAATTTGAATTTCATTAATAGACTATATTTAAAAAGTTTTATCGTTTTTCTATCTTAAAAAACTTTAAATACGGTCAAAAAAGATTATTTTTCTGGTGTTCACAATTATAAGGACAGCTCGAATCTTAGTAATTTTTTTTTTTCAGTTATTCTTTAAATTAATATTTTATGGGGTCTCTTTTTAGGGTGAAACAGTCAGACATTCTCTCTGGTATATATATATACATTTTTTTTTTAATAATTAGTTTCAATACCATTTCATACAGCATAGATGATATTCTGAATACATTTAAACTATTTAAAATTGCTTTCCACTTGCATGAACTTTTCTAATATGATAAGTTAAGGTTTATTCAACTTTTAGGCCACGGGAAAGGCAATAATACAGAAGTTTCTTTCTTCAAACTATTTTCTATTGCTCTAGAAGTAAAGCAAAATGTAAGTCTTGTTGAAAAAAAATTATTACCCCCCAAAATCTAACAAAAATCTGAGAATTCCACATTTAAAATTTGCGGATATTCTCTTGATGTTCATAATAATAGAAAAAATTACTAAATTCATTCTGCCTTCAGTAGAAACAGCTCCCCAGAGCACCATAGATCCACCTTTAAAATGCCCGATTCATATCTGCCTTTAAAAAATCTGCTCTGTCTTTCGCTATCTTCAGATCGTGTCAGTAACTGTTAAAACCATTTGGTTAATCAAGAATAAAAAGTTTTTCATCCGAAAATGTAACATTTTACCATTTAATATTGTCTTTATTCAATTTTAACACAGACGTTCTTTCCCCCGTTAAATGCTTATTGATTATTACAGGTTTTTTTTTTATATTCATTTTAACATATTATTAATTATTTTAAACATGCATAAGTGTGGACCCCAACCTTTCGTTATAAATTACGAGCAAATTCAGCAGCAGTCATTATGAGTAGAACAGTAAGAGGAATTATGAGTCTTCGATCACTATAAAACAACTCTGACTTTGCATCAGATCTCTCTCCTGTCGAACCAGCAGTTCAACGTTTGATCATATTTCCTTCAGCAATTTTAGATCTTCGAATTTCATTAGAAATTCAGCGGATTGAAATTATACTTCCACTTAAAAAACACATTTATCATACTTCACAACATGAACGTTCTTTTTTTCGAGAAATTATCAGTAATATCCGTCCAAGAAAAATTGAAGGCTTATATATGAATTAATCTAGCCCAGTAGTTAACAAATTCGCCTGTCATCTGTAATTTATCCGCTAGTAAGTTAAATAAAACGAAAAAATCTTGATTGTCCCTATAATTATGAACATCTAAATACGTGGAGAAAAAAATATTTTGCATTCTTTTTTATTAATTTTGTTTCATATATAAAAAAAAAATATATATATATATATATATATAGCAGTTTTGGTTTTTAGAATACTAGATATATTAAGTGCACTTAGTATAACCTTGTTCACAATTATCTTTACATTAGTTATTTCAAAACATAAAGTGTCCTTATAAATATGAGAAGGAGTTCGTATATACAAACGCATGATTCATGAAAGAAGATGTTTTACAGCTTAAAATAATTCCTTACCAGTATTTTTTCATTATATTTGCATTAATATTTATAAAAAAAAAAAAATAAATAAAATAAAATAAAATAAAATAAAAAATAAAGTAAAAAATAAACCTTCAAAGTGTACTTTTTAACTAATAATTGTAATAATTATAATTAATATAACATTATTAATTTTAAAAATTATAATACCCATATGGGAATATAACCGGGCTGAGATTAAAAGAAAACTGTCATAAAGGATTGAAAAATTAAAGTAAAATAGTTTTAATCAAGTTATGTAAATAAAATGGAAAAAATATTTATTTTGAGATACTCTATAAAATAATTAAAAAACCTTTAAGTAATCTTAAATACAAAACAAACAATGAATTATGCATCATAATTTTCTATTGTGAAATATATTTAGCCCTCAATAGGAAATGGCATGATAACTTTACTATTTTCCTAAATTTAATTTTCTTTAATTAAATATTTTTGTCATCAACTACACGCTTTTTAGCAATACAACGAACCTTTTGTCTGTATCCTAAATATTTTTTATATGCAAAGCCGTCTGGTATGTTGTGAATGTCAAGTCGGAAAAAGGTCTGTGTTCGCGTTTGCAAGTTCCCAACATCTATCTAGGAAAGTAATCCGTAGGAGGGTGTTGCTATTTCCAGCTATCTTTGGCACCATATTTGCCACAAGCTTGCCTATTCATTCATCAAGCTTTATCTTCATTTTCTTTTTTTGAATTGCACTGAAGCACCTGTAACTTTAATACTCGTTGTAAATATGATTTAATTTCGTAACATATGAATGATCTGAAAGATTAAATTGTTTCTCAGAGATTAATATCTACGATGAACATTCGTGTCTCGGTAATTTTCAGCTTTTTCCGGTTATCTTATTTGCAAAGTTTTAATTTTTAGTTTTCACATATTTGTGCGATACAATAAGAGATTTTTTAAAAAGTTTTATTACATTTAAGATATAAAAAATAAAATTTTTAAGATATATTTTCGTACACTTTCAGAGTGAAGTTACTTTGAAAATTATATAGGATACTTAAAAGTGCATTTCCAGAATTTTTCCTCTACATGCCTTAATATAGTTGAAAATTAGTGCCTTTTTGCATTTAATCTACAGATTATATACACAATACATGGTGCATTTATATTTAGTTAAACTGTGTAATACACAGAGCTGCATAAAATTAAATTTTTGAAATTATAATTCATAAACAATAATGCACATGAATTCTCCAATGTGACCCTGTTTAGTAAGTATGAATGTTTCAAGAAGCATTTTTGTTAAAGAAATTGATAAAATTAGCAGAAATAGCATTGATAGATTAGCATTATCAAATTATATTTAAAACAAATTCGTTCATTTATTGCAAAGTATTTACTATCTTCTATGACGCCTTTGATACTAATTGTAAATTTTTCATATTATATATATATATATATATATATATATATATATATATATCAAAATTTAGTTTTGCAGAAAAACGATATTGACTATTGAATGTATTTTTTATAATTTTTGGCGATACACCGCAAAATATCTGTATTTATTTATATTTTTTATTCACCCTAAAATACACACTATAATATTAACAAAGAACGATATACATACTTTTGCAAAATAAGGGTAAAATATGATAAATTTTAAAATTTAAAAACTTCTGTTAATAGATTGTAAAATAACTGAATACTTTTATTTAGCTTTGTGAAGAAAGGATTTTTTTCCCCCGCTTTTAATATTTTATTTTCAATATGCTATTGGGAATTGTGAGTCAGTTTATGCTTTTCTAATTCTTAATAGTATATATTAATTTCCTGAAGTTCAAAAGAATTTAATTTGATTTAAAAGTACTTCAAATGGTTAGTGCATGTAGACCATAATGCTTCGAATAATTTTGTGTGCCGCTCTAAACAAACAACATTTCATCAGTGCTCAAAATTAAAATGGAAATGTGTTGTAATTTATCTGAATTTTCATTTTAAACGAATTCTACCGTACACCGTTTTCTTTCTTTTTTCTTTTTTTAAAAATACGGTTAATGGTTCTTCATGCTGATTTCAGTAGAACACACAGCATAAATGAAAATGTCTCTGCAAATTTATTTAATGAAAAATAGAGAGTGTACAGAAAGATAGACAAACAGGTTGAAGTCAAACACTTTTCACTATTGTATGAAAGTCGTAATATGAAAACTTTACCATTAAAAATGTATTTAACCGATAATCTGAAAATATATGATTAGACTTTTGTTATTATTATTATTTCATAACGTGAAAATATATGAAAGTGATGCTCGGAATTGATCTATATTCAAAATATTTAGTTTTCATATATTATTAAGAATACGTAGAAAGTTTTTTTTAACAGCAATTTGGAAAATTTTTAACCGAGCATGGAAGTGTAATTGGATCTTGGATAAAGACTAAAAATATGTAAATTTTAACTGTGACTAAATTTAATGTCCAAACGTAATCTCAGTGTTTATCAACAACAAGATTGGTGTGCTAAAATATTATAAGGAAAATTACTTTATATAGATATGTATACTATAGAATATCTGTTATCCGAAACTCTTTTGGAAAAATGGATTTCGGTTAACCGAGATTTTCGGTTAACCGAAATCTATTTTTAAAGCCTTTTTTAATTTCACATTTCCTATCACATTCACTGTGTGCAAAATTCGCAAATATTTCTTGCGTGCAAAATCAATTTTAAAATATGTAATCAGAGCTGCAACAAGCGAAGCTTTGTTTCAAACCCCTTTGAAATACGTAAAAGGTACTTAATTTCAAAATTTAAATTCAGGTAATTTGTTCTTGTTTCTATTTTGCTAATGCTTTGTTTTTTTTTTACTTCCTTATACAAAGTATAAGGAAGTGTAGTAATCCCGATTTTCAAAATTGATTTTGTATTTCGCATAAATCAAAAATGAATAATCATAGAATATTGCAAATTTATATGTGTAACTGTTATAGTGTCTAGCTGTATATTTGCAACTTTGGTTTTAATACGAGTTCCCGTTTCAGAGATATCAACAATTTTACACGAATTTTCGTGACGTCTGTATGCAAGTATGTGTGTGTGTATCTCGCATAACTCAAAAACGGTTGGATAAAGAACGTTGCAAATTGGTACATGGGTTTGTTATAACATGTAGAGCTTGTATTGTATCTCGCATAACTCCAAAACGGTTGGACATAGAACGCTGCAAATTGGTATTTATGTTTGGTATAACATCTAATTGTGCGGCTCTCTTTCTGGACTTTATATGATTTTTCGTTTTGAAGATATTTAGGAAAATCAGGTTCAAAATGACCAAAAATACAAAAGGTTTTGGCCATATGTATCTCGCATAACTCAAAAATGGTTGACGTAGAACGTTGCAAATTGGTATATAGGTTTGTTATAACATATAGTTGTGTACCTCCATTTTTGGATTTTATATGATTTTTCGTTTTGGAGATATTTAGGAAAATTAGGTTCATAATGTCCAAAAATACAAAGGTTTTTGTCATTATATATGACCTACCATCATAGAGATTTCGAAAAAAGCTAATAATAGAGGCAGTAATGATATTGTTATGAAAGTTGAAGACATTTTTGCATGTAAAAAATTATACTTAAAGACATAAACAAGTTCTTGTCAATGAATGCATTTTATTTAATGAATATTCATCCCGTAGATAGAGCTTGTATTGTATCTCGCATAACTCCAAAACGGTTGGACATAGAACGCTGCAAATTGGTATTTATGTTTGGTATAACATCTAATTGTGCGGCTCTCTTTTTGGACTTTCTATGATTTTCCGTTTTGGAGATATTTAGGAAAATTAGGTTCGTAATGACCAAACATACAAAGGTTTTGGCCATTATATATGACCTACCATCATAGAGGTTTCAAAAAAAGCTAGTGATAGAGCCCGTAATGATACTGTTATGAAAGTTGAAGACATTTTTGCGTGTAGAAAGTTATGCTTAAAGGAATAAGTAGGCTCTTGTCAATGAATGCATTTTATTTAATGATGAATATTCATCCTGTAGATAGAGCCTGTAATGTATCTCGCATAACTCCAAAACGGTTGGACGTAGAACGTTGCAAATAGATATATAGGTTTCTTTTAACATCTAGTTGTGCACCTCTCTTTTTGGACTTTCTATGATTTTCCGTTTTGGAGATAGTTAAGAAAATTATATTCAGAATGACCAAGAATACAAAGGCTTTGGCCATTAAATTTGACCTACCATCATAGAGATTTAAAAAAAAGCTAATGATAGATCTAGTAATGATATTGTTATGAAAGTTGAAGACATTTTTGCATGTAGAAAGTAATTTCTTAAAGACATAAGCAGGTTCTCTTCGACGCATGTATTTTATTTAAGGAATATTCAGCCCGTAGATAGAGCCCATAATTTTATTGTTGTGAAAGTTGTCGACATTTGAACGTGTCGAAATTGATTCTTTAAGACAAAAATAGGTTCTAGTCTACGAATGTATTTCATTTAATGAATATTCAGCCCGTAGATAGAGCTTGTAATGAAATATTGATAAAAAACGTTGTCGACATTTTAGTGTGTAGAAAGTAATTCTTCAAGAAATAAGCAAGTTCTCATCCACGAATGCACTTCTTTTTAATTAATGTTCAGTAAACAGTTGAATGGATCTCTTTTTTGTGCTGCAAAAATTAATATTCTTGAAACAATCTAATAAAATAGGCATTTTTACTATAGAAATCAAATAAACATTGTCAAATACCCTTCAGAGCATAAATTTTGCTAAATCAGGAACAACCGAGTATTTCGAATTCTGAATTTAATTTGAAATTATCGAAAGTATTGTCAGTGGTTTATGGAATTTTCAAGGTTCTGCGTGAGAAACGAATATGTCATTACAAAATTTCCAGAACTAGACTTCTATTGAGGTAAAGTTTCCAAATTTTGTAAATCCTTTACTATCATTTTTCGCCACATTTGAAAGCCTAATTTTACGCTAAGTCAAAGCCCACCTTTATGGAAATGTAAATTTTTTATCTGTTTCCACTTTTACTGTAATACCGTGTAGAAAGTAACACGTAAAGGTATAGGCAACTTCTAGTCTACAATCATCAACAACCAATCTTATTTTACCATGTTTTTATTAACTTCGATTCTTGTTTGTATGTTTGTTTGTTTGTTTGTTTGTCAGGTACAAATCTTGCAATCGATTTTTAACTAACTTTCCGACTAGCTAGATATTTGAAACTTTCAGGACAGCTCAGAACACGGTGACAATACATTTATTTAATACTTTTAGTCAACTGGTTCAGGTCGAGCTGCCTTCGGCAGCGTTTATATGACTTGACAGAAAATTTATTTAACTAACTTCCCGACTAGCTAGACATTTGAAACTTTCAGAATAGTTCCGAATACAGTTAAAATGCATTTTTTTAATACCTTTAGCCAACTGTTTCGGGTTCCCGCTGCTTTCGGCAGCGTTATCAGTACAAAGATTGCGATCGATTTTTCCTTAACTTTCCGACTAGCTAGACATTTGAAACTTTCAGGATAGCTCAAAATACGGTGACAATACATTTTTTTTAATACCTTTAGTCAGCTGTTTCACGTCCCTACTGCCTTCGGCAGCGTTTATATGATTCAACAGAAAATTTATTTAACTAACTTCCCGACTAGCTAGGCATTTGAAACTTTCAGAATAGTTCAAAATACGGCGAAAATGCATTTTTTAAATACTTTTAGCCAACTGTTTCGGGTTCCTGCTGCCTTCGGCAGCGTTACCAGTAAAAAGCTTGCAATCGATTTTTGACTAACTTCCCGACTAGCTGGACATCTGAAACTTTCAAGATAGCTCAGAACACGGTGACAATACATTTCTTAGATTCTTTTAGTGAACTGTTTCAGGTCCCTACTGCATTCGGCAGCGTTTATATGATTCAACAGAAAATTTATGTAACTAACTTCCCGACTAGCTAGACATTTGAAACTTTCAGAATAGTTCAGAACACGGTGCGAATGTATTTTTTAAATATTTTTAACCAACTGCTTCCAAATCCTGCTGCCTTCGGCAGCGTTACCAATACAAAGCTTGCAATCGATTGTTCACTAACTTCCCGACTAGCTAGACATTTGAAACTTTCAGGACAGCTCAGAACACGGTGACAATACATTTTTTTTTTTAATACTTTTAGTCAACTGTTTCAGGTCCCTACTGTATTCGGAAGCGTTTATATGATTCAACAGAAAATTTATTTAACTAATTTCCCGACTAGCTAGACATTTGAAACTTTCAGAATAGTTCAAATACGGTGAAAATGCATTTTTAAATATTTTTAACCAATTGCTTCGGTACCCTGCTGCCTTCGGCAGCGTTACCAGTACAAAGCTTGCAATCAATTTTAACTAACTTCCTGGCTAGATAGCCATTTGAAACTTTTATAATAGCTCAAAACACGAGAGCAATGAATTTTTTTAACACTTTTATCCAATTGCTCCGGGTTTCCGCTGCCTTCGGTAGCGTTTATATGATTCAACAGAAAATTTAAAAACATGGTATATAAAAAGATCTTTTTATCTTGTAATTATTTTTAATAGTTTTGTGAGTAATTTATAGAACGTTCGAAAAATTTAGTTCCTCGCAATAAACCAATGAATTTTTCCATAATATTCTAGAACTCTGTCATTATTGAAGTTAGACCTTCCAAACTTTGGCAACCCTGAACTACAAATTTTCGCCAAATTTGTTTGCCAAGTCGCCATATTTGATGCCTAGACCAATCTACGTTGGCTACTAATTTGCAGTATGGCGAGATTAGCCGTAAAATTTTGCGGCAAATGTTGTTTTAGGATAGCCAGGAACCCTTTCTCAATTTTAACTGAGTTAATTATTTTAGTAAAATTTATCTTTTCCTGATACTAAATTTTGCCAAAGAGAAGAAATCTGGGCCGTCTATACTCGAATGATTTTCATTGTACTCTAAGCTGTGCATTTGTCAATGAGATATTATGTAACAATGCGTTGGGTGCTATTCCTGCCAAAAAAAAAAAAAACTAGTATATTTGTCTCGCCGGCATCTCTAATCGTATTATCGTGATTTTTTGGTTCGAATGGCAGTTTTTTTTTCTTTTTTGTTTGTTTGTTTAAGGGTTGTTCGTGGACTGGAACTTGCCTGTTTATTTATGAATCAGTTACCTCACACAAAACTGTCAATGTTTTCATAAAATATGTATATTTCTATGGTTGTATAAGGAAGTCATGTGGTGGCCACATCAGATTTTTAAGTATGTGTTACCATAATAAGAAATAGCGCATATATAAATCATATCCTTAAGATTAAAATTGAAGCATTCGCAATTATCCGAAAGGTTTTCGGAAAGATGATCGGTCCCAGTTAATTCGGGTAATCGAGGCTCTACTGTATAACCTTTCAGAGATGTATTCGATAGTTTAAGTTCTCCTGTATATCGCATGTGCTTGCAGTGTTCTTCTCACTTACAATACAGATACCAGCCAAATGCCGTCTAAATGCCATGATGAACTACAATTTAAAGCGTCGTACATATGTTTATTTTATTGTGAATATAGTTATGATATATTACATACATGTTTATGTAATAACTATATAAAAGAAAGATTATATTAGAATCAGGATTCTTTCAAAAAATAACAATACTGTGGTGTAAAACTCACACTGCTTTGTATTACTCTACATTATTAAAGACATATTTTTACTGCTTAATATGTATTACATGAGTTACCGAATCTGAACGTTTCAAATGTATTTTAAACAACAATTTAAAGCCATTTTAGAACTACTTTTATTTGACAAAAACTTCTGTGTGAGGGGAGCTACCATCCCTTTTTGAATATGCTACATTCATAAAGTATTTAATACTGTTATTAAATTAAAAAATTTATTTCAAATAATTCAGATAATCGCCGCTCACACCACACTCTAAAATTTTTTGGACTAATTATGGCTTCCTAATTTTGAGAAGCAGTTTATATTATCTATATAATATATGCCTACCTAACAATGTATTTAAAGTTAGCAATGTATTTAAAGTTAGAAAGCAACCTTGAATTTTTTTTTTAAATAATCTGCAAAAAAAATAATTTTCTATTTTAAAGTAAATGAAAAAAAATAATATTTTTAATCAATAGAGTAATGTCATACTAGTTAACACACACAAAAAAAAAAAAAATGTACATGCATTCATTCTTTTTTTAAAAAGTCTAAAAGTTGATCATTTATTTATTTTTTCTTTTTTCTTTTTCTCTCTTTTAAAAGTAGGCTGTCCCCTTAATCATTTTTAAGGGGACAAAGGACATTGAAATATTTTTTTTCTTTGCTTTACACTCCATTGCTTCTTAAATTGTGTATTACAATGAAGTCTGTAATTTTTATGAACATTTTAAAAAATACAAATAATTAGTTTAAAGGTTAAAAACTTTTTTCATGCAGAAAAAAATTCAAAATAATAAAGCCACGCAAATTCTAAATTATTTTAAATATCCTTATATACACTGAAAAACAAAAATATACCGTATTCACTTAGAACAAATATGTAGTCAATTTCTGAATTCCTAAATTATAAATTTAGATTTCTGAGTTATGCGTGAAGTAAACATATAACCTAGATGGACGAAATGATCAAGAGTTTCTAGTCTATACTATTCTATTATAGATGGTGAAACAATGTTATGAATATTAAGAATCCCTTGCATTGTTAAAAATTCTCACTTGATTTCTTTGAATTGGATTATAAAACAAAATTATAGTTACTAAAACTCGCCTTTTGTGTCCGCATTTATTTGCAGAGATTTTTCAATGATTTTCACTACGATAATATAGGAATACGATCTAGAATTCTAATAGTAGTTTTTAGAAATCACTAGCATATAGAACTAGAATTTATAACGATAACATGGAACTATTTTTAATGAAGCATAATTTAGTTTCTAGATGTCAGTTGCAGAATTTTTTCTCAGTGTAGTTTAACATATTTTATCATAACTGTAGCTCTTTATTTTAAATTTCATCGATATTGATCATCTTTATCGTTACTCAATCCTTTAATTTTATTTTAAAACACCTGACTTAATCGTCATCAAGCTTTATAATTTAACAATAAAATTAATTTAATGATTAAGTTAAAAATTTTTAAGCAGGAATTCATAGTTGCCAACGTTTTAATTTATTCCGGAGTATTTTTAGTCCTGCTTTTATTTCATACCACTTATTTTTTAAGGTTATTTTTTCCTTATTTTATCGAAGTTATACACTGAAGAAAATTTTTCTATGAATAAAGTGGTGCGATATAAAGGCGGAGCTAAAAATACTCCGGAATAAATTAAAATGTTAGCATCTATGGGAATCTCATTAAAAAATAAAAAAGTCATCTAGTTTTACGTTTTAACAATGTCTAAAATTTTGTGCACAGAAATCTAATTAAAAAGTATTTAGCATTTTCAATTCAAACTCCTAAATAAGGAATATATTTATTTTGTTTAAAAGATTAAAAGAATGTAAGAGTTATCTAGATAAAAAAAAAAAAAAAAAAAAAGAACGCCTTATTTTGTGCTCCTCTAAAAAACCACTAGAATTTCAGCTCATTCCCACGTGTAACCACCGTGAAGATTATTTCCAGCTTAAAAAGAAATGATGAAAAGATGTGGTTCCATACCATTCAAAAAAACTCTTTACCTATCGGCACTGTAGCCAGTTTGGCAAGCGATCAACTCTTGCTTGTTGATGTAGTTTTTTTTTTTTTTTTTTTTTTTTTTTTTTTTTTTTTTTAACAGTAGATTCTAAATCTTTGCTTAAAATCATATTGGTCATCCATTGCTCTTACGTTGAAAAACCTGGAAAATAAAATTCTGCTGGAATTTAGTACATTCTTTTTATTATTATTATTATTAATATTTATATTTCATCAGATTGAAAGTGTATCTTCGAAATTTAGAAATATTTATGTAAAGTAATCTATAATTAAAACCTTATTTTATTTGATCAAAGAAATGTTTCTTTCCTTAAAATGTTTTTAAAATTTTATTTTAAATAATTTATATTCTTTAACCACTTTTCTTGCGACCAGGGGAGCTTCTGCGCAAGTGTTGCAACGAGTCCAGTGTTAAAATAGGAGTGATAACCCTTTGGTTGAGAGAAAACAGCGATGAGGGAATTCCGAATGACTGAAGGTTTACCAAATCTCAACTTGTTGGTCAGTTTGGTACCTCTCCAAACTTTTGGAATCTTTCTCAAAGCTAGGTGCAAGAAACTTAGTTACACTATAGTCTGATTCACTATTCGGATTCTTTTAAATAAAAAAATATGCGAAATTTATAAATAGGAGGGCGTTTACGAGAAATAAGGGAAAATTAAATTTGCAAAATTCCGTAACTATGTTACAGATTAGTTTATTTGTCCGCAATTAGAAAAGTGTGGTTGAAGTTTCTCGCTTGAGATGTCTCCTGTTAGCAAACAAAGATATCGAACTTTTAGAATTATTATATATAATCGTCATTATACATCATTTTATTAATATTCATATGAAAGGATGTCAATGAACATTAAAATATAGTTCACTTAAATAATTGATCTATTTGTCAAATCTTAAATTTTGTATCTTCAACATTTTTCAGTCATTTATCGATCAATTTGTTTTCTAAAATTGTGTCAGTGTTTTTTCGCTCTCTGAGAAAGAAGTACGCAGGTGGTACCTTGTGTTTATTGCACTAAAAATTATTTTTCCATGAATAAATTTAAAACTGCAAATCAATATTTTGCATCTTGAATTACTTTTAAATTTTTTATTTAGAGAAGCATTTGCTTGTTTTGATGTCGAATTTGAGCAAGGGATAGCGAATTATCAGCTGGTACCTACCGAAGAATATAAATTTTTTATATTAAAATTATAAAATGATGTTGTTGACAAATATTTTGATAATTTTAGACCTTTTTTTTTTTTTTTTTTTTTTTTTTTTTAAATGTGTACGCATGTTACCGTAAATATAATTAAAAAATCTTCTATTAAGTGTCAGATGTAGGCATGTAAGTTATATTCTATTAATATTTTTTGAACAAGAAAAATAGCCGACCAAGACAAAATTCCTCTAGATTTTACACTACTATTACATTTTATTATTAAACATTTTTATATTATTACTATTTTCTAATAGTAACTATCTCTTAATTAAGCATATTCTTGGTTGTAATTCTGATTAAATATTTTAAAACTACCAATTACTTAAATAAACTAAATTAGAAGCATGTATGGTGTTAAAAATGCAATTTATGCTTCATGGAAAAATTACTCTAACCTTTGATTAACGAGCATTATAGAAGATGAAATTTTCAATCAACAGTAAATATATATTTTAAGTACACTATGATTGAAGTCAATGAATAACCAATTTTTATAATGAAACTAAACTCTTTATTGTATACAGTTAACAAGGTTAATTCTAAAATAAAATTTAAGTAAAAAATCATTTTTTTAAAATTAGAAGCTTTTTATTGTGAAGCCCTAAAAAGCATAAAATAAAATTTATTCTGGCAAAGACATGCTACAAAGAAATGAAAGTTTCAACACTAAGAAAATTTTAGAGAAAAGTATAAGTACTTTCCTTTTCAAGAGATGAAAATTTTTTAATGTTCAAAATATTTTAAAAATCTTTCGAGACCAATATTCTTAGTTATTAGTTTTTATATAATCGTTCGTTTGGCCAGAAATTTCAAATGTCTCGAAAGCTTTTTAAAATATTTTGAACATTAAAAAATTTTCATCTCTTGAAAAGGAAAGTACTTATACTTTTCTCTAAAATTTTCTTAGTGTTGAAACTTTCATTTCTTTGTAGCATGTCTTTGCCAGAATAAATTTTATTTTATGCTTTTTAGGGCTTCACAATAAAAAGCTTCTAATTTTAAAAAAATGATTTTTTACTTAAATTTTATTTTGTGCTTTTTAGTTACAAAAAGAAAAAAGCTTCTTAAAAAAAACTAATTAAAATTTCTTAGGATATTTTGTAGACAACGGAAGATTGTCTTTTATCAATTGACATTTTTTTTTTTCGATTATTTATCTGGAAAAAAAGTCCTATATCGTCTTTCGAGGACCGAATCCAACGATCATTGCATTATCAGCATGACGTTCTAACCAAAAGTCTAACTGTCAAGAAAAACCATAGAACATTCTAGAAAAATCTCACAAATACTTATACAAAAGGAATATTGTTCTCGAATGCTTTTTAAAATATTTAGAATATTTAAAAGTTTTCACCTTTTGCAAAAGTGAAATATCTATATTTTTCTTTAAAATTTTCTTGTTGTTGACACTTTTATGATTTTATAGCATGTCTCTGCAAGAATAAATTTTTATTTTGGGCTTTTTAGGGCTACACAATAATAATAAAAAAAACTTTCAGTGTTATTTCTATTTATATTTTTACTAAAATTTTATTTTCTTCGTTTTAGTAACTCAAAAAACAGCTTCTTTAAATATTCCTTATGATAATGTGTAGACAATGAAAGATTTTCTTTTATCAGTTGACATAGTTTCTATTAATGATCTGCAAAAAAGCAACACATCGGCTTGCAAGGGTTGAACCCACGAGCATCGCGTTATCACCATGACGCTCTAACCAAATGCGCTAACGAAGACGAAAAAGGTTGTTTAAATTTATATTAAAGTGGCGGCGCCTTCTTCTTCAGAATGACATAAAGGCAAGATGATAAAAATCCAGTTTCAGTAAAATGCTTCTAAAAGAATATGTACATACATATAAAACTTTTTATTTTGTGCTTTTTAATATCTAAAAAAAACTTCTTCAAAAAACTCTTCAAAAATTCTTAGAATACTGCGTAGACAATGAAAAATTTCCTTTTATCATTTGACACATTTTCTATTAATTATCTACAAAATTTAACACATCGATCCTTCGGGGATGGAACTCACCACCATCGCATTAACGACGCTCTGACCAACTGAGCCAACGAGCGACTGTAAGAACTGCTGACATTTACTTTAAAGTTGCGGTGCCATATTTATTAGCGTGACATGAATACGCGATAACGAAATCCAGTTTCAATAAAAAGCTTATAAAAACTTTATTTATTTATTTTTATTTAAATTTTTATTTTGTGCTTTTTAGTAATTGGATAAAAAGCTATTTAAAAAAAAACTCTTCAAAAATTATTAGGATACAGTGTACACAACTATATATTTCCTTTTATCAACTAACACCGTTTCTATTAATTATTTGCAAAAATTAACATGACGCTCTAACCAACTGAGCCATTAAGAAATACAATGAATTGCTTACATTTTTTTTTCGTCTTGTTTTTTATCGTGACAGAAAACGCGATGACAAATTCAACTTTATATAATAATATATAATATATATATATATATAAAGCTTCTAAAAATATTTATTTATGTATTTTGTACTTGAAACTTTTAATTTTGAGCTTTTTTAACATCTAAAAATGTTTTGTGTTTTCTAATATTAAAAAAAAAAACTTCTTAAAAATTGTTTTCGCAAAATTCTTAAGATATTGTGTAGTCAACGAAAAATTTTCTTTTATCAACTGACACCTTTTCTAGTAATTATCCTCAAAAATTAACTCTCCGTACCTCCCGGGGACCGAACTCGCGACCACTGCGTTATTAAACTGACGCTCTGACCAACTGAGCCCCGTAGCCACAAACGGAACGGCTTATATTTACTTTAATTGTTTACTAGCGTGATAGGAAGACACGATGACCAAGTCAATTTCATATAAAAAGCTTCTAACTAATAAAAAGCTTTAAAAAATTTTATTTATTTATTTATTTTTACTTACATTTTAATTTTGTGCTTTTTGTAACTAGATAAAAAGCCGTTTAAAAACTTTTGAAAAATTATTAGGATACTGTGTACACAACGAAATATTTTCTTTTATTAATTGACACTTTTTCTATTAATTATTTGCAAAAAACATCTCGGCCTGGCTAGGATCGAACACACGACTCTCGCATTATCAACATGACGCTGTAACCAGCTGATTCATTAAGAAATACAATAAGTTGCTTACATTTATTTATTTATTTATTTATTTATTTTTTAATATATATAATGGAAGCGTCTTGGTTTTTTAACGTGACAAAAAGCCGATGACAAATCCAATTTCATATAATAGTAATATATAATGTTTATATATACATATATATAAAGCTTCTAAAAATATTTTTTAATGTATTTTTTACTTAAAACATTTTATTTTGTGCTTTTTTAATATCTAAAATGTTTTGTGTTTTCCACTATCTAAATAAGAAAAATGCTTATTAAAAAAACTCCTCAAAAAATTCTTAGTGCAAGCAACGAAAAGTTTTCTTGTTTCAATTAACACCTTTTCTACTAATTATCTGCAAAAACGAACACGCTGGACCTTCCAGGGACCGAACTCACAACCACCGCGTTATTAACAGGACGCTCTTACCAACCGAGCCACACAGCGACAAACGAAATAGCTTATATTTACTTTAAAATGAAGGCGCATTGTTTACTAGCGTGACACGAAGACACGATGACAAAGTCAATTTCAATTAAAAAACCTTCTAATATGTTTTTAATTAAGCTTTCTTGAACCCTTGAACGTCAATAACAGTTCGAAACATTTTCACACAGTTTGAAGATTATATATATATATGTATATATATATATATAGATATAGATATAGATATAGATATATGTATATATATATATCATTAAATAAACACAAATTATCAAAAATTCTAACCATCCTTACATAGGGAAGAACCGTGTATTATGGACCCTCGTGTAATACGGACCATGAGGAAATTTGTATGTTCAACACTAGATGGTGAAAACATCTCACTGCGTTTAGTGAATATTATTGTTATTTAAAGCAGGAAGGGACTTGTACGTGCGTTCCTGTATTTGGACGATTATGAAATTGAGTTTTCGGTTTATAGGATCACTGATGTAAAAAGTAAGTTAAAATGAAAGTATTACTTTCTCCTGTTAGGTAATTGTAATATAATTTTCGCGTTAATAGTAGCAAATGTACTTATTTTATGAACAATTTAGACATGCGTTTCATGGGCATCACTTTGCATAGCGATTTTTGATTGGAAACCACGTTGCTCTATTTATGCGTGTAATATGAACCATGTTGTGTTGTGTAATATGGACCAGTGGTCCATAATAAAAACAGAGAGATTTTGTTAATGCTCGGCGTGCATATGTCGCATACTCAAAATCTTAAGACTTTAGAATAGGCCAGGGAAGCAGAGGTAATCAAATTATCACTTCTTTCGCACACTACCCATTGGATATAACCTTTAGACCTCCCCTTTTTATTCGTCCATTAACTAATTTTTTCCGTCCATTTCTACTATTTCCAAGAGATGTACAAGTGTGTGAGGGAACATGCTGGACAGTTTGTTTCACAATTCCAAGTGTGTCAAGTGATGGGGAACGGGAAGGACCACTATGGACCACTTGGTCCATATTACACCTACGTTCGTGTAATAGGGACCACCGATACGTAAATAAAATAATTATTTTCTGCAATTATTAATAGTTCCCAGAGTACTTTACCAAGTTTAAACTATGTAACTATGCAGTTGTAATGAGCAGCCACCAAATTAAATCTTTTTATTTTAATAATTTAAGTTTTATGAGCATTCTTGCTTAGGGGGTCCATAATACACGGTTCTCCCCTATATACAAATACATAAAAATCTATTTTCTTGAAAATTTTGAAATTTCTTACTTTAGTTGCACTGACCTCCTAAAATTAAGGAACATAGCCTGCTCTTTTATCTCTTTCTTTCTTCTTTTACAAATTGACTCTTTTAAACAAATTGACATATGAACATAAAATTAGAATGACATGTTCGTTACCTAATAGCTGATTAAATTTCATATGTAATTGTTTTCAACGGATATTAATTCAATTTTTCTGAAAAGTATGCTTTTGAAGAAATGAAGCATTTAAGCAACTTTAGAAAAAAAAAGAACTATATAAAAAATTACATTAATATACTCGTAGTTTGGCAAAGATGCACATGCCTCTAAATGTTAAATTAAAATCTTATTTTTCTTCCAATATTCACTTTTATTTTTATTTCATAACAAAAATGTATACTTATTAATTTGTAAATTATGGTCTTCGCCGGAATAATGGAAATGACGCCAAATAGTTTTATTGCGAACATCACAAATTACTGTTCGTACGCTGTAAAAAAAAAAAAAAAAAAAAAAAAAAAAATGTGTAATATTACACAACAATATTGAGGCAGCTTACTATATAGAGAAGTACCACAACCATGAAGTGAAATGTTACCAGTTGTACCGTGTAACCGGAGCATAGCGTGTAAGATTATTCAGTTACAGCTGGTAACATTCCTTTGCATAGTTGCGGCAAGTTGTCTGCCTCAGTATTGTTGTGTAATATAGCAAAAAAATTTTTACAGTGTATGTGTATACTTATAAAAAGGCTATTCATACAAAAAAAGGGAGATAAAGCAAATTATTTTACTTCCCCCCTTATAAGTATGCGCTTCTTTACATATCTGTAATACATCCTTAACATAATTTCTCATTCAGTTTTTCTTGCTAAAATTGATTAATTTTTTCGTTTCCTTCAAAGCCTAATTTTAAGAAAAAATATAATAGCAGTTGAAAAATTACTACCTATAATTAATTTATATAAAATTCTATTAATTATTAAATAATGAACACGTCATTTCAATTTATGTAAGGCAACCAAATTTTTCATACTCAATTTGAGGACAAATCATCGCAGCGTCCTCAAATTGAAGGGCCATTTGAGGACAGAGCTAAATTATGCTTTATCTGGTCTATGCAAGTTATATTTGCATTGTCCACATAGTCTCATTTTAAATAAATTTATTTTTAAACAATTTAAACAGTTTTTATACCATCTGACTGAAAAAATAGGGCTGTGACGACACTGATTATTATTGATGTTTGCAGCTGCACATAAATACATATAAAACAAGTCCTGAAATTTTGTTTACACACTCAATGTACTGGTCTGTTAGACAGTAACAAGTTTTACACAGGAAGTTGTGTTTGATTACTTTTATTATTTTTGATGTACAGTCCATGAGTCTAAAACTACAGATGTGTTGAATATTATGATACACAAATGTTCCTTCGGCTGCAGCTCTTAATTCTGCTTTATTAGACATATTCCGATTGAAAAAGCCCATATTCTGATTATTTGCAACAGTCTTCGCAGCTTTCTTATGTCTGTCTGAATTCAAATGTGTAGCAATAAAATAAACGACTTTTAAAAATAAAAATAAAATAAATGACTTGAAAATAAATTTGAGGACATTTGAGGACAAATTTGTAAATTCGAGAACATTTGATGTCCTCGAATGATTTTCAAATTGCTGAGGACACAGATCGAAATTCGAAGACTGTCCTCATGATTCTAGGACGTTTGGTCACCTTAATTTGTGTTCATTTATTTAAAAGTTATATGCAAAAATTAAATAAAGAAAATAAAATAAAAAGAAAGAAAGAAAACGTTTCTTAACTTTTAGAATCCCGTGTATTAAAAATTTATATTAATGAAAGTTTCAAGTATTTCTTTTACTCATTAATGTTTCCAAATGTTCTTTCTCTTAAAAATGTTGACTTTGATTCTTAAAAAAGTCTCGCTATCTCCCGCCCAACACTCATTCTTTGAAGAGTGAATCCGTTGCATGCTCTTCTTCCACCCACATAGGTAACCGTAAAATTATATTTAGTTTGGCAAATATATATTTTGGCGCGTGCGAATCCGTGTCTCAATTATTTTGGAGCCATATTTTTGAATGCATTACAGAGTACCTTAGTCATAAAATACGATACCTATTTGTTTTTTATAAACATTTAGAGTAAAATAATTTGAAATTTCTAAAAAGATAGAGAAAGAAAGCAATTACTTTTATTTTTGATATTATTTTTACATTTTTTTTTTTTTTAATACTTATTTATTTTTAGACTACCATAACTGTTTTTCTATTGTAAAGTAAAGAAAATATTTAAGGAACAAAAGCTTCTTTAGCCAATTAACCTGTAACTAATAATTTTAATTTAGTTTAAATTGTTTCAGTTCGTTATTTTACATTTGAAAGTATCCAACGAATTCAGCAGGAAATCAAATATTTAGAAACCTTCAAAATTAAAATATTAATTCTTTAAAAATTATTTAGACTTAAGACCCTCATGTAGGCTTAATACCAGCAACGAATCAATCAACGTTAAAAAATACTTTATTATTATTATTATTTGTTTTTTCAAATGGTGATTCCTTTTTCTCACGAATTCAAAATGTACTATCGTCATTTTTTAATATTATTGTCTGTACGATAGAATTCACATTTTGAGTTACGTTTTTGAAGCATTTGAAATTCTTGAGGAAATACAGTTCTTAAAAAAAAGAATAACTTTAGTTTGCTTCATATTAGGTTTAAAATAACCATAAAGTTAACTAATATCATACCTTTCTGCATAAATTATAATTTAACAATATTATTTTTATACAAACTTAACGAATTTTTAATTTGTGATCTTAATTTGCATGATTCAAAAGTGAAAGTCTGAATAAACCATCGGAATATGTATATGAAGTATATTATAGAAAGACTCTTCCATTTTCATTTACTTTTTTTTTTTTTTCTGAATGGAAGCGGAGGAGACTGGGTAGTTATTCAGAAAATATGAAGAAATTTTCTATGAAATTATGGAAATGCAACCTCGTAGGAATTATAAAATCATTACTATAACTGTAAATTTAAAAAATACGAAAAGGAATGTGGATTTATTTTACTTAGAAAGAACACACTTTCTGTATTTTTCCAAATAGTTTACGTATTCCTTCTAACATAAAGAAATACGTTATATATACTCTAGAATTAGAATACATATTTATACATTTTGTCTGTAATGTATAAATATGTAGGCTGTTTCGACTTAGAAGGAATATCTTCTTTATTACATAACTTGTTTAAAGAAACTTTTTTTTACGTATGTGTACAGTCAATATAACTTCATGTAAATGGTTTTAAATACTTACAACATTCGAACATTTTGTACCATAAACAGTAAGTAAGGAGCAAAGGTATAAAAAGAGAAAAATAGGAGATATGGGACAAAATGGCTTGTCCCAATCAGGGTTTACCTTTAGAAAAAAAAAATGTTCATTTTTGTATATATAAGCCCATAAACAGAAAAACCGTGAACCTTTTAAATATGTATTTTTTTTCTTCTATAATTAAGTACTTCTGTGCTTTATACTTTACTACTTTAATGTTCTTTTTTCATAAAAATCTATTAAACTATAATGGTTGACTACAAAATATAAAGAATATTTATTTTGCCACGTATTATAATCAGTCACTTATTTGCATCAAAATATCATGGACAAATATAACCAACACAGATGTCGTCTACTTGATTTTTTCTATATACTTTATTTATTAGATGTTTCTTAACGCATGCATCGTTGCGTGTCTTTATATACACCACTATAAAAACTTTTTATTTTATTTTATCTATTATTTATTTCTACTTAAAACATAAATACAGCATCGAGAAATAAGCTATTTATTTTTACCTATATATTTTAATATTTCTCTGTTATGTATGTTTTTATAAAAGTTTTAGTGGAATTCTACCTAAAATTCATCATGTTTCTTTTAAGGGGTATACTTTTTATACATAACAATTTGGATAATTTTTTTAAATTGATATTTTTCACATGATCAAAGAAAAATAATATTATTTTGCAAAGAATCAAAAGGTATGGTGTGTTGATAATGTTACGATTAAGATCAATTAATTACGCTAAGTTCCTGGGTCGAAAAGCCAAAGGAAAACATATTTATCTTAACAAAAGTATTAGTATTTTATTACAGGATATACAGTCGGACCTCTATTTAACGAACCTATATTTCTCCGTTTCCCAAACTTTTATTTCAAAATAAGATTATTTTAATTTCAAATTTAATTTAAATTTTGTTAAAAGAAAAATAATAATAATACCGCAGAGCTGCTAACATTTTTAATTTTTAAATCAAAATTGACACCAGTAATTTTTAATGTTATATATATTTTCGACGATTAATATTGAAGAAATCAGCTATAAAAATTTTCCGGTTTGAAGTCTCCCTTGAAAAACGGGAGACTTGGCATCTATGATACCGTAAGATCCCAATGAAGATGAAAAAACGATCATTATACTCGAATCAAAAAACTTTCACACGTTGATATATTAAAATATTTGGGATATTTTTTTTTCACTTTCATGAGAACTCCCCTGAAGAACTTGTTAAATCATTGAAAAGATTCGTCACATATTATGAAAGAAAACGCTTACTACACAAAGGATTCAGGCAAATTTTAACAGGCTTTTCCTGTAATTAAAATAAAGGATGCACAATTACTCTATTATATTCTGCAATTACTCCTCCATCATGAATGTGACAATAACATAAGATTTTTGAAGAAAGCGATTTCATATGCATTGAAATTTTTATAAAGATAATAATTTTATTGTTTAAAGTAATGAATTACTAAATTTCTGATCTATAAAGATTTTTTTTTTAATAGAATGATTACAATCAATGAATGCAATATATATTTTTTAAATAGATGGTAATGAATAGGCGTGATAATTTTGAATAAGTAAACGTGATAAACAAAAATGAATTTAAAACTGCTAATAAATTTAAAAAGATCAAATTAGTATAGCAAAAACATTTTTAAACAACCTTTTATGTGCAAACAACTTATCTGCTTCCTCTTCAGCACGTGGGAACAACAGAAAAACCTTTTTATGATAAAATAAGTAAAATAAGAGAAAAGCCTAACAGATTTTGGAAACATGGCGAAACCAGCATACTTCCATTGATCAAAAATATATATTTTTTAATTACAAATATATTTTGATTATTATTTAATGAAAGTATATATATGTATATGTGTGTGTGTGTGTGTGTGTGTGTGTGTATAATTTAATTCTTTTTTTATATAGCATTTAGTGCTTGTGAATTTAAATTTTGTGTTTAAGAATTTAAAGGAGTATAAAAGTTCATCTCTAACAAAATTTCCTCATAATAAATACTTTTGCTGGATTTAGCGACTTTGTTAAATACAAGCCCCACTGTACTTCATAACGCCGATTATTCTAGGTAATGGTTCAAAGAATCATAAATAACATGAGCCATTTCTATGCAGTTGACGTGAATGTTTCACAAAACATTGACTGATTCAAATATAAAAGAAAATAATCGATTCCTACTAAATGTAAAGCATCACATCTGCAAGATGTTAGCTTATAGACACGTGAATCCTATACCCAGAACGATAACAAAAAGGAAACAATTATTGGCTGCCATGTGATGGGTTAGGGAGTTTTCTCTAAATTTAGAATCCCCCTGTAAGATGAGTTTTGAAGTTAGAATGACAAAACGATAACACGCATTAAAAAAAAAAAAAAAAAAAAAGAGAGAGAGAGAGAGAGAGAGAGAGAGGAGAAGAAGAAGAAGAAGTTACTGACTAAATTTATCGACGTTAGAGTAAAAAGTAATGATCTATCATTTACACTTAACTAAGAAATAATATATAATATTTTTTTTTTAACTTTGTTATATTATATTATTTCTTATAATTAGTGATGGTATATTTCTTTTTTGTACATTTTATTCTCTCTTGGAAATACATTTTAATAATACGTATAAATTGGTATTTGTTTGACACTTTATGCAAACCATTTCTTAAACAAATACAATAAATAAAATAAAGCCAGACAATTATGAAATTTTCCTGAAAATAGATTACCTGCTAATGCTTCAACCGGAAGAGACATTTATTCGACATGTGTTACGCCGCATACATTTGGCGATATATCAAATGTGTGACTTTTTATATATTTTTGTCATCACTTAAGTAAATGGAAGATTTTTATTCAAAATAGAATTTAACATTATTCTCCATTTTTTAATTGTAATTTGATAACAATTTAATATTTTTATTTAAAAAAAAAAATATTTAAATTGTTTATTTTTTGGCATCAGGAGAATTTTTGCTCAAATTTGTTGTTAGTGACTACCAGAGGATAGTTTATATGACTGATATTAAAACAAAATTTAAGATGCATTTCTATGATAATACGCTAATTCCAATATAAAGCAACATAGTCAGCAATATAGTTTTAACTTATCGTATTTTTTGTAATTGCTGATTTTGGATTAATTCAATAACCATTCATCTCTTTCTGTTGTTGTTGTTTTTATGTATTATGTGTATTTATTTAGTTTCTTTGAGTTGAACTTTGATTAGGTTTTTAGAAAAAAAGCAACATGGCGGAAAAGCGATAATTCAGCCGATATAATACTCTCATAAATAACTAAAGGAACCAACAGTTTAACATATTCTTCAAGCACGTTTCTTGCGACTATGGGAGCCTCTGCGCAGGTGCTGACTACTGAAGGAGTCCAGTGTTAAAATAGGGGTGATATCCATTGTGTTTGAAAGAAAATAGCGATGAGGGAGCGCCGAAAGACTGGATGTTTATCAAATCCCAACCGGTCGGTCAATTTGGCACCCCTCCAAGCCTTTGGAATTGTCTCCAATGCTAGGCACGAAAAATGTGGTTACATTATAATTTATTAAACAGCATTTTTTTTTTTTTTTTTTTTTTTTTTTAACAAGTAAAGACATAAAAACATTACAGTTACAATGCCAAATAAAATTTATATTGAAAGCAAGTTAATGCCCCTTTTCTTCCCTGCTTACCAACAGCTATAGTGATAGCATGCCATCCAAAACACTTTGTTTATTAGTTACATGAAATCAGTTTGAAATAATAATTATGATGCTTGCATTTTTCAATATCGTAACGATGCAAATATATTACTATAAAAAATATAATTAAAAAGAGTTACTGAAGCACAAATTATTCCGTACTCTGAAATCGTATAATATTTTCTAATTTAGAAATATTTCATTTGTGATAATCTCTCGGTTAAATGAGCTATTTAAAAATTTATATTAATATAAAATTTTTGTTTAAAAAAGTTTTCAAAAAATCAATTAGCTATATAGGCTTTTAAAGCTGTCGTTTTAAATAATTATGGCGTTTGCTATTGCCAATTTAAGTAAAATACATTTCAAGAGTATATGAAAACTAGCCTTATCTCAGCAAATATATAACTAAAAATAATTTTATCAATGTTAACCTTTTTTAAGAAAATCAGAACGTAATATTCATAGATAAATTGGGAGAATGACAAAAATAAATAAATAAATAAATAAAGTCAAGTATCTGGATCTTTGTTAGAAATTTTTGCAGTGGAATATATATATATATATTATTGTTACTAAGTTTTGATGGTTATTCAGTTATTTATATAAAGTAAAAGTATTTCTATATACATATTTATCATCTTATAGTTTGCTCAAAATAGCATATTGCATTTTACATATGCGTTCTATATGTGTTTTGTAAATATTACTTTTTACTGCTCATTTAATTAATAGTTAATTATACCACTAAAACTAAAATATACCTTCTAAACTGGACCCAAAATATAGCTAAATTTTTATAGCTATTATTTTAAATAATAAAATATTATTCATATCAATAATATACAACATATATTAAAAAGAAAAAAAAAAGTTAGAATTAAAGGAATTAAAGGAATATATTTATTGACAATAACATAAGAGCGATGTGTGAAATGCTTTTTTAAAAAATTTCTTTTCTAAATTAAAGTCATAAAAATGTATAACTATTTCATTTAAATAGTTATATATATATATATATATATAATATATATTCATCGACTTTATTAATATCCTTCGTATATACTATTTTTCTGTATCAGGGAAAATTCATAGCCAGTTTATTAATTGTGTGCTGACAATTAAATCTTCCATTGCGTAATAATTACGAGTTTCAAAACAAGAGGATTTAAAAATCGGAGATGCCACCTGTAAGTGTGGTGAAGTTTTTCTGTTGCAAATGATGTTTGACGGAGAGTACGCTAGCCTATCCCTGTTTCCTGATCTCCTTTTAAGGTTTCCGGAGATCCCACTCTCAAAACTTGAGACCTGCTCTCCGCATCCCACCATTCGTTGCGAGCTTAGGCGTGTCTCGCTAGACGCTCCTTTAGCACTATTCTGGGACGTTTCGGATGCAGGGAGAAAATCCAAATTGCAAGCTGTTTAAAACAGGTTATGTAATTGTAATTAAGGTACCTGTTGAATGAAAAATGGGTCTGAAAGTCTCACTACGAGTGTTAAGAATTTCCCCCTTGACAAAGGAAAAAAAAAAAAAAAAAGTGAAGAAGAAAGAAAGAAAAGAAAAGAGAAGAAAGAAGAAAGAAATTTAAGCTTTGAAAAAAATTGGATGTTGTGTAACTAGCTTTATATTGATAAACGTATAAAAAACAAGTTTAACATTTACTCAATATAACAATAAAAAGAAACGAAATCTTTAAATTTAGGTAAAGGTTGATGATGATTAATAACATAAACTCCCCAAATCAGTGTTGTCAGATTTTTCGACTTTTTTATTCAATACTCACCAATAATTTTGAGAAGTGGTATTTGATATATATAATGTAGGTTTAATCTTCGAAGTGGTTAGTCAATCATTACATTTAATACACAGTGGTGGATTTTGAATAAAAAGTTGAAAAATATGGCAAAACTGTTCCAAATTAAACAAAAATTAATATGAAGTTTCAAAACCTCTACACCTGATATTCTATAATTTTTATTTATCAAATAGACTATGATTTCTCATCAAAAAGGCTTATTTTAATTAAAATTTTCTATACTATAACCTTTTATTATGTAATCATACTTCCTTTTTTTATATTTCTGGTAATTAAACATGAATTGAATGAATTTTATTTTAATTTACGGTTCGTGAATATGTCATTCTTTAACCCATTAAGCGCTAAAGCAGCTCCCATTTTGGGAACATTTGATTAAGAATTTTTATCTCTACAAATAATTAAGATAAATGCAATTTTCATTTTTTAATTGAATATTGAAGTGACTAGCTTTGTTGTTTTATTTATTTATTTTTATTTATTTATTTATTTATTTTTGTAAAGTTTGTAATGATAATTCTATTTTGTTACTATTATTATTACTATTATTCAAACGAAATTGCCTGTTTTTACTGCATAAGAAAAAAAAATCATCAAAAATATCTTATTTGAGTGCAGGGTTTAGAAATATTGAATAAGGAAGAAAACAATTCTTTTCTTAAATTATAACAAACAGGGATAAAGAACACTAATTTAAAATGGTTTTACAGTTTATTTACATCCATGCTACCACTATTAGGTTTCAAGTATACCATTTTAGGGCCATCTCATGTCTTCTAACAAAAAAAAAAAATAATAATTATTATTATTATTATTATTATTATTTAAATTACATATGATTAGAGTTCCATATTGAAACTCAAAACATACGGAAATTCATAATGTTTCGATGGGATTCATATATCGTCGTTTACAGGGTTAACACTTTGCTTGCGGGTCACGTAAAATTACGTTTTTCATGATAAACGCGGCGTTTCTCTAAAAAGGCGTTTCTCTCTTAAAAAAAAAAAAAAAAAAAAAAAAAAAAAAAACTTTACTTGGGGGGGGGGGGGGGGGAAACAGTTTTACGTGTTCGTGTTTAACACTTTTTATATGCTACTGGTGTATATATATGCCAGTGACATTTATAGAACCAATTAATAAGAATAAAATTTGAATGAATTAATCATGAATACGCAAAATCATTTTAATAAATAATATAACGTTTTAGAGGAACACCAAAAGGTTCGGCTTACTGTTCAAAATAGGAAAATACCCCGACGACAATGTGTTAACCGTTTGATAGATGATATCCATAGCAAGTATGGAAAAATAAAAAAGCTGTAGAAAATTAGATATATTCACACATTATTGTTTTATATAAGTCCGTTTCATTATCATTTTTTAAATGTATTCGAACCACCCAATCATGGAGCATTTAAAAAGTATGAAAGAAGAATTCGCAAAACAAATTTTGTATATTGAAGCGCGTAATTAGAATTATAGTAGTAGTATTTATTATGCTATTCATTCATTTATTTATTTTTACAGTAACAGCTTTTATCTATTTTCATTACATCCATTCAAGACAATTTTTGAAATTTATTCCGAAATTATTTCAACATTTATTCTGAAATTTACTATGAATTACAAAAGTATCTTGCAATTTATCATTTCATGTTGTTTTCTTTCTTTCTTTTCTTTCTTTCTTTCTTTCTTTTTTTTTTTTTTTTTTTTTTTTTTTTAACAACAAGATGGTAAAGACAAGATAAATTAAATATATGTTATAAAGGGAGACTGGCTGTAGATATGTCAAAAGATTAATTTTTTTCCTTTTACTAAATCTTATCCATGAAATGAACAAAAACAGAAAGTGGCTGTCGCTTAATAATAAACGAGTTTCCAAAAGTTGACAAACCATCAATAGCGAAATTCACAGTCTGACATGAGTATACTTATAACAGACTTTTTTTTTTTTTTTTCTACGACTAAAAAGCAGATATTTTTATACATCTAAAAAGAAAGTGAAAACTTATATTCACTTGTCTGTCATGCAAACTCATTCTGAATTTTCTTGCGATGGTTAAAAAGTATGTGTGCAATATGTTTGAAATTGTTTTTAACTTTTGAGCGTGCCGCTCGAAATAGAACCTTTAACTTTTTTCTCATAATTTTAAATGAATAGCTTCGATGTTTTCCTTAACACAGACTGAAAAAAAAGTATGACATAACAGAGAGGCAAAAGATGGCATAATATGGGACGAAGAAAATAAAAGGGGGGTGGGGGTGCTATGGCAAGTTGATATAATTGAAATACTTATTTTTAAATTTCACTTGTAATTGATTTTTAATTTTGTAATTTTAGAAACCACTTATTACTAAGTAAATATAAAAATAATTGAAAATAAGTTTTAATAATAGATTTTTTTAATGTAAAAAATCGTCAAAATTTGTAAATTCAAAATTTAAATATTTTTTTGTCTACAATGTGTGCATTTATATTTGTTCATATTCGTAATTTAAACAGCTATCATCAGCTTATGATAAAAATGACACGGAAACAAATTAAAAATCATTTTTTATACAAACAAATAATAAGAATCCTCAGTTTATTTTCTAATAGTCATGCATGGAATTGTGATAAAAAATTCAAACTTAGGAACACATTCAATTAAAATTTTCTAGATTTTGTAATATACAATACTAATTTATCTATGCTTTAAAATGAAACTTATCTTCAATAAGTTTTGTTATGTAGAAATAGCTAATGAGAAAAGATACTCGTGAGTATATGACCTGTTTCAAGGAAAGTATTAAAATATGTGTAGCTTATATTGATTGAAAAAGAAAACTCGCACTAATACATATAAATGGCAGAATAAATTTTAAACATTCATACTTAGGAAAAATATTATCGCACTTAATTTTTATAAAACTATTTTAATCACACAACTATCAAATTTCGTTGTATTATGATAACGTATTGATGAAATTAATATTTCTAGTTTCTCTTTTACTTGCTTATTTTATAATGATCAGTAATGATCAGTACACAAAGTATTTTTACTACAATGAAAATTTAATACCTTTTCACTTTAACTTACACTTCGCTAAATAACGTTTATTTGCATGAATGCATGTTATTTTGTTTAAATAGCCATAGTTTTTTTCTTGAATTACTCTAGATATTTCGTTAATTTGAGTGCATGCATGTACTGAAGTTTAATAATATATTAGCATGTATGTCTTACTCAAAATATTCAGAAAAGTTTCTTGCACTTTTAAGAAAGACCTTTAGAAACAGCAAATTAATTGCACTTTAATATATTCAGAGAAGGAAAACATAAATCATTTCATGCTTTAAATTTTACTGCATTCTTTTTTCTCCTGTATCATCACATTAATTCAGATTAATTTTAATTCTGATAGCTCCTTTTTTATGTTGAATTATTTCAATTAATAAAACAGTTCAAAATGTACCACACAAATTTTAAAATTATGTAAAATTATTTTATGAATGAAAAAGTGATAAGAAAAATATTTTTGGAACCAATTCTAATGGAGTGTTTCAGAAAAATATAAAAAGAACTTATTGGAAATCTGTCAAAAAATGGAAACTAAATAATGAATGAAATAAAAATTTAACAATATAAATAAAGGGAAATAGATTTTGAGACTGCTTAACACAACTTTTATGAGCTTTCAGTAAGGACATAAATATGATTTTCTTAACTTTCAAACTTATCTTATTTCAAAGTTAATTGTCGTGTTCTTAAAACGTGTTATCTTAGAGCCAAAAAATTGGGTCATTAGGTGCGCAGAAGGGAACTGAGTGTAAGATCCCCGAAATGCCATGCGTTTGTCGTATGACGTGTGGAAGGGAATTCGTATTTTGGGTGCGTGGGTGGCTCAGGGAATGTTAGAGGTCCTCCCCTACCTGCAGTTGGCAAGCATTAAGTCTCTGTCTCGGAGCTACATCGAATCTCCAGCAAGTCCCACATTCCGCCAGTCTCGGCTCGTCGCTTAGGTACGAAATTCGAACACCTCTAAGTCCAGCCATGTCCGAAGTTGAAGAGGTCAAAAAAGTTAAGAAAACCACCAAGAAGAAGACCAGGGTGCAAGTGGATGTTGAAACCGAGGAAATAAAGAATAATCCTGATGCCACCCAACAAGACCAGAAAAATGAGGTAGAATTACTTTGCTAATGCACCTTGCCGAATTGTAGGCTGCATGGAGGATTAACCGTGAAATGCATTTTTTGAGTCGAATTTCAGATTTGAATGTCATAATTGTCTTCTCTCGAATTAAAGACAATAACACCATCTTTGCAAACTGGAAATGATATTTGATTATTTGCTCAGTGGCAGTGCTGTGAAAATATTTGCTTTTAATAAAATAGCGAGGATCTGCATGACGTTTTATTAAAACTTGTAATTTATTCAGCTTCACAATCTGCTAGTAAAAAACAGATACAAATAATGCAAATAACAAGCATGTTCTGTAGAGATTAGAACTAAATGTTTCTCAAAAAATTAAATAAATTAATAAACCAAAATTACTAAAGTATGCATGTTGGATGATTTTTCTAAGTATTGATATGTGTGCATCATGTTTAATTATTTAATAATTTGTTAAAAAGTATATTAGTAATATTTTTTATTCTAATTTTTATTCTTTTCTTGAAAAATATTTCTTTAAATGAAAATATGTACAATGTTGCCGCCTCGAAAATGAGCATATTCATTATAAAAATTTAATAAGTAATATTTTGCTTTATAAATTCAGTGTATCATTTTAAGTTGTGTGAGAGTAACAATGTCATTTTTGACGCATTTTAAAGTATTTCCGTGTTATATAATTGTTTATTTTTTTTAAACTATGCATGTATATATTTAATATTATTAAACTGCAAAAAAAGTAAATAGTGTTATATTGATCAGGAATGAAAAATTGGTGCAAAACTGATACCGGTATTTGTTTGAAATTTTTCTCTACTTATAATATAGTCGGTTTAAGAAGAAAAAATCTATATTTCATAAATACCGGTATAAGTTCTGCGCCGATTTTCCACCCATGTATTGATCATAATTTTTCATTTTGTAAATTATAAAAACGCAAAATCAAAATTAACCTGTGTACAAATAATTTAAATTTTGATATGTCTATTATTCTACATTCATATATACATAATACTTTAAGCTATTTTGTTTTCATAGTAGCAAATTTGCCAGGTTTTTTTTTTTTTTTTTTTTTTTTAATCCAAATATAAATATATCATTGAAATTTTCTAACAAAATGTCCACTTAATAAAAAATAATTTCTGAAATCCTTTAGGCTATTTCACTATTACTAGCATTTAACCATTTCAAGTTATTCGTTCTGAATGATTTTTAACACGATTATAAGTGTTATATTTAGAATATAATAATTATAAAAATGTTATTAGCATTGTGTTGTAATCCTGTTAGTAACTGATAAAATTATTCTTCTAAATATTTAAAATACTATTTTACATTAGTTATACTTCAACACAAATGGATATGTGAAATAAAAAGTATTCCGACTACAAAAAAAAAAAAAGACTATGCACATTAAAAACTTAATGACGACTATTTTTCCCAGAGAAGACACGCATTAATGCAAAAAACTGTGTTAAACATAAATTAATCTCTCTCTAATAAATTATACAAATCTGTTTAAATATTTCTTCGTGTGATTGGAATGAGTGCCCAGATTAGTCATGGATATTCGTAATGGTTCGTAATCTACCATTAAGTCCTTGTCTAGTGAGCTTTATGTGCAAAAAATGGCCGCAGAGCGACAGCCTCAACCTAACCTGACCCTCCTGTGATTAGACAAAAACGTTATAGACAAAATTTTGTTTATGTGTTTGTTATTATTATTATGAATACTTTTATTTTGTATCAAAGAAAAATACAACTTTATATTATAAAAATTTACTAAAAAAGGACATGATAACTTAATCTTTATTTATAGTACTTCTCCTTCCTAACCCTCCGTTTAGTTTATTTTGTCAAAAATAGTCATCTACATATTAAAACTGAGCACTTCTTTTTTTAAATTTATTTTATGCAAAAAACATGAAATAGTATCACACTTAGTCAAATATCGAAGAAACATTTCTTTCTTAGAAAATCTTATCTTTAGGCGTACCTCTTTCATCAGAATGACTTTTACTCTGTTTAAATTTTCAATTGTGTTTTGAATTTATGCATTTAACTCAAATGCATACATATATATATATATATATATATATATATATGTATATATATATATATATGTATATATATATATATATAAACAGTCAGTTTAATATTTAGAAAATATTTATAGAAAACAAAGTGAGTTTTTCAAAATATTTTTTCTCTTTGTTTCTGATGAACTTTTTAACTATTCAAAAAGTTAAAAGGTGGGTAACATGATATGATCGAATGACAACATATTTGCATAAACAATTTTCTTGAAGATTACATTGCTTAAGTTATAACCAGTATGTCTTGGACGTCGTATACAGTCGGCAGCAAAAGTGTCCAAGCACTAGCAAAAATTCCTATGTAAAAAAAAAATACACTTAATACTGTTTTGTTAAATAAATCCTTGTCGAATAATATTCTTGGACTGACTAAGAACAGGATTCGACAAGGATTTGTTTAACAAAATTGCATTAATTGTACTTTTTTATATAGGAATTTTTGCTAGTACTCGGATACTTTTGTTGCCGACTGTACTTCTGTAAACGTGCGTAGACTTACGTGCGTAGACTTACGTGTATATAAATACGTATATATATGTAATTGTAATGGCAATTCTTATATATGTATGTGTGTGTGTGTGCGCGCGCGCTCACACTGTATCTAAAAGACATGGGTGACTTTCGATATTAGATATTTTTTTAATTAATTCAGAAATTCAACAGAATTTCTTTTTAACCAATTGTTTTCATTTAGTCAAGTAAAGGGCATGTTTTAACTCACACTTTTCAACAAAAATACAGTCATGAATGCATTTAGTGAATTAACAGTAAACTAAATTTTAAAAAGAAATCTGTTCATTTTGTAATGTAACAAAAACTATAAATGGTCTGTAACGAATATATATGCTTTTACTTTTTTGTACTACCTTTTTATGATTTTTGAAACACTATCACAAATTTCAGAGAATAAAAACTTTTCTTTCAAAACTTCAAATTTTCTACACCCCCCCCCCCTACTTTTTTTCCCTCCATTTTTTTATTTTTTCCCCACTCTGCATGTATTCTAAACTCTACCGAAGTTTAGAGTACTTGCAAAGAACTCGAGAACACTAGTGAGAAATATAACAACTAAAACATAAATATGATATATTGAGATCGAAATTCAATGAGATTTAAATTTTTAAAAACACAATATTAAATTGCGCATGCATGGATAATAACGCTATTTCATTTAATAAGAAAACTATTGATTAATATTTTTCAAAAATATTGGCAGCATAGTTAAATTTCAATTAATTTTTAAAGCTGCTAATCGACAAAATTTTTTCTGTTATATATATATAAATTGTCTTTTCCCACAGTAGATAGCATAATAATTGCGTGGAAAGTATAAGTCAAAAATACAATATTAATAATTAAGTTATACCCTATAAGTGGGGGAAAAAATGTATTTCAAAAATCATATTTACATAATTAACATGCGGTTACCATTCAGCTGTTTTAAAAATTATACGAAATACAGTTTTCTCTATTGTCGATATCATTGCGTACTTTTACGATAATGAAATAGAATTTTTATTGGCAACTTTGTGTATCTAGGTATTATATTGGGAATATAAAAATATAATTTTCGCTGTTTCACCGTTAAACATTATATTCTCTAAATGCTGATTTTACATGAAGTATTTGCTGTTTATTTCACATTTTAGCATTATATTTCTCTTTTGTGTGTTTTCTTCTAGTATATATTTTCTCTTTTTCAAAAAAAAAAAAAAAAAAAATAATAATAATAATAATAATAATAATAAGCATAATAATAATAATAATAATAATAATCATAATAATAATAATAATAAAAAGAAAAAAGAAAAACTACAATATTTTAAAGAAATGTTTATCTTTATAGAATATTCCTAAATATGCGTATAAATATCGCCCATAACCAGTAGAAAAAGGTGAAAAAGTTACATATCGTCATAAGGTTTCATCGGTCATTTTATCGGTCATTATTTAATGTGATCGGAAATAGCATTTTGATAATTTTGTTATTGGACTGCTTGAGTGCCCTCATATTTGAATATTTCCTGGAAAGTTTGTGCATACAGCGGAATATCACAAACAGTTCGTTATTTATTTTTTCTATATGTTTTATAATATCTCTAAAACAAAAAATTACTCATGGCATCTTGATTATTGTGTAAAACAAAATAATTAGAGTACCAATCTGTTTAATGAAAACTTTAAAAATTCTCAATGACCCTAAATTCGTTTAAATTTTTTTTGAACTTCAGTGATCAAAAATTTTGAACTTTAATGATCAAAAACTTTAAATTTTTGGCATGAAGAACCTGTGTCCCATCGATGTTAAATAATGAAAATTGGGATGGATGGTTGGGTTTTACGTCGCACTAGTGCTGCGCAGATGGGCAATTGGTGACGGCCTGGGACACACCCCTAGAGGTGGTCCGGAGACATGCCATCACAATTTTGATCCTCCACGGAAGGGATGGCTCTCCCGCTTCGGTGACCCCCAAAGGTATAATTTTTGGTGGGAACATGGAGGACATTGCGGCCACGACAGATATTACGTGCACCAGCCACCATTAGCGTACACGACGGTCTTTGGCCGGCTAGAGTACCGAACCCGCAATCTTCCAATTACGAGGCCGACGCTCTACCGACTGGGCTACCGCGGCCCAATGAAAATTAGGCAAAGTTTAATGGGACCGTTAACATTTATATAGAACGACAAATATTATAGTAGATTAATAATTATTACGTTACAAGACCTTCATACATGCTTATTTATTTTAACGTATACTAATAAAATCATGCATTATTTTTTGTTTATAAAAAAAACTTTCCTTTTTTTTTTTTTGTGCTTTGAATTTACATGGCAGTTATTGTATTAAAACAATAACTTTTATTTATTTATTTTATAACTCAAAATGCTTTTGGAACGGAACAAAATATATTCGTTCCTTTCTAAGTTGAAAGATAACACAAAGAAGTTTACGCATTTCTTCACGATGATATTCAGAAAGTTTAGACAGAAAATAAGACATAAAATAGTCCCTTTTAAATAAACGTAAAACTAAAAAGAGTATATTTTTTTAAGGAGAAAATTAAATTTAATAGAAATTTCTTTTATTTTTCAAAAGATACATATAATCTCTGCGTATCTATTTTTTATTTTTTTCTTCGATTCCAACTAAAAGATTGAAACATTATTTGAAACATTTTTCTAATTTTTGACCTTATTGAATGTAAACCTTTCAAGTGTAAAAGCATAATCTTATAACTTTTTCGTGCATTTTTCTTTTATTTTGTGCTATTTAAAAGGAAGACTTGCTTTTTAAGAACGACTGTAATCAAGGTCAAAAAGAAACGAAGAAATTCTTTCCTACCTTGCACTTGAAAGACTCATATGAATTTTTGCCAAAACTTTACCTTATTTTTGACCTATCTGACACTTTTATCTAGTACGCTAATTCTGAAATATTTATAGAAACTTTTATTTAATTTTTCAACCTCTGATACTCATGTGAAATGTACACGCTGTATCAATTTCTTTTATCAAACTGTTCCTGTACAGTCAACAAAATAAATAAGTAAATAAAATGAAAGCCAATACCCTTCCAATTTCGTCGTAAATTATGGCAAAAGCATGCAGTTGACGCCGATCGATTGGTAATAACATCTAGTTTCTAATGAAATAGTTAAATTTTGCTTAAAGAATTTTCTACATACTAAAATTTACCTCAACTTCATTTTTTCGAAGTAACATACATTTTTGACTCCATATTCGAATTCCTGAAATCAAGTACAGTCGGTAATAAAAGTCTCCGAACACTAGCAAAAATTCCTATATAAAAAAAAGGACACTTAATGCAGTTTTGTTAAATAAATTCTTGTCGAATCCTGTTTTTAGTCAGCCTAAAAACAAGATTCGACAAGGATTTATTTAACAAAACTGTATTAAGTGTACTTATTTTATATAGGAATATTTGCTAGTGTTCGGAGACGTTTGTTACCGACTCTAGGTGCAAAAAAAGTTTGGTTTATATACTTTTAATTAATTCTTAACAGGGTTAAAAACGAAAATATATTAGGGGTCATTTCTACATTTAAAAAATATCTCACGCAGAAAAGTATTACATCCAATTTGATGACAACCAGAGAAGAGGTGTGACAATTTTAAATATAAGATAAACTAAAATAATGCTAATTAAAAAATTATGTGTGCATCTAAACTTATTTGAATAATTATTTTAGTTATTGTATATTCAAGGTTATAAATGACACAAATAATGTTAGCAAGTGACCGCCCCTTAACAGCAATAAGAAATGGAATATAAATGTAACTCGAAAACTGATGATAGGAATGAGCTGTTAGTTTTAAAATCCATATATTTAATGTGACTGTTCTATTCAGGCAAAAATTAATATAGGTCATAATTAATAATTTTTCGAAATGTGAATTTATTAATAATTTTTATAATTCAAAAAATGTTTTTTAATCAAAAATATGCATGGAATATGCTTGGGTCACTTTATTCTAACATATAAAATATGAAATTTTAATAAAATAATTTTTCGGGAAAATACGAATTAACGATTAAAATTAAAAACTTTTAAAAGTTTAAAATTCGTATTTAATTCACATCTTAACATAGTAATAAATATATATTAAAAACACTTTAAAACACGTATTAAAGTGCATTAAAAATTGTTTTCAAAGCTTTTCGCCACAACGTTATGACATCTTCAGGTATTTTTTTACACAAGCAAAGAGTAGACAGTATTTTATATAAGAAAGGACCTTTATACGGTTATAGTAAAAAAAAAATCTGATGTGGGCACCACATGACTTCCTTATGCACTTTTAGAAATATACATAATGTTAAAAAACATTGACATTGGACCCGAAACAGTTGGCTAAAAATATTTAAAAAAAAAAAAAAAAATATATGGATTATCACCGTGTTCTGAGCTTTTCTGAAAGTTAGTTAAAAACCGATTGCAAGATTTGTACTGGTAACGCTGACGAAAGCAGCAGGGACCCGAAAAAAATTGGCTAAAAGTATTAAAAAAAGGCATTTTCACCGTGTTCTGAACTATTCTGAAAGTTTCAAATGTCTACCTAGTCAGAAAGTTAGTTAAATAATTTTTTTTTTGAACCATATAAACGCTGCCGAAGGCAGCAGGGACCTGAAACAGTTGGCTAAAGGTATTAAAAAGATGCATATTCACCGTGTTCTGAACTATTCTGAAAGTTTCAAATGTCTAGCTATTCGGGAAGTTAGTTAAATAAATTTTCTGTTGAACCATGTAAACGCTGCCGAAGGCAGCATTCACCCGAAACAATTGGTCAAAAATATTTAAAAAATGCATTGTCACCGTGTTCTGAGCTTTTCCGGAAGTTTTAAATGTCTAGCTAGTCGGGAAGTTAGTTAAAAATCGATTCAAGATTTGAACTGGTAACGCTGCCGAAGGCAGCAGGTACCCTACACAATTGGCTAAAATTATTTTTAAAAATGCATTTTCACCGTGTTCTGATCTAGTCTGAAAGTTTCAAATGTCTAGCTAGTCGGGAAGTCGGTTAAATAAATTTTCTGTTGAATCGCATAAACGCTGCTGAAGGCAGCAGGTATCGGAAACAGTTGGCTAAAAATATTTTAAAAATGCATTGTCAACGTGTTCTGAGCTTTTCTGAAAGTTTCAAATGTCTAGCTAGTCGGAAAGTCAGTTAAATTGCAAGATTTGCCTAAACCGTTTTTGAGTTATTACCGTTTTTTGATACATTATGGCCAAAACCTATGTATTTTTGTCATTATGAACCTAATTTTCCTAAATATCTCCAAAACAGAAAATCATAGAAAGTCCAAAAGGGGAGGTGCACAACTAGATGTTATAACAAACCTATGTACCAATTCGCAACTTTCTACATCCAACCGTTTTTGAGTTATACGACATACATACACACACACAGACAGACAGACACACAGACAGACACACACACACACACACATACAGACGTCACGAAAAATCATGTAAAATCCCTTATATCTCTAAAACGAGAGCTCGTGTTAAAACGACACTTGCAGGTGTGCAACTAGACATCATGACAGTCACACGTACAAATTGGCAACATTCAGCGATCATTCGTTTTCGAGCAATGTGAAATACAAAATCCATTTCGCAAATCGGGATTACTATACTTCCTTATACTTTGTATAAGGTTGGTTGGTTGGTTGGATTTTACGTCGCACTAGTGCTGCGCAGATGGGCAATTGGCGACGGTCTGGGACACACCCCTAAAGGTGGTCCGGAGACATGCCATCACAATTTTGATCCTCCACGGAAGGGATGGCTCTCCCGCTTCACTTTGTATAAGGAAGTAAAAAGAAAGCGTGCACACAATATGACGAGTCCATTAGGTGCATGAATTCAGGAAGCAAGGTTGAGTTTCAGTAGATTCACACTAGGGATACATGTCATGAAATCTTGTAGAAGATACATAATCTCGAAAAAAAAAGACTGTAGGTTTCCGATAACAACTTGCAGCGTAGTTACGTAGTTACATGAATTTAGGAAACAAAGCTGAGTTCCAGTAGGGTCACACTAGGTATATATGGCATAAAATCTTGTAGAAGATACATAATCTAAGATTATGCATACAGCGTAATTACGTAGTTGCCTCCTAAATTCATGTAACTACGTAACTACGCTGCAAGTTGTTTTCGGAAAATCTCCAGTCTTTTTCAAGATTATGTATTTTCTACAAGATTTTATGCCATGTATCTTTAGTGTGACCCTACTGGAACTCAACCTTATTTCCTAAATTCATATTGCTACGTAAACACGATGCAAGTTGTTATCGGAAACCTCCAATTCTCTTTTTCAAGATTATGTATCTTCTACAAGACTTTATGACATGTATCCCTAGTGTGACCTTACTGGAACTCAACCTTGTTTCCTGAATTCATGCAACTAATGGACTCATCATATTGTGCACACGCTATCTTTTTTTTTTTTTTTTTTTTTTTTTTTTTACTATAACCGTATCAAGTTCCTTTGTTATATGAAATGCTGCCTACTCTTTGCTTGTGTAAAAAATTACCTGAAGATGCCATATCGTTGTGGTGAAAATCTTTGTACACAATTTTTAATAAATTTTAATACGTGTTTTAAAGTGTTTTTAATATATATTTATTACTATGAATTAACGTTTGTCAGATGCATTTAATTTAATAGCATCCCCATATTTTGAAAGCTTATATGAAAATTTGAGAGAAATATATAAGCTATTCAAGGCTAATTTCATCCAAATAACCTAAAAAATAAGTTAAAAATGGATGTTGCCATTTTAAAATAATCTGGTGTGTCACTCACACGACTTTCTCTTACCCTGAAATTTAATACTATAAATGTAGGTTGGAGATTAAGAGGTAAGATAACACCGTTATGTAAACCTATGTTAAATAATTCAAATTAGGCTTCGGAAGAGTTTTATATGATAATAAGTTCTGTGTGCGGAGGGCTACCGCCCCCCTCAACCCCCCGTTTCATAATTGCGCCTACATTTATATAGAATTTAATTCGGTTATTAAAAAATAATTCTGTTTTTAAAAAATAATTTGTTAAAATTATTTTTTAAAGAAAATTATCTTTTATGATTATGCAGATGATTTCCATATTAGAGAAGTAGTATACCACTAAATAACCAAAAAAAGTCCATTTTATTCTCAGTATTAAAAATAATAATAATAATAAATAAATTCGTTTTTTTCTTTCGTTAAAAGTAAAAAAAAAAAAAAAAAATCGATAACTTTGTTTTAGATTATCGCAGATCGATGGTTCAACCATTCATTTTAAAGGTATTGGCGAGATCTTTTGAAAAATACTCATCATGAAAATTTACTCCCCTTGAGGGGGGACTTCCCCCCCCCCCCGGGAGGGGGAGGCGAGGCTCCTAAATACACAAAAAAAATTTCCCAGTTGACTATCTCTATTACAAAAAAATATATATTCGTTTCATTTGGTTTAGTGCAGTCTATAGATGTTCAACTCTACTTACCTGCAATTTCCCCCATAGACGTAATGTATTTTAATACTTTTGAGTGTCCCTGTACACGAACCATTTGCTTCATCTCAACGAAAAGCTTAGTGTAGCATCCCTATGTGATACACATTTAGAATACCAAGTTTGAACTTTCTGCCATAATTTGTTTTTTAGATACGCTGATAACAGACAGACACACACACAGACACACAGACTCACAGACATACACAGAGACCGTTTGCTAAAAACATGATTTTCGTATTCAGGGGACCTCAGAACATGTAAATATAACAAAATCTCGCGTTCGAAAATTTGACCCCAAAACAATACTTTCTCTACCTTATGGGTAAGAGAAAGTAAAAAGCAAGAAAAGAAGAAGTTGAGGAAAATTTTTAATATGTAGACGATCTCCTAAGCAACATCCAAGTACATCATTATAAACTAGCCGTTATTATTAATTGATTGACACCAACCGGACATTTATATGAAGATTTTCAGAGAAATTAGTTTTGGAGGGGGGGGGGGGGAGGATCGTTTTTTTTTTTTTTTTTTTTTTTTTTTTTTCCCTTTTCTTTCTGGCTGTACATGAACATTCGAAAGTCATTAAGATACCTTTTATCTTCTCTGCCATTGATCGAAGATATATATTTCAAATGACAAAAATATTTCAAAACATTCTGTTGCGGAATTATTAAATTAAAAAATTTCGATTTTGTAAAAATTGCAAAATCGAACTTTTTATATAGTTCATCGTTTTGCATATTCATAAAAAAAAAAAAAAAAAAAAAAACCACTCATCCTAACAAACATAAAATGAAAAATTTCTACGCTATGTGACAAAAATTGATCAAGTTATTTAATTCTAAATTTTTTTTCCCTTTATTCGACCTCCCTGTTTGTGGCAAAAAAAGCTGTTACAAGAGCATATAAAATTGATGCATCTATAATAAACTGGGCACAATCTATGCACTAAAAGCAATCGTAGAACTTCTACATGGCAAAACCTTAAACTTAGGAAATGAAACTTTAAAACTAAAAACTAAACATGGAAGTTAAAACACGCCAATCAAAAATTATACAGGACTTATTAATTAATACAAATCCATATTTGATTGGCCTAAATGCAATAAATTACTGTCTGTATATTTTAAAATTCAAGAAATCAACGTCAAAGGAAATATAGGGCGTAATCAAATGTGCATACATTTACTAACATTAATTTAATGCATAAATTAAAATATGTTAATATAATTTATTATCATGAAAAAGGGGGAAAAGACTATCATTCTAATTGCAGTGTGTAATGTGTCTGAATATTTTGGTGTAGCCCTGTAAATCTAAAGGTTAACCATATCATATTCTATACAAAGCATTATTTTAGCATATTAACAATAAATTTTACTTTCTTTATGATTTTTCCAGAAGAAAGTTATTTAAATGTCATTTGTAAAAATGTCTGTCCTAAAACTGCATACATTGGCATTTTTGGGGTGTTTCTGTACACACACCAGTTTTACAGGACCTTATTAAAGCCATTTCAAACAGGAAACATTTCATACTGAACTTGAGTATTACATATCATTTCTTTTTTTAATTCTCAATATATTTGCGAATGCTGGTGTTGGACAGACAGACAGATGAACAGTCGGACAGACAGATACATAAATTGAAATCATATTTACACTTTAAAATTGTTAGAAAGTATGGAAAACACTTAATGGAAACGAAAATGCCATACCTTCAAATTTCTAATAACAACCGTTAATATAACTGTATATTTTTGCGTGCCCTTGTAAATCTTAATGCTAGTCGTGCTATATTCTATAGAAGCCCTTCTTTTGTACATATGAATAACATATTTTAATTTCATTAAGATTTGTGCTAAGTTATTAAAATTTGGTTTATAGAAATACTTCTCACAGAACGCAGTGCTTTGGAATACTTTCGGGTGTCCGTGTACATAAACCAGTAGAGGTATTTACTCCATTTTCAATAGAGAACATTCGATAGTGAACTTGAATAACATATATCAGTTTAGAGAAATTCCATGAATATTTGTGAGACTTAGAGCGCGGACAGACAAACCGCAGTCATTAACACTTTTCAACCTTGTTGGAAAGTGTTAAAAAAAAGGAAAGAAAGAAAGAAAAGAAACTACTACCAGTCAGAAAATACAGGGGGGAAATTGTCAAGAAAAAGAAATCAAACAACGGGAAGAGTGGACCCTGTATCTATCGACAGGGCTTATGCCTAATATGAATACATCCAGAGCACATTTGAGTTGGTATATATATTATTATATCGAAGGTTTTCCTATCGCCGTAGAAACAGCATTGACATCTGTTTCGAACTATTTTAATTACATTTTTAACTGACCCCTCAATAAACGCAGAAAAGATATTTTAAAAATCCCAAACTTTGAAGTTAAATAATTTTTGTCACACAGAAGTAAAACTTTTAATTTTACATTTGTTAGGATAAGTATTATCTTTATCTGTATATAACTATAAAGAGCGGGAGATTGTATAAATGACTGGATTTTCCAAATTTTTGTAACACTGAACTTTTAAATTTAAAAATACCATGACGGTTCATTTTATTTAAACATTTGTGTAAGTCCAAGCATGGGTGTTATTTTAACAACTATCCTATGCATCCTAGAATTATTGAAGAAGGAATTATTATTCTAATTTTAATATTTATTTTTAAAGCTTACCAAAAAATGTTTAAAATGCTCATTATTTCGGTTCGTCTGTCTAATCGCGCTCTTAATTTCATATATATGTTTAGAATCTCTTGAAATTAGTATACGTTATTAAGATTCAACATAGCATGTTTCCTATTGAAAAGGATTTAAATAGCACCACAGGTTTGTACACAAGAATGTACAAAGGGTTCGGATACATTATTTTCTAAAGGAGGTATTTATTTCAAGCATATTTCAATACCTTTTTACTGTATAAAACATAATGAAATTAACATTATCAAGATGAATAAAAGCCTGATTAAAACTGATGACTGGTTTAGAGAGGCAGATGCAAAAAATAAATTAGTAATAATAATAATAAATTTGGATGCTATTTGGGATATAAGTGGAACTTGCTTAAAACGAATTTTGAGTTGTGTTGTGCTTTTCAAGAAAGTTGAAAAGTATTTATATCATCGTGTACGCATTCTAATTTTCATAATTTATTTATAGAATTTCATAAAGTTGTAATATTGCACAGTTGGAAAGGGTATAAAAATGTGTGTGGACTATATTTCTTCCTTGTTTAGTTTTGAAAACTTTTCTTAACGGCCCTCTTCACTTACCGTCGCCGGAAGCCCGAGCCAATGTTATTCTATGGGGAAATTTTCTTTACAAATAACTTATTAACTAATACATATTTTTAAATTCTGTTTTCCCATTCAGAAAATTCCCAACTGTTAAACTGACGGACCTTTTTTAAAAATGTATTTTTTTAATTTATAATATTTTATTTTAAAATTGCAAAATGAAAAAATTTCACATATTGAAAATTCGTATTTTGCACCTTCAAAATAAAATACAAAAAATTAAAAAAATATTTTTTTAAAAAAAGTCCGTCGATTTAACAGCTGGGAATTTTCAGAATGTGAAAGCAGAATTTAAAAATATGTATTAGTTAATAAGTTACTTGTAAAGAAAAATTTCCCATAGAATAACATTAGCTTCGGCTTCCGGCGGCGGTGAGTGAAGCGGGCCCTTAACAGTGGATTTTATGAGACTTTTATCGATATTTAGAATGACAAGTTTATTAAATCTAGCTTACTATTCTTTCTCTAACCTATAACCTTTATACACACATTCTGATTAAGAATGAAATCTAAATTCATTGTTGAACTAGAGATTGTAATTTTTCACTTTCTATTTAAAATAATCATTGTTTTACTTTAAACATAGTGATATTAAAAAATTATAAATATACAAGTGTCTGTTCTCTTCAATAATGATGCTGCGTGAGTAAGATTAAAAAGATATTTATATCTTTTAAATCACATAGTTTACTTAACAAAAGCCTATTACTAGATGCAAACACACTTTACCTAATGTAAGCCTCTTACTAAACTATTTTTTAAAAAAAAAGTTCCGCGTTTAGGAATTCCTCTGAAACTTTATATTAAAATTTAGGAAAGGATTTGGGGTATTTGTGTTTAACCCCTGTCGCTGGGGTATATATATACGTCAATGACAATTACTGCATCGATTGCTGAGGCTAAAAATCAAATGATTTAGACACCAATACGTAATAACCATATGTGAAATAATTTAATGCTTTAGAATAATGCCAAAAACAGAATTTACTGTTGAAAATAAGAAAAAATTGGATGCGAAAGAGTTAAATTTGTATGCATAGAAATTTACTAGCTAATTTGTTTATTCTATTGTATTATTTATTTGAAAAATATTCAAAATAAATTTTCGCATTGAAATTATATAATTCAATACATGCAATTAAGAAATATATCATCTAACGTTTGTAACAAAAAAAAAAAAAAAAAAAAAAGAAGAAGAAGAAGAACAGCCTCTCTTGCTCACATTATAAAAATCAAATGCCTAGCTATTTGTAAAGAAAACGATATTTATTTTGTAGAGGATTTTACTTAAAAGATCAGTTTTTCAGAAATGGTTTGCACTCTAAACTGGTAGACGGGAGGTAGCGGGTTCGAACTCAGGCCCTGCTCGCGGGTTTAGTCGGAGTTTTACGCGGTCCCCCCCCCCCAAAAAAAAAAATCGCATGAATACGTGCTGGAATCCTCTATAATACCCCCATGGAGGGCATCCCAGGCATAGGTCCCTAGTGCAGACAATTGGCCTTAACTCCTATATCACACCTTCTTATATAATTATATTTACTGAATATTTTTATAATATTCAATTTGACTTAATAGGATTCACGAGGTCGGTATTTTTAATCCGAGGCCATCATGAGTAATTTGAAGTAACAATTTTTGTCATAAAATAAGCATATAACTTTAAAAAGAAATTTATTATTTGTGAATAGTATCGTGAAAGACGTAAAAAAAGAGGGCGGTTTCATACAAACGCTATTTAAATTCAAGGTCTATTGCAATTTCGCTTAAATAACAATTTAAAATTTACTGGAGAATTATTTTTCATTTTCTCCACACAACTGCTATTTTTAAATGATAAATATAATATCAATACCTATTTTTTAAAAGAGGGTGTAAAAGATTCCGTATCAAGATGGAAACCTTTAAGCACGTCACTTTCTTTACTTAAGTAAGCCACTATTTTTTATCAAAAATTTCTATCATATTCAATCGCAAAAAATTACTGTAGAAATACAATAAATATTTCTGTATAGAAATAGAGTTAACAAAAAAAAAAAAAAAAAAAAAAAAAAAAAATGCTAACGCTTATTTCACCTCTGGTTTAAAGTAAAATTAAAAATAAAAAACTAGGGATAAGAAACCAAAATGAAACAAAAATTTACCGAATTCTTCTTTTTGAATTACATATATATCGAATTCTTATTTTTGAATTATTTATATGTATATATATATATAATGTTATAATTAGTTTAGAAATTTAGAAATAATGTTTGGGGTTCATTACTAATGTTCCTTTTATTTTTATTATAAGTTTTTTTTTTTTTTTTTTTTTTTTTTTTTAAGAAAACTTTTATTGTTATTATATACTGACATTATTTAAAGTAGTGGTTTAAATTTTAATCTTTAGCATCAATATGGAAAACTGACATTTTAAATTAACATCTTTATATTATTTTTCTCTTTTCAGTTGATCTTTTCCGGTGAATACACGAAAGCCATGTCTAAAGACTGGCATTCGGGTCACTTTTGCTGCTGGCAGTGCGACGAATCCTTGACTGGACAACGTTACGTTTTAAGAGATGAACATCCCTACTGCGTACGATGCTACGAACAAGTGTTTGCAAATAGCTGTGAAGAATGTGGAAAACTAATCGGCATTGACTCAAAGGTAAGTAAAATTTAGTGCACTTTTCGGACTGTTGAAATGTAAAATACACTGAGAAAAATTTCTGTAACTTACATCTAGAATCTAAATTGTGGCTCTAGAAAAAATAGTTCCATGTCATCCTTATAAATTCTAGTCCCCTTGGAAAGTGAGTTCTAGAAGCCCCTATTAGAATTCTAGAGCGTTTGCCTATATTCTCGAGGACAAAGTTATTTAAAAAACTCTGCAAATAAATGAGACTTCAAGAGGCGGGTTTCAGTAGCTATAATCTTGGTTTATTACCAAATTCTAGAAAATCAAGCGAGAATTTCTCGCAATACAAATGATTCAGACTATTTAGAGTATTCAGAATATTGTTTCACCATCTAGAAATGTGTACACTAGAAATTCTCGATAATTTCGTCTATTCAGTTTATTGGCGTGCCTTATGCGCATAGCTCGGAAATCTATATTTCTAGTTAAGGGATTTAGAAAATGGCCACTTATTCATTCTAGAGGAAGGCGGTTTATTTTTTTTTCTCGGTGTAGATAGGTAACGCGTAAAAAAGAAAAGATATCATTATAACACTAATGTCTTTCACTTTAAAGAAAGACGAATGAGGAGGAAAAAAGAAAAGAAGAAGTACAAAGCTATTAACAAACGAATTTTAACTACTAAAATGAAAAGCCCCAGGGAAGATCTCTATAAAAGTGGAAAGGTCAACTATGATCTAGGTAAAAATATTTTTGAGTCTTAAATCCTTTTTTCAGAAGGCGAAAAAATCCTTTTAATCACTTTGATTAAAATCGCGTTCATTGAAAAAAAAAAAAAAAAAAAAAAAAAAAAAAAGTAATCGGAAATTCACCGTGAATTTTATATTTATTCTGATAATGGTTAGAATTGCCTGACCAAAATCTAATGCTAGAAAAGTAATCACCTGATTATTCTTTTGTACGAATATTCGTCACTTACTAAATACATAAATATAAAAATAAGTGGAATTAATTACAACAGCATTTTATTAAAAAGGTTTCTTAAAACTCTATTGTACTTTTCACCATAGGTACCAGTCTAACGACCGGTTAAATGCTTAATGCAAAAAAATCACCGTGAAATGAAACTCCAAACCAAAGCTAGAACTTTTTTATCTAAGCTTAGAATAGAAAGGAGATAATGATAAAAGTCTCTTCAAAAAGCATTTTCAAAAAAGTTTTTAGAAAGTACTAAAAAGCCTAAACGTGTATTACAATATAAGAATGGGGAAATTTAATATTGGAATCCTGATAAGCAACTCGCGAAGAAAAAGGGAAAATTAAATTTTTTCCTGTATTATATTACTGAAGTAATACGCGATCTAATTTCGATAGCATTGGCTAACGTCGATAGCACATTGCTGCTGAATTCAAATCATTTTGGAACTGCTTTTTCAAACGAGTATTTTTTAAAAAGTTTTTAATTAAATATTTGATAGTGGCATAATTTATGATTGGTTATTTATTTTTAAATATTCTAGGCGTGTTATAAATAGTAACTATTTATATTTGTTGTCATATTTTTCAAAAATAAATTTACGATTACTACTATGAAAAGGAAGAATATTATACATAAGAAAATTCTACTTTTTTTTTTTTTTTTTTTTTTAATTACAGAAAATTTCCATTTTTCGTTTTTAAAAGACAAAACCCGTAAATTTAAGTTATAGTTACACCCATTTTTTCACAAGATAGCACGCTAAAATTCCCTTTTTTACGCTTTAATTGCATATAACGTAACGGGATTTCCCTAGTATTTTTGCTGCTGGCATTTCCTTATAATTTAAAATGGAAATTTTTGACACTGAAAATGTTAAGCCTGATTTTTCATCTTCATTATTAAGTTCTCGTATTGTTTTCGCCTCTAAAAACGCTCCGCCAGTGCCCCAGAGGTTCTCCTCTCTTATAACTGTCAACAGGTGGTGTTTGGTTCGGCCCCAGGTCGTGCTTGTAGGCCTAACCTTTCGAAGTTTGCAGCCACTTTCTCCAAAACGCGCATGAATGCGGGTTAGAATCCTTTAAAAGACCCCAGGGCACTTTACCCAGGACTAGGTTCTTCGCGCAGAGATTTGGCCTCAATACCCACAGAACCACTACCACCACCTCTAAAAACAATCAAAGGTGTAGAATTCAATTTATAGAATGTACCTGTCTATTACACGAGGAATAATTTAAAAAAAATGGAATTAATTAATATTACAGAAATAATTAAAATAACATTTGTTAGTTATAATATACTTTTACTATAATATTTGTAACTGTTTACAAATTTATTGAACAAATTACAAAATGATTTAAATATAGTTAATACGTAACTGCATATCAAGAATGTGGAAAAATTCTTGAAGTTAAAACATCAAACTTCGTTTAAAATATGCAAATATTTAGATCGATTTCCTACTCATAGTAATTTAAAAGTATTTATCAATGAGAACATATAATTTTCGAATTAGAATAGAAGGAGGGGAATTCAGTACTTACAATGCCATCTGCAAATCACTTAAAGAAATATATAACTGTGTCTGTATATAATATGGGATATCAATATAATTAACAAATAATAATAATAATAATGATAATAATAAAATTGCAAAATTTTAAATTTATTTTAAAAAAATTTCCTGAAATTGCAAACTAATTTGCGTATTTGAAACATGTTACTTAAACTGTGAATATGAGAAAATTCTTAAAGAATTTTAGAAGAATCTGAAGGAATTCAGTAAAATATATTGTCAAACGTTCCTTAAACTTAAGTTTTAATTCCCAAGAATACTTAGATTAGAAAGAATGTTTTTATAATAACAAAAAATTAGTTATAAAAGAATATCTCTATAGTTAGTTAAGAATCCTTTATTTTTCATTTCATGAATGATATTTTTCCTTTATCCATACTTTTAATTAAAATACAAATGTAATCAATATTGTTAACTAACGCTATTTTCTTTTCGCACTTAGTTTATCACTTTTCTTATCTCACAAATAATAAATATAATTAGCTAATCAAAAGAGTTATTTTTAAAAATGCATCATAATCGCCAAACGAAAATGAATCACTAAATTATGAAATTTTTATTATTAGTTTTATTAATAAGTATATGGATCAGTCAAAATGTCTTTTATAATTATGTGTAAAGAAACGCATAGTAGCTTTGTTATTTTTTATTATTTTAAATAATGCGCCTTCCTTTTAATTATGTGTTGAAAATAGGCATAGAGAAAGGAAGGTAATTTTATTTATCGCACTCAGTTTCGGTTAGACAGCTTTATAATTAATAAATTCGCAGACTGAATATCATTTTCCCTAAAAATATCAGCTAAATGTCGTATTTGTATCATGTAATAATATAATTCTAAGCTTAATTGTCCAATTTGATAAAAAAAAAAGAAAAGGAAAAGAAAGAAAGAGAGGAAGAGGGGGAGAGAGAGAGAGGGAGAACACTACAAACTGTCATACAGAAATTCAAAATGTACTATTCGACTAGACGTTAAAACCTACATAAATGTTTTTGAATGCAATAAATGTAAGCGCCCGTCTCCACATTTAATTAATACAATTTCAAGTTTTTAAATCATTGTTCAAATTCAGATTGATGTCCATTCTATAGTTAGATTTACTTATGGTATATATTAAAATTGAAGGCTTTCAGTGAGGATACTTAACTATTCCTTAGACATTCATTTAAAAATTCTGCTTCTAATGTTAGATTCTTCTTAATATTTTGAATTAATTTCTTTGAATTATAATTTTTAAGCTAATTTTTATAGTGTTTGCGCATTAAATATCTTAAACATCAATATTCAGTGTTAATGATCTTTGCATTATTTTTATGTTTGGAATATGAACTAACATTTAGAAAATTATGAATTATACTGTAATTTGAAATTTTGTATTGTGTTTGAACATTAAAGTTACGATTTTTATTTATTACTTTAGATATTAACTACAGTATAATTCTTAGAAACTTTAGAAAAACGAATATTTATGCAAAAAGGAAAATTTTGATTCGAATACCAGTATAAAAGTAACCAGTTATTTCCGGAAACTTTAAAATTTAGACATCTGTCAATATAGATGACGCCCTCACAAATGATTTTTTCTTTTATCAAAGTATAAATGCAAAATTTTGAGAATTTTTACATTTATTTCGTTTGAATGAAATGAAGTAATATGCATTATCTTATTTAACTGGAAATCCGAAAATCTCAAAATTTCTCCATTATATTTTTGATTTTTTTTTTCTAAGTAAGTAATGCATTAAAAAACTGATTTTTCAAATTTTGTCTTATTTTTCCTATAAAAAAAGATTGAAACAAATAATTTTATTTTCAACTCATCTTATCGATAGCTGCCAACTCTTACACTTTTTCTAATATCATTTTAATTTTGTAAAAAATTTTACTTTATTTAATTAGTAAAAACTGTTACAAAAGTATTATTAAAACTATTAATTAAAACTATCAGGTAACCCAAAAGCGTAAAAGTTAGCAGTTATCTGCGCAACTTCAGTAAAAAATAATAAAATCAAACTTATGAAATTATATGGGTAATTCTCAGATAATGGTAAATATTGGTTTCAGAAAAAAAAAAAAAAAAAAAAAAAAAAAAATGTTTTAATTCCTGACTTTTTTACATTAATGCAATTATCCATGTCTGCTATAGAGGAAAAAATTACCAGCAGAGATCGTTTGACTTAATTACAGATTAATTAATTTTTTAATTTCCATTGCAACATGGTAATGACATTTGTGAACATGGTAATAACAGGCAGAACCACAGAAATGACCAATGGCGAAATAATTACACATTTATATATGCATAGCGGTATTTATCATTCTAATTTGTAACAGAAAAATTAAAATGTCTAGACGATATATAGTGGCGAGATTTTTTGGAATAATTTTCACTATACGAATCCTATAGCTGTCTGTTTTAACAGGCGACATAAAGTGATTTACACTTTACTGCCCAGCAGTCATTACCATGTTCGTAGACATCATTACCATGTTCCTAGATATCATTACCATGTTTTCAAAACACCTTGGTAATGATCACCTTGGTAATGACTTTTTTAATGTTAAGCCTATTTATGGCTAAATTATAGCAATTAAAAGCTAATGCAATATTCATTCTGTATGTGGTCCCAAAGATCTTTATAAATCATTCAGTAAATTTAAATTTATTAATTGCGTATTTCCGTAATAATGGACTTTGTAATGGCACACAATAAGTACACTGACAATAATTTTAGAACAAAAACAGCAAAATGAAATAATTTGTATTTACTTAAACTAAAAAAAACTTGTCTGCTTGTAAGGGCATGAAACACTTTACTTTTGACAAGTTGATAATTATGACAGCACCATCTAGTAGTGAGGTACAGAAAAAAAACTTACATACCTTGGTAATGACAATTACCCTTAGGGACAAATTTTAAATAAGAATAATTAATAGATTTCTTTTTTTTTATGCCTAAAATTCCAAAGATATTAAAAGTAGAAAAGTGAAATATACCTAGCAAATTGTTAGCTTTGTTTAAATTTTTTTCAATTCTTTAAAATAAAGGTTCAAATAAAAAGTTTGGAGTTTGGGACAAGCCTTGATAATGACATTTACAACTTTAAAATTTTTTTTAAATATTGAAATTTTACTTTTTTTGGTATTCAAATTACTGCACAGTGTAGTGCTTGAAAAGAATTGTTGAAAAAAATTTTTAATTTTCATAGCTGACTTGCTCAAGTAACGTTTTTTAGCCAAGGACACAAAATTTACCATTATGTGAGAATGACCCATATATGAATTCGTGATTTTCATTTTCTGTTAAAAATAAATAAACAGAAAATAAATGAATAAATAAATAAAATAAAATTTCTTAATCATACCATAAATATTTTCTTACAATTTACCAAATTATATGCCTAATATTAATTTAGCTTTTTTTATTCTAAAAAATTTGCTCTTCTGTTAAACAAATTCATATTTTAATTTCTGTAATAATATACGAAAACTTTCAACGCATAAAAGAAACTGATACAGAAAATAAATTTGTATTCACTTAAAAGTTTAAAAATAAATTCATATTTAGTAACTACTAAAAGATTTTCCTATTGGGACATGATCCAACATTTCTCTCATTTATATCTCATTATTACATCCTGTAAGTCGTTTGATTGACATCAGCCTTAATTTAGTTTATTCATCTTTTACAAACAAAAGACTCATTAAAATGCTGAGACACATTTTGTACTAGCATAGACTGCTCCGATACTACTAGCTTACATTTTTAATTTCAGTAAGAATAAACCATCATTTAAAAACACTCTAAATTCTTTCCATCTCCTTCCTATTTTGTTTACTCCAGAGAAGATATTCTATTTCATCTTCCTTTTTTAAATGCATTCAAAAGGATGAACTTGAATTACTCGAATTGATGCCAACTTTTTTTTTTTTTTTTTTTCGATGCTTGATTCAGAAATTATTTATTTATTTATTCGCACAATTTGTTAATTTTGTTTTTCTAAAGATAAAAAAATGAACGTTGCGTTACGTCATCACCGTTACTATTATTTATCATTATTAGTGCAAATAAGGTAGATAGATAGATAGATAGAAACTCTATATTTCTTTCCTTGATGTAGGATATACAATGTGTTTTAATAGAACAACGACATATTACAAAAAAAAAAAAAAAAAAAAAAAACATATTAATCATATACCCAGAATAAAAAAGAAATTATTGACGCAAAAACTATCTTCAATAAATATGAAAAATCAAATTAGAAAACTAAATTTGTTTAAAACTGTTCCAGGTAAAGATAATAATAATAATAATAAAGATATTATTTTTCGGTTTTGTACTAAACCCAGTTTAAATTTTGTAGTAATATGAATTATTACTATTGTCATTTTCAGCAATAATATTGATTAAGGACTTTTTTTTTTTTTTTTTTTCGAAAAATTCATTTACGACATTAATAAAATTATATTCGCTATTAGTTATTAAGGAAATATCAAAAATTGGCTTTTGATTGGAAATAAACTTAACTCTTTTTAAAATCAAATTTACAGTTAAAAAATAAAATGGTCTCTGTTTTGATTTGAGAAATTGTTATTTACATTAGAGAAGAGGGTTACAGACTGTTTGAGCTTTAATAGTTTGCCATATCCTCATGCATGTACTTGAGACTGACTGCTAGTTTAACCAAGCTGATGTGAGTGGAAAATCGTCTAACAAGGGTAATGGGATTAAAGTCGATTGACTGCACAAGGGTTGTTGAGGGGAGAATGCCCTGCGTGAGGGTCTTTCTAAGGGATCCTAGCCCGTATTTACGTGCGTTTCGGAGAAAACCACGGAAAACTCCTAACGGCTAAGCCGACGAGCGCGACCTGTGATCGAACCCGGCACCTCACGTCTACCAGCTTTGAGCGCAGAACCGCTCGGCCGCTGGTGGACCGTCTAAGAAGGCGTTGCAATCCTAAATTACGGTGCATCCTCGAGATTCAGATTTTGATTAAATTCATGTGGGTTGCAGATTTTAATCCTCCCGTAAAAGAGTTCTTCAAAAAGCTTCAAATACAGAATTTTTATTGAAGAAACTAAGGTATATTTTATTTAATAAATTTAAAAATCTCTCCAGAGAGAGAAAACTTGACAATAGTAAATCAAATGGCCTGTGGCGCTATTTGTCTGTCATACTTGGATCTCATTTTCAATTGATCACTGAATACCTTATTCAAAGTCCTGATTTTCTCTCTCTCTCTCTTTTTTTTTTTTTTTTTTTTTTTTTTTTACAAAATCATCTTTTTAACTAGAAACTTTATCCTAAATTTTTGCACACTAAACCAAAAATAAATAGTGCATTACCACTTTTTCACTGACAAAAAAAAAAAAGGTTATACACAAGAAAGTAGATGAATATGGAATACCATTTTTATTTGAACTTATCATAATAAACTGAAGTATCTTGGATCATTGTGGATTCGACTATTGAAAACTTTTAAGTGTTGTTAATATGTTTTGATCGTTTTATGTTACAAAAAATAGAGTTTATATGAAAAGTTTTTAGTTATGAAGGAAAATATGTAATACCCATTTTCTTAAAGGATAATATGGAATAGAGTAGTATTTTTACAGAAGATCATGAAAAATTGTAGTAAAAACAGTTTATTTTGAAATTATTATTGAAAATAAACAGTATTGAAAAAATTATCAAAATTCAAGTTTTACAAATATTGCAAATGGTATGGAATAGTTGGTATTCCAGATTACCTGAATCACCATCTTGAACAATAAATCAACTTCAACCACCTGTTGGTAGAAATAAGTTCACGGGACTCAGACTACTAACTAACTCAATTCTCCTACAGCAAATGTTCCTAGGTTTTAGTCATTCTACTGATTTGTAAATACATTACAGAAGTCGCAATATTTTCTTCCAAAAAAAGTTTTATTCTAGATAAACTAAAGAAATTGTATGACACAAAAACTGCTCTTCTAACTGACACAAAGTGACTTGCCGTTCATATTTGAGTTTCAGTGAAAACGTTTGACGTTAACCGACGTAACTGAGACCGAACATATATCGAATAATCAAAATTTCCGAATAATAGTGAATTTTTTTATAATCATCTTGTTTAATATGTAACAGCGTCATCGAACTGCTATTATGACTATTTAAACTGCTAAATAAATATCGAAATTCAAATTATACATGAAAATTTATTTTGAAACAAAAACTTATAATAATTTAAATGAAAGCTTTATCTGGCGTAAACTGGTCATCTTTTGTCGTGCAGCTCTGTTACGAACTTTTCTTAAAAGCTTTAGTTCAGAGGAATCATCACACTGTTCTTGTTGTTCCAACAAAGCAAGGCTTTTTAAAAAAACACTCAAAAGCATCGTTCTTACTAATCTTTACTTGGAAATTATTCTCGCTTTCATCATCATTTTCTTCTTTGTCTTTTGGAAAATGTCGGACTTATGCGATAATTTCCTCATTATTAAACAACTGGAAGCCTGCATCTTCCCTGTCACAATTCAACCAATTTGTGATTTCTTTGATCCCACAGTTTTCAAAACCTGGCATTGTGCTAAAAATGCTTGAAAATTCAGTAGCACCATCTTCTGCAATGTCTGTAGCATTTTCATCTGCGCCAAAATATTTATCTGTACTCGTGGTTCGGAAAAATCGTTTGCATACATAAGAAATGTGACTCCTTTTTTTTTTTTTTTTTTGAGCTTAAAAAAAAATTATTTTGGTTAGCAGAAAGTGTCATATACACTGTTAAAAAAATGCAGAAAAAATACAGAAATTCTCTGTAATTTCAGAAAAAAAGTCGTAAAATACGTTTTGTCTACGTAATTTTTCCGTAATTTACGACTTTTTTTCTGAAATTACAGAGAATTTCTGTATTTTTTCTGCATTTTTTTAATAGTGTAAAGAGTTTCGGATAATAGACGCTGGGAAAAAAAAAAAAAAAAAAAAAAAAAAGCAGGAAACCGACGTTGGTTAATAGAGAATTTCGGTTAAACGAGAGTCGGATAATCGAGGTTCTGCTGTACCTAATAATTTCAGATTTTTTAAATATAAAGATTATAATAATCCAAATTAAAAAAAAATTGTAACATTAAATTTATAAATGATTTTTAAATCTAAAATTAAGAAAATAGCCCAACTTATATTAGAATTGGTCTTCATACCTTTCGATATGAAGACTAATATGCTGCTTCTACACGGGTGGTTCTTTGTTATTCACAGAACACAGGATTTCCTTAATGCAATTATTAAGGAACCATTCTCAATTTTCTCCACATATAAGAGAATTATTACTAAATCATAAGAAACCTAAAAGTATAAATAACTACCTTACACTATCATCCTAAAAGGATGATAGTGTAAGGAAAAGGGAAGAAAACAATTCATAAGAGGCAGAATCACAGCGTGCACTGATGGTGGGCGCAATGGCGCTCGAAATATATATGCACAATTAAAAGGATGATAGTATGAGGTAGTTATTTATACTTTTAAGTTATTAATTTAATCCTTTGCTTTTGTATAAAATTTGAAAATAATAATAATAATAATAATAAATAAATCATAAAAAACCTTTTTGTCTATGTAGAGCAACACTAGAGATTCACTCACTCTTTTATAAATTTTAGGATTTATCGTACAAGGAGAAACATTGGCATGAAGCCTGTTTTTTGTGTAATAAGTGCAGAGTGTCCCTTGTAGACAAACCCTTTGGATCGAAAGCCGAGAAGGTCTACTGTGCAGGCTGCTATGATGCATCATTTGCCACTCGATGCGATGGGTGTGGAGAAGTCTTCAAAGCTGGTAAGTATAATCTATTTTGTCTTCTAAAAGAATTTCCTTTTTTGGTTTTTTTTTTTTTTTCCAATTTCCACTTTTTCCTTAATTTTTTTTTTTTTTTTTTTTTTTTTTTTTTCGATTAAAAGATTCGATGATTTATAGTAAAAAAGTGTCTATTTTTATCGGAATGTACAGACGTACATTGATTAAGAAGCGTATTCCTCGGGTAAGGATAAGACTAAATGCAAAATCTGACTGAAATATTACTTTATTAAAGCAAAATTGCAACTCTTCCCGCATGTAATTCCTTGCCATGCGATCAGTCTAAGAAGTTCAAACTTATAATTATTATAATTATTATCATGTACATTTTTAGCTTATTTTTTTAGTAATAATAATAATAAAAATAATTTGGATTGACTCCACTGACTTTTAAACATTTACTAATTACGAACCATTTACATAAATTTGAATCAATGAAAAATTCAGTAAATGAATAAATAAACAAACAAAAAGAAAAAATATAATAGTGACTTTGAGTATCTTTCCCCAAGTTCGTGGACAATAGTGTATCTGAATCTTTTTGTGTGTATGTGTATGGGGAAAAAAACTATAAACAATAAGCACGCGATTTCTATTAATAATTATGCTGTAGCCAATTTCTAAAACCTCTATCAATTTAAATTGTTTTTAAAATAATTTAATGCGCTTCAGGTATGTAGATACGTCCGGTACGTCAAATATGTCAGATAGTCAGATTTACATGTCATACGTGCAAATTATTTCATGCTTCCTTGTAAAAGAACGATAAGTGGTACGTATACCATTTTCCGTATTGACTATACGTTACCAAAGCAATATAACATATACCATTTTTATTCTCTTTTAAATAAATTAACAATGTTAAAACGCACCTAAAATATTTGAGTCCATAGACCATAATGTATATGAATTCTTTTTTGGATCCCTAGAAAATAACTATAAATCCTACGCTCATAAAAATCTACACATTTCAGTGACGATGATTCGTAGCATGTCTACCAAATCTGAGCTCATCCTATGCAGTGTTTAGACACTATTGTGTTCACTCCCACATATACATCATTATAAAAATACTAGATCATTAGAAAAAAAAAAAAAAAAAAAGTATACATTCATTCAGAACGGCTCAAACCTTCAGATATATCAAAACCTCATACTTGGATATCTTTATTCTCCTAATACTTTTCTTACATAATATTAAATAATTGCAAGAACATGCATTCGAAAATCAATAATTTCAACACGTAAAATTATGACGTTAATCATTTAAATTTAACTTTTTGTTCGTTTATAAATCAAAACAAAATTATGATTGTTAAAAATAGTTAGTAATAAAACTGTTAGCTCTCTAGACTTCAACTGCCTGGTGCTGAGCTCGAATCCCTGTTTTGGCATGGATTTTCACAGCGGTTTAAATTCTAATCAAAGCAGTAGGACATGGTCTAATTAACCTGAATTGTGTAAAAGATGGCAGTAGAACAGTAAACCAAAACAAACCAATTTGACAAAGTAGTCTTTTTACTTTCTCTTACCCATAAGGTAGAAAAAGTATTGTTTTTGGGTCAAATTATCGAACGCGAGATTTTGTTATATTTACACGTTTTGAAGTCCCCTGAATACGAAAATCATGTTTTTAGCAAATGGTATGTGTGTATGTCTGTGTGTCTGTCTGTTATCAGCATATCTCAAAAACTAATTATGGCAGAAAGTTCAAACTTGGTATTCTAAATGTGTATCATATAGGGATGCTACAATAAGCTTTTCGTTAAGATCAAGCAAATGGTTCGTGTACAGGGACAATCAAGAGAATTCTAATACATTACGTCTATGGGGGAAATTGCAGGTAAGTAGAGTTTAACGTCTATAGACTGCACTAAACCAAATGAAACGAATATATATTTTTTGTAATAGAGATAGTTAACTGGGAAAAAAATTTTTTGTATGTAGGAGCCTCGCCCCCCCCCCCCCTGGGAGGGAAGTCCCCCCTCGAGGGGAGTAAATTTTCATGATGGGTATCTTTCAAAAGAGCTCACCAATACCTTTAAAACGAATGGTTGAACCATCGATCTGCGATAATTTAAAACAAAGTTATCGATTTTTTTTTTACTTTTAACGAAAAAAAAAACTTAGAAAAAAAATCGTACTTTTTTTTTTTTTTTTTTTTTTTTTTTTTAATACTGAGAATAAAATGGACTTTTTTTGGTTATTTAGTGTTATACTGATTCTCTAATATGGAAATCATCTGCATTATCATAAAAGATAATTTTTTAAACAATAATTTTAATAAATTATTTTTTAAAAAGAGAATTATTTTTAATAACCGAATTAAATTCTATATAAATGTAGGTGCATTAATGAAACGGGGAGTTGAGGGGGGCGGTAGCCCCCCTCACACAGAACTAATTACCATATAAAACTCTTCAGAAGCCTAATATGAATTGTTTAACCTAGGTTTACATAACAGTACTCGTTATCTTACCTATTAATCTGCAACCTGTATTTATAGTATTAAATTTCAGGGTAAGAGAAAGTCGTGTGAGTGACACACCAGATTATTTTTATTATTATTATTATTGAAGTGATATTTAAAAGTGTGTGAATGGCAATGTAGTATACTTTTCGGGATTTCAGCTCAGGAATTATAATAAATAGCTACTTGGCCTGGCTACTATTTTATTCGGAAAATTAATTTAAAATGATGGTTCCATCGCAGCTATTCAGAATAGTCATTCTTCATTTTTTTAGTAGTTTATACAATTTATCCCCTTTCCGATATTATAATCTCATTTTGTAATAGCAGCCGAATGTAAAAAATGTTTTGATCTATGGATCAATTAGTTTTATTCATTTATTTCACAAGTCGACTAACATAGTTTTAAGATAATACATTTTTTCGCAGAATTAAAAAGTCTAGGTCTTCGTTATACATCAGAAATGTCTTTTTAAATAATTGTTTACTGTAGGAAAAATGTATATTTTTCGTTGTCATTATTCAAAATATGCGTTATTAGGTCATGTTACGTAAAATCCATACTATATGCTAATAATTTTAGCGTGATTAAAAGCCCATAATTTGTAAGATATTTAAAATTTTGCTACTAAATGTTAAACATTATATACAAAACTTTTTTATATATCGATAATGTGTATTTCGATTTTTTTTCTATTTAATATAGTTCTTATAATTTTATTATTATTATTATTATTATTAAGGCACGAAAAAGATGGAATACAAAGGACATCAATGGCACGACCAATGTTTTTGCTGCTGCATGTGTAAAAACCCTATTGGAACAAAAAGCTTCATACCCCGTGATAATGATATTTATTGCACAGGGTGTTATGAAGAAAAATATGCTACTAGGTGCATAAAATGTAATCAGGTACGGATTTACTCTTTCTATTCATTGTAATATTATATGATTTTATAGAATTAGAGTTCTTTAATGTAGTTCTGCAGAGAAATTTTTAATTATTTGTTTTATAGGGGATTGGTTTGTTTTATTTACTGTTTCAACATTATTTTATGCATAAAATATTACAACAAAACTGTTAAAAGGATAAAGGATAAAGAAACTTGTCAAACTCAATGCAATTAAAAGTATCCAGTTAGTTATTACAAAAAATATGAAGCTATATAATAATTTTAAAATTAAAAAAATTCTACACTTCCTCAAATATTATTTTAAAGCTTTTACAAAGTTTTAAATTTTAAGTTTATTTTCCTGGGGTTACAAATTTCGGGAATCTCAAGTTGCTTATAATTTTCCATGCGAATTCATTTTCAACCAATCCTTTTAAAAGTTTATATTTATGTTAATCAGAGCATTTGTCACAAAACTGGATATTCATGTTGAAAAAAAAAAAAAAAAAAAAAAATATTACATTTTTAAGAAATTCGAAACTGTGTTACATGACAGAAATTCTTGAAAATTTAAAATTTTACTCTTTTTTTATTTGTAGCTGATTCTGTAATTGAGATATAAAAGATTAAATGCACATATATACTCGGTTACTTACAAGAAGCGGGGTATGAACAAAATCCCCGGCTAACAAAAGTTCCGCCTTCTCAAGCCCCGCTTAGGCTGGACAAAAAGCCCCATTGAACAAAAATCATATTTTGGATAAAATTAGCATCAAAGTTAATTAAGCTCATTCTAAGAAAATTTATACAATAAAATCTCTTATTTCTTTGCCTAGAAACACGTATGGTGAATAATTTATTAAATAATCAGTGAATTAGTCAAAACTGGACATTCATTTTGAAATTAAGAAATTATTACCATTTTTACGAAATCTTAAACTCAGTCACAAGACAAAAATTCATGAATATATCAAATTTTACCTCTTTTTTATTTGTAACTGATTCTGTAATTAAGATATAAAAATTTAAGTACGTAGATATGTTCAGTTACATACAAGAAACGGGATACGGAGAAAAGTCCTGGCCGTCAAAAGCCCCTGCGCCAAATGGTCGCCTACGCCGGACATAATCTCCGTATGCATGGAATATAAGCCCCACTTAGGCCGGACAAAAACCCTGTGTAACAAAAATTACATTTTTGATAAAATTATTGTCAAAGTTAACTAAGCTAGTGCTAAGATAATTTACACAATAAAATCTTTTATTTCTTTGACTAGAAACTCGTATGATAAGTATTTTATTAAGTAGTACTGTTACACGATCTTGAAAATTCATTTTATAAGGTTTTGTAAGAAATCACTTTCGGATACTTTCGAAGATGAAAATTTCATCGGGAGAGGGAACAGATTTGACAGAAAATGTTCAACTATTTAAAATGCTGTCAATGCTTCACAAATTCATATTTTAAGTTTTTTTTTTTTTTTGACTGCGCCTGCTTTTGAAAATGTAAAATTATGGTAGGGGGCACAGGGGGAAAATTTTTAAAAATTATAAAGCAGAGATACGACCTTGAAAATTTGTGCTAAAAGTTTTTAGGGGTATGGAATTAATTGTGTATACTTTCGAAGGCTACAGCATTGAAAATTTTAGATAAAAGGATTTTTGGAGTGAGAAATCGATCGCGCGTACTTTCGCAAGTGTAATATTAATAGGTGGAAGATAGGGCAAGTTATTTAATTTTTTTTATTTAATTGCGCTACCCCCCCCCCATATATATATGTGTGTGTGTGTGTGCGTGTATTTTTCTACATATATAAATGTTAAAAAAAGAACAATTTTTCTCATATGCTCCCGTAGCCTTCCCCCGGTGTACGTAACTCTCAATGTATTTTTCTTAAACTGTAAGCAATAACTATACTAAGTTGCACTAATATCCGTAGAAGTATTTTTAAACAGTTTGTGTTAATTAGTTTCGTTGAAAAAATAATAAAAATAACAATTTTTTTCTCATATGCATCCTAGTTTCCCCTTTAGGTATATTTAACTCTCACTGTATTTTTCTTAAACTGTAAGTGATAACTATAGAAGGTTTCATTGAAATCAGTAGACGTTTAATATAAAACTACCTTTTCCTTTTTCCTCTGCCGCCTAGCTCCACCCCCAATATATGTTACTCATATGTACATATATATATGTGTGTGTGTGTGTGTGTGTATTAACTGTAAGGGACAAACAAAATTTTATTGAAATCTGTATAATAAAAAAAGGAAAAAAAGCTCCTAATTGGTCTTGTCTCTCTTAACCCCTCCCCCCGGGTATATGTAACCCTCACTGTAAGTGTTAATTACAGTGTTCTTAAATTGTAAGTGATAATTATAAAGCATGCGTAAATGGGACTTCTGTCCGCCGTGAGTGGGGATTTATTCCGCTTAATCGGTTGTCTGGGGCCCACAAGGAACACATAGTAAAATAAAATAAAATAAATAAAGATTTAAAATAATTTAGAATTCGCATAGAGCATTTAAAAATGGGTATTATTATTTTAAAACACACCATATGAATATAAATGATAGATTTCTTGGTAATACATAATTTAAGAAACGGTAAAAAATAATGAATGTTAACGTCCCTTGCTCCCCTGAAGATATCTGGATGCAAATATATTATCATATGCATTCGACTTATTCTCTGTTTTAACAGAATTGCTTTGTTAAAACGGTTTGCTTAAAGTTAATTTTTATGAAATTTAGAAGAAAACTTAACAAGTTTTTTAATACATGCGCTTGTGAACTAGCAGTCACTAACTTTATTTGTAAATTTAGTCGAGTTACTTAAATAATTTCTCTGTATATGAAAATTTGAATTCATTACAAAGATGCGTAGTTTTCATTGGTATTCTACCTTTTCATTTTTCATTACGGAAGTTTGAAAAAAATCTCAATGAATAATTAATTAAACCCATTGAACATCCAAATTCACTGTGTGAAATTTTATTTTATTTCCTAAAAATATATATATATAATAAATCATAAGTTACTTTTCAGAGGAAAACTTTTATTTTCTTAATTGCAGCATTTTCTAACTAATATTTTAACATTAACAAATACTAATGAAAAGATACTTTGATTCTTTTCGGGGGGGGGGGGGGGAGACGAATAAAGGAGAAAAAAAAAGGGGGGGTTACAAGAAAATCTGTATTTCAATGTAAATCCTTTTTAAAACGGTGAATACTAACCAGATGGCCCGGAAGAGAATAGTTTGAAAAATTTAGAAAATTACTCAGAATATGAACATTTGCCAGCAGCGTGAGACATGTGTTAAAGCTTTATTTAAGTAACAAAGTTACATTTTTCTTTCTTTCTTTCTTCTTTTTTTTTTTTTTTTTCCCATTGAAAACAAACTGAAAATTCTGTTATTTCTGTCTAGATTCCTAAATTGAAGATGTTTTCTAAATAATGCGAGCACTGAATAAACAAATATAATATTTAACCATTGTTTTAGTTAGTTGCTCGTGTAGTGCACTTTATTAAGAAGCAAAGACTTATTTGAAATAATAAATTTCAGAGAATCGCATAAATTTAGAATTTATTTTAATTAATTAATTTTATTAATTTTATTTATTTATTCTTTTTTATTTTATTTTTTAACTTATCAAGGTAAAGGAAAGAAAATAATCTGAATTTCCCGAATGAATGTTTTAATCCTTCCTGTCCGACTATTCTATCTTGAGTTTTTCATAAAAAAAATTCAAAGGCATTACAAGACTTCCGTGCTTTATACGTTACAAGCTTTATACGTGAATATTTACTTTCAGTTAACCCTTTCAGGGGCACTAAGTAAAAATTATTGAATTTCCTTTTAAATATATATATATCATAAAGTAAACATCCCCTACAAGTCATATTTGATGAAGAAAAAAATTCAGTATGTGGGGATTTTTTTGTGGGTGGTGGCTAGGCGTTCTAGCCACTGTGTCTATCCACCTAAAAGATGCTCCTAAAAATCAAACTAAAATTAATGATCTAAGATAATATGTAAATCTGTTGTATTTAAAAGGTGCATTACAGTATATTTACACTACCAAATACTTTTGAATAAAAAATTATTTTTCATAAAAATATATAAAAGAAACTTCAAAAAATTTTCCCGCAACTTGTCCATTTAAAAAGGTCACAGGCACATTCTGCTTAAAGTTACTATAGTTCTGCCATCTCTATTTCAATTTTAGAAGTACACATTAACTTTTCATAAAAGTGGATAAAAAAAGTAGCCACTGCACACTTAGAGAAAAATTTCTAAAGTAGGTGGATAGACCCTCTAGCCACCGCCCCTGAAAGGGTTAAAGATTGAGCAATTGATAACACTGCTCTGCAAAAAAAAAAAAAAAAAAAAAAAAAAAAAAATTAGAGATCTGATACTATTTTATCTGATTCTTATGTAAAATGACTTTCTGAATCCGAATATGGCTCCCATTTTGCCCAGTCACCCACTGTTTTCTAGATACACCACCCCCTCCCACAGCTTGATTCCCTGTTCGATAATTTTATGACCATGAATTTGATTTGAAGAATGAAAAATAATTAATTTAACACCTAAAAACAAAAAAATATAAAGTTTAAAAATAACATTAATAACAGATTAAAAAAATATAAGATATGTAATGCATAATTTCAGTGGCAAATCCCCCCCCCCCCCCCCAAAAAAAAAAAAAAAAATTAAAAAATTAAAAAAAAAAAAATCCCTTGTGTCAAATGTCCATGTTTTTGAATTTTCCAACTCTGTAGCCCCTCAGAAGATATTTAACGGTTAAAATAATCCTCCCCCTCCTAAAAATCAAATTAAAATCATAAAATCACCGAAAAGTTATTAAAATAGGCGAGGAGCATTCCTCAAAAACGGTGGGTTATAGGGCAAAATGGGCGTTATATTCGGATTCAGGGGGTCATTTTACATAAGAATTTGCTGAAATGGTGTCAGAGGCAATTTTCATGCCGAGCAGTGTAATTATTCTTTATACGGCTCTGATTCATTACCGAATTTGACGTTCCATTTTGTATTAAAATCCAAATGCGACCTGAATTACATCCAGCCATTAAGTTTGCTTCTAGTTGTAATCAACGATTTTTTTTATTTATATTGTAGAGTATATCAAATCTTTATTACTCTCTTAAATTAAATGAGTTAATTCACCATGTCAAGTAGGAGTTTTCTTTTTTTTTCTTTCTTTTTCTTTTCTTTTCTTTTTTTTTTTTTTTTAATCAGTTGAATTAAAAATGCAATTCTTTGAGCTAATTAGTAGATTTTTATTTAAGCGAACTTGAGTTATCGATATTTATCGGATACTTGAGTTATTTCTGCTCATTTAATCATTTGTAAGTGGCAACGTCGCTCTCGTTGCAATGTATTTCTTTAGTAGCACGCAAGTGCAACGGGCAACGCCATTATAAAGTAGTCCAGTTTATTAAAATCGTTTGTATTAAAATCATAAATTAAATAAATAAATAACTCAAGTTTGAGTGTTAACTCAGTTTGAGCTAACTCATTCAATTTACTGAATTTAACTCAAAATGAGAGGGCGCGTTTCTTCTACGCAAGTAAGTGAAAATTCTCACTCAAATTGAGTTATTTTCATTCTTTCATTTTAAGAGAGTAAACTTTGTAAATTTTTTATGAAAACTATTTCTCTCTCTTCTGGAAGATGATGGGGGGGGGGGAGGCTTAAATATGGGCTAGGACCCCAGAGAAAGGCTCCAACGACAGGCACTTTCCTTGAACCTTAGTCTTTCGGGTAGACAATCGGCAGACTTATACACCACTACCGCATAAGTCTCACCACAGAATTTAAGACTTTACCCAAGAAAAATTAGTATTGAGTACAATACACCACACATACACAAACATTTAAAAATAACTTACTTTTATCACGTCTTATTATTTTTACGCTTTTTTTTTTTTTTTTTTTTTTTTTTTTTTTTTAAGAGAAATCTGTGAAATTGTTTATATTTTCTTTCATATTATATAGATTATCACCAGTGGAGGTGTAACATACCGAAATGAGCCTTGGCACCGTGAATGCTTTTGCTGCACAAACTGCAACACTTGTCTGGCTGGCCAACGCTTCACATCCCGAGATGATAAACCTTATTGTGCTGACTGCTTTGGTGAACTCTTTGCAAAGAGATGTGTCGCTTGCTCCAGACCCATTACAGGTATAATTTAGATTAGTTTTAATTCCAACTAATTTATAAAGTGACACATTCTGCATTTAATAGTTTCAAAAAATAATAGAAAACGTTAGTTTTTTTTTTTCAGTAGATTTAGACATGTTCATCACTTAAAAGATACAAATCAAAGCAACTTTCTAGTTCAGTTGATGATAAATGCTGGTGAATAAAAATTTTATAAGGAAATAGCACAAAAAAAAAAAAAAAAAAAAAAAATGTAAATAACGTTGCTGCACTGTTAAAAATTTCAATAAAAATACCGCTGAAGATTAGTTATCATTTATAAAATTATAAAGAGGAGTAAACGGACATAATAAAAAAGTTTATTTCATATATACATTTTAAAGGCTAATATTGTTTTAATTGTTGGCTTGTTATAGTTTTAATTGTAGATGTATATTAGTGATTTGCAATACTCTTTTTGGAGTAGAAATATTCATTTTTAATTTTTATTGGGAAATAAATCAAAAATCGAAAATGAGAATAAAAATTGAGAACCTCGATTATTTATTGTTAACTGAAAACTATCGTAAATTTACAGAGACTAGATAAAAATTTCAATAAATTTACACACATTTTTACAGCGTTTTTATAAAACTGCACTCGTGTCTATTTTTTCCCCTTGATGAAGGGTTATGTTTAATTATTTTGACACAAAACAATTTTTGTGTAGTTTTAAAATTTATTATGCTTGATTACGAAGTTTTTATTGTCCAACATTAATATTAGTACTTCGGTGCATTTTACTGTGATTTAATATAGTACTCTTTGATTAACTAAAATGTTCATTTTTTATTCATAGTAATTTCTTCTTAAATGTAAATAAATTAATTAAATTAAAAAGAAAAAAAATATATATATAAGAGTTTTCCAAATTTTTTTAATCCTTGCACTTCTTTAAAAGACAATAAAATGATGCACCTGTAAATTGAAGGCGTTCAATAAACCAAATTAAAAAATATTAAAATGCGTACAAAACGAATGTCAAAATTTCAGCCGGTTTCAGTAGAAATTTAAATATTATTTCCTTTTTTAAAACTGTATATTTCATTCTGAAAGAAAACTATCCGCAACTTCATAAGTAATTGCAAAATTTTTCAACACGTTTACTGAAAAGTATGTTCAAAACATATTACTTTTATTAAAAATAAATAAATAAATAAATAAAATAATAATAAAATATTTTGTCATAACAAAATTTTTCCGATTTCTTTCTTTCTTTTTTATTTATTTATTATTATTATTATTATTTTTTTTTAACATATTAATCGTCTTACAATAACTGTATCTAATAGGCTGCCATTTACTCAAAAGGAGTAAAAAAAAAAAATAAAATAAAAAATATAAATTTATTTTTGTGACCCTTTTTTAAAAAACTGTAACTGAACTTTATTTTAATATTTTATGTGTAAGTAATAAATTCATACATATTAATAATGTGTAAATCTTGTTTACAGAGATGGTTTGTAAAATAATTTTTGTAAATGATTGTCTTAAAATAAAAAATAGATAAAGAAAGAAAGAAAGAAAAGAAAATACATGCATATGCATTGAAACGTAACAATATTAAGTGCATTAAAATTGCTAAAAAAAAAAAAAAAATAATAATAATAATAATAATAAAAATAAATAAAATTTCAATTATTTGAAAATTTGAAAATTTGAAAAAAAATTCCCTGTTTACTAATTTTTATTATTTTTCCTTGATGCCACATTATTAGAATTCAGCATATAACAATATATTCTGAAATCATAAAAAAGCACCACACAACTGACGTTTAAAAGTAATAAGTACAAAACTTTCAATAAACACCATCACAATAATTGTTCTGGATCAAAAGAAGACACGATCCTTCGTCAGGCGAACAATGTAGGCACGAGTGCTGCAAACAAAGCGACAACGCACCCTTGCGATTTCTTGCATTTTATGGTGTTTATTCAAAGTTTTGTACTTATTATATATTCTGAACATATTTGGGTATTAGTTTGTGGATTTATTGATAAGTTGTTTTTTATTTCTTAAATATTTTTGAATATTGAAAATTGCCGATTGCGTAATTTTAGTGCAACGATAAACCTACTGAATCTCGACTTCAATGCATATGTATACAAATTTTCATAACTCTAAGACAGTAATTTTTTATTAAAATCCACAACTGATTGGAAGAAAACCATATTTATTGAAATTTTATTTTTCCGACTGAGTGAAAATAATTCCTGGACCGGGAGTCGAACCCCGGATCTTTGACTTACAAGGTCAAGGCTCTACCAATTGAGCTATCCAGGCCGAGAACCGGTCAACATTACTCACTCAGACAACCATTTTGGCAGAAATATCTGGTCTATCATATAGCTAGCTCAACAAAAATAAGCAATGGGAAAGAAATACAATTTTTTATTAAAATTCACAATCAACTGATTGGAAGAAAACCATATTTATTGAAATTTTATTTTCCCGACTGAGTGGAAATACAGCTCAATTGGTAGAGTCTTGACCTTGTAAGTCAAAGATCCGGGGTTCGACTCCCGGTCCAGGCATTATTTTCACTCAGTCGGAAAAATAAAATTTCTAAGACAGTAATTTACAAAAACGAATTACGTCCACCATTCCCTTAATGTTAAGTTTTTTTTTTTTTATGTTTTAGGGTAAAACTAATAAATTTCAATAAAAAAAAACAAAGGGGGACCTAATTTATTTTCTTATTTTACTTGTGTTATGATTAAATTTTCTTGTTTTCTATGCCATTATTTAATTTTTATTAAAAAGTTTTTGAAAATGCTTAAAGCATTCCAATCTTGATTTTAATGATGAACGTAGCAAAATTTTATTTAAAATTAATATTAATGTTAGATTTTTATTTCTTATAACCTCACTGTTTAATTTAATCCAATAATTAGTTTTATAGTTTTTAATATCTGTTTTAGTTGATGAATTAACAATTATATTTTTAATCATTATTTAATTTAAATAAGTTTTAAATATTAACATATAACCTCTCGCTCTTATAAAAATGTGTTATATAAATTATTTCAAGCTGTATCTTTTGGTACAAAATTTTTTGATATGTTTAAATATCAAAATATTACATTCATGGAAGTTTCTCAGGAGAATATACACAATGTAATAAATATACCCAATATTTCATGCACTCATTTGCTCACAAAGCGAATACGGCAAGTGCCAGGTTCGAAGCTAGGTCGCGCTTGTCGACCCTAGTCGTTTGGAAGTTTTCTTCAAAACTCACCTGAATGCAATAAATAACCCGTTAAACTCATTCTGTCCCGTCCTAGGAGTCTAGAGTTCACAATCTGCCTCAAAACCGAATACACACACATACACACAAAACTACATATTTTTACAAATGCATTCATATGAACTTAACTACTTAACATTGTACATGAGTATACATGTACATTAAAATTTAATACTTTTGTATGTCACATGCACTTTATTTTAACTCAAATTAACTCTGCTTTTCCTGCTACATAGAAGGTGGGTGTTTCAAATATAAAACTCAGAGGGAAAATATCAGAGGGAACTCATATGAAATTTTATAATGATGGAAAAATTAGATATCGACTAGTAAAACTTCGTAATGAAACTAACTCGTTATCTTCTTTTTTTTTTTTTTTTTTTTTTTCTTATTAATAAGTTGATGATGATTTATTTTATTTATTTTTTCTTTTCTCTTCCTGAGCAGTTAATCTGGTTGGGTCAGTAATTTAAAAGTTTTATTAGCAAAGATTTTTTTTCGTTGTTGTTGTTTTGTCTTTTCACTACATTTTTCCATATTTTTCCGACTTGAATTTTTAATATATGCATTTTTTTTTGTACCCGATTCTTAATTTCGAAGATGTATATATAATAAATTAAGCGTTAGACATTATTTTTTTTTTTTCGGCAAAGTAAAATTTATTAGAAGTTGTTTTTTATAAAAGCCTTCTTGTGCATACATGTCTATAAGTCGTTATGGATGCAAGAACTCGGCTTCTGTCATAACATTAATTGAAAATTAAACATTCATCTATCCGATACACAAATTGCGAATTATATTTTTGATCTGAAAATTTAACAAACATTTAATTTAAAGCATGATGTTTATCAAGCTGTTAGTGAGCATGTGGCGCTGATAAGCACGATATTTCAATTTACTGCTTTGATATTAAGTCTTATAATTTTGCATGTATGAAATAATTTGCATGCATAAAATTTTACATGCATGAGTTTGATTACATTAAATTTCCTTTAAGAGTTTTTAGCTATATAATTTACATAATATTATAATATTTAACGTAATAAGAATTTGTATATTTAAAAGAAACACGAGTTATATTTTATGAGATAACATTACGATAATATAAATTTTAATAATAATGTATTCAATAATTTCTGTAAAGTTTTTACTACAAACTTAAACTAATATTAATTATTTTTAACTTAATACAAACATATAAAATCGCTTATAATAAAATTGTCACTCGAAGTTTTTACGGAATGCGTATAAAGCTTATTTAAAATTATTATTATTATTATTATTATTATTATTATTATTATTATTATTTTGAAGATTTTTTTTGTATTAACATTAGAACTCATTTTTCCGGAAAGTGTTTTTTTTTTCTTTTTTTTTTTTTTTTAATAAAATTTATCATTTACATAATATGCAAATTGAGATTATTAATAATTAATCAAATTTATTTCGTATATTTCAATTAGAATAATTTTATGATATGGCGATCAAAAGAATTTCTTTTTCACAAATTTATCTGTACAGTATGATCCTATTTTTTGAAAGGTAAATTACAATAGTGAAATCAGATTATTTTAAAATTTTACATAACTATAAAATTAATCGCATGAACTTTAAATATTCACATTTGAGGTCGTGTAAGGCTATAAATATTTTCAATTGCATTACATTTAGATTTATTAATGAAATTTTCAAACTTAGCGCTATTCAAAAAATGAAGACAGTTTTCTAGCAGAAACTTTATGGCTTACAGTTCCACTATACATCTTATTTATCGTACTTTTTAATATATTCTTTGGTGAATAATAGAAAATACAAGTCCAAGGATATTTACTAAGAAAAATACTGTGTTTATCTTTACACATATATCAAATCAGTTCAGCATAATATTATTTTACTTAGTACAAGTAAAACATTAAATGTAATACTTCTTTTTGGATACTTTAAGCTCTAAATAATACATGTATTGATTATTTTATTTTTAAATTTCTAAATAATGCAATTATTATGATAGGTTCAATTTTAAAAATTTTAATTTTTCTATAATAATAATAATAAAGATAATAATAAATGAAGAACATTGTAACGCTTTATTAATAGCGTTATGCACAATTATAAAGCATGAATCTAAAAACAAATTATTAATAAAATAATTTTTCTCTTTTAATAATAATATAATGATAAAATGAGATAATAAGATAATAAATTGACAATAATAAATACAATAATATCGCTATTGAATATTTATTTATTTATTATTATTATTGTTTAATAATATAGTGACTTTGTGGTTCAGTAGATATTTTTATGAAATAATTATTACGATAGATTCAATTTTAAACATTTTAATTTTTCTATAATAATAATAATAAAGAAGCAAGGATACTGCAGCCCTCTGTTACAACTATAAGGCATAAATTTAACCCTAAAACATTAATGAAAAATCCTTTTCTTCCCAAATGTGAAAATATTAAAAACTTACAGTAATTTTTACAATTTATTGTTATATATATATATATATATATATATATATTAGCAGATTGATGATTTAGTTAACAATAGCATATAGCTTAAACCTAACTCCACACAATACTTTAATTTGGAAATGATATTTTAGTTCGAACCAATACTTTGTTTGGAAACGAAATATTGGAAATAAGGTATTTGATCAACATATAAATTGAATTTTAACAAAACTTTATTTAGAAATGATATTGCTCTGATAATTCACGTTTCTTATTTAAATTACTTTTATTTGTTTAAAAAACCCACTTAAATGTTTCTAAGTTTTTTTTTTTTTTTTTTTTTTTTTTTTTTTTTTTTTTCATTACGACAAATTAAGGTCTTTTGCACGTGTGTTTATATTCCTCCGCTATGTATGTTAAATTTATATTCTTTTCTGTAAATAATATAGAATAATTTTTAATAGCTTTTGTTTTCATTAAAAATGTTAATATCGCTTAAAACTAATACTATACAGTATAATACTATAAAATATAAAATATAAAACTTACTCGTTAATGCAATTTTTGAATATTGCCATGTAAACATTATCATACTGCCATTCGGAAATCTTCGACGCATAAATAAAATATATTCAATTAAAAAAAAAAAAACTTTATTTAATAATAGGTCTCATTCAGTAAATTTACTATGTAATATGTTTTAAAAGCTTTTTCATCAGCTATTAAGTATTTAATTATTGTGTAATTTTTATTGTGAAGGTCTGTAATTTTCTTCTTCTTCTGTTTTTTTTTTTTTAATTCCCCCCGCCCTGCAATTGTTAAAGTAATATATATGTATAGGGCGTTCAAGAAACTTTGACCTAGGTTTTAAATCTTTAAATATTGACCTTAGACTCATGACAGTTGCAAAAATGCATTAAAGAAGTACAAAATTTCGTATAATCAATTAAAAATTTCAGAGTATGCAATTTCAAGTATTACAAAATGTAAATTTTCGTACGGACCCCATACAAAAAAATTCGCAGTGAGTGAAAGTGTCCCATGACCTACCAAATTGATATTCAAATTTTCAGCATTTTACCATTAAAAAATCCTAGAGATACATTCAAACAAATTTCTTAACGGATTAGTTAAAATATTAAAATGTAAACGTGTTTATTTATTTACATTATCGCGATTTTTCACTCATAAGTTGTAAAAACTCCTAAAACGCATTTTTTTTTTTTTTTTTTTTTTTCTCAGAAGAGGATTTATGTCGAGACATTGAAAAAAAGTAGTTTAGGAAGCACTTTTCTCTTGTCATATCTATGGGATTTTTTTTTTATGATACAATGCTGAAATTTTATACATCACCTAGTTCGGGTATGGTGTACTCATTAGACACCTCTTTTATATTTATTTATTTATTTACTGGGGCCGTTCGAAATTTGAAGTATTGTAATTCTTGAAACATAACAAAATTATCCTGCAAAAACTAAACTTGAAATAACTATCCACTTATTGTTTATTTATTTATTTATTTATTTCGCAAATTTGCAATTGATAATGTATGCTTAATTAGGAAATTCTTTGAAGTGCAAATCGATGATTTTCTTGCAAAAAATGGTAGCATAAGGCTTAAAACGTATAATGTTTTCCGGAAATATCAGCTGCCAAGTCGCAGTAGAAAATCTAAAAAAAAAATTATTAAAAAGTTGTTCATATTTCCAATATCTCCGCCTTGTTGACGATTCTATATTTTGATTTTTATCTACTTTTGTTAAGAAGATTGTTAAAGTTTACTTATTTCAATGTTAATTAGAATTAATCGAATGTTCTAATACGATTTCATTTTGTTTACGTCGTCTACAAAATAATGTAAGTGTATGTACCGAGTAAATTTATCATAATGTAAATATAATGTAGTGTAATATAATGTAAAAAGTAAATTTTAAATATAATTTGCAAAATTTTAAACCTATGCAATATTGAAGTTACATAAAATAAATGAAAATTTTAGATATAATAAAAAGATATGAATGAATGAAGGTCAATGTAATTTATCTGTTTGTTTCGTATTTGGCGTTCAAAACGTGAAATTCGATAGTGTTTTGTGGCTTTTAAGTTACAACTCAGCAGCTAAAAATTTGTTGGTGAATAAAATATAGGATAAATTAATTTCTGTAATTTTTTCAAGCCAATAGGAAATTAGCACTTGAAAGAGTTGTCTTGTAAGACCAGTATTTAGGAAAATAAGACCAAGGAACATTTTTCTTTTTTTTTTTTTTTTTTTTTTTTTTTTAACACACTATATATATATATATATATATGTATATATATATATTGGATTATTATGGTTTCTGGTATTTGAAATCCCTTAAACGATAAATCAGAAAAATATTTTGAACTATATTATATAGATGTTAACAGTGCTACCTGTTTTCTTTTTTAGAAGCACAAATATATGTTTAGTATTTTAAAAGTATGTATGAAGTAGTATGCTGAAATAGGAATAATATTATTGATAAATTTTGTTTCAAGAGACATTTTGGTACAGTAAATAGATCAAAATGAAACGTAAGATTTCATTCCATTGAGGTAAGCTAATTCAATGTTTTGCAGTTGTAAGTCGTATACTCATTTTTCTGGATATTTATAGTAAGTATTTAATTTTCCACTTACCAATTCACGGATCAATTGAAAAAGTTTTGAAATAAATTGTTTTCAGAACGGTGGGTATATTTCCTGTTAACTTATCACTTGGTTTATTTGTCTGTTTTTTAATGAACTAGATTTGATATTTATAAAATAATGATACGGAACATACATATGATAATATTATTCAACAACTTTCCAAAGTGTTTGTAAAGTTCATTGTTTAATTATTTCTTCCATTTATTTTAAACTACCTTGTTTGTGTGTTTTACATAAGTGAAGAAATATTTTTTAAATCAATTTTTGTGGAAAGAAATTTGAATTTTATACGAATTAAAACTTCACCTATTTATTCAAATAGCCTATGTAATAAATTTGCAATATTATAGATCTTGTAGATAAGTTGCTGCTATTTTTAAACCTATTTTATTACATCATGGAAGATAATCCAAAAATGTAACGATTTCAAATTTAAAGGGTGTGCAATTTAGAGCATGGAAAAATGGTCAAAAAATTATTTTACTTAAAAAATTATTTTCAGATAGCCCTGTAAGCTTTACTATACAAGAAAATTGGTATAGCATGTACATGTGAATTAAAGAATGATTTGATGTAATGATGCCTTAAAAGAAAGAAAAAGAAACAAATAATAGCGTTTAAATTTATTATTCATACTTTTTACATACAAACACTTGATCAGTGAGAGATGACAATATTGAGAATAATAAAATACGCACAATTAACCTTTAAAAACAAATCACCGAGCTGTCTCAAAATAATTTTAGACACTGCCTTTAATATATTTAATTATAATTTGACATCGTGTCACATGATGCAGAGTTTGGTGTTGGTGTCTTAGAATAAGGCCAATTGACTGTACTAGGGTCCGAGGCCTGAAGGGGGAGTGCCCTCCATGGGGGTCTTTCTAAGGGGACTAGCTTACATTTACGCAATTTTCGGAGAAAACTACGGAAAACTCCGAACGGCTGGGCCGACGAGCCAAACCTGGGATCGAACCCGGCACCTCACGTCTACCGACTTAGAGCGCAAAACCTCTTGGCCACTGGTAAGCCCACATGATGCAGAGATTCACGCATTTGATCAATAGATATATTACGTGAATGCTACTTTATAAAATTATTTAAATCTGCCAAGTTTCCAAGATGCCCTTTATAAACATTTTTTAAGTTAAACTCTAAAACCTAAAGTCACAAGGGTCAAAGTTTGGTGAACGTGGTGCCCATCTTGTACGCCAACAATGATTTTATAATCCAATTTTTAATATAATTGTGTCCCACGTTGTTTTTAACATGTGTGAAAATTCTGAAGTACAGTCGAACCTCGTTAACGTGAATCTCAAGGGGAATACAAAAAATTTCATGTTATCAGTAGTTCATGCTATCAGTAACTAATTTTTATATAACTAAACTGTCCTTCATTTTGATGGGGATTGTGGAAACAGGTCGTGTTAAAAGTAATTCATGTTAACAGTGTTCACGTTAACGAGTTTCGATTGTATATCCTCAAAACGGTCTGTAGTTACAGGACAAGTCCTTGGCTTTGCAAAGTAATTTTATTAAAGGAAAGTGATAGAAAAAAAAAGTTAATAGTAAATCTTTTCAAAACAATCAATTTTAGGAACTTTTATCTGAGGCGTCTGCCGTACTCAATGTTAAATCTCGTTTTCCCAGATGTGGTAATTTTGCGTGTTCGCTGTACACATATGTGGAAGTGAGACTTATCACCCCATAAGATATATTCATATCTAATAAAGTTATATAAGCACTAAAAATGTGAAAGTGGCTGTTTATCAAACGCCTTTTTATTATTATTATTAAGTTTTAAAACTCCTGTAAACGATAATTCATATATGGATAGAATTGCAGTGCTTTTCCCAAACACTTCCATACCTTTGTGACTTTGTGTACGGGGAATCAAAATTTCTCTCTAGCTTACGAGAATTATTTTTGCAGAGTTTTTAGTAAACTTCTCAACAGCAATTGTTTAAACATGTTTAGCCCCTCCCATTGTTCACATCGTTGTCTTCGTCCTAATCGCAAATTATTTCCTAAATCAATTTTCATAATCAATCATTTTCTAAATCAATCTTCATTCTCTTTATCAGTCTTTAATAAAATTATTTAAATATCAACGCACGTTCCGACAACATCAGAATCATCGCATTTTTGAAATAACGTCCATAAGCCCTTTTTCAGTCCCATTCAGGCGCATTTATGTAAATTTTATTTGGTACAGAGATGGTATATTAAAAGAAAATGAACATTAAAAAAAAACTCAGCTGTCTTCGTGCCAAAGCGGAGCAATTTCTCTAAAATATAATGCATATTTCTTCGAGAATGGCACTTAAAACATAAATGCAAGAAAATTATATTGTACTTGTCCAAGGATGTGTCCAATTTTAACAGCATGTTTCTACATGCATTTATTAAGCAAATGATTCTACACTATTTCTTATGAGAACATGAATAGCTTATTTTAAAACAATAGCAAAATTTTAACCAAAATATGATCGTTTTTGCTTTGATAAATAATAACTTTAAAAATATAAAGCTTTGACAGTATAAATGACTTTTTTTTTTTTTTTTTTTTTTTGTAAAAATATTTACGTAATATTTTCAGAGACTATTTTATTTATTTTAATTATGCGGAATTATTAATAATAACATTAATAGTAGTAGTACTAGTAGTAGTAGTAAAAAATTTATTATAAATATTAACTACTTAAAGCTGAGTAATTGTAGATTGTGTATTGTATCACAATAAACTAACAAAGCCGATAACTTAAAATATTATACACTCTAAGACAAAAGAAAAAAAGACGTACCAAGAAGGAGTTATCCGAATGGGACGAAAATTGGTAGATGTGATGTACATGTGGAGAAAAACAATGATTATAGTTTCATAAAATTTGGATATTTTAACAAGAGAAAGGGCCTCACAAAGTAAACGAGTCAATAAAGCTTTGGTCCACTTCTGGCCCTTATGTAAGCATTTATTCGGCTTGGCATTGATAGAGTTGGCAGATGTCCTCCTGCGAGATATCGTGCTAAATTCAGTCCGATTGGTGTGTTAGATTGGCAAAATCCCGAGGTGGTTGTTGGACCCTTTTCATGATGCTCCAAACGTCCTCGGTGGTAGAGAGATCCGGGGACTTCACTGACCAAAATAATGTTGGATAAGGTATAAAACAAGCAGTAAAAACTGTTTTCGTGCGCGGACGGGCATTATCATGTTTACATATACGTTCAAAATTGCGTGATATGAAGAACAACAAAACCGGACTTAGAATTCCGCCGACGTACCGCTCTGCTTAAAGATGCTGCGGATGACAACCAAAGGGGTCCTACTATGAAATAAAATGGCACCCAGTGGCACTCCTGGTTGTCGGGCCGTATGGCCGGCGACAGTCACGTTGGAATCCCCCTTTTTTCGAGGCGCCTACAGATGCGTCTTCGCTGGTCATCGGAGCTCAAATTCGAGCTGGACTCATCACAGAAGACAATTCTACTCCATTCAGTAACGTTTCAGGTCGAATGCGCCCGATATCACTGTAAACTGGCTTGTTGGTATACAAAGTTTAATAGTAATCGACACAAGGGGCTCTGTAAGCTCAACCCCATTTCTCTCAGCTGCCTGTTAATGGTATTTGAAGTCACTGAGGTACCAGTTGCACGTAGGATCGATAATAACGACGAATTTGGGGCTTTGACTACCGCTCTGACGATTGATCGGTTCTTATGTTCTGTCCTATCTCTAGGCCAACCGCTTCCTTCTTAGCACTATGTTCGGCCATGGTTCACCCATTCCTGCCAACATCATCTAATAGTGGCATCGCTCCTATCCAAATTTCAAACAATTCGCAGATTAGACGAACCAGCTTCTTTGAGCCCAACTACACTCCTCTCTCAAATGCTGCCATCTGCGCATATTGTTTACGGTATGCCTGTATACGGTGCACCTGTATACCAGGCATAGTTACTGTCTATCTGAGTAGATGGAATAAAATTCTCAAAGAATTTATGACCTGGTATCAAATTTTCTTCTCTTAAATATTTTACCAGCTGCGCATTTAAGATGCGCTGCAGCGCCACATGCTCATTCTATAGCAGCCAAACTTTAAAATTTTGCATATCCCACCGAAACTTGTATGCATGTCGATTTGTGTTCAATTTGCATTACTCCTTCTTGGTGCATCTTTTTTTTTTTTTTGGTCCTAGAGTGTATATGGAAGCAGAGCTAACGTATGAAATAGGATAAAGAAAACAAGGTTGTCTGATTTAATGATCAGAAAACTCCCATTTTATAAATATTTTTTAGTGCTATTATTTTTTCGACTAGTTTATAATCAATTTTTCTATTTTTGGTTTCTGTGATGTTACTCCAAGAAGGAAAGCGAATTTTCTTTCAAGCCGAGAACGGTACCATGCTTAATTACAGTTACAAAAGTAAATAGCTTTTCGTACAAATGTGCTATTGAAAAATGAATCAGAATCGTCATTGTGTTTTTCGCTCAGTAATTTCTATTCGCGTTTTATATAAAGCCAAAAATGAGATCTTAATACGGACTGTAGTTCAGCTTTAAGATTACCCGTGGAAGATAACTTGGATTAAGCTTTCCTTTTCATTCACATTTAAATTGTTCTCCTCTGTGTTTGCTAAAAGTGGATCTACTATCTCCTTATTAACATGCCTAAAATCTTCATTTTTTAGATAATAACGACATAATCTGATAATAAACTCTACATGAATAATTTTGAGATTTTTTTTTTCCCCGGACCACTAGTTATCCACAGACCACCGGTCGTTAACCTCTGTTCTAGAGCATATAGTTATGCTTTTTGGTGATGCTTTACTTTTGAAATTCTAATGTTGGGAGAGACAGAAACGGAGGTCGACAGTCTACTTTAGGAACCTAGGCCTGAATGTGATGCCCTCCATGGAGGTCTCTCTAAAGGTCCTAACCCATATTCACGCGAGTTTCGAAGTTCCAGGGAACCGAGCTTTGCGAACTAAGTCCGCTGAGGAAGAAAACGAAATTAATATGTTTTAAAATGTAGTATTTGAAATTTATTTTTTAATCTTTTTTTTTTTTTTATCATAAGTGTAGGTATTATTTACAAAAGCACTGATAATTTACAAAAGAGTAAAGACATGCATTTAGTGACTGTTAACATATCCTCCTCACAAAAATTACATTTTAAAGTAATTAGCTTCTTGCTTTTATGATAATAATAATAATAATAATAATAATAATAATTGAAGTAATAGTATTTAAAATAAAAGGATAGATTTATAAATGATATCAAAATATTCAGAACTAATTCAATTAAATTTAGTATTATACCTGAAGATACGATTTTTGAAGTAAAAAGTTACTGTAATCTTTTTGCTTCTAACTATCATTATTATATTTTTATTTTTAGCATACATTTGTTAATTTATTTTTATTTTATTTTTCCTTCTTTCTTTCTTTCTTGGAAATTATTTCCTTGTTGAGATTAAGACTTTTCAATAACTCTTCATAGGACAAAGAGCCATATTTAAAAAATAGTTGTCTAATTAAAAAGAGAAAAGAGACTGACAGTGTTTTAGTAGTTTATATTTATCCCTAAATTAAAGATTGCTTGAAACCATAAATTTATGTTTAAAAAAAAAATGCCAGACATAAATAATATACTCGAAGGTCATCAAATAAAAAACCGTTAAAACTTTTTTTTTTTTTTTTTTTTATGTAAATTATTATTTAGCGTTTTTCAGTTATTTTTTTAATTATTTGGCTATTACTGGTTACAATATATTATATTTACCTAAAAAATAGCAACAGATTTACTCGGTGAAATATGAATATGCTAGAATATATTACAACGTGTGGTAAAAGAACCACCAATTTTTTCTGCGGTAAATTCCAAGGGTGTTCTAAATAAATGGGTACTTAAATTTTCAAGGAGCCCTTTAAAAGAACTCATGCAATTTTACACCATAAAATGCTATCAATTTAGGTGCCAGAACTCTTTGCTGTAAATTGCAAGTTACTCAAAAAACATACACGTTAAATAAAATAGTCATGTTTAACTAACAAGGAACCGAACCAGTGCCATCCGCATAGGCGCAAGAATTTTAACAAGCGGTTAGCTATCCACGTATTCTACCGTAATTTAGTAATTCACAACCATTCTTAAACAAGATTAATTATTTTATTAACGATCCGTTTCTAAGTAAGAATTTATAACGCATGGATCGGTGATCTCTTAGTAACGGTCTCACATTCTACACGGACGTCCCTGGTTCGATGTTCGGTCTGTCAAATGTGATTATTTTATTTAATGTGTATCTTTCTTGGGCAACTTCAAATTTACTGCACTGTTGTAAATTTACAGCAAAGAGTACAGACACCCAAATCACAAGTATTTTATGCTAGTAATTTGTGTTCCAGTGCTCTTTGCTGTAAATATAACAGTTTTTTTTTTGTTTTGTTTTGTTTTGTTTTTGTTTGTTTGTTTGTTTGTTTGTTTTTTCAACAGTGCTGCTAGAAAATTTAAGTATGCATTAATTTGCATCACACTTGAATTTTACAGCTCAATGAGTTAAGAAATATTTTTAAATTAGGGTTTTATTTGGGTATGTGCGTGTGTGTGTTTATTTCTGAATAACAGTTTTTTTTTTTTAAATCATTGTAAAAAAAACATATTGATAAAAATGAAATTCCTGTTAGCAGGATATGTGACAATATTGTGATAATATATAGAAGAATCACAGTATTCGTGTTAGCTCATCTCATATACTCATAAATAATACACACAACATTTTATAGGAATGTATAATGACAAAGAACCGCGCTATTTGAAACATATTATGATAAAAAGTATTTATTTTGAACAACTTCTTAAAATTGCCTTTATATTTTTATAAAAAATCTTATTTTTCTCTGTGTATATTATAAGAAACATATATATTTTGGTATATATATAATGAACCATTAATATTTTCAGCTATCCTAAAATGTTTGCATGTTGTTACTAACATTGTTTCAATATCATTATAATTTTTGTAAGAATAACTCTGTGAAAAAGAACTAAATGAAAATTCATCATTACCTGCATGAATCTGGAAGTTTCTTGAGTTTCAGCGCTTTACCTTTTTTTCATTATTACATATTGTAATCATTCTGAAATATATTTGTGGAATTAATTCGTGATTATGGAATATTCTAAAAATACATCAGAAGATTCTTTCTCAATGCTCAATATTAAACTGCATCTACAAATATTCAAGAAATGGGGAAAAGAATTAAGAGGTAAGTTGAATTACTTTTATTTCCGCTTTTATACGCGTAATGTAGGTTTTCATTTTTATTTTTTATTTTTCCCCTTTTTTATGGAATTTACATTTAATATGCAAAAAAGGTTTGGTTAGGCGATCTTTAAATTATATATATATATATATATATATATATATATATATATATATATATAATAAAAATAATAAAAATAGGTAGGAATGGAGATGTTACCGATAAATCAAAGCAAAAATCCCATTCAGTTGTTTAAAAAATAAAACGGAAATAAATTAAAGAAAACTGTCGTTGCATTTTCGTGTCATCATAAAATAACTGTTTCTATCAAAACTTCTCTATCAATAAAATAACTGTTTCTATCAAAACTTCTCTATCGATAAAATAACTGTTTCTATCAAAATTTCTCTATCAATAAAATAACTGTTTCTGACACTTTGTACAAACATACCAACCATTTTCTTATATCTACGTTTTATCGAAGTGTCATTTATAAAATAAACAGGAAAGTGTATTTGTTTTGTCATTCAAGAGCTTGAATATGCGCATTTTTAACACTGTCAGCAGCACATATTTTCTAGAGTATATATTTTTGCTGTTACTTTAATTAATTAGTATTTGTATTAAGTTATGGGTTTTGTAATTAATCTTTCAAAAACCTAAAAAGGATAATTTATAGACTGCAAAAATATTTTTGATGGCGTTTCAAAACTAACAAAAGTATTAGCTAATTAAAAATATTAATTTAAAGAAAATGTTAATCTACTAACACATTTAATATTGAAAATATAATATCATAACATTGTTTGCTAGCTAATCAAAGCATTTTGCTTATATTTATATGTTACTTTTACAATACAAATGTTCATGTTTTCTAGTATTTTAATAGAAGCATTTTTTATTATTATTCATTTATTATTATTATTATTATTATTTTATGTCTATATAAATATCTCTTCCGTTATATTTTTAACAACACACATTTTAACTTTCATGTAATATAACTATGTTTTAAATGCTTTTTTTTTTCCCCTTACTGAAAAGTTTTTTTTTTTTTTTTTTTAATTATTATTATTAATAATTTATTTATTTATTTATTTAAAAAACTAATTAATGTTGCTATTTCTTAAGCAATTTAATTTAAGAAATCTTTTCTGTAGACCTTTAAAAGAAAAAGATATAAATACATATTTCGAGATAAGCTGGATTAGATCGTTTCAAATTTCATGAAATATATATATATATACATATATCACAAATAGAGTTCTATTGCCTGAAATGTTCCATAGATTAATTTTCAAAAATTAAATTATATATATAATGGATTTTTTTTTTTCTTGAAGGATTTTTGAAAATTTGTGATATGAAATAAGAAATATTTATTTTAATGTATTTCTATGCATACATAGATTAGAGTGCATTACAGAAACTTTCATATGCTAGATTTCTTATGCATGTTTTGCATACTTTTCTTTCCTCATTGGACATTTTCCCATTCTATTTTGACGCAGTTTTTAGACACAGCCGAGTTCTGGAACGGAAGTTCCTTTGTTTTCTTCTAACACCTTATAGGTTTCATATCATTTCAGACTATCTCTTTGTTACATTAAGATGAGAAAAGTGCCTCTGTGTAGTACTGCCAAGTAGTAAATTTAGAATTGGAATTGCCATTAAAGTTAGCGGTTTCAACTTTTATTATACTTATAAATAAGCATATTAAATAACCAGTAACTTTTACTCATTTTTTAAAACATTTTAGTTTTAAATAATCAACATTCCGCATTAAATTTTAAATATTTTCTTTGGATTTAATATCGATTACTCATATCAGTTTGCATACCTTTTATTTTCGTAACCATCTAAACAAAGCAAAAAATACTTGCCGTATTTAATTTTTCAGGTGACTTTTTTTTTTTTTTTTTTTTTTTTTTTTTAAGCAATAAATGCATTATAAATTCAATAACTATTTTTTTTCTCTTCTTTCTCATTTATAATTCCGATTTAGAATATTTAGCACAATTTAGAATATTTTAGAATACCACCCTTGCTCCTATGCTCCTGTAAAATTAAATAAAACTCACCTGTTTCTTATACTTCTCTACATTAGATGTTGGTACAAAAGCGAGGTCGAATGCTTTTAAAATAATTGAAGACGAAAATTTCGTATTGATTTAGTAGAACATGGACGCTGACGAACTAGTAATCCTTTAACGCATCGAACTTATTTATTTAAACTTATTTTCTTTACTTTATTACGCTTAGACATTTCATTTGCTATTATAAAAGAAACTGTTACAGTACTTATGAATCCAGACATGATGAAAAATATTATTAACATATAATCATCTTAACATCCTAAAATATAAAAGTTTATATATGATTACAAAAAAGTTAGTTTAATTAATATCAATTATAAACGATCAGTATGTACCATTCAATTATAAAGGTGTTATTTTTTTTTTTTTTTTTTTTAGGTTTAGCTTTGTGTACTATTTCATGTGGGGTTTATTTTATTTTCATTCTCATAAATATATAACTGATATTTTAATAATTGTCCAAATCATAACGAATCATCTGATCCCATTTTTAAAATGTTTTAGTTAATTCATTCATAAAAATCATTTTGTTTTCCCCTAGTATTTTAGATTTTATTTTCCACTGCATGTGTTTAACTTTTAAAGATTTTCGTGAAGTGAATGCTGATTGTTAGTTTTACTCGTCATTTTAAATAACTGCTGAGTATTAAATTTTGTTAAATGCTCCTTTAAATTTAATTCCGATTCAACCTATTTATTTATTTTCATTTTTCTTATGCTTTAATGCTTGGCTGTATTGTTAGACTGGCTGAAAATTTCACACTGCACGTTTCATTTTAACTGCATTTGCTTGTTTTTTGAATTTTAATAATATATATTTTGTAAACATATAGGCTTATGCGAAAAAAATGTTTGTAAATTCAGATTTTAATTATAATATCCATCTAAAGCACCACATATAAAAAAAAAAAAAAAAAAAAGAAAAAAGTTATATAAATGTTTACGAAGTTTTTAAGTAGATAATGGATTAAAATTCAGAAAGTTGGTATTTTTGTACAAATTCATAAAGTTGTTCTTAAAATTAAGTAAATATCAAGATAATAGTATATTGAGAGACATTATTAGGTCATTATTACATTCATATAAAAACACTATTTATTTGTATTAAAAATAAACATGGTTTTATTTTCAAAAGTTTTTTTTTTTTATTATTATTATTATTATTACATAAACAATAAATTAAATTTACCATTTCACTATATAACTGAGTTTTAAAAGCACTCATCAACAAAATTTTTAAGCTTTTAAGGGAAATTTGTTTCAAAAAAAAAATTTACAGAAAAATAACCCAAAATAGCAAAAACAATGCTTTTTTTTTTATTAACCTTATTTTTTTTTACTTATTATTGATAACAAATAAATAATTTTTAATTATACAGTAATAGTCGTTTAAAATTAATTAATTTAATTAAGAAATCATTATAAAATGCCATTAAACTAGTAGTCCCACATCTGAAAACTCAAATAATATGTTCAGTTTATGAAGTGATGCATTTTAAGTTTTTAGGGTAAACTAAATGTGCAATACAATTTACTTAATTGTACGAACTTTATTGCGCAAAATTATGATAATATTGAAAATATCAAAATCTAATTTAATAAGTGAAATTTTTTAAAACTGTATATGATATATCCCCCCCCCCTTTTTTTTTCTTTTCGCATGTAATATTATTGATAGTATTATATGTAATTTGAAATACTTTGCTCTTTGTGCAGCATTTATCTGATTTTTGATGTATTTCTTTGTAATTTTTTGCAGTTGCACATTTATTTTCTTAAACCATTCTATATAATTTGATACCAGTTGTACGTAATTTTTTTTTTCTATTTTATTTTGAATTTCAGTAATTATAAATGTTTAGTAGATTAATGCAATGATTTAAATTAATTTTGTTTATATTTTTCATTTTAGGTCATTGTATGAAACAGAAACCAGTAAATTATCATTTATATTTACAAAAGCTGAACTTTAACCAACACATACATGGATGTTTTATTGATTATAGAACACTGATGTCCAGTTGTAATTGCTGCTCTATTCGCTGAAATTGCATTAATTAAAACAATATAAAAATAAAGAACATCAGCTGAAGTCTGAATGAAATGTTTAAAGACATCTTAAAATAGTTCGAGCATAAGCCAAATAAGAAGATAAGTGTGTTCAGAAAATCATGATGGTGGCTGCAGTTCCAAAAAAAGAAAAAATATTGAAGATTCTCCAACATCAATAGTGAGCCTAGTCATCTGTAAAAATGTGTATGCATCTATATATGCAATACATAATTATTTCAGATAATATTTTAGAAGATTTTTTTAGTAAGAAAATATTACCATAGAGAACTCTTTTACACAAAGTTTACACAATTGTGCTCAGTGTAATCCAACAGATTTTTTTTTCTTTCTTATGTCATGAGAATTTTTGAATAGTTATAGATTTAATGGAGTTGCAATCCAAAATACCCTTCATATTTCTTTCAAGATGATTTAATTTACCCAAAAGGCTTAATACATGTTGAATAGTGACGCAGAAGGAATCAGATTCATCGCATCTACTTATATTCAAACAATTAAAATTTTTTTGAATAATTTAATGCTTTAGTGATTAGTGTATCGGTTAATACCTATTTTTTTTAATACGGTCAGTTTTATTACATTTATTTCGAACTAATAGTGTAATTAATGCCGAATTTTATTTCCACAGGCATATTTACAGAAATATAGCTGTAACGATACTCAAAACTTTGTAAGCTAAATTCAATTATTTAATTAATCCACAAGGAATTTTGCTAAATTGAAAAAGTTTTCCTCTTTAAAATTCCCTTATTTTCCCTAAGATTTGTATGATCTCCTTAATCATTTATTTTATAATCTAAAATTGAAAAATTTAATTTTTAGACGGGGGGAGGGGGGGGAGGACAAAATTTAAGGGAAATGTAATTTTTCATTAACAATATCTGATTAAATAGTTATATTATTTTGCTTTATTATTATTATTATTTATTTATTTATTTTCAAATTTGAATTTTTTATAGAGTCAAAGCAGCAAAATAACTTGATCTTTTTATAATCAATTATTAGTAAGGGGAAAAAAATGAGGAATTTAAAATCTTGAATCTTGCTGAAAATTAACTAGAAATTTAGCTGAATATAACACACCGTACAGTCTGAACGCCTATTTCTTGTTTCAAGTATAATTAAATTTAATATGTTAACGCAACCGAAAAAAGACTTAAAATTAATACTATTCATCTGCTATGGATACAATTTTTCTTTGGAAAGAAAACATATGTTACACGTGTAATACATAAAAATGATGACTAGGACTATTGCAATCTATCATCAATCCTGAATGTGATCTTATATGGCATTCTTAGACATTTTCCAGCAACACTGTTTCTCCTGCATATGCACCACATGAAAAATTCGCTATATTTTGAATCATTCTCAAGACAATTTAAAGAGATTTAGATTTATCGGTAAAATTCTATCTAAAAAAAAAAAAAAAAAAAAAAGTTCTATAACAACACATTAAATATTTGCTTTGGGATAATATGCCCTCCATCTGATTTAAAAACTGTGAAAAGTGCAACAATTTTGTAATATTCGTACGAAACATATAACTAAATTCAAATTGTCTCAAGTAATTTTTAAATATCAGTTAGCCGTGCGATAATAACTTGTCTTTAGACAGCAAGCTATCACAGATAGAAGAAACGAACAGCAATAAAAAGAATTGTCAAGCAGTTTTATTCTGATAGAATGTACAAGTTTATCGAATGTAATTTACAATAAAAACTACAATTATCAGTTGTAAATTTTACCATATTGAGTTGTTAACGTACTATAAACATCGAAAGCTTCATATTGTGGAATGTGTGTTCGGGACTAAAACATATCAATGCTACGAAGTTTCGACTGATCATACATCACACTAATGTTTCTTGGTACTCCAGAGTGCTTTTAAGCGTGACATGCAAGTGTTTATTAACACATAGATCTGTAGCGGAAAAAAAAAAGAAAGAAAGAAAGAAAGATGAAAAGAAAAAGCAAAAAAAATCAGCTGCATAATTTTTTTTTTTTTTTGATAAATTTTATGTTTTCGAAGATGCAGAATCTAAAAATCCTTTCTATTTCCGACGATCACATTATATACGATGAATTTTTTTTATTTCTCACTTTCATACTCGCTGGCTAACAGGTCTCTACATTTTTTTTTTATTTGGGTCTAAATGCTGCTATTCAATCTTTTAAAAAGAAAAAAAAAAGAAAGAAAAAAGAAAGAAAGAAAAGAAAAGAAAAAGGAAGAAAAAAAATTACCGCAGATAATTATTTTCAGTTATTTAAAATCATTCTGCAATACATCGACAAAACTAACTATTACATGTCAGTTAAAGTGCATAAGGTGTGAACTATACAATGAAGGTGTGGAATAAAATGAATAAAAATCTTTTGTTAAATGATAACGAATGAGAAGTTTGTATAAAAACAGATTTTTCACTAGCTCATATTTTTAGATTATCATTTTATTTTTTTTAATTTTAATTCTTTTAAAATTAGTTATAAAAAATACCTGTTCATATATATATTTTTTTTTCTTTTCTTTTTCTTGATTAATAATTTTGTTCAATAGTTGTTGCATAAACTTTTAAAGAAACGGAAATGAAAAATACAATGAATTTTATTTTTCGTTGCACGATTATTATTATGTAAATTAATATTTACCTATCCAAATATAGATATAGATAAATAGACACATATATATGTGTGTAAATTTGTATTATACAACAGATAGATATCAAATGTACATAATCGAATGAAAGTATAGATATATCATTCAAGTATATTAGTTTCCTGAGAAGTAGATGTTGATCAAAATCACACTTAGTTTTTTCTTTTCTGTTATTACCGAATTTTGGAAAAACTTTTTTCCTTCATTTCGAAATGGTCATAAATATTTTACAGTCAAAATATAGTTCCCTGTATTTTTAAGTCATAACAAGAAGTCTGTACTCGTTTCATTTTCAAAAATAACAGAAAAAAATGAAAATTCAAATATTATTTATTTTTACCAAGCTACATCTGTACTCATGCCATAATCAAAATTACTTAGACAAAGATTTTTAATAAATAATTAAGTATTTTCAATGAAAAATAGTTTTCAAAAAATTGATGCTTGACATTTTATTAAAATTTTCAAAGTACGCTTTTTTTTAATTATTATTATCTTTTTTTTTTTTTTTTTTTTTTTAATTTCCACATGTTTAATATTTTTAGTATTTTATTATCAGTTTTATATTCATTTAATCATTTTTTTTTTTTTTTTATAAGGTAAATGATAAAGTCTCAAGGCTTCTGAAAAAATTTTCTTAATCATTTAATTTATAAAATATGTACGATTCTTCATAAATGAAATTTTATATTAAACCTAATTAAAGTGGAACTCCCAGAATTAAAGAAGCAAATCACAGTTTCTTATTAAAATTATTAGCGTTTACTAAAAAACAAGGTACCGTAAAATGAAATGAGATTGTGCCATAAATACAAAATAATAATAATAATATTATTATTATTATTATTATATATATATATATTAAAAAATAGAAACTTTCTGTAAAAATAATAATTTGCGAAATAAAATTTATATTTTCTAAAGCTACGGAAATTTAGTTTAAAATTACATCTCTATCTGTCAAAAGAATTTTTTTTTTTTTTTCTGTAACTATATATAATTTGTAACCATTGATACAGATTTCATTTGGTGGTTATATAAGGGAGAACCGTGTATTATGGACCATCGTGTAATACGGGCCATGAGGAAATTTGTATGTTCAACACTAGATGGTGAAACCATCTCACTGCGTTTAGTGAATATTATTGTTATCTAAAGCAGGAAGTGACTTGTACGTGCGTACCTGTATTTAGACGATTATGAAATTGAGTTTGGTCACTGATGTAAAAAGTAAGTTAAAAGGAAAGTATTACTTTCTACTGTTAGGTAATTGTAATATAATTTTCGCTTTAATAGTAGCAAATGTACTTATTTTATGAACAATTTAGACATGCGTTTCATGGGCATCAATTTGCATAGCGATTTTCGATTGGAAACCACGTTGCTCTGTTTACGCGTGTAATATGAACCAGTGGTCCATAATAAAAGCAGAGAGATTTTGTTAATGCTCGGCGTACATATGTCGCATACTCAAAATCTTGAGGCTATAGAATAGGTCAGGGAAGCAGAAGTAATCAAATTATCGCTTCTTTCGCACACTACCCATTGGATATAATAACCTATAGACCTCCCCTTTTTTTTTCGTCCATTAACTATTTTTTTTTTTCGTCCATTTCTACTATTCCCAAGAGATATACAAGTGTGTGAGGGAACATGCTATGCAGTTCGTTTCACAATTCAACTGTTTGGGAATGGGAAGGACCACTATGGACCACTTGGTCCATATTACACATACGTTCGTGTAATATGGACCGCCGATACGTAAATAAAATAATTATTTTCTGCAATTATTAATAGTTCCCAGAGTACTTTGTCAAGTTTAAACTATGTAACTATGCAACTGTAATAAGCAGCCACCAAATTAAAATTATTTAAGTTTTATGGGCATTCTTGCTTAGGGGGTTCATAATACACGGTTCTCCCCTATATATATATATATATATATATATATATATATATATGTATATATATAGATAGATAGATATTTATATACATATTATGGTAACAATAAGAATTATAATGGAAAATAAATAGATGATTAATTTGCCACAACAATCCAAAAAAGCCTATTCGGTTACTAGTTAACTAAAATAAAATATTTAAATAATTTGACCAGTATTTTTTAATTTAGATATGAAAAGAAGAAAAATTCTCACTTTAAAATTATTCCGATGTGAATACAAAACATATAGAAACATTACAAGAACGAACTTTTTAATGACTGTAATCAAAAGTTTTCTATTCGAACTAACACTAAATTAATGAACCAAAATAAAGATGAGAAAAGCTTAATTTTATGGAATATGACATAAATAATTGAATAGAAAATAAGATAAATTACTCAGAATGTAGAGATAAATCGTCAAGGTGTCACCACTTCTACATTGAACTAAAAAATGCAACATTTTATTTTGTGGCAAGGGATATTATGTAAAATACACACAAGGATGACCTAACCTTGTGATTAAAATATTACTTTCAATGAAGAAAAGAAAAGAAGATAGATTAAAACTTGTAATTAGAACAAACGGAACTTTACCAGAGATAAAGCACTTAACGTAAGTAGTATAAATTATTTAAGCAAACACTAAGTTCAGTTGAAGCTATCAGATTGACCTAGGAACTAACATTATTAATTTACTTTAAAACATGAATAATTACACTATGAATACACTGAAACTATGAATAATTACTATTACTTATCTAAATATTATTAAGAAAGGAATATTAATTAGCATAATGAATATTTATTAAACGTTATACAGTCGGCAGTAAAATTATTGAAGCACACATCCACATTTTTCATATATATTATTATTTATTTATCTTATTTATTTTTTATTTTTTATTTAGTTTGATCGCTAATTTTTATCATCAACATATTTTTTTTTATAAACAGCATAAAGACTAAGAACATGATTCGACAAATATTTACTTAACAAAACAGTATTAGGTGTACAACTTTTAAATAAGGATTATTACTAGCCCTTCAATAATTTTGCTGTCGACTGTAGACCATTTAATAGAAAAAAATATGCTGTATCAAAATTGTAGATTCTATGTTCGTGGCGAGTATGTATGTACATATATATATATATATTATTTCGCATATAGTAAATTAGTATCAAAGCAGGACTGAGAAGTGCTAAGCAAACCAAATCGTGCTTCCGTGGCCAAGAGGTAATATCGTCGCCTATAATTCTCTGGGCTCTGGTTCTATCCTAGCTGGTAGAATTAGAGAATTGTTATTTATTGCTAGAATCTTTATGGTGTGCCTAACGGAAAAAACCTGTTGTGTACGAATATTCTCAGTATTGTTCTGTTACAGAAAATTTTCTTCGACGTATTTTTCGCATAGCATACAAATATTTTCTGGCAGCTTTGGTGTTAGAAATTTTCTGTAATCTAACAGGATTTTTATTTTTTTTCGGTGTGAAGTAATAATGGGCTAGTGTGGTTCTTTTTTGTTAAAACTAGCCTGCTGGTTGACTCTAAAAACTGCGAAGTGTCTATTTTTCTTCCATTTGCGTTATTCAAATGTAACTACATACTTGACCGTAAATTGCGCTTTAAATCATAAACATGTGGTCGTTTATTATCACCTTATACAACACTATCTCGACTCCTTTTAAGTTACCGAAAATTGTTAAACAATTCATATTATATATAGTGTTTTTATATAAAATCGTGCAATATTTTTTATTTGTTTCAAATAACTCTAATACGTCTATATTCGGAAAATAAAATTTATTTAAGAAAATGTTCCAAATGTAAAGAATAATTCTTAAATTGAGACAATATTGAACTGTTCACTTAATGACTATAATTCTAAAATTCAATTTCATAATACTTTGAAACAAAATTTTTTCTCTCTCTAAACAGAATAGAAAAGTTTTCTCAGTTTGAGCTGTTTTCCACTTTTTCCTCAATTTTGAAATAAATTTCTCATGCTGAATAAATCCCTCTAAAAAAAATGCAGCTGCATTTACCGGCTCAAATTTGAGTTGTAATTGAATTAATTTATTTTTGAATGAAAATGAATCTTTATGAAAAGATTTGAATAATTTTCAGCCCCTTTTTCTCAATGCAGGTTTCAGTGAAATTTCTATATTTACAAAAGAAGTACTTTAAATTGTTGCTTAAAACACAAAATTGTATGCGACAATATAATCGCTTGGACAATACAGCCTTGGTCGGGAATCAAACTCTTGTGATCTGAATAGCAGACGTGCGATATAACTTTAAGCCACTCTTTCACATCACATGGTTAATTAGCTATTCCCAATTTTTCTCGAACGAGATAAATCATAATTTTTTTTTCAACTTTTTATTTCTTTATCTACAAAATAAAATTACGGGAGTCCAACGAACCTTCTTAAAATATTAAAATTATTTTAAAATTAATAAAAATCCTCGAAAACCAATTCCTATAAGAGATTTTTTTGCAGCTTAAAAATAAAATTCACTCGGTTAAAAAAAAAAAAAAAAAAAAAAAAAAAAAAAAAAAAGTTAAATTCTTCCTCGTAAAACTGCAAAACTTCTTAAATAACTATTACTTCCCAAAACATTTTATGGCTCATTCATCTATGGCTATGAATCTAACTGTTAATTTCAATCATTAGTAAAATGTTGTAACTTTTTATTTATGTTAAGTCTTAGAAACATGATAAAAATATAAGATGACTTTAGATTTAAATGAATATTCATATTAATTCAATGAATTAATCATTATCTTTATATATTATATATACTCTATAAAATGTAAAAGTCGATTCACCAAGAATTAATTATACGAATGGGATGTAATTGCGGATTCCGAAAACTTACGATAGAATATGCAAATTATTAATTTTTGGCCGTCGGTAGTTGATTAACTGGAACTCCAATGCATTGCAATGGAGCATCAGAATCTTATATAAAATAGAGAAAATTCTATTAGAACATAACTTCCATCGAATGTGATTTACTTGACGTACGTGGACTCTACGAATGCCTCACAGACGAATTTGCGTATAGTATAAGCTGATGTCACCATCTGCAATTTGATTGAAGAAGCAGGACGGTAATATTACACAATCGTGCTACATTTTGGGTCGGAATGCTAACATTCGATGATGTTGGCAGGACTAGGTGAACTGTGGCAGTATGAAGCCTTCATGAGGTATAGATTGACTGAGAGCGACACCAGAATGCGAGGAGACAGTGGTTACCCGATCGATACTCACGGCACCTGATATGTTCTTATCGACGAAAACACGTATTATCGAGACAACAGTGCGGGCAACGAACAGGCATAAAAGACTCGGCAAACTAACGCTGAGATCTCAGAGACCAATGTGCTAACTGGCCCTCACCACTGCACACAACCAGGCGCGTTTGTAGTTGTGCAAGGCGCATTTGGTTTGAAGTCACACGGACTGGGGCAGAATACTTTTCAGCGATGAACATCGATTTAAATGGAAACACGATGACTTGCAAAGATGTATCTGACAATTTTTTGGGCTGAATGGGAAGCTTACCTAACTATCAACCGCACATAGTCCGACAACTAGTAGTTACGGTATATAGTGTCATTATTTCAGAGCTGAACACTTTTAATTGCTGTAGTGACATCCTTACAGTACAGCCACACGTTGACAAGATTTCGCGATTCGTTGTGTCCTTACTTTTACGGACCTCTAGACTTTCATTCCAACAGCATAATACCCGATTGCATATTTCATGCCTTTTTATAGATTGTTTTCTTAATTCAGTAAGACTTCACTGGCCGGTGGGATCGCCAAATCTTTCTTCAATAGAAAATTTTTAGAGGTTTAGACCCTATTTAGCAGTCATTTATGACCGTCCTGGGATCGTTCGGATCTAACTCCCCATTTGGAACGTGTATGGCAAGTAATTCCGCAGGAGGATATTCATAATCACTACAAGTCAATGCCCAACCGGATAACAGCTTGTGTCAGAACCAGAGGGTCACTGATATATTATTTTTTTCCCCTCTTGTATTTGTATTTTCTGAATCAAATATTCAATTCCTATGATGCTGTTATTGTTTTGTTTTCATAAAATGTGCATCGCATTTACAGATTTTTATTGCATTCGGAAAATACCTTCATAGTGGATCCATTATTATTATTTTTTTTTAAACAGCATTTTTTTTTTAAAATACATTTTTAACTTTTTGTTACTAACACTAATGTTTCAAAAAATGCTCCCTTTTGTTAGCTGTACCTAAAATCTTCTTCTTTGTTTTTATGATCATCAAACTATTTTTTATTTTACATTTTAATTATTTATCCATCAAAAGACCTCACCTTAAAAAAAAAAAAAAATCAATATATGAATTATTGGTACGAGGTTTTGTTGAAGTAAATGAAAAGTGAGCAACTCTCCTCGAGATTTGAGGTGATAATACGACATTCATTTTGAAACAAAGTGCAAAATATTGATTCCACTGAAAGGTGATTTACTTCCCGTAATTACATTCAAATATGAACTAAAAATTGTTTTTTTTTTTTTTTTTTTTCTTTTCTTTTTTGAGTGGATGAATTTACTCGCAGTTTTAAAGAGCGTTTCACATCAAGAAAAGAAACGTCTAAAAAGCAGGTAAATTTGGTTCGAACGACTATAAAGAAGAAGAATGGTAAGTACCGAAAAAAGCAGAACAATTATGCTCCATTTATCTATTTAATGTGTGGTAGTTACATGTTTTAGGGAAAAACAGCTGCGAATATTTCTCCGGTATCAGAGAAGTGTTAAAATGATTAATACTTCTCTGAACCATTTTCCTCAACTGAACCATTTTCGTTAGAAACATTTTTTTTTTTTTTTTTTTTTTTTTTTCAAAATGTAAACTATGTATAATATTGCCACTTTTAAAATGTTAAATACATGTTTGAAAATATAATTCATCTACAAAGATATATATAATTGAAAATGGTGTAAATTCTTAAATGTAAATTACTTTTTTATTAGTTGAAAAATTATTAAAATAATCCAATTTTACTGATTTTCTACGTCATCGCTGTAATGCAGAATTATTGTTTACGAAAAATCTCTGTTTTCGAAAAACATTAAAACGAAGCAGAGAAAAAAATACTTATTATTACTAAAATTGTTTTCTATGCTTCATAAAGATTGCTTAAAAGCTATCAGAAAAAAAATGACTTTGGTATTGTACACTATTCAACAAAAGCTGTTGCCTTAGAACCTAGACTGTGGTCGTAGGCCTTTCAAAGTTTTTGGGGAGTTTCTCCAAAATTCGTGTGGATTCGGGCTAATATCCCTTAGAAAAATACTTCACAGAGGACAATCCTCCAAGTCTTAAGTCCAGGGGGTCGTAGTTTTTCGGGACACTTTGAGAAATGAGGAATTTATGCTTTTATTGCTACCACTATTTTTATAAATTATATAGTGTTTAATCATGACATATTACTTTTAAAAGTACAATAAATATTTCTCCAAGGAAAAAGTGGTGGCAAAAGAGGCAAAAATTTCTCTTCCTTGAAAGTTTCCTGAAAAAAAAAGGCGGAGACTACGACCTCTGTAAGTCCGTAGAGCTAATAATCTCATACTATGCTATACCATACATTCGATAGGTATTGTATCAACATTATAGTAATTAATGCCCTAATAAAAACCCATACATATTAAAATAAATATTATCTTGTAAACAAGTAAATATTTGATGCAGATGTGCCATGATGATTTTTTTGACTTATCAATCCATATAAAACTTTATTTTTTAATAAGAATAAAATATATTCATAACTGCAATAAAATGAATCATATTTAGAAATTACAGATTATATATTTTATTTCACGACGTAAAAGAAATGATAAGGCGTAAAAGGTATATTTCCGAATTTTTCTTCATTTTACAACATCAAAACCGTTTTTCCTGAAAAAAATCTGAAATTTTTTTTATATCATGATTTTTTATATAAAATTCATGTAAACTTTATTTAATAATTTTAATGTTATAATGAATTACAAAACACCTTTCAAACGTTTTATAAGATTGAAAATAGTATTTTAAATTAGTTATATAACATTTTAATTGGATTTTCTTTTTATAGGCATCGGTGGCACTCGATTCATCTCTTTCGAAGACCGTACTTGGCACAATGATTGTTTCATTTGTGCCATGTGTAAGTCCTCTTTGGTGGGCAAAGGATTCATCACTGACGGACCTGACATCCTATGTCCAGAATGCGCTAAACAGAAGCTTATGTAATTACTACTCCTTCAGCTTTAGAGACCTAGCTTTGACTGTACTCGGATTTCCAAGAACATCTGAGAACATGTCTGTCAATAAATATTGCTGCTAATTTCAATATGGGTGGCTGTGCTGTGTGTTCAGCTTTGCAGTATAATCTTTATTTTTTATCTATCACTGCTGGTGCTAAGACTCTTGTACAGTTCCTTTAATCTAATGCAATGAAAGAAAATATCCCTGAACTAATTTGAGAAACCTGCATAAGACACATGCCATATGAATTCGCCCTCTACACAAGAATTAAAGAAAACATGTGCCATCCAAATGTGCCGTAAATGCATGCTACATTTATGTTATATTTGCTCTTTTACTTTCCTACAGATTTTCAGTTATATTTTACAAAAATCCAATTAGTCAACTGATAATTTTTCTCTTCGAACCATTATTCCTATCTTACCTTGCTTATTAACTAACACATTGTGAACAAGACATTTTTTTATTAAAAATATTTTTAAAAATATAGATAGAATGAGAAAAAAAGACATTGAAAATCAAGCTATAATTAGTGATTCTTGAATATGAAATGATTTTTTTTTCTTTCTTTATAAGTTATAATACTGCCACTTGATATGGATGACTGCCTTTTTAACAACATCATTTCAAATTTATGTATGCATTTCATTTACTCCATATTTGAATTTTAAATAAGCAAAATCGAGCTTTTTATTAGTAATAAGGTATGACAAATGTTAATTTTTTATTAGTCAAGACATAATACTCTGTAGTTGGGACCAATATAATGCGGAAATTAAATTAATAAGATGTTTTCTAGACACCATTTCTTATAGTTTTCTTTTAACTTCATTTTAAAGTTTATACAGATTATTATTTATTTACTTTTTTTTTTAACTTTTTTAATAAAATTTGCGAAAACAGTGATGTCTTTTATCAGTTCAAATCTTATATTTTGGCGTACAATTTTTAACTAAATTTTATAAAGCTTTGCTTATTTAATTTTTGAATATGTAAATAATTTCTAATTCAAGAATCACTCAAGTACATAATACTTATTATCCACTGACATGAATGTGTTCTTTAAAATATCAGACCACTCCTTTATCAGCCGTAGATCATTAAATTCTAAAATGTCAACGGAAACAATTGCTGCATATTTTATAATGAAGCTCTGAAAAAAGCACAATGTTGATCTCCTAAAGAGTTACTGGTCAACTTTATTGACATTGAAATACTTTACTTCATTTGTTTCTTTAAAAAAAATCCAAAAACATGTCAAAATATATTTTTAAAATTATATAGTCTTGCAATTAAAAATATATTTAATTTGTTGAACTGAGTCTTTTTTTTTTTAATCTAAACAATTATATAAATTGAGAAGAGAGGGTATTTTCTGTAAAATATGTATCTACAACGTTATATGTATATATATATATATATATATATATATATATTCCAACTTATTATCCCCTTATAAAAAAATGAAAATATGAGATGTTTTATAATTTTTTTAGGCAGCTGCCGTTAGATTCAATATAATTACTTGAGGATGAATAATGTTTCAAAACATCAAATTTGTATATTATTAAAAAAAAACTTACAAAAAAAGTGGCGCCTTATGAAAGTTTTTTTTTTTTTTTTTTTTTAGGGAAGTATTGTGAAACTTATTGTTAATTTTTCGCAATATGTATGCATAAAAATACTTTTTAAACAGTGTGATTGTAAAAAATTTCATTAAGAAAGTATGGGCGATAATACACAAAAAGACCAACAATATTTACCATAGAAGAACCGCGATCAACTTATATAGAAAGAAATATGGTTTGTTAAATTTAATCAAAACCAGATTATTAATTCATAACTTAATTAAATCAAAAGATATTGTAATAATATTTACAATATACTTACTTTTTTTGTGTAAAATGCCATGATGTCACTGAAATTCATGGAAGTATCCAATTTCACCTGCAAATTCAGTACAATAAAATATTTGGGACTGTATTAAGAGTGCATATAAAATGACTGAGCCGATGAGAGACTAATTTCTACACTTCTTTCTACATTCGTTTTTCACAAAAGTTGTTTTATAATGCTTTCTTTATTGTTAAGGTGATCAGATCTTGAGTTGAACTGACGTAAGACATCGTATTTCTGAGAAAAATACACTAAAGAACCAAAAGGTGATCGGACAGAATGGTTACGTATCTGTTACTTGTCAGAGTAGTATCTAGACGTATCAGGGATCACATATCACACCAACCGCACAGGCCCCATAACATGGTAGAGTCCCCGCCAGCTTGAAAAGTTCCCTGTTGACATTTACGACCCATAGATTCATGAGATTATTCCATACTCGTACACATCCATCCAACCGATATAATCGGAAACGAGACCCGTCAGACTAGGAAACGTGTTTATAGTCATGAACAGTCCTGACTGGCGGTGTTGGACCAGAGGAGGTGTAAAACTTTGTTTCGTGCAGTCAACAACAGTACACGAGTGGACTTTCGGCTTGGAAAACCCATATCAATGATGGCCGATAGAATAGTTTGCACACTGGAACTTGTTGATGCCCCAGCATTCAAATCTGCAGCAATTTGAGGAAGAGTAGTACGCCTGTCACATTTAATGATTCTCGTCAGTAGTCATCCGTTCCGTTCTTTCACACCTTTTTTTACGACCACAGCAATGTCGTATGTTTGATGTTTTACCGGATTCTTGATATTCACGGTGCATTTATGAAATTGTCTTATGCGAAAATCCAAATTTCATCGTTACCTCGGTGATGCTATCAACCCGCTCTCGTGCACCAACGCCATGTTCAAATTCGCTTAAATTTTGATAGCTTGCCACTGTAGTAACAAGAATCGATCTAACAACTTTGAAAGACACCTGTTATTTTATATACCGACCGCATTGCTTTACTCTGATTGGTTCCTTACCTCGGTTATTTACATATGCACTCTTGTACCAGTTTTTTTGGCTCTTCAGTGTACACTGAAATTCCGCCCTCTATGGAGTTCAGATTCTCTTATTTGTCTTACTATGTGCTAAAATCCCTCTTTTTTGTTGAAAGAGTTTACAATCATAGTATCATTTTAAATAATTTTTGCAGCATTGGATTTTTTTTTCTGGAGTGTATTTTAAAATCCCCTCAACTCAATTAAAAATAAAAGCAATTTTTTTCTTGAAAATTAAGTACAAAAGTTTCTGAACATTTTATAGTGAAATGCTTAAATTTAAAGGTTTCTTTGGATAAATGATAGAGTTCCGAACATATTCATCGTTAACTTCAACCTTCGCTTAAACGCGAAAACTTTAGAAGCGTCTAGACAGGGTAAGTCTTTCCAGCAAAATTTGATGCGCTGTTTCTGCTATCTAACGACAAAAATTTAAAAAAGTGTGATACTTGTTATTCTCAGCTAAAAATGGGAGAATAACATTGTCACTAAATGGCAGAATTAGCACGCCAAATATTGATGAAAAATTGTACATTATCCTTACACATTTGTCAGATTTCTACGTTTAACCGATAATCGAAGTTAATGGTGAACATGGCCGTTCATGCTTCTAGTTACAGTGAACAGTAATTCTAACACAATATTAATATACTATTTTTCATATAGTGCATATCACAAGTCTTTTTTATAGACAAATAAACTTCAAAGTACAAAATTTCATAAAATTTTACAGGATTTTATTCAAATATTTCCGAAGAATTAATTTTAAGAATTACAAAATTAATATTTTTGTAAAAATGCATACAAAAATGTTTCCAGTGAGCAAAATATGCCTCATAATAAGGTCAAATAAAAATTTGAATATACTATCATAAAAAGTCCAATAAATTCAAATTTAAACGAAGTTGTTGATGGATTAAATGGAAATTAAACTGAATACATGTAAAATCGAGGTGGTTACGCACTGCAATGGAAAAATTTTCTGGTGCACCTCTATACATGAACCACATGTACTGGCGCACAGTGACCGGTATTCTCTCCAGCATATCCGAAAAGAAATGCCGTAGGAAAAACGGGTACATTGCAGCATTGAGGTGTTCGGTCAGAAAGTATTGTCCTAACAGATGATCTCCGAGAATATCTGCCCAGATATTAGTACTGAACTGAGTTACACTTTCGACGAGTTAGTGCTGTGGGAATTTTTGGGAGATCACATATGCGCATTGTGCATTTCATAACACCTTCTCTCGTAAAACAGACAATCTCGTAAATAATTCTGTGTGACATCAAGCCTCCAGCATATGAACTCTACCCGAAGTGGTTAATTGGCATCGGCTAGGCGATGCACTTTCTGCATGCAGAAAGGGTGCATCTTTTTAGCACGCAGATCCTTTCAAACGTTTTCGTATCGAATATTTAGTTCAGCTCCAATCGATTGTGTACTTGTCGACGGTGAATCGGTAAACTATTGAAATACTAAGTTTTCTGTTTCAGGTGTGCGCACACTATGTTCTTACCCTGCATTACACTTCATAATTTGGAAGGATACCATCGTCCGCAATCATGGATGTTTGTGGAGGTAGTATGGTACGGGCAATGTCTCATCGGAGATTGCTCTTGACACATCCTCTATGGTAAGAGTTTATTATCACCTGCTCGGCCGTAAATCAAATGCATATCCGCACATATCTCGCTCGTGTAATCTGAGATATTGTTTCTGAATAATGCTTAAGCACGTAAATTCTGCAATGCCCCCTATTGAATACTTGTACGTTGCTTTTATTTCCCCCATACGAATGGGAAATTTGCATTACAGAAGAATTTTTTTCTCAATAGCAATCCTCCTAATCCGCGCATTCATTTAGCCACTTTAATTTTGCGATATTCTCCCACTACGCGAGGTTTGAGGCCTTATATTCTATGATACTTTTTCATTCTCTTGATACCTACTATCACCCTTTCATTTAACGTCGAATTCGGCAATATTCTGTGGATATATATATATACACATACCGCGCTTTAGAATGTGGAAAATGAGGGAAAAAAAGCTAAAAATCCATAGAAAAAGCATTGGATGGACACGAGAAAAACTCACAATGTCAAGTGTGGGAAAAAAAAAAAATCGGCTAACACAGGAAAGGACAAAACTGACTAGAAAAAGACATCGAAGAGCGGGAACGGGCGGGCTGGGGCGTTAAATATATCGTCGGAGGTTAATACGACTCGCCTAGTATAAGTATACATATATATAGTTAATATCATTATTAATATTATTATCCTTGTCTCAAAATAATGCTGGCAAGTTTGTACCACATTGTAGAAATGAGCAAATTGCCATTTTTGGTTGTAAAATTTTTAAACCAATTACAAAAGAAAACCAACAGAAGTTATATTGATGGAATTATCTTTCAAAAAGTAGAAACATTATTCGCGGGGAAGAGGTTCTGAATTTTTGTTGTTCGATAGATTTTTGAAATGGAATAGTCGAAAGCAGTAGGTCACCATTTTTGACTGTGTAATCGTATACACAAGTTGATTCATTCAATGTGACTGATTGAAAAAAATCCGAAATTAATTTCTTTGAAAGTGTGTTAAAAATAACACTGCGCTGCAAAAAAAAAAATTTTTTTCGAACCGTGATACCGTTCTTGCTGATTCTTATGAAAAATGACCCCCTGAATCCGAATATGACCCCCATTTTGCACAATTACCCACCGTTTTCTCGGTACAGCACCCCCTCCACCAATTTTTATCACTGTTCGGTAATTTTATGGCCATGAATTTGATTTGGAGAATGGAAAAGAATTATTTTAACACTTAAAAACAAAAAAATATATAATGTATGATGCATAATAATAACAATTGATTAATAAAATATAATGAATGTAATATATAATTTCAGTGGCGATCCCCCCCCCCCCTCCTAAATTTTCCTCTGACTGAAAATGTTTATATTTTAGAATTTTACAACTCTGTAGCCCCTCATAAGATAGTTAACAGTTAAAATATTCCTCCCCAACCCCTACAAATCAAACTTATAGCCATAAAATTACCAAAATTTGATAAAAATAAGGGGTATCCCTAAAAATCGATGGGTGATAGGGCAAAATAGGCATCATATTCAGATTCAGGAGGTCATTTTATATGAGAATTTGCAAAAATGGTGTTGGGACCGATTTAGAATAGTGTAATATGTAAATTAATTTTAATGAATTTTTCGAGAAAGATTCTAGCAAAATATACTCTATAAAAAAAAAAAAAAAAAAAAAAAAAAAAAAAAAAAAACGACGCACCAAGAAGAAGTAATGCAAAGGTTTCGAAGGAAAATGCAAAATTTTAAAGTTTGGCATGAGCATGCGACGCTGCAGCGCATCTTAACTGCGCAGTTGGCAGAATATTAAAAATGAGAATTTTGATTCCAGGTCATAAATTCTTCGAGAATTTTATTCCGTCTACTCAGAAAGACAGTAACTATGCCTCGCATACAAGTGCATAAACAACATGCGCAGATGTCAACATTTGAGTGTGGTGTGTAGTTGGGCTCAAAGAAACCGGTTGGTCTAATATGCGAAATTTTGACAATTAGGTAGGAGCGGTATCACTATTAGATTATATTGACAGGAGTGGATGAACCATGGCCGAACACAACGTCAAGGAGGAAGCGGTCGGCCTAAAGAGAGGTCAATCGTCAAAGCGGTACTCAAAGCTCCAAGTCATCATTATCTTCGATACTACGTGCAACTGGTACTTCAGTGACTTCAAAGACCCTTAATAGGCGGCTCAGAGAAATGGAGTTGAGCTCAGTCTCCGGATCTCTCTTCCACTGAGGACGTTTGGAGCATCATAATAAGGATCCTACAACCAGCTCGGGATTTTACCAATCTAACGCACCAATTGGACAGAATTTGGTACGATACTTCACAAGAGCACATCTGCCAATTGTATCAATCAATACCAAGCCGAATAACTGCGTACGTAAGCGCCAGAATTGGACCAACACGTTATTGACTTGTTTACTTTGTGAGGTCCTTTCTCTTGATTAAATCATTCAAATTTTCTGAAACTGTAATCAATTGTTTTATTTTCCACATGTTCATCACATCTACCAATTTTTGTTCAATTCTGATAACTCTTTCTTGGTGCGTCTTTTTTTTTTTTTTTTTGTAGAGTGTATAGAGAAATTAAAATAAAATAAAAGCGAAAGATTCTCTACATCAGAAATTTCTGTTGAATAAATCCAGTGACACAATATTATATTATACAATTGCCGTCCACGTTTTGAATTGCCACGCCCGCGCCCAGAGCAAGATGTGCTTCTAAACACAAGCAAAACATTTGCGTAAACAATTTTTATTTGCTCGATTAAAACGAATGGTCAGTTGTTATATTTTTTTAAAATACCACTTTATTTTGCTCAGCCGCCATGTCGATATTTCATATCTACTATACTGTATACTAAATGCAAAAACATCTTGAGTGAATACTTTTCCTATAGCATACAGTAGGCAGCAAAATTACTGAAGCGCTAGCAATTATTCGTATCGAAAAGATGTGCACTTAATACTGTTAAATAAATATTTGTCGAATCATGATCTTAGTCTTTATGTTGTTTATGAAGAAGTAAGTTGATGATAAAAATTAGAGATCAAACTTTTAAAAAAATATGAAAAATGTGGATGTATGCTTCAATAATTTCGCTGTCGACTGCTCCTAGGAACTCTTAGCTCAATCGGATAGAAGGCGTTTACACGCTATTGCACTTCAAATAATTAAAGTCCATTGGCTACCAAGAAAAAAAAATAAAGAAATAAATAAAAAGAAAGGAAAGGAAAATAAAAATTATTTCTGTCTTTGTAAAAGAACTATAACTACTCATCAAAATTTATAGAAATTGTACGACGGTGATTCCTAACATATCTATCTACAAACTTTTAGCCCGATCGAATAAAGCATTTAGTTGCTATCACACTTTAAATAATTAGAATCCACAGGGCAAAATGTTAAAGAATTTTTCTTTGTCTCCCTAACTATAAAAGAACTTTAGTCCTACACTCACCCTACGAACTGTCAGCTTAATCGAATAACGAGCTATCGCATCTTAAATACTTTGAGTCCTTATGCCATAAAGAACTTTTCTTTGTATCCCGGTAAAAGAACCATACTAAGCCCTATAGTCTCTTCAAAATCTATGCAATTTGTAAAATGCTGACTTATAACATACCCACAGACTTGAAGTTTAATCGAATAAGGCGTTTATCGTACTTTTAATAATCTGGTGTGTCACTCACACGACTTTCTCTTACCGTGAAATTTAATACTATAAATACAGGTTGCAGATTAAGAGGTAAGATAACGAGAACTGTCATGTAAACCTATGCTAAACAATTCAAATTAGGCTTCAGAAGAGTCTTATACGATAATTAGTTCTGTGTGAGGGGGGCGGGTTTCATTAATGCACCTACATTTATATAGAATTTAATTCGGTTATTAAAAAATAATTCTGTTTTTTAAAAATAATTTATTAAAATTATTATTTAAAAAAATTATTTTTTATGATAATGCAGACGATTTCCATATTAGAGAGGTAGTGTAACACTAAATACCCCCAAAAAAAGTCCATTTTACTCTCAATATTAAAAAAAAAAAAAAAAAAATACGATTTTTTTTCTAAGTTTTTTTTTCGTTAAAAATTAAAAAAAAAATCTATAACTTTGTTTTAAATTATCACAGATTTATAGTTCAACCATTCGTTTTAAAGGTATTCGCAAGCTCTTTTGAATGATACCCATCATGAAAATTTACTCCCCTCGAGGGGGGACGCGAGGCTCCTACATACACAAATTTTTTTTCCCAGTTAACTATCTCTATTACAAAAAATATACATATGTTCGTTTCATTTGGTTTAGTGCAGTCTATAGACGTTAAACTCTACTTACCTGCAATTTCCCCCATAGACGTAATGTATTAGAATTCTCTTGATTGTCCCTGTACACGAACCATTCGCTTGATCTTAACGAAAAGCTTACTGTAGCATCCCTATATGATACACATTTAGAATACCAAGTTTGAACTTTCTGCCATAATTAGTTTTTGAGATATGCTGATAACAGTCAGACACACACACAGACACACAGACCATTTGCTAAAAACATGATTTTCGTATTCAGGGGACCTCAAAACGTGTAAATATAACAAAATATCGCGTTCGAAAATTTGACCCCAAAACAATACTTTCTCTACCTTATGGGTAAGAGAAAGTAAAAATTGAGTCCACAGGCTATGGCATAGGATTTTTCTTTGTACCTTAATGTAAAAGAAGTACACTCCTGCTCAAAAGTTTAGCAATATTTGCAAACGAACAGTTTTTTTTTTTTTTTTTTTCAATTTACATAAAAACTTATCTCTCTGTGAAATGTTTTCAAACATTGGATATTTAAAGAACTAGGTCTTCCTCATGTTTTTCAGTGAAGATTGGTTTAAAACAACATTTAGGGGGCCGGTAACAAATTAAGCAAAATCAATTATGTTTGTGATCACCCTGTATAGTTAAGTGAACGAAATTATCTGTAACTTTAGGATCTGTTAATATACACTCAGTACAATTTGTGAATGAATTTGTGTGATGATAGCATATTAAATAACGGAGATATAAGCATTTATTTTACAACTCAAAAAAAAAAAAAAAAATCAACATGTTTTTTTATTTATAATATATAGAGTTTTTAACGAAAATTATTCCTACTTTCAGATATGTTGGATAAATAATTTTAAAAAAATATTCTACAATCGGAATACAAATATCTTAAATATCTCATAAAATATGAGCATTTTTATGAAAAATGTTTTCACTGCAATTGTACGAAAGATAGTTTTATTCTTATTATTATTATTATTGCATACGTTGAAAGCTAGATGTACTGGACAACTTTTATCAAAAGTGCATTTGAATAGAGTAAAAACTAAGCAAGTTATGCGAAAAAGACGAGCTAAATTTTCGATTTTTCCAAGCATTGAAATTTTTTAAGGGTTTTTCACATGCCGCGAATTTAATTTGAAGATCAAATTATTTCAACCAAATGTACTTTTCAGTGAAAAAACCCCGTATCATCTCACAAATCTTAGTAAATAAACAAAAATATGTTAGAGTTACAAGCTTATAAGGGTTTTTTCACAAAAACGTTTATTTAGAACGCGGTTGAAGAAATAATTCGATCTTCAAATTAATTTAGCGCCATGTTTAAAACTCCTTCAGAAATTTCAACTTTTGAAAAATATCTAAAATCTAGCTCGTTCTTTTTCGTATAATTTGCTTAATTTTTACTCTATTCAAATGCACTTTAAAAAAAAGTTGCCCAGAACATCTAGCTTTCAATCTATGCAATAACAAAATATTTATCTTTCGCACATGCGCAGTGAAAACTTTTTCATAAAAATGCTCATATTTAATGATATATTTAAAAAAATTGTATTGCGATTACAGTATATTGTTTTAAAAGTGTTTTTCCAATTTATCTGAAAGTGAGAATAATTTTCGTTAAAAACTCTGCATATTATAAAGAAAAAACACGTTAATTTTTTTTTTTTTTTTTTTTTTTTTTTGAGTTTTAAAATAAATGATTAAATCTCTGTTATTTAATACGCAATCGTCAAACTTATTCATCGACAAATTGTACTGAGTATATATTAACATATCCTAAAGTTACAGATCGTTTCATTCACTGAACGGTACAGGTTGATCACAAACATTATTGATTTTGCTCAGTTTGTTACGGGCCCCCTAAATGTTCTCTTAAACCAATCTTCACTGAAAAACATGAGAAAGACTCAGTTCTTTAAATACCCAATGTTTAAAATCATTTCATCGAGAAATAATTTTTAAATTGACGAAAACTGGTCGTTTACAAATCTTGCTAAACGTTTAAACAGGAGTGCACATTAAACCCTACACTCTTCAAAGTCTATGCAGTTCATGCGATGGTGACCTATAACATACGTACCAATTTTAAACTCAATCAAAAAAAAAAGCATTTAGCTGTTTCTATTAGAAATACCATATTAGATGGATTCAAACAGAAAAAACTGTATATTTTACATTGCTTTGCTAAAATGGAATTATTAAGAGAAATTATGCACATATTACTTACAGCTCTTTTACATGGACGCATGAAATAATTTATAAATATCACGTCTTATAGGGACTAATTATCTAAAATCTAAAGTGCATTAACCCTTTATCTACTGATGGTACTTTAAAGTACCGCTAGCTTAAAAAAAAAGCGTATAAAATCGAATTTATGGAAGCAATATTAACGGTATTTACACTATCTACCAATAAGTATTTGGACACTTTCGAGTTTAGACGTTTTGTCAAATATTTAGAAAAATTCTTTAGAATTATCTTGAAACTTAGGGAGTGTAAAAAACATGTTGTACCTCATATATTTCAGCAAAAGTTTGTCCTTAATAGAAAAAAAGAACCAGTAAAAAATTTTAAAAAATCAAAATGTTTTGGATCACCCTGTAAAAAGTAATGCTTAAAATGTGTTTTGCCTGTAGCATGTGATTATGAGGATTATTCAAATTATCTGCATAAATTTTTATGAGGATACCACATATATTCATGGATATATAACGGTTTCTTTAAAAAATTGCAAAAAATTATACCACTTTTTTAATTATAACACGTAGTGTATTAGACCCAGTGCAAAGTTATTTTTATTTAACTTGGCAAACTACACTAGACACAGCATACTGCAATCAGAAAGCAAAAATGTTGAATATCTTACGAAATATGAGCATTTTTACTGAATAATTTTTAATTACACCCAAGCTCTATGCGCAAGCTCTTAAAAAATTTCATTTGCATAATTTAATAGCCAAATGTATTGAGCTACTTATATGCAAATACCGAATAAATATCACGTAAATTCAAAGACTTATGAGAGGTAGAATGAACAAAATTTCAGTTCCTCTCAAAAAAAAAAAAAAAAAAAAAAAAGGGTGATGATAGGGGGTTTTTGTTAATATTTATTTACAATCAGAGAACATGTATTTTCATTGGGCTTTGGTTGAATTGAAATAAAATGTGAGATAGATTTATTATTATTATTATTAGTATTATTATTATTAGACAGGTTGAAAGTTTGATATACTGGACAACGTATGTCAAATGTTCATTTAAATAGAGTAAAAATTAACTAAATTGTCGGCAAAACAATGAGCAAGATACTTGATATTTTTCAGAGTTAAAATTTCATAAGGGTTGTTTCACATGCCACGTATTGAATTTAAAGATCCAATTATTTCACCCATGTTGCAAAAGTCCTTATTTGTGAAAAAAAAACCCTTTTAAATTCACAAATCTTAGTAAGTAAATGTGAAGTCCATAAGGGGTTTTGCACAAGAAAGAAGCTTAGATACGCATTAAAAAAAAAAAAAAAAAAAAAAAAGGTAACTAAATAAAATACATGGCATGTGAAAAACCCCTTATGAAATTTCAACTTGGGAAAATATTTAAAATCTAACTTATTCTTTTGCCGATATTTGTTCAGTTTTTACTCTATTCAAATGAACTTTCGACACAAGTTGCGCAATTAATCAAGCATTCAACCTATGTAATAAAAAAATTTCATATTTCGCGCATGCGCAGAAAAAAAAAAATTCCTACAAATACTCATACCTGAACGAAAATTACACGTATGCATTTTATGTTTCGAAATAATAATTCTCCAATGATTTGTGAAGTTTTCTAGAAGTTTTGTAAAATTTTGTTGAAATACATTGTTGTTATACGCAAAAAAAAAAAAAAAAAAAAAAAAAAGTCCTTCCGGCTTATTCAGAAGTGTGGGTTGATTTCTTTTTCCTTATCAAATAGCCGTCATTTTGTTTCAAAATGGCGGCTACAAATTATTAATGCACTTGGTAGGAATATTGATGTAGGCTATGCACATATGGAGTTTTTAGCAAATCGGTTCATAAATACATTTTTATGTGAATTTAAAATTTTCAAGTGTCCGGCGCTTGGGAAAAAAAATGGTGGGTTAAGTTGACAAATATATGAAATGTATTTGTGAAATAAGTCTACTGTACACATATAGTTCGAATTAATTCAAAATCTCAAAAGTCATTGTGTTGAAAAATTAAGTGGCTGCCACTTCGATCAAAATGGCAGAGAAAGTTGCTCATCTAAGATATCGTTGCAAATTTGAATTTTTTTTTTTTTTTTTTGTAGAAAATCTTTCAAAGAGGCTTGCTTAGTAAGTTGATAAAATGTTAGTTTCCTGCATTTCTAGTTTGTTTTAGCATTAAAATAGCCTAATTTTTCCTTAAAAACGTATTAAAAAGATCCAGTAACGCAGGTAATGGATTTGGCGCCAAATTTGGCGACTTTTCCCCTATGGCAACTTTTGACGAGAAAATACTTATTATCGATAAACCAAAGATGGACGCAATAACGTGATTGGTTCACGAGTTACGTGAATTTTCTAAATTTTTGTTGTTTGAATGATAAATCCATTTTTCAACTTTGATTTGAATTGATTAAGTATTTCTAAAGTTCCAGCAAACACATCGAAGGTATTTGAAGCATAGGTTACTGTCCAACTGTGGTTTAAATCAGTGCCGTGTTTCAAAAGTTATTATTATGGCAAATTTTCAAGTGGCAGTCTAAGTGGCTGCGACTTGGAAAACAAAATAGAAAAGCAACTTGCCCATCGAAATCATCCAGTATATTTGTACGATAAGTTCATTGTCCAGTTCTAGTTTAAATTAAATCAGTATTTCAAAAATTATCGTCATAAGAAATTTTCAGGTGGCACCACTTGTAAATAAAAGTGGAGTGAGATGCCCAGCGAACTTATCTGAGATATTTGAATGATAAATCCACTACCCAAATTTGATGCGAATTGATTCTGTATTACTAAAGTTACCATAATGACAAATTTTCAAGTGGCCGCCACTTGAAAATAAAATTGCGGATTAAATCACCAAGTGAACTTATCCTAGATATTTGAACCAAAAGTTCACTATCCAGCTTTTATTTGAATCAGTTTAGTATTTTAAAAGTTATCGTGATGGCATATTTTCAAGTGTCAGGGGGATTTCAAGTGGCTGGAACTTAGACACAAGATGTCGGGACAAGTTGCCTAGTGAAAACATTCAAGATAATTATATGATAATATCACTGTCTAAATTTGGTTCGATTTGAAGTATTATTTCAAAAGTTATCGTGATTTTAAATTTTCAAGTGGGAGCCTGATTTCAAATGACCCCGCTTAACTTAAGATATCTGCCACTTTATTAAAAATGGCGGATATAGTATATTAATAATTTTCATTGTGATCCTTATGTGGTCTGTATTTACGTCAAAATTCAAACAATTTCGGAATACGCTTTTTACAATTTAAATTTCACTTTTTAAGTGGTCTCCACTTGAAAACAAAATGGTGGAGCATCTTGGTTAACAAACTCATCTAAGATATTTATAAGAAATGTTAAGATAATGTTCAAATTTGGTTTCAATTGGAGTATTATTTCGGAAGTTATCATGGTTTTAAATTTTCAAGTGGTGGCCTGATTTCAAGTGGTCCCGCTTAACTTAAGATATCCGCCACTTTATTAAAAATGACGGAAAAAGTTCATTAATAAAGTTATTTGAGACACTTGTGTAATCTATGACTACATCAAAATTAAAAATAATTCGGAATACGCTTTTTACAATTTGAATTTGAAATTTTCAAGTGGTCTCCACTTGAAAACAAAATGGCGGAGCAATTTGGTTAAAGTCATCTAAGTTATTTATAAGATAGGTTAAGACACTGTCCAAATTTGGTTAAATTTGGAGTATTATTTCAGAAGTTATTGTGATTTTAAATTTTCAAGCGGTAGCGTGATTTCAAGTGGTCCCGCTTAACTTAAGATATCTACCACTTTATTAAAAATGACGGATAAATTTCATTAATAAAGATCATTGAGACCCTTATGTGGTGTATATTTACGCCAAATTTCAAACAAATTCGGAATACGCTTTTTACAATTTGAATTTTAAATTTTCAAGTGGTCTCCACTTGAAAACAAAATGGCGGAGCAACTTGGTTAATAAACTCATCTAAGATATTTATAAGAAAAGTTAAGACACTGTCTAAATTTGGTTCGATTTGGAGTATTATTTCGGAAGTTATAGGGATTTTAAATTTTCAAGTGGTAGTCTGATTTCAAGTGGCCCCGCTTAACTTAAAATATCTGACACTTTATTAAAAATGGCGGATAAATTTCATTAATAAACTTCATTGAAACCCTTATGTGGCCTGTATTTACATCAAAATTCAAGCGAATCTTGCTTTAGATATGCTTTTTACAATGCCGGTTTGAAATTTTCAAGTGGCTGCCACTTGAAAACAAAAAGTCGGAGCAACTTGGTTAACGAACTCATCCAAGATATTTATAAGATTAGTTCACTGTCCAAATTTGATTCGATTTCGAGTATTATTTCGGGAGTTATCGTGATGACAAAATTTTCATTATAGATAGATAGATTGATTGATAGATAGATAAACGAAGTGATTGCAATAGGTCGATTTCTAAAGAAATCAACCTAAAAAAAAAAAAAAAATAAGAAAGAAAGAAAAGGAAAAATAATATTTTTGGAAAAAGATATTTGTCTAAATGATCACGTGATTCCCTAATAAAAGTACACAAGTATTACACATAGTATGTGAAAATGTGTGTTAAAGTTGCAAGTTATTTCTAGCATTTTATAATACATGGTAATCCGAAATATTTGTGTTTTTCCTCAGTCTGTGGTTGATCTCCTAATTGCACTCGTGACTATATCGATAGTGGTAAATATGAGTTTTTAAAATGTTCTTTGCATGTCTGAAGTTCAAGGTTACTTCGTTCAGTCCCTAATAACTTCGTCAACACTGTAGAACGTATATACCTCACTTTAATCGCACTACATAACACTTGGTGCTAAATACAGTTGTTTTTGTTCTAGAAAGAATTTTATAGAGTACTATCACTATTTTCGCTGGGAATTTTTTACAGTCTTCACGTCTGCTATTGTAAGTCTTATATAAAATAACGGTATAGGTGTTTTTTTTTTTTTTTTTGCAGAAAAATGGAAAAAGATATGCACATTTTTCTGATTTTCAAAATTCAGAGTATGCAAATTTTGAGTTTGATGTCAAAAACGACGCTTTAGCGGCAGCTAAACAAATTTGGTTTTCAGCTTAAGGAAAAGCAATTCGGAAAAGAATGATCGATATTCAGTAATTGCATTGTTTTGATGAGTGCGATATCTCAACGAAGTCTAACCGATTCAGGGGCCTTACAACGAACCTACCGATCAAAGAATCTCTAATAATAAAGAATTTCTCTCTCCGGTTTAGAGATTCTTTGCTATCGATATTGTCTCACTCTCGGGAATTCTTGGCTGTGACGTCATGTTCGGATAGTGCCAGAAAATGTGTTACAACGAAGCTCACGGCAACGCTTGCTTGTTTTTCGTTCTCGGAAACTCCTGCCGAGATTTATCGAAAAAATATCACCAGGCGTAGAGCTAGTGAAAACGAGTTGAAAACGAGGATCAAAATTCCTCATTCATAATGAAATAAGATGCTACTTTAATGACAGTATAATACAATAACTCAAGACTCTAACTTAACACCGTCAGTAGCTCGGTCACAGAGTCCGGCACCGAAACATATGCAATGTGTCCGCCATTTTTAAAAAATAAAAGCTGATGAATTAAAAAGTAAAAAATATGTACATATGTTACATTTTTTAGAAAGAACTTTCAAAACTATTAACTTTTTGTGTGAACACTATGCACATTTAATCATAAGTTTTTAAGAAATTTCATTAGAAAGTTCACGAGTGACGAGAGACGTATCGCTTTTGTCAAGTGCAATAATAGAAAAAGTCTAAAATTGAAGACTAGAGAGTAATTTTCTAAATTTAATTAGTTTTTAATTTATCAGAGCTATAAATTCTAAGCAAAATTATGCAAATTCATCATTCATAATGAAATAAGATGCTAATTTAATGACAGTATAATGCAATAACTTAAGACTGTAACTTAACACCGTCAGTAGCTCGGTCACAGAGTAATTGATTCCAGAGCGAGAGTACCCGGAGAGTTCAATACCCGGAAGGTTCAGTGATTTTTTTTTTATTGTTGTTGTTTTCCTATATTAGTTTGTTTCCTATATTAGTTGTTTTCCTATTAGATTAAACTTTTAACCTTAAAATATTTTCTTCTATAAAAATAAATTATTTATTACTTAATTATTCATTTTTTATTTCTTGCTGAATATTTGTGTAATTCCTGATTTAATTTAGTAATTATTTTCTATTTCATAATTAATTAAATTTAACTTAACTTTTTTTTCCAGTTAAATAAAAAGTATTAACAAAATAGATTAAATGTTTTAAAAGTAAACATTTAAATTTTAACAAATTATTTATTTTAAGCTAATATCCTACGTTTTTTATAAGAAAAAGAAAAAAAAGAACTCATTGGGGATCGAACCTGGGAACCGTCAGAAAGTTACGCTACTACTGCGCTACTAGGGACCTGTAAGAATTTCTCTTGGGTTTTAAATTATTACATCTTACAGTCCTTAAATAGAATCTTCACCATTCTTTCATTATAAACTACGAATTCACATGCTTTAGTTTAAAATTTATAGCTCTGAGTACTTCAAAATTGAATATTTTTTAGAAAATTATTCTTTAGCCTTTAATTTTAGGCTGTTTCTTTCGCTTAATAATGCAGTTGTCAAAGTGATATGCCTTTTGTCACTTGTAAACTTTCTAATCGAATACCATTAAAACTAATGATTAAATGTATATAGTGTTCACACAAAAAATTAATAGTTTTGAAGGTTCTTTTCAAAAAGTATAACTTTGGTACATATTTTTTGCTTTTTTTTTCATCAGTTCTTATTTAAAAAGGGCTGACAACGTTGTGTATATTAGCTTTTGAACCCCTACTCACTGTGATTGGTCAAAATTATCCGGTACCGATAAAGCTTTATATCCCCACACTGGGCTTCCGTTACCGGCTTCCAATACATTCGTTGTAGGGCAAATTATGAGTCTCGAAAACGTTAGTGCCGAGATCTTGGAAATTCGGTACCCTCAGCATGTTCGTTGTAGGTCCCCAGAAGCTTGGAGAGTTGTTGATCAGTTAAAGGGGAAAGGGGGGGAGTTCAAACACAAGCCAAAGTAGCAGAAGCCACTGGAGTTTCACAATGTGATTTCCAGGATCTGGAAACGTTTTTTGGTAACTTGAAATTCTAGCAGAAGACTAGGGCAAGGACATAGACGTGCAACAACGCCCAATGAAGATCAATATTTAACGTCAACGTCTCAGAGGTACCGAAATATACATGCCACTCTTCTTCAACAACATCTTCGCTCGGCTATTGGTACCACAGTTTCAACTCAAACTGTCCAAAACCGGTTTTTTGATGTAACAATAGGTCTGAGGATCTCATTCCTACTTCCCACATCGGCAACCGGTTAGAGATCCATTTCAAATGAAGTGGAGATGCGTGCGCACATCAGTTGAGATGCAGAAAAGACCATCACCCCCCACCGCCAAATCTGACACTTCTATTCACGAGCGCAGGATTGTTTCTAGTGCCACGTTCCCTCCAGATGAAAATACACCTATTATCATGATGAATAGAAAACGGGACTCGTCAGAGAAAAGAATATTGCCCCATTCATTTCTCCTCTAGTTCACATGCTCCGTTGCCCACTTCCTGTGTGCACGACGGGTGCCTTGCTACAGCGCCTAGAATGTACAGTGTGGCAAGATCGAATGCTTAAAATGCTGCTAAAAAAGTTTAAGCTTCCCAGATGGCGCTGCGATCGAATTTTTTGCTCAAATCGAATAGCTGATTATCTTTTCCCAGTTTCGTCTGCTCAATCACGTGATCTAAGCACATAATTAGCCAATAGGGAGTTTTTCAAACAATAAACTCTATCGCACTGACCTCTGATGAGAAGCTTAATTTTTAAGGCACTGATTTTCTGGTCGCTTTCCACTCTATGTATTCTAGGTTGCCTTGCTGTTAACATAACACACTGGTTGGCGAGCATACAGACCTTCAGTGTAGAGCTGGTTTCGGACAGTTTGAGTTCGAAATTGTGGTGCCAGTAGCCGACCGAATGTGTTGTTGAAGGAAAGTGATATCCCTATTTCGGTTTCTCCGAGCCGTTAGCGTTAAATATCAATTTTCAATGGGCGTTGTTGCACATCTACCACCTCTCCCTGGTCTTTGACCAGCATTTCCAGTCTCCAAAAAATGGTTCTAGATCCTGGAAATCACATTTTATGAAACTCCAGTGCCTTCTGCTACTTCTGCTTGTGTTGCCCCCCCCCCCCAACCTTTCCGCCTTAATCGACCAACAACTCTTCAAGCTTCTGAATCAGTTAAATGACTTCGTTGAGACATCTCACTCATTGATAAAACACATTTACTGTATGTCGATCATTCTTTTTCGCTTTGTCTTTCCTTAAGTTGAAAGCCAAATTTCATTCGCTGTCGCTAAAACGTCGTTTTTTGACGTCAAATTCAAAATTTGCATACTTCGAAGTTTGAAAATGAAAAAAATTTGTCTTTGTGTCTCTCTTCTTCCATTTTCTGAAGAAAAATTTTTTTCTCTTATACGGTTATTTATATAAGACTTACAATATCCTTTTATTGTTTTGAGCATTGTAATTAATTCCTATATTACCTCAAGAATCTACCATTAATCTTGCAAAAAAATATAAGGAACATAAAAAGTAAATAATTTTCTTACACTTTTTTTAGATGTTAATATCTTTTTCGATTTCCATGTACCAACGGTATACTAAAGCAACACCTCACTAAATCCTCATTAATTACTAGGATGAGGTAATGTACATATTTTTATTATATGGAATTTTAAAAGAAACGCTTAAGTAATTAAATATATATATATGTTTCAAGTACATTTTTTGTCTGCTTCATAATGCGGAAGATAAAAGGTTGGAGTTTTCATACTTAAAAAATATGATAGCGTCTTGAGTCAGCAATGACGTAAAAGTTACCGTGAAATAATTCTTCAAAACGTATGGAGAAAGAAAGTAAATAAAAGTTTATATTTATTAAAAATCGATACTCAGGCATAAGATTACTGTGCAGATTAAAAAAAAAAAAAAAACCTTTGAAGTATTTAATTTTTTTGACATGAAATAATTAAATAAATTTCTTTTACTCATCAATTAGCTAATAAATAGTAAATATCGAGAGACAACAAAAAAGAATTACTGCCATTTTAACTTACGACTCTTTTATTAACGAACTAAGTATGGACAAACATATGTAATCCGAATAATAAATTTATAGAATCCTTCTAGCATTTCAACTTAGTTTGGCTGTATCTTCGCTGTCATATGCACTAAGGGACGGGGGAAAAAAAAAAAGAAAAAAAAAAGGCCGCACTGCAGAAAAATTGACTTATACCTTTTTTATTTCTAATAACTTGAAAACTAATGATTGAAACAAATAAAATTGTCATGTTTCCATAAGGATGAAATGATACCTATGTACATTTTCGACTTACAAGGAGAGGTCACGACATGGAAAATTCAGATCGGGACGAAATTGCGCAGGATTGTAGTATACTATGAAGGTAACAATATATTAAAGCAGTAGGACCCACTATTCACAAAATTCGGAGAAAAAAGGGCTCAAAGTTTCAGTAATCCTTAAATACAAGTTATTTTGCAAACCAGGCAGCGCCCCAGTGGCGTAATGGTAAAACGCAAGTCTTCCATCCAGTCGATCTGGGTTCGAAGCTACCTACGGAACTACCTTCTTTTTTTTTTTTTTTCTTTAATTTTTTATGTAATCTGAACTTTTCATTTATTTTTACTTTATTTTATAATTCAATTCAAAATTTGAAAATTTTAATAAAATATTATTTAATTTTTTTGAATATAAAATAAATAATTTTTTCTATTTTTAATATTTATAACTTAAAAATACAATAAATTTCTATAACTTAAAAAATAAATTTTAGTTTTATTTTAACTGTAAAATAAGGTAAAACTAAAGAAACTGTTTTTAATTATTTATCTAAATATTTTATTTTATTTTGGGTATATTTGAAACAGTACTAAATTTTGTTTTTTAAATAATAAAAAAAAAAAAAACAGAGAAATGAGGATTTGAATTGCATATATAATTACTATCCAAATTAAATAATTACTTCGCCAATCAATGCAGTTTCTTGAAAAATTATAGTATGGGATTACGATGCTATTAAATTATTACAGGTAAGGAAATGTTATCGTTAAATGTAGATTTTAAATGTTAACGAACATCGTTTCTTTTTCGAGGACTTCCTTTTTTTTTTTTTTTATCCTTCTGTGCACAAAATAAAATTTCACCTGCCCTTTATTATTAACAAGCTAGAAGCGTTTACGTAATTTATACACATTTAAACCAAATCAAATCAGGAAGCTCAAACCAAGATTTAAATACACCTGCTAGCTATTTTACATTTTGTTTACAGCTTGCTTATTTTTTAATTATTTAAATATTTGTCTGTTTTTCTTTTATGTTTCTTATTTAGGGTTTTGTAAAATTAAACTTTATTTTTTAAGTTATAGAAATTTATTGTATTTTTAAGTTATAAATATTAAAAATAGAAAAAGTTATTTTATACTCAAGAAAATTAAATAATTTTTTATTAAGATTTTCAAATTTTGAATTTAATTGTAAAATACAGTAAAAATAAATAAAAAGTTTAGATTACATAAAAAGTAAAAAAAAAAAAGTAATCCCATAGGTAGCCTCGAGCCCAAGTCGTCTGGTTAGAAGACTCGCGCTTTAGGATCACACCACTGGGGCGCTTACTAGAGATGGGCGTTATTTCACGTAACATAGTAAGTAATATTATTATTGCATTGTAGCCTTTTAGCACTGTACTATATTACAAAAAATATCCTATTAAAAAAATGATATTTTCAACTTTATCTCTGCACGCGAAATAGACAAGAAATTTCTGGCGATAAAACTGATATAATACACCATTATACAAGTAAAAAGCTTGAATTATTTCTTTTATATAATTACTTTTTTATTTTATTTTATTTTATTTACAAAATACAAAAACAATATTACGAACGCCGGCTAAAGACTCGCATCAGACTTTCTGCGCAGATGTTCGAATCGATTCGTTACTTCACGTCTGAAAAAAATAGGTCTGAAATCTCAGTAAGGAATACAGACGATTTCACGCAATCTGTTACTCAGTGACATTCTGAATCAATAATATCTTTCCATTTCCAAGTTCATAAAATTATCGTAAAAAAAAATAATACAGCTGCTATTATTTTTTTTAACGATAATTTTGTAATGATAATATTTTCTAGAATGTATTGCAGAATATTCTTTGTGAAATATATTAAGCAAAAAAATTTTAATATGCAAAAAAATTTTAACGTTTAGGACAAATAACATCGTGCTCATATTAATTTAGAAATGATTTTATTTGGTGTTGATTATTTTTCATTGGATAATAAAATCGTTTGAATAAAAAACTTTTATACCACGGTTTAACGAAATAGTGTTAATTTATGCCGCTAGCATGAGTAGGTAAGGGGTGATTATTAGATGTTGATTACTATTTTTATTAAGATAAAAGGTTGGAGTTTTCATACTTAAAAAATATGGTAGTGTTTTGAGTCAGCAATGACGTAAAAGTTACCGTGAAATAATTCTACAAAACGTATGGAGAAAGAAAGTAAATAAAAGTTTATATTTATTAAAAATCGATACTCAGGCATAAGATTACTGTGCAGATTAAAAAAAAAAAAAAAAACTTTGAAGTATTTAATTTTTTTGTCATGAAATAATTAAATAAATTTCTTTTACTCATCAATTAGCTAATAAATAGTAAATATCGAGAGACAACAAAAAAGAATTACTGCCATTTTTAACTTACGACTCTTTTATTAACGAACTAAGTACGGACAAACATATGTAAGGTAAAATACCCAGTAGATGACACCTTAATGATCTATTAGTATGTTTATTGACATAGTTTGGTACGAAATCATCTTAGAGGGAACTTCTAATTGGTAATAGTTGCACAAATTATTCCCCTTCCAGAATGTGACAAGAATTGTAGCAATAAAACTAATGTGTATTTTTACGTTATTTTTTAATAAAATAAAGGTACTATGTTAGTAGTTGACACCTAGTGAAAACAAATATATTTAGTAGTTGGCACTTTTTATTTTCAGTAGTTGACATAGGTGTGCTTAGATTAAAATGTACACAAAAAAGAAATGTAATGAAAGTAAATACACAAATCACTGGAATAAGTACAGCGAAGAGTACTTCACCACTCTTCCCTGTGCCTAATCCGGCATTTTGTATCAAGACTTCTTTTAATACTAAATTGATTTGAAGTCTTGAGTTTGTTAACCGACTTTTGTATATATTTTGTATGCTAGATGTCTATACTATGTCTCAGACACCATCTCGATCTTTGGCTTCCTTTTTTTTTTTTTAATATTTAATTTTCTTCGTCAAAGTGTCAACTATTGGTGCAGTGTCAATTACTGGTGGTTTTACCTTAATCCGAATAATAAATTTATAGAATCCTTCTAGCATTTCAACTTAGTTTGGCTGTATCTTCGCTGTCATATGCACTAAGGGACGGGGAAAAAAAAAGAAAAAAAAAAAGGCCGCACTGCAGAAAAATTGACTTATACCTTTTTTATTTCCAATAACTTGAAAACTAATGATTGAAACAAATAAAATTGTCATGTTTCCATAAGGATGAAATGATACCTATGTACATTTTCGACTTACAAGGAGAGGTCACGACATGGAAAATTCAGATCGGGACGAAATTGCGCAGGATTCTATGAAGGTAACAATATATTAAAGCAGTAGGACCCACTATTCACAAAATTCGGAGAAAAAAGGGCTCAAAGTTTCAGTAATCCTTAAATACAATTTATTTTGCAAACCAGTCAGCGCCCCAGTGGCGTAATGGTAAAACGCAAGTCTTCCATTTCCCGTCATGAAGGGGAGGAATGACATTACAATTGCTAGGTTTGAATTCGCTTGCGTATTGGAAACAGATGTTTCGGAATTTTGAAAATTGTAAGGAAGGAGTGTTTGTTTATATTTTAATTGCTTATAGCAGATGGAATTGAAACTGCGTAGTGGCGTACAGCATTTAATGTGGTTTTATTAAGAATAATTTGAGAAGTAAATTGAATATTTATTTATTTACTTATTTTTACTGTTTAGTTTTGTTTTTTTTTTTCTTCCACTCTTTTTTTTTTTTTTTTTTCTTTAAATCTGATTTATACTTGAGACTATTTTTTTAGATTTAAAATGAGTAAAGGTGTTAAGAATAGTTAATTATGATCTTATGTTAAAATTAAGTGTCAGAAAATACATCATTTTATGCAATTTTTGTAAGCAAAATCTATATTTTTTAACAAGTATTTCTAATTTTAGAAAACATATTCAAAGTGACTTTTTGCTAAGTATGAGTGAAAAAACACTAATTTTCTTGTCAATCTGGAAAATTCAAGTTCTTCGGAAAATCAAAAGAAACAGTCACTCGGTAGTTTAAAATTTGGGATGCCTTAAAGATGTTTCTTAAAAATTTGCTATTATTATTTAATTGTTTTTTAATTACATATATGGCTTATAATATGAGAATTCCTTTTTTTTTTTTTTCTTTTTTTCAGAAAACGGCTCTCGTGTACGTGTTCCTTGATATTATTTGAAATATTCTGTTTTCGTGTTTAAAGGAATTGGTTTAATGAACCTTAAGCTTACTCGGTTGGGACAAACGTTTGTGTAAAATTTTGACTCTACCACTATTCATATCAACGTTTTTTTTTTTTTTTTTTTTTTTTTTTTTTGAAGAAATTTTAGTGTTAAATAAAGTGAAGATTACTATTCGAAAGCATTGGGACTTAAAAACATGAACCGCATCGACTATGTAGGACACATGTATATATTGTATATCATCCAGAAAAGATTAGAAAGACATTAGCCATATGTAAATTAAAAAGTAATAGGTTATAAAAATAATATGTTGCAAAAACCTATTACCAAAGGAAGTATGGAACGAAGTAACCTATTACTGAAAAGTAACTATTTATCCCATCTCTAGCGCTTACTTGCTTGCGAAATAACTTTTATTTAAAGATTACTGAAACTTTAAATGCTTTTTTCTCGAAATTTTGTAGATAGTGGGTCCTACTGCAATAATATGTTGTTACCCTCATAGTATACTACAATCCTACGCAATTTCGTCCCGATTTGAATTTTCCATGTCGTGACCTCTCCTTGTTAGTAATTCACTTTATTAAACTCCGTGAAGTACTTTATAAAAATCTACATAAAACTTTCTTTTTAAACGTAATGTAATAAACATATACTTTGTGTTCCATTATGATTTATTATATGAAATAAACAAGTTATATTTTAATATATCAAATAAAATTACTTATTACTTATTTGTTAGATCTAAACAATTACTTAATAAAAATATGTATTCTACATTGGGTAATTCCACCTTTATATGGAATTACTGCTTTAATGCGCAATGGCATAGTATTATACAACGTTTTAATATAAATCTCAGAAATGTCACTGAGCCAAATATCATAAATAATTTTTTCTAGTACTTGCAGAGATATAGGCTGCAAATTTCGAATCATCTTCCCTCTCTGCCCGCCTTTTTATCAACAACATTCTCCAGCGGATTGAGATTAGGACTATTTGCAGGTCTGATAAAAAAGAAATTCTACGATATTCTTTGTGGGATTTAACCCATTAACCGCCAAAACTAGAAATAATGATTTTTTTTTTCTAAATACAAACAGTAATACTCATTATTTTGATCATATATAACAATAATTTAAAATAAAATTATTAAAATTAGTCTTATCTTACTAAATACAGGGTGTTGTATTTGTACAACGTCAGTCGAATAAGAGTATAGAATGAATACAAATAAATGTTTACAGAAATTTCCTCGCGGGAGCATAAAACAGCAAAAACTACAGATGACTTCAAAAGTATTGGAAGAATACTATATAAATGAATGCATGAGTTCGCAGTTTCCACTAATTAGTTATTTTAAATGTATTTTATAACAAACAATTCTTACTAATAATTCTTTGTAAAAAACAGCAGTCATATAATTAAATAAAGTTTTGACTTACCTGGGTTGTCACAGGTAATCGTATATTCCATTGGTGAAGAAAAAACCTCTTAATTTATCATCAGATCGTACACTTGAATTAGATGAGAAAATACATGGATATATATTTATATGACTTCAGTATTAAAGCGCTGCAACTTCTTTTCCTATAATGAATGTAGATTAGACTCTGCTATCTTACATAATATGTATATCAATTATTATTTAGGATAATTCACATGTTGCTGCGCAATGAAAGAATGCCTAGATGTTTTGCCTTTTATTTATTCATCTTAGACAAAAGAAAAAATATTATGATTAAATAGGATAAGAAAATGGAACGTCAGTTCCGAATAACAAAAATTACATGATTGAAAAAAGTATTACAATGTACTTGTAGAGAGACGCGACACATCGTCACGTGATACGGCAGGTGCACCGAACAATCAGTTGGCGGGAAGCAAAAAACAAAAAAAGAAAGTCCGGAACAAGAAAAACGAAAGTCAATAAAAGAATGTTCTGAGATTAAATATCACAACACCCCCTCTTAAGCTCAGAAATTTTTCAATTGTTCATTAATGCATTTCTATGTCTATTAAAATCAGTTTTTGGCAGAGCTTTTGTGAGGGTATCGGCGCTCATTTCTTTGGTAGGTTTGTATTGAAGCTTGATTAGGCCTTCTTGTATTAGGTTTCGCAGAAGATGATATCTCAGCTGTAAGTGTTTTGTTTTGGACTGGAACTTATCGTTTTCAGCAATCTTGATGGTAGATTGGTTGTCCTGGTACAACACTATAGGACATTGTTGCGGCAAATTTAAATCATCCAGTAGTTTGTTGAGCCACTGTATTTCAAGTGCAGCACTCGCAGCTGCGACGTACTCAGCCTCTGCTGAAGACATGGACACACAGGACTGTTTCTTCGAAGTCCAAAATATTGGATTTTTATCCAATATAAATAAATTTCCTGAGATAGACTTTCTATCACTTGGGTCATTGGCCCAATCCGAATCCGAATATGCTCTAAGAACAGGTTCACCAGAGTTACAAAGTTTTAATTTAATATCTTGGGTATTTTTCAAATATCTAATAACCCTTTTAACTGCCTCCCAGTCTTTCGCTCTAGGATTTTCGTTTCTACGGCTTAAGATGCCAACGGCAACACTTATATCAGGTCGCGATACTGTAGAAATGTAAAGTAACGCGCCTATAGCCTGTCTGTACATTGTGTTGTTTGGTAAGAGATTGTCATTATCAGTTAATTTTATATACCCTGGTTCCATCGGTGTGTCAGAGGGCCGTGCGTTATCTAGCCCAAATTTGGTTACAATGTCTCGTATTTTATTATTTTGATCAAGCGTAATTACCCCTTTACAAGGTCTTTCTATATTTATTCCGAGGTAATATTTGGCTTCCCCAAGGTCGGTTAATGGATATTCTTCCCTAAGTTGATTAATTAGTATGTCAATATTGTGATTTTTACCAGCTATAAGTAGGTCATCAACATACACAAGAATGTAAGTTTCTGTGTTATCTTTGTTACGGATATATAAACACTTGTCATGTTGACTTTGTTTAAATCCTAATTTACACAATGTTTCATTAATTTTCAAATTCCACGCTCTAGCGGCTTGTTTCAAGCCATATATCGCTTTCTTTAACTTACATATTTTATTTTCTTCGCCCTGGACAACATAACCCTCGGGTTGATGCATGTATACATCTTCTTGCAAATTTCCATGTAGGAAAGCAGTTTTGATATCTACATGCCTTAGATTCAAATTTTTATATAGTGACATGGTCAAGAAACTTCTTAGAGTGGTATGCGATGCAACTGGTGCAAAAGTTTCGTCATAGTCCACCCCGTATTTTTGAGAAAAACCTTTGGCAACAAGCCTGGCTTTATATTTCTCGACTTGTCCTTGGCTATTGTATTTGGCCTTGAACGCCCACTTACACCCTACTACTTTGGTCCCTGGTTGAGCGTCAACAAGTTCCCAAGTATTATTTTGTCTGAGTGAATTCATTTCGTCGAGTGTGGCATTCAGCCAATTTTCTTTTTCAGCTGGGTTTTGAATTTTTAGTATATCATCAAAACACTTAGGCTCATCAATTCTTTTGTCATTTACTGCAAATGCAAATCTGTCGGGCGGAACACCTTTATTTAATCGTTGTGATCGTCGCGGCAGAGTTTGCGTGTCATCCGGACTATCGTTATCGCCCGCTATATCTATATTTATATCAGTATCTAATATTGGTAATTTGGACACCGGAATTTCATCATTTGAATTTTCATTCTTGATTTGTGATGTTTCATTATTGTGGGATTCTCTATTTTCATCCTCCAAGAACTTTACAGTTCTGCTAATTATTACATTTTTATTATTTGTGCAAATTCTGTAGCCTTTGCTACGATTATCATATCCCACAAAGATTCCTTCTTGAGCGGTGCTATCCAGTTTTCCCCTATGTATTTTATGTACATATGCGTATGCGCGACATCCGAATGTTTTTATATTTGATAAATCGGGTTTACGGCCGGTCCATTTTTCGTAAGGAGTTGAGTCGCATGAGGAGGTCGGGAGCCTATTTTGTATGTAATTTGCAGTATTTACGGCTTCCCCCCAAAAGGAATTCGGCAAATTACTGTCTTTAAGCAGACAGCGAGCCATTTCGGTCAGCGTACGATTTTTACGTTCTGCCACGCCGTTCTGAGCACTAGAGTAAGGAACGGTAAACTGGTGCTTAATTCCTTCTTTATTCAAAAATTCATTTACTTCCATACTAGTGTATTCACCCCCGTTATCGGAGCGAATTGCTTGCACTTTTCGGCCAAATTTGTTTGCGGTCATAGCCACATATTCCTTTAACTTAGAAAATACCTCAAACTTATTTATTAGCAAATATATAATAGTATAACGACTGTAGTCGTCTATAAATGTAAGAAAGTAATATTTTCCACCTACAGTGGGGGTTTTCATAGGGCCACATAAGTCTGTGTGGACCAGTTCAAGTGGTACGGAGGCTCTAAATTGTGCAGCTTTGGGGTAAGGTGAATCAGTTAATTTTGACATTATGCATGTTTTACATTCAGTATTATGTTTGCAATCATTTAATTTTATACCCACAGCCATGTCCTTGTTAACTAAATCTTTAATGTGGTTAGTGTTTCTGTGGCCAAGTTTCACATGCCACTTGTTTATGCAATTTTCGTTATCACAAGTTTGTATTACAATGTTCGCTGTGTGTTTGTTTTCAGAATAATTTAATTGACATTCATATAAGTTATTTTTCACATATCCCTCAATGCATGTATTACCCTGATTTACGATTTTACAGGTTTTATCATCAAATATAGCGATACAGCCATTCTCTGTTGCTCTTTTTATAGAAATTAAATTAGTTTCTATTTCAGGGACATAAAGAACATTTTTAAGTGTTATTTTGTTCTGTGTGTTTTCCGAATTTACGGTATACAAATCCACAGTACCGGAACCCAAAGATTTTAGCTGCGTGCCGTTCGCGATAGTGACGTTAGAAACGTTATTTTTAAGTTCGCGAAATTTTAGTTTATCATTGCAGATATGTCAAGACGACCCTGAATCAACCACCCAATTTACAGTTTTATCTCCAACATAAAAAGAATACAATTTATCAGCTTTTGGTTTATTGCTCCCCTCTGCAATTTGAGCGCTATCTGGCTTCTCATTGTTCTGAGAGCATATGTTGGATCTGAAGTTGGGTTTTTTGTTGAAATTTTTACTGTGACTTTTAACAGCAGAATTATTTTTATTTTTTAACTTATAGCAATCTTCTATATTATGATTGCTTTTCCTGCAGTATTTGCAGAATTTCTCCGATTTGTTATGGTATTGGACTTTTAACGCTGAATTTTGAATAGTTTTGTTTTCAAGCCTTTTGGCATATTCATCAGCTAATTTGTTTCGTATGTATTCAGGTGTCAATTGGGCTTCGTCTCTCGATTCGAGACTTGTTATGAGAACGTCATACGAAGGAGGGAGTGAGCATAGCATTAATGCAGCTAGGTGCGATTCATCTATGACTTCACCTATGGCGGTGAGTCTGTCGCGTGTTTTATATATATCAGCTATATGTTGGTTAACATCACCACCTTCAATTAATTTTATGGAATAAAGTTTCCTAAGTAAGAAAAGCTTACTGGAAAGCGATGATCTTTCGTGGACTTGGCGCAGAGCATTCCAGCACTCTCGTGCTGTATCTAGATTCATAACGTACACTATCTGTTCATTATCAATAAGCAAATTGATAATTGCTCTGGCTTTTCTATTTTTTGAGCGCCACTGATCGGTTATTGGGTTGGGAGGATCGTCAGTAATGACTGTAAAAAGATCCTCTTTTTGCAAGTACATTTCGATACGAAACTTCCACACATTATAATTTGTGGAGTTCAGCGGTTCAATTTGTATATCTTTTGTTGCTGACATACTTAAACAAAATTTTTGTAATAGTTTTGTTAATATTTGTTCAATTCGTAAATATTCATTTAATATTTTAAATCAACACAGTTAGGATAAATAGTACTTGAAGAAGAAAATAAAATTAAATAGTTTTCATAAAAATAAGTACTTTTCAATACTTTCGATTTAGTGTCACTTCAGTTTTTGAAGAAACAAAAACAAATACTTTCGCTTACATTTTCATTTTTTTTTTTTTTTTTTTTTTTTTTTTTTTTTTAATTATTATTATTTTAAATGTAGCAATTTCTTCCAATGTGCAATGAAAAAACTTTTGTGAAGAATAAATCTAAATTTTCAATTCAAAATTTCAGAATCATAATCTATTGGAAGAATACTATATAAATGAATGCATGAGTTCGCAGTTTCCTCTAATTAGTTATTTTAAATGTATTTTATAACAAACAATTCTTACTAATAATTCTTTGTAAAAAACAGCAGTCATATAATTAAATAAAGTTTTGACTTACCTGGGTTGTCACAGGTAATCGTATATTCCATTGGTGAAGAAAAAACCTCTTAATTTATCATCAGATCGTACACTTGAATTAGATGAGAAAATACATGGATATATATTTATATGACTTCAGTATTAAAGCGCTGCAACTTCTTTTCCTATAATGAATGTAGATTAGACTCTGCTATCTTACATAATATGTATATCAATTATTATTTAGGATAATTCACATGTTGCTGCGTAATGAAAGAATGCCTAGATGTTTTGCCTTTTATTTATTCATCTTAGACAAAAGAAAAAATATTATGATTAAATAGGATAAGAAAATGGAACGTCAGTTCCGAATAACAAAAATTACATGATTGAAAAAAGTATTACAATGTACTTGTAGAGAGACGCGACACATCGTCACGTGATACGGCAGGTGCACCGAACAATCAGTTGGCGGGAAGCAAAAAACAAAAAAAGAAAGTCCGGAACAAGAAAAACGAAAGTCAATAAAAGAATGTTCTGAGATTAAATATCACAACAAAAAGTAATTATTTTAATATGAATTTTTTTTTAACAAGTTATGTAAACTTATTCAAATATGAAGATTTTCATAAGTTTTGGATTGATTAGTGCTTCAAGTTTGAAATTTACTTTTAAATATAAAATTGTTTTTCAGATCAAATTTTTTTTAAATAAAATAAACATCTATCCTTTCCTTACTTAAAAACAATACTTAATATAAAATATCTTTTTTAGTTAACTCTGTTAACAGCAATTATATCTGGTGTTGCGTGAACGAAACACCAGCGAAAAATGGGTTAACTTAAAGTAAAATAAGATATGATTACTTACAGAATTATAGGTGCTCATGGGAATGGATAGGTAATTTAACGAATTTAATCAAATAAACGTACCACAATCGCCCTGTAACAGGGTGCATTAATATCTTGAAATGCTGTTTGCAGAAAAGTCTGAGATAGCTTCAAAATAGTTGGTCAGGCGCCACTTTTATAATGGGCGTGTTTTATTTCGAGTTGAAGCAGATAAAGCTTCTCACAAACAGACGCACACACAGACAGACACACGCGCACAGATATTAATAATATAAGAGACTAGCGGTCTTCGCCCGCTAGCGCGTCAGCATTTTCAAATGAATCACTAACTGTAACCTTTAGTCTTAAGAAAAGAAATTAAAAAAAAAAATCATTTCTGGTCGGGTAAAAAGTCGCCCCGGTTTCCCACTGATTTCGGCAGCGCAGTCCCGTGCGCGCTGCGCGTGCGTATTCCTTCCCTGACCCTTTGTGCCCCGTAAAAAAAAAATCATTTCTCATCGGGTAAAAACTCACATCGGGTCCCCACTGCCTTCAGCAGCGCAGACCCATGCGCGCTGCGCACGCACGTTTGAAGGTATACTCGCGCTGCGCGCACACATTCCTTCTCAAATCAAATTTTTATTCTTAAGAAAAGAAAATGAAAAAATCATTTCTCATCGGTTAAAAAGTCGGACCGAGTCCCCACTGCCTTCGACATCGGAGTCCCGTGCGCGCTGGGCGCGCACAACTTAGGGGATACGCGCGCGGTGCACGTCTATTTCTTCCCCACCCTTTCAGCCCCTCCTAATTAACCTACATATACCAATTTTGAACGGTCGAACTGAATTAGCTGAGATGCAAAAGAAAACCTAATCAGGACACCTCAAAACGTGAAAATCTAGTGAAAACTTTCGATAATATAAAAGAACTTTAACATATCTTTCGAATGATGTATTAAAAATAATTTAATCTTAATTAGAAATTGAAATATTGAAATTTTAAAATATTACAGTGCCATCTGGCGGTAGAAATTTCTGTAATGTACTGTTCGATTCCAAATCTACAAAGCTTTCTAATGATGTATTACTTATGAAATTATTTTAATTAGTAGCTGAGATACAAAAGAAAACCGATTCAGGAGACCTCAAATCGTGTAAATCGGGTGAAAGCTCGAATTTCACTTTCGATAATATAAATGTACTTTAAAATATCTTTCGAATGATGTATTAAAAATAATTTAATCATGATTAGAATTTGAAATACGCGTATTAGAATAAAATTTAATTTCCAATTAAATTGTAATTTTTTTCCAAAATCGATGAAATTTGAACTGCAACTATCCCCTGTGCTGTTAACATCGCACAGTAGGTGTGAAGGAATTTAGAAGAAAATTGAAGCATTTTGAAATTTGCAATTTTTATTCCTAGTAGAAAAACCACGTGATGTCAATTGGTAAAAGATTTGTTTCTTCCCGACAAACCAGACGACATCGTTACCTGCGTGAATGGGTTGTCATGGTAACGGCAACGAACGCCTGTAGAATTTCATTACGAAATTCATTATGGAAGGAAGGTCGCCGTATTCAATGGTTTAATGTCTAAAATTAAAAAAAATTATAACTCATTCAGTTTTTGAAAAAAATCTCTCAATTTTTTGAGAAGTGAATTGTGGAACCGAGATCTATATATATATATATATATATATATATATAAATAAATAAAAAAAAAAAAAAAAAAAAAAAAAAAAATGTTTTATCTCTAAACGATTTTGAGTTATAAAATGTTTTGTGAAAAAATCGATGTTTCGTAAAATCTAAAAATATGGATCGCTAATCCGTATTTTTAAAAATGTTTATATGGTTTGAAAGAAGATTAAATGACCTTTCCAAATATACCAGTTATTAAAAAATTGGTCTGTTCTTCTTTCGTACATGGCGTTTCAAAAAGACGATCGAGAAAGAGAGAAAATTTCGACCCTTTTTAGAACTTTTTTTTTTAAATATAAAAAATTCGTATTTAAAAAAAAAGAAAAAAAAAATTGTACCGTTAGAATCGGTAATAAATGCTCTTTCTCGTGGTACAGGTGTATTTTCGATATCTCCAGCAGATCGGTAGCGATGGGTTTAAAAAAAACCACGAAATTTCCTCCTTCTGCTTCTTCTTTTGAGGTACGCGGTTTTCGGATAAAAATGACGATCGCCTGCCATTTTGAATCGTTTTTTCGTTAGACATGGGTCGACGTTTTAATTAATATCTCTGCTAATTAGTGTCACATCATTTAGCAAATTAGATCACGTACAACTGCGATAAATTCTCCGTCCGATGGTGCCAGTCCGAAGTCCGTACGACCATTAGCGACCGAGCTTTGGCTGCTTCAAGCCGTTTCTCACAGACAGACACACACACGCGTACAGATTTTAGTAATATAAGAGATAGGATACTCTCGTATATTCAATGGTAACCAAAATTGGAATGCAGTGACCCTGTTGATAACGGCTGTAAGTTTCTCGAGCTCTCCAGCTTACGCAATCGCTCGTCTTTTTTTTTTTTTTTTTTTTTTGTATATATGTTTATAGCGCAGTACTAGTGCGACGTTAAATCCAATAACCAAACAACCAACCATTGTATTGATGTTTTCCTTTGGCAACTTTTTTATTGTTTACAAACTTAATTGTCAAAAGCAATTTATTTTAAGAACCAAGTACACTTGCAACCAAAAATCCACTGCTAAGCGCCTTCGAGCGTAGGAGAGCAGGTTCGATTCCCGCTGTGGCCCTGGGTGTTTTTCGAATTCTTCGTAATATAATTCTGTCATATTCTTTTCTTGTTATCATTTTTTCTAATAATAAAAATAAAAGCTTACCTTTTTTTTTTTTTTTTTTTTTTTTTTTGTTTTTTTTAATGCTTATTTTAGTTTTGCCCTGAAATTGTTTTATAGATTAAAGGCATTGTCCGTTTTTAAATATTGTAAAGCACAAAATTTGTAAATTTAAGAAAAAAAAAAAAAAAGCAAGCAACAGCTTTGCAACAAATTTATCAGATTCTTGCGTTTGGAAATAAATGAGCCAGAATCGAACTGAACGTCATTCACTGCCTCATTTTGGCGACTTAGCTCCTTGGCAATTGCCAAGTATTTGTTTACAGTCGGTAACAAAAGTTTCCGAACACTCGCAAAAATTCCTATGTGAAATATGTACACTTAATACTGTTTTGTTAAATAAATCCTTGTCGAATCCTGTTCTTAGTCAGTCTAAGAACAGTATTTGACAAGGATTTATTTAACAAAACAGTATTAACTCTACCTTTTTCATATAGGAATTTTTGCTAGTGTTCGGAACTTTTTTTTACCGCTGTAGAGTGTCGAGCTCGTAATAGCAGGACTGCAGGTTCGATAATCGACACGGCCAAAGACCGTGGTGTATTTAATGGTGGCTGATACACGCAAAATCTGCCGGGGCTGCTATGTCTCCGTATTTCGTAAAAATAACACCTCTAAGGTAAGCTGCCCAAATGTCCCCATTTTCTGGGGTGTCAGAACGTATTTTCTCAAATTACAGAGGATTTCTGCACTGTATTTGCTGCCAGATATTCTCTGTAATTTCAGAAAATACGTGCTGACAACGTAATTTTTTCGTAAATTACGCATATTTTCTCAAATTGTAGAGAATTCCTGGCAGCAAATAGGACATATTTTTTACAGTGCAGTGTAGGGATTACCGAAACGGTGTGCCATCCCCTTCACGGAGGAAAAAAATTTTGATGGCATACCTTCGGATTACTCCTGGGGGTAAATTATACTCCATCACCTATAGAACATTACGTAGCACTAGTGTAACGTAAGAACTTACTCACTCACACACTATAAGTAAAAATGTAATCACGACATGATTCCACCCACTTTTCATTTTTCATTCCGCCAGGGACAGCGTAGTACTAGAGCGACGTCATACTCAACCAACAAACAAACCAACCATCATTCCGCCAGGGTTGGGATTAGGGCACAGATTATTATACAGATAGGACACTCCCGTATATTCTACGGTAACCAAAATTTTACTGCAACGACCCTATTGTCAACAACAGATTATCATACAGATAGGATAGTGAAGCTTAAACGCGAACCGAAAATATAGTACCACCACTAGTGTCAACAGAGGGGAACTACATGTGTTAAGTCTACATGAATAGCATCTTTGATCGAAAATTGTTTTTCTTTGATTTCACAAAATTATCCTTAATTATTCACAGCTATTTTTCTAAGAAATAAAAATTAATTTTTATAATGTTTAAAAATATGCTTTGTCAAACATAGTCATATTCAAGTACAAATTACAATTACAAACTGTAATTTTGAAATAGCAGAATGAAATCATTAAATATTTAACGTTGCTTGGTTTAAATAATCCAAAATGCTTTAAAAAAAAAAAATGTTTTTATTTTATGTATATTTTCTAAGTTTATTTTCTTAATATTTAGCACTTGCTTCTTAAAATAAATTGGTTTTGACAGTCAAGTTTGTAAACAATAATAAAGTTGCCAAACGAAAACGTGTGTGCATTTTTCTTTCCTTCACTTTTTCTACTACTTTTAAATTCACAAAATCGTAACATTCACAGCTATTTTCTAAGAAATGAAACTAATTATTATTATGTTTGAAAATAAATTTTGCCAAACACATTCGTGTTCAAGTGTACAAATTAATATTACAAACTGTAATGCTGAAATAGCAGTATGGTATGAAATCTTAAATATTTAACATTGCTTGTTTCAAATAATACAAAATGCTTTAAAATGAAAAAAATATTTCTGGTTTATGTATATTTTCGAAATTTATTTGCTTAATATTTAGTACTTGCTTCTTAAAATAAATGGCTTTCGACAATCAAGTTCGTAAACAATAACAAAATTTCCAAACGTATACATCAATACCATGGATAGTGGGTTGGATGTTGGGTTTAACGTTGCACTAATATTACAATATGAACATAGATACAATAAAAATAAGGCGAGCGATTGCGTAAGCTGGAGAGCTCGAGAAACTTACAGCCGTTGACAGTAGGGTCGTTGCAGTCAAATTTTGGTTACCGAAGAATATACGGGAGTGTCCTATCTGTATAATAATCTGTGTTGTCAACGGCTGTAAGTTTCTCGAGCTCTCCTGCTTACGCAATAGCTCGCCTTATTTTTATTGTATCTATGTTCATATCGCAATATTAGTGCAACATTAAACCCAACATCCAACCAACTAACCATTGTATTAATGTTTACATTTGGCAACTTTGTTATTGTTTACGAACTTGATTGTCGAAAGCAATTTATTTTAAGAAGCAAGTACTAAATATTAAGTAAATAAATTTCAAAAATATACATAAACCAGAAATATTTTTTTCATTTTAAAGCATTTTGTATTATTTAAACTAAGCAATGATAAATATTTAAGATTTCATACCATACTGCTATTTCAGCATTACAGTTTGTTATATTAATTTGTACACTTGAACACGAATGTGTTTGGCAACATTTATTTTCAAACATAATAAAAATTAGTTTTATTTCTTAGAAAATAGCTGTGAATGTTATGATTTTGTGAATTTAAAAGTAGTAGAAAAAGTGAAGGAAAGAAAACTACACATACGTTTTCGTTTGGCAACTTTATTATTGTTTACAAACTTGATTGTCAAAAGCAATTTATTTTAAGAAGCAAGTGCTGAATATTAAGATAATAAACTTTGAAAATATACGTAAAATAAAAACATTTTTTCATTTTAAAGCATTTTGTATTATTTAAACCAAGCAACGTTAAATATTTAATGATTTCATAGTGCTATTTCAAAATTACAGTTTGTAATTTTAATTTGTACTTGAATATGAATATGCTTGACAAACCATATTTTTAAACACTATAAAAATTAATTTTTATTTCTTAGAAGAATAGCTGTGAATGTTTTGAGGATAATTTCGTGAATTCAAAAACAATAGAAAGTGAAGAAAAAGAAAACTTCCATACTAACCTGCTACTAACTACTCGCGAAATAGAAAAACAATTTTCGATCAAAGATGCTATTCATGTAGACTTAACACATGTAGTTTCTCTCTGTTGACACTAGTGGTACTACTACATTTCCGGTTCGCGTTTTAGCTTCACTGTTCTATCGGTATGATAATCTGTGGGATAAGAATGTCTATAAGGAAAAGGCACGCGACGTCATTCGCAGTCAAGTTAGCGGTAGAGTGGCAAAACATTGGTATTTCCACCAATACAGGTTGATCTTTTGGCACTCGAGAGTGACAAAGATTGATTGACGGAGTGTTTGTTTGTAAACATGCCCTTTCCTTATACAGTCGACAGCAAAAGTATCCGAGAACTAGCCAATAATTCCGATATCAAAAAGTACACTTAAAGCTGTTTTGTTAAATAAATCCTTGTCGAATCATGTTCTCTGTAGAACCAACACCACCTGTAATAATGCCTCTGAGCTGAGCTCTACGTCACGGAATATCGGCCGATTTCATCCAATCCCCACGATCCAACATGTATCATAGGAACTGTTGATTGGATAAAATCGGCCGACCTTCCATGACGTAGAGCTCAATCGGAGGCATTACTACAGCGTCTAGAATAAACAGTGTGGAAAGCGACGAATAAAATTGTACTAAAAAAATTAAGCCTGTCACCAGATGTCATTGTAATCGAAGCTAGTGTCACGACAACAAAACCGAGACTCCCTATTGGTTAATTATATGCTTAGATCACGTGATTAAACAGACGAAACTGGGAAAAGCCAATCAGGTCTTCGATTTGAGTAATAGCTTCGATCAGAGCGACATCTGGGTAAGCTTAGTTTTTGTAGCATCATTTTAACATCACGGTTATAGGCGATTGCCACCCTGTTTATTCTAGACGCTGTAGCATTACTACAGGAGGTGTTGATAGAACTCATAATATTTCGATTACGAGCTTGATTTAGGGAGGCATACTATTGTAACAATCGCAGCTATCGTAGATCACAAGTCGGATCGTACACTCCGCAACAAAAGTATCCGAGCACTAGCAATAATCCCCGTGTTAAAAAAGTACACTTACTACTACTTTGTTAAATAAATCCTTGTCGAATCATGTGCTTAGACAGACTAAGAACATGATTCGACAAGGATTTATTTAACAAAGCAGTATTAAGTGTACTTTTTTTAGACAGGGATTATTGCTAGTACTCGGATACTTTTGCTGCGGAGTGTACGATCCGACTTGTGATCTGCGATAGCTGCAATTGTTACAATAATATGCCTCTCTAAGGTGACAAAATGTCCCCATTTTCGTGAGACAGCCTTTATTTTGAAAGCGTTTTTCTAAGTTTAGAAAAATTGTTGAAAGTAAATTGTTTATCAACAATATTTTACTTATAATCCTTATTTATTAAGAATGAAAAAATGCATCAGTAATTCTATAATTCTAGCAATTTTTAAAGCTCCTCCTTTACAAAGGTACTCTGATCTGGTAACTATAGCTTGATTCTCTGTCACTTTATCTACCCTACCGCGGCCCTTTCTTTCATTCAAGTTACAGTCGGCAGCAAAAGTATCCTGTATCCGAGCACTAGCCAATAATTCCGATGTCAAAAAAGTACACTTAAAACTGTTTTATTAAATAAATTCCTGTCGAATCATGTTCTTAGACTGACTAAGAACATGACTCGACAAGGATTTATGTAACAAACCAGTATTAAGTGTACTTTTTTTTAGACAGGGATTATTGCTAGTGCTCGGATATTTTTGCTGCCGACTGTAGAGTTTGAGAAATATTTTTTTCTAATCAACGTCAATATTGGTTGCACATGATACAGTCGGTGACAAAAGTATCCGAACACTAGCAAAAATTCTTATGTAAAAAAAGTAGAGTTAATACTGTTTTGTTAAATAAATCCTTGTCGAATCATGCTCCTACGGCAGTATTCACCATTAACTTCAACTCCCGGTTCAGCGCAAAAATTTGAAAAGCGTCTAAAGGAATGGTGCAGCTTTTCAACAAAATTTGGCCGGCTGCTTCTGCCACCTAGCGACGAATATTTCATATAATCTTTGATTGGTTATTTTCTGCTAAAAAATATAAAAGTAACAATGCCGATAGATGGCAGAAGTAACGCATCAAATTTTGTTGAAAAGTTGTTCCCTGACTTTATGCGTTTTTCACGTTTTCGTGTTCAACTGGGAGTTGAAGTTATTGGTGAATACAGCCGTTAGTCAGTGTAAGAACATGATTCGACAAGGATTTATTTAACAAAACAGTATTAACTCTACCTTTTTTATATAGGAATTTTTGCAATTCCTATATAAAAAAAAAGTAGAGTTAATACTGCTTTGTTAAATAAATCCTTGTAGAATCATGTTCTTAGTAAGTCTAAGAACATGATTCGACAAGGATTTATTTAACAAAACAGTATTAACTGTACTTTTTTTACATAGGGATTTTTGCTAGTGTTCGGATACTTCTGTTACCGACTGTACATATTAATGTTAATAGAATACATTTTATGCAAATAAATTTTACAGTAAGTAACAAAGTTTATGAGATACGTTGAGTGGATTTAATGTCCCACTATAGCTACGCAGAGGGCAGTTGGCGAAGGCCTGGGATCCATCTTTAAAGATGGTCTGGAGACATGCCATCACAATTTTGATCCTCCACAGATAGGATATGAATATTGTATCTCAAGGTGGAATTTTTAATGACCTCTACATTCTACTATGGCCTTTTAGTGAGTGAGTGAATGGATTTTTCGTAGCATTGGTGCTCCGCTATTCTTTTAGATAGGCTGACCAGGTCAGAGTATGTTTATAATACAGAAGCGTTAAAAATAGCCAGATTTATCCAATTACGGATGTATTTTTTTATTCCTAATAAATAAGGACTAAAAATAAAATATTATTGATTAATAATTTACTTTCTACAATTTTTCAAAACATAGATAAATGCCTTCAAAATAAAGACTCTCCTCAGAAAATAGGGACATTTCGTCAGCATACTTTTTGAGCAGGATGCGTTTAGTAAAAAATCTCAACGTGGTTGATTGGTGGTTCATTTGTTGCTGCAATAAAATTGTTATTATTGGACATATACAACTTTAATTGACCAATGTTTGGCAAAATTTGTCATCCACTATTAGAAAGCCTCTTTATGGGTGTTAAAATATTTGCCGTTCTGATACCATGCAATAATCCACCAGTGACTCCCCCTCCTTATTCTTGGAGATTTCAACATTAATGCTCTTGTCCAGTCTCCCCCTATTCCGGTTAGAACTCGCCAATTGCTAAACTGGGTCGCCTCTCAAGACATGCATTCTTAACTTCTCCTACTCGTTCTAGCCCTTGCAGCCCCCTCCCTTTTGGATCTTTCTATGGTGTCCCCTCCGCTTTACGACAAATTTATGTTTTATGTCCATCCTGATCCATACAACTCTGATCACCACCCAATCCTTTTATTCAAGCACTATAACACTCCTCCCTCATCGAGTACTAAAAAGTGCTACAATTGGTCTAAAGCTAGAGGAACCCTTAACCGTCGTGATAACCTTCCGAACCTCTACTAAAAAGACTTTGAGAGTTCCTGCATGCAAACTCTTTCTGATACTTGTTCTACATTCTCTAAGTCGCACAACTCTAATCGTCCCTGGTGGGATAACACTTGCAGTCATCTATTTGCTCGGAAGCGAAAACACCTTCGTCTCACTCGCTCCCTGTGCTCCAGAGATGAATGTCTCCAATATAAGCATTATGAAGCTAAGATTCGCCGTTACATCAAGTACTCTTCACGTCGCTTCTAGGACAACCTTTGTCGGGAGAATAACTCTAACGAGAAAATCTTCAAAATTATAAAACGTATTGCAAATCGTGAGCTCCCTGTGGAAAATAATATCCTTCTCAATTCGTTCCCTCACTTCTGCCTCTCTTCAAGCCCAGTATTTTCTCCAACACTTCATGAAAGATAGCCCAGAAACTCTCATTCCGTACGATCTTAGTGATGGCGATCCTACTCTCGACGATCCCTTCAGCATGGAGGAACTCATCCATGCTCTCAAGCATTCTCGCCCAATAACTCCTGGAGCAGACGGCATCTCTCTCCACCTTTTAAGTAAGCTCTCTCACCAGCATCTGGATTCCCTGAGGAGTACATTTAATAACTCGTTTAACACGGGTGTCCTCCCTCTTTGGAAATTGGCTACTATTCTCTACATCCGGAAGCCTGGTAAACTTTCTTCTGACCTGGCTTCTTACCGTCCCATTGCTCTCACCTCGATGGGGTGCAAAATTCTTGAACGAATGATCCTTCGAAGGCTCTTAGCTTGGGCTGACCAACGGAACCTCTTCCATAAAATCCACTACGGCTTCTACCTTCGCGGGACTGCACTGCAGCCCTCAGCACCCTTTTCTTGGATGTCTCTAACGCCCGTGCTAAACGCTACTTCGTGGCTGCTGTCTTCTTATATATCAAGGCAGCTTATGACTTTGTTCAGCCCGACATCTTAATTTATAAACTCGTCTCTCACGTGATCCGTGGTAAAATGGGCCATTGGATTACTTCCTTTGTCAATCGTGTTATCCAGGTCCGCTGGAAGACTCTCTCTCAAGTCGGTCCCTGCAATCGAGGTGTTCCCCAAGGCAGCGTCTTATTCCCATTCTTGTTCATAATGTACATGCTGGACTTAGTCGAAACTCTTGAGGAAGGTGTCCATATAATCGTCTACGCCGGTGACATTTTGATCTACACTGTCGGCCCTGATGAAGCCCGTGCTTGCCAAAAACTTTATAATATGCTGTGCTGCCTCCATACGTCGGATCGTACAGTCGGCAGCAAAAGTGTCTGAGCACTAGCAATAATCCCCGTCAAAAAAAAATTGCCCTTAATACTGCTTTGTTAAATAAATCCTTATCGAATCATGTTCTTTGACTGGCTAAGAACATGATTCGACAAGTATTTATTTAACAAAGCAGTATTAAGTGTACTTTTTTTTAGACAGGGATTACAGCTAGTGCTCGGATACTTTTGCTGCCGAGTGTATGATCCGACTTGTGATCTACGATAGCTGCGATTGTTACAATAGTATGCCTCCCTTTATCTCCACCGCTCACAGCTCTCGTAATAGAGTATTTTCAGTCACGTGACCAAACCCTTGGCAACGGCCTTAGTAACGCTATCAAAGGGCAAACATTCGTCTTTTAATACGGCGAAATATATCGAAACTCTTAATGATCAAACGAAAACAGATATACTCAGAAAATAAACTAATTGATAATGTAGATCCATATTCATTAGTAACTGTTAACAGCGATCAACTGTTTCCACTAGTCAATTTGTGATCCGTTGGAAATTTTTTTGTCTATACGACATCTGCTTACACTAGTAGGAATTTCAACGCATATAAAAGTTTACAAGCTTACAACCAATTCCAGTGCGGTTGATTGAAAGAAGTTTTTGGTATAGAGATAAAAGAAATGTATCTACGCGTGCTATTGTGTGCCCCACAGTTACGATTTGAGCAGACGACACTTGAGGCTTTGACGTCATCTGAAAAATCTCTATGGCACCATGAGTCTCCTCTCTCTCTCTAAAAGTGTTTTTCCAGATCTTGGGGTACATACAAATGAAACACTTTCAGTTGCAAAGCCGTTTGCAAGAGTTCCAAATGCATGACTGCAGTCGGCTGCAAAAGTATCCGAGCGCTAGCAAAAATTCCTGCATGAAAAAAGCACACTCACCACTGCTTTGTTAAAAATCCTTTTCGAATCCTTTTCTTAGATTGACTAAGAACAGGATTCAATAAGGATTTATTTAACAAAACTGCATTAAGTGTGCCTTTTTTATATAGGAATTTTTGCTAGCGCTCGAATACTTTTGCTGCGGACTGTATTTGCAAAAAACTTGCAAAATTTACGTCATCGAAATTGCAAGCGTTCCGTTTGTATGTAACCCCTTGTCTAATTTCAGTCTAATGGGTACTTCGAGATAACGCTGCCGTAGTGGCACAGCATATATCTCATGTTCTCCTACCTACCTACCATGCATTAATCCTTTCTTGAATCAATCGACCAAACTTTTTATCGCCCATAAGTAGCGAAATTTGAAAGTAACAATTAATTTTATAAAACTGAAAGTGTTTGATTTTCTGATTTCGTTATATAGATCATGGATATCCCCCAATCTACAGAAGAAGGACCTGAATATGTTTTTGCTGAAGAAATGGTGAAGCACGTCTTATTGAAAAACTTTGGTATCTTTTGGGAACCTAATTCACGGGAAGGCGATTCGCGGAAACTTCCTTTGAAGGATTTTTATACATCCTGTGTATTGCTTGGTGAAGCTGTGACTACTGGTTGGAAAAAGTTTTTCGCTGCCATAGAACAAGAAAGTCAGCAAATTTTTAAAAGTTTAGACTGTAACGTAGGCTCTGAGCAAATTTATGAGAGTTTGAAAAAAGTGTCTGATAAAATAGATCTTCCGAAAGAATTTATAATATTTATAGTCATGGCGATTTTCGGACAACTGTGCGTGTATATTTCAAAATCTGGCGCAGAACCCTTGATTTCAAATGCAGTATTCGCTGCGAAAAAGTTTATTGTAAATGGAGCTTTAACTAGCAAAGCTGACTTGCAAATGAATTCTGTTCAGTTTATGGAGTTCTGTGATAATGATAAATCTTAGGAAACAGAAATGTTTTTTGGGTTTTATCAGTTGAAAATTTGAACATTTTTAATTATCTGAACTTGGGAATGAATGTTTTTAAACAGGAACTGAACTCGAACTTTAATCGTTACTAATTTTCTTCATGTGATTTTAGACTTTAATTTTTTTTTTCTAGTGCAAAGTTAATTTTATAACCATTTGAACAACTATTATGTAGCCTTTCTCTTGCAACAAATGTACTTGCTGTTTTTTTCATAAGTTTAGTGTACTTTTTCAGACACCATTAAAACTGTTCATTCATTCATTGGATATCATTGGATATCATTCATACATATTACGACAAAAAAAAAAAAAAAAAAAAAAAAAAAACTCTGATTAAACTTTAGGGTTAAAAGTGATGTATATATTTAAAAAAAAAAAAGTTTGGAATGGGGGAGATTTTTAAACATTTACTTTAAACTATATGTTCTTTGAGAAATTTTTTCTGATATGTGATGTTTAATTTTGACGCAAAACCATGTTTTAAATTTTAATTGAATTTTCTATATTTTCATATGCATTCATTTCAAGTACACGCTCTCTCTCTCTGTATGTGTGTCTGCATGTGTGTGTATATATATATATAATATATGAAATAAACTTTGAAAATTAGTAAGGAAAAACCTGAATCCTCAATAAAAGTTTGAAACTGTGTAATTGTAAACCAATGCGCAAAATGCAGCACGAGAAAATATAATACGAAAATAAATTAACTGATAACAAATGAAATGAAATATTGCTTGGCTTAAAGCACACGTTCAATCAGAAACTTCTCATTTTTTATTCCCTACATGGGAGGGGGGCTCACCTGAAGACGGTCCCCATATGTTTTAGGATTGCTTTTCATTTGTTATCAGTTTAAAATATATATATATATATATATATATAGTTTCACGCACATGATTGTAGAATATATGGATCTTAATGCGTATGAAATTACAAAAAAATCCAATTACAATTTAAAACTTCAAAAAAGGTTGTGCATCAAAATTGAGAAGAATGTTATAAAATATTTCTTTAAGAACTTCTAGTTTAAAGTTAATGCTTAAAGAAGATAGAAAAAAAATCCAATAAAAACGTGGTTTATTTTTTATATGCAGAATTTTTATACACCCTGAAGCGTTATTAAAAAGAAAAAGGTTTTAAAAATGTCTTCGCCTGTACTTCAAGTACTTTTTTTTTCTTTTTTAAATTCTTTCAAGTGACCTCTAACTTTGATTTCTAAAAAGCTAATTGGTCTGGGAGAGAAAAAAAAAGTTACTCATGTGAAAATTCCACAAAAATTTTTTCATATGTATGTATATATATATGTGTGTGTGTGTGTGTATGGTTTCATTATAAATTCAATTTTTAGCTTCACAAAATGCATTACAATAAACAAGAAGGGGGATTAAAATTTTTTTTAGCATTTTAAACGTATTCATGTACTGCGGGGAAAATACTGAGAAAAAGTTATTTTATGGTATTTAAAGGACCATCCTTGAAATGAAAAAGGTTTAATATAGATAGTTCTCCGATCTTCACGATATTTTTTCAGGATATACTAGGAATGTCAATGTATTTTTAAACAAATATTAGAAAATCTGTATTATCGTTGTTTTTCATCAAATAAAATGATATAGAGCTCCCTTAAGGAGTTTCATTTGATACTAAGAATTGACGTATACAATCTTATATAAATCCAGAACGCAAAATTCTGATAATCTAGTGCTGATTAGTGATCATTATGATTAATATATTTTAAATGTGTTAAAAGGTACCAACTAAAAATTCTGTCCGTAAGTTTCGTAATATATTTGATTTTCTACTTCCTTATACAAAGTATAAGAAAGTATAGCAATCCCGATTTGCGAAATGGATTTTGTATTTCGCATAGCTCAAAATCGAATGATCGTAGAATGTTGCAAATTTATATGTGTAACTGTCATGATGTCTAGTTGTACACCTGCAACTTTGGTTTTAATACGAGCTCCCGTTTCAGAAATACCAACGACTTTACACGAATTTTTGTGACGTCTGTAAGTAAGTGTGTGTCTTGCCTAACTCAAAAACGGACGTAGAACATTGTAAATTGGCATATAGGTGTGTTATAACATCTAGTTGTGCCCCTCCCTTTTTGAACTTTCTGTAATTTTTCGTTTTGACGATATTTAGGAAACTTATATATATAATGACCAAAAATACAATGGTTTTGGCCATTATATATGATTTACCATCATAGAGATTTCAAAAGTAGCTAATGATAGGGCCAGTAATGATACTGTTGAGAAAGTTGTTGACATTTTACGTATAGAAAGTAATTTCTTAAAGACTTAAGCAGGTTTTTGTAGACGAATGCATTTTATTTAATGAATATTCAGCCCATAATGTTATTTTTATAAAAGTTTTCGACATTTTAGCTTGTAGAAATTGATTCTTTAAGACAGAAATATGTTCTAGTCGACGAATGAATTTCGTTTAATGAATACTCAGTCCGTAGATAGAGCTTGTAGTGATATTGAAAAAAAAAAATTGTCGACATGCTAGCGTGTAGAAAGTAATTCTTAAAGACACAAGCAGGTTCTAGTCGACAAATGCATTTATTAAATGAAAATTCAGCGTTTAGATAAAGCCCGTAATTATATTGTTATGAAATTTGGTAACATTTTTGTGTTCAGAAAATAATTCTTAAAGACATAAGCAGTTTCTAGTCGACGAATGCAATTTTTTTTTAAATAAAAATTCATCGCATATATAGAGCCCGTAATGATATTGATAAAAAACATTGTCGACATTTTAGCATGTATAAGGTAATTCTTAAAGATATAAGCAGGTTCTAGTCGATGAATGCCCTTTATTTAATGAATATTCAGTAAATAGTTGAATAAATATTTTTTAGGGGGGGGGGGGCTACAAGAATTAATATTTTTGAAACAATCCATCGAAATGAAATGGTCATTTTTACTACAGAAATAAACATTATTAAATACACTACAGAGCATAAATTTCGGTAAATATGGAACAACCGAATATTTCGAAGTTTGAATGTAATTCGAGTTCATCGAGGAGTATTTTCAGTGGTTTATGGAATTTTCAAGGTAGTTCTGCGTGAGAAACCAACGCATCGTTACATAATTTCATGAACTAGACTCCTATTGAGGTTAGAGTTTCCAAATTTTGTGGATCCCTTACTACCATTTTTTGCCAAATTTGAATGCCTAATTTGACGCTAAGCCAAAGCCCACCTTTGTGGAAATGTAATTATTTTTTATCTGTTTCCACTTTTACTGTAATACCGTGTAGAAAGTACCACGTAAAGATATAGGTAAGTTCTAGTCTACAATCATCAACAATCACTCTTCTTTTTTTTGTAGTCTTGTGAATCATTTATAGAACTTTCGAACCATTTAGTTATGCGCTATAAACCAATAAATTTTTCTGGAATAGTCCAGAACTCTGTTCTTATTGAAGTTAGAGCTTCCAAACTCTGGCAACCCTAAACTACAAATTTTCACACAAATTCGGTCGCCAAGTCGCCAAATTTGACGCTGAGTTGCAAATTCAATACCAAGACCAAAAATCTACGCTAACTACTAATTTGCGGCTTGGCGAAATTAGCGATAAACTTTTGCGGCAAATATTGTTTCAGGATAACCAGAAACCTTTTCTCAATTTTAACTGAGTTAATCATTTTCGTAAAATTTATCGTTTCTCGCCACTAATTTTTGCAAAGAGAACAAAATTGGGCCATCTATACTCGAATGATTTTCGTTATACTCTAAGCTGTGCATTTGCCAATGAGAGATTCTGTAATAATCTGTGGAGTACTATTCCTGAAAAAACTACTACATTTGTCTCGGCGGTACATATAATCGTATTATCGTGACTTTTTTGGTTGGAGTAAGGTAAACGCACCAGTAGTGGACCCTGTACCAGTAGTGGACACTTTTAAATTTGAACTCGGAAAATAAGGTTCCTTACTAATCCTTCTGAAGGCTCGAGCAATGTTCAGGAAGTAAGCTACACTCCTCTACAATTAAAGTCTATAACTACAATTAATTCCAGCCACCAGTTTTGGAATAATATTAGTTTAACTAAGGAAAATATGCACTATTTATGATTATGCCGCTTTTGCTTATCATTTTGAATGAGGATATAAAAATTTTGTTTGCTTTGCCACTGCTTATTTTTAACTGATGTCTTCTACCTTTTGCTTTCGCAGGACTAAAATAACTACGCAGAATTCATTTATTGTGCTGTTTTTTAAATCTTGTATTAACATATAGTACTTTTGTGGGTGTCCACTACTGGTCCCAAAAGATTTCATCATGACCTGTAGGGACAGCCCTGTCCACTACTGGCTCATCTGACTTTTAAGGTCAGATCCAGTAGTGGACACAGCTCTGTAATTTCACAAATTTAGAGTTGAGTTGAATGTATTTAACATCGCATGAAAGCTACGCATTAAGCAACTGGCGACGATCTGGGACTCACTTCTAGGAGTACTAAGGAGACATACAGTCGGCAGCAAAATAATTCGAGTGCTAGCAATAATTCCCATGTAAAAAAAGTTTACTTAATACTGCTTTGTTAGATAAATCCTTGTGTGGAGTCATGTTCTTAGTCAGTCTAAGAACATGATTCGACAAGGATTTATTTAACAAAACAGTATTAAGTGCACCTTTTTTATATAGGAATTATTGCTAGCGCTCGATTAATTTTGCTGTCAATAGTACCATCACACATTTGATCTTTTGCGGAGAGAATGACTCCTTTTCTTTCCCACATTTAGAAGGCGCAACAAAATGGCAATTCACTTGAATTATGAGATAATATCGAGACATTTTAAGTTTTTTTATTCGTGAATTTTTTTTATGGGTTCCATCTTGGAATAGTTGGTTAAGCTCGGTTCCCATTAAAACATCGACATTGAAATAGCATAACTGCAGCCAGAATTTAGAGGGTAGAGGATGAGTGGATTTTATGTTGTACTAATGCTACATTATGAGCAATTGGCGACGATTTGGAACTCACCCCTAAGAATAGTCTGAAAACATTTAGTGACTCCAAGACGTTTAATTTCGATTGGAACATAGAGGATATTGGTATTTAGGGAATTATACCTCTCATGATTGTTTTAATTAGGGTCCGAGAGATTGGCGTGACCGTGTTCTTGTTAACCGTTTGGCCGGAACATGTTTTCATCATGCTTATCGGGAACATCGGTCTCACAGACCTCTGTTTGAAAAAAAGGTACTGAATGTATTTCGCGAAATTTTGTGGCGATAAATTATGAATTCCTGCAGTCATAAATTTACTTTCTCAATCATGACGTATCATAGGGGCAACAGGGTATATTATATGGTTGATTGGATTTAAAATCGCATTAGTACTGCGCAGTCGGTAAGAATGGGTAAAAATGATAGCTACTGATAAAATATACCTTTTAAAGGGCAGATAACTCCTCATAGAAACTCCATTCAATGACTCGCTTGTGAATGAATTGGTACTGGAAGACTTTCTACAAATAACTCTTCTTTAATTTGAATGACTTACTACTTAAATATACCTGACGACTGGAAAAAAACTTTTGGGTACAGTCGATAACAAAAGTGTCCGAACACTAGCAAAAATTATTATGTAAAAAATGTACGTTTAATACTATTTTGTTAAATAAATCCTTGTCGAATCCTGTTCTTAGTCAATCTAAGAACAGGATTCGACAAGGATTTATTAGCAAAACTGTATTAAGCGTACTTTTTTTTTTTACATAGGAATTTTTGCTAGTGTTCGGACACTTTTGTTACCGACTGTATTATGGTTAGGCTGACCAGATCAAAGTACCTTTATAAGAGAGTAGCATTAAAAATTGCTACAATTATCCAATTATGGATGTATTTTTTCATTCCTGATAAACAAGGACTAAAAATAAAGTGTTATTGATTAATAATTTAGTTTCTACAATTTTTTAAAACTTAGAAAAATGCCTTAAAAAACAAAGGCGTCCCCATTTTGTCCCCAGAAAATGGGGACGTTTGGTCAGTATAATTATGGTGTGACTAATACAGTCAGCAGCAAAAGTATCCGAGAACTTGAAAAAATTTCTATATAAAAAAGTACACTTAATACAGTTTTGTTAAATAAATCCTTGTCGAATCCTGTTCTTAGTCAGTCTAAGAACAGGATTCTACAAGGATTTATTTAGCAAAACTGTATTAAGCAAACATTTTTTATATAGAAATTTTTGCTAGTGTTCGGACACTTTTGTCACCGACTGTACATACAAATGAAACACTTTCGGTTGCAAAGCCGTTTGCAAGTGTTCCAAATGTATGACTACAGTCGGCAGCAAAAATATCCGAGCACTAGCAAAAATTCCTATGTAAAAAAAGCACACTTACCACTGATTTGTTAAAAATCCTTTTCGAATCCTTTTCTTAGATTGACTAAGAACAGGATTCAATAAGGATTTATTTAACAAAACTGCATTAAGTGTGCCTTTTTTATATAGGAATTTTTGCTAGTACTCGAATACTTTTGCTGCGGACTGTATTTGCAAAAAAACTGCAAAATTTACGTCATTGAAATTGCAAGCGTTCCGTTTGTATGTAACCCTTTGAATAAATCATCGCAGCAAAACTTTACCTAAATACTTTCGAATCCAACTCAAACACCAAAATATCACCGAAAACCATAATTCTGTTACAAACTCACAACTTCCCTGAAACTCGTAATTCCGTCCGCAACTTTCTTCATAGCCCTCTAATTCTACCCACTGAGCTGAAGAACAACTGGAGGAAATGCTACACCGATTTTCTCTTGGCGTTTTTGGAAGGTTTGTATTCCGAGCGTTGTACGGCAGAAAGAATTTGATACCTTTATATTTCAAAGTAAATTTGTGTAATGGTTGTCTGTTTGAACAACCATATTCAGAACATGATATTACAATTTTAAATTTTAATTCTTTAAAGAGTATAATAGTAATAGACGACCCGATAAATGTTGCCTGCCGTACAAGGTTTGACTTAGTACGGCAAACGATTGCAGAAAAACTGGCACGCACGAACACTGTGTAAAGGTATTGGAACCATTTGCTCCAGTTGTTCTTTAGCTCTCAGTCATCCTACCTAATACCAATAAAACCAATCGAATTTACACTTTCAGAAAGAATTCTCAATTACTGACATTTCAACTTAATGTGTCTGTTAGCGCTCAAAAACTGAGATTCCTAATATTCTAATAACATTTTACAGGTTTCTTTTGAACACTAAGGGGCTCCGCCCCCTGCTCACTGCTAACCCTCAAGGGTAGAGATGCAAGGCTTTCAAAACACCCGGTTTTTTTCCCTGGGAATTTAAGACAAAATTGGAAATTTTGAAAATGCCCAAAAACTGGGAATTTTGAAATTAGGAATATTTTTATAACTTTTTAAAAATATTTTTTGTGTATAAACAGCTTCCGATCCTTATTTCAACTTTAACTTCTGCGTAGATTTCATTTCCCTTTCCCGCTAATTCTAGCATCTTCGATGTTCATGTTCATTCCGTAAACGAAGAAAATAGTTCATTATAATTAATTCGTCACTAACACTAACGGTAAGTTTCTGTCATTCATTAATATTATTTTTTTTTATGTTCTTAAGCTATCCTTTCTATTCTTGGGCATTTTTTGTCTATAAGTTGTCTTTGCAATGATTTTTATAAGATTTTATAAAATTAATATGCTCCAAAATAAAATTAATATGCTCCAAAAATTTTAAATAATTTCGAAGAAATTTTAATATACCTTATATTGTTAAATTTTAGTTGACAATTTTCTTAATTTTGAGACAGTTATTTACGAAAGAGCTTTATAATGTCCACTGTCTTCTTAATAGCGTTTTTAATGTATAGAAAATGCCAATGAAACAAGCCAATATACATAAATGTACTAAAAGAACTTAGCATTTTTACCAACTGAATCACAAGTGGAAAGTCTATAATTTTATTTATTTATATAAAACTTTATATTAATTACAATTACAATAATAAAATTTGTAGTGCTTAAAGGAAAAATAACAATTGTTTTGACTGAGTACAAAACTAGCTAATAAACATGTTATTTTATCTAGAATAATGTAGTGAAATTAATTGAATTTTAGGCTTACGAAATAATGCTATCTTGTGGAAATACACTAAATGATCGAATTGTTATTATTTTTATTTTAAAACCAAAATACAAAAAATAGGCTTTTTTACGTCTTGTGTTAAATGTCTACCTTGTGATTTTAATATGAATAGTTCACAAATGCAGCAAAACTTATCGGGTACGATTTTACAAGTTCTACACTGAAATCTTGCCATTTTGAACATGAAACTTTAACTTTAAAACAGCATAATCATACTTAACAAAGTATATCTGTTAACTGGTACCCCACAAAACAGCCCCGACAAAAGAGCCTTGACAACAAAACAGCCCCGACAAAATAGCCCCGACAAAACGGCCCCGACAAAAGAGCCCCGACAAAATAGCTCCCGACAAAATAGCCCCGACAAAAGAGCCCCAGGACAAAATAGCCCCCGAGAAAATAGCCCCGACAAAACAGCCCCAGACAAAATAGCCCCGACAAAATAGCCCCGACAAAATAGTCCCAGACAAAACAGCCCCGACAAAATAGCCCCCGACAAAATAGCCCCGACAAAAATAGCCCCCGACAAAACAGCCCCCGACAAAATAGCCCCCGACAAAATAGCCTCGACAAAATAGCCCAAGACAGAATTGCCCCAACAAAATAGCCCGGAAGCATTTATATGATTTAACAGAAAATTTATTTAAATAACTTCTCGACTATAGCTAGACATTTAAAGCTTTTAGAATAGCTCAAAATACGATGACAATGCATTTTTTTAATACTTTTAGCCAATTTTTTCGGGTCCCCTCTGCCTTCGGTAGCGTTTTTATGATTCAGTAATCATATAACTTCCCGACTTAAAGGTCTGCACGGGCCCGGTTCGGGCCGAATTTTTCAATTTGCTCTCGGGCCGGACACGGGCTCAGTTATTTTGTGTATACTCTGGCCGGGCCGGCGTGGATGATATTTATTCCGGGCCGTGTCGGCCCAAATCTTTTTTTAGTTTCCTCGTTAATCAAGGAAAAAGAAAAAGAAAAAATATTTCTTCAGTCTTTTATTTTACATAATTTCACAGGCATAATTTTATAGCACATAAAATTTTATTTTGTTAAAAAAATTCTGTAACTTCAATTAAAATGAATATCAGTGTGCCTGTTTGAGATTTGATTTTCCGCAAATATTTTTACCATGTCTCCAAATTAATATATTTTATTTAATGTAATATTAGATGGTTTCTTATTCAAAATAGTATGCATGTCATTACTAGTTTGCACACATGTACAAACAAAAGGAATTAGATCCGTTACTGTGTATAAGGCTTTGTATCCTATGGTATGAAGAGTTTAGGTGGTATAAAGACAGTAAAAATCATTCCACTGTAACTTTTTCGCGAAAGCTCCTTTTTCTTTTCTCTTGTGCACTGGATGAAAGTAGCATCATTTCTAGCATGTTCCAAAAGCATATTTTCTATTGAATATGGTTGGATTAGCATTAAAGTTTTGTTTATCGGATCACATGAAAGATTCAGATACATTACGGAATATAAGAGGAAATGATTGAAAGTACATTTTTAGTAGTATTAGTTATTTTAAATACTTTCCTATATTGTTTGATGAATGCTAATATTTTCGATTCGATTTTCTGTCATTCTTTGTGCCTTTTGTACGTCTGTAATAATGAATTTCTGTTTATATATAATTATCTTGTAAAAGTTCAGCAGCTTTATTAAAGGACATTCTGTTGTTTGGCTAAATAAAATCTCTACAAAACACATACTAAAAATCTTTTTCATAGAGAGGCATGCATTATTTTTTTTTATTTTACATAATTTTTAAACTGGCCAGGAGGGGCTTGGGCCTCAAAATTTTGGCCCGTTCAGACATCTATCTCGACTAGCTAGAATCTTGAAACTTTTAGAAAAGCTCAGAACACGATGACAATGCATTTTTTATTACTTTCAGCCAATTATTGTGGGTCCCCGCTCCCTTCGGTAGCGTTTAAACATACCTGGTAACTTTTATAATTTATTCCGGAGTACTGTTAGCTCCGCTCTTTTTTCACACCAGTATGATTGTAGAGAAATTTTCTCCAATATTTAATTACGATGAAATAAGAAGAAAAGTGCTTTTAAAATACAGTGGTGTGAATAAAGGGCGAGATTAACAGTACTCCGAAATAAATTATAAAAGTTACCAGGTATGTTTGTATGATACAACAGAAAATTTTAAAAACATGGTACATAAAAAGTTCTTTTTATCTTGTAATTATTTAATGTAAAACATAATGCATTTTCGTAAATTGTAAATGACTATTTTTTTAAATGTGGATATGTTATTTTCTTTTATATACCTAAATAAGGAATGAAATATTCCTGAAAATTTTTGATTTAAGGTTTTCTATGAATTTACACATTTCGCGACATCTGTCTGTGTGTGTCAGCAAAAGTTCTGTTCGCTGTAACTAAACCAATAAGCAGAATTTAAGAGTACTTGATTTTTTTTTTTTTTTTTCATTTTGAGTTAAATTTGTTCTGATTAACTTTTGTGATACATCGTCAAACAGGTGAGCTGTCATGCAGCGATTAAACTCATTTATTCTAAGGCCGTGGCGAACTCCCACTTGGGGCCTACTGTCCCTTAATCTATCGTCCGAATAACTTTACACTTTCATAATTTTAAAAAGAAATTAATCTTGCATGATTTTATTTTAAGATAAAAATGGTTTAATCAGCAACCACTTCAACTTCATGTGTACATCGACGGCAGACCTCAGTGTTATGCTGCGCTCAAATAATTTAATCTTGTGAAATTTTAAGCAACAACAACAACGAAAAAAAAACAGAAACTTTTTTAAATTTGTGTGTATAAAATAAATTATCTTGATTGTATTTTGGTGTTTATTAACCGGAAAGTGGCGCTACTCTTCTGCTTATTCCACCATTTAGACTGAGACTATATCTCAGCTTCTCTTGAACATTATACGTATACTTTATAATAAGTATCCGTCGCTTAATTTTTTTTTCTCACGTTAAAATTTGCGTGAATATCAGCCGAACGTTGGTTCTGCTATGTTCAAATTTTCCTTGTTTCTATAAAAGCCATGACTCAAAATCTAATGCGCATAACAACACCATTGTTGTCCTCACTGGATTTTAAAATTGTGTGTATATGGACTGAAAGGTGGTGTAGTTACGTTGTAAATTTTGTTTAAATTTGTGTTTATATCGGCTGAAAGGTAGCGCTGATGCTGATATGTTGTCATTTTCTTTGTTTACGAAAAAGTTTATCTTAAAATCTAATGGGCATAACTGCATCATTTTTTAAATTCTGTGAATATTACACGAAATGCTGTTTGTTATCGGTCGTAAGGTAGCGTTTTTATGTTGTAAATTTCTCTGAATTTTCCTTGCTTAGGAAATACTACACATCAATATCTATAGTGTATAAGTGCACCATTCTTTTTCCTACTGATGTTTAAGTTTTTGTGTGTATAGGCCGATAGGTGGCGCTAATACGCTGTATATTTCTTTGATTCTGAAAATTATATGACACACTTCCGGCTAGTTTCATAGTTCTATCTCTTTTTTTTTTTTTTTTTTTTTTTTTTTTTTTTTGAGATATGATAGTCAGAAGATTTTCCATGTACAAAGAAAGATACATACAAATTTTGTCGGAGACTATTTTGTCGGGGCCATTTTGTGTGGGCTATTTTGTCGGGGGCTATTTTGTTGGAGGCTATTTCGTCCTGGGGCTGTTTGGTCGGGGCTATTTTGTCGGGGGCTGTTTTGTCGGGGGCTATTTTGTCGGGGGCTATTTTGTCGGGGCTCTTTTGTCGGGGCTATTTTGTCTTGGGGCTATTTTGTCTGGGGCAATTTTGTCGGGGCTATTTTGTCGGGGCTGTTTTGTCGGGGCTGTTTTGTCGGAGCTCTTTTGTCGGGGCTCTTTTGTCCTTTGGGCTCATTTGTCGGAGCTGTTTTGTCGGGGCTTTTTTGTCGGGGTTGTTTTGTCTTGGGCTTATTTGACGGGTCACGCTGTTAACTACAATACCAGAGAAAAACACAAAAACAGATAAGGTACGAATACAGGGCTGCCAAATAGGTGTTGCCAGCAGAGAGGATGACCAGGAGGCAGGGTTGATAGCACGAAAATTTACCATGTGTGATACAGTGGGCAGCAAAAGTATCTGAGCACTAGCAATAATCCCTGTCTAAAAAAAGAAAAAAAACACTTAATACTGCTTTGTTAAATAAATCCTTGTTGAGTCATGTTCTTAGTCTAAGAACATGATTCGACAAGGATTTATTTAATAAAATAGTATTAAATGTACTTTTTTGATATCGAAATTATTGGCTAGTACTCGGATACTTTTGCTGTCGACTGTATTGTAAAAATCATAAAAAAAATAGTGAAATTTCCCATTTTCTGATACTTTACTAAAAAAAAAAAAAAAAAAAAAAAAAAAAATGGAACAAACATGGTTGCTGGGACTCTGAGATGCCAGACCTCTGGGTTGCCAGCAGGAAGGGTTACCACCTGTGATTCTGTGAAAATGATAAAAAATCGTGAAAATTCCATTTTCAGATTATCTAAGAGAGAATTGTGACGTGGTGGGACTTTTTTACTTTCAGATATTTAAATAAAAATTGGAATTAATAATAAAAATAATAATTTGACCGTTGTTACCGAACCACTGTAGACCAGTGTTATTGAGAAGGCCACGGAACTGTATCACTGCCATCAATCCGTCTATTGGGGAGAAAAGTTGATTATCTGAGTACTTTGGATAGTTCTTATAAAATAATGAGGAATAAAAATGTAGCACATTTATTAGTCAGAGTCATTCAAACACTCGGTTTGTATTTAATTTAATTTTGTAAAGTGTCTAACATTTCTCAGACCCCTGCATTAACTCAGACCCTGAAATTTGAGTGAATTTTACGTCGCACTAGTGCTACACTATTGGTTATTGGAGCCAGTCTGGGAATCACTAATAAGACTAATCAGAAGACATCCCATCACTATTTTCTCCTCCTGGCCGCAATGTCCTCCATGTTCCCATCAAAGTTAAACATTTGAGGGTTATCAAATGTCACCGGACTATGCTTAGGGGTGAGTTTCAGACCGTCATTAACTGCCCATAGTGCGACATAAAATTCACTCATGGCCAGCAACTTAAATACTGACCGTAGTTATGCTATTTCAAAGCCGATGTTTCAGCGGGAACCGAACTTAACCAACTAGTCCAATACTGAACCCAAAATAAAAATAAAAAAGAAATGCGAATAAAAAAATTAAAATGTCCCAAGATTATCTCATGATTCAAGCGAATTTCCATATTTTTAGTTTTCTAAATTTGGGAGAGCATGAGATCCACCTTCTCCGCAGAAGATCAAAATTGTGATAGCATGTCTCCTTACCCTCCTGGGAGTGAGTCCCAGACCGGCGCACAGTGGATTGAACAATGCTAAAATACGAACATAAACCCAAAAATCAATCTCTAAATAACTGATATTTTGCAGTGAAATAATTTAAAAGCGTGTCTAAAAAATGCTAATATATGGTTATTTCTATACTGACCAAACGTCCCCATTTTCTGGGGACAAATGGGGACAAAATGAGGACGCCTTTGTTTTATAAGGCATTTTTCTAAGTTTTAAAAAATTGTAGAAACTAAATTATTAATCAATAACACTTTATTTTTAGTCCTTGTTTATCAGGAATGAAAAAATACATCCATAATTGGATAATTGTAGCAATTTTTAATGCTACTCTCTTATAAAGGTACTTTGATCTGATCAACCTATTATTTCTTCAATTACGCGAAGTTTCATTATACAGTCGGTAACAAAAGTGTCCGAACACTAGCAAAAATTCCTATCTAAAAAAAGTACGCTTAATACAGTTTTTCTAAATAAATCCTTGTCGAATCATGTTCTTAGACTGACTAAGAATATGACTCGACAAGGATTTATTTAACAAAGCAGTATTAAGGGTACTTTTTTTAGACAGAGATTATTGCTAGCACTTGGATACTTTTGCTGTCGACTGTATTTTCACATAGGCATAGAAAAATCTACCTTTTTATAAAGAAAAATGTACATTTGTGACGTCATTTATTTCTGACATTTCATTCTAACAAGGATTGGGTGGTTTGATTGGATTTATTAACGCCGCATCGCACGTGCCTAATGGACTATAGGCGATTGCCTGAGAGTCTCGAGGTGGCTGGAAGACATGCTATCACAAATTTGATTCTTCGTGGAGGGTATGGTACCAGATGTCTGTCTGGGTATGGATTTCAACAAACTTTTCCCAATGCAAGAACCGCAATGAACTAAACATAATCCTGTATATTTGGAAAAGATTGAAAATTTTGATGAAATAATGTTCTGACTGAATAATTATATTTCCTAACGTGAAAAAGTATATTTAAAATTATACTCAGAATTGTTGCGCAACCCTAGTGCGACGTAAAACCCAACTAACCAACCATCTACACGTAGAATTGCCAAAATTTAGTTGTATTCTAACTTAGTACGAATCAAATTTAATATCGTCATTTGATTGTGGCAACTTCTAGAAAGTAAATTTTGATGAATGTGAATATTTTCTTTTGATACGCTGTTCTAGTCGGCTGTGAACGGTCAGTTATTAAGATTTAAAACATTGAAAATGGCGTACCAAGTTGTATCCCCCAGTCATTATCCTTTTCGTCGAGAAAATTCAAAGTTCTTTTCACAAGAGTTGATTGAAAATGTTCTGTTTGATTTTGGATGTATTTGGAAACCAGTACGCTCTGAACGAGAGATTAAACTTCGAAAAGTAGCTTCGTTTGTTTTCCTCCCATCTATAGGCAGATTAGTTGCTTACATTTCAAGAAAGTATTCAGGATTCATTGTAATGAAATGTCTTAAATCTTGGAATTACATAAATTCACATCGGCCTACGGTGAAGGAAAGATTGCTTTGCAACGATATAGTAACTATATGCACTCGGCATGAATTGAATGATGATTTAGCTTTATTTACATTTCTGGCCATCGTGGTTGAGTATGCTCGCTTAGCTATAACTCATGATCAAGAAATACTAGTTGATACTGCTGTTGATGCCTTAAGTTACTGTTTATCTAACGTATTGCCTGGAGGATTTGTTTGTGTACTAGAAAAGTTGAAAAAACGTGCTTTAAATTTCGATTACCCTCGCAATTGTGTTGTTTGTGATTATAATCCGCAAACGCGATTTTTATCTCCTGTAAACACTGAGCCTATGTACACTCCAAAAAGTGAGTTTGAGTCTCCTATAATGCTTGAATTCTATTCGCCTGTAAATATTTGTGATAAATATTCAGAATATGTTATGACAGAATTAAGAAATCGTAAAATACACAGAGAACTTTTTAGACGAAAAATGATGACTGATCGTACAACTCAAACCGACATTAAAAGTGACCATAGCTTCAATCAGTTACGATCTGTCGTATTCAGATTTGAGGAATCAGACTTAGCAGAAAAAATTGAAATTAAGAATAACTCTGATAGCCAAATTCCAGAAGCCACATTAATGGTAGTAGAGACAAGCGATGTGTCTGTACAAACTTGGAGTTCTGGAGAGCAATTCGAAAAGTTGCATACAGAAAGTGACAAAGCTGAGGCAAGGGAAATGTCAAAAGGTGCATGTCCTACGAGAAACTATGCGTTAGACTTAAATGCTGTTATTAAAAAATTGAAAGCTCTTGAAAGATTACAGGTGAAAGGTCCATTGATAGACAGGTCACCTTTAGTCACCACAGACGTAGAATATCAAAATTCTAAAGATAAAAAAGAAAAGATTGAGGCAAAGAAACTGAATATCACACTTTCGACAGAATCTGTTATTCCTTTAAAACTTGAGGTCAATACAGATAAACAAAATATTTTTTCTGCCGAGACTGTGTTACAAGATTCAGGAATAACACATGAAAAGGACTTAAACATTGAACAAAGTTTCAATGACAGTCAGTTTGAAAGTCTTGATTTAAGTGCTAATGATCCCACAAAGCTTAAACACGAACATTACTCTAAAAAAGATTGTAGTTTTGAAAGTCAGATAGGAAGTTCAAATGAAAATGTTAAAGCATCAGAAGACAGTCGATTGGAAAACTGAGACTTTATTATTGTAAAGCTTAATTTTATTTGACAAACTAAATTTGTTTAGGACTTTAAGTTTGCTTAATTCAGGACGAAAAAGGTCAGATTCCATTTATGATCTTCTTGATTGTTTTTACTTTTTAATCTTACTTAGGGACATTAAAACTTCTATAATGTTTTACTACGTGATTTTTAAACGAGCAAAAGACTCTTCTTTGAATTTTTAGGTTTTTATTTCAATAGAATTTCAAGCCATTTCTCACTGCAAATTAAGAACATTTTTGTTCGAATTGAAATCTGTACAACACATGATTTAAGCGATTAAAAATTTTGAGCTTTCAGTGGAAGTTAAATTCATTTATATAAGGAATATGCCATTTATATGAGGAATAAGACTTTCTAACAAAATGAATTGAGCACTGATTAACAATTTTTATATGGAAAATCAACTTTATATTGACTTTTTCTCTATTTATCTTGTTACTGGTGTACTTTGATTTTTATAAAGAGCATCGAATATTTTTAATATTCCCGACATTTCACCCCCCCCCTCCCTTTCCCCATCACCACCCGGTTCTTCGTCTGAAACTATTCCGTAAGCTTGTTTATACCACAAGTTATATTTAACATGGTGTTACTGAATTTCTAACATCTTATTTTTATTGTCTGCTAATACATGTTTTAAATACAATATGACCACTATGACTGTTCGAATACTGAATTTTGAAAAGCTAAATTTTAAAAATTATTCCAAAATGTGTCCTTAAAATTTTAAATTACTCCCTTGCATTAAGGAGTCAAAATAATTTGCAATTTTACACATGTTGTTTTCATTATGTATTCACAAATTCGGGCTTAGTTTTTAACATATCTTGCGCTTATTCATAAAGTGATATATATATATATATACACACACATAAAATGCTTCAGGAAATTAATAGAAATTTCCTGAAGCATAATTATTTCAAGAAAAAAAGAATTGTTTTAATACAAGTTTTTAAAGCTGACTGAAACATTCTCCTATCCCCATACGGATTTGTTTACGTTCATAAATCTGTAAATTGGCGTGAAAAGATTTAAATCTTACAACAGTACAATAACAGTTATTAAAAATTCATAATCGCAGATTTTCAGAACAAACCTGCATTGGGTTAGAAATCTGTATGCAGTTAGGGGAAATTTTATACTTTTTAGTCAATTTTAAAAAGATGCGGTATATTTTCCTTTTTAAATTAACTTTATATTTTTTATTTAAATAATTTTCTGCTTTTTTAGTCTTACGTGTTAAATCTTGCAATCGAACCTCTTGATGATATTTTGAAATATGACAATTTTTAGGTTTGTTTCAGTTTCTATGCAAATTTCAGCGCAATCTAATAGTAGGGTGTGGGTCAAAATTCGAAATCAAATTTTTGACATGAGGTCGGGACCCATGTTCCCTCTTGCAAGTTTCTTTCTGCTTGAGCATGTAATTGTGATCGGAGTTACACATGTACGCACAATTTCAACTTAATCCGTTGATAGGTAGTGTTATAATTCGCTTGCAAGATTTGATCCTGACAGACAAGAAACGAAGGATTCCAGGGCTCTTGGGTCACCTCCCCAAAGTTTCTGGTTAAGCCACATCAGTGGCCGAGTCGTTCTGCGCTGAAAGATGGTAGACTGGAAGTGCCGGGTTCGCACCCCGGTCGACCTCGTTGTTTGGAGTTTTCCGTGGTTTTCTCCGAATTTCGAGTAAATACGGGCTACGACCTCTTCGAAAGACCATCATGGAAGGCACACCACCTGATGCCTATGACTCTCGTGAAGTCAGTTGACCTTAATCCTAAACAATAGTACACCGTTTCTGGTTGAGCATGTATTGTCATCGGATTTATACATACAGGGTTTGTCCGGAAAGTAATAGGACTGAGTCGATTAAAAAAAATTTATTGAGCCAATCGTTACAATTCTTTAAAAACTTTCAAAATAGGCTCCTTCTGCGTCGATGCAGCGCTGCCAGCGCGATTTCCAAGCATTGAAGGCGTCACGGAAGGCATTCTCTGGAATAGCCTTGAGAGCCGCGGTGCAAGCTGCTTGGATCCCCTCTGTCGTCTCAAAATGCTTGCCTTTCATCGGCCTTTTCATGCGAGGAAACAAAAAGAAGTCCGGGGGGCCACATCTGGGCTGTAGGGCGGCTGCGGAAGCGTTGGGATGCCGGCCTTGGTCAGGTAGCTGTTCACAAGAAAGGTGGTGTGAGCCGGGGCGTTGTTGTGGGGCAGCTTCCAGTCGGCTGCGATGTCTTGTCGGACCCGATTGACCCTTCGTTTGAGTCTCTTGAGCACTTCCACGTAAAACTTGGCGTTGACGGTTTGTCTAGGAGGAACAAATTCATGGTGGACTATGCCTTTGATGTCAAAAAAGACAATGAGCATCGTTTTCACTTTGGATTTGCTCATTCTTCCCTTTTTTGGGCGAGGAGACGCCGGCGTGTGCCACTCGGAAGATTGCCTCTTTGTCTCGGGATCATACTCAAAGATCCATGACTCGTCACCTGTGATTACGTTATTCAAAAATTGGGGGTCACTTTCACCACTTGCACCACTCACAGAAACACGTCGCACGAAAAAGCCTGTCCTGACTCTCCAGGTGCTCGGAGATAACTGACCAGCCGCTCGTTCGTTAGCTAGGAACGCCCTCTACCGGATCCAGTCGGTGCGCGCACGCTCCGAAGTACAGTCACGGCGGAAGAAAATCAGTCCTATTACTTTCCGGACAAACCCTGTATATGCAAAATTTCAGCTCACTCAGATGATAGAAAATGGTTAATATTCGAAATCAAATTTAACTGTAGTTGGGGACTAAGACCTCAGGGGCTCTTCGTCTAACGTCCGTTATTGCTTGAAAGAGAATGCATTATAATCCAGTTCTGAGCTATATTTAAAGTTTCAAGAGTCTAGCTTATCGGGAAGTTAGAAATCGATTTCAAAATTCCTCCCGAACAGACACAAACAAGAGTTAATAAAAAGTTTTTTTTTTTTTTTTTTGTGTGTGTGTGTGCGTACTAAAAATAGCCTGTTTAGTTCAGAAAATCTTATATATTGAATATTTTTAAACGGAATTCTTCAGTGTTTCATGATAAAATTGACACTGTTTTGACAATTTTCAAAATACCAGTTTTTAATGATTGGTAAAAGGTTTGAGTTTCCTACAAATTGTCTGGTTGTGAGGTGCCAGGTTCGATCCCCAGTCAAGCTTGTAAGCCAAGCCGTTTAGAGTTTTCCGTGGTTTTCTCCGAAACTTGCGTAAATACGGGCTAGGAGCCCTGAAAGACCACCCCACGGAGGGCACTCCCCCTCATGCCTAGGACCCTAGTGCAGTCAATCGGCCTCAATTCTCACAGCACAATCTACAAATTGTCACAAAACATGGAATTCGTTTAAATATTATCCAATATTACAATGTTACTGGAAAATTTAAAAAAAAATATTTTAATTTTTCTTTTTCGTAAACATTTTGGGTAAAATTTGGAAAATTGGATTATTTTTGTGCGACGTTCTTCAATTTAATGCTTTAAATAAAAATCAAATTTATAAATAGTATTCGACAAGGTTATACAAAGCTAACACTATTAATCATTATCTAGTGTTTTTGACTACGTAGCTAAATGCCTTTTTATAAAGAGGCTATTAAAGTGAGAAATCTTAAATTTTGTTGCGATAAACAGAATATCTGAGAGATTAATTTTTGGTTAAAACTTGCGTATTTGAGATTCTTAGCTTCAGTTCTTGTACAAATAATCTCTAAAGTTTAACCTGTTATTATAATATTGAACTTCCTTTCAAATTCATTGAATTTTTGGAAACAGGTCTAATTGTTCAGTTTCATAATTTCATGATCTAAATTTTATCTTCATAGAATATTGCACAGAGACCAACACGGTTTTTACCTTCTCTTAATTGACATAAATGTCCGAAAGTTAAGGAACAACGTGTTTTCCCGTTTTATTCTTTTGCGCATAATTTTTAAACAATTGAACATATGAACATAAAATTCGAATAACATGTTCGTTATAAAGTCATGAATTAACTTTTATATCATTTTAAACTAATTTTAAAATGACACCAATTCAAATTTTCTCATAGTGAACTTTGAAAGAAAGAATTTTTTTCTTTAAGAAATGAAAACTAAATGAGAAAGTGTTAAGGAAGCATTTCAGGTAGGTGAAGATGCACATGCATCCATTATTTCATTAATACCGATTTTTCTTCTTGTAGTCACTTTTCTGTTTTTTCTTAACACTCTCCAACAAAGTTGAAGTGCTTATGACTTCGGTTTGTCCGTCCGCACTCTAACTCCCGTAAATATTGATGGAATTTCTTAAATCTGATATGTTGTTAAAGTTTCCTATCAGATATTCCCTATTGAAAATGGAGTAAATCCACCAATGGTTTGTGTACAGGAACAACCGTAAATATTATAACGCATTGCGTTCAGTGAGAAGCATTTCTAAAAACCATATATTAAACTTTGCTTAGCACAAATGTTAATGAAGTGTAAGTGTTACTCATATGCACAAAAATATGATTTCTGTAGAATATAGTATAATTAGCATTAAGATTTACAGAGCCACACAAAAATATTAAGGTCTATTGGAAATTTGCTGAAAATGCGTTTTCGTTTACATTAAGCGTTTTTAAAACTTTCTGAGGATGAAATTTTCGTTTTAAAATTGACATATTTATTCTGGCAATACTCAAAGTTTACAAATTAATAAAAATATTTTTCAAAAAGTCAGTTATATGAAAAAAAAAAATAAAGTAAGAAAAATCAGGTTTAATTTAACATTTGGAAGAATGCGTATCTTCACTTATCTGTATGCTTTCTTAACACCATTTCCCATTTTTTCTTTTCTAAAATTGTTTAAATTTTTCTTTTTTTTTTTTTTTTTTTTTTTTTTCATAGCTTACTTTTGGGGAAATTTGAAGTAACATCAATTTAAAAATCATTTCTTATATGTTAAAGTTGTATAAAATTCAATTAATGGTTTGATAACAAACATGCTATCCGAATTTTAATATATTCATTTCTTTAAAAATTATGCCCAGAAGAAGAAAACGATAAAATAGATTGTTTCTTAACTTTTGGACATGAATGTAGGGGGCTTAAGTTTGTTTATTAATTTTATAAATTCACATTAATTTTGTGTGTTCTTTATCAGATTACATCTTGAAACCATTTAATTTCCTTATAAAACATTCATGAATACATAACTCAAATGCTTTTTTTCTAGGGAAAATCTGGAAGGAAAAAAAAGAAAAAAAAAAAAAAGTGATTTAAGTGTGGAAAAAGTTCATGTAAAATGGATCCAAATTATCCAAAATTTGTATGTATCTAGTTGAGTCATTTTTAGATAAGCTAGCTGTACAAAAAAATTGTTTTGAGAGACAAACCAAACCTTTTATATAAGCAACATTACATTACGTCAGATTACTTGAAAAGTAACATACAAGGTATTATGGGAGAAACTGACGCTTCTATTGTGAAAGGTATGACCTAATAAATATAAGAAAAACCTCGTTTAAACATGTTTGAGATTTACTTGTGTCTGGTAACATAATTGTGTGATAAGATAACGAAGCAACACACAAGCCGCCCATTTACTCTTTCATAGTAAAATTTTTGAAGATTGTTATGACTTCTTACTTTCTCTTACCCATAAGGTAGAGAAAGTAATGTTTTTGGGTCAAATTTTCGAACGCGAGATTTTGTTATATTTACACGTTTTGAGGTCCCCTGAATACGAAAATCATGTTTTTAGCAAATGGTGTGTGTTTGTGTGTGTGTGTGTGTTATCAGCATATCTGAAAAACAAATTATGGCAGAAAGTTCAAACTTGGTATTCTAAATGTGCATCATATAGGGATGCTATAGTAAGCTTTTCGTTAAGATCAAGCAAATGGTTCGTGTACAGGGACAATAAAGAGAATTCTAATACATTACGTCTATGGGGGAAATTGCAGGAAAATAGAGTTTAACGTCTATAGACTGCACTAAACCAAATGAAACAAATATATATTTTTTGTAATAGACAGTTAACTGGTAAAAATTTTTTGTGTATGTAGGAGCCTCGCCTCCACCCCCTGGGGGGGAGTAAATTTTCATGATGGGTATCTTCCAAAAGAGCTCGCCAATACCTTTAAAACGAATGGTTGAACCATCGATCTGCTATAATTTAAAACAAAGTAATCGATTTTTTTTTTTACTTTTAACGAAAAAAAAAAACTTTGAAAAAAAAAAAATCTTACTTTTTTTTTTTTTTTTTTTTAATATTGAGAATAAAATGGACTTTCTTTTGGATATTTGGTGTTATACTACTTCTCTAATATGGAAATCGTCTGCCTTATCATAAAAGATAATTTTTGTAAATAATTTTAATAAATTATTTTTTAAAAAGAGAAATATTTTTTTAATAACCGAATTAAATTCTATATAAATGTAGGTGCATTAATGAAACGGGGGGGTTACAGAACTAATTATCATATAAAACTCTTCAGAAGCCTAATATGAATTATTTAACATAGGTTTACATAACAGTACTCGTTATCTTACCTATTAATCTGCAACCTGTATTTATAGTATTAAATTTCAGGGTAAGAGAAAGTCGTGTGAGTGACACACCAGATTATTTACTTTCTCTTACCCATAAGGTAGAGAAAGTATTGTTTTTGGGTCAAATTTTCGAACGCGAGATTTTGTTATATTTACACGTTTTGAGGTCCCTGAATACGAAAATCATGTTTTTAGCAAATGGTCTGTGTGTATGTCTGTGTGTGTGTCTGTTATCAGCATATCTCAAAAACAAATTATGGCAGAAAGTTCAAACTTGGTATTCTAAATGTGTATCATATAGGGATGCTACAGTAAGCTTTTCGTTAAGATCAAGCAAATGGTTCGTGTACAGGGACAATCAAGAGAATTCTAATACATTACGTCTATGGGGGAAATTGCAGGTAAGTAGAGTTTAACGTCTATAGACTGCACTAAACCAAATGAAATGAATATATATTTTTTGTAATAAAGATAGTTAACTGGAAAAAAAATTCTGCATGTAGGGGCCTCGCCTCCACCCCCTCGAGGGGAGTAAATTTTCATGATGGGTATCTTTCAAAAGAGCTCGCCAATACCTTTAAAACGAATGGTTGAACCATCGATCTGCAATAATTTAAAACAAAGTTATCGATTTTTTTTTTTACTTTTAACAAAAAAAAACAAAAACTTAGAAAAAAAAATCGTATTTTTTTTTTTAAATATTGAGAATAAAATGGACTTTTTTTTTATATTTGGTGTTATACTACTTCTCTAATATGGAAATCGTCTGCATTATCATAAAAGATAATTTTTTTAAATATGAATTTTAATAAATTATTTTTTAAAAACAGAATTATTTTTTAAAAACCAAATTAAATTCTATATAAATATAGGTGCATCAATGAAACGGGGGTTTGAGGGGGGAGGTAGCCCCCCTCACACAGAACTAATTATCATATAAAACTCTTCAGAATCCTAATATGAATTGTTTAACACAGGTTTACATAACAGTACTCGTTATCTTACCTTTTCATCTGTAACCTGTATTTATAGTATTAAATTTCAGGGTAAGAGAAAGTCGTGTGAGTGACACACCGGATTATTTTCATTATTTAGTCATACACAAGCTAAAATCTGTGACTCATATTCGGTCTCTATTCTTTTTTTGAAATATGCGAATTCAAAAAAAAAAAAAAAAAAAAAAAAAACTGGTAGCTAAATGGCTAACACTTTAGATTTTAATCACTAGATTAGAGTCTTGGTTGAAAAATGAATGATCACAATAGTTTGAAATCCACTTTTAAGGGGATGAGGGGGACATTGAAAATAGATTTTTTTAATTAATGTGTTAGTTAGGAAAATTTGAAAACGTAGGTGTTAAAATATATCAATATTGAGTATATTATTATTTTTTTTTTTCTAAAACTTTCTGAATTAAAAAAGAAGAAAAAATTTTTTTTAAATGTTTCATGGTAACTTGTTTTCAACTTTCCCTTAAGTTTCACATTATTATAGCTTAACAATATAGTCTAAGTATTTGAGTATTACTTGTGGATTGGCAGACGAGTTTATTATTAAATACTTTTATGTTTGATTGTTAAAAATTTCGATGCAATTTCAGTATTCAAACGTACTTTTATAAAATTAACTTATCAATCCATAAAGTAATACTCGGATATATTTAGAATATACTGCTAATCTATAGTAATGTGAAATTTAGTGGAAATTCGAAAATTATTTGGTATGAAGCGTTTTAAAAATTTTTAATTTAATTTTTAAGTTTTAGAAAAATATTGATACATTTCAATGCATGTGTATGCAAATTTTCATACCTCTATGACAGTAATTTTAAAAAATCTATTTTCAATATCGACCATTTCCTTAAGCTGTAGGTTCCGTTCTAAAGAGTTAAGGCTGCATATCATTCAAATTCACTCTTTCTCCCTTCCCATATAATACTATAAGATTTTTTTTTTCAAAATTTCGTACTATAAGTTGCACGGATTAAGGGCAATTATGTGCGTTGTGAACCTAGGCCTGGGTAGTGTCCTCCATTGGGGGGGGGGGGTTGAAAACGACGATACTACTAAGCCAACGAGCGCGACCTGGGATTGAACCCGGCATCTCTCGTCTACCAAGTTTGATAATTAAACCTCTCGGCTACTGGTAGTGCTCGTATAAGGTTATTTCATTCAAAAGCGAAGTTTTTCGAATTCTCGTCTTGTGAATTTCAATTTTTGAACAAATCGTTATTTTAGAGAGCAATTTGAAAATAATTTTAAATGTTTCTTTTTTAGAATGAAATGTAGAACTCTGATTGTACTTTATGAAATAAATATTTGTTTCTCATTAAGATAAAAGACAATATATTCAAATAGTGCAATTCTAAAAACTTCATTTTTGAATTAAATATAATGCGAAGCAGCAAATATCCTATCGGATTACATGGGGAAGAAGAAAGGGGGAGAACGACCGATGCTTTATAGGACAAAAAAAATAAATAAATCCATAGAGCAACACTCCCAACCCAACTCCCCATGTTAAACGCTTTTTCGTACACTAATAGCTGACTCTTTATTACTACAATTTTAAATTATATATAATAATGGAATTTGGTAAACGAGAGTACGCTGTTAAAATTTTTAACAGAAAACTCTGCGTAATCTATTATCTTAAGTCTTGCGTAAAATTACAGAGAAAAATAAACGGAGATGTTAAAAAACTTATTTTATACATTCATTTTAATAACTAATATTAATTATTGTTGAGACTATATTTCGGACATAATGCTTTTTCTAAAGTAGAAATAGTCACTTTTAATTAAATAATAAAATTAGGTAAAAATACAGAATAATGATTGAAAATCTGGATTATTCACTTTTAACTAAGAATTACTGTAAATTTACAGACTCTGGATAAATATTTACAGAAACTTTTAACAGTGTAGCTAACACAACTGAACAGATAAGTCTGGAAACATGACTAATTACAACCTTTAATACTCAAAACAGAGTAAAAATTTGTCGGTACGTTCAATGCATAATTAGAAACAAAGAACAGCATAAAATTTCATTTTAAAAAAAGTTTTAAAATTAGGATAGAATTATTTGTTTATTTATTTATTTATTTTATGTTTTTTTTTTTTTTTTTTTTTTTTTTTTTTTTTAATGTTTGACCTTAAATTGTTATAATTGTAGATTTAATAATCAAAATAAATTTAAAATATCTATCTACAGCAAGTTTAGTATAAAGTTAATTCTTTAATGTAACTCTTTTGTAGTTTTGAAGCATGATAACCTAATTTTAAGAAGACAGAAATTAAATACAAAACTTAAAATATCCTACCACAAATTGGCATTTTTCAAATTGTCAATAAAATACTTATTAGAATTTAATTTCAAAGTTTAGTACATTCTAAAATACCAAGCATACTACTTTCAGTATTTTCTTTTTTAACTAACATTTAAGCTTTCATACTAACCGTTTTTGAGTTAGTGTCCTGTCAAAGCAATGATTAAAGTGAAACAATCTTAGTGACAAGTAATAAAAATCATAAAGTAAATATTAGCATGCGCACTTTAGTTGACGCTGTGTGTTATTTGGCAAACCTATCACTATGACCTAGAAATAGGATATTTATACTTCAGATAATTTTTTTAAATCATCCCTGATATTTGTGCAATTACAGTCGGTAACAAAAGTCTCCGAACACTAGCAAAAATTCCTATCTAAAAAAATTACACTTAATACAGTTATGTTAAGTAAATCCTTGTCGAATCCTGTTCTTAGTCAGTCTAAAAACAGGATTCGACAAGGATTTATTTAACAAAACTGTATTAAGTGTACTTTTTTTTACATAGGAATTTTTGCTAGTGTTCGGAGACTTTTATTACCAACTGTACATTTTTGCTTTCAAGTAACACATTTTGAAACTTTAAAACTCAATAAAACATCTCCAGAAAGGGATTTTTTTTTTACATTATTATATTCCAAAATGCCCGTCTCTTTCTAAGTTTACGAAACTAGAAAACTTCTCTTTGTTATCAAATTAAAAAAAATTTAAATAAATATTTTAATTATGCTTAATATGAATAACTTGTGTTTTTTATTGAGATGATAAAAATTAATTATAGGAACTTTTTTTATAAGCAAATTATTGTTACTTTATTTTTTGTCTCTCACTTTGTGTAATGCGTGGCAACACACTTGACTTTCAAATCAAATCGTTAAAAAAGTTGACTTGCATAATTTGAAGCTTAGTTCACAATGCAAATATTGTCTAATTTTTTCTAGTAATAATATTTAAATAAATATTTGAAAAAATTATCATTTAATGCTAAAAAATTTAATGACGGACTTGACACAAAGTGAAAATAAAAATATTGTAAGCAAAATTTTAAATGACTTCTTTGGTTTGCATAATTCCCAGTACCTTCATTTACCAGCCCCTCCAATGGCCGAAAGATTCCACTGTAGAAAATATCTCCGAAGTATCACAGATAACCTTTGACCTTCGACCTCATCGCATCATAGCGATGTTTGATTTTAAAATTCTTGTTCCTTTACGGAACTTTAGACCAAGGGGTACATACAGTCGGTAACAAAAGTGTCCGAACACTAGCAAAAATTCCTATGGAAATAAAGTACACTTCATACGGTTTTGTTAAATAAATCCTTATCGAATCATGTTCTTACACTCACTAAGAACAGGATTCGACAAGGATTTATTCATCAAAACCGTATGAAGTGTACTTTTTTTACATAGGAATTTTTGCTAACGTTCGGACACTTTTGTTACCGACTGTACAAATAAAACACTTCCGATTGTAAAGACGTTTGCAAGCGTTCCAAATGTATGACTACAGTCGGCAGCAAAAGTGTCCGAGCACTAGCGAAAATTCCTATGTAAAAAAAGCACACTTTACACTGTTTGGTTAAATAAATCCTTGTCGAATCATGTTTTTAAACTGACTAAGAACAGGATTCGACAAGGATTTATTTAACAAAACTGCATTAAGTGTACTTTTTTTACATAAGAATTTTTGCTAATGCTCGGATACTTTTGCTGCCGACTGTATTTGCAATACAAAAATTTGCATAACTTAAATCTTATGTAATTGGTGAGGCTTCTATAGCCATCAAAGGGTTAAATTTAACGTCTGACAATTATGACATTGAGTTAGATATAATTCAGAAACGATTTGGTAGAAACTAACTTATTATTGACGCGCATATCAACAAGTTGCTAAATTTGATACCCGTTGAAAAATCACATGACATAAATTCAATTCGAAAAATATATTCAAAGTATGAAATTAATATTATAGGATTAAAAAAATTTAGGAGTTGACATTAAATCATATAGTTGCTTATTATATCCCATTCTTATAAAACTAATACCAAAAGATTTTTTATTAGAATTTACCAAACATACACTAAAAAAGAAAATACTGTTCTGGAATTGTTAGAATTTTTAAAGAAAGAAATTGAATGTCGAGAAAGAAATGAATAGTTGTTTAGGGAAATAAGTAACACTAATGAGTCTTCGACCAGGAAAACAGATGCACATTTTCAAGACAAAATTAATTATAAAACTACAAACTATGGGAAAAACTTTCCCTTGAAACCAAAATTAACGACATCTGCTTTCACAACTAATATAACGAAAAATAAATGCATGTTTTGTGATTCATTTCACAATTCCTCTTTTTGTAATACATTGAGTATTGAACAAAAAAGAGAAATATTGAGAAAACAAGCCAGATGTTTTCTCTGCTTGGACTTAAAACATCGTATAAGTGATTGTAGACTAACAAAATTAAATTGTAGAATTTGCAAAGGAAAACACAATGAAAATATATGCTTTAAGTATAATTCCACTCGCCCAGAACAGAATAATGATAAGAATGAATCTAATGTAGATAAAAATAAAATCGAAGAAACAGTCACGGCAGTTTCACATGCTGAAAACACTCGTAAGATTCTTTTGCAAACAGCTTGCGCAACAATCAAAAATAAAAAGAATGAACATTTAATACGATTATTATTCGAAACAAGCTCAATGCGAACCTTCATTAGAGAAAACATTGCTAAGAAATTGAAATTAAGAACTATTAGACAAGAAAAACTTTCGGTTTTTACCTTCGGTAGTAAAACTCCTATACAGAAATCGTATAACATAGTATCAGTAACATTGCAAAACAGACACAAATTAAATTTTAAAATACAAATAGAAGCTCTAGTTGCACCAGAAATAACCGGTTCTAATATCTCCACCACCTGACATGAAATTAATTGAAAATAAAGAATTTCAAAATTTAATCCTTGCAGATAGTACAGATTCTAATAAGGATCCAATTTCTTTATTAATAGGCACGGACTATTATTATAATATCATAACAGAAAATTTAAATATTTAAGCAGAAGTCTCGTAGCTGTCGAAAGTACTTTTGGGTGGTGTCTCCAAAGCCGTAAAGGGGAAAATAACATTTTGTTGATACTCAGTGCAACTGTAGAATATAATTTGATTTCAGATTGTATGAAGAAATTTTACGATTTAGAGGCTTCTGGTTTAATTTATGAGAAAAAAGAACTTGATCCCACGGTAAAAAGAGATTTTGAAAGAATTTGAGCGCAATATTAGGTACAAAAATAAACGTTGTGAAGTTAATTTTCCGCGGAAATTTGAAGCTAGTCAACTAAATGACAAAAATCTGGAGTGACTCCACTCGACTTTCCGAACATTGAGTAACTAACAGTTTTGTAGATAAAATAAAGAAAGAGGAATTGCTAAACAAACAAAAGAGAGAAAACCATAATAGAGTGTTTTTTTCTCCATATATCACACGAGGTTTTATTTAACGCTACTGAACTTTGAGCCCTTAGATCATAATGATAAAGAATTTTTCGTTTTGTCCCTGTAAAAATCTATAGATGCTAGATTCACCAAAATGCTTATAGTTAGTGCAACAGTGATTTATAATATTCATACAAATTTTCAGCTCAATTGAATAAGGCGTTTAGATGCTATCGCACTTTTAAAAATTTGGTCTCATAGGCCATAATGATAAAGAATTTTTCTTTGTGTCCCTGTAAAAAAACTGTAGTGCTAGATTCACCAAAATCTATACAGTTGGTGCAAATGCGACCTATAACATGTGTACAATTTTTTTGCTCAGATTAATAAGGCGTTTAGACGCTATCACACTTTTAAAAATTTGGCCCCATTGGCCTTAATGATAAAGAATTTTTCTTTGTGTCCCTGTAAAAAAACTATAAGTGCTAGATTCTCCAAAATCTATACAGATTGAGTATCTGTGACCTATAATATGGGTATAAAATTTTTGCTCAATTGAATAAGGCGTTTAGATGCTATCGCACTTTTAAGATTTTGGTCCCATAGGCCATAATGATAAAGAATTTTTCTTTGTGTCCCTGTAAAAAAACTATAAGTGCTAGATTCACCAAAATCTATAGGGTTCGTACTATGGTGACTTACAATATACGTACCAACTTTCAGGTTAATCGAACAAAGCCTTTAGACGCTAGCGTGTTCACAAACATACACACATACACACATACACACATACACACATACATACATACATCATCGTAAAAATAATGAAAACGGACTCAGGGGACCTCAAAACGTATAGAAACATCAAAATCTCGAATTCGGATTTTTGACATGATTACAATACTTTCCTCACTATAGTGTTCGGAAAGTAATAAAAAGAATACGGGAAACAGATTTACCCGACTTATTGTAAGAAGCAGAACTCATTCGAGAGTCAGCGGAAGGAGAAAAATCAGTATGCTATTGGATACTACGCACACTATTTTTTGTTTCGCGTTACATAGTTAATTTTTAACGAATTTTAGTCATTCCACAGACTGAAGAAACAGCTGTGAATGATTAAAGTAATTGCTTACATTGCGGAAATAAGTGGCGTTGGTGTAAAAAACGATCGACTGCGCGATGATTCTAGGTCTAGGTGCGTATTTACGAGAGTTTTCGAGAAAAACCACGGAAAATTCCGAACTGCTAAACCGACGAGCGTGACCAGAGTTCGAACTCCTCTCATCTACTATCTTTGAGTTGTAGAGTGAAGGGACTGAGGCCGGTTGTCTGTACTAGGGGGGAGGGGCGTGGGACTGGTTCGCCCTGAGGCAATGGTCCTACAGGCATCGGCCGACCTCACCTCCACGTGGTGGCCCCTGGGATGCCGCCTTCGGTGACGAGCTAACGAGGCGGCATGGGCGTAATCAGCTGGCTGGTGAACAGTTGTTTCTCCAGTCAATTGTGCTATATGCCTCTCAGGCAAGGAGGCTATAATCACTGACTGCTTGAAATAGTAATGGAGGCAGCCAATTCTGGGGCGGTATCTGGTGGCACGAGGTGCTGGGTGCTTTCTCTTTGGCTGCATCCACTCTTCCCCCCTGGCCTTGCTCCTCGTATACGTTCAAGTGAGTTTCCAGAACCCGGCCTAGCCGGTGGGAAGCTAGGTCGAGCAGTTTTCGGGGGTTTTCTCCCTCCGCTGGCGCTTTTGGGCCCGTGCCCCTGTCTGTGGATCTGCTGTAGGATGGTAGTGGGTGGTCTCGCCGCCGCTTATAGGACTTTTTTTAACACTTTCCAACAAGGTTGATAAGTGTTTATGACTTCGGTTTGTCTGTCTGTCTGTCTGTCTGTCTGTCCGTCTGTCTGTCCGCGCTCTAACTCCCGTAAATATTTATGGAATTTCTTGAAACTGATATATGTTATTCAAGTTCACTATCGGATGTTCCCTATTGAAAATGAAGTTTATACCTCTACTGGTTTGTCTACAGGGATCCCCGAAAATATTTCAAAGCATTGTGTTCTATGAGAGGCATTTCTATAAACCATATTTTCATACTCTTACTGTACAAAAATCTTAATAAAATTGAAGTATGTTATTCCAGTTCACTATCGGATGTTCCCTGTTGAAAATGGAGTTTATACCTCTACTAATTTGTGTGCAGAGGCAACCCGAAAGTATTTCAAAGCATTGTGTTCTATGAGAAGTGTTTCTATAAATGATATTTTCATACCTTTACTGTACACATATCTTAATGAAATTGAAATATTTTATTCAAGTTCACTATTGGATGTTTCCTGTATAAAATGGATTAAATACCAATACTGTTTTATATACAAGGACACTCAAAAGTATTCTAAAGCATTGCGTTCTATGAGAGATATTTCTATAAATCAAATTTTAATAACTTTACTTTCCACGAAGTTTTAGGAAATTGAAATATGTTATTTATATGTACAAAAGAATGCTTTACATAGAATATAGCATGATTAGCATTAGATTTACAGGGTGACACAAAAATATTCTGTTGTATTAAGAGCTATTATTAAAAATTAGCTAGAATTCTACTTTCGTTTACATTAAGCGTTTTTAACACTTTCTAACATTTTTTTAAGTGTGAATATGATATCAGTTTCTGTATCTGTCCGTCTGCCTGTCTGCCGGCGCTCTAACTCCCGTAAATATTTATGGAATTTTTTGAAACTGATATATGTTATTCAAGTTCACTATCGGATGTTTCTTATTGAAAATGGAGTTTATACCTATACTGGTTTGTGTACAGGGACACACGAAAGTATTTCAAAGAATTGTGTTCTATGAGAGGTATTTCTATAAACCATATTTTCATACCTTTACTGTACAATATCTTCATGAAATTGAAATATGTTATTCAAGTTCACTATTGGATGTTTCCTATATAAAATAGATTACATACAATCATTAGTTTTTGTACAGGGACACTCAAAAGTACTCCAAAGCTTTGCGTTCTTTCTGAGGTATTTCTATAAAGCAAATTGTAATAACTTTACTTTCCACGAAGTTTTAGGAAATTGAAATATGTTATTTGTATGCACAAAAGAATGCTTTGCATAGAATATAACATGGTTACCATTAGATTTACCGGGGGACACAAAAATATACAGTTACATTAAGAGCTATTAATAAAAAATTGCTAGAATTGTACTTTCGTTTACATTAAGCGTTTTTGACACTTTCTATGACTTTTTTATTGTGTATATAATTTCAATTTGTGTATATGTCTGACGGTTCTTCTGTCCGTCTATCTGTCTCTCTGTCTGTTTTTCTGCGCTCTAACTCACGTAAATATTTATAGAATTTCTTTAAACCAATATATTTTATTCAAGTTCACTATCGGATGTTCCCTATTGAAAATGGAATGACTACCTCATCTGGTTTGTGTACAGGAACACCCAAAATTATTCGAAAGCATTGTGTTCCATGAGAGGAGTTTCTATAAACCATATTTTAATACCTTTAATGTATAGAATTTTTAATGAAATTTTAATATGTTATTCAATTTCCTATCGGATGTTTCCTATGTAAAATAGAGTACATTTCTAACTGGTTTGTGTACAGGGCCACTTGAAAGTACTCCAAAGCACTGTGTTGTATGAGAGTTATTTTTATAAACGAAATTTTAATAATTTTATTTTCCACAAAGCTTAATGCAATTGAAATATATTATTCGTATGCACAAAAGAGTGTGCCTTTTATCTAATATTAGTATAGTTAGCATTAGATTTACAGGGCCACACAAAAATAATCAGTTACATTAAGAGCTATTAATAAACATTTGCTGGAATTGCACTTTTGTTTACATGAGCGTTTTAACACTTTCTTATAATTTTAGTGGGAATATGATTTCAATTTGTGCATCTGTCTGCCCGATTGTCTACCTTTCTATCTGTTTTTCTCCGGCTTCTATCATCCGTGAATATTTTGATAATTTTTTTAAAAATGATACACTCAAGTTCCCTATGGAATGTTCCCTATTTAAAATGTCATTAATAGGTCCTGTACAACTAGTTTGTTTACAGGGACAACAACAACAACAATAAAAAGAGCCAATGTATTACGTTTTAGCACAGAATTTTTTAAAAGTTATATTTAAAAAACTTTCTACTATAAAAATCATAAAAACATTGACATGTATTATTAATATTCTAAAATATTGTTTTGTATAGAATATGATGCGATTAACTCCCAGATTTACAGGACTACAGTAAAATATTCAGAGAATTTAAAAGATGTAATTATAATCTAACAGCTGCATTTTCTTTTGCGTTAAGCCTTTTTAACACATTCCAAAATGCCTAAGAATAATTTTAAAATCAATCAGTCTATCTGTATGTTTTTCAGTCCTTCTGTCTGTTGTGCGATAACGTAGGCAAAGAATATTAAAAGTTATTGGATACAACAATTGCGTACAGTTGGAAAGTGTTACTAATCAATGCGTACTGTAAGATTTTTCTTTCTTGTTTCTCTCTGGGGCGTTTTACCTCTAAACTGAAAAGTGAGACATTCTCAGGGGGGTAATTCGAATCTGTTTGTACTAGGGAACTAGGCTTTGGCGGAATATCTTCCATTGGGAAGGAGGGGCATTTCTAAAGGGTCCCAGTTCGAATTCACCTGAGTTTCAGAGAAAACCACGTAAAGATCCAATCAGCTAAGCTGAATATCGCGACCTGGGATTGAACCAGGAACCTCCTGTCTACTAGCATTTGCCAGTTTTGAGGACAGAACCTCTCGGTTATTAGTGCAACTTGAGAAAGTAGGAAGACACTTCCTAAACTAAATTTTAAATACATCCAAAAAAAAAAAAAAAATCAGTAAAGGACCGGGATTCCTAAGCACTCTCGTAGGGAATCTCCACTTGCACTGGCAGCCGCATTTATTTATTTATTTTATTCTATTTATTTTTGAGGAGGAGAAGGAATTTTTAAAATAAAGATGATAATTTTGTAACAATTGCTTTATAGAAAATAATTCTTACACGAAGAAAAACATATTATTTTGATTTGTGTGAGATTAATTCAGCTCTGTTTCAAAACACCAAAATTCTGAACATTTTTATTCTCATAGTTGTAGTGCTGCCATCTACCACCATCTACATATATTAAATTTTGATCAGAATGTATTGCTCAAAATTGCTTTAGAATAAAACACAAAATCCTTGATAGGATACAAAAGAGAAAATTAAAATGGAGTAGATACCCCATTTTAATTTTTCCCCCAAAGTACAATCTAACAAGCAAATTCTAATTAATAAGCGCCGGCAGAAAAAGAATCTAGGGAGGGTTAAGGCATCTCTTTTATACACTGAGCTCTTTTATATTGGTCTATGGTCTCTAAACAATGTTGATACTGTTCGTTTTAGAGTTCGAAAGAGAGCATTATGCTTTCATAAAATCTAATGTTTTTCTCGTAATAGTTAATAATTTAAAATAACTTTACACTTCTTTTTTTTTTTTTCTTTTTCAAAATTATGAAAAATACTTTCCAGCGCCTACTTTTTTATTCTATTGATCTTCCTTGTACCCCTTAAAGATCACAACCATTCGTCATGATAATTGCGATTAGAGGAGGGTTTATCAGTTTGATGTATGATTTTATTTTTACTGTGGAGTACATATAATTTACATATACTTAGACAGTGGCGTACTAACGAGAGGGGGGAGGGGGCACCCCGAGCCTCTGTTCTTTTAGAAGCTTCAGAAAGAATGAGTCTTAAGATATTATTTTTAAAGCTGTCGTGACGTTATTTTAACCTGAAACGTTCGCTATTAAAATCTGTTATGTACAAAAAGTGACCATAGAGCGACAATACAAAAAACAAAAGAACTCATTTATGCATGGCCTGACTAAGGTAAGGCAAGCAGGGCCAGTGTCCGTGGCCCCCGATATTGAATTGGGCTTCAGAATCAATTTTAATATTGACTTTAATGCCTTTTTATGTAACAAGTTTAAGAGAAGGAGTATAAGGGTCCTGCTGATAGCGGTGGGGTATCTCAATAAGGGAGTCTTTGATTAGGCAGCCCAGTATGATTTTCGCAACGGGTGTCGAGAGTTGTAGGTCCACCACTGAAGATTCCATAATTTTGATAAGTAGTTCAGGGTTTGTCCCTTATATTTTTTTCCTAATTTCGGAGCGTTTTTCTACACTTTAAAAAATTTTTGTGTAACTGTACACCAAAAATGGTAGCAACTACTTTACACCAAAAATGGTAGCAACTACTTTACACCAAAAATGGTGTAATGCAATTTTTGGTGTAATGAAACAACTTTAGTTTTGGTGTACGAAAGCACCAAAAATTACTGGTGGTTCATTACACCAATTTTTTTTCATTACTCCATTTTTGATGTAAAGCGGTTGCCACCATTTTTGGTGTACAGCTACACAAAATATATTTTACAGTGATGTTTACAAAATAACCTACACTGTACCATAAAAACATAAATAAATTAGAAACAAAAATAATTTACTAAATGCTATTTAATGTATAATATCACTGTTTTAACTTATTACTAAATGCAAAACAAGAAAATGTTACTGTTTACTTATTTAATGATAGAAAATTTTAATTTTACGAAAATATTTTTTAACTATATTTTTTAAGATCCAAAAGTTAGTCTGACAAATTTTAGAAAGGATTCTATATTTATATTTTTTCATTAAAATTTGTGGAGCATCAGTATAAATTCTAATATATTATAGATACAAAGTTCGCTAACCTTTTCTATTCCAAAGGCCTAAATTCATAAATTAAAATCCTGTAGAACAGGGGTGGCCAACCCGCGGCCCACCGCGTAGTTACTTGCGGCCCGCGAAGAGACTAACGATATTTAAAGTTTGACAACTTTGGTTAACGGATCAAAAATTAATAAATACGTTCTCACTTTTCGCAGTGAAAATACCTTTCAACGATTATGGTAGCTAAAGAATTGTTGTAATGAAATATTATTAGATACATTATTCATTCTTTTTTTTATTATAGTTTTATTATGTAGTCATAAATTTTCATGATTCTATTGTTAATTTATGAATGAAAATAATTTAAATTAATGTATTCTGTTCCAAGTTTTCACCCTGCCCTTCCCCGAAAAAAGAATATGCATACATGAATCATATACTCACAAACATATTTGCACATATGCATATGTACAGTCATAAAATAATAATAATAATAATAATAATAATAATAATAATAATAATAGACTAATTTCACCGTAAATTATCGTAGAAATCTGCAGCTGGTGCCTAACGATTGGTAATAACATATAATTTTTAATTCAATTGCTAAATTTTGTTTAGGGTGTCATTTACATATTAAAGCTTGCAAAAACTTCTTCTTTTATTTTTTATTCTTTCCGAATAATACTATCCATTTTTAACTACAGATTCGAATTTCGTAAGTCAAGGCGATTCGGAAAAAAGTATAGTTTATATTCCTTATATCAAGTTTTCATAGAGTTACCAGCAAAAATTGATCAGGGGTAAATCTCTATATTTAAACTAGTATGTTGTGGCCACCACATGACTTTCTTCTATATTTTCCTATACAAATTTGCTCAGTAAAAATAATTTATTAAAATTATTATTTAAAAAAAATTATCTTCCATGATAATGCGAATGATTGCCATATTAGAGAAGTACTATAACACTAAATATCCAAAAAATAAAATAAATAAACTTTATTCTCAATATTACATTTATTTTTTTTATTTTTTGTTAAAAATGGAAAAAATCGATAACTTTATTTTAAATTATCGCATATCGATGGTTCATCCATTCATTTTAAAGATATTGGCGAGCTCTTTTGAAAGATACCCATCATGAACATTTACTCCCCTCGAAGGGGGATTTCCACCCCAGGGGGGCAGGCGAAGCTCCTACATAAACAAAGTTTTTTTTTTTTCCCAGTTGACTATCTCTATTACAAATAATTCTTTTAAATTTCATAATGATTATTAAAAAATAATTCTCTTTATGCACATTTATGCAGAATTTTGTACTATACTCAATGTGTAACAACATACCAATTTGTATGAAATTCTATGCAGTAGTTCCTGAGATAGAGTCGCCACAAAATTTTGTCACACACACACACATAGACAGACAGACAAACAGACAGACATTTTCTAAAAATGGTCAAATCATGTTCTACAGCTCTCAGAATGTGTAAATCCCTCAAAAACCCGAGGTCGAAAATTTTTACGAATCCAATATTTTCTTCTATTGAATATAGCAGAAAGTAAAAATTTAAATTAAGATATCACAGAAAAAAGTATTATATCTATTCAGATAATAATCGTAAAGGAGTATAACAATTTTAAATGTAAACTAAAGTAAAGTAATGCTAATTAAAAAATGATGTGTACGTCTAGACTTACTTGAATAACTATTTTAAATCATACGCAAGCAAAGTAATATATGGCACAAATTATAACAAGTGACAGTTCCCTAAGAATAATAAAAATTTAAATATCACTATAATTCGAAAAATAATGATAGGTATGAACTGTGAATTTAGAAACTCATATTTTTTATGATACCCATTCTATTCGTGGAAATATTAATGTAAGTCCCAACTCATAATTTGTTGAAATATGAAATTACTAATAATTTTTCATAATTAAAAAAAAAAAAAAAAAAAAATATTCATGGAATACATTTGGCTTATTTCATTCTAACGTAATATATATATATATATATATATATATATATATAAGTATATTAATTTTTTGGGTAGACATGAATTAACGTTTATTACATTCATTTAACATTAGAATTTCCGTATTTTAACAAATTATGTGAAAAATTGAGAGAAACATATAAATTATACCATTCTTGGGACTGATTTGATCCAAATAACCCAAAAAGCTCGTCGATTGAAAAAATGAAGTTGATGCCAGTTTTAATATGTAGACACCCCCTTAAGCAAAATCTAACTACACCGTTCTAAACTATGCTTTATTACTATTCGATCGGCATCAGCCGCATGTCTCTACACTAATTTACGTCAAAATTAGTGGGGAAAGAAGTGTGTGTGTGGGGGTGGGGGTGGGGGGGGCTTTTTTATGACTGTACATACGGTGCGGCCCGAATGAATAAAATATATTTCCAATGCGGCCCACCAAGTGTTTTAGGTTGGATAGGCCTGCTGTAGAACACTAATATGATTCATAAAGGAACAGAACTATATCTGCAGAATACTAAATACAACCCAGAAAGGAAATTGAGATAACTCAAAAATGCAGTATTTCATAAAAATCAATTTAAAATAACGATAAAGCTTTGACTAGACTGCAATAAAACTTACACTCTATTTCGAAATCGAGGTATGACGCTTTTCGTGCACGTTGTAGTGCTTCATAAACGTTTTTTAAAGATATAAACTCAAATCTGCCAGTTTTTAACTTATATCATCTTTCTTGTTAGGTTTATATATATATATGTGTATGAAATAAACCTATTTAATATAGAACATTGTAAACTATTATATATATATAGGATCTTGGCTGGGTGTCTAGAGGTGGGGTCAATGATGAGATGCAGATTAAATCACGTCAAATTTATTTGAAGATACACAAAACACAAATTACACATAAATATTATTATAACAGCAGAATCACTATTAACCAACAACGGGTTCTTCGGCTTGATACACAAGACTAAGCTCTCTTCATCAGAATATCACAAAGCAACATTTAAGCACCTACTCGTACTTACAAAAATACCTACGCGTACTATGAAATAGTGAAAATGAAGTAATGAGCCCTCCATGGCTCTACCCAACTACTCAGAACGTTTCAAGCTCTAATTAGAAGAAAATGACCACATCAGCCTTCGCGCTGACGGTCTCAACAGCTCTCCATTGTAGCAGGATGCTCACTGACCCTTCCGCTTGTCAGATCGTTCCCTGGATAAATACGAGACAGCGCCATCTGTTGACTGTGCGAGGAATTACTTTCCATAGAGTTTTCCACAGAGCTCTGTCATCCTGACGCAAGGTGTCCTCACCGTCGGATCAGCCTAGGATACTAAAGGATATCTGCAAAATACAATTCAAAAGAAAAAAAACAAAAAAGAGAAACAGACATTAAAATAATCATATACATTAAGGTTAACAGTAAACTTTTTCTCTAGAGTTTATAAGTCTCTATGGTTTTGGATTTTTGATTAGTTCATAACCCATAATTTCATATTATCTGCAGAGGTACTAGTATGAATAGGACTAGAGTCCTGCGCGGGTCGGGTTTTACCCGACCCGAACCCGAGAGATGAATTTTAAATCAACCCGAAACCCGACCCGAACCCGACAAAAAATTTCATCAACCCGAAACCCGACCCGAACTCGACAAAAAAAATTTCATCAACCCGAAAACCGACCCGAACCCGCAATAGTGATTTTTTTGTGACCCGAACCCGACCCGAAACCCGACTTATCTAACCCGAACCCGACCCGAAACCCGAAAAATAAATCAACATTACTTATTCATCTAAAAATCATGCAAAACAAGGTAAAATGATATAACACGATATAAAATAAAGTAATTTTTCATTGTCACACAGTTGGTAAATTATAAAAAAAAAAACTAGTATGTTGTGGCCACCACAAGACATTCTTCTATATTTTTCTGTCAAATTCACTAAGGGCGAATAATTTATTAAAACTGTTTTTAAAAAGTTTAACTTAATGAATGCAAATAATTTTCATCTTAGGGAAATCTAACACTAAATATCCAAAGAGAGACAGTTTTATCGTCTATAAATAACTTCTTAAACAATGCGTTTTTATAATGGTTATCTCACATATCATGGTTCGTACAGTTATATGGCATAGAAGTTGAGATATAGCCATCCTGTTATCGATGAAATTTGCAGCATAACAACGCCACCTATTGGCCGACAGGCATTCAAACTGAGTCAGCATAATGTCTCATAATCTCGCCTTCGCACATATTAAGTTTTGTTTGATGATACACAATAGAACATGAGATATAGCTTTCCTTGAAATTGTGGAAATTGCTGTGTAGCAGCGCCACCTGTTGAGCGGTTGACACCAAAAGTTGACAGGCGCTAATATATATTAAATGGCACCTACATACAAATTTATATGAACTTCTGTGCAGTAGTTCTTGAGATATAGCTTTTCCTTAAATTGCGGAAATCACTGTGCAGCAGCGCCACCTGTTGGCTGATAGGCATTCAAATTGAATCAGCATAATATCGCATATTGGTCTTCTCACAAATCAAGTTTTGTTGGATTATACGCAACAGAACCTGAGATATAGCCTCCCCTGAAATTGCAGAAATCGCTGCGTAGCAGTCCCACCCGTCGAGCGGTTGACACCAAATGTTGATAGAATCTAATACTTTCTTTTACTGAATATAGAAGAAAGTGGAAAAAAAAAAAAAAAAAAAAAATTGTAAACTGTGAAATCTTTTCAATTTCCAGAATGTAAATGCGAGGTTATACTGTATTTGTATTTCTTTAATTTATATATTAACAACAGTCGAGAAAGATTTATACTACATTTCTAATTTTCATATAATTTCTACAAAAGATACATATTAGTTTCGTTGAAGAAAAGAAAACAGATCCAGATACAAATACGGATCTATTTTTCTGGCATATATCCGCGGATACGAATAGGGAGATCCGGTACATGTCTGCCCACCAGCGGCCGGGCGGTTCTGTGTTTGAAGCTGGTAGATGGGAGGTGTCGGGTTCGATCCAGGTCGCGCTCATCGACCTAGCTGTTCGGAGTTTTCCGTGGTTTCCTCCGAAGCACGCGTAAATACGGGCTAGGACCCCTTAGAAAGACTCAAACGGAGGGCATTCCCCCTATAGGCCTAGGACACATCTAGAGTCAATCGGCCTTAAATCCTCTAACCAAACAAAAAACCGATACATGTCTAGTATGTGCAGAACGTTTAAATTAGTTACATAGTTGTAAACATGCCTATAAATTTATGTTTATAATTGTAAAAAGAATATTTTGGAAGGTGTTCTCAAGTCGACCCGACTTGTTGACCAAACCCGACCCGAACCTGAACCCGACCCGCAAGAAAAAAAATTCAGTCAACCCAACCCGAACCCGACCCGCACGAAAAAAAGATCAGTTAACCCGACCCGAACCCGACCCGCAAGAGAAAAAAATCTGTCAACCCGACCTGAACCCGACCCGCGGGTCGGGTCGGGTTCGGGTAAAATCGGGTTATCCGACCCGATGCAGGACTCTAAATAGGACTTTCGTGATCACCTATCTTCTCGACTTCATATCGGTCTTTGGCCTTCACACGTGCAACTTTATAGGGACCTAGGAACTTAGGTCTCAACTTCATGCCAGTTCCAAACTGAGTACGCTGTATAGCAACTAGATCATTAATTTTATACACATGGGCTTTCTTTCTCTTCTTGTTATAACATCTGCGATTTTCTTCTTAAATCTTAAGGATGTTTTTTCGTGCTTCTTCACGAATGGTGTTAAGGTTGTCGAGCATGGAATTTATTCTTTCCTCTTCGAGGAGTTCTAGTACTCTCTTATCTTCCTTCCTTCTCATGGTTACACCTGTGAGTAATTCAAAAGGAGTTCTTTTGGTACTTCTTCATACGGTGGAATTAACTGTTCTCTGGACAGCCTCAACAAACTTGTACCACTTTCTCGGGTCATCTATGGATAACTTGGACAATACAGGTAAGATTGTTCGATGGAGTCTCTCTATTTGACCGTTCCCTCTTGGGATTCCAGCTGTGATGGTGACATGTTCGATTCCCTCTGATTCACAGTAATCTTTAAAGTTTTTCGATGTGAACGCAGCTCCGCGATCAGATATTATTCTTGCTGGATTGCCAAAAATAGCTGCTTGTTGTTTTAATTTTTGCATGGCATCTACTGAAGAAGTTGATTTCACGGGATATAGCCATGAAAATTTACTAAATCCATCTATAACGGTGAAAATGTAATTATACATTTTATTAGTGGTCGGTAATGGACCCACAAAATCAATATGATAAGTAGATAATGGTATATCTTCTTTCGGGATAGGGTTCAAAAAACCTTCTCCTTTTCCCTGCTTCTTACTTATGAATATACAGTCTACAGAACTTTTTACACCATTATCTATAATTTTTTTCATATTAGAAAAATAGTAATCTCTTTTAACTAACTCTTCAGTTTTATTAACCGAAAAATGTCCTAGGGCATGACATTTCTTTACGACCTCAATTTGCATGATTTCTGGGACAACTAGTACATCCCTGTCATTTAACACTTTCTATAAAATATTATTTTTTAACACATATTCGTCATTTTGGTTCTGCTGTAAAAGAGATTTCATTGTTTTAATGTACTCGTCATTTTCTTGAGCAGCAGCACTACGATGAGTGAGAGTATCAGTAGTTACAGCTATTACAGGGTGTCGGCTGAGAGCGTCTACGTGCTGCATTTGTTTACCAGGACGATGTACTACTTCATAATCGAATTCCTGTATCAGGAAAGACCACCTGGCTACCTTAGGTGTGAATTCACGTTTATTTAAAGTTTTGGTGAACGCTTGACAGTCAGTATAAATTTTAAATTTACTACCTAATAAATAGTTCCTAAATTTTTTAAGGGCCTCAACTATCGCTAACATTTCTAATTCATAACTGCAGTATTTTTCTTCTTGTACCGAGGTCTTTTTACTCATATAATGGATAGGATAGTATTGTCCATCGTCGTCTTGTTGTAATAAGATAGCACCGAATCCTAATTTAGATGCATCTGTATGAACTTCCAATTTATAACCTTGCTTAAAAAGGTGTAAGACAGGCGTATTGGATAAAATATCTTTCAGCTTTTGAAAAGCCAATTTCTGCTCTTGCTCGAATTTAAATGGAGTGGAAGCACGTAATAAGTCACTAAGTGGTCTGGCTATGTTGGCATATGAACGAATAAATTTTCTAAAGTAACCCGTTAAACCTAAGAAACTCTGCACTTCCCTAGCATTACGGGGTTCAAGGAAATTTTGGACTGCAAGATTTTTTTCTACTGAGGGTTTAATCGTGCCATTCTCAATTATGTGACCTAAGAAATCGAAACTGATTCAGAAACTGACATTTCTTTAAATTTAATTCTAGACCAAATTTTGATGCCGTTTCTAACACACGTTTTAATTTATCTAACCCCTCATTCTCATCTTTAGATGGAATAATTATATCGTCTAAATAAATAATTACAGTACCACCTTTCAATAGATCTTTAAACACATAATTTACATATCTCTGAAATACTAAGGGACTATTACATAACCCATAGGGAACTTTTAGAAACTCATACTGGGCATTATCGGTCACAAAAGCTGTATATTTCTTACTTTTTTCCTCTACATCAACTTGTAAAAACTCATTCTTTAAATCTAGTGTCGAAAAGACTTTACCCTCCCCTAACCTATCAAATAGATCCTCAATATTTGGCAACGGGTATTTATCTTTAATAATTTTCTTATTTAAAATACGATAATCACAGCATAACCTTATTCCTCCATCTTTTTTCCTACAACCACTATTGGCGAAGCGTAATTTTACGTACTTTCTCTAATTATACTATCTTACAACCACTGATCAATCTGTTTATCTACTTCTAATTTCTCTACAAATGACAACCTGCGAGAACGTAAATATACCGGTGAATCATCAGATAAAATAATGGACATTTTTAAATCAATACTTTTTGTTTTAACTGGCTTATAATTTTTACTTTCTTCTATATGTAATATAGAGAAAGTATTGGATTCGCGAAAATTTTCGACCTGCGTTTTTTGACGGATCTACACGTTTTGGGATGTCCTGAACACGAATTGATAGTTTTTAAAAAATGTCTGTCTGTGTGTCTGTCTGTCTGTGGTTTAGTGTTTTCACCGTATCTCACGAACCAATGAATGAAATTCAACCAAACTTGGTATATAGTTGGACCCTCGCGGGGCATTGTGCTGATTAGATTTGGGGATCAATAGCCCATCAGGTGGCGCTGTGATCGCATTTTATGTAAATTTTTAACATGGCAGTATAGGACAAATTTTCGTATTTTTCACCGTATCTCACGAACCAATGAATGAAACTCAACCAAACTTGGTATATAGTTGGAACCTGACGGGGCATGGAGCTGATTAGATTTGGGGATCAATCGTCCAGCAGGTGGCGCTGTGATCGAAAAATTTCGTATGTTACACCGTATCTCACGAACCGATGAATGAAATTGAACCAAACTTGGTGTATAGTTGGACCCTGACATGGAAAGGGTCTGATTAGATTTTGGGATCAATCGCCCAGCAGATGGCGCTGTGATCGCATTTTATGTAAACTTTTAACATGGCAGAATAGGACAAAATTTCGTATAAATGTACATAATGAGCGTTATTTTAAACTTGTGATTGTAAAATTAATTTGAATTATTGATAATAGTAGTAGTTAACTACGAAAAAAATTTTGTGCATGTGGGGGCACCGGTTCCCCCCCTGGGGGGGGAGTACCACCCCGGGGGGGGGGGGTAAATTTTCAAGATGGGTATCTTTCGAAAGATCTTGTCAATACCTTTAAAACGAATGGTTGAACTATAAATCTGTGACAATTTGAAACAAAGTTATCGATTTTTTTACTTTTAACAAAAAAAAACTTAGAATTTTTTTTTTTTTTTTTTTTTTTTTTTTTAAACGAAATTTAACCAAACTTGGTATTTAGTTGGTCCCCGACATAAACTGGTGCTGATTACATTTAGGGATCAGTAGCTCAACAGGTGGCGCTGTGATCGCATTTTTTCTAAATTTTTAACATGGCAATATAGGACAAAATTTCGTATAAATGTACATAATGAGCGTTATTTTAAACTTGTGATTGTAAAATTAATATGAATTATTGATAATAGCAGTAGTTAACTACGAAAACAATTTTGTGCATGTGGGGGCACCGGTTCCCCCCCTGGGGGGAAAGTACCCCCCGGGGGGGGGGGGGTAAATTTTCAAGATGGGTATCTTTCGAAAGATCTCGTCAATACCTTTTAAACGAATGGTTGAACTATAAATCTGTGATAATTTAAAACAAAGTTATCGATTTTTTTTACTTTTAACAAAAAAAAAAACTTAAAAAAAAAAAAAAATCGTTTTTTTTTTTTTTTTTTTTTTAAATATTGTTACTGTTTGAATATGTATTACGTTTACCAAAAAAAAAATTAGAAAAAAATCGTATTTTTTTTTTTTTTAATATTGTTACTGATTGAATATGTATATAGGAAAATATAGAAGAAAGTCTTGTGGTGGCCACAACATACTAGTTTATTAACTCCCTTAATCTCTCTTTTAACGACTTATTTAAAATGTGACTGACATCGAATTCTGTTTCTTCCAACATGTTACACATATTTGAAAAAAAAAAAAGAATCTATTTTATTTTCCCCTTGATCAAATAAGAAAAAGAACACTCGTCTGCTTTATTGGGATCGCTTCCCCCCGAAATTGGAAAACAATTTTCCCCCCCTACGTCGGTCGAATTCGAAACATCTGTCTTCTGTTTACTTTGTTGTTTCAGAATATGAAAGATATTACCAGGCAGAATTACGTCGCATGACAAATTTTTGCACAATGCGCCGATTATATTTACTGAATCACGATTAGGCAAAGATATTTTAAATTCAGCTAGATTTGCATATTTCTTTTCATTAAAGCAGCTAACTAGCGTCGTTGAAGAAATACTATTTTTAGTGTGTGGAATGATGTTTTTATTTACAACCAAAGTCGAAGACCCAGTATCTTTTAACCCTTTAAGTGGAATATCATCCACCAAAATATTAACATGTTCAAGCTCATTAACAATTAGGTCAATCGGACAACTATCATTCGTTTCAGATTAAACTACTGAATTCGTTGGAAGATTTTCACGGAATTCTTTTTTTTCTGCAACACATTGAGGACAGACTCTAGCGAAATGAAATGTTTTCCCTTTCGCCCCACAAATGTAACACATTCTTTCATGTTTCTCGTGAGTTTGGTTAGGCACCGAATTTCGTATTATGGGATCTTTATGATTATACTGTGCTTGTGCCTTTGTAAAACGAGTTTTGTTTACAAACCGTTTATTCTCAGAACTTTCGTTTCGCGTATTCTTAGTTTCAATTAACGATTTCCCTCTAGAAGAGTAGAATAAATCACACTCTCGACCTAATTCATTGGGTTTAAACCAGTTTTGACCTTCTCTAATGCTGATATGTTCCTTATTGATCTCAGCGCTGGCGTTTAAATCGCAGAGCAGAGCGTCGTGACGCATGCGCATATTGAAAATCCCGACGCCGAATACGTTGACGTTCGCGTTTTGTGTTCTTAAAAACCAAGGCTTAAGCGAATGGCAGTTGAAAACAGCTCATAGCACCATGGCAACCAATGTCATAGGACAAGCTGTCCACGTTGCCATACTGTTATCAGCTGTTTGCAACTGCTCTATTAAGAAATGGAGACCAAAACAATACTTTAAACGAGTGACAATCATCAAAATAAATTATAAGTTTCGACAAAAGCTTTACATAGAAATCTAGTTTATGTGGGAGGGAGGGGGAAAAAACTACCAAAAGTGGGGACTGTCCCCACAAATGGGTTCTTGTTCTTAATTGGGCTTTACGTCGCACGTGTGCTGCGCAGATGGGCAATTGGCGACGGTCTGGGACTCCCCCCTAGAGGTGGTCCGGAGACATGCCATCGCAATTTTGAACCTCCAAGGAAGGAATGGCTCTCCCGCTTCGGTGACCCCCAGAGGTATAATTTTTGATGGGAACATGGAGGACATTGCGGCCACGACAGATTTTACGTGCACCAGCCACCATTAGTGTACACGACGGTCTTTGGACGGCTCGAGTACCGAACCCGCAATCTTCCAATTACGAGGCCGGCGCTCTACCGACTGGGCTACCGCGGCCCCCCCACAAATGGGAACATTTGGTCGCCTTGCTCTAATGTTAGTCTTCCTTTAACTACCAATAGAGGGATCAGAGCATCGAGCAGATATACTAGTGAGGGAGAATCCCTATTCTTTTCTACGGAAGAAAACGTGTCCAACATGTATCACGTGTTATTTCGTTGAGCTAATTTTTTTCGCTACTTATCGCTTTATTGGCGATAGCTTTTTTCCGATAAAAAACACTTTTTAGGTTGTAAATATCAAAGAATATTTACCTCATTAGATATTCTTTGATAAATATATTATAAGAGTTATGTATTTATTATTATTATTATTATTATTTCTTTTTCCAATGAAAACTCAGCTAAGCGATTTTTATTCAAATAAATTACAATTTTGAAAAAAGATAGAAAAAAAAATCTTTTGAATAAAATATAGAAATTAAAACATTTCAAATATATAGTATGTTGTGACCATCACAAAACTTTCTTTTATATTATCCTATACAAATACCAAATACACCAATGTAAATTAGATATTAACTAAAATAATTTTTTATTAAAATTTCGTTTCATGATGAATGCAAATGATTTTCATTTCAAAAATAATCTAAAGAAAGTTTATTTTGTGTCCTATAGACCACATTCATATTTTTAAAACTGAATTTTCCTTCCTAAGTTTTTTACTTATTTATTAAAAAACAACAACAAAAAAAAAAAAACAGATAAATTTGTTTTTAATTATTCTAGACCTATGGTTCAATCATTCGTTTTAAAGGTATTGATGGGTTCTTTTCAGAAACACTAATATTAAAAATTTGCATCTCCCCCCACTTCCCAGTGAAAAGCGATGCATTTACATTTACAACCTTTTTTTTTTTTTTTTTCATAATTGATTATTACTATTTTAAACAATTCTTTTTAATTCACAAAAATTCTTTAAAAAACAATTCTCACTGTGCATATTTATACGAAGTTTCGTACTTTGTTGAAACAAATAAATAAATACAATAAAATAAATATATACGGGATGACAGCGCTACCTATTGGGCGTTTGGTGTTTTGGGAGTAAGGCTGATTGACCACCCTAGAATCCTACGCATAAAGAGGAGTGCCCTCCGTGGGGAAGTCTTTCTAACTGGTCCTAATTCGTATTTACGCAAGTTTCGGAGAAAACCACAGAAAACTCTAAACGACTAAGTCAACGAGCGCGAGCTGGGATCGAATCCGGCACGCCACGTCTACCAGCTTTGAGCGCAGAACCGCTCGGTCGCTGGTGGGTGATTTTCGGCAACAGCTTATAAGCACTAATTTTTGATGTTAGAACTAAATATCAAATTTGGTTAACCTTTCGAGAGGGGCTCTTACGAAATCCTATGGTGAAGCGTGACAGATGCTGTCACAGCCGCTTTCAAAAGGTTAAATTTCGTGCAATTATTTATGAGATAGAGCATCCACAAAAGTTTAGGTACACACGAAGATACTTAAAATAGTGCAATTGTGTACAGGATATGTCAAAACGTATAAATTCATTGGAAACCAGTGACTAAAACTTTACATTAATCGAATACTTTCTTCTTAAATATAAAGAAGAAAATAATAAATAAAACAAATATCTTAAATAATGATGTATCTAGATTATTAATAAAAATATTATTATGAAGACATTAAAAAATAGAATCTGTCCTATTCTTTTTTATATTATTAAAATGTAATTTCTTTTACAGTTATAAGATGAAAGTATTATATTTCTATAAATGTTTTGCTCCGATATTTGATGGGTTTATTTTTTTTTATGTCAATATCGTCAAAAATGAAAATTAAAAATATTATTTTAATACAGTGAAACCTCTCAAGTTGGACACCCCTATAAGTTGGACACTTTTTCTCGGAACGGAATTTATCCATAGGATTAACTTTATGACAAACCTCTATAAGTTGGACACCCCTTTAACTTGGAAGTTGGACAGTGAACTACTGTCCTAAGTTGAACACTTTTACCCGATGAGACAGAAAAAAAAGAAATAAATCTTCCATTTTCTCACTCTTATTTTAGAAATTTTACTTATCCCTTGTAGAAAAAACTGTAAATATCTTTAAAAAAAAAAAATGTTTTTCGTCACAATATATTTACCTCTGTCTTATCTTATAAAAAATACTTCTTTTCTTCAGTTGAAACATTCACAAATTACTGTAATTTAGTGCATAATGCAAGAATCTTTTTTTTATTGAATTGCATGAATTATCCTTGCAATTTTTTTTTTTTTTTAATATTCCACAGAGAGCTTACAGGCATGTTTTGACAGACTGTTTAAAAATTGGCATTGGAAAATACATTTTGGTTGGTAGAGTTCTTCTTCATTTACCCCTTTTATTTTTCCTACCAAGTATAACTTGAGTGTATAATTGCACTAAACTTAATATGAGAGAGGTCTGGTGTGAAAAACGATGCTGATTCAATTTGAATGCATATCAGCTGACAGGTGTTGCTGCTATGCTTCAGTTTCCCCGTTCACCGGAAAACTATATCTCAGTTTCTAGAGTGAATAAATTCACCAAACTTCATATGTGAGATGGCCGTTCTGAAAATGAATATCAGCTTAATTTGGGTGTAGATCAGCATACAGGTGGTGCTACTTTTACTCACATTCTCTGATTTTCCACTGGACTATCTCAGCATATATTGGATAAAATTGCACCAAAATGCATGTGCAAAATCTTTATTGTGAGAAGCTATATTGATTAAATTTTCTTGCATGTTAACTGATAGGTAGCGCTATTATATAAAAAATTATAGAAGAAAGTATTATAATGGCCACAACATAACAATTTTAATTAAAATTTTAAATCGGCAAATTAATTATTTTTTGTATATGTCGTGGATACTTAATTATATTATATGTAGATGTGATTAAAAGTTTAAAATCATGCATAGATACAGTTTAATTAAATCAAGAAAAGTAAGCACCCCTATAAGTTGGACCCCTCTCTAAGTTGGACACTTTTTCTTGGAACCGTAGGTGTCCAACTTAGAGAGGTTTTATTGTACATAACTCCTATGAGAATTGAAGATCAAGCCTATATTTCGATGTTCTTTGTAGCGGCAGATCTCTACGGAGCTAAGTGAGTTTGGCGAGAATTCACGCTTGGCGCACAGATAACTAGTTATCTGTGGCTTGACGCTATGCGCTTACGCACAACGAGGAAAGATCACAAACCACGCGGGCGCAATACCTCTATGATTCGGCTTTCGGCAAACACAATACCGTAGTAGTTCATGCGCACAGTAGAAAGGAGAAATCTTAAAGTTATAGTCACGTGACAAATCTCGATGATGCTAGCACACAAGGGGGTTGCCCTTTCACTCTCTACCTAAATCTGCCCCCACATTCAGATGTCCGCTGTTAAGGATCCTTAACTAAAGATCTTTAACTCAAAGTTAAAGATTTTTCCTTAAAATGCAATTCAGACCGGTCAAGAATAAGGATCCTTAACGCCTACGTCACGATTTCGGGCTATTTCGGCTTTCTTTATTTCCGATTTTACCTTCGGTAATCTTCGGGCTCTAATATCGATTATACGACTGATAAGCCAATCAGAATACAGAATCGCATCATAAACATATCGAATAATACGAATAAATCTCGAATTTGAAATGAATAATAGTTTGTTGTTATTATTTACAATTTACCTTTACAGGTCGTAAATTTAGATTTTAGAAGAAAAATGTTAATATTTTTTCTGTTGATAGGTTTTGTTACAAACATCTATTTATCTGAAATCATAGATAATTTATAATATATTCAGATTCCCTTGATTTTAAAACAACTTTGTTAAATAATACTTTAATAAATTATTATTATATATATGTTTTGTTTTAATTATAAATGTAGGATATTTTGGGGATAAAATATGCATATTATTGAAAATTTATTGGAGAAAAGACTCTAAAAATATACATAGTAGCGAGAACTGATGTATGATTGTTTATTATGCAAATTATGTATATGCGTATGCGTTTTTCCTCTTATAACTAAATGTTTCTAAAACATGGTTTTATCTTTTCCAACAAGCAAAACAAACCCGTACCCAAAACAATTCAAATCGGAAGAGATATATTTATTTGTTTTTATGTCATTTAATAGTTTAAACTTATCTTTCCAACGATGTATCACACATGTTTATGTATATAAAATGAATGTTAGAATTTGTTTATTTATTTTTATTTTTTTCTAAGTACACTTCATAACTTACTATTGTCAATTAAATAATTAAATGAGTTTTTATCAAACACAGGATTTTTCAGCTTCATGTTCAAAATGGTTTTATTAAGCGGCTGATTTTTATATCCGGCGAACATGCCCAAACTCAATAAAAGAGTATTCATTAGCTAAACATGGAAAGAAATTCTTCTTTGCCTTTCCATCTATCACTAGACATCCGTAGAAATGGAGTTTTTGCTACTTATCATTCATGTAAAATTTTCAACTTTTAAAGGATCAAAGTATGTAAATTTTCTTTGACCTGGCATTCTTGTACCTATTTAGAAGTGCTGTGTTGATGACTTCTGCTCTCCTTATTCATTTTCGCTTTTGATTCACTCTTTGGTTTCGTAAAATTTAGCACTAATATTTTTATTATTATGTTTACATGAAGCAAACTGAGAAATTTCAAGATTTGATGTCGCTTTTCTTTGACTATACATTTGAAAAAATAACATCATACTTTACCAAATCTTTACGCTTTACCTTTAACATAAAAACTACCCGCTTGCATATCTTGCAGCTAACTTGCTTCAAAATAAGAACTAGAAACTCTATTTGAATATTTTAAGACAGAAAGAAAAATACTCATTGGCCATTCATATGAAGAATTCATAACTGCAACACATGGCGGGGCATGTTTTTTTCTTTTCTTTTTTTTTTTTTCTTTTGAGGCGTAAAATTTTCATCAAAGAGTAATAATGTGATAGCTTGCTATATTTTGTTTCCTTCTTTCTTTTCAGAAATCCGGTGAGAAAATATAATTTGTTGTTTAGTTTACATACATGGTCATTTTTACTGTTGAACAGATTTTCTTTTGTGTTTATTAACCGGTGATGCTGATTTTATTTAGCAGCAGTTTTGATTGATTTGATTCTGGACCCAGCAATTTGATCAGATTAAGCGGTTGATTTCATTAACCAGTGATTTTATAAAGTGGCGGCTACTGTATTTTATTATTACTTTCTTCTATATTCAATAGAAGAAAGTATTGGATTCGTAAAAATTTTCGACCTCGGGTTTTTGATGGATTTACACGTTTTGAGAGCTGTAGAACACGATCTGACCATTTTTAGAAAATGCCTGTCTGTGTGTGTGACAAAATTTTGTGGCAACTGTATCTCAGGAACTACCTGCACAGAATTTAATACAAATTGGTATGTAGTTGCACCTTGACATAAATTAGTGCCTATCAACTTTTGGTTAAAACTGTCCAAAAGTTTGCGTTGCCAACCCACTTTTTCTAAATTTTTAACATGGCGATATAGGACAAAATTTTGTATAAATGTGCATAAAGAGAATTATTTTTTAGTAATCATTATGGAATATACAAGACTTATTTATAACAGAGATAGTCAACTGGGAAAATTTTTTTGTATGTGTAGGAGCCTCGCTACCCCCCCCCTGGGGGGGGGAAGTCCCCCCTCGAGGGAAGTAAATTTTCAAGATGGGTATCTTTCGAAGGGTCTCGTCAATACCTTTAAAATGAATGGTTGAACTATAAATATGTGAGAATTTAAAACACAGTTATCAGTTTTTTTTTTTTTTTTTGCGTTTAACAAAAAAAAAACGTAATTTTTTACTTTTTCTATATTCAATAGAAGAAAGTATTGGATTCGTAAAAATTTTTGACCTCGGGTTTTTGATGGATTTACACGTTTTGAGAGCTGTAGAACACGATTTAACCATTTTTAGAAAATGTCTGTCTGTCTGTGTGTATGTGTGACAAAATTTTGTGGCAACTGTATCTCGGGAACTACTTCATAGAATTTCATACAAATTGGTGTGTAGTTGCACCTTGACATAAATTAGTGCCTATCAGCTTTTGGTAAAAATTGTTTCACAGGTTGTGTTGCCATCCCGCTTTTTCTAAATTTTTAACATGGTGATATAGTTCAAAATTTTGTATAAATGTGCATAAAGAGAATTATTTTTTAGTAATCATTATGAAATTTACAAGATTATTTATAATAGAGATAGTCAACTGGGAAAATTTTTTTGTATGTGTAGGAGCCTCGCCATTCCCCCTGGGGGGGAAGTCCCCCCTCGAGGGGAGTAAATTTTCAAGATGGATATCTTTTGAAAGGTCTCGTCAATACCTTTAAAACGAATGGTTGAACTATAAACCTGTGATAATTTAAAACAAAGTTATCGATTTTTTATACTTTTAACAAAAAAAAAACTTAGAAAAAAAAATCGTATTTTTTTTAATGAAATTTAACCAAACTTGGTATTTAGTTGGCCCCTGACATACACTGGTGCTGATTATATTTGGGGATCAATCACTCAACAGGTTCCGCTGTGATTATTTTTTTTCTAAATTTTTAACATGGCAGTATAGGACAAAATTTCGTATAAATGTACATAATGAGAGTTATTCTTAACCTGTGATTGTAAAATTAATATGAATTATTGATAATAGTAGTAGTTAATTAGGAAAAACATTTTGTGTATGTGGGGGCATCGCTTTCCCCCTGAGGGGAAGTACCCCCGGGAGGGGGGTAAATTTTCAAGATGGGTATCTTTCGAAAGGTCTCGTCAATACCTTTAAAACGAATGGTTGAACTATAAATATGTGATAATTTAAAACAAGCTTATCGATTTTTTTTTACTTATTTTTTTTTTTACTTAACGAAAAAAAAACTTTTAAAAAAATCGTAATACATATATATATATTTTTAAATATTGTTACTGAGTGAATTTGTATAGGAAAATATAGAAGAAAGTCTTGTGGTGTTCACAACATACAAGTTTATATTTTTGTACTAGCCGCTTAAGGTGATCAGCTGGTTTGTGATCTTTGAAATATCCGACCATATGAAACTCTTGCTCGGTGGCGCCTTTTTCCTGTTTCAGGACCTACAACAGCTTATTGACATATAGTGCAAACAGCTTTATTGAAAATTTTAACTGTAGTAAATTCCTGCTCGGTAGTGCCTGCGGTGCCTTCTTCTCGTTCCACAATCTGAAACAGCTTGTTCACTCACCATGTTATGATCTTTTGAAATTCTAACCGTAGCAAAGTCCCACTCGGTGGCACCTTATCACCGTTTTAGAACTTACAACAGCTTGCTCGCTCATAGTGCAAATACTTTTGAAAATTTTAACTGTAGCAAACTTTCACTCTGTGACGACTACTGCTCCCCTTTACATCTCATGATTTGAAACAGCCTGTTCGCTCACCATATAAAGGAACATAGAAAATTCTGATCGTGGCAAATCCCCAACACAGTGGGGCCTACGGTCTCTAAAGTATCAAAAATATTTTACGATACATGTTTAGATAAAAAAATTATTTCCTTTATTTAAAATATAATAACGACGAGAAGCACAATATTCAAATATTTAATAAGTAAAACCTTACATTACTCCTCGAATACGCTTTAGTACTTGCGGGAGCCCCCCCCCCCCTTCATCAGAGGCAGCGTTGTGCTTGTTTCTTTGTGATGATCTGTTTCTGTGCGGTTCTCCACACTTTACACCAGTTACGGTTGATATCTTGCACCGGGTCGTTGCCATTACATGAAAAAGGATTAAATATTTCTACAGTTTTGCGACTGGTGCCGTAAGTGGCATTATTGTAATCGGTGAGTTTGCGAACTTCACTAAATTCTATATTGAGTTTCTACAGTTTTGCGATTAGTGGCGTAAGTTGCATTATTGTAATTGGCGAGTTAGCAAACTTCGCTAACTTCTGTATTGATTGAGAATATAAAATCAATATATCAGTATAGAATTTAGCGAAGTTCGCAAATTTGCTGATTACAATAACGCAACTTACGCCGCTAATCATGAAACTGTAGAAATATTATTTAATCCTTTTTCATGTAATGGCAACGACCCGGCTCATGATATCAACCATAACTGGTGTGGAGAACCGCACAGAAACAGATCATCACAAAGAAACAAGCAAGCCGCCACAACGCTGCCTCTGATGAAGGGGGGGGGGGGGCTCCTGCAAGTACTGAGGCGTATTCGAGGAGTAATGTAAGGTTTTACTTAATTAATGTTTGAATTTATTTCCTTTCAAATCAGAATTTAAAATAATATACAATTTTTTTTGGCAGCATTGTGTTTTCTTTTTAAAAAATTTTAAGATAAAATGGAGTTTTTGTTTAATATCTTTTGAACTAATTATCCTATTTAACTAAAAATTATGGCACCAGATAGATTTTGTTCTGATTAATAAGTGTACCAACTTTTCTAGAGACTGGTGGTTGTGGGAACGGTATACTTTGTAACTAAATGACTAAAGAAAGCATTTTATCATTTACCTTTTCCGTTAATTGACGAGGAAAATGGGAAAAAAAATTCTGGGCTGACAAGGCCGAGAATTTTTTTTTATCAAGACCTGGCCAAGTATATAAATAAAAATTTAGCCTGAGCCTAGCCTGGCTTGAGGATGTGAAAAAATATTAAACTCGAGACCAATTGAGAATTTCAGCCCGGGCAGACCTTTAGTATACCTTGTTATGTATGCACATAATATTATAATGAACAAAAATTCGTAAGTAACAACTAATTATGCACTTATATATGTTTCATATACATGAAAACAATATAAAAAGAGAAACATCACTGGATACCCATACTTCACTGTGCATGAAGCTCAAAATACATGAAATTATATACTGCAGTAATCACCGTTGCAAACATATGTATGCTTTGTAGACAAGAAGCCCATCACTTGTTGAGAGGTTATGCTCTTGAAGTGGTACACAAGAAATGCCACGTTCAATCTCATGTTTTGATCGTCAACTTAGCTGTTTAGAATTTTCCATGCTTTTCTCCAAAACTCGCATTGTTACAAGCTATGTCCTTTTAAAAAGACTTCCACGGAAAACCTCCACCCAACACCCAATCCTATGTCTCTTGAGTAGTTAATCGGGCTTACAAAACCATTACTTTGGATATATGAAAACAAAATAGAACATCACTGGATATCCCAACATTACTAAGCACAAATTTATTTAGTATCAGTTATACTAGGTATGCTGTGCGTACAAGAAAACGAAGCAAAGAGAAAAACAACTGGCTCCCCTATCTCACTCATTGATAATCCCCTACCTTGCATGTTTCTCAAAATTCACAAAAATCCATATCACAGCAATAAATATTACGTACGTATGTATGCTCATTGTACAGTAAAACCAAAAACCACTATATGTCATTGTGCAGGAAGTTCAAAATGCATGAAATCACATACATAGCAATACTGTTAAGTTTCCATCAGATTAATAAGAAAGTTTGTCAAATGGATTTTTTTTTTTTTTAATGTGATTTTATAAACAATTTATTTTAATTAAAAGAGAATTGATCTGATAAAATATCAAATTAAAAAATATGTTAAAATACTCACTTTTAACTTTTTATGAAAAATAGCTTTAGAAATAATAATAATGTACATACATATGTGCATATATATATATTTTCGTTTATTAAAGGTTTAATCGAATATTTTAAAATCTTTATCTTTTATTTAGTATTTTTGTTTGGATGTAGCATTAGGTTTGTACTGAGGCGAAATTCTTCACAATCGACAGCAAAACAAAATCATGAATAAATATTTTTTTTCCTTTGACAATTATATTCTTATGTAATTGCAATGCATGACACACCTGTTAAATATATATAGTATATATACACACATGAATTTTAAATTGAAATAACTAACACACAGAGTAAGTTATATTTTAAATATGCAAAGCAAAAATAAAAAGAATAATTCAGAACATGTGAGCCAACTTTTATAATTACATAACTTTATAAAAATGCAGAATACATACCTTTATTTATTTACTTTGATTTTCATCAACATCGAATTCTAAACATTCTTCTTTTAAATGCCAGCAAGTAGTCATCTTGGATGGCATGGTAGTAAAACATTACATGCCTTCCAAAATTATACTAGCTAGCATGATTGTCCAAGTTGAATAACGCTTCCTCCACGTATGAAAGTTATTCAGATATTCATACATACAGTAATTACAAAATTTAAAATAGAAAGTATATTAGGTAATAAAGAGATTTTAAATATGCAAACAGATCTCTAAATATATCTATGAATACTAAAAATAAAAAGTACAATTCAGAATATGTGAGCAAACTTATATAATAATTAATTACATATTTTTAAAATGCCGAATGGAATACATACCTCAGTTAGCTTTTGATTACCATCTCTGTTTTAAGGCTTGCACATTCTTCATTTTAAAGCCAGCAAGTAGTCATCTTGCAAGGCATAAAGTAATAAAATGTAATACCTTACAAAATTCTACCAGCTAGCGTGACTGATGATAATGTAAACATCTTCCTCTGGCTCAGGGTTATAGCATCTTCTTCTATTCTAATAATCAGTTTCTTTTCCATATCGATATATGTGATTTAATGAATATAATTTGAAAAAAATCTATTTCTTCTGAGAATGTCTTAAATAAGTGTTAGTATAAACTTTTATTATTAATTAAACAAATTAAATTATGCTTAATAATTTTTGCAGTCATGAAATTCATAGTATAATAAAAATATTTATCATAGATAACTATACAAAAATATATTCACGTATATCTTACAAACTTATAATAAATCTTATTAAAAAGTGTTTTCATAAAATATATCAAATTTTCGTATCTGTAATTTAATAACCCTCAATTCATTTATTTTGGAATTGGAAACATATTAAACAGATGAAAATTGCATTTATTTACATTCTTGTTCAATATGAACATAACAAAATTTTGAATATTTGTATATATATACATACATATAAATTCTAAATTTTTAAGTGAAAATCTACATAGTGTGGGAAAGTATACTTCTTTTAACAAATAGAAACTTACTACCATTATCATGATAAAGAAAAATTTTAATGTTTTCAGGTCTTTTTATCTTTTATCAAAAAAAAAAAAAAACCTGTTTAAGTGGATATTCACTGCAAAAATAACACTCAATAAAATCAGTCACACATTAAATTTATACATTACAAAAGATGGAAGATTAAACGTAAACAATAATAATATTATTGTATCGTAAGATCTTAACTGAAGCAATACATTATAATAATGAGCATATTATGAAATTGACTATCTAAATAACTATGCTCTTTAATAATAAGTAAACAGTAGCTACAGTCAAATAAATACTTTCTATATTTCATACTTTCATGAAACCGATTAAACGTAAACAATAATAATCTTATTGCATCATAGGAACTGAAGCAATATAATAATGAGCATGTTATTATGAAAATGACTATTTAAATAACCATGCTCCTTAATAATAATAAGTAAACGGTACCTACAGTCAAATGAATACTTTCTATATTTCATACTTTCGTGAAACCGATTAAACGTAAACAATAATGTTATTGTATCATAACTGAAGCAATATCTTATAATAATGAGCATGTTATTATGAAATTGACTATTTAAATAACCATGCGGTTTCATCCTATTATACGGTAGCCCATCGAAAGAAATGAAAAATGAAATTGTTCTTGAACGGAATGACAACTATTTAAACTACAAATGAACCTTTTAACTATAGATAAGCCTTATTCGCGTTAGAAGTGCATACGAAAAAATCAAAATTGTTTTATTAAGGCAGTACAAATGCATCTATAATATCTCATACAGAAGGACAGTATAAGTAAGGACTTGATAAAAATACTTTATTACTTACTTTATTCGAAAAAAAAAAAGCAATGATAAAAAAAAAATCACCACAACACAAACAGAAAAACAAGATGACTGCCGATCTTTACGTTTAAGGAGAGGTGTAGAGCTATCCTTAAGAATTTAAGGATCCTTAAAGTTAAAGATCTTTAAACGAACATCTGAATTTCTAATTTAAGGAAAGTCGGAAATAAAGATTGTTTACATTTCGATTGACCAATGAAAATGCATCTTTTTAAAGATCTTTAATTAAGGATCCTTAACAGCGGACATCTGAATGTGGGGGTAAAGCTCGATGGATCCATGGATATAGTAATAAGACATAGGGCGAGTCCAGCCTCTGGAACACTTCGACCGATCCAACTGGGCCCTGAGTCATTTGATCCACGACCGGTCGAAAGCAGAGGCTGGACGATTCCGATCCTTTTATTGGATCAAAATCAGTGCTGCCCTCTGTAGGCTTAGTTTGAAATTAGCTATAGAATATTAAAAAGTTAAATTAATTAAAGAAAAATTTAATTCATTATTTAAAAATGTAATTTAACTATGAATAATAAAAAAAGATAGATGCATAAAATTTTTTTTATTATTATTCTGCATAGTTGGGTAGATATACACTGAAATACAATAAAATTAATTATATAATTCTTTTTTGAAAATTATTTAAATAAAATAATAATAACAATAAAATTTTTTCAGCAAAATTTTTTCAGCAAAATTTTTTTTTTATTACTTCCCTCAATTATGTATTATTGTATTTTAATGATATACTGTAAACAATATAAGTTTTATTTTATGGATTTATTATCAAGCTAATTTTTGTTAAATATTTTTAAGTTGGAATGCTGAAATTTAAAACAAACATTTAGCATTCAAATATTCGATGTAAATAAGAAGTAGGTTCAAATTTTATTATGATCTAAGGTAAGAAATATAAAACTATTACACCTTGCAAAAAATTATAAAATTTAAGTTTAAATCAATGATTACAAAAAAAAAAAAAAAAAAAAAAAAAGATTTTTATAACAGTTTTTTAAATTATCATTCATTTGATTCAAATCTTCATTAAATTGGTTTGTTAAATTCAATTAATTCTGATTTGAATCAATAATATTTTAAATGTTTAATGTATTTATGATTTTTTATTAATATTATTGTTATTTAAATACAAATTAAATGTTGATTTTTAAATATTGTTAATTATTTTTATGTTTGAATGTTGAAATTTAATGCAAATATTTAGTATTCAAACATAAAAATGTTTCATAAAAATTAACTGATCGATAAATTGTTAGCAGATAGCATTTTAAAATTTTATTTTATTTAATTTAAATAATATTCGATGAATTTTAATTTGCATTATTGTATATTTCAATCCATTGCATGTATATATTTATAATTCTAAAACAATTATACAGTTATTTACCAAATAAAATGCTTGTATGCATATTAGCGTTTGTAAGGACCGATAGATGGCGAAACCAGAGCAATAACCAACGTCCAATCATAGCAATGGATTTGTAAATGGATCAAATGACTCGGAAAAATTTCTTGGGCGATTTGATCCACGACCGGTCCATGGAACACATTACACTGGACGCGTTTGATCCAGACCGGTCGATGAGACTGGACGCATTGTTCCACGACCAATTGGATCGATCCTGGATCGGTCGAGAGCCTGAACCCGCCCATAGATTGATCAGCGATTGTGAAAAAATGATGTCTTTTTTTACTCGGGGAAAGACGACCATTTTACTCTCTTGTGGATATCTGAAGATGAATGAAAAAACTCCAGATAATCATTTTTCTTTCTCTCTTTTCTTCTTCTTTTCTTTTTCTTCTTTTTTTTTTGTATGGAATAACGACATTTAAAGAAATTTATCGTTTCCATCTACTATTTCTGTCTAGTTAGAAGTTTTTTTGGTCGAAAAAACTATTGGACTTATCCTCATCTTTTGAGATATTCGAGTTAACCCTTTAACTGCCAATCGCAACATGTAGTAGAAATTCAGTTTACTTAGAAATGGATATGACGATTTTGATTAGAGTTTGGAGTTAAGTGTCTTTTTTTTTTTTTTACAGAACTAAAACGTTTGGACATATCCTCATCTTCAGGAAAATTTGCGTTAACCCTTTAACTGACAATCGCAACATATAATAGAAATTGGTTTTACTCGAAAGTGGATATAACGATTTTTATAAAAGTTTGGGGTTAAGGGCCCTCTTCACTCAGCATTTCCTTTTCTAAAATCCAATGTTATCCTATGTAAAACTTTCTTTGCACTTAAAACAGTGACATATTAATTGATTGAGATGCGGTTTTTTTTTATTGGATTACTCTCATTTCGTAAACTGACGCAGCTTTTGTAGATTTTATGAAAAAATAAAAGTTGTTTTTTAAGAAAGCTGTTTTATTGCAATATTTGGGTTGATGCATTAAATGGCTTATAAAAAACTCTTTCAATTTTTTAAAACAGAATTTAAAAAGCTGCGTCAATCTCAAAGAGTTTAATTCAATGCGGAAAAAAATCCTGTATTTTAATAAAATTTTAAATCAATTAAATTTGCAAAGAAAGTCCAAAAATTTTACAAATTTGTGCCGATTTTCCTCTTTGACACACCCTTTATCTGGCTACGCCTCTCGTTCGTGGTTTCGAAGAAAAGATGTTTACATTTCTGTGGTGAAGATACGTCTAGGCGTTGTGGTTTTTTATCCAGTTATTTTTTTTTTTTTAATATTATTATTATTATTATAGATTTCACCTGTATTACGGATGTGAGTAACATAACAATTTAGAAGACAATCGTTCAGAGACTTTTTTATAGGACATATATGATCACATTTTATTTTAAATAGTTTTTCATTGCGCGTAATACTAATATTATATGAATACTTTGTACATAAATCTGATATTTTACTGATAATGCCACGATTGACAATATACAATTTTTTTTTTTTTAACAAGTTATATAAAACTTTTTACTAAATTAAGCAGATTTTCAATAATAAATTTTATTTTAAAGTATATAATCTGGTGTGGCACCCACACGACTTTTTATTACCCTACATTTAAATTTTATAGAGAAATTCAGATTGAGGAATAAAATATCAAGTACTGTATAAAATTCTACAGTAAAAAGAATTTAAGCTAGCTTTACGAATAATTTAATTTGACAAATAATTTTCTGTGGGAAGGGCGGAGGGGAGTACCACCCTTCTCAACCCACATTTGAAACTAATATCTACATTTCTATAGAATTCACGACTAATATTAAATTTAAAATTATGTTCAACAATAACTTTCAATCACATTTATTGACAACTTTAATCCGTATCACTCGTTGAAACTTATCAATATCGATCAAACTGTTCAAGTATGAATTTCATATGAACTTTAAAATATAACGCTTGAGCTCCCTGCCGGTATTTAGTTTTTAAAGTTACACTGATAACAGACTCACAAAGAACAACTGTTAAAAACTTTGTTTAATTATTCACGGAATCTCAAAATACGTAGTTATTTAAAATAATCTGGTGTGTCACTCACACGACTTTCTCTTACCCTGAAATTTAATACTATAAATACAGGTTGCAGATTAATAGGTAAGATAACGAGTACTGTTATGTAAACCTATGTTAAACAATTCATATTAAGCTTCTGAAGAGTTTTATATGATAATTAGTTCTGTGTGAGAGGGGCGGTAGCCCCCCTCAACCCCCCGTTTCATTAATGCACCTACATTTATATAGAATTTTATTTGGTTATTAAAAAATAATTTATTAAAATTATTATTTAAAAAAATTGTCTTTTATGATAAGGCAGACGATTTCCATATTAGAGAAGTAGTATAACACCTAATATCCAAAAAAGTCCATTTTATTCTCAATAAAAAAAAAAAATAAATAAAAATAAAAAAAAGCTTTTTTTTTCGTTAAAAGTAAAAAAATCGATAACTTTGTGTTAAATTATCGCAGATCGATGGTTCAACCATTCGTTTTAAAGGTATTGGCGAGCTCTTTTGAAAGATACCCATCATGAAAATTTACTCCCCTCGAGGGGGGGACTTCCCCCCCAGGGGGAGAGGCGAGGCTCCTACATACACAATTTTTTTCCCCAGTTAACTGTCTCTATTACAAAATATATATATATTTGTTTCATTTGGTTTAGTGCAGTCTATAGACGTTAAACTCTATTTTCCTGCAATTTCCCCCATAGACGTAATGTATTAGAATTATCTTGATTGTCCCTGTACACGAACCATTTGCTTGATATTAACGAAAAGCTTAGTGTAGCATCCCTATATGATACACATTTAGAATACCAAGTTTGAACTTTCTGCCATAATTTGTTTTTGAGATATGCTGATGACAGACAGACACACAGACCATTTGCTAAAAACATGATTTTCGTATTCAGGGGACCTCAAAACTTGTAAATATAACAAAATCTCGCGTTCGAAAATTTGACCCAAAAACAATACTTTCTCTACCTTATGGGTAAGAGAAAGTAAAAAAAAAAAAAAAAAAAAACAAGACTTCAAATTAAACTAAATATTTTATTTACTCTTAGGTATGAAGAATTAATTTACATTCCTGAGCAAAATAAGTTGTATTAATATTGAAGTCTAGGAATTGAGTGAAACAAATATTTTTAAGGACATAAGCAAGTTGATTTTATAACTGAAGAAACTAAAACTAATTAAAGTTTGCAAGAAATGGGAGTCAAGTGTTTATGAAATTATTTATAAACGACGAAATCACACTATTATTTTCAAAGATTTTGCGCTCTTATTTTCGCGCCTAACATAAAAGCACAGCTGAAATTTTAAGTATGGTACCTGAACATGAACGCTGTTTCTATGCGTTCTTTTAGAATTACAGTAACTGGATATCAAGCTGTGTATCGATATTAATAAAATCAGACTTTTCTCTGTAAATTTATCAGGAAAAAAAAAAAAAAAAAAAAAAAAAAGCGATATCTTCACTTTCCACACACCATAAAATTCGAAAATTACTTCAGAAAATTTTGTCTGTGTGTATGTCACCGTGTCTGTATGTCTGTAACGCTATTATTGTCCGGGTATCACGTGAGAATGGCTGGATGGAATTCAACGGCGCTTGGCAGAAATTTAGGTCTTTACGCAACTAAAATCTGCCAACTTTTTCGAAATTCCCTCCCCAGTTATCGCCGGGATGGGGGGAACAAAAGTTAAAAACATGTTTGTAAGCATAACACCGCTCCAAATTACTTCACTGTAAAGAAATTGAACATATAAAGAATAGACATGAGTATAAATAAAACGTTATCTGCAATTTAGAAATTTTCGATTATTAACCCATTCAGCCGCAGTGTTCCCGCTGATGGAACACCTAATTTTAATTCTCAAGTGCAAAAACTCATCCCGTAAATTTTTTAGCAAAAATTTACGTTTATAAATATGCATCAATCGCTTACAGTTTTTTCTTTCATTTTAAGAGGAGCACACTAAAAATTTTGAACACGTTACTGTTAATGGGTGATAATTTTTCAAAGTTTGTCTTAATGCCGTTAATCTTAAAAAAAAAAAAAAAAAAAATAGATGAAGAAGAAGAAAGAAAGAAAGAGTGTGACTTTTTGCCTTATGCATTTACCTTATATATTTGCAGTAGAATTGATAACAATAGCTCCTAAGTATTTTACAGTACAAAAAAAAAAACATTACGTCAACAGGCAAAAATTTTAATACGAAATGAAATCATTCCATGACTTTCGGTATCCTTACAGCATGTTAAGTATTATATATAATGTGCATTTTACATACAGATGCTTTCGTGGCCATGCCATAAATTCTAAATGCATTATGATCAATGGGTCTTGATTTTTAAAAGTGCATTTTAATGGTTTTATAGTAACTAGCAATAAATAAATAAATAAATATCATCACTTTGTTACATTCAAGCACGTTGTTTTCGGACATTATCTTTTCTTCCTTTTCCATTTACTCGATTACTGTAGATTGTTTTTCTTATTCAGGAATTAGAAATAAGAATTTTGGAGTATTGTTTACTCACTTTCACAATTTATGTTAGAGAGCATAGGTTTTTTTATAGTACTATATTTTTTATTAGTATTATGTATATAAACATATGAAGTATTATATTCACTGTGAATATTCAAAATACAACACACTGAAATGTAAATAATCTATTGAACTTATTGTATTTATTATAACTGTTATTTAGTACATTGAAAATTTAAATAATTCTTTGTTTGTACCTTCATTTTCCTTCTGTACTTTTTTTTTTTTTTTTTTTAACTTTTATTATATATTTTAATATAACTTTATGACATGTGTATACATATATATATGTATGTATGTACACGTGTATGAGTTTATAAATACAGTGGAACCTGTAAAAGTGACCACCTGGGTAAAGTGACCACCTGACTAAAGTGACCATTTTCCAATTTTAAAGAGACTTTATAAAGTGACCACTGGCGTATAGTGACCATTTTAGCCGGTCCCTAGGGTGGTCACTTTAGACAGGTTCCACTGTATATGGGTTTCAATCGATAATGTTACCTTCTGAGCATAAACAAATTCAATAAAATAAAAAGAATTGTTTCCACATCGTAGTATTTGACTTCATTTAAATCAACATAAGTGATGGATTTTTTTTTTTTTTTTTCAAATGGCGCGGCATTTGCGACAAGCATTGGCTTATGAAGAAGCCGCCATTTGGTTTCAAAATGGCGGCTACAAATTACTAATGGGCTTAAGGATATTTAAGTGATAAATCCATTTTTCAACTTTGGTTTGAACGGATTAAGTATTTCAAAAGTTACCACGATAACAAATTTTCAAGTGGCCGCCACTTGAAAACAGTATAATAGAGGAAGTTGCCCAGCCAACTCGTTCAAGATATTCGAAGCATAAGTTCAATGTCCAACTTTGGTTCGAATCAGTGCAGTATATCAAAAGTTATTGTTATGACAAATTTTCAAGCGGCAATCCAAGTGTCTACAACTTAGAAACAAAATGGCGAAGCGACTTGTCCATTAAAATCATTACAAGATATTTCGATTATAAGTTCGTTGACCAATTTTAGTTCAAGTTAAATTAGTATTTCAAAAATTACCGTGATATGAAATTTTAAAGTTGCACCGTGATTTCAAGTGGCCAATACTTGTAAAAAAAAGACAGAATGAGGTGAACAGCGAACTTATCTTAGATGTTTGAATGATAAATCAACTACCCAAATTTGATACAAATTGATTCAGTATTACAAAAGTTATGATGATAATAAAATTTTCAAGTGGCCGCCACTTGAAAATAAAATTGCAGAACAAGTTATCAAGCGAACGTATCCAAGATATTTGAACCATAAGTTCACTGTCCAACTTTTGTTTGAATCAATTTAATATTTTAAAAGTTATCTTGATGGCACATTTTCACGTCACAGTGTGATTTCAAGTGGCTGCAACTTGAAAATAAGATGTTGGAATAAGTTGCCCAGTGAACTCATCCAAGATAATTATATGATAAGATCACTGTCCAACTTTGGTTCGAATTGAATCAAAATTTAAAAAGTTATGCTTGTAAAAAGTTCATTAATAAAGTTCATCGAGACCCTTATGTTATGTATATTTACATTAAAATACAAACAAATCTGGCTTTAAATACACTTTTCACAATGTGGGTTTGAAATTTTCAAGTGGCCGCCACTTGAAAACAAAATGTCAGAGCAACTTGGTTACCCTACTCATCCAAGATATTTATAAGATCAGTTAGCAATGCAAATTTGGTTCGATTTGGAGTATTATTTCGGGAGTTATCGTGATGACAAATTTCATTATAAATAGACAGATAAATATATAGATAAACGAAGTGGTTGCAATAGGACGATTTAAAAAAAAATCACCCTAAAAAGTTTTTTTTTTTTCCCTAAAAAAAACCTGTTTTTTTGCCTACCCTTTGAAAAAAAGCATTTGGATGATATTGTGATCACTGACATACATACACATATATCATCATCATCATCATCATGAAAATAGTAAAAATGAACTCATGGGACCTCAAAACATGTAGATACGCCAACATCGCAAAGCCAGAATTTTGTCACGATTACAATGATTTCCTTACGTATGTATTTTCGGAAAGCAAAAAACTGCATGAAAGGTATGTGAATCATTTAATTTCATCATGCTTAATAACTAATTTTTAAAAGGTATATGTGTCTATGAGAGAGGAAATGACAATGCAGTTGTAAACAATGGAGGGAAAAAGTGGAGGATTGAAATTCAAGATATAAAATATACCTTTACATCCACCCTTAGAAAAATACAAATATTTCATTTATTAAATATTGTAAATTTTGCTTATTCCATATCTATTTTGAAAAATTCAAATTGATTATACAAACATATTAATAAAATATCTGGTGTGAAACAACAACACGACTTCCATTACAAACTATTACACATATTATATGCATTTTTTGGAGATAATGTGATCACAAGATATAAAAGTGACCTAAAGAAGTAGAAACCTAACATTTTTCTGGTAAGATAAACTTTATACACATGTAAAGACATATGAAACGAAGCGTACATAAAGCGAGGTAAAAAATAAGGAAAAATAATATATATATATAGTAGAGTTATTTTTTGAAACACCAATTTTCGAGATCTACCTAAACTTCTGACCTACCTAAACAGGGTAGCAGTTAATTTTCCTCTAATAATTACGTAATACATAAGAAAGAAATGGATTTATATAACAATTTTCAAGAAAATCGTTAAAGCCGTTTTTGAGATACCAAATTTTACCAAAACTCAATCATTGACAGGAAAACAATAATTACATACAAAAGCATATTTAAAAGTGAGTTAATATGGCGAGTTTGAAAAAAAATCCGTACAGCTGGTTTTAAAGGAACGCACTTCCGAGACCTGAAATTGAGCTATTTATACAGACCGCCTGTCAATTTTTCTGAACTAACCAGCTATATCATTCGAAAGGACATCTAATAGAGTGTTTATGTAACAAATTTGAAGAAAATCGTTAGAGCCGTTTTTGAGATACGGACTTACGGTCCCACTTACGGTTTCTGATGTCCCACTTCCGGTTTTTCAATTTTCCCCAAAATATGGAAAATTCATTTGTACACCAGACTTGTTTCAATTATAAAGTTTCGTAGTTCTATCTTTATTAGTTTCCGATACATAATAGCCAGAAGATCCTCTCCCCCCTCCCCCTCCCCCCCCCCACACACACTGACCAATTGCCAAAAACCACTTTTTGGACTCAGAGGACCTTAAAACGTGTAAATCAGGTGAAATCTCGATATCGAATTTTCAGACCGAATACAAATACTTCCATTACATACTGTAGTAGGGTAATGAAAGTAATTTTTTTTTTTTTTTTTTTTTTTTTTTTTTTTTTTTTATAAATTGAAAGAATAAAGATAACTTTTAATTTACTACTCGCAAATAATTAATAGTGAATAAAAGTGGAGGAAATGGTATTTTATCTGGGACGGTTTTAACCAGGTTTTTTCGATTATGGAAAAAAACCGAACAACCCTGTATCAACATAACTTAAATAACTTCAGGAAATTCAAATTTGGTATTTTGAAATTGATATGTGGCTGCTACTTGTAAAGTTGATCAAGACTGGCAAGTTTCAAGACACCTTAATAAGAGTCTTGTATTTGATTTATTTTTACTTCCATTACCCGACTACCATAGGTAATGGAAGTATTGTATTTGGTCCAAAAATTCGATATCGAGATTTCACCTGATTTACATGTTTTAAGGTCTCCTGAGTTCAAAAAAGTGGTTTTTAGCAATTGCTCTCTGTGTGTATGTATGTATGTGGAAAATATTCTAGCTATTATATGTCGGAAACTAATAAAGACAGAACTACGAAACTTTAGAATTGAAACTGTTCTGGTGTACAGATAAACTTTTCAAATTTTGGTGAAAATTGGAAAACCAGAAGTGGGACATCTGAAACCGGAAGTGAGGCCATAAGTCCATATCTCAAAAACGGCTCTAACGATTTTCTTTAAAATTGCTGTATAAACACTCTATTATATATCCTGTCGAAGGATATAGTTGGTTAGTTCAGGAAAATTGATAGGCGCCCTGTACAAATAGCTAAATTTGAGGTCCTGCAAATACTTTCCTGTCAAAACGGCTGTATGTTTTTTTTTTTTTTTTCCAAACTTGCCATATTGACCCTCTTTTAAATATCCTTTTACATATAGTTGTTGTTTTCTGGCCAACAATTAATTTTGTCAAGCTTTGGTAAAAATCGGTATCTCAAATACGGCTCTAACGATTTTCTTGAAAATTGTTACATAAACCCATTTTAGATATCCTTTCTCATGCTTTACTTGGTTATCAGAGGAAAATTAATAGTCATCCTGATCAGACAGATCAGTTATACATCTCGAAACTTGGTGTTTCAAATAAATAAACTCTGCCAATTTTCTTCCCCTTTCTTAAAAAAAAAAATCGCTGTGCAAACTCTGTTTTATGTTTTTACACGTGTATTAACTTTCCCTTACCGGAAAATTTTTAGGTGTCTATTTCATTAGGACAATTCCATGTCTTCTGTTAACATTATCTTCAAAAATTGCATATAATACGTGTAATAGTGGGTAATGGAAGTCGTGTGGTTGTTTCACACCAGATTTTTAAATAAATGTAGGCACTATAATTTAACACTATTTATATATTATACTACTTATAAAAAATTTGACTTGTATAAAGAAACACGTATAAATAACAACACAAGTACACTTTCTTTAGAAAACAGAGCTGGAGGACTTGTGCGACCGCACCTGTCCGTGATCTTCGAAATACGATCCCGAAGGTCACGACCTGTCGCACACCCCGTCCAGCGCTGCGTTCAGTAGTCTGAGCTCCAGAGTGCAGATAACTCATCTCTATATATCAGTAATGTTATAATGTTATATATCTAATATCTTTGTTATTTTTTAGTTAAATTAATTATATCAAACCGCAAGTTTAATCATAAAAATATTTTCTTTGTTAAATTTCATTGTTACAGAATTCGCCGATATAACTACTGAAAGCCTAAGACGGGCTGAATATAGAATAAAATACTTCGTCGGGTCGGGCTACGTTATTAAAATACATATAAATAGACTAGCAGGCTACGCCCGCTTCGCTGGTCACTATTTTTAAATGAATCATTATAATTAATGAATTCTCAAAATTGCATTAATTTTTATCATGTGGAAAAAAAAAAAAACTCTGATCGGGAAAAATGTCGCACCGGGTCCCCACTGCCTTCGGCAGCGTAGACCCGTGCGCGATTGCATATATATGAGCTCCCTAATAATTTTACAAATTCGAAAATATCCGCAATCGATTTGAAAGTATCAAAAACCTCTATGCACCAGTTTTGAACGATCTATCTCTATTTTTATTTTTTTGCCCCACCGCTTCCTCCTCCCTTCCCGCCCCTCCCAATAATTTTAACCAATTTTATTAGAGTTTAGGGGTTAAGTGCTTTTTAGGGATCTAAAACGATGGAATTTCTTCATCTTCAGGAAAATTCGTGGTTGCTGTTAACCCTTTTGCACCATATGGCAGGAATTGGGTTCCCTCGGAAATTGATAAAATGATTTTAATGAAAATTTAGAGTTAGGTTTTTTGAAGAGGTAAATTGGTTAGACATATCTTCATCTTCAAGAAAATTTGTGTTCGCTGTTAACCCTTTATCGGCTAGTTGCAGCATGGGGCAGAGAGTGGGTTTATTTTTAAATGGATATAATGATTTTGTTGAAAGTTTAAAATTAAATATATATATACAGGGATGTAATGAATTACTACTATCGAAACATAATCTCATATCACAATACAGAAAAAGTAAAACTTATCCTATTAAATTGCAGATAATTACACTTATCTGAAAAAGAAAAAAAAAGAAAAAAAATTTCTGTATCTGACACCATTATTGCAGATTCTTATGTAAAATGATCTCCTGGATCCGAATCTGGCCTCCATTTTGCCCCATCACCTATCACCTACCGTTTTCTTGCTACGTCCCCTCCCCCATTTTAATCATTGTTTGATAATTTTATACGCATCAGTTTGATTTGGAGAGGAACGATGTATATTTTAACCGTTAAATGTCTTCTGACCTGAGGAGCTACAGAGGTAGAAAGTTCTAAAACACACGAACATTTGTAGTAAGGAGGATATTTGAGGAGATTTGTGCACAGAAAAAAAAACGTTAACACTGTTAACGTGAGTTACTTTTAACATGAACTGTTACCACAATCCCCGTCAAAATGAAGATTACTTTAATTATATGACGATGAGTTACTGATAGCATGAAATACTTATAACATGAACAGATTTTTGATCCCCCTTGAGATTCACGTTGACGAGATTCGACTGTATATCTTTTCATTTCTGCACAAAAATAAATTTTTTCAGCATTTATTATACTACTTTAAGAAAAAAATCGTCTGCATTCATCATGGAAAATATCTTTAATAAATTATAACTTAATAAATAATTTGTATTGCGTAAATTTGTATAGGATTATATATAGAAGAAAGTCTTGTGGTAATACTAGTTATAATATATTAAAACAAGCGGACTTTACCTCTGCCGCTGCTAACTACATTTAAAAGAATTTTGAAAATTCGATATTACTTACTAATATAAAAACTTAAAAAATATTAAAATTAAAAAAATATATATATTCCATTAAAAATCAAAACAATATTTAAACCATAATAATAACAAAGCAACTGATTATAAAAAATCATATTTTTCATAAATTAGTTAAATTTAACTTACTTGTGAAAACTTATTCCACTTCCTTTCATAAATGTATTTGTATAATTAAAAGCCGCGCAGTATTTCGGCATTTTCAATATATATCAACATTCTATTCCATTATTGTTTCCGAGTTTTATACTCTCTCATGGCTGATGCCAAAAACTTTTTCGGCATCAAAAATCTTTGCACGTTAACATGGGGATGATAGATCTATATCACTGAGCAGAAGAACAACTGGAGGAAATGCTAGACCGGTTTTCGCGTGCCGTTTTTTGAAGGTTTGTCTTCCGAGCGTTGTATGGCAAAAAGCATTTGATATATTTATATTTCAAAGTAAAATTGTGTAAAGGTAGTCTGTTCGAACAACTATATGCTAAACATGACATTACAATTTTAAATTTTAATTCTTTAAAGATTATAATAGTAATAGACGACACGACAAATGTTGCTTGCCATACAAGGCAGGCGAATGATTGCAGAAAAACTGGCACGCACGAACACTGTGTAAAAGTATTGGAAGCATTTGCTCCAGTTGTTCTTTAGCTCAGTGATCTATATAGAGCAGGCGCATGTTTATAAACAAGCGACGCTATTCTGCAACTTTTGCGCATGTAGGCAAAATATCTGCTTTTCTATTGGTGCTTTGTCCCACCTTTTGCCTACAATGTAAAGTACATGAGGAATCATCTGTCACAGTGACGTCTCGTGCACCTGCTCTATATATTACTATATCTATGGATGGATCAGAGTTGTTCAGCCTCTGCTTTCGACCGGTAGTGGATCAAATTAAGATAGTCTTAGATCAAATGTCTCAGTGCCCAGTTGGATTGGTCGAAGTAGAGCCCCTAAATAAAATAATAGGCCGGCGCATCACCGCCATTTTTTTGCCTCCGAAGAGGACAGCATTCCCGCTTGGCGTCCTTATCGCTTCCCTAATGATTTTAAGAAATCTTGATCTGTAGCTAATCCGGTCAAGATAAGAGCAATAAACAACAATAATATTCCTAAAAACACATTTTTTTCACAGTACATTCTCAGGATATCATTTTATTCTGAGGATGTCCCATGGATGTACGATGTATTGTTAGGGCGGTTTCTGTTTCTTTTACAAGATGTCGCCAAAAACTCAAATACACAGTAATAGAAGGTCTATGAACACTTTATATTCACTTCTTGAATGATTATAACAGTTTATCGTTAAACAAACTTCCATATCGTTCCAAACTTCCATCTTAGCCAAAATTATGAAATATAATAATATAAGTTACTCTAAAGTAACGTAAGACAAAAAAAAAAAAAAATGTTTGTGGTTTGTTTATCAGAGAAACGCGCTGGGTACATGTGGCAACCCTAAGGCAACAAAATGCCTGATGCGCCAGCTCGTATGTATAGGAGCCTTAGGTCAAAGTGTTCCAGAGGCTGGACCAACACCACCTGTAATAATGCCTCCGAGCTGAACCCTACGGCACGGAAGATCGCCCGATTTCCTCCAATCCCCACGATCCAACATGTGTCACAGGAAGTGTTGATTGGATAAAATCGGCCGATCTTCCATGACGTAGAGCTCAGATCGGAAGCATTATTACAGGTGGTGTTGGTCCTGGCTGAACTCACCCATAGTAGTCCCAATGTAGGAGTTGAGGTAAGAGATGAGGTGTATGTATTTATGACGTCACCGAATACAGGATCTTGCGTTTTACACATGAAATCTGTCTCTTGCGATGTTTTGAGTCATATGTGTGTTCTCGTCTTGTTGTTTCTGTTTGTGTATGATTAGTAATTGGCACGGATTTTTTATATTGAAGAAGTAACTTTGTTTTGGTTCAAGTTATTGTTAATTTATATGTGGTTGAGGAACAATATTTAAAATGTTATCCTCCGGTTGTAATTATAATAAATTGAAAACAAACTTGCGGTTGTCTATTAATCGGTTGAAATTATTGGAAAAGAAAAAGACCGAATTAGCCCAGAAATCACGAAAAGAAATTGCTGACTACCTTGCAAATGGTAAATTAGAGAGGGCTAAAATACGTGTGGAACATGTTATTCGTGAAGATTATCTAGTCGAAGCAATGGAACTTGTGGAAATGTATTGCGATCTTTTATTAGCCCGTTTCGGCTTGATACAGCAAATGAAGTAAGTTATATAGATACTGTTCTCATTATATATATTTGATAAGCCATTTGCTATTGTTTTTCATATAGCATCTTAGTTTTGCTATGTTCGATTGTTATCCAATGTATGTTAGGATTTAAAATTTCAAAATGTGGAGATTTTAATATATAAATGAAGATGTTTAAAGAATATGTTTGCTACTTTATATATATATATATATATACATACATATCAGTGAATTCTTCCAAGTGAAAGAAATGGAAGAAAGTTATTTTCTTTAAAAAATTATCATTAAGTTGTAACTTCGTAAGATACAATGGATGCATTTTTCTTATAAACAACCTCAAGCAAATTTCATGATACCTGTAAATATTTAATTATTATACATGCTAAATTAATAATTACATGAGAATTTTAGCCAAGGTCAGATCAAAATGATTTCCAAAGATGATTTCAAGATTCACCAAAATACTCAAACTCCGTTAAAGAAATCAATTTCAATATAACCAGTATAAAGTTTTATTATTTAAACAATTTTATTTCTCTAACTGGTAGTAAATCAACACAGCTTACAACCGGACCCCTCAGATTTTTACGAAACTGGGCTCATATATTTGTTTTATAGAGAAATTGATATTTACCAATTATTAAGTCTCTATCTCTTTTAGTTCTTGATATACAGGGCTGCAAAAACGGGTAAAAAGTGCAAATTTTCAAAATTCTTGTTTTACAAATTTGCCCATATCTTGTTCCCCAATTATTGCAGAGGTATAAGTTTGGTATCATTGAAAAGCATTTAATACAGGCTTTCAAAAGATATATCACCTGCACATATTAAAAAAAAAAAATTCATTTCAAGGTCAAACATTTTGACTTTTGACCTTGAATATTTCAAAAAGTGGTATTTTTTTTTCTTTAAAATATTATATGTCGTTCTTACATTTATTGTCTATAATTACTGTGAGTTTCAACTTGAGACCGCCATGGGATGCTGAATTATAAATTAAAATGCAACCCCGTATCAGTATTTTCATATCGAAAATGCAGAACGTTTTGGAATTTTCTTGTTCCCTGTTTGTTATAATTTAAGAAAAGAAATGTTTTATTTCATATCCATTGTTTTAAACCCCTGTACTTTTTTTTTGCTGATGTTTTGCAGAAAAACAAATATCTTTGTTTGAATTATTGAATTAAAAATAAAAGTTGCATTACAAACTTTTTGAAAAAATTTCCAATGAAGCTACGCATTTCAATATTTAATTAAAAAAGAAAAAATATATTTATCTTAATTACATTCAGAGAAAAAAAATCTTAAAGAATTGATCCGGCAGCCATAATGGTGCCTAATGGTTTAATCTGCTAATTGAGCATTCCTTGGAAATGTGCGAAGTGCAATAACTGAAGACTTAACCCTACGTCAGGTGCACCCATTTAAATAGCAAAGAAAGAAAAAAAAAAAAAAAAATACACAACAATTGTTTAAGGTAGAAATATAGATTGTGCCTCATCCTTTTTTTTTTAATCTGATGAAGGGTCGTACTATTTCGACCCAAAACAATTGCTGCTGAGAGTTTTTTTTTCTTTCTATTTATGATGTTTTCGTATAGGGGTGGACCGGATATGGATTTTACTGGATACGGATATCCGGCATTCCGGATATTTTTTTTATTTGCTGGATCCGGATATCCGGCTGTCCCCTTTCCCAGCACACAAGAAATTTTCAATTTTTTAAAAGCACACAATAGTTTAAAAAGGTATTTGCATTTGATTTTTATATCATTATATGATTTAAAACGATAAACATAGACAATTTTAATTAAAATAAAAAATGTGAGTACTTTAGCTGTGAGGATTATAAGCGATATAAATAAATAGAGAATGTTTTATAAATCTCTTATTATTAAACCAACCAATCTTGTACGTATAATATATGTATACATACACAAATATAGTCTCAGAAATGGATCTAATAAATAATAATAGATTAAAATTCAGGGTTAAAGGTATTTTAATATGGGAAATCGATCTGACAAGTGGCCAATATCAGGAAAATTAATTTTCACCAATGAAAAACATTACAATGCCTGCATTTCTCGGGAGAACCCTGAATTTTTTTACAAAAATCAAGGAGAAATGATATTATGGAAAAAGTGACCAATATTACAGATTAGGGAAAATCGCCTGTAGTCTGCAATTTTTTAAATAAAAAGTAAAATAGTGTGTAATTTCTTTTTCTTTTTTTCTTTCTTTTTTTTTTTTTAAACTTTAAGAAACTATAAATGAATTATTTACATAAAAATATGTACTACCAATTGAATCTCAGTCTTCCATCATTTGACAAATAAAAAACGCATATTTGGATTATAAGAACATTAAATTTGTGAAAAATATTAAAGAAAACATTGTTCATTTAGTCAGGAATCTGATAAACAAAATGAATAAATAACTTTGTTTGTGTCTTTTTTACAAACCAGTGGCATATCCAGGATTTTATTTTGGGGTGGGTGAGTTAAGTTCGATGATGTGTTTCATAGTGTACAGAAATTCATGTAGTTCTTTAATCACGTTTCTTGCGACCATGGGAGCTTTTGTGCAAGTGCTAACTAACGAGTACAGTGTTAAAATAGGTGTAATAACCCTTGTGGCTGAGAGAAAATAAGAATGTAAGGTGCCGAATGATTGGATGTTTACAAATCTTAATCTGTTGGTCAATTTGGCACCTCTCCAAACTTTTGGAATTGTTCTCAGTGTTCGGCACAGGAAACGTGGTTGAACTATACTCTAAATATTGACCCTGTGTCAACAAAAAATAATTTTTTTAATAAAAAAGTTTAATTAAAGTTTGTCAAAATAACGAAAAAGAAAGAAATTTCCCTCAAATAAGGTCATTTTTACGATACATTTAAAAACTCATTTTCAGTTCTGTATTGTTGCATGTTCGTGGTTCGTGAATTGTCTCTGAAAGAAGGCTAATCTTGCAGATGCTCAAAAGTTTATTCACAGAAAATTCTAGAAGATTACAGGTGTATGTATAAACCAATTATCAACTTCAGTATCACCAGAAAACACAGCTTAAATAACAGCTGAAACATCAAAATTTACAGCACAAACTGTAGTATAGCATCCACACACAACAAATGCTGTAATCGAAAGAGGCTCAGTGCTCTTTAAGCATTTATCGATGTCTTGGAGGAACTCACTGATTTGGCACAATTCAATTCCTTAAATACCGGTATAGAAATTGGAGATAGTTCCAGAAACTTTCCAGCCAATCAGGTTAGAGCTTCTATATTTCATATGTCGATAATAAGGATTTTCTCACTAAGGTCACTAAAAAAGTCTGCAAGGAGCAAAAAGTCGCCACATTTGATGCCAAAGCCATTACCTGCCTTAATGAAACTTTTTACGAGTTTTGAAGGGAAATTAAGCTATTTTAACATGAAAACAAGCTAGAAATGCTGAAAATTAACATTTTATAACCTGACCAAGCCTCTTTGAATGAAATTATATAAAAATAACTGCAATTATTTACAAATTCGTAGCAATGTGCATAGACTTTTCATGACTTCTCGTTCAAAGAAATTCAAATTAAACAGCTTTTGAATAAAATTGATTAATATATATATATTAGAAAAAGGAAATCTCAATCAGCAAAATTCTTTTAGCAATAACAATAGAGGTAAATAGTGACGTAAATAATGTGAAGAAACAGTCGTTTAAATATGATACAATATTAACTGTATAGGTTTTTTTTTTTTTAAAGCAATTTTTTAATAAGTTTTTGGACCTCATTTTGGTAGATTTGAATAGTTTCTCTGAAGAACAGATAAACTCTTTAAAAAAAATATATATATATCAAGTTGGAGGTGAGTTAGTCTACACATTTTAAAATCTTATGAGACTCTATATCAGCTTTACTGCAGAACTTCTTAAAACATGCTCACTAGGCAGCTCAAGTGCGACATTACTAATAAATAATTGCTTTTTAGCTTTAGACCTGATGAATAGTATTTATTACGGCAAAAAAGTGTATGACACAATTTAAAAATTATTGCTCAAGTCACTTTCAAACATTCTAATTTCATGAGTTATGGCACTAATTCAAGAGACCTCAAAACATGGATATATCAAAATTTCATTTTCAGAAATTTGACCCAACAACTCTACAATAAAATTTATATAGGCAAACATTAAAACAACTGTTGTTTTCATTAGAATTTTTGTTATTCAGCAGTTATACATGGCTGTGAGCTGAATAGTTGGCAACTTTGGACCCACATTACAGCATTTTATGTTGCTATAATAAAGCGTTAATGGGAATACTTTCTCTGCCATATATGGGTAGGAAATAAAGAGGAGAGAGAGAGAGGAAAGAGAGATAGAAATAATTTAATTTTTTTTTTTTTTTTTTTAACATTATTAAAATAAGAAATCTTTACATTTTAAAACTTTCTACAAACTTTCGGGACGGGCTGCAGCCCCATCAGCTTCTAGAGGTCAAGATTCACGGCCGCCACTCGCCACGTGGCGACCTAATTTGAAAAAGTGGAGATTCAAAAAAATTGCTGTAATCGCCAATCCAACATGTGATTTTTTTCGCGAATTCGCGAAAATCGGTGATTCTCCCCCCCCCCCCCTAATTCGCGGAATTTTGCAAATTAACTTCTTCTGCTTTTAAAAAAGTTGCAGATATTATTTGTTTTAAAAAACAAAACCCCATTAACGACCGGCGATTAAATTCGCCACAAAAGCCACCCGATTCCCAATCTTTCTCCATCCACAACATAAATTTCAATATTCATTTTAAACTTGCGTAATGAGATTCTAGAACCTATAAAGAAATAGAATTCTTAAATATTTCTTGCTCATGTAATTATTTTTTACCCTTCCCTCCATTTTCTTATCTCCAACTAGCGATCGACGATCAAATGTTCTGCAGAATTCTTTCTCCTTCCATAACCAAAATGTCAATGTTCATTTTAAACTTGCTTTGTTAGATTCTAGAAGTAGAACTGAAAGAGTTGAACATTTCCTACCCATGTAATTATTTTTTTACTCCAACCTCCCCCCCCCCCTCCCTCCCCCTTCCACATCTCCAGATAGTGATCAGTGATTAATTCTAGAAAAAATAGACAAGTACTCAATATTTCTTACATATGTAATTTTTTTTAGACTTCATTACTGAACTTGATAAATCTACTTATTTTTCCTCAATTAAATTAAATATTTATATTTAATATCTATACCAACTGTGTAAACAAGGATAAAATGTAGAATAAATTTTTCAGGTAGGAAATTTTTTTCTAAATTAATTTAAGAAAATTAATAATCAGTTGGTTTTATGCATATTAGAAACTGATAATTAGCTATTGTTGCTCTTTTTAATATTTATGATTAATGCACATAAATGAAAATCATATTCTATATATATATATATATATATTCATGGAATTTTAATAAGGTTTCATGTGGCTATAAAAGTTATTGCAGTTATATTAATGATAAATAATGTATAATTAAATGTTAATAGTTAAAAATACATTTATCAAAAATATAAAAAAAAACTTCCAAAGCTTTTCGCCTACATAAAAGGCATCATCAGGGAATTTGGATTTACACATACTTCAGAGCAGTTATAAGTACTTTTGAATCACATGGTTAACAGTTAAGTCCTTACATAAAATATATTCAACTGGAAGTCAGATAGAGGCTGGAGCTATTATATGGAGCTATTATATGCTACACTTGGACGCTGGAGCTATTTCAGGAAGAGGAGGTGCTACAGTTGGAGGTTGGAACTACTGCAGGAAGAGAAGGTGCTGCACTTGGAGGTTGGAACTATTGCAGGAAGTGAAGGTGCTACACTTGGAGAATGGAACTATTGCAGGGTGACAAAGTGCTACACTTGGAGGATGGAACTATTGCATGGTGACAAAGTGCTACACTTGGAGGTTGGAACTATTGCAGGGTGACGAAGTGCTACACTTGGAGGTTGGGGAGACTGTAGAAACATCAGAGTGCAAATGCAGGAAATGAAAATTTATTACATGTGTTTAGAAGAGTCGCCTGAGGCTATTGAAGAGTAAAACTATCCTGAACTGGAAAAAACAAGCTATTAGTTATTTTATAATATGGTGCCAAATTATTGGCAAAATTGCAGCATCTTTTGAATTTATTGAATTTTTATGTTTAATTATATTTATAGCTTCACAAAACAGTTCTTGGATCGTAGGAGGGGCTGAAATAATTTTGGCGTTATCCCACATAGGAGTAGCGTTAGAGTTATCATAAATAAAATCAACTAAAGTAGAACTCCTTCCTTCCTTTATATTACGCTTATGTTCTTGAATTCATTGTGTTAAAGCTCGCTTAGTTTGTCCAATGTAACAGAAAAGTTCTTTGTTATTTTCAATGGTTATTTTATATACTCCTCCAGTAGGTCCAGTTTGGTCACGATCACAAAGAGTTAATTGTTTAATAGTTAGGAAGAACTGAAAGGAATTAATAAAGGAATCAGCCGGGATAGGTAAGGGAATAAATGAATTTGACTCAAACCTACTATATATCTGCGTTATGTGGACGACATTTTTATCTCCTGGCCTTATTCAAAAAATTCGCTTCTTAATTTAATTGATAGTTTTAATAACCAATTTCCATCTATAAATTTTAATTACGAAACTGAAACTAATCGCACTCTACCGTTTCTCGACCTTAAGATCCATCATAATACTGATAATTCAACTATATGGTTTGACGTTTTTTTCAAGAATTCATTTATTCCCTTACCTATCCCGGCTGATTCAGCTCACCCTACTAAATATAAAAATGCTTTTTTCAATTCCTATATTACCCATGTCTTAAATTATACAACTTTTGGATTTAATGAAAAACAACAAATTAACAAAATTATTAAAATCGGTAATGCTGCAGGGTATAGTAAATCTTATATTATAAAAATTGTTAATAAAATAAAAAACAGCATGTCAATAATCCTATTAATCATACTTTGAATTCAACTTGTAAATTACATTATACCAATAGTCTTCCCTACTGTAAAGAGTTCTATAGTTTTCAAAATTATATTCAATCTAAATTTAATATATTAATTCCTTTCAGTTCCCCCCTAACTATTAAACAATTAACTCTTTGTGATTGTAACCAAACTGGACCTACTGGAGGAGTATATAAAATAACCATTGAAAATAACAAAGAACTTTTCTGTTACATTGGACAAACTAAGCGAACTTTAACACAACGAATTCAAGAACTTATGCGTAATATAAAGGAAGGAAGGAGTTCTACTTTAGTTGATTTTATTTATGATAACCCTAACACTACTCCTATGTGGGATAACGCCAAAATTATTTCAGCCCCTCCTACGATCCAAGAACTGTATCTTTGTGAAGCTATAAATATAATTAAACATAAAAATTCAATAAATTCAAAAGATGCTGCAATTTTGCCAATAATTTGGCACCATATTATAAAATAACTAATAGCTTGTTTTTTCCAGTTCAGGATAGTTTTACTCTTCAGTAGCCTCAGGCGACTCTTCAAAACACATGTAATAAATTTTCATTTCCTGCATTTGCACTCTGATGTTTCTACAGTCTCCCCAACCTCCAAGTGTAGCACTTCGTCACCCTGCAATAGTTCCAACCTCCAAGTGTAGCACTTTGTCACCCTGTAATAGTTCCAACCTCCAAGTGTAGCACTTTGTCACCCTGTAATAGTTCCATCCTCCAAGTGTAGCACCTTCTCTTCCTGCAATAGTTCCAACCTCCAACTGTAGCACCTCCTCTTCCTGAAATAGCTCCAGCGTCCAAGTGTAGCACCTCATTACCATATAATAGTTCCAGCCTCTATCTGACTTCCAGTTGAATATATTTTATGTGAGGACTTTGTTAACCATGTGATTTAAAAGTACATAAAACTGCTCTGAAGTATGTGTAAATCCAAATTCCCTGATGATGCCTTTTATGTAGGCGAAAAGCTTTGGAAGTTTTTTTTATATTTTTAATAAATGTATTTTTAACATGTTTTTAAAGTGTTTTTAATTAATTTATTACAATATGACATGTGCTTTTAATTCAACTCTTAACTGGAGTTTGTTTATACTATTTAGGTATAGCATTAAATAACTACTTATTTTTTTTTCTACTCTCAATATCCAATATGATAATGTAATAGACCACACACAGCAGACTTACTTTGTTACATTTGCAAACTATACATAACTAATGTAATTAACATTTTCTTTATGTTTTTTTTTATTGGTAGTGATTAAAATGAAATTACACTTTTCATGAATCAAATTATTAATTTTAAATAAAATATTTTAATTACTGAAATTGCTAATTCAAAATTAAAAGTACATACTTGCTTAAATAGAATAATTTTATGCATCAAACATGTACAGTTCAATGGATTTTATTTTGTCCAGTTTTGTGTGGTTTTTTCCAGTTTTGTCCAGTGTCCCGGACTTTTCACAAAAAAGTGGACAAAATAACAACCCTGCTATAAAAGCTGAGCCCAGAAATGAATTGATGCCTGTGAAACTGCTGAATCATGTGAAGCTTGTTATTTAAATGGACTCTGATATAATAGTTCAGTTATGTTTTTTTATGCTGAATTTCTTTAATCTTTTTAATGTTTCAAGTTTTATACTACAATTCCCACATTTTGTTTTTTGTTCTTTGTGTGTGCTAAAAATTGCTTAATAAAGCTCTGGATTTACAGTTGCACTTCCTCTATGTTTGGGTCACGGCTATATTTTAGTAGGAAGGTGCAATAGTTTATTTATGTTAGATATGCTAAAAAATAAACTCCTCAAATTTAGTATTTTTTTTGTAATTAATGTCATTAAATTTTTAATTTTTATGATAAATAATTTAAAGTTAAATAATTCATTATTTAATTTAAATAATTCATTTTGAGCTTTGAATTTTATTTATGTTTTATATCAGGACTTTGGATGAAGGGCTTACTGAAGCTATTTCCAGCTTGATATGGGCAGCTCCTCGCCTACAAACTGATGTTGCTGAATTGAAAATTATTGCTGACCAACTTGCTGTTAAATATGGAAAGCAGTATGCTCTTGCAGTTAGAGAGAATGCATTGAACTCTGTAAATGAAAAATTGGTGCACAAGCTTAGTGTTCAAGCACCACCTAAGATATTGGTGGAAAAATATTTAATTGGTGAGTCTTAAACTGTTATGTTATAAATATTTATTTGTTAGTGATTCTTTTAATTCTTTTTATAAATTGCCTAAAATTAATTTTTGTGTTACTGATGATAAGCCAGAGTCAAAATCGAAATTATCTTTATTTTTATGCATCGTGTCATAATAAAATTAGATGCAGACACACATGTGTAGATAAAAATGTCACAAATATGCAAATTACTTATAAGAATTTTTCTCAAGAAATTACTATAATTCCTTCTTTATTATTTCCTTATTATAAATTGTTTGAGATAATTTTCCAACATTTGTAAAATTGATCCACATTTGAAATATCTTATATATTCAAACACAAAACTTTTTATCTTAAAGATCAAAATGAGAGAATTTGGGCATGTGTAAAAATCTTTGAGCCAGTTCAAAACGATCACATTCCTCTTATTAGACATTGGGCCTCGACTTCATCAGAAATGATGAAGGAAAATAAAAAGGTTGAGGTTTGAGTGTATTTGTCATATTAGAACTACATAGTGGGTTATTAGATTTTTGTTTAAAGGTGGTCCAGAGACATGCCATCACAATTGTTCCTCCATAAAAAAAAAAAATCACAGAAATGTTTTTCTTATTTAATTTATTTTCTTTTATTGTAACTTGTACTAATTTCTGTATGCAAATATTTCATTAAATCTTTTGTTTTTCAAATTTAATTTATAGTCTTATTTATTTTTATTTATTTATTGGTATAGTTGATAAAAAGAATATTACAGAATGTGTTTAAAAATCGTTATATATTATTTTTTACTTGAATTTGCATATTATCCAAGTACTTAACCCAAAACATTATATTTTTTAGGCACGACCAAAAATCCGGAATCACTGCAGTCCCGACGATTCCGGATTTTCGGCTTTGTACTGTATATATCTTTAAATAATGCTCTTTAGTAACTAAAAATATATGTTTCAAACACAATTTTTGTCTGCTTCATAATGCAATAGATAAAGGGTTAAGAAAAAACTTATTTTCTAGAAAATAGCATTAAACATAAAAAGTAACTACAATTATAAATATAATAAAAGCATGTTTATCTTCTATAATTGGTTCAATTTTCCTTTTCTAGTAAAACTGGACGATATTTTTGTTTAACAGCAGACATAAATGCAGAGGTGTAGAAAATGTTCAGATCTCTGAAATTTCCCCCGAACACATCCTAAATTTCTCCCAAAATAGCGGAACAACCTATTATCAGAGGGGTTTTCATTTTTTTTTTTTTTTTTTACCTTTTTTGAGAGGAAGGGGGGGGGGGGAGAAAAGAGCAATCTGTAAATCAGACTCAAAACTATGCAAAAAAAAAATTCTTATTTCTCTCTCCCCTTCTTACCCCCTTTCTTATTGGCTAAAGTAAACAAACACATCATTTTCCCCATCCGCCGGTCATTAAAGTATTTGTTTATTTATGTGAATTGGATGATTATTCTTGTAGCATTTTAGTTAAATAAAAAATAAAAGTTAGAGATTTAATATTTTCTCTAGCTTGAATGAATTACTAAATATATATCACCAAACTTCAAATACTTAACTTTTTTTTTTGTTGGGGGGAGGGGGGATATAAGTAATAGATATTAAAAAAAAAAAAAAAAAGAAAATACACTTGTAACAGAAGAATACAGCTGTCAGTTTGTTGTTTAATATTAGAAATTTTGTTTTTTCAGTATATATTTTTTAATTCCGTTTTCATTTTTATTTTATTCTAAGAAAATAAATATTTAAAATTTTCCCCAGACAGCCAAAATTTCCCCCCGAACATCGTTCGCACGTTCGGACATATTCTGCACCTCTGCATAAATGTTGTCCAGAATCAATATTTACTAATTAAATTGTTCAGTTTTAAAACTTTATACTAATTTTAATTTTAGTAACAACATAATTATAAATGTAATAAAATTTTCTTCTATAACCATTTCAACTATTAAAAAACTTAAAAAAAAAAAAAAAAAAAGAAAAAAAAAAGGATTAATTGCAACTTATTTTTATAATAAAAAAAAATTAAATGATATATATCGTACTTAAGAATTTAAATTCTTTTATTTTATCAGTTATTGTCATTAAGAATGTTTATTTTGAATAAGCATACATTAACATAAAATATAGCTTAATCTTACTAATTAATACTATTTTAATATTAGAATCAAACCGATTTTTATTTCTAATATAAATATTAGATTAATTATTAATTAGTAGTTTAATATAATTAGGTGTATTACAACTAATATGCAAAATAACATATCTAACATTGCAATGCAAACATATTCAAACAAAAACCCAGAAAACCAAGTGGGTTGGGTTTTTCTAAAAAAAACCTGGGTTTTCGCCAACCCTGATTACACTTTTTTTTTGCTGCTATATATAGATATAATTTCAATCACTTACGCAGAGTACTCAATAAAGCTTTATAAATTTTAAATTCATAGCAGTGACATTGCACCTTTCATTCCTTGGATGATGCTGCATTTTATTTATTTAATAATAAATAGAAAAATAATTTTATTGATTATAAACCTTTGTAGGATATCATATGGCTGTACAAAATCATAAAAATATGAAGATACTTTAATTTCAGTATTATGCGTAAATAAGCCTTTTTAATTAATTTATCTATTTTTAAATAACTGTACATGAATTTATTAAATGTTTTCAAGTAGCAATATTTAGACAGAAAAAGAATGTTACTTTACTAAAAAAAATGTCTTCACAATACCAAACAGGATTTTTTTTTCTTTTTTTCAAATATTTGGGGATTTAGTTTTATCATCTTTCTCCATAACTAAAGACATTTTTCCCCCCTTATAAAATTGATGTTATATTTGGGCAGATTCGCATAATACAGTATTTCCAATAAGATTGTGTAATCTTAGTCATAATAAAAAGAATATTTTAAAAGGACAAGCTGAAAAACATCACACAAAATCAGCAGTGCGCTGGTTTTCACGCTGTGGCTTACGAGAGAGCAGGCTTGGATCTAGGGGGGGGGGGGGCGAGAGGGGGCACTTGCCCCAGGCAGCAGCCACCAGGTCCAGCTAATCTCGCCATTTGCACTATGCTGGACCCGATTTCCAGACCATTTTCATCGTACATTGCATTGTCTGTAACAAACTCAAAGCAACCAAATGCCCTCCTCTCCTCTCCTCACACGAGACGTATGACCAAAACAGAGTGAAAACCTGAAAACGTAATATTACTTATAAGCGCACGATGTGCGATAGTGAGTGAACATTAAAATTTGAAGGAGGACGATATACGTATCTTTGCGGGTGTGGTAGGTGAGAGGTGGCATGGCAACAGCAGTTGAATTATCCATGTAAAATGAAAAGTATGGGTGGAAAGCGATATCTCGTATTGTAACTGATGTCATTCTATATTTGGCCACTAATTATTTCTTTCTCAGAGTCTCTACTAAAAATAACAGTTTATTATTAACTAGCTGCCTTCAGCGACAAGCTGGTTCACTATCCTTGAAAAATCCGACTATATCAAACCCCCATTAGGTAGACTTTTTTCCGTTTCTGGACCTACAACACCTTATTGACATATGGTGCTTTCGTAATACAAATAAATAATAATATAAAGTAATAGCTTTATTGAAAATTTTAATTGTAGTAAATTTCCAGTCGGTAGTGCCTGCGGCGCTCTCTTCCCGTTTCAGTATTTGAAACAGCCTGTTTGCTTACCTCGGAAAAATCTCCATCTTTAAAAATTCTAACTGCAGCGAAGTCCCGCTCGGTGGAGACTGCGGCGTCTTATCCCAGTTTTAGAACTTACAACAGCTTCCTCGCTCATTGTGCAAATATCATTGAAAACTTTAACTGTAGAGAATTTCTGCTCTGTTACGACTAAGGCGCCCTTTTACGTTTCATGATTTGGAACAGTCTATTCGCTCACCGTGTAAAGGAACATTGAAAATTCTGATCTGGCAAATCCTGAACCCAGTGGAGCCTACGGTCTCCTAATCTACTCACAAATAATTTAATCGTAATTGGTTAATATTGAATTATTAAAAGATCAAAGCGCCATCTGGCGACAGAGATTTGCAACCTCTCTCTGTACTCAACCTGTACTCTTCAATTCCAATTCAAATAACTTTTAAAATGATATATTCTTATGCAGGGTTCATACTCCTCAGGGAAAATCTGGAAAACAGGGAATACTCAGGGAATTTGGAATTTGTTAAAAAAACTCAGGGAAAACTCAGGGAAAATAAAAATTTTCATTAAAAGTCAGGGAAAATCAGTTATAAAACCTGGAAAAACAAATTTTTTTTTTCTCTCAAGTTATGTTTTTCTTGTTTAGCTTCGTATCAAAATTTAAATAATTAATTATTGTGAAAATACAATGATTTCTACCTGAATTTCTATCATGATCAGCAATAATATGACTTCATACAGTGGAAGTAGCTGTATTTTGTCTTGTCTAAAAGAGCGTTTCTTGTAATATGTCGCTAATATTTTCTTGAAAATTGTCTGGGAACTCAGGGAATTTTTTTCCCATATTTGAGTATGAACCCTGTTATGGAATTGTGTTAATTAGAAACTGGGATAGAAAAGTAATAAACATTGTTATAAAAAGAATTGTGTGACTTTTCCGTGGTTTTCTCCGAAAGTTGCGTAATATAGGACAAAATAATGTTAAAAATCCTTAATAAGAAATGTGAGTGGAGTATCAGAATTCAATAGTCTACAAAATAAAAAAGAATAAAGATGTTCCGGGTTTTCTGCGATTTTCTCTGAAACTCCCGTACTGAATTTAATAGCTTATATAAGTTTAAAAGTTCACAATAAAATTACTGCAAAATATATTTTGAATGACACATTATAAGTAATTTAATCATAATTAGAATTGGATATATTGGAATAAAGGTGTTCTATGTTTTCTGGGGTTTGTGCTGAAAACTCCGCACGGAATTTAATGGCTTATATCATTTTAAAAATCTCTAATAAAATATATTTCAAACGATGCAATAAGCAATTTAATCATAATTATAATTGGAGATGTTGAAATTTTAAAATATTAAAGTGTCATCTGGCAGCAGAGATTTATGATATCCACTTTTTAATTCCAGTTCAAATAAGTTTTAAAATGATATATTAATTATGATATTATGTTAATTAGGAGTTGAGATACAAACATTAATAAATATAAACATATCTATATAAAAATTTGTGTCTGACTTATCCATGGTTTTCTCCAAAACTTGCCTTATTCCTGGCTGTATATCGTTAAATATCCTTAGTACGAAATGTGAGCGGAATTGGAATTCAAAATTCTGTAAAACATAAAAAAATAAAAATTTTCTAGGTTTTCTATAGTTTTCTTCGAAAGTTTCGGAGAATGTAAAATTTTTGAGAGATCTATTGATTTCATTGAAGTTCATGATGAAAGTGGCGAATGCGTGGCGAACATAATTTCTAAAAAGTTTGAGGACGATAAGTTATCCAGTAGGGGCTGTCATGGTCAGTCCTACAATAATTCAAATACGTCAGGAGTGTATAGATGCGTCCAAGCCAGAAGAATAATAATAATACGCTGCTTTTCACCGTGCATTGCCCATTTCCTTAAACTTGTTGGTGTACATGCCTTCCTTCTGCTCCATGGCTAAACGTCTATGTGGAGTTAGCTGTTCAAAGAATTTACAACTTTTTTGTTTCATCCAGTTTACGCAGTGATATTATGAAACAAGAACGAAAAATCACATGCGGTTCCCATAGATTATTAACTTTCTAACTATACATACCTCCTGTTGCCTCGTTTAACCGCCAATGCACTTTAACTACTTGATCACACAGCGTTCAGACGGAATGGAAGAAAGACAGACACATAGACTAATTGAACTGATATTCCCCCTTAAACATTGTTGTAAAGTGTTAAAAACGCTTAATACAAACGAAAAATGAAACACCAGCAATATTCTTTTGTATAATGTATCTGAATATTTCAGTGTAGATCTGTAAATCTTATTGCCAAACATTTCATATTCTGAAAAAAAAAAAAAAAAAAAAAAAAAAAACTCTTTTAGCATCTTAATGACGAATTTCAATTTAATTATAATTTGCGCAATAAAAATCCCTCTCATAAAACGCAAGACATTGACATTCTTTTGAGTGTTCCTGTACACAAACCAGCTGCGCTACTAATACCATTTGAAATGGTGAACAACCCATACTGAACTCAAAAAGATTTTTAAGAGTGATCATTTTAAAGAAATTCTGAAGATATTTATGGATGCTGGAGGCAGTTAGAGGGACAGACAGATAGACTAATTCAAATCATAATCACTCTTAAGCGTTAATTAAACAATGCGAAACTGCAATTGCAAGCAAATATCAATCATGATCCTTAATTTATCTGAATATTTTTGTGTGGTCTTTTTTTTTCCAATGTTAATCATACTATATTTTATAGAAAACAATTTCTGTGCATAGGAATAATAAATGTCTATTTCATTACGATTTGTGCAAAATAAAGTATTGAAATATGGTTTATAGAAATACCTCTCATAGAACACAATGCTTTGGAATTCTTTTGTGTGTCACTGCACACAAATCAATGGCGGTATTTATTCCATTTTCAATGGGGAACATTCCATAGTAAACTTGAATAACATATATCAATTTCAGAGAATTCCATGAATATGTACCAGAGACAGAGCACAGACAGACAGATAGACAAATCTATGCCATAAATCATTTCCAATGTTGTTACAAAGTATTAAAAACACACAAAGAATAACATCATTCAGACATGATTGTCTGCGAAAGGAGAAGCTGTTATCGGTTTGAAAATAAGCCTAAATATGTTTGTGATGCTTCGATAGAGCTAAAAGATGGGGGAAAATCACCAAGGCAAATTCAGAATAAAAACGTCTACGAAATGAGGACAGGAATTTTGAATTCATTTTATACCTAGTGATACAGAATCATATTTTGAAAGTGTTCAATTGTGTCGGTAAAGGAATACAAAAAACTGACAACTGATATTGTTTTAACGAGATCAATTGCTTTTATGGAAGGGTTGGAAAATACATTAAAAGATTTTGTAATACTGGATTTGAAAAATGGTTTAAAAAAGCTACTGCCGTTGCCGAGTTGATGTCATAGATACAACCATTAACCCTAACAAGGGTGCTGTTGGCGTAATGAAAATGCAAATTTTAATTCTCAATTGCAAAAACTGGCCCTGGATTTTTTTTTTTTTTTTTTAAATAAAATTTTGCTTTTATAACTTAGTGGAATAACTTCATTTATTTCCTTTCTTCTAATATTGTTGGTGAATTCTGGTGGCATTTCATTTTAAACTGGAAAATTTTCATTCCCCTCAAAGAGTTAAAGAACGTAGAGTACCGAAAGGAAAAGATGCCTGGCGAATTAGTCGACGACGAGTTGCAGACACTTGAAACAGAAACTCTACAACAAACAAATGCTATATTAGATCGAATTTTAGTCAAAATTAATCACAGAGACAATGCAAGGAAAATAAATTATTATTTTGTATTTTTGACTGACGAAGCATTGATGAAAATGACTATAATAGTTTTTTAAAAAATATATAGATTCAATTTGGCTCTTATATATGTCAAGGGCTTGAATTCAGAAAAACACTTTTCTGAACATGAAGTTTCCAAAAACAAAGACCACTTTTACCGACAAATATTTATGAATTACAACCTGTTTCAGAAGTTATATGCATTTTCTAACATCAGCATAGTTTTCAGAATTTATGCAACTCTGCCTACAACTTCTGTTTCATGTAAAAAGACTTCAGAAAAATGAAACTCACTAAAGATTATGTTCCATAATGTCCCAAGAGCACTTGTCAGAATTGGCAATATTTTTGGACAGAGTGAAATAGCCAACAATCTCAATTATGATATTAAGGGAGGCATACAATTGTAACAATCGCAGCTATCGTAGATCACAAGGGGGATCGTACACTCCGCAGCAAAAATATCCGAGCACTAGCAATAATTCCCCGTCTTAAAAAAGTACACTTAATACTGTTTTGTTAAATAAATCCTTGTTGAGTCATGTCCTTAGTCTGTCTAAGAACATGATTCAACAAGGATTTATTTAAGAAAGCTGTATTAAGTGTACTTTTTAAAGACAGGGATTATTGCTAGTGCTCGGATACTTTTGCTGGGGAGTGTACGATCCAACTTGTGATCTACGATAGCTGTGATTGTTACAATAGTATGCCTCCCTTTAACTGAAATAAAGTCGAGGAAAATAAACCTTTAGATTTACGTATAATTTTATAAGTAAAATAAATACTTTTGTAAAAGTCTCAGTATTTTATTTGTTAAAAAATTTTGTTTAGAGGGTGGCAAATTGGAAGTCTGCACCCCCCTTTTAAAAATGTAGATCCGGTACTGCGAGAGAGGAGAGGATTTTGTTTCATCTTCATAAAGTGTGACATCATATGTATTCTGCTGCGTTTTCAGGATACAGTAAATAGTACGTTATGTAAGCTATTAGAAATTAACCAAGATTCAAAAGGAAAAAACACATGTACTACCCTTCCTATTTTTTCATATTCTATCATTTAATGATAAAATTAGAAACGTGAAATTCCTCATTCTATTTTGAAGAAGGGAATTTCTATAAAATCAGTGCATTGGTTTTTGAGAAATTGTGTGCACCATTTTCAAAAGGGTCCGGAATCTAGGACCCACCGGCTAAATTTTTCAAATATTTTTAATTAAACTTTTATAAAATATTGTCTATAAATGTTGCTCTTTTTTTTTGAAAAATTTAAAATATATATATATAGGAAAAATATGCTTTTTAGCCTTCAAACCCCTTAACACAAACATAAAAAAAAAAAAATTGCTCTTATCAAAAGCTTTCCCCCTTTCTGTATTTTGGAAATATATTGTTATATAAAAATTTGTAAATGATATGCTCAGTCATTTTGTAGGATATCTTATTTGGTTTTAAGAAATGGATCTGGGAGTTCCTGCACAAACAACTTTTAAATTTCAAATAGGATGGGATATTTATTATCTTGCTGGAAGATTTTTTTTTTTTAACAGACTTCAAAAAGGAGGAGGTTCTCAATTCAAACCGTATGTTTTTTTTTTTTTTTGTTAGCTCATAGCTTCTGAACGGATGCTCCAATTTTGATACTTTTTGTTCTTTTGAAAACGTCTTGATCTGAAATAGGTCCCATTGTAATATCTTTACGATCTAAAGAAAATACAGGGTGCCCAAAAATGTCAGTCTCAACTCTTGTAACTGTTAAATGGCTTCAGCTATAGTCATAAAAGAGGTATGTATATAAAGTAAAGAGGCGACATGCTATAAGATTAAACCGCTTACAGTGCCATCTGGTAGAAAATAGCAGAGTTAGTGTTCCTATCTCGAAAATGGTTCAAGATAAAGAAAAAAAGTGAATTACAAAGTTGAAGAGTATCGTCGAATTAGTACAGAAAGACAGTTTGTAAACATTTGTGCTAAAAATAGAATGCTAAAAATGTGCATTTGATTGTTCGTAGTTTCTTACACTATGCACACCTGAATTACATTGCACACGTTGTAGCGTAGCTGGTGATACGCATGCTGTGTAGTTCAAAATACGGTTGCTGTAAGCTGTCATATCATTTAGCGCATTGCCGTTTTTAACCGGCTTAACAAAGGAGGGATTCTTAATTAAAACCATATATTTTTATTGTTGTTGTTGTATGTTAGCTTATAACTTCGTAAAAGATGCTCCGATTTTAATATTTCTTATGTTGTAAAGATCTTGGGGGGAAATAGTTCCCATTATGATTTCATTAAGATCTAAACAAATTATAGGTTGCTCACAAAAGTCCTTTTTCACTCTTTCAGATGCCAAATGGCTGCAGCTACTCTTGTAATAGTAGTATAATAAAGTGGCCATGCTCCACAAGATGCGACCTATTACAGCGCCTTCGGTGGAAAATAGCAGAAATAGCTTTCTTACCTCGAAAACATTATAAAGGAGGTTAAGAAATGTAAATTACAAAGTTGTATAAGGTATCATCGATTTAGTACAGAATGACACTTTTTATATTAAAATACCGCATAAAGGCAAGAAAAGGAACACAAACTTAAAATGCAGTATTTGAGAAAAATTAACTTTAAAATAAGGTATTGACTTGAATAAAACTGGCACAACTGCCTCTCGAGTGGATAATTTTCTATATGGAGGTGTAACATTTTTTATTCATATTGGAGCACTTCATCTATTTTTCAGTGACATAAATTCGAAATTACCATTTTTAGAGTTTATCACTTTTTTTGTGGGTTGCGATATGTGAGGCAGCTGTCGGACGTCTTCTCATGTTCTGCTATGAATACATTTTCACTGAAAGGGAAAAAAAAAAATCTTTTTGTAAAAAAAAATAGAACCGACTCCAAAAAGCAACTATTATACAAACAATAAAAAATGAAATGAAATCGAAAATTGTGCATAAAAGTATGAAATGAATTCTTTCGCCAAACAACATAAACACTAGAATTAATCATAACTTTTGAAGTCAGTGCAAAATTAAATAAAAATTGATAGTTCTATTCAATACAAAAAATCAAATTCTTTTCGAAATATACATCTCACTTTGGTATCTACAAAGCACAGCTGAAAACTGTTTTATTTCATATACAGTTAAGATCTCTTAAGCTGCAAAAGTTTGTGGAGTTGACATGATATCTGTCGCCCTTGGCAAAAAAAAAAGAAATCGCCAAATTATCTGGTAAACATATATAATTCCTTTCAAAAATCAGGGTTATTTTATAAGGTATATTAAGAGAGCAATCAAGAGTATGAAACAATATTTTGTACAATGTATATTATGAAAATAGACATCTTGCGTGTATATTTTTGTATTACGATTTGATCGCCAAATCCAAAAACTCCCAATATCACCAAATATCAAAGCTATACCAAGTTTGTAAAGAAAACTCTTGAAACTTCTTAGAAACATAAATACTGAATTTTGAAGGATGTTTCCTGTTCTCTGTAGATATTACTAATGGACAAATTGTATACAATGCTAAAATAATTAAGGAATTTATGAAGATGGATCATTCGGAGCAACAGCATTTGTAGCTATCAGTCTAAAAACAAATCTGTAAAAAATCAAATTTTATCTAATTTTGCGCCGATTTCAAAAGTTATGATTAATTCTAGTGTTTATGTTGTTTGGTGAAAGAATTTATTTCATACTTTTATGTGCAATTTTCGATTTCATTTCATTTTTTATTGTTTGTATAATAGTTGCTTTTTGGAGTCAGTTCTATTTGTTTTACAAAAAGATTTTATTTCAAAAATTTTCAAACTTAAAAAAAAAAGTTTTGGTGCACAGTACATTTAAAGGAAGTTATGACTGATTCAAGTTTAAAATATTATTCCAGAAAAGTAATAAAATTTATTTCATTTCATTAAATGTTTTATTACATCACATTGCTAGACATATGTAGATATATGCACTCATTTGCTATTTATTACATCACATTGCACACATATACATCACATTGCTAGACATATGTACTCATTTGCTATTTATTACATAGACTTAAAAGATCCTCAAAAAGATTTTAATGTACTTCTTGGCAATAACAGTTGTGTAAAATCATTTCAGTCTTTAGTTTGTTTAGATAGGTCTTTCAGCTACATTCGTTGCTTTGATTCTTTAATGATGGAATCATGCTACATTTTGTATATTATGGATTTCAAGTATCCTCAAATAAAAAATGTCGTTTGAATGCAAATTTAGAGAGCGAGCTATTCTGGAAATTATCTTAATCAGATCTTTCCACTGAGCATTTGTTTGAAATAGAATATCTCTTCTTGGACTTTTTGGCATAAAAAAATCAATCAACCAACCAACCTTTTTGGTAAAATAATAAAGCACCCCAAACCCTACCCATTTAAAATTGCAAAGTTACCTTCCTATGCTCAGAGTTGGACTTCTTTCAAAAAATCAAATGAGATCTTTTTCAAATTGACTGGACTCAGTTTTTATATTTTCAGAAATATCAGCACATTCCAGAGATACAGGAAAGAGTAAGATTTTTGGTGAAAACTTTAATCAGTCATAATCTTTTTAAAAATCACCATAGGGCAAAATCTTTTTTAAAATGTTTATTTTGAGAAAACCTTTCAAACAAGCTAACAAAAGACTTATTTTCTCATTTGAAATTTCGAAGTTGGCCTCTGTTTGCCTTATTTTCTAATTTTGTTAATAAAACAAGATTTTTGAACAAAATAATTGAAAAAAATTTTTTCACAATTTTCTAACATGTTCTCGAGGTACAGTAAGGGAGAGGTGTGTGTGTGAAATGTAGGACTGTCCAAAACAGATGCTGTGTAAATAAATAAAGAAAATGCAAAGTTTGTTAAAAAGGGTTTATTAATCTAATTTTTCAATGAACTTTTGGTTGTGTACATATTTTATAGAAAAATGTAAAAACTACACATATATGAATCAAGGTTGTTATTTCGTACACTTTTTTATCAAAAGTCCGAGATGCTGGACAAAAGTGGAAAAAACCTGGACAAAACTGGAAAAAACCACACAAAACTGGACAAAATAAAATGTTCAATGCATAAAATTATTCTGTTAAAACAATCAATTGAAATTTTAACTTTAAATTAGCAATTTTAGCAATAGAAATATTTTATTAAAAATTAAAAATTTGATTAATGAAAAGTGTAATTTCATTTTAATCACAAAAAAAAAAAAAAAAAAAAAAAAAAAAAAAATCCATGAAGAAAATGCTAATTACATTAGTTATGTACAGTTTGTTGATGTAACAAAGTAAATCTGTTGTGGTGGACAGTGGACTGTTATATTATTATCATACTAGATATTAAGATTAAAAAAAAAAAAAAAGTTATTTATTGCTATATCTAAATCTTTAAAAACAAAAGTAATAGACACGGCTGTTTAGCCAGAGAAACATTTCATGCGTAATGTTGCGTTATCTCCAGTACATAATGTTGACAACTAAAAATGAAGAATAACTTAATCCTTCCACTCGAAAGAGGCTATTTTCAATATTAAAGTTTTTCACAAACGACATGATTGATTAATACATAGACGATTATAATCTTAAAAATAATTTAAGTTGTTTCTTTGTTATTTTGTACTTAATATGGATATATCTTATTTAACATTCCTATACTAGGTTAAAAAAAAAAATCTCATAAATGTAGATAGAATGTTTTTATCAATTTATGTCCACAAGTCCTTTCAAAGCAAAGCTTTCTTTTTTATATAACATTTTATGTGCAATACCAATATGCCATTTTTTACCATGTTTTTATTAACTTCGATTCTTGTTTGTCAGGGACAAATCTTGCAATCAATTTTTAACTAACTTTCCGACTAGCTAGATATTTGAAACTTTCAGGACAGCTCAGAACACGGTGACAATACATTTTTTTAATACTTTTAGTCAACTGCTTCAGGTTTATATGATTCGACAGAAAATTTATTTAACTAACTTACCGACTAGCTAGACATTTGAAACTTTCAGAATAGTTCAGAACACGATGAAAATGCATTTTTTAAATATTTTTAACCAACTGCTCCGGGTTCCTGCTGCCTTCGGCACCGTTATCAGTACAAAGATTGCAATCGATTTTTCCCTAACTTTCCGACTAGCTAGACATTTGAAACTTTCAGGATAGCTCAAAACACGGTGACAATACATTTTTTTAATACTTTTAGACAACTGTTTCAGGTCCCCACTGCCTTCGGCAGCATTTATATGATTCAGCAGAAAATTTATTTAACTAACTTCCCGACTAGCTAGACATTTGAAACTTTCAGAATAGTTCAGAACACGATGAAAATGCTTTTTTAAAATATTTTTAACCAACTGCTCCGGGTTCCTGCTGCCTTCGGCACCGTTATCAGTACAAAGATTGCAATCGATTTTTCCCTAACTTTCCGACTAGCTAGACATTTGAAACTTTCAGGATAGCTCAAAACACGGTGACAATACATTTTTTTAATACTTTTAGTCAACTGTTTCAGGTCCCCACTGCCTTCGGCAGCATTTATATGATTCAGCAGAAAATTTATTTAACTAACTTCCCGACTAGCTAGACATTTGAAACTTTCAGAATAGTTCAGAAAACGATGAAAATGCATTTTTTAAATATTTTTAACCCAACTGCTCCGGGTTCCTGCTGCCTTTGGCAGCGTTACCAGTACAAAGCTTGTAATCGATTTTTCACTAACTTCTCGACTAGGTAGACATTTGAAACTTTCAGGATAGCTCAGAATACAGTGACAATACATTTTTTTTATACTTTTAGTCAACTGTTTCAGGTCCTCACTGCCTTTGGCAGTATTTATATGATTCAACAGAAAATTTATTTAACTAATATCCCGACTAGCTAGACATTTGAAACTTTCAGAATAGTTCAGAACACGGTGAAAATGCATTTTTAAAATATTTTTAACTAACTGCTTCGGAATCCTGCTGCCTTCGGCAGCATTACTAGTACAAAGCTTAAATTGATTTTTCACTAACTTCCCGACTAGCTAGACATTTGAAACTTTCAGAACACGGTGACAATACATTTTTTTAAAAATACTTTTAGTCAACTGTTTCTGGTCCCTACTGTATTCGGAAGCGTTTATATGATTCAACAGAAAATTTATTTAACTAACTTCCCGACTAGCTGGACATTTGAAACTTTCAGAATAGTTCAGAATACGGTGAAAATGCATTTTTAAATATTTTTAACTTTAACCAATTGCTTCGGGACTCTGCTGCCTTCGGCAGCGTTACCAATACAAAGCTTGCAATCAATTTTAACTAACTTCCCGGCTAGATATCCATTTGAAACGTTTATAATAGCTCAAAACATGAGAGCAATGAATTTTTTTAACACTTTTATCCAATTGCTCCGGGTTCCCGATGCCTTCGGTAGCGTTTATATGATTCAACAGAAAATTTAAAAACATGGTATATAAAAAGATCTTTTTATCTTGTAATTATTTTATCCAAGAATTAAAAAAATCAAATTTACATACTTAATCATTTGATAATTTTATATTCTTATTTTAATTTTCTAAAAAAAATTTTTCTTGGTAATAGAAATTCCAGATGAAAAATATACAAAATTAAATTTTACTTCTGCATTGAAAAGTTATTTATTTTTCACAAAAGTCATGTCTTTCTTTACTACTATAAATGTGACATATATGTATATGACTATCTTATATATTAAAACACAAGCGATTTTCTGTAAGACCAAAATCGCATGATTTGGGCATGCGCGGAGGCTGTTCCTGTCTTTAGACAAAACCAGTGACCAATCGCTGAGAGCCTCTTTGGATTTCTAGAGCGAGTAAATTCAGAAAGCTGAACCAATTAGAATACGGATTTAGCTCATGCCTTCTGTGGTATCCTGGCGTGGCTTGCTTACGGTGATATAGTAATTTGTAAATACTGGGTTTGATTTTCACAATTTTCTATTTTTTTTAAACAGCAAGGTATGTATGCATTATTATTTTTTTTGTTATTATCTTATTTCTTTTACTTAGTAAAAGTTTATACTTTGAATTCTAGAGTATTGTAATATATGCAGTAGAAAATAAAATGTAAACAAAAAAATTTAATTAAACACATAATAAGCAGAAAAAAAAAATAAAAGTAGAGTTTCCAGTGCTATATAATATTTTCAATTTTATTTTGAGCATTCAAAAAGTGCAGTAACTGGAATAACTTAAATTATTTAATGCATAATCATTGCAATTTTTAGCCTTCACACTTCGTAGTTGTTTGTTGTTGTAATATACACTTCATATATCCTCTTAACAGATAAATAATTTAGTAAATAATTTTTCTATTCTGCACATCTGGCTAACCATACCTTTCGAATGATACCATTTACAACCCTCTACTTCCATAATTAATATGTTAAAAGTGTACCACAAATTTTATGCTTGCCTAATAATATGTATATATAATTGAGAAAAATCGTGCTGAAGAAATAGAACAGCTTCAGTATAAAATCCCTTTGCAAAATTTTCAATTTGGCACTGAATTATTTGGAAGTTTCTTGCCAAGGTTTTTCATTTACGCAATTGTGATATCCATTTTTATTCATTACTGAAATGACGATAAAAAGCCGCTGAAGGGTCCCTAAACTAAAGCTATATTACAGTAATTTTAAGAAATGAATATAGTAACCTATGCTAGAGAATGAGATACAGTGACTATGTCTTTATGTGGAAGAATAGTCCTGTCGTACTAATTTAAGTTCTGTTTATAATGAATGTAAAAAGTATTTACTTATTACTTTTAGAGGGGCAGAGGGTGGTCAACCAAAAATGACAGCAATTTCAAGGCAAATATAGTATTATAAAAAAATTTACAACTCAAAATAACTCAATGGTACACCAGCCTATGTCATAATGCAACATTCCAAATTTATCATTAATTTTACGTTTAATATTTTTATCTCTGTAAAATACAATTCAAACGCTCTTTCTTTTGTACTCACTGACTGTACTCACTTTGTACTCAATTCTGTAAATTTAGGTTTTTAAAATTATGGTTGTACTTTAAATATTCATAAACCTGGATTGAATATGTAATAAGGATTGGAAAATTCTCTAAAATATTTATGTTTGGTACCTAACTCTTTAAGCTGCGAACCATTTTTGGTTCACAAATAATTATGCTAACATACGTAAGTATCTATCACATTTGATTTACTTTCCATTGAATTATTTTTCAGAATTTAATTTAAATCAAAGTATTTCATTCAATGATGTACAAATAAGAACAGTTAATTCAAGGTTCCTATTAGATTAGAGGGTGAGATTACGAGAATCTTTGAATATTTTGGAAAGTCTCACTCAAAAATATATTATAAGGGGGATTTCACCCTAATTTTTTCACATTGCTCCATGAGTATTTCATCAATTTTTTAGTTCAGTTGGGTAATATATTAATTGCTTTGAAGCCTGTAGTGATCTTTTTTTTTTTAAACTTCTATAAAATTTCTTGATTAGAAAAGAAAAAAAATAAGGGTATATTATGCAATTATTTCAAAATACTTCTTAATTATAAATATCTGTTAATAGGATATATGAAGTGTGTATTATAACAACTAACAACTACAAAGTGTGCAGGCTATAAATTGCAATGATTATACATTAAATAATTTAAGTTATTCCAGTTACTGCACTTTTTTAATGCTCAAAATAAAAATTTTAAAAGAGATTAAGTAATTACATGAGCAATTCCTTCTGTGTTTCTTATGAAAATTTAGATCCTGAATACTGAAGAAGTACTTCTCCTTAGTCAAAAAAAGGGAAAGAAAACTAACATTTGACTTTTTTTTTTTTTTAATTGTTTAATTTGCAATTGTAATTCTCTAAAAAGAAATTTGCAAAAAGTAAATTATGTAATTTCTCACTTAAATTTCAAATATCCCACTTAATTATTTTTTTTGTTTTTGTTTTCAAACACAATAAGGTGTATATGCATTATTTATTCCTCTATGTGTAAAGTTTACGCCTTTGTATGAGTTCTAGAGTATTGTGTATATAGCACTGGAAACTCTTTTTTTTTTTTTTTTTTCTGCTTTTTCTGTGTTTATTTAAAATGTTATTGTTTACATTTTATTTTCTACTGCATCTATATCTTATTTAGTATAATAAAAAATTATATGTGCTTACAATAATCGCGAGATTGTACCTGATGGAAATTGGTTTGTGCATTATCATTATTTAAAAAAATAATCTACATTAAGCAGGGGTGTTGTGAGTGTCCAAGAATGCAAAAAGAAATTCATACACTAAAAGTAATCCATCATGCATATAAACATAAAATAATCACTTTAGATTAAATTTATTCATACTATTATAATAAGAATTCAAAAATAAACGAAGTAAAAAATGGGAGTAACTAAAAATAAAAATACTTACATTTAAAAAATTTTGAAGGAAGGATTTTTATCATATAAATTTATTATTTTACCTTACTTTAAATCCTTACTATATCCGAGTCCATTATATATTTCGGCGACCAGTCGGTGCCATCATCAGAAGTACTCGGCAGAATGATTCGCAGGTGTTGATTTTAGGTGGTTTGTTTATCCACTGCAGTTTCTCTCTTGCTCTTTTCACTTCGCTTTTCTTCTTTGTATAACTGTTGCCACTCAGGTGGAATTAGGCTATGTTCTATGTCATTCACTGTGTTATTAGTTGTTAGTATTTCGATTGCTTCTCTTTTGAGAGCATAGTGGTGAGAGTTATAGGGGGCTATTTTATGAAAATTAATGGTGTCAATGTTAATTGGATTAGTATTGTTAGTCCTTGAGAAGGCTGTAGAGTGTCTATTGTATTTTAAATCTGTTATATGTTCTGAGATACGGTCTTTTATTTTTGTCATGCCAATATATGAAGCTTTATTTTTATTTTGGTATTGGAAATCAATTTTATATATGCCGGCAGTGTGTTTAAAATCGATGGAATCTTTTTCATTACGTATTCGCTGGTAGATATTTTTGTTTGGTTTTATTGGGATGTTAATGTTGTGTTTAGCTGCTTCATTTTTAATTTTTATGGAGGCACCTTTGCAGTATGGTATCGCGGGGGTGAATGATTGTTTAGTTTTTTGGGCATTAGGAATATGGTTCAGAGCTTTAATACGTTTTTTATAAAATTTGTCTACAATGGAGGGATTAAAGCTAATTATAATTCCTCCATTGTAGACAAATTTTATAAAAACGTATTAAAGCTCTGAATCATATTCCTAATGCCCAAAAAACTAAACAATCATTCACCCCCGCGATACCATACTGCAAAGGTGCCTCCATAAAAATTAAAAATGAAGCAGCTAAACACAACATTAACATCCCAATAAAACCAAACAAAAATATCTACCAGCGAATACGTAATGAAAAAGATTCCATTGATTTTAAACACACTGCCGGCATATATAAAATTGATTTCCAATACCAAAATAAAAATAAAGCTTCATATATTGGCATGACAAAAAGAAAAATAAAAGACCGTATCTCAGAACATATAACAGATTTAAAATACAATAGACACTCTACAGCCTTCTCAAGGACTAACAATACTAATCCAATTAACATTGACACCATTAATTTTCATAAAATAGCCCCCTATAACTCTCACCACTATGCTCTCAAAAGAGAAGTAATCGAAATACTAACAACTAATAACACAGTGAATGACATAGAACATAGCCTAATTCCACCTGAGTGGCAACAGTTATACAAAGAAGAAAAGCGAAGTGAAAAGAGCAAGAGAGAAACTGCAGTGGATAAACAAACCGCCTAAAATCAACACCTGCGAATCATTCTGCCGAGTACTTCTGATGATGGCACCGACTGGTCGCCGAAATATATAATGGACTCGGATATAGTAAGGATTTAAAGTAAGGTAAAATAATGAATTTATATAAAAATACTTATTTTCGGTGCAATACAGAAATATTGATAAAGCTCAATGCAATTTTCATCAGATGCAATTTCGCGAAAATTGTAATAATCTAACATTTTGAATATACTATATGCACACAAAACATTAAAAAATGCTAATAGTAATATTTCGTATAAATACATACAAAGTAGTAAGAAGGTTAAAATTTTAACACTAACATTTCATATAAATGTATACAAATGTTAACAGGAAAGGAACACATCTTTCAATACTATTGCAGTACTCTAGAATTCAAAGTATAAACTTTAACTAAGTAAAAAAAATAAGATATTAACAAAAAAAGTAAATAATGCATACACACCTTGCTGTTTTTAAAAAATAGAAGAAAATTGTGAAAATCTAATCCAATATTTACAAATTACCCTATCACCATCACCGTAAACCACGCCAGGATACCACAGAAAGCATGAGTCAAATTCATATTCTGATTGGTCTGTGGGTTCAGGTTTCAGAGGTCGCCTGCATCTAGGTATCCGAAAAGACCCCTCACCGATTGGTCACTGGATTCCTCTAAAGAAAGGAACAGCCTTCGCGCAAGCCCAGATCAAGCGATTTTGGTCTTAAAGAAATACCTTTGTGTTTTAATATATACGATTATGGAAGTAGAGGGTTGAAAATGGTATTATTCGAAAGGTATGGTTCGCCAGATGTGCAGAATACAAAAATTATTTTCTTATGATGTCGAGAGGATGTTAAAAAATACTTTTATTTTTTTATGCATTTTACCTTTCATACATGTATTCTTTTACATTAAAAAATACCTATAAGTTAAAGGGCAAAACTGGGAAAATTCATTAGTGGCCAGTGGCCGGTATTGTCAGTTTCATTAGTAGCCACTTTTTTAAGTTAGTGGCCACTTTTCATATGATAAGACTATTTTTTTCAGATTGCAAAAAGTATTATCACCATTTTGTGGTATAATCACCACAAGAAAAATAAGAAATACATATAATAAGAAAATTAACACATGGGCAATGAAATCGTAATTTGTAATTATGCTCTTTTTAAAAATCCTAAATTGCACATCCTAAATTAAAATCTGCTTTGGGCTGTAATTATAACAGCAAGAGTTTTTATCTTTCAGATAATTCAGTAGTACATTTTTTTCAATTAATTTAAGTGAATAAGCTGTTATCATTCACAGTTCACATTGATATTTTCTAATAAAAGAATCAGCTGATTCATCATCATCACAACCTCTAACATGGTCATGTGTAAATACAGTTAGCAGTTTTATTATTTTTTTTTTCTTATTTCTAAAGACACACTTTTTTAAATGATTTTATTTCAATAGATTTAAAATATTTCCTCGTAAAAAGTATACTTAGCTGCTTCATTTAAAATAATTTACTTAGCTTCCAAATTTGTAGCTTTAAAAATAGGGAGATTTCTACTTTAAAATGTGAAGAAAAAAAATGTTCTACTCCAAAGAAAGCAAATACGAAATTTTTTAAAAATACACATTTAAGCCAAATCAAATTTTAATACATATATTTGTCAAATATCTTAAATGGGTTAAATATACACTAAATACTATAGAGGTAATAATAATGGAAAAAGATAGTGCTTTGCAGGACATTTGATCATTGACTTCTAGTTGAAATGAAGCACACATGGGGGGGGGGGGGTAAAAAAAATCTATATACTTCCATATAGGTTCTAGAATCCAGTCAAGAAAGATTAAAATGAATATTAACATTTATGTTATAGATGAAGAAAGATTGTAAATCACAAGGCTTCAGCGGAATATGGGATTGCCAGTCGTTGGAGGAGGAGGGGGTGGGAGGATTAAAAAAATTATGAGTAAGAGATATTAAACAATTCTACTTCTTTACAGATTCTAGAATCTGTAAAGCAAGTTTAGCGAATAAAGCGAATAAAGTTTTGCTCGAATAAAGCAAGTTTAAAATAGATATTTATATTTTTGCGGCAGATGGAGAATGATTAGAAATTATAAAGCTTTCTATAAGCTGTGTGATCGTGGATCGTTAGGGGGAGAGAAAGGGAGGGAGGGTCTGAAAAATTATATGAGTGAGATATATTAAACAATTCTACTTCTTTATAGGTTGTAGAATATAATACAGCAAGTTCAAAATGAACATTGACATTTAGGTCATGAATGGAAAAAGATTGGGAAACTCAAGGCTTCGATTGCCTATCGTCGCTCGATTTTTAGAATCTTTTCATGACCATAAAAAGTGGCGACTTTAGTGGCAATCGATGTATAATTTTTAATCGTCACCTTTTTTTATTTAGTCGCCATGTGGCCGGTGGCGACCATTAATTTTGCCCTTTACTATAAGTAGAAAGTTGTTAAATCTGGCAGTTTCTTAAAACTCAAATAAAACTAATAGGCCAAAGCACATACAATATTATGTGGCTCAACATAACACAAAATAACGTCCGCATACAGCAGCGTCAATTGCTATTAGCTATCGGGTGGCATTTAAAAACAATCGTTGGAAAGTATTACGAGTAGTGAAAATATTCAGCGAAAACGACTACCACATTTGCAGGCCTCGCAGCGCTCCTATATTTCATGTATTTCCTATAATATTTATGAAATCTCCTATTTTTTCTACATTTTTTAATTGTCGAACAATATTTCCTATATTTTAGTTTTGACTAGTTCTGAATGTCTGATTGAATGTGCAGTATCTATATATATATTTGAAATGTGTTTTGTATCCACTAAATTGAGAGAATGGCTAGGTGTAAAAATTTGGTTGAGGTGTCTAAAAAAAGATCTTGGTCTGTAGATTTGTCATCAAAAGAGAAAAATAAAAAAAAGACGAACATCAGGGGCAGAGGTTAAAAAATGTTTGCGAGCTTTACTCAGCTCCAAATTACTTCATGGTGAAGAAGTTGTACATGGGGGACTAGACTCTAATACTAAAAAATCAATTTCTGCGATTTTGGAATTTTCGATTTTTGGGGAGGAAAGGGGGGAAATTAGTTTGAGAGGGAAATCCGTTCTAGACCCACACATGTAGCACCTCATTTTAAAGGTCTTGAAATTTCATGTAGATTGGAGATGTTTGTATACAATATAGTGTGCCCCCTGGTGGTGAAAAATGAAACTAGGTGATTTTGTAGTAGACCCTATCATGTTACACCTTATTTTAAAGGTCTTAGTATTTCCTGACCGTTGGTGGTGTTCGTACAAAACACACTGTGCCCCTGGTGGTGAAAAGTGTAACTAAAAGACTTTGCAGTTGACACCACCATGTTACACCTTATTTAAAAGGTCTTGGAAATTCAAGGCAACTGGTGATGTTCATATATAACATACTGCGTGTCCTGGTGGAGAAAAGTGAATTTTGCGTAGCATGCCTGTTATACGTTGCCACAGCCACAGGCAACGGAAACATGAGTCAAAGGTTCGTTCGGTTCAAGGTTAATTTTTGGGAATTTTTTCATGTTATTAGCGGTCCATGTATGCGCTGTCACAGGGTAGAGTTTCGTTTGGTTCGAGGTAATTTTTTTGTTACAGCTGATTATTTTTTTCGTGATGCTTTCATTTAAAAATAGAAATTCAAAGAAAATCAAGTTAAAGATATAAAATCCTACAAATTTAAGGTTATTATCATGGGCCCGGGCAACACTGTGCGGGTTTATTCGGTTCCAGGTTAATTTTTAAGAATTTTTTTACATTAGCGGCCCGCGTATGCGCTGCTGCAGGCACCGGGGTCACAAGGCAGAGTTTCATTCGGTTTGAAGTAATTTTTTTCGTGATGCTTTCATTAAAAAAAACAGAAATTCAAACAAGATCGAGTTAAAGATATAAAATCATATGAATTTAAGGTTCATTTAAGGTATCATGGGCCTGGGTAGCACAGAGCGGGTTCGTTCAGTTCCAGCTTAATTTTTGTTAATTTTTTTTTATGTTATTAGCGGCTGGCGTATGCGCTGCCGCAGGCCTCGGGCTCACAAATCAGAGTTTTGTTTGGTTTGAGGTAATTTTTTTGTTACAGCTGATTATTTTTTTTGTGATGCTTTTATTTAAAAATAGAAATTCAAGCAAAATCGAGTTAAAGATATGAAATCATACAAATTTAAGGTTCATTTCTATTTATAAGCATTTTTCCGAATTTCTTAAGTGAAATGTCGTAAATTATATTAGATGTTTTAACCTGAAATACAATAGTGATGTAACATTTCAGTCAATAAAGTGACCGTCAAATTCGACGGGTTCCAGCTAGTATATATATATATATATGTATATATATATATGTATATATATATATATATATATATATATATATATATGCTAAATAAACAGAAACTTTAAGAGACAAAAAAAATGTTGAGTGACTCCAGTCGAATTTCTGAACATTAAGTAATTCACTGTTGTTTAAATAAAATAAAGTAAGAGAAGTCATTAAATAAACAAATGAGAAAATTATAATAAGTGTTTGATTACTTGCTACTAAATAGTATATTGTTTAATGGAACGGAATGTATCTAAATTCTTGTGTATATCTGTAAAAGAACTAATTAGTGTTAGATTCACTAAAATGTATACAGTTTGTGTGACATATACTTATAACTTGTATATAAATTTAAAGCTTGATCAAATGAGGCATTCAGACACCATCACATTTTAAATAATTTCAGACTATAGGCTATCTATCATATTACTGAATTTTTCATTATTTCCCTGTAAAAAAAACTATAAATGCTAGATTTACCAAAATAAATTTACATAATTCATTTGACAGTGACCGATAACATGTATATAAAGTTTTAGCTGAATTGAATGAAGAATTCAGATGCTATCATACTTGAAATTATTTGAGCCCATAGGCTATAATGATAAAGAATTTGTCTTTGTATCCTGGTAAAAAAAGAAACTGTGCTAGATTCTCCAAGATGTATACAGTTTGTGCTACGATAACCTGTAACATATGTACCAATTTTTAGCTCATTTGAACAAAGCATTTAGACAATATTGTGTTCACTCTACTCAGATATACATACATTATTGTAAAATAGCAAAAATGAACTCATGGAACCTCAAAACATGTAGATATGCCAACATCACAAAGTCAAATTTTTGTCATGATTGCAATACTTTCCTTACCTATGTATTTTCAGAAAGTGAAAAATTCCATGAAATATATGTGAACCATTCATTCCATCATGCTTAATAACAAATTTTTAAAAGGTATTTACGACTATGAGAGAGAAAATGAGAATGTAGTTGAACACAGTGGGAGGGGGGTATTAAAATTGAAACTATAAACTATCACTTTTGCATCCAATCCACCCTTAGAAAAATAGATATATTTATTTATTAAATATCGTTAACTTTTCATGTCTATTTCAATCATTCATGTCTATTTTGAAATACTTAAATTGATTATATTCACATACATAGATAGGGTTCAGGAATTTGTAAAAAAAAAATGGTCACCAACAAAAAATTCTGGTAGCCCGTAAAAAAATATTCTCCACCGTTTTCTTTCTTTCTTTCCTTTTTTTTTTTTCGTTTTTTTTTTTAAATGAATATAGAAATTAAGATTTTATTTATTAGGCTTGAATGATTTCTTTTTTTTACATCAGGAAATATCTGTTTAAATTTAACAAAATGAAACTGGTTTTATTATTTTCATTAAACCAATACACCATCAGCATTGATACATCATTACACAGGTACAACGATTCACCACCAGGTCGATAGCATGCGCAGACAAGGAGCAGTGTAAACCAACTCTCTAAAAGGGTGCAATAATTTAATACTGAGTTGTGAAACATGCATGGAGATATGTAAATCCTCTAATTCAACACAGTATTTCAAAAAGGGGTGAGAGAAGCAGGTATGAAAACAGGGAAAGTTAGCCTACATTGAAAGTAGAATTGGAGCCCGATTCTAGGACCAATCCTTTCACCAAAATATATATTTAAAAAAAAAAAAAAAAATCCTCAAAACTGAAAACATTGCTAGTTAAAAAATATTGGTCGCCAATGGCGACCAGCTGACTGTATGTGCTGCACATACACATATTGATAAAGAATTGTTTTATATATAGGGAAAGAATAAAGATAATTTTTTATTTAGTACTCGCAAATAATTAATAGTGGACAAAATGGTATTTTATCCGGGACGGTTTTAACCAGGCTTTTTCCAGTTGTTTTTTCCACTATGAAAAAAATCGAACAACCCTGATATGAATAAGGTGTTTTTAATAGTTTGTTTTTATCATAAAGAAAAACTTTCAATTGCACACAAACTTATAAACACATACCATCATGATCAGTAGTATTAATAAAACTATTGGATTATTGTCAATAACAATATTTTCATGCAACTTTAAGCCTGAAATTATATGTACCCCCTGTATAAGATGCTGGCTATGCCCATAACAAAGTTCATTGTATTTTGTATTTGTGTTTCACAAAAAAATTGCTGAAGCATAATCATGTATGAACTGGATGACTTGTTATAGGAAAGCAAGGTACATTTGGATATTCAGGCAAAAGATCGTATGAGTCAATTTTACTGGAATGCCCATTTACCTAGTAACATTGAAACTTTATTGAGATTTAATGGAACATTAACATGTGGATAGCTAAGGCCTTACTGAAAGCTTTGCCTTAAAAGTAATTACATTCTTTATAAACACTTTTAAATGCATTTTTATGTTGAAAATTCTGTATATTTTCAATTTTTATGCTTTTTTTTTTTTTTTTTTTTTTATCTATTCTATCTACTTAACCAGTCTTGCATTCTTTTTTTAAATAGAAATTGCTAAGAGTCATAATGTTTCATATGAGCCAGATAATGAAGTATTAGCTGAAGAAGAACAAGCAGATGAAGCTGTTGCTAATGTTCCCTTGATAGAATTTGATGATTCAAAGCCACCAGAACCAGGATTTGTGACTAATTTACCTTTAACTGATAAGTCAATGTATCCTGGCATTCAATATCCTCCACCTGATTTACCTAAGCCTTTCAACTATCCAGCACCCAAAGTAATTTAAACATTTCTTTTTTAAATATTATAAATAAATTATATAGAAAAGCATATTTCCAGCAGGTTTTGTACATATTTTACAGAAAAAATGTTTCTTTTGATAGACAGATATAATTTTAAAGTAAATACCTGTAGTTTCAGAAAACATAAACTTTTTACAGAAAAGCTACATCAATTTTCTGTTTTTAACAGAATTTTTTCAGTGTTCTGGCAACCTAGAAAAGTGTTATCTACTACACCAGAAAGTGTGTTGCAAATGAAACATAAAAATTGGTGTCAGTATTACCATCATAGACTATGATAAGATATTAAAAATAAAAGTAATCTGTAGTCCTTTAGTGCAGGGTGCGAAATTTCCGCTCGCCATTGGCAAGTGTAAAATTTACTATGGCGAGTAAAATTTCATTCTAAATGTAGATAAAATTCTTACAGAATACAGTGCTACAAAAAAGAAAAAAAAAAAAAAAAAATTATCGATTTAAAAACGTAAAATCATGCTAATCTTAGGTAAGGTGACAAGAAATCTTCTTTTTAAGAGGACAGACTTCTTAAATCAGACACGCGCTCTGCCTTGAACACTCTGCCCTCTTAAACGAAAAAAAAAAAAAAAAAAACACTGCAGGACTAAAAAGTCCTCTTTTTTTTTATGTTTTTCATCCTCTGTCCTCTTTATCAAATGAAAAGGACTTCGTCTCTTCTTGGACTTTTTGGCATAAAAAAATCATTCAACCAACCAACCTTTTTGGTAAAATAACAAAGCACCCCAAACCCTTCCCATTTAAAATTGCAAAGTTACCTTCCTATGCTTAGAGTTGGACTTCTTTCAAAAAATCAAATGAGATCTTTTTCAAATTGACTGGACTCAGTTTTTATATTTTCAGAAATATTAGCACATTCCAGAGATACAGTAAAGAGTAAGATTTTTGGTAAAAACTTTAATCAGTCATAATCTTTTTAAAAATCACCATAGGGCAAAATCTTTTTTAAAATGTTTATTTTGAGAAAACCTTTCAAACAAGCTAACAAAAGACTTATTTTCTCATTTGAAATTTCGAAGATGGCCTCTGTTTGCCTTATTTTCTAAATTTGTTAATAAAACAAGATTTTATCCCCAAAATAATTGAACATTTTTTTTTACAATTTTCTAACATGTTCTCGAGGTGCAGTAAGGGAGAGGTATGTGTGTGAAATGTGGGACTGTCCAAATGTCAGATGTAATTTTAAAGTAAATACCTGTAGTTTAAGAAAACATAAACTTTTTACAGAAAAGCTACAGAAATTTTCTGTTTTTAACAGAATTTTTTCAGTGTTCTGGCAACCTAGAAAAGTATATCTACTACACCAGAAAGTGTGTTGCAAATGAAACAAAAATTGGTGTCAGTATTACCATCATAGACTATGATAAGATATTAAAAATAAAAGTAATCTGTAGTCCTTTAGTGCAGGGTGTGAAATTTCCGCTCGCCATTGGCGAGTGTAAAATTTACTATGGCGAGTAAAATTTCATTCTAAATTTAGATAAAATTATTACAGAATATGGTGCTACAAAAAAAAAAAAAAATTATCGATTTAAAAACGTAAAATCATGCTAATCTTAAGTAAGGTGATATAAAATCCTCTTTTTAAGAGGACAGACTTCTTAAATCAGACACGCGCTCTGCCTTCAACGCTCTGCCCTCTTAAACGGAAAGAAACACTACAGGACTAAAAAATCCTCTTTTTTATGTTTTTTGTTCTCTGTCCTCTTTATCAAATGAAAAGGACTTAGTCCTTAATTAAATTTTTTTTTTCAAAACTCGGAAGCTCAATCGGCTGTTGGCTGTATCGAACGGGGAACGCTAACTTTTTTCTGCGTTAGGTTTACAAAAGAACAACTTTTTATTAAACTTGCCAAAGCATATCATGGTTTATGTCTGTTTAGATTCTTCGAATCACAAAGAAATTAAAGTATTCCCTAAATTTGTACGGTTCTTTGATCCAGAATACGAAATAACTATTGAAATTGTCGTGAAATCATTAAGAAGGTGGTGCTCTGGTTAATACGCGGTGGGTTGACGTGCGTCCTCACTTTTTCATGAATAATATTCTTCATAAAAAGAGGCCCACCAGTGACCGAGAGGTTTTGTCCTTGAAGTAGGTCTTCGTGATTCGCTGATTTGTTTAAATTTGATATCGATCCTTTTCTTGGCTGCATAAGAAAGGTAAGAGTTTTTGCTGGGTGGGGTGACTTTTACAATAGTATTGTTTTTTATGAGGTATCACTTCCTTTTTCATGTTATGTATGTTCTTTTATAAATATAATACCTATACATAATGGGCATATTTGTGTTATAGATCAATAAAATTCATGTGTGTTATGCATAGATATAAATATAGTTACGAATTTGTAAATAATACTAGTTATTTTTATGTTATTTAATTCTAAGAAGCTTAGTCAAATTATAAAATGTCAATTTTCTGCATTTCTAGCTTGTTTCCGCATTAGAAAACTTGTTTTCCATTTAAAAACAGTTTCATCAGGGCACATAATGGGCTTGGTGACGAATTTGGAGACTTTATCGCTCCTTGATGACTGTTTTGGTGACTTTAGTGAAAAAAATCTTTATTATTGATATACCAATTGTCTAAGCTCTAACTTTATTATTGCGAAAGTTACTGTAAAATTCTGAATTAATAGGAGGCTATAAAAGGGGTTCCCTTTCCGACCAGTGAGATCAGTTTCTTGCCAAGATTTTACGGAATAGAAAGCTCTGCTTCACAAAGTCTCTACAATTGAATTGCAGCCTACTGCTGTGTGTTAATACTATGGTACTGTTTGTGCTGTGATTTTTATGTTGTCAGCTGTTATTTAAGCTGTGTTTTCTGGTGAAACTGAAGTTGATACTGGGTTTACATACCTGTAATCTTTTGAAATATTCTGTAAATAAATTTTTAAACCTCTATGAAGTTCGTCTTCCATTCACAGACAATTCATGAACCCCGAGTACACAACAATATGTTTGTCTAATGCGTATATATATGTGAGTCTGTAATACTTATAGGTAACTAATGTTTATGAATGATACATGTGTTTCATATTGACATTCGAGTGAATTTGTATTGTATTTATTCCTTTAAACTCTACTTAAACTCACTTATGTCGTTTTCAGTTCTTGTAATTTCGTAATTAAAAATCTAAATTGACTGCACTCAATTTTCTGAACATTTAATAGTTAATGATGTTTAAAAAGGTTGAATCGGAAGAATAGTGTAAATAACCAAATGTGAGAACTTTTTCATTAGAAAACTGTCATGCCATTTGGCGATTCATGCTCACAATGCGATCCAACAGTAGGTCAATTTGAGGAATAAAGTATTTCAAATGCTTTTCGTTCGTGTAGTTCATAAATAATTTAAAAATTTTTGCCTTTAATATAGCCAAAGTCGTAGCCAGATAAAAATTTCAGAGAGGGTTCAATCTTTAGTGTGTAATATTAAGTGTTTAAAATGAAATATAATCAAAATAATTTTTGACAAATCTGCAAACTTTTGGGGTTTTTTAAAATCCCCACACACACTCCCCTTAGCTACAGCCTTGAATATAGCTAAATGTTTCTAATTTAATTTGACAGTTTATCCCATGGGCCATGAAAGAGTGTTAAGTGAAAATCATTTAATATAAAAGAATCCAAAAGGAAAAGGTATAATTTGAGTATCTCTACCAAAGTTCGTGTGTTAATACAATGGAATACAATTTATTTGAATTTATTTTATATCCCTATAAAAGCATGCAATCTTTAGTAACGGCTAAACAAAAAATCAGTCTCAAAATCAGTTTTATTCTCTTTTAAGTAATTAAAAACCCTCTAGTTTTTAGCTCCAATAGGACATGATATTCATGCTTCCCTGTAAAAGAGGCTAATACGTACATAATTTTTCCTAATGATCATACATTAGCCAATTATTGTAACATTTTATAGCACTTTAAACAGTTTAGTATTAAAAAACAAATTTCAAATTATATGCATTCATAGTAATACAAAGGAATTCTAATTTATATCACTTGAAATAGTACCATAAGTCCCAAATTTATAGAATTCTATAAATAGGGAAAGCCGGGGTAATAAGAGACAAAAGGGGTGATAACAGACAAAAAATATTAATAAAATCTATACTATTAATCTAAATAACTTGAAATAAATGTCTCGTATTAATTTCATTAAATGGACTCCTCGATTTTTTAGGTGATTTTTGAACTTAAATTTTTTGTAAAAATTTTTTTTTAAATTTTCATTAAATCCTTGTCTCTGAATCCTTGTCTCATGTCCCGCATGGTTTTACATAACCCCAAGCGGGGTAATAAGAGACCAGGCTTGTAACTGTCCATATATAGCAATGTAAAACCATGTGGGGTAATAAATGACATCTGGAAACAATTCTGAATCAGCCAATAGTTTTTAATTTTTATTATTTACATCCATTCAAAAAATATGCTTTCTCGAAAATTAACTGTCATAAATGTGTTTGTGAAATTCCTTTCTTTTAATATTAAGTCCTAAATAATATAATATTGTACTTAATGATAGTTCTACATAATCAACATAACCTAGGGATTAACCAAAAACATCAATATAATTTTTAAAATGGGCAGAAAGTATTTTACGCATTTTCTAAAGTATAGTCGAAAATAGGTAAAAAGAAAAAAAATGTATCTTTGAAGTGTATACAAGCGAACAAAATGTTATTAAAAAAAATTTCTAGTAATTATAAATGAACTTATTAATTATGTAATGAAGTATTAATGACTAAATACTAATCTATAGACATTCTAAACATAAATTTACATAATCATAACAACTAAATATGGTCTAGCCTAATGAGTAAAACTGCTTTTTGATTTAAAGTGAAAAAAAAAGAAAAAAAGTTCTCTCGGTAAACTTAGACTAGGCCTAACACTAGGTAAACTCTTCGTAAACTAGTCAGGCAGAATTAACAGGAGCAAGAAATTAAAACTTCTTCACACACCATAAATTTTAAATCAGCACAACCGGTTTCAAAAGGACGTAGCCTTTCTTCATGAGGTGCAAACACGTGCAACTATCTCTATTATTCAACTATCTTCTATCAACTATCTTCTATTTTTTCTCCTTTATGCAGCACTTATAGTCATACTATAAAAAATTCCTATGATTTTGTTATGAAGTTAAATAATTTGAATCCTGTAAATTGCTCAATGTTATCTCTTGATGTGTAGTCTTTATTTACTAACATCCCCACTGAAGGTGCGCTTAATTGTTTAGAAAAAAGGTTACACGAATTTCATTATTCTGACATTGAAATCAAAGAATTTGTCAATCTAACTAAACTCTGTGTTTCCCAAACTACTTTTGAATTTAATAACAAATTTTATAAACAGTGTGATGGTTTAAGTATGGGTAATCCTTTATCTCCTATTCTTGCCGATATCTATATGCATTATTTTGAAGAAAAATTATTAAAGATGTTAAATTTAAAATGCTGCTTACGTTACGTAGATGACACTTTCATTCTTGTTGAAAATCCGTTTGATGTTTCTGCCGTTCTTAATATTGCTAATGCTATTGATCCCCATATTCAGTTTACCTTCGAGTTAGAAAATTATAATCAACTTCCCTTTCTTGATGTTTTAGTTACTAGGTGCGATTCCTCTTTTAAAACCTCTGTGTACAGGAAACCTTTCTCTGTTTCTAACCCTCCCCATGCTCTTTCTAATCATCCGGCTAAACAAAAAATTGGCACCTTTTACACTTGCGTGTATCGTGCCCTTTAAATAATTCAGTTCTTCTTTAAGAGAAGAAGTATCAGAACAAATTTTAAGTCTGTTGCTATTAAAAGAGGTTTTAGACCCTCTATAATTGATAAAGCTCTCAAAAAGTTCAGTAGGCCAACTTATAATTCTACTCTTACCATTGATGATAAAATTAAACCTGATAATCTAGTTGTCTTACCTTTTTATCCCCCCTTATATTTTAAATTAGCCAAAGTTTTGAAGCGTTTCAATTTTCACGTTATTTTTAAACCTGTCAATAAATTCCAATTCCCTTCAACCAAATCCCCTGTTCCTGAACTTCAAAAATGGGGTATCTATAATGTCCCTTGCAATAACTGTGATTTATCTTATATTGGTCAAACTAAAAGAAATCTTGAATGTCGTTTACATGAACGTTCTTGGTATGTTGTTAATCAAGAAATTTCTAAATCTTCTATTGCGAAGCACAGTTGGGAATTTGATCATAGTTTTAATTTTAAGAGTGCCAAAATTATCTTTCATGCCAAATGCGTTTCCGAACTGGATTTTTTGGAAAATTTAGCTATTTACCTTAATCGTGATAAAATTGTCAATGAAAAATCTGATTCCACTTTGCTGTCTACAGCCTGGAAAAATTTGTTTAATTCAATTAAATAATTTCCTTCATTATGTTTATAGCATCATATTAGTTACAATAATTCTAATTAAAATAAAAAAAATAATAATTAATGGATAAATTTTATTAAATTTACTTATTAGTTTAATATTATTGAAATTAAAAAAAAAAATTGTTTACTCCTTTCCTCCCTCCTCATTTTGTAGTGTGTGTGTACGTGTGTTCCTCTCTGATTGGTCCTGCCCTGCATGTTGCTTCCTATTGGTTGTTTGTGTTGCTCCTCCCCCTCTGGATTTTGTCCTGCTTTCAATCTTGCTTTTGCCTCCAAGGCAGTTGCACGTGTTTGCACCTGATGAAGAAAGGCTACGTCCTTTCGAAACCGGTTGTGCTGATTTAAAATTTATGGTGTTTGAAGAAGTTTTAATTTCTTGCTATTGTCTGTACGCCAGTTTTTGAATTTATTTTTGGAGAATTAACAGGAACTACAATGTGGGGGATACAGGGATTAACAGTGGGGTTAAATAAGAAACTCGTGTCTCTTATTACCCCCACAAAAAATAAAAACGGGGTAATAAGAAACATGCCTAGAACATGTAAATAAAGAATGCTTTCAAGGTTTTAAAAATTGTACATCAAAAGTCATAGTCTTGGTCAAAAGGTTACACATTAATAAATCCCAAACATCTTACCTACCAAAAATTTTTTTTAAAAATTTAGAAAAAGTCACGAACTTTTAGGGTAAGTTCAAAGTGAAGGTTTTTTTTCATCGTATAAAAAAAAAATCAAAATATGTTATAAACTTCTCAATAAATGTATTGTAGTAAAGAATACACATGATACTTAATATTACACATTTTTAAAGTTGTCTAAGTATATTTTTTGGTGGTTTTTTTGACTGTGTCTCTTATAACCCCTATCTCTTATTACCTCGGCTTCCCCTAGTTCTTGTAACGATGACCTTTAACATATCTCAAGATTAAGCTGAATGGAAAATTCAGTATTTTTACGCTATTGTGTTTACTCAGTTACATATCTACATTAACCCTACAATCATTAAACTCTACGTATTGCACATGATGATGATAGAGGTCAAGACTTAAAATTTTTAGGAGTGGCCACTGGACATGATGAACTCAGTGGCCACTCATGAGTCGTCATCATACATCGGATTAATACACATAATATATATATGATATATATGTGTGTGTGCGTAAAAGCATAAAAACACAAATGATATGGTCGGAAAATTAAGAAATAGTGCTCTTTAAATTTTTTAATATCTGAAATGAGGTAGGAAGAAGACAAAACAGATAGAGTAATTGAATCATTGAAAAGTGATTTGTTTTTTGAGGGAAGGTATGACCTCGTTTGAACTTCCACTGAATGCTTATGATTTTATTCTTGTTAGCGTTTTAAGAGTGAGTTCTACAGGCATGTAGTTATGATAGCATGTAATCCAGCTTTTTTTAAATGCTATTAATAACTATAGTACTTAGAAAGAAGCCTTTAAAATTCAAAGTTCAGTAATAAGGGAAAATATATGAACTTTCATAGATAAATATTAATACATGCATTTTGCTATGGGAAAACAGCAGGCTAATAATGATATGATCTGACAATGTGATTTCTCATACACAATTTGTGTTTTACAAGAATATTTATTTTATGTCCCATTGCAAAAGAAATACAGAAATTTGATTCATTTAATAAATTTCGTCTAGTCTGGCACTTCCATCTGTCCCAATTGAAAATAATTATGATCAGAATTAGAGGAAAATGAAATTATTTTGAGTCTGAGGAGGGGGTGGGGAGGCAAAGAATCTGTACTAGCCAATTATCAGAGGTTCATTTTTATTAACTGGCATGTGATTGCTAAAATTAGAAAGTTGCTGAAAATTTTCTGTAAACATGATTGGTTGGTCATTATTGGCATCACTTTCAATAAATTGACTACCTAAACAGTTATATATAGCTTTTAACTACTTTAAATATTTTCAGGATTATTTCATTACAAAAAAAAAAAAAAAAAAAAAAAAAAAAATCTTTAATATAACTGCAGTTACTTTTATATCCACATAAAACCTTATAAAAATTTCATACTATGAGAAAAACAAAAATTTCAAACATATATAGAATAAAATTTTTATTTATGTACATTACTCATACAATTAATATATATATATATTTAGAATTTAATTATCGGTTTTAAACATGTATGAAATCAACTGAGCATTAATTTTCTTAAACTAATTTAGAAAATATTTCGTACCTAAAAATCTATTTTTCATCCCCCACCCCCCTGTTTACACATTTGGTATAGATATGAAATATAAATATAATTTAATTGACAAAAAATAAATATATTCATCAAGTTAAGTCTAAAAATAATTACGTATGTGAAAAACATTAAGCACTTCTATCGCTTTATTGTTTCTAGAATTGATCATTTATCACTATCTAGAAAGTGGGGGAGGGGATTAAAAAATTAATTAAATGAATAAGAAATATTAAATTCTCAATTTTACTTCTAAAATCTAATAAAGCATGTTTAAAATGGATATTGCCATTTATAATATGGATGAAGAAAGACTGAGAAACAATTGCAGAACATTTGATTGGCGATTTCTAGTTGGAAATAAGAACAGGGGGAGAGAGGCCAAAAATAATTACATGAATAAGAAATATTTAACAATTCTGTTTCTTTCTAGGTTCTAGAATCTCATAAAGTAAGTTTTAAATGAATATTGACATTTATGTAGTGGATGGAGAAAGATTGGAAATCGGAAGGCGCGATCATCATCGAAATCCCATTAAACAATTGCCAATCATTATGGGATTTCTTTTCTTTTTTTTTTAAACAAACGATATCCGCAATTTTTTTTAAAAACGGAAGAAATATTTTTGCGAATTCTCGGAAAAAATGGCGATCATACCAATTTTTTTTATCGCCACTTTTTCAAATTAAGTCGCCACATGGCGAGTGGCGACCGTGAGTCTTGACCTCTAGATGATTACCTGTTGTTATATATATATATTAAACTTAAGTTTAATTGAATGCAGTATTGAAACGCTATTGCGTTCACTCACTCAGTTACATATACTCATTAATCCTATATTCTTTCAACTTCATATATTTTATGTTATTCTGTCCTAAAATTATACATTCTAAATTTGAGTTCAGTGGAATGCAGCATTTAGATGCTATCATACTCATTCACTCCCATGTATATACACGTTAGTCCTATACTCATTAAGATATTTCATGCGATGGTAACACATAATATACATAACACTTATTCACAATCTGTCTCTATGCCATAGCATGAAAAATTCTAAGATGTTTGAGAGTGCCCATTAGCAGCCACCGTGTGTCTAGCTTCCATCCTCTGTGCTATGCTTTTCCAGTGCATCTTTTAGCATCAGCAGCCACTGTGTTCGAGTTCAGCTCCCATCCTCTGTGCTATGCCTTTCATGGGCACTCAGCTAAAAGATGCACTAGAAAGACATAGCACTGAGGAATGGAATTGGACCTGAACACAGTGGCTGCTGATGGGCACTGAGCTAAAAAATGCACTGGATAGGCATAGTACAGAGGGTGGGAGCTGGACTCGAGTATAGTGGGCACTCAGCTAAAAGATGCACTGGAAAGGCATAGTGTAGAGGATGGGAGCTAAACTTGAACATGGTGGCTGCTGATGGGTACTCTCAAATATCTTAGAATTTTTCATGCTACAGCTTTGAGACAGATTCCTAGCAATATAACAACTCTCAGCAACATCTTAGACTACTCTGCATCTTCCTTCCTATTATTCTTCTGTTCTGTTTTTAAAAAAAAAATTAATGAAGTTTAATACAATGTCTTCCTTTTCTTTTCCTTTATTAGTATTTAGATTTACTTTGCAGTGTCTGTAAGTTTTTGTTTTGTGTTATAGGCTTTATTTAGTCACAACAAATAATAATAATAGTATATATATACACTAGTGCTGGACGATATCAGAAATTAAATATCGCGATATATCACCAAGTTAATATCGATATTAGTGATATATTGCGATATTTCTTTCAAGATAGGAAAAAATAGACATTTGTTATTTTTTAAAGACATATGCACACGAATTTTAAAGTATACAAGTATAGAGTGTTTTCCATGTATTTTCTGGTATATTACTACCATAACTTTATCATAATTAAAAAAAAAAAAAAAAAAAAAAAAAAATGCATAAAAAGTGAATCAATATTTTGTGTTTCTTATAACTTATACTATTGCTTTTTAGTATACCTCTGTATAGTTTATCCTCTATTCTTCCCGTTTTAAGCTTTAATTATTTTAAAATCATATTTTAACACAGCTAATATGTATTCTGTGTTTTATTTGTACCAAGTATATCAAAATTCATAATTCTACTAAAAACAAAGCTTAAGAAAAATTGTCTTAAGATGTAGGTATTAAATAAAAAGGAAAATCATTTTAAATAGTTAAGAAATGCCATTGGATACACCTTTTTGGTCGTAGAGAGTAATATTTTTTACTTAAAACTCTTATATGCATCCTAAATGTCAGTTACTTGTCATTTTTATTTTTGTATCTGCATACCAAATCATTGCAATATTTTAAAAATGTATATGTGTTCAATTCACATTCGTAATAGTTTCACAACAATTGAAAATTGAATTATATATATATTATATATATATATATATACATATATATATATATATGTATACATTGTCAGTATAAAAATTATATTATTTAAACAAAATTATGTTAAAGTTTCATTTTGTTACTTAAAGTAACTCATTTTGCATTTAAACCAATTTTATTTAACATGTACGGCTTAAAAAAAAAAAAGAAAGAAAGAAAGAAAGAAGGAAAAGGAAAGAGAAAAAATAAATGCTACATAAAAAAAAAGTAATAAACTATCCAATATTATATAATTCTATAAAGAAACTGTCACTGTAAAATTACTGAAGATAAAACTTTATTTTACATCAGTCAGATAGCACCCTTTCTCCCTTCCCATGTTATCCAATGGGATTTTTGTCGCGTCGTTCTATAAAAATATTTTATTAAAAAATGAACTTTTTCGAATTCTGTTTTTTTGAATATTACTCTTTGAACAGGTCGTCTTTTAGCTTAAATTCTGTTTTTTGAATATTACTCTTTGAACAGGTCGTCTTTTAGCTTAGTGAGCAATTTTTCGAAAAAATAAATTTAAATATTTTACTTAGAGGTCCACACTTAGAGTCCATAATTTACTTATTGAAATAAAATATTTAAATTAATTTTTTCGAAAAATTGTTCATCAAGCTAAAAGGCGACCCGTTCAAAGAGTAATATTCAAAAAACAGAATTCGAAAAACTTCATTTTTGAATGAGATATTTTTATAAAACGAAGCAACGAAAATCCCATTGGATAACATGGGAAAGGAGAAAGGGAGAGCTATCTGACTGAAGTACAGTCCAAAGCAGTGATGCCAGATGGTCGAAAATTATTTCCCCAAACAGGTCTTCAAATTTCCCCAAATCAGGGTTATTTTTCGAAAAAATCCCCAACTTGATTTCTACTAAAAAGGGAAAATAATTTTACAAAAGAAAACATCAAACAGATTTAAGTGGATTCAAGCTCAGATTTTTCCCCAAATGAAGGTAATTTTTGAAAAAAATCCCCAAATAACAATAAAGCTATTGAAAATCCCTGGTCGTAGGGATAAATCATTACGTTGCCAACATTGACAGAAAGTTGAAGAACTCCCCAGATTTGTCCTCAAAAATTTTAGAATTCCCCCAAAAAGTCCCCAGAAGCCTCAAAAATCCCCCAAAATGGGGACAAAATCCCCAATCTGGCATCACTGACCCTAAACACATGTTGAAGGTCGCATCTTATTAGCCAGAAGTTATCGATACTTTGAAATAAACCAATATCAATGAACCAATAGCAGGAAATGAGCTAAAACAAAAGATATTGTTTTCATTCGTCATAATAAGCGTTTGTTTTTATATTGCCTTGTCTGTGGTTTGGTTACTGTGGTATTACACCTATGATCCACGAAAAGTGATGTGCAATATTATCAAATACTAACGGTAGTATAAATTCTTTCATATTATCGTTTAGTGTCAGTAAATGCATGAATGTATCAATATACTGTGGTAAGTCAATATACTCAAGGTATGGAATATACTGTGGTAAAAGCAGATGGCTTTCAATAAATACTGTTTATTTATTTATTTTTTATTTTTTTATGTGGTGGACTTATTAAAGCAGTGATATTTTAGATTTGAGGTTTCGCACGCAGAAAGGAAGAGGAAGGGGAGGGGAGTGATCGTTTGGGGTGGAGTTATATATATATTTTTTTTTTATCAGTGAGGGATGGGAGAAAAATAAGAGAATGGGTATTAGTATAAGATATAAGATTGCGCGCTCTTTTTGTTGTTCGGGTTTCGTTCGCTGATCGTGGTTCCTTCGCTCGGGTTTCATTCGGGTTCCATTCGTGATGCGCGCTAGCGCGGAAGCATTATTCTATTAATCCGTGGTTTGCGTTTAACGGTACTTATCGGTATATCGTTGATCGCGCGGTAATATCATTTGGTAATATCGTTAAAGGGATATATTGGCTGAGCAAAATCTTAAATATTGTTATCGGGATATTTAAAAAATATCGATACTTGGGGATATATTGATAAATAATCCAGCCCTAATATACACACACTCTTGCGTAGGTTCATCTGTGAGTACATCTGTACAATGGTACATGTTCTTGATTTATTTAGAGAGAAGCAACTGGGTGGTTGTTTTTTTTATATTTATTTTGCTAAAAACATAAGATTATGAGCTATGTAAGATAATAAAATATGAATAAGCCTAGGAAATTGAAGTATTATGTTTTAAAAAAGAATCTTTTCTTTCAAAAATTGATAATTTAAAATTAATCAGAGACAAGTTTTGAAATTAATTCTATTACATTAGTTTTAGTTATTAAAGCTTAATCATATTCTTATAAAATTCTTTTAGGTTTCATCAAAAAGTGCTGAAGTGCCTCCTCCAGTTCCATCTATGCAACCAAGTGGACCTTATCCAGGACCTGGTACAAATCCAGATACAATTGGTTTCAATATTGATGCTCCAGCACCATCCTATGAAAGTGTCTTTGGAGTGAACCCATCATCTCCAACTACCCCTAATACAGCTTCAAGTACATCAAATATTCCATCAGTTACTCCAATGCCTGCACCAAGAACGAAATTTCCAATCGATACTCTGCCAGAATTGCCATCAGTTCCTAACACTGTTTTGCCAGATCTAGGGGAACCTGGTAATGGAAATAATGAAGTTGATTTTGATGATTTAACTAAACGGTTTGAAGAATTAAAAAAACGAAAATAATTTTATAAATATAAATGTCTTTATATTGTAGAGATCAAGATAAGATTTTACTAATTTGTGTTCTCTTTGGAGACCACCGTTTAATTTCAAATGATTAAACTGAATTAAATGAAATGAACAATTTTGCATATGTAAATATTAATGCATAATTGCATTCCTCAGCTTAGAGGTTATTATTATTTTTCAATATTTTTTAAACATTGTTATAAAACAGATTTGTTGCTAAATAAATGTATTTTATGCTTGATGCAGTTTCAAAGTTAGTCACATTTTCAAATCTATAGAATCATTGCATTGCTAAGCCTTATTTTGTAGGCTTACAGTTACTCAGTATCATATTCTTAATATAAAATATTCTTATTAATTTCTTTTATATTTAACAGATGCTATAATACTTCTTTGAATTACATAGAAATACAATTGTATAAGGAATTAAAAAAAAAAAAAAAAAAAAATTATTTGTACTAAAAAAAAATAATAATATTGGGAAATCATATGAATTGAACTTTTTAACAATAGATTTTTAAAAACTATAATGAAAAATTCGGAGCCTATTTCTCATGATCTCAATTACCTTGATCAGTTTAATGAAGTTTATACTAATTTTAAATTCATAAAATTATTAGATTTTTCACAAAAAATGTAAAGTATCATTTACAATTTCATAAAACTGAACTTTATAAATCCAAGAGACATTCCAAAAGTAAATTTCCTAATTTTTTTTACATGAAAACTTTATTGCCAAAAGAAATTTTACCACCATAAACCATACACCTTGCACTATTTTTTGACATAGTTGCCGCAGACATTAAGACATTTGTCATAGCATGAAGTCAGTTTGAAGAAATCACTCTGGTAAAACTCTGCATCCTGTGATGCAAGAAATTGTCGCACAGCCTGCTATGTCTCAGCATTGATGTGGAAGTGACATCCCAAGATGGCTGCCTGCTAATACCATGCCCTGTATTCTAGCAATGTTGTTTTCATTCATGGATGTGGAGGGATGTCCACTTTCACCTTCATCTTTCACAATCTGCCTTCCTTTGCTAAACATGCAATACCAGTGACCAACCATCTGATGCAATATGACCTCTTCACCATAAATAGTTTATAGGCATTCATGAAGGACAGACACACTAGTTCTATTGGTCATTGATACTAGATAACAGCATGTACTTCCATTGGCAACCATGTTATCATGCATCTTTCTGCCATCATGATTTGTACTTGAATAACCTCAGGCACGCTGGTCTGATGATAAGAGATGAAAATTACTTTTGGAACATTCCTTGCATTGCTAAAACATGAAAATTACTTTTGGAATGTTTCTTGCATAATATTTTTCCTGTGTTTATCTAAATTATGCTACTTCAGTATTTCCTTGTGTGACTCTGTGCTAATCTGGCCTAAGTTTGATACTTTCAATGATCAGCATTCAAAATAGACAGTCAGTCAGGAGGTCAGGTTATAAAGGTATGGGCATTGGCATATAGGGGCAAGAAAAAGTGTAATTGGTAAAAAAAATATTTTCAAATTATATATTTAAAGCTTTAAAACTATATTATTAGTTAATATTTAATGTACCTTACATCATAATCCTCTTTTTAGCAATATGATATATTTCAGCCACAAATCGTGGTCATCTTCAGATGTTTCTGTTGCATCTTGTTGACCACTGTCCATGTCTAGCTGGTTTTTGGTCAATCTTCCTCTCTTTACTTCATTCTTTCGCTTCACTTCACTTATCAGGTGTTGCCAGTCATTAGGTATAATACTAACTATACTTTCTATCATTAATAGCAGTGTTAGTGGTTAGTATTTCAAGGTCTTTGCATTTTAAAGCATATTGGTGAGAGTTATAGTGGGCTATTTTCATAGTTGTTAATAGATTGAGGTTAATACGGTTGGTGGTGTGTATTCTTGGTAACACTGTGGATGATCTATTAAATTTTAAATCAGTGAGGTATTCAGTTTCACGATCTTTGATTTTTCGTTAGGTCATGCTGATGTAACAAGCCTTATCGTTGTTTTCAAAATTTAAATTAATTATGTATATTCCAGATGTACAAAATTAATTTCAATTTTGAAAACAATGATAATGCTTGTTACATCGGCATGACTAAATGAAAGATCAAAGATTGAGAAACAAAACACCTCACTGACTTAAAATTTAATAGATCCTTCATCGTGTTATCAAGAATACACACCACCAACCCTATTAACCTCAATATACTAACAACTACAGAATAGCCCACTATAACTCACACCAATATGCTTTAAAACACGAAGCCCTTGAAATACTAACCACTAACACTGCTATTAATGATAGAGAGCATAGTATTATACCTAATGACTGGCAACACCTGATAAGTGAAGTGAAAGAATGTAGTAAAAAGAGGAAGATCGACTGAAAGCAAGCTAGACGTGAACAGAGGTCAACAAGCGGCAACAATCTGAAGAGGATTATGATGTATGGTATTTTAAATATTAACTGTTTAAGTGATCCTTTATTTCTAGTTACTATATTGCAGGGGTGCAGAAACTGTTTTCACTCCCAGCATTTCCCCCAATCCATATGAAAATTTCCCAAAATAGGGGAACGATTTTAACAATGAATTTTATAATTTGTTGTTAAAATCGATATCAGTTGTATATTTTTCTGTAAAATTTCCCCCAATCCTAGATTGCTGGATTGGACATATTCTGCATCCCTGCTATATTGTTAGTTTTGATGATTATCTAAATTGTCAAATAAAATTTATATCACAAAGTCAATTAGAGACAAACTGATCAGACTTGTGGATCACTTTAGCTCTAACCATTTCCTTAGAGTAGATTTCAAGTCGACTACTTGACAGTAAGATTTGGGTTGGTTTAAAACAAGTTGTATAATTCATTTCAGAAAATTTTGGAGCGGAAGGCTGATTTTTTTTTTCTACCAACTATGTGAAAAATACCAGAGCCGGGAATCGAACCCGGGCCTTCTGCTTTATGTGCGGATGCTCAACCATTGAGCTACCCTGGCTGATTACCAGCATGGTATTTCTCACATAACATTCGTTGGCAAAGTCACCGAGTCTGTAAACACAGCTGTATCAAGTGACATAATTAATCATGGCACAACTCCAATAGACCATGAAATATTTAATTTAATTTAGAACACAACATTTCATATAGTTGGTAGAAAAAAATCAGCCTTCCACTCCAAAATTTTCTGAAATGAAATTTCAGACTTGATGAATAAATTTCTAAATTAAATTAAATATTTCATGGTCTATTGGAGTTGTGTCATGATTAATTATGTCACTTGATACAGCTGTGTTTATAGACTCGGTGACTTTGCCAACGAACGTTATGTGAGAAATACCATGCTGGTAATCAGCCAGGGTAGCTCAATGGTTTGAGCATCCGCAAGTAAAGCGGAAGGCCTGGGTTTGATTCCCGTCTCTGGTATTTTTAACATAGTTGGTAGAAAAAAAAAATCAGCCTTCCACTCCAAAATTTTCTGAAATGAACTTTCAGGCGTGATGAATAAATTTCTAAATTAAAGTTGTATAATTTTTGTAAATAAAATGTCTTAACCTCTTAAGTGTCCCGGGCTATATACAGGGTTGGTGAAAAATTCCCGTACTTTTTCCAGATATTTCAACAGTACATAAATACCGTATACAAAAGTAAATTCAATTAACTGTTTAAATAATAACATTTATTAGATCAATAACAATACGATAAAAAAAAAAAAAAAATTACAACAGATGTTCAAAATTGCCTCATTGGGCCTCAATACATTTTTTAACATGCTTTGGAAAATTGTTGATGACGGTCGCACACTCATCAACCGTGATCTCGTCCCAGGCACGCGTCAACGCCTCTTTCAGCTGTTCTATGGTGGCGTATTGTTTAGCCGAGATTTTTTGCTCCAGGATGGACCACACCGAGTAGTAGAGCGGGTTGAGATCCAGCGAGTTCGGCGGCCAAACGTCCTTGCTCCAAAAGCCAGGAAAGAGCTCTTTGCAGACGGCAATTGTTGATTTGGCAGAATGCGCCGGTGCCCAGTCTTGCTGAAGCGTGAATCCGGCTGCGCCGAAGTGCTGCGTTGCCCACGGTTCCAGAGCATTGCTGATAGCTGGCGGCGTTGACCTTGACGTTCCACTTGATGAAGACCAAAGACGTCTTCCTGGTGGAGCAGATCCCGGCCCAGACCATGACCGAGGCCGGAAAGTGATTGCGGCCGATGGTTTTCGCCGCCGCGGTTTTCTGTTGCCCCTTCTTGAGCAGTTGACGGCGATTCTGGCGGTTGTGGAGCTGCTTGACCGTGAAAATCTTCTCGTCGGTGAAGAGCACCTTCGACAGGGTACCACCAGCGACCAGCCATTGCATTCGGTGGCATCTTTGTAGTTGCTTTGCCTTCATGGCTTCGTTGAGAAAATGAACGCGGGCGATCTTGTAGCTGCAAAGTCCCAGCTTCTTTTTGACGATGTGCCGGACGCGTTCGTGGCTGATTCCGAGCTCCTTGGCCATCTTGTTCATAGAGATCTCTGGATTGCGTCGAATTAGGCACCGCACCTTGTTGACGTTCTCCGGAGTGGTCGCGGTGGTTGGACGACCGCTTCGAGGACGGTCCGCGGTCCCGCCGGTCTCCTCATAATGCTTCACAGTATTGTAGACGGTTTGCTTCCTGTAACCAGTCGTGCGATCAATGTCAGCTCTCTTCATTCCTTGTTTGTGCAATTCGACAACAGTGACACGTTGATTTTCACGAGACATAACTTCAACAAAATTAAAATAAACAAATAAATAAAACAAAATTAAACAAAGAATTCAATAAAATCATCAGAAATGACAAATAACTTAACTAAGCCAAAAATGCATAAACAAAAAAGTACGGGAACTTTTCACCAACCCTGTATACATCTTTCCAAAATACGATCTTTTGAATTCTACTGCTACCAGTGAAACTACTGACATGGCTTCACAATGCAATAAAATAACCTTGAACGTGATCTCGGCAGTGTTTTTGAAAGATTTACTCATTTTTGAGTTGAAAGAGAGCTGTGGCACTTTAAAGTGAATCTCGTAAATTTTCATCGGTAGGTAAGAGGTTAAATTAAATGCAAAAAACTAATATGTTGTGCCCATCACAAAACTTTCTTCTATATTAATCTATATGACAATGCCACTTACTGTTTAACATATTGTTGCGTACTTGGGGGTTCATAAGTTGCCCGAGAATGAAAGGCAAATCTTGCAAAGGCTAGAAACTTTATTTACTGAAAATTCGAGAAGATTACAGTTCTATAAACCAAGTTCTGTCAACAGCAAATTCACAGTACAAACTGTATCAGAGTATTCACATACAGCAATTGACTGCAATCCAAAGAGGCTCAGGGTTCTTTCAGCAGCAATAAGAGCATTTGGCTAAATTAAACTGAGACTGATTGATTTGGCACGAAACAATTCCTTAAATACCTGCATAGAAAAATGTGGAAAATTCCAGGAACTTCATAGCCAATCAAGTTAGAGCTTCCATATTTGTATATCGATAATAAGGATTTTTCCGACAAGGTTGCCAAAAAAATCGCCAAGGAGAGAAAAAGTTATACTTTTTAATGGGAAATGAGCTATTTTAATGTGAAAACAAGCTAGAAATGCTGAAAATTAACATTTTATCACCTGACTAAGCCTCTTTGAATGAATTTACATAAAAATAACTACAAATTATTTACAAATTCGTAACACTGCCCCCCCTCCCAAGGACTGCACATCCCGGGCAGTACAACCCTTGGTCAGGAGGCGAAATTAAACAAAATATACAATCTAAAATACAAAAACTAAGATGCATATAACAATAAAATAACGATACAGATTGCAAAATTAAGTGAGAAATATTTACAAAATTTACAAATAAGTACAAATATTTATATATAAATATTTACATTACACTTATATAAATTTAACAAATATTTACATTTCAAATTTTAACATTACCATTAACTGTGATATGTGGCTAACCAATCATAATGAACTACCTTCAGTTTTGATGAAGGTGTTTTAGTAATTCTTACAATGACGTCATGCAGTCTTTTTAAGACTGTGTAGGGACCGTCTCAGTTGCACACTGTTGCTTGTGAGAGAGTCTTTTGCGTCGAACAGGGTTCCACAACCAGACTTTGTCTTCTTTCTTGAATTCATGTTGTGTAGCCTTTAGATCATACTTGTCTTCATTTTCTCCTTTGCCATGTGAATCCGCTTCCGAGCAAAGTTGTGTATGTCTTCAAATCATGCCTGAAAATCTTGGATGTACTCCTCGGGCTATGAAGGTGCATTTGGTGGACAACCAAACAGGATATCACATGGGATGTGAAGTTCGCATCCATACAGCATCTGAGCTGGAGTATAGCCAGTGGTTTCATGGAAAGCACTTTGATAAGCCAGCAGGAACAGCGGCAACTTCAAGTCTCAAGCTTGTTAATTCCTTGATACTAGAAGAGAAAAGTTATTCAGGATGGTGTTAGTTGATTATTCAGTTAAACCTCTCAACCATGCCGTCTGACTGGGGGTGTAGGAGTGTTGTCTGAGTTTTGTCTATGCCGAGTAGCTATCCCTTTGAAAACAGCAGAGGTAAAGTTTGTACCTTGATCGGTTGTTTCGTATATTGTTGTATAATCTTAAAATACTTTAAATAAAGGATAAAGAGAATCTTAAACTCTTACACCAACATGGAATTCTATTCTTGTTTATTTCCAGCTATTACAAAACTGTTGCCACAAATCACAACCTAATACTTTACGTAACATCCTTCCCCTTTTACTTATTAAGAAATTTAGATTATACATATTATACATTCACATTATACATTTATCCCTTTCCTTTTTTAACATCTCTGAAATAAAATACAACCCAATATTAGAATAAAAAATAGTCAACAGTTCTAGTCTCTATATCTTGAAGGCACTTTTACAACTCGTCCTGACTTAGTGGTATATTGAGGTCTTTCTTGCATCACACCAGTGTTCACTTCTTGTGGTACAGAAGGATTTTTCTGATTCACTTCGGCATCTGGATTTGGTGTTGGTACAACTTCATTGGTTGACCTTCGAATTGTCTTAGTTGGAGTCGAGACATCCGGTACATGTGTTGTAATCTTCTTTTGGTGAGGCGTTCCTCGAAGAAACATTCTATTTCTCACATAGGTTTGTCCATTATCTGTAGTGACTTCAAATCTTCTCGGTGTTAAAGTCTTTGTAACTACAGCTTTCTTCCAGGTTTCATTTCTTTTGTGAGGTTGCATGTATACTACATCTCCTTGTTTATATTCAGGCAGAGCATTTTTCTTATTATCACATTCAGACTTCTTCTGTCTTACATCTTCTTTACGTTGAGTGATTTCAGGATACGAGTTGAAAGACGGCTTGAATAAAGAACTTGAAGTTGGCACTAGAGTTCTTGTCCGCTTACCAAGAAGTAGTTGCGCTGGACTTTTCCCAACATTTTCAATTGGAGTATTTCTATAATTTAAAAGACCTAAGTAGGGATCTTCTTTTGCAAAAAGGCTCTTTTTCATAATCTTCTTCACAATTTTCACAGCCGACTCAACTTGACCATTTGATTTACTGTTGTAAGGACTGGTTTGCTTGTGTTTAATATCCCAAGCTTCACAAAATTTGTTGAATTCATCAGATCTTAGTTGAGTATCACCTCCAGTTACAACTGTTTCTGGTATACCATACCTTGCAAAATGATGTTTGACTTTTCCTATCACAGTTGTAGATTTTGTGTCTGTCAGGTAATCTACTTCTATGAATTGACTAAAATAGTCCACAGTAACTAAGTAATTTCTACCTTCTAAAACAAATAAATCAATTCCAACCTTCTGCCAAGGTCTTTCAGCTACTTCATGCCACTTTATAGCATCTTGAGGTCTATGATCACTGTATGACAAGCATGTATGGCATCCACTAATGAATTGTCTAATTTCTGTTGACATACCAGGCCAAAATATGAGTTCCCTTGCTCTTCTTAAACATGAATTGATACCTAGATGTCCGAGGTGAATTTTATCTTTCATTTCTTTTCTCATTGTTTTTGGGATTACAATTCTTTCTCCTCTTACTACAACACCATCTTGAATTCCCAATTCATCTCGATAATCAAAATAACTTCTTATTATCGGAGAAACATCAACTCTATCTTTTGGCCATCCTTTTGTGATCATCTGTTTTAAAGCAAGTATCTCCTCATCTTTAATTGATGCATCTTGAATTTTCTCTAAACAGGTACCTTTAATTGGTAAAGTATGGATACTGCAAACTATATCAATCTCCTTATCATCATGTTCTGTTGTTTCTAATGGTGCTCTGGAGAGAGTATCTGAAACAGGAATTTTTGTTCCAGGCTTGTAGATTAAATCAAAATTATACCTTTGAGCTCTAAGTAACATATTTTGCAAACGTTTAGGTGCTTTATATAAAGGTTTTTTTCTTATAGCTTCTAGAGGTTTGTGGTCATTGTACACTGTTACTTTTCTTCCATATACATAATGGTGAAATTTCTCTAAGCTCCATATGACAGCTAACATCTCCTTTTCAATCTGAGCATAGTTACGCTCTGCAGCATTTAGTGTTCTACTTGCATAGGCGATTGCGCTAGAACCTTGCATTAAGACTGCACCAAGACCGAATTTGCTTGAATCACACTCTATTTCAACAGGTTTTGTAGAATCAAAGATTTTCAAAGTCGGTGCTTTTGTAAGTAGATTCTTCAATTTCTTCAGAGCTGCATCTTGTCTCGCTGTCCAATTCCATGGAACGTCATTCTTTAAAAGAGTATACAATGGCTCACTAATTGTAGCATAGTCTTTCACAAATTTCATTTGATAATTACACATTCCCAAGAACCTTTTTAATTCTTCTTTGTTGCTTGGCTCTTTTAAATCTACAATTGCTTGAATTTTCTTAAAGTCTGGTTTCACACCATCTTTGGATATTTTATGACCCATAAAAGTGATTTCCTGACATTGTAGTTCCATTTTTTCTTTATTGAGCTTCACTTTTAGATCTTTGCACTTCTGTAAAAATATTTTTACATTTTCATCATGTTCTTTTATGTCCTTTCCAAAAATTACTACATCATCAGCAATATTGATGAGTCCAGGAAGAGCTTCAAATGATTGCTTCATCTTCAATTGAAATATTTCAGAAGCCACATTTAGGCCAAAGGGTAGACGTAGGAAGCAATACCGACCAAAATTAGTTTGAAACGTTGTGAGTAAACTCGATTCTTTGTCAAGTGAAATATGCCAATACCCATTCTGTAAATCAAATTTGCTAAATACTGTAGCACCATTTAATTCATGTAGTACTTCTTCTAAATTAGGCATAATATATCTTGGTCTTTTAAGAGCTTTATTCAGTTCAAGAGGATTCAAACACAGTCTTAACTTGCCATTTGGTTTTTCTACACACACTATGTTACTGGTCCACAGAGTTGGTTCAGTTACTTTTCAGATGACCCCTTTATTTTCAAGTCGATCCAGTTCTTCTTTTAGCTTATCTCTCAAAGCAATAGGCACTCTGTGTACTGGCATAGTAGATGGAGGTATATCATGGTCAGTCTGAAGATGAACGACACCAGGCAATTCTCCAATGCCTTCAGCAAAAACATCACTATAATCAGTTAAGTCGACAATATTCACAGATTGGAATTCTTTCTCTTGAATTGTAATCAACTTCATAGCTTGAACAGCTTTCAAACCAAGCAGTGGTTGAATATGTTCTTTGTCAACGATAATAAATTCAATATTGTATTTTTTATTGTTTTTGGGGTTGATTACATGTTCCCGATGTAGTCCTATTGGTTCAAAAGTGCTGCCGTTCCACATCTTCAAAACTTTCTTGCATGGCTCTATACCAGTTGCATACTGTTTTGGTAAGATATTAACCGTTGCTCCAGTATCAAGTTGAAAAGTTACCTCTTTTCCATTAATTATCATCACACCCTTTATATCCTTGCCTGGATCTCCTATTTTGTTCACCCATTCTTCTTCATCTGAATTCAGCTGATGTATACTATCTTCTTTCTTTATTTTGAATGATGAACACTTGATTGCAAAGTGATTTCTTTTTTTGCATTTAGAACATGTTTTTCCCCATGCTGGACAGAGTTCTTTGGTAAATTTGTGCTTTTTTCCACAATATTTACATGATTTTTCTTTCTTGCCATCTTCTTTCTTCGTTTCAAAAGATTTCTTGTTATGATGAATTTTAATTTTGTTCACAATCTCTGGACGAAATTCTTTTCTTTTAATTTGTGCATATTCTGCAGCTCTACATGTGTCAATGCATTTTTCTAATGTTAACTTTCTCTCTCTCAGGAGCAGTTCTTGCAATTGGTTATCTTTCAAACCCAAAATAATTCTATCTCGAAGTAACGAGTCAATGCAATCCGTACAGTAGCTGCATGTTTTAATTAGCACTCTTATGGCAGATAAAAATTCATCAAACGTTTCGTTTTCTTGTTGCTTTCTATTATTGAACATAAAGCGTTCATACGTTTCATTAATTTCACCTACTACATATTGCTCGAACGTATCGATTATATCCGTAGTTGTTCTTGCATCTTCTGCTGTAGAAAACGAAAATCCGTTATACCTTTGCAACGCAGCGTCACCAAGAGTATGCAATAGTAAAGCAACTTGATATTTTACATCTTGTTTCTCTAAGTTGGTTAGAATAGCATAGTTTGCCCACTTTTGTTTGAACAATTTCCAGTTCGTACACAGATTATTATCGAACACCAAAGGTTCTGGCGGTTTGACTGCGATAGGCTTAGCATCGGTACTCATCGTATCAGGAGTATTTTTCTTCTCTGAGAAAAAAAATCACAGTTCACAGCTTCACAGTACTACTTTATAAATTTCCGTCTGCCACCATGTTTCGTATATTGTTGTATAATCTTAAAATACTTTAAATAAAGGATAAAGAGAATCTTAAACTCTTACACCAACATGGAATTCTATTCTTGTTTATTTCCAGCTATTACAAAACTGTTGCCACAAATCACAACCTAATACTTTACGTATTTATAAAGCTGTAGGAGTGTGCCATACCTTGACACCCATTGCTACACTAGAACCTCTGCAACTGTGCATGTCTTTTGATCAGGAATGGGATACGCCTCAGGCCACTTCGGGAAATAATCCATCGCATCAAGGATGTACTTATTTCCTTGGGAAGTCTAGGGCCAAGGACCCAAGATGTCGAGCACAATCTGCTTAAATGGAGCTCCCATGTTATACCGGTGAAGTCTTCCTCGGCTTCGTTTCTTTGGACTGCACAAGCATCACAAGACTTGTACCATTTCTCTACATCCTCCCTTGCCTTGCACCAGTAAGAGCATTCTTGAACTTTCTGTAGAATCTTTATTACTCCAAAATGTCCTGCGGTAGCGCTACTATGCAGCTGCACTAGAACATTTGGAATCTTCGATCTTGGTTATAAAATCTGTCATCTGAAACTCCTTCTATCGTCAGATTCCTATTTTAATTGTAGTACAACACCATTTCTAATGTGAAGAGAGTCCCAGAGTGCCCAGTAACTTTTCGTGATGGGGCTAAATGTGGAAGTGTCCTGCCAGGTAGGCCTGTTGCTGATCATCTCCTTCAATTGAAGTATTGGCTTTATGTCAGTATCTTCCAACTGGGCTTTTCTAACTTCCTCATCACTCCATGGATCTTGTTTCAATGACAATGAGACTGTAACTTAGCGAGTAACTGGCTTTATCAGCTGATAAATCTCTTCGGCCTTAGAGCAGTACTTGCGATCTTCAGAGAGAGGCTCCCACAACAAAGCATCTGAATTTTTATGTAGAGCTCCTTCCCGATGGTATATCTCAAAGGACTTCTGGGTAGTTTCTTTAGATTGTCCTAATAGGCTGCTTCGTTTGATATGACCATCTCTTCCACAGCCCTATCATCTAATCGTTGGATTCTTCACTTCTTTCTTACTCTCAAGACTGTGTGATCTGGTAAAATCTGCCAGATTTTTCTAAGGTCAGTTTGAGAGTCATCCAAAGTCACTGTGGTGTGTCTCTGGTGGTCTTTACAGGAGCTTGTTGGGCTGCCTCAGTCTTCAGGGCATACAGTAAAGCTGATTCAACATCCTTGATGTTGGAGTATCTAAGTGCTTTTTTAATCTCTGGATCTTGCACGGTATTGATGAAGTTATCTAAGACCAAATCATTACAAGTCTCAGGGTGACAGTCTGAGAAAGCTAAGTGTGATAGCCTCTGAATATTTGATGCTAATTTTTATAAACTTTCTACTGGTCTCTGATGACGGGACTTCAACTGGCATTAACTATATTCTTTAGACCATTTTCCTCCAAAACGCAGCTCCAGTGCTCTGGTCAAAGCCTTGAAATCATTTTGCTGTTCCTTCAGAAGGGTCTCCAGGGTATCAGCTACATCGCCTCGTAACAATGCTGCCAGATGGCTGTCTTGGCAGTAGGGTCCCAACTGTTAGCATGAGCTATGACGGAAAAATGTCTTGAATGCTTGCCAGGATGATCTGACATCATATGTGAGAATCTTTATTGCTTCTTGATTCAGTATTCTTTCATCTTTTCTTTCACATTCCTGAGGCATCGATGTTGACATTTCTCCTAGACTCTGGATCTTCTTTTGTAATTCGTTTCCCAACCTTTCTTTGAATTTCTTCTGAAATTTTACTATCAGTTCCGTCATGCATTTTTCTTCTATTTTTCTCTTAAGGTCTTCCTCTATTCTCTTAAATTTGCTCTGAAAACCTTCCTTTCAGCTCATGATCAAAATTTTTTTTTTAACTTTCTCTTCAATTTTCTCCGATCTATTTTCCATCACTGTTAATTTATCCTCTATAACTTCTTTCACTGTCAAAAGCTCTCTCTTCATCTTGTCTTGATTAGATTTAATTTCTTGATATAAACTGTCCTTCATTTGTTTTATTTCTTTGGTCAATCCCGATTCCATCTTTTCCTGTACTGCTTTCATTTCTTTCTGCCCTTCTTTCATTATTTTGATCAATCTGGTTTCCATCTTTTCCTGCACTGCTTTCATTTCTTTTTGTCCAGTTTCCATACTATTTTTCATTTCACTCGTCTGGGCAGCTAACCCTTCAAGAAGTTTCTTCATGTCTTGCTCCATAAATCCAGTGGTGGCATCAGAAAATCCCCGACAGGGGGGGCACTATATGTAGAAACATTATTACAGGCATATTTAACACTATGCACCTTCCTGTCAATGTCAGTAAGTTCCTCTCTATTATTTTTAATACTGACTAAGAAAGAAGAGGGATTTGTTATAAGTTTGAATCCTTTGTGTGTCTGTTTGGGGCACTGTCACGTCCAAATGAATAGATCGACTTTAATGCAATTTTTCTCTATTATTATAATAAAAAAAAAATTAAAAAAAATGCTGATTTAATCGGGATGGTTCTTAGCAAAATTCAGTTTGATAGATTTATTTTTTAAATTAGTTAAAATATAATTTTTCAGATCACTTTGCTTTGAGATTTTAAAATTTGCGAGCTAGCAGTATTCCTATTTTCAGATTATTCTGATAAGACATGTGAGCTTGCAATCTTCTGAATTTAAATCATGTTAGATTATAAAACATGTTTTTTTTTTTTTTTTTTTTATTGAAGTCTAAAAGTATGTATTTAAAAAATCTTGAATTGTAAACCGATTTTGGCAAAAGTTAAAAATTGGTTATAACGTGAGTTCGCAGTCAAACTTTTTTCAATTCATTTGAAAATTACTGAGTTTTAAGATATTTTTTAAATAATTTAAAATGTGATTTTTTTTTTTTTTTTTCCTTTTCAGGCCACTTTGCATTGATGTCTAAAATTAATTTTACAAGCTGACAATCTTTTAACTTCCTATTCATGTTAGATGATAAATCATATTATGTTATTATCATTACTATTATCATATTACAGAAATGTATTATTATTGTTTTTTTTTTTTTTTTTAATCAGAAATTTTTAATTGATTTTGTCAAAAATTAAAATTAATGATTATGATTTCGCAGTAAAATATACCTAAATTCAGTTGAAAATTAGAGATTTTAAAGAAAAATTATATCTAATTAAATTCAACACCAGGGCCACATTCACATTTCATAATTATAAGCTAGTGTTCTTCCAGCTGAAAATTACAGGTTTTATAGAAAAATTAGAGTATTAAGGGCCCGCTTCACTCACCGCCGCCAGAAGCTGAAGCTAATGTTATTCTATGGGAAATTTTTCTTCACAAATAACTTATGAACTAATACATATTTTTAAATTCTGTTTTCACATTCTGAAAATTCCCAGCTGTTAAATTGACTGCCCTTTTCTAAAAAATTATTTTTTTAATTTTTTATATTTTATTTTGAAGCTGCAAAATACGAATTTTCAATATGTGAAATTTTTTCATTTTGCAATTTCAAAATAAAATATTAAAAATTAAAAAAATACATTTTTAAAAAGGTCCGTAAATTTAACAATTGGGAATTTTCTGAATGTGAAAACAGAATTTAAAAATATGTATTAGTTAATAAGTTATTTGTAAAGAAAATTTTCCCATAGAATAATATTGGCTTGGACTTCTGGCGACGGTAAGTGAAGAGGGCCGTTAAATTCAAGGTAAGTTGTTTTTATAAAGTTACCTTTTCACTTAATCGTTGTGTCATTCCGTTGGTGTATCAAGCTATTCCCTACCCTCCTAAAATAATATATATGTAATGTGTATACGTAAAAAAAAACCAAGATAAATGATGCATATTAGAACATGAGCATACATGTGAAAAAATAAATAGAGTCAAAGACATCCAACTAATGTCAGCTAAAACGTCCTTCTTAACATGTTATACATTATACATTTCATTTGTAACCAAGTATATACATATTACGTTTCTCTTAAATGTTCAAATTTTACTTACAATATTCTGATTTCTCATAATATCTTCAGTTATGCCAATTCCTGTCAGTATTAATTGATTTTGTACTTGTTTTCTATATAAATGCACATACGAAACTTTATAGCAATAGGTGAAGAAATTTTTTCAAAACCTTATGGATAGTGCCAGAAAAGCATTTTTGAGAAAATTCAGGGACTTTCACTGAATATTGTATGCTAAATAGGTGTAATTTCTGTTACTCTGTAGGCCTATTGCCAAATTTTTCCAGAGTCCAAAGCCCTATTGCACCAAAAAGGACATAAGAATAAAAAAAAAGAAAAGAAACTAGAAGCAAGATTTAAAATATAAAATTCTTAGTAATGTGAAATAGAAATTTAAAGGATAAAATTCATATGAAGGTGAAAGAAACATTCATGAAAAAATCCAGATACATTAGCACAAGTTTAAAAATTGCACAAGAAAAGTTGAAGTTAAAAAAATATAATTTGTAATATGATTTAATTTGGATTAAAAAAATAAAACCAAATAAATAAATTTTATTACTGAAGAGTTTAATAATAATATATACAGTATAACACCTTTAATCCGGAATCGCTGGGACCTCGCTGATTCCGAATTACGAAAATTTCCGGATTACAGATCTTTGTTTCAGAACTTGGATGCATTTAAGTTAATAAAATATATATGGATGTTTGTTTAAAATATTACAAATGCACGATAAGCATTCATTATCGTATAATAAACTGTCAATTTTTTTTTTTAGTCAAATAATATTAACAATTTATTTACTTGAAATATTAAAAGTAAAACATCACAAAATATATCTTTCTTTTGTGTGGTGGCGCCATCTTTCTTAATTTGAGGGAAATGACTTTTTAATGAATAGATAATGTAATTTTGTGATTTTAAATCATAACTATACTATAATAAATAATATAAATCCTGAAAATCAAAGCTATATTATTAAAAAAAAATTAATTATTTAAACAGATTATGACAATTAATTTTATTATTATTATTATGATACAAATTAATGGCCAGTGTAAAAGATTTAAAATTAAAAGAAATTATAAATGAATAATGCTGAAAATATATACATTACCAAATATCAAATCAAAATTTATATTAAAATAAAAACAAAAATACAGAAAATTATTAAAATTAAATTAATTAATTAAATAAATATTATATATATATATATACAAGGTCTGTCCCGAAAGTAATGTGCTCCATTTTCTCCTGTCATGACTATTCATCGCACAGGGTTGCCACTTCCACGGAAGGGTGGGTGGAGTCTTGAGAACACAGCGCCACCAGCACCAGTCAACTCCAAGCTCCTGCAGAGTCACAGTGTCTGTTTCAGTGAACCCTTTGGTGAGTGCTTGGTCGAAATCAAGATGGAAAAAACTCTCGAGCAGAAGTGTTGCAGTGTTGTGAGGATGATCCGACTTTTTTGGACAATGTGGTAAGTGGTGACGAATCTTAGATCTTCTTGTACGACCCAGAAACAGAAAGACATTGCGCAGAGTGGCACACGATGTTGTCCCCACTCTTTAAAAAGGCAAGAATGAGCAAATCACAGGTCAAAGCAATGCTAATTGTTTTTTTTTTTTTAATTCCAAGGGAGTGGTGCATTGCGAATTTGTTCCACCTGGCTAACCAGTCAATGCCAAATTCTATGTCGAAGTACTGAAAAGGCTAAAGCAACGGATCAACCGCATCAGGTGCAAGATCAAGAATTCCTGCAAGCTGCACCATAACAATGCTCTCAGCCTCTCAACGCTCCCCCAGCCGCCTTACAGTTCAGATTTGTTCTCGTCCGACTTCTTTTTGTTCCCAAAGATTAAAAAATCCCTCAAAGGACAGCATTTAAGGACCCTGGAGAACATCAAGGCGGCTATGATGAGGTTACTAAAGGACATCCCTGTGATGGAATTCCAGGACGCATATAAAGCATGGAAATTGCGTTGGAACGAGTGTGTTGAAGCAGGAGCGATGTATTTCGAAGAATATTGAGTAATAGTACGAATCTGTTCAATAAGTTTCTTAAAATAAAAATGGGCGCATTACTTTCGGGACAGACCTTGTATATTAAGTAATTTTCAAGTGTAAATAAAAATTACTTTAGCATGTCTAAAAAGACAACAGTTTAATTTTTGGCTTGTGAAAACAATCGGATTATTCATTTTAATAACCAAACTCACACATACAAAATGTAATTTAACAAGGCTCTAATAATCTAAAATGAAAACGAACAGGGATCAGAAAGTGGCTATTGGCATACAGCTAACACAGATATTTCTTCTAAACATCCAATCAGACACCTGTTTATTTTAATAGTTATAGAAAAGCATTCAAATTGGTTGTTTAGAATAAAAATTTTCTGAAACGGAATTATTTGTTTAGTGGTGCCATCTGTAGTCATCCATCAAAAACAAATAAGAGGGAGTTTGTTTTTCAAAGTCCGAATTATAGATTTTCCGAATTATAGAAGTCTGAATTAAAGGTGTTGTACTGTATATATATTTGATATAAAAAAGAATACATATATCTATATTAATAAAATCAGACTTTTTGTCTGTAAATTTCTCAGAATTGAAAAATTTCGCAATATCTACTCATTTCGCACATTGTGAAAGCCAAAAATGACTTCAGAGAATTCTCTCTCTGTGTGTGTGTGTGTGTATGTGTCGTCATGCCTGTATGTCAACTCTATTTTTGTCCGGTTATCATGTCAGAACAGTTAGACAGAATTCAACAGCACTTGGCAGAAATTTAAGTCTTTACACAACTTAAAATTATACTAGTTAATACCCGTCAAAATTTGACGGATCTTAAATCTTTTCACAGCATAAAGTTTTAAACATCCCTGTTTTAATAATCCACCTTGCTCTTAACCAGTTTAAAATCCACTGCTGTAATCAATTATTTTTTGGTTGGAGGGGAAGGGGGAATAAATTTCATGAAATTTCAATATACAAAATTGAAACGTAATCCATATAATAAAAATAAAATCTGAAGATTTTTTCTAATTTTTCTCTAAATAGGACCAAAAGAATGTTTGGAGTAATTTAAGGAGAGACTCTCCGTTCCTCCCTCGAGGGGGGGGGGGAGAAGACAAAAACCCATTTGTAGGCATAACTCGGCTCCTAATTGCTTTAAAGTGAAGAAATTGCATATGACAAGACTAGACTTGAGTATAAATAAAATGTTATCTGTGTTTTAAGAATTTTCAATTTTTAAGGGGAGACAGGGTGAAAATCGATTTTTGGCAAGAAATTTCACAAATTCTGGATTTTTGAGTAGAACTCTACCAAAAATGGAACAAACGTGTTGAAAACAGACATGAATCTTCTTTAGGATATTTCCAAAAACACATTTTCGTTTTTTTTTTTGGTGATTTTCATTTTTTTTTTTTTGGGGGGGGGGGGGGGGGGGTATGTGGGAGCAAATTTAAAACACTCTTTTAGCGCTAAATTTTTCTTGGGAAATCTATGGGAGCTGCGGTCACAAATTAATCGAAATTCCCCCCTGGAGGACAAGACGCCAAAAAAAAAAAAGTTTGTAAACATAACTTGGCCCCAAATTACTCCATGTTGAAAACATTGCACATGAGGAGACTACGAGTACAAATAAAACATTATATGCAATGTTAGAAATTATAGAAATTAAATGAGACATTACACTTAAATTGATTAATTAAATAAAACCTTAAAACACGTGCCTCATTATTGGCTGTAAATTTTTCAGCCTGGTACCCGACCGTCCTCAGCGGCAATCCTCTGTCTTGAAGTTCTTGAATGAGTTCACTTGGTGGTTCTTTTCATAAGGTGGTGCCATGCACCATCCGGTGCCATTGCGCTGCTGTCATTGCACACATGTAAATTAGTATTGATTTCAATAGATTCATGAAACATTGTATAATTATAAGTGTTGTAATCTGCTAATTTCCTAGTTTCATTGAAATTTATTTGAATATTTTGGTTATAGGTTTTTGCGAGGGCTGTGTTTATTTTACCAATTTTAATATATTTGTGTTCATTAATTTGCAATGGAGTTTTTGTCGCTGCGTATTAATTGGAAAATATTTTTATGCGGTTTAATGGGGATGTTAATTCCATATTTATTAGCAATATTTTTAAATTTTATTGGAGGCTCTGCGGTCATAAGGGTTTGATGAAGTAAATTTAGAGGAGGGGGGGGGGGTTGAAAATTTCAACGAAATTAATGAACACAAATATGATATTAAAATTGGGAAAATAAACACAGCCCTCGCAAAAAAACTATAATAACCAAAATATTCAAATAAATTTCAATGAAATAGGAAATTAGCAGATTACAACAATTATAATTATGCAATGTTTCATGAATCTATTGAAATCAATACTAATTTACACGTGTGCAATAACAGTGGCGCAATGGCACCAGATGGTGCGTGACGCCACCTTATGAAAAGAACCACCAAGTGAACTCATTCAAGAACTTCAAGACAGAGGATTGCCGCTGAGAACGGTCGGGTACCCGGCTGAAAAATTTACGGCCAATAATAAGGCAAGTGTTTTAAGGTTTTATTTAATTAATCAATTCATTATGTGCAATTTTGGAATTTTTTTATCCTTAATGGAGGTAGGGGAGGAAATTTTTTTCTGGGTGAAATTTTGCAAATTCCACATTTTTTGGTAGAGTGCTACAAAAATGGTACAAAAATATTGAAAACAGCCATGTATCTTTTTTAGGATATTTCCAAAAACACATTTTAGTGGTTTTTTTTTTTTTTGTTATTTTTGGTTTTTTTGTTATTATTATTATTATTATTATTTTTTTTTTTTTTGGAGGGGGGGGGTTATGAGGGGTTAAATTCGAGACACCCTTTTAGCGCTAAATTTGTTTTGAGAAATCTATGGGATCTGCAGTCACGAAATTTGGTGCGTAAATTATTTATATGTATCTTGACACCTACTGTAATGGTATTTTACGAAATTCTCTTCCTTACCTCCCTTGGAGTAGGCAGGCATTAAATACGTTTCCAAGTGTAACCTTGCTCCAAATTATCTCAGTAAGATTATTTTTTATGTGTGGATTGTTTATGCATACCTAACACACAATAAAAGGATTTTGTGAAATTTACCCTTTCCCTCTGTAAAGTTTGGGGAGAAACACGTTTCGAGATTAACTCTGCTCCAAAGTACATCGGGAAAGTGATTGTTTGATGCGTTGACTGGCTATGCATACCCAATAATCACACAACAAATAAATTTTGTGAAATTACTGTCTACACCAGGGGGGGGGGGGATGAAAATTATGGTTTCAAGATTAAATTTGCTCCAAATTATCTTAGAAAAGTGGTTTTTAATGTGTGGGTTGGTTATACATACCCAACACATAGTATAAAGTGATTTTGCAAAATCAAACTGCTTTCCCACCTTTTAAGAGCGGGTGGGGGCAAAAAGATGTTTTCAAACATAACTCAGCTCCAAATTATCTCAAGAAAGTGATTTTTTTCATGTGTCGGTTGGTTACGTGGAGGCAACACACTCTCTAGAGGGATTTTGCAAAATTAATCTCCCCCCTTAGGGCAGGTGGGGCAAAAAACACATTTTCACATTTGAATTTGCTTCAAATTTTCTTAGAAGGGCGAATTTTGGTGTCTGGGTGTTGATTAAGTGTACGCATTATGTACTTTGGTTGGATTTTGCGAAACTTCCCTGCTGGGGAAGGGGAAGTAAAAAGCGGGTAAGTTGTTGCTAAAAGCAGTGGGGAGCCAGATAACTTGCATTGTGAAAACCTCGACCTAATACATTGGTAACTTTAACTTGGGTTTTGACTGATTTCAGTATTTATTTTATTTATTTTTTGAGATTTTATTAATATATGGAATTTTGAGAACTCATTTAAATATAATGTCCAGTGAAGCGTGCAAAGCCTGCTAGTTTGATATAAGAACTGAAAACTATATGAACAAGGGCAAAATCCAAACAAATGAAACTGTATATACTTTTTAGATATGTGGCCATTATATATATATATTTATATATAATTTAATTTAACATTCTCTGACCTTTTTTTTTTTTTTTTTTTTCCCCTGGTATAGTCTGCTTTAAAGTTCTTTATACTTATAAATTATATATATATGTAGAATTTTTTTTTTTTTTTTTTATCTATTAATTTTAATAAAATGTGATGTAAAATGGTTGGTGGAAACAGACATGATCAACTTTTAATAACAATATTTGATAATTCTTAACCAGATCATATTATGCAAATCATAAATTCTTATTATTAAAATGTTACATAAAGCAAAATAGATTGTATTCTTATAGTCTAAAGAGAAATTTGAGTGTAATAAAACTTCAGGTGCATAGTAAAATTTCTTAATGTAACATACATGATACAGTTATGCCTTTTTCCCTGACTCTTCCACCACTTATAATTTTCACTTTAATTGATCGTGGAAACATATTACAGAAGATTACAATATAAATATAGTAGTGGGAGCGTCACAAGAAAAAGGGAACTGTACCATGTATGATATAATGAGTAATCTTAGAAATATATTTTTTCATCTTATGAATATTATAGTATATCTACAAGAAATTCTTCAAACCTCCTACAAAATTGATTGACAGAAATTTGTGATATTCTTCAACAGCCTTTTGCTATATAATTCATGCAAAACCCAATTTCCAATCTTTAGGATCTTGCTAATACAGACACATGCAGTTGTGTCATTTTTTTAAAATAAGTGCAAAAACATTCGGAATATTAGTGTTTTTGATACAGATGTAGCTGCTTCACTTTGATATTCAAATATGTTAAGCATATGTAATTGGCCAGTCGACAACTGCAGCACCAAAACCATTATATCCGTCCAGATATATAAGTCATCAATGGTCAGACTAATTACAATCAATATCGTTCTGACTAATGGTTTATTGTTTAGGAATAAATCGGTTCTTTAGATGACTCTAAGGGAAAATATGAAAAAGACACAAAAATCTACAAGACCAAACATCACTCTTACACAATCTATCACAGTTTAATACATCAGAAATTCATACACACACACACAGAAATATATATATATATATATATATGTAAAAACGGATTACTCACTCAATATATAAAATGAAGAGATAATCGTTTCAACATTAAATCATTCTTTCTAGTTATTCACAAGATTAAAATGAAACCAAAATTCACTATTTAACTCAAATAATCAATCCGTCTGTCTACCACACAAATACTTTTAATATGATGATTATTTACACTTAAATATTTACATGGTTTCAAGATGATTAGGAAAAATATTGTAAATTAGCACCTTCTGTGCTATTTAAACATAAAAGTAAATACAGAACACTTTTGTTCTGTCATATTTTACGTGAGTCCATCTGACTACACTACTTCATCAACCAACGAGGAACGGAACGGCGACTGACTGTTCAATCGAACTTTTTTCTGCCAGTCCACTTGTTGCCATTCTCCAGCTACAAATATTGAAGTGGCAAAGTTGTAGTGGTTTTTCCTCCATATGTGGAAAAGTTGAAGTGCTTTAACTTCACATTCTCGGACATCCTGACGACTGATGACCTCATCAGTTTTCATCACTGCATCTGAAAAAGACAAAAAGACAGAAAAAAGGAATGTTAAATCTACATATATACACACATTTTTTTCTTTTTTTTTTAGAGCTATACAGCTGTGGGCCATGCCTTCATAAAATCAGCGGCTGTAAAGGTTCTGTTAGGTCCTTTATGACTTCCTACTTTTTCTACTTCTTAACGATCATTAGTCTTGACTGCTATGACTTTATAAGGACCCAAGAATTTTTTCTTTAACTTAAGTCCAGAACCATACTGTGTTCTCTGTATGTCCACCAAGTCATTTATTTTGTAAATTTTAGCTTTCTTTCTTCTCTTATTAAATTGTCTCTTATTTTCTTCCTGCATCTTCATTATATTTCTCTTGTCTCATCTCTAAATGCTCATTCATTATGTTATTTTGATATTCTCATCTAAGATTTCTTTGATGTTCAAATTTTCTTTATTTCTCATTTTTGTGCCGATCATCAGTTCAAATGGAGTATATTTAGTACTCTTCATAATGGTACTGTTGACAATTTGTTGTACGTCTTCTATGAACTTGTACCACTTTGTTTCGTCGTCCTTTGCAAGTTTAGATAAGACAGGAATTAAAATTTTATGCAGTCTTTCTACCTGGCCATTTCCTCTAGGTATTCCAGTAGTTATTTTGACATGCTCTATTTTCTGCTCCGTACAATATTCCTGAAACTCTTTGGCTGTAAACGCTGTTCCTCTATCTGTAATTATGTGCACAGGGTTTCCGAACACCGCTTGCTATAATTTTAACTTAGCTATAACTTCATGGGATGAGGTGGTTTTTACAGGGTAGAACCAGACAAACTTTGTATAAGCATCCACAGTGGTCAAGATGTATTGATATTTTTTATTTGTTGACAGAAGTACACCTATGTGATCAAGATAAGTGTGAAGTGGGACATCATGTTTTGGTATGGGGTTTAAGAAGCCTTCTGCCTTGCCCATTTTTTTTGTTATAAAGGATACATTCTACACATTTTGGCAGGACTATGTCAATTAACTTCTTAACTTTAGGAATATAGAATTCCTTTTTCAGTAATTCCTCAGTCTTTGCGGCAGCAAAATGACCTTTATTAAGTATTTTACGTACAATTTCTTTTTGCATTTCTTCTAGGACCACAATTAATTCTGTACCGTTTTCAAATTTATATAATATATTCCCTTCAATTAAATAATTATTTTCTTCCCCTTTTTCCACTAATGTTTTAATAATTTTTATGTGTTCATCCTGTTCTTGAGCAGCGGCAATTTTCATCATAATTTCATCTTGTGCTCTGGTGACTATCAAAACTGTATTTCTACTTAATGCATCAACATGTCTCATTTGATTTCCAGACCTGTGTAAAATCTCATAATCGAACTCTTCTAAGAATAAAGCCCATCTAGCTATTTTAGATGTTACATCTTTTTTACTTAATGTTTTCTGAAATGCTGAACAGTCTGTTATGATTTTAAATTTAGTACCCAGTAAAAAATGTCTAAACTTCTTCACAGCTTCCACAACTGCCAAAGCTTCCAGCTCGTAGCTGCTATATTTCTCTTGCTGTGGGGAGGTTTTTTTACTGTAATAAAGTATGGGATGAAATTTTTCATCAGACCCTTTTTGAAATAAAATTGCACCAAAACCTTGACTACTGACATCTGTATGTAACTCTAATTCTGAACCTGGTCTATAAAGATGTAATATTGGTTAGTGTGATAATAATTTTTTAAGTGTGTTGAAAGCATTTAATTGTTCAGAACCAAATTCAAATTTACAGTCTTTTCTGAATAAGTCACTGAGGGGTTTAGCAATTTGGGCATAATTAGGTATAAACTTTCTAACATATCCAGTCAATCCTAAAAATGAATGTACTTGTTTGATTGTTTTAGGCTGTGGGAAATTTTTAATTGCTGAAATCTTATTTTCTGATGGCTCTACACAACCATTATCTATAATGTAACCAAGAAATTAAATTCTTTCTTTTAGAAATAAACACTTTTTGAAATTAATTTCTAACCCATAATCAGATGCTACTTCAAGTACACGTTTCAGTTTTATCAAACCATCTTCTTCATTCTGTGATGGTATGACATCGTCCATATATAAAACTAAAGTGTTATCTCGTAACAAGTCTCTAAAAACTGTATTTATATACCTCTGAAATTGATTGGGAGAAGTACATAAACCAAAGGGACACATCTAAGGTACTCATAGGCTCCATTGTCGGTTACAAACGCGGTATATTTTCTACTTTTCTCTTCTATTTCTACATGAAAAAATCCATTTTTAAATCAATAGTTGTAAAAAATTTTCCTTACTGTAAGTGATCTAGGACATCTTCAATTATCGGCAGTGGAAACCTATCTTTTATTATTTTTTTATTTAACTGATGATAGTCTTGGCACATTCGATAACTATTATCTTTCTTTTTACAAAGTACTACTGAGGCTGCGTAATCTGACATACTAAGTCTTATGATATTATTTTTTAGTAATTCATCTACTTTTTCCTCTGTAATCTTTTGTTCTGCAAAAGCGAACCTGCGGGGACGCTGGCTAACAGGAATATCATCAGTTACCACAATGCTTATTTTTAAATCAACGGTCTTATTTTTTTGCGATTGATAATTATTTATTAAGGACATTATTTCTTGTTTACATCTAGAATTTCTAATGTGGGTCAAATCAATTTCATCTAAATTTATCAGCTCTGCTAAGTTAATCAAAAAGTTATTTGGTGGGGATAAATTATCATCAATTGACATCTGACTATCATTGGAAGACATTAATACCTTTTCAACTTGGGAATTTTTTGTCACAGACAAATGTAGTTTAGAAAAAACATTTTTATTTTCACCCATATTTTTTGTTTGTTCAGTGTTTTGATCGTTCAAAACACGTTTGATATATCCCATGCAGAAATTATTCCGTTTACCAATTACCTCTAAACCATGTTCATTTATTGATATATTTAATTTATTTATTATATCATTTCCTATGAGTAAATTGTGAGCCAATTTTCTCACCACATAAATATTGGTGTTAATTATAATATTATCAATGCATAAATCATGGTTAAAATAGCCTATGGGGTAGATTTGTTCTTGTCCTATGCCAATTAAAGTATCAAAACATAACTTGGGAGATCCAATATCAACATATCTATTATAGTTTAAAAGCGAAATTTCCACCCTGTATCGAAACAAGCTTTCATTTTTTTTCCATTGATTTCAATAACTTTTAGCATTATGTTTACATTATTGGCATTTTCACTGAAAGGAGTAATTTTATTAACTTCTCTTTGGAGACAAAAATTTTGTACATGGCCGTAATTATTACATTGGGCACATTTTAAGCCATAATTCGTCGGGCAATTAGCGGCTATATGTCTGTGGTTATTACATGAAAAACATTTGACATTATGTTTATTTATATTTTTAGAATTATACTCTGAATCGCCCTGTTTTATTTTTGTTTTTGTATAGTTTGATGATCGTTGAAATGATTTCCAATTTTCAAAATCTTTACCCTGTGATATTTTGTTAAGACTGTCTACGCTAGTATAATTTTTTGATGTTTTCTTTACATTCCTCCTAGCTGCTTCGTAATCGTCTAACTTGTTTACCAGTGTTTCAGTATTCTTTAGCCTGTCTAAGTCATCCAAAAAATGATCGGTAATTTCTTGTGGTAATTTCTGTTTGATTTGTTCTGTTATGATTAATTCTCGTAAATCATCAAAGCTAGTAACCTGCAGTCTGCTTATCCATTCATCAAAAAATTTTTTAATTCAAAGGCGAAATCATGCCAACATGCTAAATGTTCTTTAAGATGTGTAACAAATTTTTGACGGAACTGCTCGGGTGTGAATTTAAATCTTTTCGACATAATCTTTTTTATGTGATCATAATCATTACATACTTGCCAGCTTTTCCGGTTTTCCCGGAAGACTTCCGGTTTTTTAACGTATCTTCCGGACAGATGATGAAATCTTCCGTTTTTGAAAAAGTTGCGGATATCGTTCGTTTTAAAAAGAAAACCCAAATGTTCAACGAAAACTCCTAATTCCCAATCTTTCTCCATCCATAACATAAATGTCGATATTCATTTCAAACTTGCTTTATGATATTCTAGAACATGTAAAGAAATAGAATTGTTAAATATTTCTTGCTGATGTAATTATTTTTTGCCCCGCCCCCTTCATTTATCTCCAACTAGTGATCAGCAATCAAATGTTCTGCAGAAGTCTTTTGTTTCCTAATCTTTATCCATCAGCAACATAAATGATAATATTAATTTTAAACTTCTTTCATTCGATTCTAGAGTAGAGTTGACAGTTGACAGAGTTTAATATTTCTTACTCTGTAATTATTTTTGTATCCCCCCCCCTTCCCCGGATTGTGATCAATGATCAATTCTAGAAACAATAAAGCAATGGAAATGCTCAATATTTCTCATGTATGTAATTATTTTTAGATCTTTATTGCTGAATTTAATGAATCTGTTTATTTTTCCTCAATTAAATTAAATATTTGTATGTCATATTTATACTAAATGTGTAAACATGGGAAGAAAATGAAAAATAATTTTTTCTGGTAGGAAAATTTTTTCCAAATCAATTTAAGAAAATTAATACTCAGTTGGTTTTATGCACGTTTGAAACTGATAATTATTAGCTACTGCTACTTTTTTTTATATGTATGATTAATGTACATACACAAAAATCATATTCTATTTATTTAAAAAATTAGTTATACATTAACTTAACCGAGTTTTTTGTCTATTGTTAAATAAATTTCTTACAGATTCTGTTTTGTAGATATTTATATGTTGAAGAGGAATAACTTCATTTAAAACTTTTATATATTTAATATAATCAATCTATAGTAAAACGTTTTTATAGATTGCTTCTAAATATTAAAATTGTAAAACTGTATTGTTTATTACGTCAAAGAGATATTAAAAAAAAAGTAAAAAAAAAAAAAAAATCTTCCCTTTTTTTATGAAATCTTCTGGTTTTTCAACAAAAATCTTCCCTTTTTTTATTGAAATTGGTTGGCAAGTATGTCATTAGCTAAAGTGTCAGGTTCCCTATTTATAATACTAACAATGTCTAAAGGTAAAAGGTTCATTAAGTAAGTCACATAATAATCCCTGCCAATGTTCATTCTAGCGATTTGTTTTTCAAATACAGTTAAATAGACACTGATGTCGCCTGTACCGTCAAATCGTGACATTAGTTTAGGCAAATTTTGTTGCTTGGGCACTATATTAATTTCTGAAGAACTGTTTTCTGAACTACTTTCATTAAGTACAACTTTATTTTCTAATTCTAATCTTTTCAATTCATATTGTCTATCGCTTTCTATTTGTTGGTTTTTTTCATTTCGTTCTGCTACAATTACATCTAGTCAAGCTTTAACGAAATTTTCATCATAATCTTTAGCACCACTAATTTTTTTTATTAAATCTGCAATCTTAGCATTAGGGGGAGTATCTAACCCTAATTCTTCTATTAATGATAAGAGATAAATTTTTCTAGCTTTATTAAGAAAGGCCATTTTTTTTTTTTTTTTTTAATTGAACACTATTAAATTTCGAAAAGTGATATTTTAATTAAAACAGTTTATATTTCATTTCATACACTTATATTCATACCATCATATATTTGTTCATTAAAAATTGGTATATTATACAACATTATTTTATTTATTCTTCAAATATTGTAACACTTCAATTAAAACATTCCATCTTTAAAAAACTCTTGTTCAATTTTTTATTCAGCCTAAAAACTTTTATTTCTTCATTCAATAAAAATTGAGAACGAAAAAAAGAAAAAGGTACTCACCCCCATCATCAGTGAGCAGATCCTTTATCGAAAGTCACTTCTGACACCATAACTTCAAACAAGAAGTAAAAATTTTCTCTTTAAAAACAGAAGTATAACCATTTTCTTTTTCAAAAACAGAACCTTTTCATCTTTTGTTCATATCCGTGTCGAGCACCCATATTGTAAAAACGGATTACTCACTCAATATATAAAATGAAGAGATAATCGTTTCAACATTAAATCATTCTTTCTAGTTATTCATAAGATTAAAATGAAACCAAAACTCACTATTTAACTCAAATAATCAATCTGTCTGTCTACACACAAATACTTTTAATACGATGATTATTTACACTTAAATATTTACATGGTTTCAAGATGATTAGGAAAAATATTGTAAATTAGCACCTTCTGTGCTATTTAAACATAAAAGTAAATGCAGAACACTTTTGTTCTGTCATATTTTACGTGAGTCCATCTGACTACACTACTTCATCAACCAAGGAGGAATGGAACAGCGACTGACTGTTCGATCGAATTTTTTTCTGCCAGTCCACTTGTTGCCATTCTCCAGTTACAAATATTGAAGTGGCAAAGTTGTAGTGGTTTTTCCTCCGTATGTGGAAAAGTTGAAGTGCTTTAACTTCACATATATATATAGGCCCAATATACTGAAAGGAGTGGTTGAAACTATTTCAACTTGTATGAATTTCTGGATATGTATAGATAGATGGTTTAGTGATATGATTATAAGAAATGAAGCTAATATTCTAGAAATTTCTAGCTAAAATACATAAAAATTTTTATATTATATGTACAGTCAGGGGGGGAAATTGCAACACTTGACGTAACTTCATTGCTAATCAATGCACAAAAATGTAATAGGTGTCATGCAACAGAGAATTGTGAGCACTTTCAGAAAATGAAGTGAAATTTTGAATTAGGGGTTGTCTACATATTAAAACGTGCACCAACTTTAAGTTTTTCAATAATAATGCCCTATTTTTATTTTATATTTGAATTCCTGGAATCACGACAATCCAAAAAAGTATATTGGTTGTATATTTTACTTGTTTTTTCAAAGAGTTATAAGCATTCAAAGTTTAAAGGTGCTAATGTTAAATTCATATTTCAAACATTTATTAATATCTTGACAAAAAATAACTTGATCAATATATATATATATATATATATATATTTTATGAGATACAGTGAAGAAATCCAAACATAATCCACCATCACTTTTGATTCTGAAAAATATTAATAAATTCGTATTCATAAAAATTATGAATTATGATCTATATTGATTTTTACATAAAATGAATCCTAATGCTGAAAAATATGGGTGTGCAAAATTGCAGCTTATTCCAGTTATTAGTTTTCGAGATATAAATAAATCTTTCTTTTGGAGAGGCTTAAGGGGTCATCACTTATGAAGTTTTGCATGAAAGAATGAAGCAAATCTTAAAAAAAAAAAAAAAAAAAAACAGAGAAAATTAAACAAAATATATATATTTTTTTTTTTTTTTTTTTTTTACGCGTCATATTATATAACAACAATGTCAAACGCAAAGAAATAAAACAAAAATGATGATTTTTAGACATTAGTGTTAGAATCAAGAATTCTTGTTTTCCAAAGAAGACACACAAATTACGAAAGAAATGCCCACTGGTAGAGTTACGGTTTTTTTAATGACGTGAATCTGCATCAGTGGTTGCGAAAGTGTTAATTAAGATATTATATTTTCATAAAAATTGTAAAACAAATCGTACAGTTTCAAAGAGTTAAACTGACCCAAAACTGGCAAGTACGATTAAAATTGCTTAATGTTTACTTTATGAAACCTTACAATAATTTATTTGAAAAGATTTAGTTTATGCGTTGTTGTATATATATATATATATATATAGTTATATTATTTCAGTTTGTATTATTATGTCACACCTACAAAAGAAAATTTAAGCTTTATTGGTTATCAGTATAGCCATAATAGATACTTTTTAATTGAAAAATATTGCACATTTTTCAAAGAGCATTATCTGACCAATTGAAAGTGTAATGTATTTAAATATACCTAAAATATATTATCTAAAAAAGTATTGAATAACGTTTTTATTAATTTTTATAATTCTTTTTATCTTGAAACATCTTTACTTTCTTTCTTAAAACATTTCCAGTGTGAAACACTAAAATTTTGTCTAATTCTTGTAGGATTTTATTTTTATTTTTCAACATTTACAGATAACCCCCAATACATTTTTGATTATAACTCAATGAATACTAAAGATAAAGTATACAAACTGTATACTTTTCCGCACTGCCAGACTCTCAGAAATTTGAATATGAAGTCAAAATTGGGTGTTGCGATTGAAAAAAAATTGAAGTTGGTGCTCATTTCAATATGTAGATGACCCCTACTTCAAAATTTGACAACATTTTCAAAACGTGCATTTAATTTCCTGTTGAATAATATCTATTAGATTTTTCTGCGTCAATTAATAATGAAATTACAGCGGATGTTACCTTTTTTTTTATTTTTTTCCCTGACTGTACTAATCAATGTGGTTTTTGAGCGTGCATTGCGTCAGGTGGGATATTTATTGATGTTAGGAAAATATTAGTAATATTATCAGACATCAGAAAACAATGTTTGTGAATATTTTTTAGGAGGGGTCATTTTATATTATCTCTAATGTTATATTTTGATATTGGGCAATATCATTGTGCTACCTGAAAAAGCAAGTAGCTGTTTTGGGTCCAGCCTAGAGAATCTTTGTCCATGTAATCAAAAAGAATGTGTGCAGGAAAAGAAAAAACAATCCTGTTTATAAAACAATTACCGGAAGTGAGGTAGGTACATTGTCACTATGTTTCCGAAGAAAATTCCATATCCATGATGAAAATTCACTTAAGAGTCCCTTAAGGGGACTTGGCACAAGTGAAGGTTTCATATAAAAGCTTATATTTTCATTTAGTATTAATAAATTGATCAGTGGCGGATCCAGAACTTGACTTTTGGGGGGGGCTAAGATTTTTCAAAGTGTTATTCTAGAACAATAAAAAATTTACAATTGCAAAATTCAATTATGAATGACAGTGTTTTGGGGGGGGGGGGGGCTTCAGCCCCCTAGCCCCCCCCTTAAATCCGCCACTGAAATTGATTTATATAAGTTTTGTTTAGTAAAATGTATATTCAGGCAACAATTCTTATGGTATTTGATACGTTTTTTACAGATTTGAAATATTTAAATTACATTTTTCTTAATTTATGATCTTCAAAATGCTAAAACATCTACAGATATTTAAGAAAAGACATTATATATACTTTGGTTGTTTAATAGAAATTACTTGAAAGAATTAGGATCACAGGTAATAGCCATAAGTATTATAATTATATGCACTATAACATTTTTATTCTCAAGTTGAAATAAATAATATTTTAGCAAATAGAAGTAACTATGCAGTGAAACAAGCATTACAAATCTGCCCTTTTGAAAGGCAGTCAGAGGGTTGATATCTGTATAAGTTCTAGCATTTTGAAGGCCATAAATTCATGAAGAAATCCAAACTGAGAAAATTTATTGAATGATTACATATCATTAAAAAGTATATCAAAAAGCATTAAAGTTGTTGTCTGATTATATATTTTATTGAACAGACCTAATATAGCTCTATTTATAAATATTAAATGGAAATATCAGCTTTTATATTAACCCTTCAGTGGTACAAAAATGCCAAGTCCCCTTAATGCTTTTTAACTAGCAGTTAAGTATAGAGCCAAAATATGACATTGAGACCAAGGAGGGTATTGAGAAATTGAGCTGAGTGCATATTTGTTTATTAACAAATTCATTACTTGCACGATGAAATTCCAGGATTAAAAGAGATGATTTTATTTTTCCTTTTTCTTTAAAATCTTTTGATAAAATAACATATAACTTTATGCCATTAAAACATATAACTTTATGCCATTAATGTAAAGCTTAAAATGCGTATTGATGAATGAATATAAGAAAACTTTAAAGTTATATTGAGATCAGATAAGATTTTGTATTGTAACAGCATCATATGAAGAACAGAACCCCACTCAATTTTTAACACTCATATACCTGTACATAGTTTTTGCTACAAATTACATTGTGCCACACATTTGCATATAAAACAGTTGTTAAGTGGTAATGAGGCATCTCATTGAGAATAAATTTTCCAGATGCAGTTGAAGAAAGTTACATAAAACATATTGCTCGCAACTTGGGAAAGGAGTAGGTAGGAAAGTAAAAATTGAAGGTAAGTAATAATGATTTTAATTATAGATACACCTATCTAACAGTATTCCCCATCCCTATAGTTAAGAGCATGCAAACATTGAAACACAATTTTTCATTAAAATTACTTAAACAAAACAGCTTTAGTTAAAGTTGTGTCATAAGCTTTTCTTCTGGGATCCCAAGTGTCTTCAGCCATGCATGCTTGATGCTGCTGCTAGTTGAAACTGATTCTTCATTCTTATCATTTCCAGTCGATTTCTCTTATTGGTTCATTGCTGTTGCAATTGTGGCATTTTTTTTTTTTTTTAATTTCAGTTCTTTCTTCGTTATACCTACTCAAATCTGAAAAATATGATGAACTAATTTTGACTAGCGGTGAAATCAACGATGCATGGCTGAAGACAACTGGAAACCCAGGAGAAAAACTTTCTACTTAACTTCAAGAAAGTCCATTTTGTTTTATTAAATTACTGTAATTACAGTTTTCAAATATTTAGTTTTTTTTTTTTTTTTTTTTAATGGCAATTTTCATTATTTAAAAAAAAAAAAAAAAATTAATTAATTAAAAAAAAAAAAAAAAAATGTATTTTTAATTTTGGGCATCAAAAATTCTTTTATGTATTCATAATACATTTCAAAATAAATGTTCAGTTTAATTACAATACTACAGTAAAATTAAAAAGCTGTTGTATATAGAAAGGTTACTTTAAAACAAATATTTCAATTAAAACATAAAAAACATGATTAGTTTAAATAAAATAAGTTCAGCAAAACATTTTGAAGATACTTTTACAGATTATAAACACATTTCAGAATACCTTCAAATATAATATCTTCAAATCAAATTCTTGTACAGTGGTGGCACCTGAAATCCCTTGCCCTCAGCGCCCTAATTAGTGCCATCCCTGAACTTGTAAATTAAACATTCAAATAATATTCCATTGAACAATATTTGAAATATTCCTATTTATGTATTGGGTGGGTGAGTGCGAAAATTCTACCTGTTTTTGGATATGCAAATTTGCAATGGAATTGACGTCACACATGATATTGTAATGACGCAAATTGTCGGCCAATCAAACGTGTGGATGCCTCACATATAAATGCATCGTGTCTCACAAAGTTAATCATCTAAAAAAATATATCAGAAGGTGTAACATGGAAAGCGAGACTGAGCATATAAGACATTGTTTATTATATGAGCTCTATAAAAAGATTACGGAAGCCACAGCATGTTGCAATGTTTGTCAAGTTTATGGAGAGGATGCAATAGATGAAAGTAGAGCCCTCGATTTACGAGGGCTCTAGATGAAAGCACATGTCGTCGATGGCTTCGTAAATTTAGGCGAAGGAGACAGAAGCTGCCAAGATTAGGCTAGAAGTGGACGACCATAACACTTTGGAAACGACGATATTGACCAAGCCCTAATGAACAACCCGAACCCAACTGTGCAAGAATTTACAGAGACCTTCAACATACACCAGACAACGGTCGAGAGACGACTGGTTAAGTTGGGTTTTACAAGAAAGTTAGATTGTTGGATTCCACGTAACCTGACAGCAAATCAACGGGACGACCGAATCACCACCTGTGTTTCCTTGCTTTTCCGGTACAAAAATGACTCATTCTTGACTCGATTGAGATAGGAGATGAGAAGTAGGTCATGTACCATAACGTAAAGCATCGTAGGACTGTGTGTCGCCCTTCTGATCCGCCTGCATCGACTTCGAAAGGTGAACTTCATCCCAAGAAGGTGTTATTGAGTGTGTGGTGGGATATGCAGGGAATAATTCACTGGTAGGTCCTGCCACTCAACCAAACCATCAATGCTGCCTTCTTCTACTGTCTACAGTTAGACAGGCTGCATTCAAATTTGGTAGCAAAGTGACCAGGTCTCATCAATTGTCGCGGCGTTATCCTTCATTACAATAACGCCAGGCCACATGCTGCTGTCATCATTCCCCAAAAGTTACTGGGCTTTGGTTGGGAGGTTTCACCCCACCCTCCCTATTCTCCTGACTTGGCACCAACTGACTATCACCTATTTCGTGCGTTGAACAATTCCTTCAGTCAGAAAATCTTTGATGATCTTGATGCTGTGAAAACTGCCATCCAAGACATTTTTGACTCGAAACTGCCGGAATTTTACCGCCGTGGGATTCATCTCCTACCAGAAAGATGGCAAGAGGTCATAGGTAGCAATGGGGATTATGCACAATAATAGGTTCAGTTCATTTAGTGTTTATGTGTTCTTCTTTATGGGTAATAAAAACGTGTAGAACTTTTGCGCTCACCGAATACAACACTGATATATTTTGGTTGACCAATGAAAAATTAAAAAATAAATAAAATGAGGAGGGGGGGGGGCTAAGTGCACTGATCAGAAGTAAATTGTGTACTGAGGGGAAAAAATTATATACTCTTAAAAAATATATATATACATATATTTTTTTTTCAGTACATTCATGATATATTACACATTTTATACAGCTATTACATTAATAAATATACATACAGGATGTTTCCTAAGTCTGGATGCACCAAAATATCTCAAAAAGAAAGCAATTTTTCTAAACATATTGATTTCAAACATTTCATTCATTCAAATGACCTATCACATGAGGTATCATAGATGGGGCTTCCAAAGGCTCTGCATGACACAAATTCAATTTTTTTCAAATTGGAACCATACTTTTTCTTCACAGAATTCTGTTAAACGTTAAAAAAAAACTGTATTAAACTTTTTTTTTTTTTTTTTTTATTATTATTATTTTGAAGAGTAGGAGACCCAAGGACTCGATTCTTATGTTTGTAATAAAAAATCTAGAAATCCCAAAAAATCTCTAAAAAAAAAAATCCATTTCGCTGAGCACAATGAGTGTAAAAGTGTCATGAATTCAAATGATCTATCAGATGAGGTATCACAAGTGAGACCTCCGGCGTCCCCCACGTGATACAAACTGACTTTTCTCAAATGCAAAACATACATTTTCTTCACAGAATCAGATTAAGCGGAAAAAATTATATTAAATCATACATTGCTTTTTATTTTTATCCTGATGAGTAGGGGGCCCCGATTCTTATGTTGTAATAAAAAATCTGGAAAACTGAATAAAAAAGCAGCGGCTCTAGGGCCCCACATAATACAAAATCCATTTTTTCTAATAGAAAATATGTTTTTACTTTACAGTATCATATTAAGAAAAAGTATGGTTTCCAGACAAAATATGGTTTATCGTAAAGAAAAAGTATGGTTTTCATTTGGAAAAATAGGGTTTGTGTCACTTGGGGCCCACCTATGATACCTCCTCTGATATTCACAACACATTTTTAATGATTGTGATCAGCAAAATCGTTTTTTATTGAGATATTTTGAATTTCCGGATTTTTTTATTACAGCATAGGAATCAACAGATTTTTTCCGTTTAACACGATTTTGTAAAGAAAAATTATGGTTTCCATTTGAAAAAATTGAATTTGGGTCACATGGAGCCCCTGTCGGCTTCAGGCGCCACCTATGATACCTCATCTGATAGATCATTTGAATACACAGCAATTTTGTAATGTGTTCAGCGAATTTGCTTTTTTATTGAGATATTTCAGGATTTCCAGATTTTTTATTACAACTTAAGAATCGGGGCCCCCTATTCTGCAGAATTAAAAAAAAAAAAAAAAAAAAAATGCATAATTTAAAACGGATTTTTTCCGCTTTACACGATTATGTTAAGAATAAGTATGGTTTCCATTTGAAAAAATAGATTTTGTGTCATGTGGGACTCCTGGGAGTCCTTCCCATGATACCACATGTGATACATTATTTCAAGCATGAAACATTTGAAATCAATGTGTTCAGTGAAATTGCTTTCCTTTTGAGATATTTTGGTGTATCGAGACTTTTGAAACACTCTGTATATATAAATGAAGAACTTATACACTCATGTTTGTGAAAATTGCAACACCTTGAAGGGATTATGCAAATTGAAACAAACTTACAGGAAATGTAATGTGAGGTAAGGCATGTAAATGATTATAATTACAAAGTGATTACGCATGCATGGAACGAGAACAGACTCCTTATCAGTCGCTTGTTCTAGGTATATAAAGGACTGTAAAGGCACATTGAAATCTGTTTATCGTCCTCTGTCTGCGGTAAACGTTTCATTGGTGGTCAATATGCCTCGTCAAAAGCGGAGGGTGTCATACCAACAACTAATGGAATTCATACGAGGCCGCATCGTTGGTATGCGATAGGGTGGATTTGGGTTGGGGACAAAATATCGCCTACATAAATGAATGGAATGCAAAAAAGACTTGGTAATTATTAATAATTTTGTATAAAATTTCATGACAACACATACCTCTAGTGTTGCAAAGGCTGAAAAAAAAAAACGTTTCTTCCCTGGAAATAAACCGGGGTTTTTGGGAAGGAAATTTTGGAAAATTCCTGAGAATTTTGAAATATTCTGGAAGTTTTGAAATAATTTGATGCATGGACACATTTTTTTTTTTTTTTTTCATTTTTATTATTTTGAATGATTTCCTATTTAGCATTTTTAACTGTAACTGTGAAAAGCAACTCAACTCTTCTTTCTTTTGCAAATACAATGTCAGTTATTATTATTATTTCATAAATAGACATCAAAATAGAAAAACTATTAATAAATTTCAGAATAAAATATTTCTCCAATGTTAATAAAATTGTGTATTCATAAGATAAATTATTTAAGCATACTCAAATAATACATAGGAATAAAATATACATATTTATTTTTAAAATACAAAGGAAAGTATTTTTTAAGTGCAGAAATGAATATTCATCATTGTATATTTTTATTTTTGTTAAATACTGATGTAATGGTAGTTTGTCTTAAAATTTTTATTTTTTATTTTATTTATTTATTTTGTTTACATAAAAAATTTAATTGCAGATTAAAGAGAGTTGACTGTACTTGTTTGTGAAACATTTAAAATGAAAATTTATTGAAAACCTATTTAAAAAAAAAAAAAAAAAAAAAATGAATCACTCAAAATCATTGCAGTTAAAATGATAATTTTAGTTGAGTATTTTTTTAAAGACCTTTTTGATCAAGTAATATTACTTAAACTATATTTTTAAGTTTAAAAAAGAACATACATAATTTAAATTTATTTGCTTTGCTAGAAATAATTGAAAACAAAGACCAATTTTTAAAAAATTGTCAGTTTGTTTCTCTTTTGGAAATATATAAAAAAGTACTATGTAATGATTGCAATGAACAGAAGTAGTATTACCTGAAAATAAAATTGCTCCTGTATTTTAAACTAGTTTAAGCAATACTCATTGACATTTTAAATATTATGTATAGTATGATCAGTGCGTTAGCCCTAACTTCCATTTTGAAAGTGACTGGTTTTGTTTATTTTTAAAACTCCCAATATTCCCCAAAGCTCCTGGTTTGTTCCCCAAAATTTCCTTCTTTCGAAAGTTTTGGGTTTTTTGCAACACTACACATACCACACTCAGAGCACTCACATACAGACAAATGCCCCTCAAAATTTTTTAAAAATTTTGCTTAAAAGAGTTTAAAAACTATGTTAATTAACTTTTATCAAGATTAGTCATAAAGAATTCAATCGTACTTATCTATTTTAAAATTTTTAATTAATGTTTGTGAACAAACAATGTTCAGCTTTGATGTCAGCAGTGATGTACAATATTTTAAAAATGTATTTTGAATGGTGAAAAGCAAATGATAAATTAACTTAATGTTAAATATATATAAAATAATAAACTTACATTCTATAATGCATTTTAATTAATTAATTTAGATTTCTAAGTCCCCGTGGCCTTCACCAGAGATCCCACGTGACACAAATACAATTTTTCAAATAGATCATACTATTTTTTTGATGCGATATTATGTCCGGATCCCGGTGGATTTTCGTATTGAGGAATCGCAGCCTGCACGCAGTGTAATGCCACAACAGTGATACGTGTTTGGTAGAAATGGACAGAGGAGAATCAAACAAGCCAAAAACCTGGCAGTGGGGCACGCAATAGAACAACGGCACGAGGCGACAGACACTTCATCCGCATGGCTGTGACGGACCGTACAGCGTCCTCTCGTGTGTTAGCACAACATTTGAGCACGGATACAGGTGTTATCAAGCTCCACGGTTTGACAAGGCGTTTGCGGCAGCGGAGCTGCTTTCAATTTGCGCATGCTCCAATTTAGAGAAAAATTTTGGCGCCATCTTTTAACTTAATATAGAGCACAGATAATTATACAGATAGGACACTACCGTATATTCTTCGGTAACCAAAATTTGACTGCAACGACCCTATTGCCAACGGCCATAAGTTTCTCGAGCTTTCCAGCTTACGCAATCGCTCGTCTTATTTTTATTGTATCTATGTTCATATCGTAATATTAGTGCAGCGTTAAACTCAACATCCAACCAACTAACCATTGTATTGATGTTTACGTTTTGTTATTGTTTACGAACTTGATTGTCGAAAGCAATTTATTTTAAAAAGCAAGTACTAAATATTAAGCAAATAATTTTCGAAAATATACATAAACCAGAAATATTTTTTTCATTTTAAAGCATTTTGTATTATTTAAACCAAGCAATGTTAAATATTTAAGATTTCATACCATACCGCTATTTCAGCATTACAGTTTGTTATATTAATTTGTACACTTGAACACGAATGTGTTTGGCAAAATTTATTTTCAAACATAATAAAAATTAGTTTTATTTCTTAGAAAATAGCTGTGAATGTTATGATTTTGTGATTTAAAAGTAGTAGAAAAAGGGAAGGAAAGAAAACTGCACATACGTTTTTCGTTTGGCAACTTTATTATTGTTTACAAACTTCATTGTCAAAAGCAATTTATTTTAAGAAGCAAGTGCTAAATATTAAGAAAATAAACTTTGAAATACATAAAATAAAAACATTTCTTCATTTTAAAGCATTTTGTATTATTGAAACCAAGCAACGTTAAATATTTAATGATTTCATACTGCTATTTCAGAATTACAGTTTGTAATTTTAATTTGTACTTGAATATGAATATGTTTGACAAAGCATATTTTTAAACATTATAAAAATTAATTTTTATTTCTTAGAAGAATAGCTGTTAATGTTTTGAGGATAATTTTGTGAATTCAAAAACAATTAGAAAGTTAAGAAAAATTAAACTTCCCATACTAACCTGCTACTAACTACTCGCGAAATAGGAAAACAATTTTCGATCAAAGATGCTCTTCGTGTAGACTTAACACATGTAGTTCCCCTCTGTTGACACTAGTGGTGCTACTATATTTCAGGTTCGCGTTTTAGCTTCACTGTCCTATCTGTATGATAATCTGTGATATAGGAGTTAAGGTCATTGTGCCTAAATGCGATAACCCATAAATGCGACAAAGTTCTTCTACTGAAAATCTAAATGCATAAATCGCATACTTATGAATCATAATGGAACATAAACATTTCAAGAACGGTTCGCGAAACTTTTCATTAAATTTTAAAGGTTTTTTCTAGTAGAATTTTCTTTTGCAGTAAACATTGTCCATTATGCCTTTCCGATGTCTTTTCCTAATTGCGATGAAAAATTTTGAAATAGTAACTGTAACTTTATCCTTTTATTTTTCAAGGTCAAACAACTACCGTTACGTCATGTGCTTGAATACCCTTTATACCTACCAGAAGAAAATAAAAAAAAAATACTACATTTTTTAAAAAGAGGGGTTTAAAATTTTTATCGCATTTAAGGGTCTGTTTACACCATTTTCCTAAATGCGACAAATTTTATCCCTTAAATGCGGCAATTTTTACAGTTGATATATTAAGGGAAGTTTAAGCATTTTTTCCTTTTTAACACTTTCCAACAAGGTTTAAAAGTGACTTAGGCTTGTCTGTCCCTCTGTCCGTCTGTCTGTCTGTCTGTCCGCGCTCTAATTCCTGTAGGGACACCCGAAAGTATTCCAAAGCACTGTGTTCTATGAGAGGTATTGCTGTAAACCATATTTAATACATTAACTGTATACAAATCTGAGTGAAATTGAATCATGTTATTCAAGTTCACTATCGGATGTTTCATATATAAAATGGAATAAATACCACCACTAGTTTGTACACAGGGACACTCGAAAGTACTCCAAAGCATTGCGTTCTATGAGAGGTATTTCTATAAACCAAATTTTAATAACTTTACTTTCCACAAAGTTTAATGAAATTGAAATATGTTATTCATATGCACAAAAGAATGCTTTGCACAGAATATAGCATGATTAGCATTAGATTTACAGGGCCACACAAAAATATTCAGTCACATTAAGAGCTGTTCATAAAAATTTGCTATAATTTCAATTTCGTTTACATTAAGCGTTTTTAACATTGTCTAGCAATTTTCATCTGTGAATATAATTTCAATTTAAGTATCTGTCTGTTCGTCTGTCCGCGGTCTAGCTCCAGTAAATATTTATGTAATTTCTTGAAACTGATATATGTTATTTAAGTTCACTATCGGATGTTCCCTATTGAAAAAGGAGTTAATATCTCTACTGGTTTGTGTACAGAGGCACCCAAACCTTTTACAAAGCATTGTGTTCTATGAGAGATATTTCTATAAGCCATATTTTAATACCTTTACTGTACACAAACCTTAATGAAATTGAGAAATGTCATTCAAGTTCACTATCGGATGTTTTATATATATAATGGAGTAAATACCACCACTGGTTTGGGCACAGAGACACTTGAAAGCATACCAAAGCATTGCGTTATATAAGAAGTATTTCTATAAACCAAATTTTGATAATTTTACTTTCCACAAATATTAATGAAACTGAAATGTGTTATTCATATGCACAAAAGACTGCTTTCTATGGAATATAGTATGTTTAGTATTAGTTTTACAGAGCAACAAAAAAATATTCAGATACATAAAGAGCTATTAAGAAAAGTTTGCTGGAATTGCACTTTCGTTTACATTAAGCGTTTTTAACATTTTCTAACAATTTTTAAGTGTGAATATAATTTCAATTTGTGTATCTGTGTATCTGTTTGTCTGCCCATCTGTCTGTCTTTCGGCGCTCTAACTCCGGTAAATATTTATGGAATATCTTAAAACTAATATATGTTTTTCAAGTTCACTATCGGATGTCCCCTATTAAAAATGGAGTGAATACCTCTACTGGTTTGTGTACAGGGACACCCGAAAGTATTTCAAAGCATTGTGTTCTATGAGAGGTATTTATATTGGTTTTACTGTAGACATATCTCAATTAAATTGAAATATGTTATTCAATTTTACTACTGGATGTTTCTTGTATAAAATGGCGGAAATACCACCACCGATTTATGTACAGGGACAGTTAAAAGTATTCCAAAGCATTGCAATTTTGGTTATGTTACTACAATATTTTAAATTTTAATTACTTTTTAACCACCAAATGTAACTAATCACTACTTTTCAATTTATGTGCTTTATTATGCATTAGTTCAAAATTTAAATGCATGTTGAATACTTTCTCTTAAACGGTTTTATATAGTATTTCTACATATTTTTATTCATTTTTAATCATATTTTTATTCATTTTTAATAAGAGATGCATCTGAAAATTTTCATCAGTTAGGCAGGATCTTTTGCACCTAAGCACTTCAGATGCATGAGAGAAAAGTCTCTCAACGTGGTTCACAAATAGCGGCTTGCTGGTAAACAAAAGTAACGTTAAAAGTAGCGTTGAAAATCCCTAGAAACTACGTTTTTTTGTAACGCGCTACTCGTTACACTACATTTTTTAGAAAGTAGCGCGTTACACTGCAAACTACTAAAAAAAGTAGCGACTACTGTAGTTTCGCTACTTGTAGCGCGCTACTTCCGACCACTGCTTTTGAGTGTCACTGTATATAAATCGGTGGTGGTATTTCCTCCATTTTATACAGGAAACATCCAATAGGGAATTTGAATAACATATTTCAATTTCATTAAGATATGTCTACAGTAAAGGTATGAAAATATGGTTTATAGAAATACCTCTCATAGAACACAATGCTTTCGAATGCTTTTGGGTGTTCTGTGCAGAAACCAGTAGAGGTATAAACTCCATTTTCAATAGGGTACGCCCGATAGTGATCTTGAATAACATATTTCAATTTCATTAAAATATGTCTACAGTAAAGGTATGAAAATATGGTTTATAGAAATACCTCTCATAGAACACAATGCTTTGAAATACTTTCGGGTGTCCCTGTACACAAACCAGTAGAGGTATCATATTCACCCTTAAAAAATGTTAGAATGTGTTAAAAACGCTTAACGTAAACGAAAGTACAATTCTAGCCATTTTTTTTAATTGCTGTTAATGTAACTGGATATTTTTGTGCCACCCTGTAAATCTAATGCTAATCATGCTATATTCTGTGCAAAGCATTCTTTTATGCATATAAATACCATATTTAAATTTCCAAAAACTTCGTGGAAAGTAAAGTTATTAAAATTTGATTTATAGAAATATCTCTCACAGAACGCGATGCTTTGGAATACTTTTGAGTGTCCCTGTACATAAACCGATGGTGCTATTTCCTCCATTTTATACAGAAAACATCCTATAGTAAACTTTAATAACATATTTCAATTTCATTAAGATATGTCTACAGTAAAGGTAAGAAAATATGGTTTGTAGAAATACCTCTCATAAAACACAATGCTTTGAAATACTTTCGGGTGTCCCTGTACACAAACTAGTAGAGGTATGAACTCCATTTTCAATAGGGAACGTCCAGTAGTAATCCTGAATAACATATATCAGTTTCAAGAAATTCCATAAATATTTACGGGAGTTAGAGCGCGGGCAGACAGACGGACGGACAGACACACAGACGGACAGACAGACAGACAAACGAAAGTCATAAACACTTTTCAACCGTGTTGGAAAGTGTTAATAACAGTTTTCAACCTTCTTTGGAAAGTGTTAATAACATTAAAGTAGCTCCCATGCATTAAATGCTTTATCGCATTTAGGGAGTGTGAACATCGCATTTAGGATATAGTACCTTAAATGCGACAAAAATTTCCTAAATGCGACGCTGGTATATATTTTCATAAATTATTAATATTTTTTAAATTTCTTGAAAAAAAATGACACAAAACACTAGTTTAGAACTATGAGTATAATATTCAACCATTTTTTCTTTCTTTTCATAATTATTTGTTTACTAAAATGTCATAAGTTTCCTAAATGCGATAAACTTACCAAAAATCACGTCGCATTTAGGCACAATGACCTTACTATAAAAACGAATGTGATCGCTTTCTCAATTCTCATTATTGATTCTATACTTTTTCTTTTGTTATTCGTAGTTTCTTTCTAAATTTTTATTGTTAATTACCATTCTCTTTTTTTTTTTTTTTTTTTTTTCAAATTAAGACAAAATGTAAAATAAAAGGATTACTCTATTTTGCATTACAAGAAATTTGCGTATATTAAATAGGAAAGGTTTGCTCATGTATATTAAAATTTAATATTTGAAGTATCATAATCAGAGGAGAAACATTTGTACATAATGATTTTTGATTCAAATATGAGTATCTGTAAAACTATAGTGAATCTATTTATTTAAAAAATGGAAGATAAACATATTATTGGTAAAATGACTAAATTATTATTATTATTATTTTGTTCTTAATGAATGGCAGTGTATAATCAATTGCTGCATAAATAACAATAAAATCATTAAAATATACTTCAATTTTATTATTTTGCTATTAGGCAATTTATGATTTTTGAAAAATTATGTATTTTTACCAGTAAAACAAGAATATTTTGCATATAAACTAAAATTTGTCTGTATCTAATTATTCTTTAAAAAGGAATTGAAATTTAATTTATCAAAATAAATGATCGTTAATAAATGAAAGTATTTTTGTAAAATTATATGAATATCACCAACTATTATTTTGAAAATTGATTTAAATTTTAGCTATGGGAAAAATATAATTAATTAAACAAAGTACTTATTTATTTATTTTAATTTACTTTTTCAGTCAAATTTATGAATAAAATAATATACAGAATTTATTTATTTTAATTTACTTTTTCAGTCAAATTTATGAATAAAATAATATTATACAGAATTTATTTATTAATTTAAAAAATAATAAATATAAGTTATTTCTCAGCTATATTCCTGAATAAAATAATTTTATTTAGAAATATATTAATGTAAAATTAAAAGCTGAAAATGCTTCTAATTTTTCTTTCAAAATGAATTGAAATTTAATGTGTTAAAATAAAAATAAATAAACGAAGATATTTATGTAAAATTACATGCAAAATCTAAAAATTAATTTAAGTTTCATTTATGAAATATATATATAAACAATTATTATTATTATTATTTTCTTTTTCAGTTCAGACAAATTTACAAAATAATAATAATAATAATAATAATATAGCAAATGTCTTAGAATGTAAAAGCAATAACAAATATAATTTATTTCTGAACTATATTCCCGAATTATATAATTGTATAATTATTTTTAATAATTTATTTAATCCGAATAAATTATTTTACAAAATTAAATATTATTTCTACATAAAATAATTTTATTTAGAAATATATTAATATAAAATGAAAGTATGCATGAATGAATCTAATTTTTCTTTCAAAATAAATTGAAGTTTATTTTATTTAAAAGTTAAATGATTAAACGAATATATTTATTTAAAATCACGTGTGAAATCACCATTAATTACTGTGCAAATTGTTTTAAATTGGAGTTATAAAAAGAGTATAAATTATTAAACAAAAAATATTAACAAAAATTTTTTTTTCAGGTAAATAACTTAATAACTACAATAAAAATAAAAGTATGATTTTTTATGAATTATAACTATCTTTACAATCTGTAGTGAAAGGCGCAATATTTCTTTAAATAATTTCTGTAATAATATATTCACAAACTTATGCAGTAGATGGCGCCACTGAAATAATATTTTCTACAGGATTTTTTCAAAGATATTTTTTCAGAGCATGGCGCATACGCAAATTGAAAGGAGCTCCGCTGTAGCAAACGCCTAGTCACGGCTTGTCGCCGTTTGCTGCAGCATGAACTGCGTGCAAGGGTTTCTCTACGCAGGATTCCCCTCTCGCTGAATCACAGACGCCTCCAACTTCAATGGGCTCAGCAACACAGCACATGGCCTGCCCAGTGGCAACAAATTGTTTTCTTCGATGAATCTCGCTACAATCTACAATGTTGGAAGAGTATGCATTAGACGTTAGAGGGGGGAAGGTTTGCTCCCACAGTGTGTTATACAGCGTCATACTGCACAAATGCCTAGCATCATGGTGTGGGGAGCTATTGGGTATAATTGTCGATCCCATCTAGTGCACATTGCGGGCAATCTCAACAGTGATCGCTACATAAGGGAAATTTTGGAGCCAGAGGCCCTTGCCATTCCTCGATGCATTCCGGGTATGTATTTCAGCCGGATAATGCCCGTGCGCATGTTTCTTAGACTCCACAAGCCTTCTTCAGTGCACAACAGGCTTCTCTTCTTCCATGGCCTGCTTATCCCCGGATATGTCGCCCATCGAGCTTGTCTGGGATTTTATTAGTCAGCGACTTGCTCGTACAACTGGTGGGGTGCACAGTAAGATTGAACTTCGGCGTCAAGACAAAGCCATTCCCCAGGATTACATTCAGAACCTCTATGATTCAATGCCACGAAGTGTACAGGCTCTCATCGCTCAGCGTGGCGGACACATGAAGCACTGATTTCAGACGTTCTTTTTGTTTTTTGTCTTGTACATTTGATTGTTTATTTGTACCTCTATCAGTAATATGTGGAATAAATTTCATTAATTTCTGAGAATTCTTTCATGGTGTTGCAATTTTCACAAACATGAGTGTAATTACACTGCGCTGCAAAAAAAAAAAAAAAAAAAAAAAAAAAAAAATAAATAAATAAATAAAAAACCGAGTTTGATACTATTCTTGCTGATTCTTATGTAAAATGACCTCCTGAATCCGAAATGTTACCATTTTGCCCAGTCACCCACCGTTATCTCGGGACACCACCCCTTCCCCCAATTTTTATTACTGTTCGGTAATTTTATGGCCATGAATTTGATTTGGAAAATGAAAAAATTAATTTAACACTTAAAAACAAAAAATATAATGTTTAATAAAGAACAATAGTAATAAATTTAAAAAATGTAAGATATGTAATACATAATTTTAGCGGCAAATCTGCCCCCCCCCCTAAATTTTCCACTTGCCACAAATGTTGATATTTTAGAATTTTCCAACTCTGTAGCCCATGAGAAGAATATTTAACAGTTAAAATAATCCTTCCCCCCCTCCCTCTCCCAAAAATCAAATTTATAGCCATAAAATCACCAAAAAGTGATAAAAATAGGGGATCATCCCTAAAATATGGTGGGTGATAGGGCAAAATGGACGTCATATTCGGGCTCATGAGGTCATTTTACATAAGACTTTGCCAAAATGGTGTTGGGGCCAAATGGGTTTTCATGCCGTGCAGTGTTATTTAAAACAAAAAGCAGTTCTCAACAAAAACTTTTAAACCCTCTTGAGCAAGAGGTTTAGTGAGAATGTCAGCAATGTTTTTCTTGGATTGAATATGCTTAAGTTTAAATATGTTCTCGTAAACTAAATTTCAAAGGAAATGATATCTGTCGCTAATATGTTTGGTTCTGGTTGAGTGTAAAAAACAATTGCCACTTGGTTATGACATAACAGCTGACTTGAAATTTTTTTTTTTTTTTGTTAGGTAATATGTTTAAACTCATACTATATTTCTGTATAATATGAATAATCTACTGTAACTCTTTAGCAGTGGCGTATCTAGGATTTTATTTCTCGGAAGGCTGAGCTAAGTTCGATAATGCATTTCATAGTGTACAGTAGTCATGCATGATACTCTTAATATTGACCTGCGTCAACAAAAAAAAATTTCTTTAGTAAAAATATTTTTCGATATACGAAAAAAGAAAGAAATTTCTCTTTTAAAAAGATCACTTTTCGACACATTCACAAACTCATTTTCTTGTCTATACGCACAGAATTTTCATGACTTCTTATTTACAGGAATGCAAATCAAACAGCTTTGGAATAAAATAAAGAATATATCAATCAAATGAAATGTTTATCAGCAAGCTTCTTTTATTAAAAACAAATGTAGTAAACAGCGATGTAAATTATATGTGAAAAAATAGTCATTTAAAGGTGATATAATATTACCTGTATAGGGTTTAAAAGAAAGGGGGAAAAAAAGCAACTTTTTAATAACTTTCTGAAACACACTGGTAGAATTGGTCTGTTTCTCTAAAGAAGAGATAATCCACTTATAGTCGGTAACAAAAATGTCCGAACACTAGCAAAAATTCCTATATAAAAAAGTACACTTAATACTGTTTTGTTAAATAAATCCTTGTCGAATCCTGTTCTTAGTCAGTCTAAGAACAGGATTCGACAAGGATTTATTTAGCAAAACTGTATTAAGCGTACTTTTTTTATATAGGAATTTTTGCTAGTGTTCGGACACTTTTGTTACCGACTGTACTTTAAAATCAATATTGAGTGTGGAGCTCAGTTGTTCTACACTTTGGAAAATCTTACAAAACTTTATATCTGTACTGATAAGTATAAAGGATTAAGTCCAAAAATGTCGATTTTGAGTTAAGTACATAGTCAGACTCAGAAAAAAAATTCTCTATCGATTGGTATAAAGGATTTAAATCCATGTCATTTAGTCTTCGATAAAATCCATTGGTAAAAAAAGATTAAAGTCAGAAATTTAGCATTAATCTTTGGTATAAAATATTTAATTCAATTTTTCCCTTTATTAAATGAAGGTTGACAATCACTGAATGGTATAAAGGGTATAAATCAACGTAATCCCTTTTTCCTAATCTATTCTTCTGATTAGTTTTTAGTTAGTTTAACTTTATTTTTCGTCTCCTGAAAAATCAAGAATATGGACTTAAATCCTTTATACTTATCAGTACAGATATCAGCTTTACTTCAGAACTCCTTAATAATTGCTTTCTTGGATGATAAAAATTGTGATGGCATGTCTCTGGACCACCTCTGGAGGTGAGTCCCAGACCGTCGCCCATTGCGCAACACTAGCGTGATGTAAAACCCATCCGACCAACCAACCGTAATAATTTCTCACTAGGCAGCTTTTGTGCGACGTTATTCAACCCAACTGAACAATTTAATAAATGCTTTTGTAGCTTAAGTCTGAGGAAGGGTATCTAGAAGGTCAAGATTCAGAGGAATGAATTATATGTCAATCCTATCTATTTTGACTTTATCGTCCAGAACATGATAGATACGTTACGTAAAAGATGGGGTTACAGTACAGTCGGTAGCAAATTTATTGAAGCACACATCCACAATTTTATTTAATTTAATTTATTTATTTATTTATTTTTTGAGTTTGACCGCTAATTTTTATCATCAATTTACTTTTCTATAAACAGCATAAGGACTAAGATCATGACTCGACAAATATTTACTTAACAAAACAGTATAAAGTGCACATCTTTCAAATACGAATTATTGCGTTTCAATAATTTTGCTGCCGATTGTATCACCAGGAATTTCTAAAGTGGCTGGCTACTAGGGGCAGAATATGATTATTTGAGAAGATACCACTTCATGTCGATTATATCATCTGGTTCAAATGTCACTAACATTTTCAACTTCCTGGACCACTTGATTCATGATTTAAAATGGAGCAGTCTATGATATGACTTATCAATAAATGTAAATATATTTAAAGATCAGAGAACACCTATGACCTATTTTATAAAAATATAAAATATAAATATTCATCTTGTTCCAAAAATATCACAAATGCGTATTTAAAATAGTAAATAAATATGCTTAAAATTGTTTAATTGTAATAAAATAAGTAAAGTTAGCTTAATTATTACAATACATTTTAGTTTTCTTAAATATTACATATTTTTAGTGCAATTATTGCTTTTGCTTGTTTATATATCAGTTCGTCAATTTTCAGCTTCATTGATGTTACTGGAAGACGGATAGTAGACTTTACTTCAAGAAAACTGTGGATTGTTTTAATTGCTGATTTAAATTAAAATACCTTTACGTGTACAAATGAAGAACAAACGTGTACAAACATTCAAACCGTGTTTTCTCCAAAAAGAAAAAAAGAGTTAGTGATTTTTCTTTAAACTCAACATAAAATAATACAAAAGTATACTATTATTTTCAACCAAAACTAATTTTATCCCATTATAAACCTACAGTCGGTAAGAAAAGTCTCCGAACACAAGCAAAAATTCCTATGTAAAAAAATTTAATACAGTTTTGTCAAATAAATCCTTGTCGAATCCTGGTCAAATCAGAGCTGTACTTACTGGTCACGGGACCCACACACGTACTAGTTTTTCTTTCTTTCTTTCTTTTTCTTTTTTTTTTGTTTATTTTGTTCGTGCTATATTGGTTTGTTGAATTTAGAGCAGTGTGCATTTACTTAATATAGTATTTTATATGCAGGAGAAGATTTATAAGCCATAACTAGGATATGACGAGGCGTTTCATTTTAAACACATAAAATTTAATAGATGACTATGACAATTACAGATGAAAAATACAAGTAACATGAACGACTACATTTTTAAGACTGCGATCTGTTCTAGCAGAGATAAAAGTAAAAAGGAATGAACAGATCATTGATTGGACGTGACGTCACTTACCAACAGTCCAATAGATTAAATCAGGAATACAATGACGAAATACACCACATTTCTCCTCCCCTTAATTCTGTATACCATACCTGATGGGAGGTTTTCTTACTCTAGATGATCTTCTTACAACCTGTTCAGAAAAAGACAAATTAGTGTTTTTAAGTTTTGAATGTTCAGATTTTAGTTTATTTTTATTTAGAGTACTGTTGATATTTTTATCACAGTCAATTTCTCCAGGCTTTGTAGACACAGATCTACTGTCGGTTGGCCCTGGATCTGGTGTAGTGGGAGGATCGGTTGGCACTGGATCTGGTGTACTGGCAGGATCGGTTGGCACTGGATCTGGTATAATGGCAGGCCTCCTACCAGACTTAGATTCTCCATTGCTTTGCAGGTGTGGACTCTTGCTATCGGAAACCATGGGAATATTTCCATCAAGAGTGTTCTTTTGAATTTCACCAGGATTTGTAGTTTCCTCCAGTTGTACTCTGGAACCTACACTTTTTAGTTGATCAACGTGTCTTTTCCATACACATGAACCTACTTGAATTTTATAATGTAGTTTACCTAGTCTGGCAATTACTTTACCTATTTTCCATTTATCTCCTGATGTGTAATTGCGTACTGCAACTTTTTCATTTATTTCGAATTCTCTTATCTTTTTCTTGTTAAAAACATTTTTATGTTGTTTGTTTTCAACATAATTTTTAACATTTGGTACAAGCAAATCTAATTTTGATCTGATATTTCTTTTCAGAAATAATGATGCGGGACTCTCCCCTGTTGTAATATGAGGCATTATTCGGTATTGGAATAAAAATTCGTTTAACTTAAATTGGAGATTTTCGGGTTCTGAACTTAAGGATTTCAATCCTTTTTTAATAATTTGGACATATCTTTCGGCTTGACCATTTGTAGAGGGATGATATGGTGCAGTTAAACTATGTTTTATGCCTTTACTTTGTAGAAAATGTTCGAATTTTTCTGAAATGAATTGTGGCCCATTATCAGACACAAGGGACACAGGATAGCCATATCTGGCAAAAAGCGAAGAAAGACAGTTTATAGTGTTCTCAGACGTAGTATTAGGAACAATGAACACTTCTGTCCATTTACTGTGGGTAACTACTACGATTAAAAACATTTTCCCCATCATTGGACCAAAAAAGTCTACATGTATTCTGTTCCCAGGCCCGGCTCAACCATATAGGCGAACTAGGCGACCGCCTAGGGCGCTGGAAACTGTGGGGCGGCAATAAAACAGCGTTTTTTGTTTTCTGGTGTAAATAAGCCCGCTTACTTAAAAAAATAAAGAAAAAAAGAAAAAGAAAAAAAAGAAAGAAAAGTTCTAAATATCCTTTATTTATTTTCATAATTCGTATAAACATAATACAACTGACTCTTTCCGTTGATGTTTAAGTTCATCCCCTTGTGAATTCCGACTGTGTGGCTGCACCAAAAATATCCACAATCAGCCGCCTACTGTGGACTATCACGCATGCACAAACACGTGGCTTTCAATATTGCATATGCAATTAGCAGTGTGTGAAATTCGAACCTTGATATTTTTCTTTTTGGGAGAGGGGAAGGGAATGCTATACTTTTATACTACTAACTAGTTTATAATTTTAAAAACTATAAGAACAAAAAGCCACAAAGGTTTATTTTAGCTGATACAGCTAACAGCTAGCAAAGCAAAATAATAACTAACTGTACAAAACATATATTCTTAACATGTAGAAAGAAAGAACAAATAAAAAAGTTCTTCAGTCACATCCTTGATAGCTCACATTAATTTAGAAGTCTGGCTCCAGATAATGCAATCGCTTCTGTTCGATTATAATTGACCAGAGGTTTATCTCTCTTTGTGTGTATATATGTAAAGAAAGGCTTAGAAAGAGCTTTACTAATTAATTAAAGTTTAATTAAAAAATAAACATGTACAAATATTTACACTAAGGTATGACCACGTAGGTCTAAACAAAACATAAGTCCACTTAGGACCCATTTCAGATTAATAATAACAAAAAAGCCAAGCCACACAGGCATAAAATGTTATCGCTAAACAAGCGAAACCATAACTCATTCAACAAAGACTTTTTTTTTCCCGTAGAAAAACTAGTATTGTGACCACCACAAGACTTTCTTCTACATTTTCCTACACATATTCCCTCAGTAACACCATAAAAAAAAAATACGATTTTTTTTTCAAAGTTTTTTTCGTTAAAAGTAAAAAAAAATCGATAACTTTGTTTTAAATTATCACATATTTATAATTCAACCATTCGTTTTAAAGGTATTGACGAGACCTTTCGAAAGATACCCATCTTGAAAATTTACCCCCTCCCCAGGGAGTACTTCCCCCCAGGAGGGGGGGGGGGAACGATGCCCACACATGCACAGTTTTTTTTCCTAATTAACTAATACTATTATCAATAATTCATATTAATTTTACAATCACAGGTTAAGAATAACTCTCATTATGTACATTTATACGAAATTTTGTCCTATACTACAATGTTAAAAATTTAGAAAAAATACGATCACAGCGCCACCTGTTGAGCGATTGATCCCCAAATCTAATCAACACCAGTTTATGTCAGGGGTCAACTAAATACCAAGTTTAGTTAAATTTCGCTAAAAAAAAAAAAAAAAAAAAAAAAAAAAAAGATTTTTTTTTCTAAGTTTTTTTTTTTGTTAAAAGTAAAAAAAAATCGATAATTTTGTTTTAAATTATCACAGATTTATAGTTCAACCATTCGTTTTAAAGATATTGACGAGACCTTTCGAAAGATACCCATCTTGAAAATTTACTCCCCTCGAGGGGGGACTTCCACCCCAAGGGGGGGGGGGGGGGTGGCGAGGCTCCTACACATATAAAAAAAAAATTCCCAGTTTACTATCTCTATTATAAATAATTCTTGTAAATTTCATAATGATTACTAAAAAATAATTCTCTTTATGCACATTTATGCAAAATTTTGTCCCATATCACCATGTTAAAAATTTAGAAAAAGCGGGATGGCAACGCAACCTGCAAAACAATTTTTACGAAAAGTTGATAGGCACTAATTTATGTCAAGAGATACAGTTGCCACAAAATTTTGTCACACACACACACAGACAGACAGACATTTTCTAAAAATGGTCAAATCGTGTTCTACAGCTCTCAAAACCTGTAAATCCATGAAAAACCCGAGGTCGAAAATTTTTACGAATCCAATACTTTCTTCTATTGAATATAGAAGAAAGTAATAAAGAACAATTAAAAAAATAAAAATAAAGTTCTCTGCATCATCCACCAGATGATGCAATCTCTTTCGATGTTTGGATTGTAATTGTACTTGATTGTTCTAGACTCTCTGGAAACTACAGTCATTTTAATTATTTTCAAAACTTTTTTTGTTTTTTGCCTGCACTACTTTTCTATGACCTCCTGCCGAAAACTCTTCATTTCTTATTAAAGAAGATAATCTTAATTTTCGGTAAGATTTAATTAATTTTTCTTCTATTGTGTGTTATTATTATTATACTGTATTATACTATTCTTATCAGGGTTGGGTTTCCTCCGAAAGAAACCAGTTTCTTCCAGGACAGTGGAAGAAACTGGAAAAAACCGGAAGAAATGGATGAAACCATCCAGAAGACAAAACAGTGTTCAAAACTAAAATTTATGGAGTATATACACTGAAAGCATAAATTTAATGTCAAATCTAAACTACAATCTAATTAATATTAAAAATATTTTTAGAAAAATAAGTTATTTGATAACAAACACTAAATATATACAGGTGATGGGTTTTTACTTTTCAATGCTAATATTTTTAGAATTTTTTGCAGAGATACTATCTCATATTACTATACCTTCAAACAGTACAAGTGATAATTACGGAATTAGCCATAATATTTGCACTTTTTTTTTTTTTTTTGGGGGGGGGGGGGGGGTATCCCTGTACACAAACCATTTATAACAGGACCTGCTAATGCCATTTACTCGTAAAATAGGGAACATTCCATAGTGGATTTGAATAACATATATCATTTTTAAAAAAATGAAAAAGGGCTGCCATTTAAAGGTCATTAAAAGGGGCGCCATTTAAAATTCTCGCCTAGGGCGGCGAATTTGCTCGAGCCGGCGCTGTCTGTTCCAAGGTGTTGTAGGCCATTCCCAGTGATGATTTTCCATTTTAGGAGGATTATGTTTTAATTTAATACAAACAGAACAGTTATTTGCTAAATTCTCAATGTCTTTATCAATACCTGGCCACCATACAAAACTACGTGCCAGTGCTTTCATTTTTACTATGCCAAAATGGCCAAAATGCAAATCTTCCAACACTTTTTGTCTATGAACAGTAGGAATTACAACACGATTCCCTTGTAGTATGCAATTATTTAGTATAGAAAAATCCTGTTGTTTATGTCCAAAAAGTAAGTAATTTGGCATCTGTGTGCCTGATATTAAATGTCGGTACATTTCTTTCAATGTTGGATCTCGCTTAGAACTTGCACATAATATCTTTGTATTTAACGGTAACGATGTGATTTGATGAATAAATAAACAATCGGATTCATCAAGGTTGCCAAATAAATTTGGTGACAAAGTTGGTGACACTTTTTCTGGTTGTAGCGAATCGGACGACGGCAGCAGTAAGCCTTCACTACGTAATGGAAGACGTGATAGAGCATCGGCATTTCCGTGCTCTGCAGATTTTTTATATTTAATATCATAATTAAATGTCTGTAAGTATAATGCGTATCTTTGCATTCTAGCTGCCGAAAGTACCGGAATACTTTTTACGGGTGAAAATATGGAAACTAGGGGTTTACTATCTGTATACAGGGTAAATCTCCTACCATATAAAAATTGAAAAAATTTCTTTACACCAAAAATTATTGATAACGCTTCTTTATCTACCTGACTATACCGCTTTTCTGCAGAAGATAAAGTTCTAGAAGCAAAAGCTATGGGTTTTTCGGAGTTATCTGGCATTGTATGCGAAAGTACTGCCGAAATTCCATAAGGAGAAGCATCAGTGGCTAAAATTAAGGGTAATTTAGGATTAAAGTGGGTGAGAATCCTTTCGGAAGTAATTTCCTGTTTAATTGCATTAAATGAATTTTCACATTTTTTAGTCCACTGAAAATTTACATTTTTACGTAATAATTCATTTAGAGGATAAGCAATCGTAGATAATTTAGGAACAAATCTAGAATAGTAAGATACTAAGCCTAGGAACGCTTTTACTTGAGTTACGTTTTGAGGTATTGGAGCATTTAAAATAGCAGAAATTTTTTCTTGCGTTTTGTGTATGCCATTTTTATCAATTTTGTAACCGCAGTATGTAATTTCATCATTCATGAAAAAAGATTTTTCTTTATTTATTTTAAGATTATATTCACGTAACCTTTCTAGCACTTGTTTTAATCGCTCTAAATGTATTTCATCAGTTTCCCCCCAGATACATATATCGTCAATAAAAACTGAAATACCCTCTATACCTTTTAAAATTTGTTCTATAGTTCTCTGCCATATTGCTGGCGAACTGGCAATTCCGTATGGTAATCGCGTAAATTTAAATAAGCCTTTAGGAGTGTTAATAGTAAGTAATTCTTGTGAATTTTCCTCTACCGGTAAATGCAAGTATGCTTGATTTAAGTCAATCTTTGTAAAATGTAATCCACCCCCTAAAGTTGCTAATATATCCTCAATTTTTGGTAGCGGGTATTTGTCAACCTTTAAAAATTTATTTACCGTGACTTTAAAATCGCCTCATAAACGAATTTTCCCATTAGGTTTTACCACCGGAACAATAGGTGTTGCCCATTTACTCGTACTAACAGCTTTTATTATCCCTTCATTTTCTAATCTTTCCAATTCTTCATTTACCGCATTCCTTAATGCATACGTAACTGTTCGCGATTTACAAAATATTGGTGATGAGTCTTTCTTTAAATGTAATTCAGCTTTAACATTTTAAATTTCACCTATGTTATTTGTGAATAAATCCGTAAATTCATTTAGTAAATTATTTAAATTATCCGAGATTTGTACTTTGTTTACCGGAACAGTTTGTAAATTGTTTGGGAATATATTAAATGTAGTTATCCAATCCCTACCTAGCAATAAAGGAAAATTGTCTTTTTTAACGAAATATAACTTAACATTCCTAGTTTTGTTTTCGTAAGTTACATTTACTCTAACAAATCCCTCGGGCTGGAAAATTTCTCCCGTGGCTGTCTTTAATTGTACATCAGCAGGAAACATTTTATGTTCTGGAAATAATCTCCGAAAACGATTTATCGGTACGGCGGAAATCGCCGATCCCGTATCAAGTTCCATTTCTGCTTTAGCACTATTTTCTATCAAAACCCAAATTTTTATAGGTTTAGTGCCTTCAGATTGTAATGACAAAATGTCTACAGTATCAAGAACATTTACATTTTTCTTTTGAGTAACATTGTTTTGTGCGTTCCGACACACCTTACTCAAATGACCACGTTTTTTACAAAAATTGCAAACTGCATTAATAAATTTACAAACATTTGCTAAATGAGAGCTATTTCCACAACGATAACAATAAGTTTTACTTTTATTTGCACTCGCAGTTTTGTTCACGTTTTGTTTACTTAAGTTATTTTGAGAATAATTTTGTTTTGGTTTCCTAACACTAACAGAAACTTTATTCAAATTCAAATTTTTATTTTGTAATTCTATCATGTCATTTTCAGTACTTTGCATAGTTACGGCTTGTTCTACTGCTTTTTCAAATGTTAAATCTTCAACATGAGACATTAATTTGCTTTGAATTGTTTCATTTTTTAATCCGCGTAAAAATTGTTCTAACAAATTTTCTGACAGCGAATCGCCTGTAAACGCGCAATGTGTTGTAAGTTTCTTTAAACGAACACTAAAATCCTGCACAGATTCGTTATCTCCTTGACAACATTTTCTAAATTTAATGCGTTCACTGATTTTGTTTGGAATTTTACATAGATGTTTTGTTAAGACAGCTACTAATTCAGTGTAAGTTTTTGATTCAGGGAGATCTGGGAACATTAAGTTTGTAAGTAAATTATATAATTTCGGTCCGATAAAAGTTATTAAGGCACTAACTTTTTTTTCATCCTTAATATCAAACAATATAAAGTTCTGTTCCAATCTTCGAATATATGTATCAAAAGATTCAATCAAATCATTGAATTCTTTAAAATTTTGAAACATTTTTAATAAAATTATGCTAGTTTTAACAATAAAAACATGCAATCTAATAAAAGAACAGAAAGAAAAAACAATAAAATAAATGTGTAAATACCTTTTTTTCTCTCTTTCCCGAAAAAATAAAAAATCGTAGACAACTAATTATCTGTGGCGCCTATGCATTTCCGGCCTGACAGTAGACAAAAACTCACCAACTGCCCGTCTCCGATTGCTTTTCGTTACTTTCGAAATATCAATTTTCTTTATGAAATAAGTAGATTTTGAATAAACACATGTGTAGAAGATATTCCGTTCTTTTTTTATGAACAGCAGATTTCATTTTTAATCATCTTGAAGTAGATATTATTAAAATGTTGAAGAGCAAAACTTCTTTTTGCTTTTTTCTTTTTCATTTCGTCGCCAATATAGTATTTTATGGACAGGAGAAGATTTATAAGCCATAACTAGGATATGACGAGGCGTTTCATTTTAAACACATAAAATTTAATAGATGACTATGACAATTACAGATGAAAAATACAAGTAACATGAACGACTACATTTTTAAGACTGCGATCTGTTCTAGCAGAGATAAAAGTAAAAAGGAATGAACAGATCATTGATTGGACGTGACGTCACTTACCAACAGTCCAATAGATTAAATCAGGAATACAATGATGAAATACACCACACTTAAGACTTAAGTTTTTTTTTGTTTTTTTTTTTGGGGGGGGAGGGGGGTAATAGATGGTGTATTAGTAAGTACTACAAACTGTGGAACTAGGAAAAGGATAGAAGAAAAATGAAGCTATATTCCAGCAGATCGTGTACTCGATCGCGTTAAGAAGATCCTTAGAAAAAAAAATGTAACAATAACATCAAAGGAAACAATATCCCAGCTAGAAAAAGTCTTAAAAAAACCTATAAAAAATGAAGAAAAACTGCAGATATTGTGAAAGCATTTGGAACAATCCCAGCTTAAAAAAGTTTAAAAAAAAAAAAAACTGTAAAAATGGAGAGAAACTGCAGATAAACTGAAGGTATTTGGAACTGCAAAAAATTTCCAGGTAACCCCCCCCCCCCCCCCCATAAACAATTTTCCTCTTAAACTTCATTTTAAACTAAAGTTTTTCTTCATTTTTATAGTTTTTTTTTAAACTCTTTAAGCTGGGATTGTTCCAAATACCTTCACATTATCTGCAGTTTTTCTTAATTTTTTATAGTTTTTTTGAAGATTTTTTTTAGCTGGGATCAAAGAAAATAGTAACAATTCTATGGAATTTGCCAAAAAATTTATTATGTAAATTTGTTTCCGACTGATAGGAAACCTTTTAATATTAAATCACTTAAAATTTATTTCAAAAATTTACCATTTATATCGGAATTGAAAAGGATAGTTTTATACCTACTTTAGTATCTACAAGGAAAAGTGAACGTGTGAGGGGTATGCCAACTTTTAAAAATAAGAGTGAGTCCTGCAGAATAAATAAATTTAAAAGAGTTTAATTTAAACCAATTAATAGAATTAGGTCAAAGGGTGTTTTAAATCTTTTATATGCAGATGTATGGGGACCTCAGAAAGATAGAGGTCGAATAGGTGAAAGAAACTACTTGCCCATTATTCATGACTACTCACTTAAATGTGCAGTTTATCCGATGAAAGAGAAAACGGAAGTTTTTGAAATTATTAAAAATCACATTACTTTCCTTGACCGTAGGCTAAAAGCATTCCGGTCAGATAGTGGAAGTGAGTTTATAAATAGTAAAATGCATGCATATTTTACGGAGAAAGGTATCCAACACGAGCTTACCAATGTGTATACTCCTGAACAAAACGGTCCGTGTGAGCGTTTTAATCAGACTGTGGTTAGTAGTGCTCGGGCAGTTTTAAGTGAGTCAGGACTTCCCACTAGTTTGTGGCCCGAGGCCATATTGTATAGCACTTATACATGGAATCGTGTTTGCCATGGTAGGTTGGGAAAAACCCTATTTGAACTGTTCAGAGGTACAAAACCTTCTGTAAAACATCTTAAACCGTTCGGTGTAGTTGCATATATTGGAATACCAAAGCAACATCGTGGAAAACTTGATAAGAGAACTCGAAAAGGGTACATGGTAGGTTATGTCTTTAAGACCAAAGGTTACCGCATTTGGATACCTGAAAATAATAGTATAGTTGAAACTATCAATGTTGCTTTTGATGAGAATGTGTATTATAAAGACGCAGTTAACGGAGCAGTGCTGGAGCCCAGTAGTAGTCGTAGACCTGATAATGTGACGGATCCCACAAGTTTGAGTTACTATGGAAACAGGGAAATCGTTGAGAATGTTTTTGAACCCTCCAGAACCTCTTCTGAATTCTCAGACAATTTCGATGAAACGTCGCAATCATCATCTGATGAGAGTGACGCTGATAGTAGTTCAGGTCTTAGACACGTAACATGGATTAGAAAACCAGTTTTAAGAAGAGATGGTTCTCGAACTGATTATACTATTATGAGGAAGGTGAAACAGAAAGGTTAAGGTCACTAAGAGATATAAGAAATTATTGTAATAAACACCAAATATACTTTGACCCTAAGTTATAGTGTATATCGTTAATTTGCGAAAAAATTCCCTCAATCCTTGTCGAGTCATGTTCTTAGTCAGTTTAAGAACATGATTCGACAAGGATTTATTTAACAAAACAGTTTTTAAGTGTCCTTTTTTGATATCGGAATTATTGGCTAGTGCTCGGATACTTTTGCTGCCGACTGTAGTCATTTTAAAGTGTCTAAATACCTAGGTATAATTTTTAATTGGTTACAGAAGCAGTTTTTGCTCATATATCTGTAAATCTAATTAAAATTTTGAAAGGTTCGATGGATATAATTTTAAGTTGGATACAGACATAAACCTGAGTCAAGTGTCATTGAATTCTGTTCAGTCGTTTTCAGGTGATACTCAGTCTAATAAAAAACATTCTATATACCTCTTCCCTCCCATGAACACAGAGAAAATATTCTGAAATTATTTTGGGGTTCTCTCATGTCTAAAACGTAAAGATAACGCAATTTTTTCTTTTCAATGCGTTTTACTGATAAAAGCTTTGTGATGTATGCGCAAGCGTTTTTTACCCATATCTCTAAATCTAATCAAAACTTTTCGATTTTCGATATATGTTATTTTAAGTTGGGTAAAGACCTAAATTCCTGCCAAGTGTCGCTGAATTCCATCAAGCCGTTCTTGAGTGATACCCAGGCGCGCGCCAGCATTGTTAGGCGCCTGTGCGCAGAGTTTCAGTTGGCGCCCTATATTATATTTTTTAATATATATATATATATAAAGTTATCACTTAGCAAGTTAATTGAATCTCGAACCTTAAAAGTAATAAGTTTATTGAATGACTAATGAAAAGAAAAATGTATCAAGTAAAATGAAATTTAAAAAGAAACAAATAAAAAGTGCATCTTGCAGAAAGAGAAAAAATCTTATACAGAGAGTTGCCAAAACACGAGGTACAATTGTGAAGGCAAGTAGAGGAAACCAAAATAGACAGCTTTAGTGTTAATGTGTGTGCAGAAATGCCGCGTTGAGGCATTACAATACATGGCTTAGATGAGAGTTGTAGTTGAAAGTGTTAACGTTTCTATTTGTTTGGGTCTAATTTTTAAGTAAATATTTAAAAACAAAAAAATTAGTTTTAGTAAACTAAACATTTCCTCACTTCATTACACATTTTGCGAGTATAACGCATATCATACTGATCCAAATGAACCGTCTCTTTCCATATTGTTACCAGAATGTCGATTTTCTTGCGTGGGAAAAGAAAAAGTAATTGTAAAGAAATAGGCAGTTTCTTGTCGAAAGATACACTTTATTCAAGGATTATTCTCGAAAAAACTACTAAATTATTGTACTCAAATTCATACCTCAAAAAGTCATAAAACAACATTAAAAATACCACAGAGTGGAATTTCACTCATTTAAGAATAAATATAAACCATTTAAACCAAAACGATCGTTCAGAACGGATGTCCGAATACAAATGATCTTTTTGTGAGTGTCTCTTCCGTTTTTATAATTCCTGTCGTGATTCGTCGAACTTTTGAGGTTATTCTGCGACAGAAGCTAATTGATGAATCCAGAAAATTCCAGAACTCGGCTTTTATTGAAGGTAGAGCTTCTAAACTTTGGAAACACAAAATTATTACTTCTCGCCATGTTTGGTAGCCATGTCGCCAAATTTATCGCTAATTTGTCAAGTTTGTATCTAAGGCTGACAAACACCTTCCACCCCACCCCCGTTAAAACTGAATGAACTTTTATTTGTACTTTAATTGTAAATCTGCTTTTGTTGCAACAGCACCTTTCATTTGGGAAAATGGTTTAACTCTATAATACTATGATGAAATTTTTTTTAAATTAGTCATACTACTGCAGTATGTTACACATATAAATGAGTTTAACATTTTGTACTAGTAAAGATAGATGAAATTAATAAGTATACAGGGTGAGTTTGACATAATCTGCCAAACGAAAGGAGGTGATAGAACAGCCCATGGGGAGCATAAAACACCATAGAAACCCCGTCCTATCTCTAGACGTTTCCGAGTTATGGTAGATAGAAGAAAAATCTGTTTTTTTCCATCCCGTCTGAAAAAACACAAATTTATGAGCTTTCTGAAAGACTTACACGCAGAATAAGCACATATTTGGAAAGAGCAGAAAAAATCCTATCGGGTGACACCATTTGCATCAGGATACCTTAATATGACGGCGAGCTACAAGCGCTAAAACATTGGCGAAGTTTAAAATCGAGTTGTCACCAAATTCTTTAACCGGCAATTCTGCAAACGTCGTTCAAGCTACAATCGGTCAAATTTACCAAAAACTTCTCCATTCTACAAGCTTTAGAATGAGCCCACAATAAATTATATCGGTGTTCTAGTTCAGGAGAAATTTAGCCTTTTGTTTGAAATACATTCATCACTGAACTCGACGTTCGTCGAGAAGGAGATTCACGGGGTGCCATGGTCGTTCCTGCTTTCATGTCCGCCTTCAGCCCGCTGTTTTGTCAGATGCAAAAAAGAAAGTTTTAAAGACAAACAAGAAAAGTAGCAGTTGTATTAAGTTTACAAACACAATGGAATGGAAACAAAAGAAGTATGACGTTTCTCACGTCTTTCACAGAATCCGCAAAAAAAAAAAAAAAAAAAAAAAAAAATGACGTATCTCACGTTTATGATTAAAGCACATATGCATTCCAAAGGATGTGTGAAATTTAGTGCCGCTGCTGAAATTGGTCACCCCCACACCTGATACATGCCCTTGCCTGCTTACGAATGGAAACCACAGTAGATCTTAGCGAAAGCTCATCCCTTAGTTTTATTATTGCATCATCGAGCCGGCTGCTTAAATCTTGGCAACTGGCAACTTCTGTGCGGTAAACTTCTTGCTTCAGGAAACCCAAAACATAGAAGCCCAATGGAGTGAGATCTGGCTATCTAGGTGGCCAAGGAATTGGTCCATTACGACCAATCCATCACGGATACTGCTGAGTCAAGAAGTCCCGAACGGCATTGGAAGAATGTACAGGGGCCCCATCGTGTTGGAAAATGATTCCCGCTCGTTGGGGTACAGGTATGACATCAAGTAATCGTGGAAGATGATGTTCCAGAAACTCCAAATATGTATTGCTTGTCAGATGACCTTGGAACACATGTGGACCTATCAAGCGATCGCCAACCACTCCAAGCCAAACATTTAAGCTGAATCGCGTCTGGAACGATGAGTTTCGTGTTACAAATGGATTTTGTTGAGCGTAATTATGCCAGTTATGTAAATTTAACATGCCATTCCGAGTGAAAAGTGTCTCTTCTGTCCACAGTATCGTTCTAAGGAAATGGTGTTCCTCAATATCTCGCTCTAAAAGCCAGTGGCAGAATGTTACCCGCTTTTGGAAATCTGAGCGGCGTAATACTTGTACCGGCGTGAAGTGGTATGGATAATACTGGTTTTTGCGCAAAACATTCATCACTTTACTTTGGGAGATTCCACCTACTCTCGAAAGTATACGTGAACTCATATTTGGATTTTCCTCCACTCGGTCGCGTACGGACTCCTCAGCGGTGGCGGAGCGGCTATCATGGCCCCTTTCGTACACACTACCGAACGACCCACTCTCCCTTAGCCTTCGATGAACTGCGGCAAATACAGCACGGTTGGGCGCACGACGATGTGGATAACGTAGACACTCTTCTTCGGCTCTCCGAGAGTTACCATCGCAAAATCCATACACAAAATGCATATCCGCGTACTCTTCATTTGTAAAACTAGGCATATCTGTTTACAGGTTGGAGGGTATGGCAATTTGATCCCCGTGATGACTTCAATTGAAAATAAAATTCAGAAGAGTAAACAAAAAGGGATAAAATTTCAATATTTATTTACAAAAGTAGAAGAAGAAAATTGCTACGGAATAAGAACCAACTTGGTTAATTCGTACCAATGTAGGAAAACATACTAAGTATGAACTAAGAGAGAGCAAGTAGACGTGAGAGCAGCGTGAAAAGAATCGGCCGAGCTCAGGCAAAGTCCACAAAATTCTAAAGCAATTAGCAGCATAAAACGTAAAAGAAGCTGACGAGCTAATGAGCTGTTACAGATTGACTCGCCTTTTATACCCGCGAGTGGGATGCGCGCGCAAGAAGGTTGAAATACATCTGCATATCACTAAGAGTCCATATGCAGATAGTCACGAATTTGCATACGTTCCATTTACTCACCATCGTTTCGTTTGCCGAAGTTCGACGAACGCTTTTTTCAGTGATGTATTTCAAACAAAAGGCTAAATTTCTCCTGAATTAGAACACCGATATGGTTTATTGTAGAATCATTCTAAAGCTTGTGGAATGGAAAAGTTTTTGTTAAATTTGACCGATTGTAGCTTGAACGATGTTTGCCGGTTAAAGAATTTGGTGACAACTCGATTTTAAACTTCGCCCTTCGCCAATGTTTTAGCCCTTGTAGCTCGCCGTCAAATTAAGGTATCCTGGTGTAAATGATGTCACCCGATAAGATTTTTTCTGCTCTTTCCAAACATGTGCTTATTTTGCGTGTAAGTCTTTCAGAAAGCTCACAAATTTGAGTTTTTTCAGACGGGAGATGAAAAAAAAAAAAACAGATTTTTCTGCTATCTACCATAACTTGGAAACGGTTAGAGATAGGACAGGGTTTCTAGGGTGTTTTATGCTCCCTGTGGACTGTTCTATCACCTCCTTTCGTTTGGCAGATTATGTCAAACTCACCCTGTATGTATATATATATATATATATATATAATTAGAACTCATTAAAAAAAAAAAAAAAAAAAAAAACGATTGTGAGTTTTATTTTTCTCAATTTCATTGTCGAAAGCTATCGAAATACTCTTAAGATCAAATTAATATATCACTATCGATATAGGGACGAAATTTGACTTGGTTAATTAAGGAAGGTTTTTTTTTCTTTTTTAAAAGAAGAAATAAATTTATAATACATAAAATAAGAGCATATAATAAATATCACTTGGTAAATATGTATAAAAAGTACTTAACAGGGAAAAAAAAATCTAATGAAAGGAATTTTGCCCATTTTCATTATTTAAACTTTTATGTAATTTGTATGTAAATTTGTATGTGTTTTTCCATATAGTAGTAAGATACAAAATCTTTTAAACTATTTTGCCGCGATGTTTGTACGCTGCTCAGATATAAATAATAGATAAATTTATAAGTAAATAAAATAAGAATATACAATAAAAATTATTAAGTTTTAAAGTAGATTATATGAACATTTAAACAGATATTATTTACTGAAATATAATTCATTTGCTTTAGTTTTTGTGAATTATGGAGTAATATCCATTTGTTCCAAAATGTTTTATGCTATCGATGTAATTACAAAATTTAAAAATCTGTAATACTTTTGTGGAGCGTAAGTATTTTTTGATGCTTTTAAATTTAGAAAAAGATTGTTCCACTGATGCTACTGGTAATTATGACAAAATAATCTCGAAAACAATTAATACACACATAAAAATTATTCTTCCTGAGATAATTTGGAGTAAGGCGACGCTTGGAAACGTGTTTGGGGTCTTAAGGTAGGAAAGAGGACATTTCGTAAAATCCCGTTACAAATACGTGTCGGATGCATAGAAACAATTTACTCACCAAAATACGTGATCGCAGTTTTTATAGATTTTACAAGACAAATTTAGCCCTAAAAAGAGGAGGGTGGCTCGAATTTATCCCCTTTTTACGACCCCCCCTTCCCAAATCGAAAATTACAAAGAAAGAAAGGAAGAAAAAAGGTTTTTTGAAACATCCTAAAGAAGATGCATACCTGTTTTCAACACCTTTATACCATTTTTAGTAAAATTCTTTTCGTAGAAGCCGGAATTTGTGAATTCTCCCCCCCAAAAAAAAATTGATCCCCCCCTTAAAACATCAAAAATTCCAACATTGCAGAAAATGTTTTTTTTTTTTTTTAGTCATATGCAATTTATTCACCGTGAAGTAACTTGAGCCGAGTTTTGCTTAGCAATGTGTTTTTTGCCTCCTTTCTCCTTTGAAAAGGGTGAGTGGGAATTTCGTAAAACCTCGTCAGTATAGGCATCGGATGCATCTAAACAATACACGCCCCAAGATTCGTGACCGGAGCTCCCATAAATTTTCCAGGACTAATTTAGCACTAAAAGAGGGATCTCGACTTTGCTCCCTCGTAACCCCCCCCCCCCTTCCCCCCGTTAAGGTCGAAAATCACAAACATCAAAAATGGGTTTTTGGAAATATCCTAAAGATGCATTATTGGTAAAATTATTGGTACCATTATTGGTAAATTTCTACTAAAAAATCCAGAATTTAAGAAATTTCTCCCCGAAAATCGATTTTCTTCATCCCCCCCTTGAAAATAAAAAATTCCAAAATCGTAGACAATGATTATTATTTTATTTATTTATTTTTGTGCTCAAATCTAGGCTCCTCATGTGCAATTTCATCACTGTGAAGTAATCTGAAGCTAAGTTATGCATATAAACTTTTTTTGCCTCCTGCCCCACCAGGCGTAGAACGGGGGTCGGGGGGATATTTACAAAAGTTGATAGATATAATTTTAAGTTGGGTAATTCTTGCTATGTGTCATTGAATTCTGTCCAGTTGTTCGCACGTGATGCCAAGACAAAAGGTTATATACATGCAGACACAATGACCGCATATACACACAGAAATTTTGGCTTTCACGATGTGTGAAATGTGCAGATATCGCAATTTTTTTCGAATTTCAGAAATTTACAGTCAAAAATCTGATTTTAATGTAGTTGTTACATCGATAATGCAAAGGGGATAAAATACTCAAAATAAAATATCCGGGTCTATTAAATTTTTATTTTTGCAATTGAATTATTTTTCCTTTTAATAATCTAAGTGATGTTTTTCCCGACCGGAGAGGGGGGAGATTAAGGCGCCCTTTTAAATTTCAATAGAATGTTTTGATATGTTAAAAAAGTCAAGGAAAATTTTGCTAAAGGTAGGCGCATTTTTAGAAAGTTTTTCCATTTTCAACGTACCCTTTCACAAAAAACCTAAGTATTTGAGGAATACAAGTTTTGCCAGTATTTTTCAAGACGCCTCTTTTAGGAACATAGTCGCATGGCTTCAGACCGGCATTATGATATCAGATTTAATAAAGCAATATATATATATTTTTTTTTTTTCTTTCTTTTTTTTTTCAAATAATTTATCCTCGGCTGGCGCCTTTATTTACCTGGCGCCTGTGTGCACCGCTACCGCACACTTCGGACACCGGGTCGGCGCGCCCCTGGTGATACCCAGACAAAAATAGCGTTACATACAAACAGACACAACGACCCACACGCAAACAGACACACACATAGAAAATTTTCAGAAGTCATTTTCGGCTTTAATAGTGTGTGAAACGTGAAGATGTCACTTTTTTTTTTTTTTTTTTTTTTTTGATTCTGACAAATTTACAGACAGAAGTCTGATTTTATTAGTATTGACGTAATTTGCTAGTGTTTCAGTATTGTTAAAGTGGATCTTCAATTTTTCTGTTTGGTTAATTTTGGTTAGGGTTGTTAATTTATTAACTCTTTCCCTGCTACTGACGAGTTATCTCGTCAGTCGTATGCTTTCCATAACTCGCCACTGACGCGATAATTCGTTTCTAGTGTTTGCTCAATTCTCACTCATGATGTCACCAGCTGTGTCGCAACAAATCCTCACCCTTAGCTAATGATTAATTATAAACACAGGCAACAGATGGCGCGAAATATTGCGGTGCAGTTAAAGGGTTAAATTTTATACAGTTCTGGTGCTTTTTTGCAAGTTTTTTATTTTTTCACTTTGTCATTCCGATGTAGGAACCTCCAATATTTTCTTCTTTTGTGTTATTAATTTGGTAAATATCTGCGGTTTTTAAATGATCTATTTTATCCTTTTCGTTCTGGATTAGCTGAAAAATATTTTTATTGGGTTTTTGGGTCCATTGATATTTAACTAAGCTGCTTCATTTTTTATTTTGTTAGCTGAGCTTTTATTATAGGGAAATTTAATTTTTCTTAACAGTTAACGCGTTTGTGAATTTCGGTTTTATTTTTTGTGCATCATTTATATGTTTGTTTGGGTTTAACGTCTCACTAGTACTGCACAATGGTAATTGGTGACGGTCTAGGACGCACCCCTAAGGATAATCCGGAGACATGCCATCACAGTTTTGATCCTCTATGGCATTTATATGATTGAGCTTTTAAAGATGGTTTTATGTAATTTAAATGAAAATACAAACGCAATAAATTTACAATTTCGAGTATTTGTACGAAGGGAACAAAACATTTTACAATGTGTTACGCTTAATCGTACATTCTGCACTGCTAAAAATAATTTTTAGTCCAGCGTGACTTTTGCAAATCGAGATTATCATTTTATTGAATAGATCTGTATGTTACTAATTTTCACTTTAGCTATAGTGACCATATGTTCTCGAATTTCGAGAACAGTCCATATTTTGAAATCGTTTTTCTAAAATTTGTAAAATTGTAGAATAGAAATTATTTATCAAAACTATTACCGTTTGCGTCCTAATTTATTTAGCATAAACTGCACCTTTGTAACTGGATAATTGTAACAGTTATTAATGCTAATATATTATGAAGGTACTCTAACATAGTCACTATACTTTAGCAAGAAATTTTCTTTTTGCGAAAACGCAAAACTACAATTGAATCCCATCACAATTTTCAGAAATGAGTGAGTGTTTTGATTCTTCTTAACTGTTAACGTAGTTGTAATCGGAAAAACGTAAACAATCCGTGGAGCATGTACGACATGCACTGTAAACAGACCGTGTGTTTATCACGATGGTTGTGCATGCTTTTTGTCAGTTCAGATGCGGGATGTAGAAAAAATGTTTTTTGCCTTTGAAAATTTACATTTTGGATAATTTTATTTCCAGACTAAGTGAGTACTAATTTTATTCTGTTATTTAAATTAGGATTTTAATCGGCTACTCTTAAATAAACTCTTTTTCATTAATATGTTATAAATTTATATGAAGACACTTAAATTTATAACATATTTCTGAGCCATTATTGGTAATCTGTTATAGAATTAATAATTTTATTGCTGTCTGTGTTTTATCGTACAGTTTATTGTATTTAAAACCATATTTATACACATTAAAGAGCAGTTCATACATCTACTATTTTTATACAACTCTTTTAGAGTAGTTCCAATTCATTCCTATTTATTTTCATACAAAATTTTTTATATGAAATTTAAGAAATATATGCAACAATAAGAAAAATAAAACAGAAATGTGCATGCATTTCAACATTTAGATTTATTTCAGAATAAATAACACAGAACAGTGCACTCGAAAGCAGCATATGCTTAAAATTTTCAGTGCGAAGTATATGTAGGTGAAACACTACATTTCGAATAAAAAATATCCCCACCAATGGCCGAGAGGTTCTACTCTTAAAGATAGAATATGAAAGATTCCAGGTTTGAGTCCAAGTTACGCTCGTTGGCTTAGACATTAGAGTTTTCCACTTTTTTTTTTTTTTCCAAAATTCGTGTTAATATGGACTTGGGTCCTTAGAAAGACCCTCCACAGAGTGCATTCAACCCAGGCCTATGAGTCTATCATAGTAACGATCGACTTTAACCCGCGCAACCACAGCTAACAACCGAATAAAAAATAATGTGAAATCCTTAAAATGATGTGTATGTAATGAAATCATATTATTCCTTTTTTAAACTCTTAAAACAGTATCTTAATTTATAGTTATCCGAGAAACCAATTAGTTTTATTCGAAGTTTTCATAATATGTGTCAGGTTACAGGCGTATTTTCAAAATATGGCGCGCAATCATTCTACAGTAAAAATAATTATTTTTGTTTTATGGAGAAATAATTAAATGCTTAAGCATAAATAAATGTACAGATTCTAAAAAATAAAAAGCATGCAGTTTTCAAAAGTTTCTTCTATTTTTTTTTCCAAAGAAGTTATGAATATATATATATATTTCAAGTGTTAGGCGTTAAATACCCTATTTTTTATTTAGCTATAATTTTGTGTTGTCATTGTATCAGTGAATATTCTTAAGACTTGCCAGAATAAAGTTTATTAGGTAGTATTTTACTGGTTATACAATCATGAAGTATCAGCAAAATGAGTATTTTTTTATTTTTTAATCTAAGTAGGATCAAAACAAAATTTAAAAACAGCTTAGCTGAAGGAGTGCGTAAATGCGTTTAAAAATATTTTTGAAAAAAAAAAAAAATGTATCTTAAAAGAAAATTTTTTTGACTGGTAAATTTTCTTTAATGATAAAATTTTCCTTATTATATATTATTGACAAATATGAAAGCATTAGTGTAAAATCTAAATTTTCCAAAATAAATTTTATTTATTGTTTAAAGTTTTCATTTTGTAACATTTTTTTTCGAACAGATTTGTAACATTTAGACGCAAATGAGAACAAAAATATCATAATAAATAATTGTTTCAGAGGCATTATGATAGACATAAAATTAGACATTACTTATGAGTAAAGTTATAAACACAATCCTTTCAAACAGAATTTATAGCATAAATAATTAAAAAAAAAAGTACACAAAAATTAAGTTTGTTAATTTCGATGTAAAAATAGGAATATAATGCTATAAATAAATTGAAATTGATCGAATGGGATAGCATCAGTTGCTGGTAGGTGTCTTTAAACCCCTTAGAAAGATCTCCATGGAGGGCATTCCCCCTATAAGCTTAGGACCCTAATACAGTCAATCGGACTTAATCCGCACGGCAACAACCTTGAACCTGGTAGATTGGAGGGGCGAGGTTCGAAACCAGGTTGTGATTGCCGACCTAGTTGTTCAGAGCTTTCCGTATTTTTTGCTGAAACTTGCGTAAATACGGGCTGGGATTCTTTAGAGAGAATCCTACAGGGAACACTTAATCCAGGTCTTTTGAATATAAGGGTGATTCTCCAAAAACCTAACATTTTCGAATCACGAATTCTTTGAAAACAAAAATGCATGAAAAAATCTAAAAAAAAAGAAAACAAATACTCTTTATAAGCCACTTAACAAACGAAAAATGAAGAGAACTCACTTTAACTATACTAACTATCTGGTCATGCTTAACTATACTAATTATGCCAGTAGAGTGACGTTTTTCTTATATTAGGCATGCTAATCAGGCTTAGAGCCAAATTTGGGTTTATGAAGGTTTGTCTAGTGTCATCATTTAATTACATAGAATAACAGGTATTGCTTTTGAAAAATTCTTTTATGTATAATAGAAATGTACATGAAAGTGATCACCTAAAATGTTACGTACCTCAGTTTAAAACTTTACAGCTGTGGTAAGAAACTGTCTGTGATTCAGATCATCAAATCATTCTATGATTCCAATAAAATGGTGGAAATAAGTAGTATTGCTGTGCGCAGGTTAAAAATCCCCTTTTTTTCTCTAAAATTATCGAAACATTCCGTAAGCCAGGAGAGTGACATGAAAACCTTAGGACAAAATTTAAAATGATATACCTCGATAAGTTAAATGATTAAATGGATTTAAAAAATACTATATTACACCTTTAAGTATACATAGTTTACTGCTATGAATTTAATTTGTGAAATGTTGATGTGAAACTTTTAAAATAAATAAATAGTTTGAGAAAAAGATTTGGACAAGCCAGGAGAGGGACATTCCAGTCATTTTAAACTTTTCTTTGAAATATTAAATAGTAAATGAGTATTTCCCTTTTTTTTTTTTTTTTTATGCATCAGAATACAAAAAGAAAAAAAAAGTGTCTTAAAATAAGGAAAAATACCAATTTTCTCTGTCCAGCCATTCTTGTAATATTTTGCTCGGACACGATATCGTTAAGTTTCTGGAGATTCAACCATATATATATATATATATGTATGTATGTATAATATAAGAAATGAATACATATATTTGATCTAAGAAATGAAAATTGTGAAACAAAGGCAAAAACTGAACTAATAAAAATGAAATAACAATAAGAAAGAGCAGAGGCCACCGTGGCTCAAGACGGGTTTAGCGGGTTATCTCATTTGTCGGGTGTTCAACTTTCCCCTAATCCTCTGCAGGACCATATGATAACAAAGAATAAAGTTTAAATGAAAAGTTTTTTATATTATTAGGTGAAAAATAAATTATTTTATAATTATTGGTATTCATAAACCAAATTTAAATAGACTAAATCATATATCTCATATTTTAAAATAATTATTGATATTTATTAAAAAAAAAAAATGTATATATATATATATATATATATATATGTGTATGTGTGTAAACTAAATCAATTGTGTATATTTTAAAATATTATCCACTTTGTACAGCTATACTTAATGATGACTAAATCATGATCATAATACATTTATACCACAGTGATATTTAAAAATGTATGTAATCATCCGCAAACAAACAACATAACAGTGTGGGAACAAAAAAAAAAAAAAAAAAAAGATACACATAGCAAATGCAATTTCTTCCCCTCTCTCTATATTTTTTAAAAATATAATTTCATCAATTCATCCAACCAACCAAGTCAAAGATACCCATCCTCTGCCCCCCCCCTTTTTTTTTCTTTTAATAACAATAATAAAAATCTTTATATGCATGCGCCTACGCAAAAATATACATTTTTATAAATAAATAAATATATTTATATAAATAAACTAATGTGAATATGCCATAGAATATTAAGGATGGATGAGGGAATAAATATTTTTTTGGGGGAAAACCACTATTAATATTATCATATACAAGTATATTCATATTTTTACCTCTGAACTTTATTGAACATAAATTATTAATTCTAAAAAGAAAGTTGAGGCTAATGTTTCTAAATAATAAAATGTGTAAACCTGATTTGAAATGAGTAAACATATTGTCCTTAAAGTAAAAATCACTGCGTTGATCAAAAATATCTGTAAGAATTTTATTATTATGTAGTTTAATTTTTAAGTCAGGGAAATTAATGTAATTATTAAGAAGACAATTTTTAGTAAATTTCAAATTAGTGGGATAACTAAAATTAAAATAATCAAGACTGTTATCATATGAAATAATTATAATATCATCAGTACATTTAAAAAATTGAAGGTTTTTAAATTTAAAATTACGTTTATAAAAATACAGATAAAGATCAGCAAGCATGCTTGAACTAAATCCTCTTTGAAGGATGTCAACTCTTTGATCATAAACTTGGTTGTTGTGTATTATATAATTATTATTAATTGTAAAATTAGTCAGAGTTTTGAAGTAATTTGAATCAGTTGACAGAAATTTGCAATTCATCCTTAAATTGAAAAAAAAAAAAAAAAAAAAAAGGATAAAAAATCATTTTATTGAATAATTAATTAATTATATGATAAGTCTGAGAGTTTAATGCTATTAAATAAGTCTTGAAAATCAAAATTCTGAATATTATTCACATTTTTATTTATTTATTTATTTTATTTTTATTTTGAAATAATCAATTAATTGATAGATGCATTTCAAACAATGAGCGTTATCAGTTTTAATAGTAAATGAATTAATTTGAGTTAAAATATTTAGAAGTATCTTGTTAGCTTGGTTATTATAAGTATACTGTAGTAACAGTGTAGAACTTAATAGGTGCTTTATGGAACAGATGTATTAGTATCAAATATGGATAACACACAGGGCTGTCACAGGCGACTTTTTTTTTTTAAATTCTTTTCGTACTCCTATTCCCCCCCCCCCCAAAAAAAAATAAAATAAAAATAAAAATAAAAATAAAAATATATATATATATATGTGTGTGTGTGTGTTTTTTTTTTTTCAGGTAAATCTGCAGTTTGCCTGCATATAGGGGAGAGTGAGGTACAATGGACCACGGGATACAATGGACCGCTCCCTATAATTTATTTATTTATTTTTATGGTTCGTATTTTGGTATATAGATAGCAGCACTGCAATGACAAAACTTAGCGAGCAAGTTCATGCCTAACTAACAATTTAGCCATTTTATCCGTGAAGTTTAGTTTACGGTAGCCAAAAGTAAATATTTTTAGTTAAAAATTTTTCTTTTCGTCTTTCAGGAATAATGATCTGGAACAGGCTATTTAGCACAATAAAGAGCTAAGGTCATCTATTATTATATTTAATCTCATTAAAACATTTTTTAAGAGGATTTTTTTATTTTTTAAAATCATTTTTGCTGTCAGAGGTCCAGACGCTGTACAATGGACCATGGTCCATTTACCTCAGTTCTCTGTCATAATAATCCGATTTACGAAATCTGCATTTTTGAAGTGTTAGCTATAAATTATATATAAAAATTTCAGAGTTAACCTTAATTAGATATATTATGTCTTCAAAGATGAATAAGAAAACAATTTACTTTGAGGTTTCTTCTTATTTATTTTTAATAACCATTCAGTTACTTTTGTATTCTTATATTTTTACAAATATCATACAGCTATAACGAACTAAATTAAATAATGAAAAAAAAAAAAAAAAAAGTACAAATAAATTTGACGAAAAAGACGGTTTTACATTTTGTCAGTTTAATCACAGAAATAAAAGATAAAGAATCTGTTTTTGTGAGATTCATGCAACGAAAACTTAAGATCTTTACATTTTTTCCTGAGAGTGTTGCTATATCTCTTGTAAATTTTCAAGCTATTGTAATGATGAGTTTTCCAAACCCTACAACTTCACAAGAAAACAGCAGATTTTCAGTGACACAAAAATTGCTTAGCGTATCATTTTCTAATTTTAATGTTTATTAATTTACATTATTTGTATGAACCAAAGACATAAATAAACAAATATAATATATTCTACATTTTATACTATTAAAAAACATACTACATTAGTATGCTTTTTAAATTTGACCTGTGGTCCATAGTACCCCATGTCATGGACCATTGTACCCCGCGGTCGGGATACAATGGTCCATTTTGTCAGTTATTATTAAAAAAATTTTATTAAAAAAAAGTAAACATAATTATTGCTTTTGATTGAGTGCCACATAAGACCCAATATATAGGTAATATGCACACATATTTTCAATGGCGAGAAATTATTACTTTGTGAGTAAACACACAAAATTTTCAAATTTGGTCCATTGTACCCCACTCTCCCCTACACTCCTGCTCAAAAGTTTAGCAAGATTTGCAAACAATCCGTTTTTTTCAATTTAAAAACTTATCACTCGATAAAATGTTTTCAGCATTTAAAGAACTGGGTCTTCTTCATGTTTTTCAGCGAAGATTGGTTTAACGCAACATTTAGAGGGCCAGAAACATATTGAGCAAAATCCATTATGTTTGTGATCACCCTGTATCGTTAAGTAGACGAAATGATCTGTATCTGTAGGATATGTTAATATAGACACAGTGACACAGTTCAAATTTTGGATGAATTTATATGACGATAGCATGTTAAATAACAGAGATATAAGCTTTTACTAAAAAAAAAAAAAAAAGAAAAAAAAAAAAAAGTTTTTTATTTATAATACACAGAGTTTTTTAAGAAAATTATCTCCACTTTCAGATACATTGGAAAAACAATTTTAAAACAGTATACTGCTACCGGAATACAAAAATCTTAAATTTCTCATGAAATATGAGCATATTTTTTTAAAACGTTTTCACTGCGCATGTGCGAAAGGCAAAAAAAAAAAAAAAAAAAAAATAATAAAAAAAAAAAAAAAAAATGTATTACATAGGTTGAAAGCTAGATATATTTGGCAACTTTTGTCAAAAGTGCTTTTGAATAGAGTAAAAATTAAGCAAATTATACGAAAAAGAACGAGCTAGATTTGAGATATTTTCCAAGAGTTGAAATTTCTTAAGGGGTTTTTCACATGCTGTGTAATTAATTCAAAGATCCAGTTACACTACGCTACAAAAAAAAAAAAAAAAAAAAAAAAATCGAGCTCTGATACCATTTTTGCTGATTGTTATGTAAAATGACCTCCTGAATCCGAATATGGCTTCCATTTTGCTCAGTCACCCACGGTTTTCTAGAAACACCACCCCTTCCTCAATTTTTATCACTGTTCGGTAATTTTATGACCATTAATTTGATTTGAAGAATGGAAAAGAATTAATTGAACACCTAAAAACAAAAAAATATGATTATTTAATAACATTAATAAGAGATTAAAAAAATATGAGAAATGTAATACATAATTTCAGTGGCAAATCCCCCTAAATTTTTCCCTTGCCGCATATGTTCATGTTTTAGAATTTTCCAACTCTGTAGTCCCCCAGAAGATATTTAACATTTAAAATAACCCTCTCCCTCCCTAAAAATCAAATTTATAGCCACAAAATCACCGAAAAGTGATAAAAACAGGGGCCGTCTCTAAAAAACGGTGGGTGATAGGGAAAAATGGGCGTCATATTCGGAATTAGGATATCATTTTACATAAGAATTTGCGAAAATGGTGTTGGGGGCAATTTTCATGCCGAGTAGTGTTATTTTAACCACTTACCAAAATTACTTTTTTGTGAAAACCCCTTATAAGCTTGCAACTCTAACATATTTTTGTTTATTTACTAAGATTTGTGAGACGTTAAGTTTTTTACAATAAAGAACTTTTGCTAAGTGGTTAAAATAATTGGATCTTTAAATTAATTACGCGGCATGAGAAAAAACCCTTAAGAAATTTCAACTCTTGGAAAATATCTAAAATCTAGCTCGTTCTTTTGCGCATAATTTCCTTAATTTTTACTCTATCCAAATGTACTTTCGATAAAAGTTGCCCAATGTATCTAACTTTGAACCTATGCAATAATTTTTTTTTTGCCTTTCGCACATGCGCAGTGAAAACGTTTTTCATAAAAATGTTTATATTTCATGAGATATTTGAGGTATTTGTATTCCGGTTGCAGTATATTGTTTTAAAAGTGTCTTTCCAAGTTATCTGAAAGTGGGAATAATTTTCCTTAAAAACTCTGTATAAATAAAAAGCATGCTAATTTGTTTTGGGGTTTTTAAATAAATGTCTATATCTCCGTTATTTAATATGCTATCGTCACACAAATTCATCCACAAATTGAACTGGATCCATATTAACCTACCTTAAAGTTATAGTTCATTTCGTTCACTTAACGATACAGGGTTTTCTATTGCATAGGTTGAAAGCTATATACTTCACTGAGCAATCTTCACTGAAAAACATGAGGAAGATCCAGTTCTTTAAATCCCAATGTTTGAAAACATTTCATGGAGTGGTAAGTTTTTAAATTGAAAAAAAAAAAAAAAAAAAAAAAAAAAACTGATCGTTTGCAAATCTTGCTAACTTTTGAGCAGGAGTGTATTTATTATAAATTTTATGTTATGGAAAGAATGGTATGAAAATAATAAAAAAAATGTATATTTGGCAACTTTTGTCAAAAGTGCTTTTGAATAGAAAATTAAGCTAATTATACAAAAAAGAACGAGCTAGATTTGAGATATTTTCCAAGAGTTGAAATTATTAAACAAACATTATTGATTTTGCTGAATTTATTTCCGGCTCCCTAAATATTGTCTTAAACCAATCTTCACTGAAAAACATGAGAAAGATCCAGTTCTTTAAATCCCAATGTTTGAAAACATTTCGTGGAGAGGTAAGTTTTTAAATTGGGGAAAAAAAAAAAAAAAAAAAAAAAAACTGATCGTTTGCAAATCTTGTTAAACTTTTGAGCAGGAATGTATTTATTTTAAGTTTTATGTTATGGAAAGAATGATATGAAAAAAAAAAAAAAAAAAAAAAATGTCGCCTGCGGCAGCCCTGTACACACACATATGTATACACACACTTTCTTCTATAATCATAAAAGAAATTATTACATTCGTAAAAATTTTCGAATTTCGTTTATTTGATGCATTTATCAGTTTTGAGATGTCCTGACACGATTTCACCCCCCTTTTTTTTAGAAAACGTCTGTCTGTCTATGTGCGACCAAAGTATTCTGACAGCTCTAGATCAGAGTTGGGCATAATTGATTAAAAAGTAATTGAATTACAATTAAATTACAATTATAATTATTTTACTGTCAATCAATTAACAAGTAATTGATTACAAATAAATTGAATTACTTATTCAATTTATTTGTAATAATTCAATTTGTAATCAATTACTTGTTAATCTATTGACGGTAAAATAATTACAATTGTAATTTAATTGTAATTCAATTACTTTTTAATCAATTATGCCCAACACTGCTCTAGATTAAGAACTGATGCACAGAATTTTAAATTTAATTGCACCTTGATATAAACTGGTGTCTATCACTCAACAGACAGCGCTGCTATGCTGCGATGTTCCCCATTAATGTCAAAGCTGTAGCTCAGCTTTTTATTTCCGTTTAATGTATAATTACACAATAATTGATATGTGATAGGGCTGTTATGAAAAATTTTGCTTATTCCATTTGGGTGTATTTCGACAGAAGTGTGGCACTGCTGTGTTGCAGTTTTCCCTACATACAGGAAGGCTGTTTATCAGTTTCTTTAGCTTATAAATGCATCACTGATAGTTGTCGCTGTTATGTAGACTGATAATACAGAAAGTTTTGTGATGTCTATGACGTACCAGTTTCAACTGTCGATGCTTGAAAAAAATTCGCAATTTATGCACTTAAAACTGTTTTACAATGCATTAAATCCAATAATGTTGTTTTCTTACAAACTTTTGATTTAACATGTAGAACTTCCTTTTTTCATATTAAAAGGAAATTATGTGTATTTTTTATTGAAAAAGTCCATCAAATCAATCAATTTTATCTCCCTTACGCTTTCAGTTAACGAATTGCAATACTATGCAATTGATACTGCTTAATTTTTACTTTGTTTATATTGTTAGATAGTTTTAAAATATGTACAAAATTTAAATATAAATTCAAAATTATTAAATAAAATTTCCTATTTTATATGCATAAAAAATGGAGGAAAATCTATAGTTAAAAAAAAAAAAAATATTTCACGAAAATGGATTATGATATTCTTATTACATACAAAAGATATGAACTATTTTATTCTCAATCTGAATATTTCATTCTTCGCTGTTCCATGACAAATCAAGAATATTTAATTAGCTCTTTAAATTTAAGCTCTGTTATTTTGTGACAAACAGGAGAGGAAATTTTCAATATATCTTCAATGTAATCTGCATCCTCGAGAAAATACTTCTGCTCTATTCTTTTTGAAATATTACGAAATTATCTGAGAAAATGGAAACACCTGTCTACATTTCCATCTGCGTATTTTTTTAGTTTTGTTTTTCCTGTTTATTCACCTGATTCACAGACGAAAGTAACAGCTTTGATTTTAGCGCGGTGTAAAGAATTATTAAAAGACAAGTCATGTTGTAACGTAAATAATATTGTGAATGAAGTTTTAAAAGTGCTTAAAATATTTTAAGAATTAATATCTTATTGGTGTCAGATATGATAATTCAGTTTCATAGTTATTTCCGAAAAACGAACAAGAAACATCAACAAAAAACGTTGCTCATGCCTACTACTTATATCTGATGAAGGGTTGTTCTTACGGATCGAAACAACCGTTGTGTATTTTTGCATTTTATGGTATGAAAACAACTTTTCCGGTATAAATTCTTTTATATATAGTAAAAGTGTTATTGCACAAAGTGTTTGTAACTTTCTTTCCAAAATTACGTAAGATTAAAAGTGAAATTTGAAAAAGTAATTTTTTCTCTTAATTCTGTGAGTTTCAGTACTTTACTTTATTGATATATTTAGTTCTCAAATTTAGATAATTATAAGCATATTATGTTACTGACCTCCAACATTCGACTCTTTCCTTTATTTATTTATTTATTTATTCTCAGTTTCCAGTTGCCGGGCTCGAATCTTGGTTCAGGCATGGAATCTTTTTTATGCCGTAGGTTCTGATTTAAATGAGCATTACTATGCAAAAATCGACCATATAACAACATCCCCAAACCTTTGGATTTTTTTTTTTTTAAGTTCAGTAATACTATTAAAAAAATAAAATATAATATCAAAAAATATAATAAAATAAAAAATGAAATAAACTTTCACTCTCCTATTTGAAAACTGTTAAACATTTTATTTTGACGTTATTAGAAACCACATGTTAAAAATTTTATGTATTTAGAATTGCTTGAAATGATTATCAGAATTTTTTCCCCCTTTTAACAGTGTACTCATATTCGTCGTGCTCTTGAAATTTCTGGCTGCACTTTATTTGCCTAGAAATGGCGGACGAAGAATTGATGTACTCCGATGATTTTCACGTTTCAGAAAATGAAATGATGACGTAAGTAGTTTTTTTCTTTTCTTTATCTTCCTCTGTTTATAAAAAGATAACACATAGTTTTTTTGCTTTTAATTTTTAAAATGTTTTGATTTCTAAATATAAATTCAAATCAATCTTTTTAATCTTTTTTCTACACATATTTTAAGATCAATTTTTTTTTTTTTTTTTTTTTTTAATTTTATGTATGTTTTAGAAGCACCCTGTATCTCCCTTATAAAAGTTAAATTTTATTTACAAGATTAAGGATATGTGTTTTATTTTTGCTCTGTGTTAAAAATTAAACTTCTGTTTTGGTTGTACCTGTAGCCGAGAGGTTCTGCTTTCAAAGCTGGCAGACGGGAGATGACAAGGTTCGATCCTAGTTCGCCTTCCTCAGCTTTGCTGTTTTAGATTTCCATGATTTTTACCGAATCTTGCATGAATATGGGATAAGGACACCTTATAAAAACCATCTCCCTCACGTAGGACACATTAGTAGGCCTAAGATCCTTGCGTAATCACTTGGTCTTAACATAACATCATATTTCTGTTTCTCGAACGATATCGCTCCACTAGTGGCCAGGCGTTCTGCTATGAAATCTAGTAGACAAAAAGGGCTGATTTCGAACCCAGGTCGCACTTATCAGCCTAGCCGTTCGGTGTTTTCCGTAGTATTCTCCCAAACTCACATGAATATGAGCTTATAAGAGCCTTTAGAAATCCCCACCCGCTTTATTAAGGACATCCCCGAGGTTTAGGTTCCTAGAATTGGACAAATGGCTTTAAAAACTCTGCACCAAACAAACATTGAAATGTGTCACAAGAATTATCATTAATAAATTCCACGATTCTTGAAATACTTTTTAAAAGCTTCTATGTTGCAATACGGAGAGTAATTAAAATATGAATAATTTGTACTTTTCACGAAATCTGCTATTTGAATGCTCAATTATAAGTAATAAAATTAATTAAGTCTCTTCCCAAAGAAATGGTTAAAAAATACTCCTTGAAATTTTAGAATTATGTTATGGATATTTCTGCACAAATACAGAGTTTTCAAAAATCCTTGACCTCGTCTTTTAATTTTTAAGATATTTATTTTAGACTTACAAATTGCAAATTTGCGTTTAAATAATTCAGTCTTTTTTTTTTTTTTTTTTTTTTTTTTTAAAGTCAATTAAAAGTTTCATACGATTCATTTTCAAAAATTTTCAAATTGAAATTTTTATATGGCTCTTATACCAAAAAAAAAAAAAAAAAAAAAAAAAAAAAAATCCAATGAGTGAAATACTTCTAATACATCTGTGCAAAATTTCAGCATATCTGAGAAAGGTCCAGAGATATGACAAAAAAAAAAAAAAAAAAAAACCCGACTTGCATCAAATTTTAAGTGCCTCTACTTAAGTTCTCTGAATGGGGTGGGGGGACTAGGAAGGACGTGTTTCAAGGATCATACACAAATAGCGAGGGAAAACAACGATAACGTAAAAAAATTTACATTTTAATTTGTATTTAATAAAAAAGCACCACAAAACTGGCGTTGTAAAAAATATTACTTACAAACTTTGAATAAACACCATAAAATGAAGGGTCGTGTGTTTTTTCGACCCGAAACAATTGTTGCGAGTTTATTGCATTTTATGGTGTTTATTCAAAGTTTGTAAGTAATATTTTAATTTGTGACTTAAAGAGTCAAGAAATTTATATAAGCATATCGTCAAGAGTTATTATGGTACTACGCTGAAATTTGTTATATCAACTTATTGGGATAAGCATGTTACTCTCATTTATTTTTATAAGGGCCGTATAAAAAATAAATTTTGTAATTTTTGAATTTGTATCCTTTGAAAAATTTTGTCGGATTCTGTACCTCCTTTTACGCAACATTGCAATATACACTATATGTAAAAGATAAATTTTTCAGGAGTAAAAACTGAAGTCGAGGTTTTTCGAACACACACTATATGTGTTGATGCTTCTATTATAACATTTTCTAAATTCAATTGGTAATTTAGTTGAATTTTGTAGTTTTGCATACCACTTATTCAACTGTATGACTTAACGTCAGGGTAATTGTTTAATTAAATGACAATGAATTGGTATGATGCTGTTTAATGTAGTTTAGTGATAAAATATCAAATATGCCCTAAAAAATTTCAATTATGTTCAACCAAGTATTTACGAAGCAGCTGAAATATCATTCTTTTTTTTTTTTTTTTTTTTTTTTTTTAATTCAATGTATTTAAATTTTGCGGTTTCTTTTCCGATAAGAATTAATGTAGTAAAGTTGCATTTACTGCAAATTTACTTTTAGTATTTGATTACTATAACAAGGAAAAAATCGCGAAAAAAAGCCATAAATTCAATATTTATAAAACACCTTTGGGGAGAATAAAAGGTGGGGTTGGGGGGAAGGGAATGCTTAAACTAGTTCAAAGTTAAAGCTCACAATATATATATATATATATATATATATATATATATATATATATAGATAGATAGAAAAATTTTAGAATAATTATTCACAAACTTTGAAATATATATTGGATTGGTTCACTTACATTTGATGCGCGTTTTCAGGAATAATTGACAATGACTTTTGTTTTAAATGCGTATGCATGTATATCAGCAAATTTGAGTATTAAAAAGAGTAAGTATTAAAAAGATTTAAGTAAGCATTATATGTTATGTACGCATTAAGTATTGAAAAAATTCAATGAACTTAACAGAATTCTGAGAATACGACTGAAATTCAACAATGGATATTACATTGCTTTAGTTCTGTTAATTGCAATAATGGAAAGGTCTCAATAATTATCTTAATTCGCATTTTTTAAAAATAACGTATTAATTTCTCGTGTAAATCTACTTTGCGTTACATTTGTTCAGTCAACTGTTAGAGAGAGAGAGAAAATCATTATAGATCGCGGTTCATTAGGCGAACTACGCGAGTATAATAAATAAATTAGACAAAAAAAAAAAAAAAAAAAAAAAAAAAAAAAAATTAGAGCTGTTTGAAAAACTTTTTTTTAAGTATGAAAATAATTTCAGCTATCTTGAGAAAATAGTACTTTAATCTTTAATGAATACGTACGCCTATGAAAGATATAAGGAGAGAAGCAATTTAAATTCAGACAATCAAAATACTTAGGCGTTATTCACAAAAATCAGTTAAAAGCCAAAACCCACCTATAAAAATTAACACAATATAAGCATCTGATGAAATAAATTATTCCAACAAATGACTAACTTACAAAATAAAATTAATGAAAAAAACTAATAGATCCGTTTAAACATTGTGTGTGTTATTAAATATATATATATATATATATATATATATATATTAACGTAAATTACCGCAATTATCAAAATTTAAAAAATACTTTTTTTTTCACAATAAATTAATAGCTGAAAATCCCTAAAATATGGAATAGTTTTTATCTCGGCAATTTCGGATAATCGGCTTCATTTTGTACTTTTATTTATTTGTTACTTCTTCAAAAATTAAATTTTGGAAAGTTTTAAATATTATTAATTTTAACAACAAAAGTTAATACTGGAAAGCTAGATTCTTGGAAAGAGGTTTAATATGCAGGATGCCTACTGAAATTTTTTTATTCCAAACTGAACTTATTTCGAGCAGTTATTTGAGAACAGTATTAGTTCCTGTTATAAACGAGGTGTCTTAGCTATATAGTCAAATGGGTAGAGGCTAGGTGCTACTTGATGAGATTTGTTACAGCAGCACTTAAGTATAAACCAAGGAGTGAAAATCTCGTATATAAATATAAGGGTAATCAAAATGGCTGAATAACGAATATTAAGTATTTTATTTATACTTATTTTTAAAACTTAATGCATTATAAAAAGGGGAAATGAAAAGAAAAGGAGTTTTTAAGGATACTTTTCGAAATAGTACCCCAATAGTACTCTAAGATTTTTATATTATAATTTTAACGGTTTCTTAAACATTATACTAAAATTTTGTTTTTTAATATATCTGTGTATTTAGTATAGCAAAATTTATGTAATAGAATAGAATAAAATGCTAAAAAAAAAAAAAAAAGATGTATACATTTATGTAAAGGACAGAATGAATTAAAAAGTGTTAGATGGTAATTGGGAAAAAGAGAACATGCGGTCATATGAGTGTTAATATTTTAATAGAAATTTCAAATATTTATCATTGAGAACCTTTATAGCTAAATTTTTAGTCGATTTTGTTTTCCTGTTTCAATAAAAGTTGGTTGAATTTAATGTATATATATTATTCGATAAGAATAAACACTATGGTTAATATGATAACTCTTTAAAAAAATCTGGTGTGAAACAACCACACGACTTCCATTACCCGCTATTACATGTATTATATGCATTTTTGAGAGAGAATGTGATCAGAAAACATAAAAGTGACCAAAAAAGAAAATCGTTAGAGCCGTTTTTGAGATACCAACTTTCACAAAAAATCAATTATTGAGCGGAAAACAATAATTACATACAAAAGCATATTTAAAAGTGAGTTAAAATGGCGAGTTTGAAAAAAATCCGTACAACCGTTTTTAAAGGAACGCCTTTGCGAGGCCTGAAATTGAGCTATTTATACAGGACGCCTATCAATTTTCATGAACTAACCAACTATATCATTCGAAAGGATATCTGATAGAGTGTTTATATAGCAAATTTGAAGAAAATCGTTAGAGCCGTTTTTGAGATACGGACTTACGGTCCCACTTCCGGTTTCCGATGTCCATTTCCGGTTAAACTCAATTATTGACAGGAAAACAATAATTACATACAAAAGCATATTTAAAATTGAGTTAAAATGGCGAGTTTGAAAAAAATCCGTACAACCGTTTTTAAAGGAACGCCCTTGGGAGGCCTGAAATTGAGCTATTTATACAGGACGCCTATCAATTTTCTTGAACTGACCAACTATATCATTCGAAAGGACATCTAATAGAGTGTTTATATAGCAAGTTTGAAGAAAATCGTTAGAGCCGTTTTTGAGATACGGACTTACGGTCCAACTTCCGGTTTCCGATGTCCCACTTCCGGTTTTTCAATTTTCACCAAAATTTGGAAATTTCATCTGCACGCCAGACGTATTTGAATTCTAAAGTTTCGTAGCTCTATCTTTATTAGTTTCTGAGCTATAATAGCCAGAAGATTCTCCACATACATACACACACACACATACACACATACATACACACTGACCAATTGCCAAAAACCACTTTTTTGGACTCAGGGTACCTTAAAACGTGTAAATCAGGTGAAAACCCGATATCGAATTTTCAGACCGAATACAATACTTCCATTACCTACGATAGTAGGGTAATGGAAGTAAAAAGAATTTACGTAAGTTTCATGCCAAAATATTTAAATATAAGTCACTTTAGTTTCGTAAATTTTCTTAATCCGCGTATCAGATTTTTAAAAATGCATATGAAACTTTCAGAGTGTTTATTTCTTGGTTTATCTGAGTTCAAAGGTTCACTAAACAGTTCATGTGAGTACATTTTTTTTACTTCATGAACCTATCTTTCAACGCAGTGTTTCATTTAAAAAAATAATTATCAGCAGATGACTGAGTTTAAAGTTCATGGATTTCAATATTAAATTTGCAAGCCATACTTCCAAAACTGAATTTCTTAGTTAATAATACCAGAAAAGATTTCATTGAGTGATAATATTTGAATGATTATTTATTATTATTATGCAGTATACTAGATTTACTCATATTATTTTCCAAAGAAAATTGATCGATCCTTATAATTATTATTCATAGAAATATATATAGAATCAATGTATTTTTATCAATTTAAGAAAACCGTTATTAAATTATTCTGAGTTTAAATTTTGACTGTGTCGTCTGTAATTTAATAGTATTTGAATTCTAAGAATGTGCTTTACTGACTTTCAGTTGCTAAATATATAAAGGCAGTCAGAATTATTATTCATGACAAAGAAGTCACGAATTTTCAACTGAACATGTTCGGATTCACTGCTACTACAAATGTACGTAAATTCAAACGTAATTTCTGAAGCATTTTATGTCAGCTTTTTTTGCTTTTCAATAACTAAGTTTGAATTGTCTATATCTTTAAATGATTTTTTTTACCATATTCATATCAGAATAAACATTATTCTACAATATATATAAAGAAAAAAAATCAGATGCCAAATTATATACTTGTATACGTATTTTGTTCAACTAATTAAACAGTATTAATGAGTGATCTACAGGGTGTTCCAAGCAGATTTAAACGAACATTAATTTTTCATTTGTTAGAGATAAGTGAGCAATGTAATATATATATTTATTTAAAATAAAATAGGAAAAAATATTATGCTAATAATAATAATAATAATATATATAATTCCCGTCAATTTTGAAAATGTTACCCTTTTTAAGTTTTTATATGAAATCCTCCTGTGCAAATTTGGTCGGAAAGTTTTTATTTTTCATTCAACAAGACCATCCGAAAAACATTGTATCTTTAAAATAATAAATAAGGGGTCCCCAATTTTATTTTATGCGGTCTCGCACAGTTGAAGCACACACACACACACACACACACACACACACACACACACACACACACACACACACACACACACACACACACACACATATATATATATATATATATATAAAGACATTTTATTCCTGTTTATTATAAAGAACGCTTGCTTACTATTAAAATCAGACGCAATTAAAATTGTAAAAGACAATTAAACCTAACATACATTTAAAAATTTGAATAGTTTTCAATTATAGCATCTTATATATATAGAAAAAGATTTTGATGCATTTTAGTTCAACAAATTTATTCATGCAGTTATTAAAAATTACTTTAATAGAAATATTTGAATCGGCTTAAGTACAGATTTAAAAAAAAAAAAAAAAAAAAAAAAAACTTTGTGCTAGAATTTTATGCCATTTAAAAAAATGGGAAATTAAAAAATAAATTACGCACTTGTATATTCATTATTATTATTATTTTCAAACCAAAAACGACAGTCTCCTTCTGGTTAAATTGAAATTTAAATAAAAAATGACAGAACGTTATTCTACCAAAAACACGCACGAAACTGTTTCATTGTGTAAATATTATCATTAATTATATTTTTTTTTATTACATATCTCAAATTGGTTTCTATTTTTTATGTGGTCTCTACGCACCATCTCCAGTTTTCTATTGGGTTCACGCAATTTAAAAGATATAGCTATGCATTTTTTTTATTATATATATATATATATATATATATATATATATATATATATATATATATATATATATATATATATATATTTGGGGGGGGGGAGGGTGGTGCGGTAATGATATTGTTGCATCAAAAATATAAATTTTCTATTTGGTCAAATTTGTTTAGAGGGATCGGATAAAAATTTAAAAAGGGTAACTTAATAAAAATTAAATTTAAAATTAAATGAAAAAAAAAAAAATTAAAGTGATCTTCTTACAGTCGGTAACAAAAGTCTCCGAACACTAGCAAAAATCCCTATATAATAAAAGTACACTTAATGCAGTTTTGTTAAATAAATCCTTGTCGAATACTTTTCTTAGTCAGTCTAAAAACAGGATTCGACAAGGATTTATTTAACAGAACTGTAATAAGTGTACTTTTTTTACATAGGAATTTTTGCTAGTGTTCGGAGACTTTTGTTACCGACTGTACGTACCGCATTTAAAACACTTCTGCCGTTTACATTGCCCATTTCTCTTTGACAAGTGAAAAATTAAACCAAGTTTCAATTCTTTTTGGAACGCGTTATGTATCCTGTTACTATAAGTATAGGGTCATCCTGAATGTCCTGCGTCTTTTCAAAGTGAAGGAAAGTTTCATCAATTATTTTGCTACTGCTGATAGGAAGTGATTTTAAAGGATGTAGATAAAAATATTTCAGCTTTTAGGCTTACTCTACATAATTCTCGCCCCCAATGTGCCATAATTTTTTTTTCTGTTCAGTGCTAAGGATAGAAAATCAAAAAGATTATTTTCATCATACTATTCTCTTTTATTTCATAAAAAAGTACATATGCTAGTCAGATTGCTCGTAAAACTTGTGCAGTATATGGATGAAGTGCTGTTTCAGATGACAGTATGAAGATGGTTCGAGAAGTTTAAGCATGGAAAATTTCAGTCTTGAAGGTATGCCCGCTTTAGACAACCATCATCTGAAAAGGACATTTTGAAAGAAACTGTTGCTGAAAATCCATATTACACAGTATAGGAGCTATCACATAGATTAAATATTGCAAAAAGTACAGTGCATGATCATTTGAAGAAGATCGAATATATAATACGCTATCGTGTGTTGCTACCCTATACTTTAACGCCGCAGAATATACTTTCTCGTTTTTTTTTAGCATGTGATTCTTTGATGAAACGAAATAATGAAGTTTATTTTTTTAAATGACTCATTAATAGGAATGAGAAATAAATGCTATACGATAATATTACGAGGTAAAAATTATGGGGGTAAGCCAAATGAACCTCACTGTGTAACATAGAGAGGAGTACCGCATCCCAAAAGAGAATAGCTTCGTGTATGGAAGAGACTACAAACGAATTGTTTATTACGAACATTTGCCACCAAATCAAACTATAAATTCGCAAAAATACTGTTTGCAAATGAGTTTTGGAGGTAAAAATAGGGAAAAAAAAAAAAACTGCCTGAACTAACCAATGATCAAGGTGTTGTTTTCCAGCATGGCAATGTTTGGTCCCACATTGCAATGAATACCAGGGAGTGACTTAATGAGTATGGTTGAGATGCCCTGTATTCCTTACCATATTCACCAGACCTGGCCTTTTCAGAGTTTTACCGTTTCAGGTCACTTTACATTTCTTTCAATGACCAGGAATTAACTTCTTTAAAGACTATCAAACAACACTTTTATAATTTCTTCACACATAAACCTATTGATTTTTTTTTTTTTTTTTTTTTTTTTTTAAAGACAATTTTTCAACTACCAGAATTATGATAAAAAATCTTAGAACATGAGTGCTTATGTTATTTAATAAAAGTTCATTTTGCCTTTCTTCTGCTTTATTTTTATCTATCAATAAAATCTGCAGAACTTTTCGTATTACCCAATACAAATAAGGTTTGAGCGAAAATATTTTCACCATACAGTATATTCGAAAAACCTTAGGCTCGGCTTTTATATTTCTTAAATATTGATCTTAAATATACTTAATAAATTCATCGTAAAAATATGTTAATTATTCTAGAAATATATTAAACTGAAAAATTTCAAATATATGTTAATAATTGTAGAAATATATATATATATATATATATATATATATAAAATCATTCAAGGAATTTAAATGCTTTAATTTTTATTAATTTTAAAATTAAAATTTTTATACGCTCCACATACAAGAAAATTTCTATCGAGAAAAATTGTGTCTTATGCTCTAATTATTCGTAATTTTAAAAGCCTCTGTAATTTCACGTATTATATTGAAAAAAAAAAAAAAAAAAAAAAAAAAAAAGGGCGGGGGGGGGGGGTTATTTAACCAAAAAAGTTAATTTGTAAAGAAAACAGAAATACGTATTTCACTTATTTTAAAATAAAAATTTACGTAAAAATGTTCTGGGAAGCATAGATACCTTAAAGAGAGGGGAAAAAAAAAAAAAAAAAAAAAAACCTCTTAACACTTTGACTGCCTAGCCAAAATTGCAAATGTTCACTACGGGGCCCATTTTTTTTTTTTTTTTTGTGTGTGTGTGTGTGTGTGTGTGTAATTTGTGCTTTTTTCAACATAAAACTATATATAAAAACAATATTTTTCAATCTGACTCATTTTGCAACACATGGGGAGATTTTCATCCTGGCTACCAAAAATGATAGCCAAAGCGTTTTCTTAAATATATTCTTTACTGGTTTTCTACGAATACACTCCACGCAGTCCTTTCTCTTGTAATAACTTCTTTGTTTATTTAGATTTATTGCAGATTCACTCAACTGTGAAGGTTAATGTAACGGACACTGTTTAAAGTAATAAAATCCTTATTTTCCCTCTTTAAGTTCATAGTGATTGTATACCAAAAATACGACTTAACCAGATTGGAGGGAGGGGCAAGTTAATTGACGCCGGTAGATTGACACAGCCATATCGGATCATTATTTTGCATTATGTTTTTATATAAAACATGCTGAAGGAGATAGCAAATATACTGGGTTATTCAAAATAGATGTAACAGCAATTATATCTTAAAATAAGTGTCATAGAAATTACTTTCAATTACAAACTTTGTTCAAATCAAGAGTAAGTTTTCAAATATGAAATTTTTTATACAAACGGATATATACAAATCAAAATGCAAAATTAACTTTTATACGATCCCTTCTCTTTATTAGTCATATTTAGAAAAATATTGTGTTTAACTTATAGAGGAAAACAAAAGAAAATACATGTCTCTTAGTGAAATATTTCTGAGATAGTTAATTTTAAAAAAGATGACGTTGCACCACTTTTTGCCTACGATTTGGTGAAAAAGTTATTGCTTTAGGAGATTTACTACAGAATGACAAAAATTAAACAATGATCCATATATTTGAAAAGAAAGTTAAATCCATTCCAATGCAAAATATGAACAGAATTTAAGGAAATAAATTAGTATTGTGATTGTGCTGTATTATGGAAAATTTAATAGTTAAATCCTTTAGGAGTTCATCCACTAAGTGTTTAATATTTTAAGAGCTACAACAGAATAAATATACAAATATACTCTATAACCAATAAAATAAAATAAAATAAAATAAAATAAAATAACGAGGCACCAAGAAGAAGTGGGGACAAAAATTGGCAGATGGGGTGGAATGGGTGGTCCGAATGGGACAAAAATTGGTAGATGTGGAGAAAAACAATTGATTACAGTTTCAGAAAATTTGAATGATTTAATCAAAAGAAAGGGCCTCACAAAGTAAACAAGAGAATAACGCGTTGGTCCACTTCTGGCCCTTATGTATGCAATTATTCGGCTTGGTATTAATTGATAGAGTTGGCAGATGTGCTCCTGTGAAGTATCGTGCCAAATTCTGTCGAATATTGCGTTAGATTGGTAAAATCCCGAGCTGGTTCTAGGACTCTTTTTATGATGCTCCAAACGTCCTCAGTGGAAGAGAGATCCGGGGACTGAGCTCAACCCCATTTCACTGAGCCGCCTAATAAAGGTACTTGAAGTCACTGAAGTACCAGTAGCACGTAGGATCGACGATAATGATGAATTGGTGCTTGATTCCATCAAAACCTGTATGTATGTCAATTTTTGTCCACTTTGCATTACTCCTTCTTGGTGCATCACCTTTTTTTGTTATAGAGTATTGTATCACCCAGTAGTCGAAGTTCGACCAATTTCTTTAAGTGTATAAAAAATCCAAAATTTTCTTATAAACAATGTTCTTGATAATATAATCTTAAAAAATAAATGAATAAATAAATAATAATAATAATAAATAAAAATAAGTAAATAGGAAAATAAACAAATAAAAATAAAATAAAAAATCACTATCAGCATGTTTATTTACATAACGATGCATATCCCGATGGACTTCTCTAACCATTTTCCTGTTTCGACCAACCAAAATTCTTCTGAACATTTCAACAGCAAAGAACACTGTCTACATCGAAATAATATGTCAACAGTTAAGTGGAAATACCTTTAACTTACATTGGTGCTGATTAGCTTTCGAGATATATTGTGTAACAAGTGTCGCTTCTAAGCTTCGATTTCTTCGATCTTCTCTGCTTCAATAGCGTAAAAATGCACCAAAACTTCGTATGTGAAATGCATATTATGTAAAAATCTGTTGTTTCAATTTGGGTGCATATCAGCCGATAGGTGATGCTTCTAAGTTAAAACTTGCGTAAATACGGGGTAGGGCCCCTCAGAAAGACCCCCTCACAAAGGGCACGCCCCCTCAGGCCTAGGACCCTGGTACAGTCAATCGACCATAATTCCCGCAACCCAAGATACCTATGTACAGTCGGGGAAAAAAAACGCAGCACTTAATGATATTTCGTTATTAATTGACGCAGAAAAATTTAATAGACACCATTCAACAGCTACTTGCTTTTTCAAGTAGCACAAAGATATTGCCCAATATCAAAATATAACATTAGAGACAATATAAAATGACCCCTCCTAAAAAATATTTACAAACATTGTTTTCTGATGTCTGATAATATTACTAATATTTTCCTAACGTCAATAAATATCCCACCTGACGCAATGCACGCTCAAAAACCACATTGATTAGTACAGTCAGGGAAAAAAAGAAAAAAAAACAAGGTAACATGCACTGTAATTTCATTATTAATTGACGCAGAAAAATCTAATAGATATTATTCAACAGGAAAATAATGCACTTTCTGAAAATGTCGTCAAATTTTGAATTAGGGGTCATCTACATATTAAAATGAGCGCCAACTTTGATTTTTTCAATAGCAACACCCAATTTTGAGTTCATATTCGAATTTCTGAGAGTCTGGTAGTGCGGAAAAGTATACTATTTGTATACTTTATCTTTAGTATTCATAGAGTTATGATCAAAAATGTGTTGGGGGTTATCTCTAAATGTAGAAAAATAAAATTAAGATCCTACAAAAATTAGACAAAATTATACTGTTTCACACCGGAAATATTTCAAGAAAAAAAAGAGTTATAAAAAGAAATAAAAATATGAACACCTATGCAGTACCTTAATTATCATGAATTCAGTTTTTTGGATATGTATATACTTCAGTACATTTTTAGATAATTTTAGGTATATTTAAATACATTACACTTACGATTGGTCAGACAATACTCTTTATAAAGGTGCAATATTTTTCAATTAAAAAGTATCTATCACCAATACTGATCACCAATAAAGCTTAAATTTTCTTTCGTACGTGTAACATAATATACAAACTGAAATAATATAGCTATATATATATACAACAACGCATAAACTAAATCTTTTCGGATAAATTATTATAAGGTTTCATAAAGTAAATATTAAACAATTTTAATAGCACTTACCAATTTTGGGTCAGTTGAACTCTTTGGAACTGTACGATTTGTTTTATAATTTCTATGAAAATATAATTTCTTAATTACCGCTTTCGCGACTGCTGACGAAGATTCACATCATTTGAAAATCTGTAACTATGCCAGTGGGCGTTTCTTTCGTAATTTGTGTGTTACTTATTTCTTAAGTATGTACCCAGTGTTCATATTTTTGCAACAAAATATAGTATGGATAGAAATATATTAATTAGAAAGAATATATTTATAATGTATATCCATCTGTAATATAATTGTGGTACAGAAAATTTGTTCTGAAATATTTTATTTTGAGAGTATTTCAAACAGTAAACCCCGCCTATTTAGTTAATTTTTTTCTTCTAGTGTTCCTTTAAAGGATTCAAAATTTATCACCAGTAATCGATGAGGTAAATACCACGTGTATATTTTTGTCAACGTAAAATAAGGGGTTTAACACGAATACTCAAAGTCACATTCACTTTTCGTTTCTGTATTGTTTTGTTTTGAAGAACGATAAAAGGCGGGGCTTTAGAAAACAGGAATTCTTGTTACTAACACTAATGTCTAAAAATCAACATTTTTGTTTCATTTCTTTGCATTTGATGTTGTTGTTATATAATTTGACCCGTAAATAAAAAATAAAAATATTTTGCTCAATTTTCTCCATTATTTTTTAAGATTTGCTTCGTTATCTCATTCAAAATTTTTTAAGAGACGGCCCCCTAAACCACTCCAAAAGAAAGATTTATTTATATCTTGAAAACTAATAACTGGAATGAGCTGCAAATTTGCACACCCATATTTTTCAGCATTAGGATTCATTTTATGTAAAAATTAATATAGGTCATAATTCATAATTTTTATGAATATGAATTTATTAATATTTTTCAGAATTAAAAATGTTTTTCAGAATCAAAAGTAACGATGGATTATGTTTGGGGTTCTTCACTATATCTCGTAAAAAAAAAAATATATATATATATAGATCAAGTTATTTTTTGTGAAGATATTAATAAAAGTTTGAAATATGAATTTAACATTAGCACCTTCAAACTTTGAACTTTTATAACTCTGTGAAAAAATAAGTAAAATATACAACCAATGTACTTTTTCGCGTTGTCGCGATCCCAGAAATTCAAATATAAAATAAAAATAGGGCATTACCATTGAAAAAATCAAAGTTGGTGCGCGTTTTAATATGTAGACGAACCCCAATTCAAAATTTCCTTTCATTTTCTGAATCTACTCTCAATTCCCCGTCGAATGATACCTATTACATTTTTGTGCATTGATTAGCAACGGAGTTACATCGAGTGCTGCGTTTTTTTCCCCCCCGACTGTACATTTTCGATTTAGTAATTCACTTTATTGCACTTTAGGAAATACTTAAAAAAAAAACCTCTACATAAAACTTTCTTATTAAACGTAATATAATAAACATATACTTTGTATTCTATTATGATTTATTACATGAAACAAACAAGTTACATTTTAATATATAAAATAAAACTATTTATTTGCTAAATCTAAACAATTACTTAATAAAAGTATGCATTCTGCATTGGATTAATTCCACCTTTATAATGACTTACTGCTTTAATGAGCAATGGCATAGTATTATACAGTGTTTTAATATAAATCTCAGAAATTTCACTGAGCGAAATATCATAAATAATTTTTTCTAGTTCTTGTAGAGTTACAGGCTGCAGATTTCAAATCCTCCTCCCTCTCTCCCCACCTTTTTATAGACTAAACATTTTCGAGCAGATTATTAGGACCATTTCTAGGTCTGGTAAATCAGAAATTCTGAGATATTCTTTGTGCGATTTAACTTAATGTGAAAAAATCTGGAGTGAGTCCACTCGACTTTCCGAACATTGAGTAACTAACAGTTTTGTAGATAAAATAAAGAAAGAGGAGTTGCTAAACAAACAAAAAAGAGAAAACCATAACAGAGTGTTTGAGTATTTTTCTCCATATATCACACGAGGTTTTATTTAACGCTACTGAACTTTGAGCCCTTAGATCATAAGGATAAAGAATTTTTCGTTGTGTCCCTGTAAAAATCTATAAATGCTAGATTCACCAAAATGCTTATAGTTAGTGCAACAGTGATTTATAATATTCATACAAATTTTCAGCTCAATTGAATAAGGCGTTTAGATGCTATCGTTGGTCTCATAGGCCATAAAGATAAAGAATTTTTCTTTGTGTCCCTGTAAAAAAACTGTAAGTGCTAGATTCACCAAAATCTATACAGTTGGTTCAAATGTGACCTATAACATGTGTACAAATTTTTTGCTGAGATTAATAAGGCGTTTAGACGCTATCACACTTTTAAAAATTTGGCAAAGAATTTTTCTTTGTGTCCCTGTAAAAAAACTATAAGTGCTAGATTCTCCAAAATCTATACAGATTGAGTATCTGTGACCTATAATATGTGTATAAAGTTTTTGCTCAATTGAATAAAGCGTTTAGATGCTATCGCACTTTTAAGATTTTGGTCCCTTGGCCAAATTGATAAAGAATTTTTCTTTGTGTCCCTGTAAAAAAACTATAAGTGCTAGATTCACCAAAATCTATAGGGTTCGTACTATGGTGACTTACAATATACGTACCAACTTTCAGCTTATTCGAACAAAGCGTTTAGACGCTAGCGTGTTCACTCACAGACATACACACATACATACACGCATACATACACACACACATACATACATCATCGTAAAAATAGTGAAAACGGACTTGTTGGACCTCGAAACGTATAGAAACATCAAAATCTCGAATTCGGATTTTTGACATGATTACAATACTTTCCTCACTATAGTGTTCGGAAAGTAAAAAGATGTGATTATTTACAGAATTATAGCTGCTAATGGGAATGAATAGGCAATTTTAACAATTTGAATCAAATAAATGTACCACAGAAGCCGTTTCGCAAGGTGCATCATCATCATCTTTAAATGCTGTTTCCAGAAAAGTCTGAGATACATCCAAAATAGTCGGTCAAGCGTCTATTTTATAATGGCTGTGTTTTATTTCAAGTTAATTGAGCATGAATATTTGCCCGACTCTTTGAAAAGTTATGCACCGTCGTACCATGATGTACGGAGAATGTGTCACTGTTTAAAGAGTGCAATTTTCATTAAGTCGGTCACATCACATCGTCCTATTAGCTTTTTTCATTAGCTCCAAATAAATTAAACTTGACTCACCAGAGAAAACCAGTTCAGCCCAATAATTAAGAAATAATTATTTTAAATTTTTGGTCAACTGAAGTTTTTTTTTTTTTTTTAAATTCTTTTCTTAAATAATGGCTTTTTTTGCAGATCCTCTGGTTTTTAACCTATTTTGTTTAATTGTTCCCGCACTGTTTTTGAAGAAAGTATTTTTCCATACTTTTTTTTAATCTTTTCTAAGTTCTGAACATGATACAAATCGATTTTTTAAACATTTGCTTTCTAATTTGCGGTCATCTCGCTTGGATGAACAACGTGGCCGCCTAAAGCCAAATTTCTAGCTTAAACAGCCAAAAAATTTATATCTTGCTAAAAACCATCTCACCAATATTTCGTTAACATTTATTTTGCCATCTCACGCATTAAAATATTTTTTGATTTTCGTTCTAAAACTGATACTTTTTGTATCGTTAATTACCCTTATCCTTGCCATTTTTTAAATACTTTCTAAAATTACAATTTTCCTAACAATTGCATGTTGTTTTTAATACTGGGCTCAATCCGAAATTGTGCGTGGAGAACGACGTAATAAAATCTGTTCAAAACTTTGCTTTTTAAACGATAAAATTGGTGGTTGCAGAAAGAGAAAAGGAAAATATTCAAGTGCAGCTTTTTTTTTTTTTTTTTTTTTTTTTTTTTTTTTTTTTTTAAATCTTAGTGTATATTTTAAATAGCGAATTTGTTTCATAAATGTAACGTAGAAGCTGAGATATAACCTTTCTGTAAATGGAATTAAATTATACTACAGTGGTGCCACCTGTAGGGTGATATGTACCCAAATTAACGCAGCTCGATTTTACATAATATTCAACTCATATACAAAGTTTGGTGCGTTTATACACTACAGAAGTTACCTTCACGTAAATAGGGAGAATCACAGCATAACAGCACCAGCTATTGGGTAATGTATTGCAAAAACTAATCAGAAACAATTTATATCGAGGTCTAACCAAAGATCAATCTTGATTAAATTCCACTCATTGATTTGTGAGATACAAAATTTTCCTAACACATGATACACACACGCAGTCATTTTCTAAAAATGAGCAAATCATGTTTTGGACATTTCAAAATTTGTAATTTCATCGAAAATCGGAAGTCGAAAATTTTTCCAAATCAAATACTTTCGTTTACATCATTTTAATAACAGCGCCACCTACCAGTTAACATGAATAGCAAATTATTCAATATATCTTATCACAATTATACTTTACATATGAAATTTGGTTCAATTTTGATCGATGCTTTGATATAGGCATGTGAGCAACTGCAGAAAGTAATAGCAGCACCACCTTTCGCTCTATATATACCAAAATTCATGAAGAATGTTTTTTCATAATATATATCTTACACATCAAGCTTAGTACCTTTATATAACATGGAGGCTTAGATGTAGATTTCCCGTAAATGAAAAATATTGTGCAATATTTTTTCACTTGTCGTCCGATATCCATCCAAAGTAAATCATCATAGTTTTGCCTAATATCTATCACACATGGCAAGTTTTGTACATTTATATACGTTTAGATATAGTCTCTCCCGAAATCAGATTAAATTGCAGCATAGCAGCGTCGCCTATCGGCCGATATGCACCCAAATTATATCAGCCAGAATCTTATACAATATATACGAGGGTTGATCCAAAAAAAAGTTTACAAGCAGAAGCATTTGAAACGTAATAATTGTGGAGCGAATATTTCCACCCAGGGTGGTAGACAGATGGCGCTAGTTGTCCTACAGCGGTTCTACGAGAAAGTAGCGTCAGTACGCAGACACTTAAGAGCGACAGTAATGGCACGACGTCTAGAAAAGTGGTCTTGCATAGAGGTGCGAGCCGTAATTCGATTCCTATGGGCCAAGAATGTGGCCGCATCCGAAATTCACAGACAAATCGTTGAGGTATACGGGGACAAAGCAATGAGCTTCTGCATGACAATGCCAGGCCCCATACAGCTCGCCAGACTCAGGAATTGCTGCAAAGGTTCAAGTGGGAGGCCTGGAATCACCCCCCATACAGCCCCGATTTGGCACCAAGTGACTATTTCCTTTTTCCGCCGTTGAAGCGAAACTTATCCGGAACACGGTTCACCTCAGACGATGCAGTGAAAACAGCTGCCGAGAAATGGCTCAATGAGCAGGGCCCTGATTACTACCAAGACGGAATAAACAAGTTGGTCGTACGTTCTGACAAATGCCTAAACAGGTTTGGCGACTATGTGGAAAAGTGAAGGCCAGATGTGTCTCTTGATTCCCATTTGTATCTTGTTTCTATTGTTAATAAATACTTTTTCATTTGCCTTGTAAACTTTTTTTTGGATCACCCCTCGTACATCATACACAAACTTTGGTCTACTGTAGATGTATTACTAGTCTAGCTTTCTCTGAAATGAAAGAAAATCGCATCATGGTAACACCACCTGTTGAGTGCGCCCAGAAGTTAATCAGTACCAATTCAAGTCAATGCCCAACCAAATATCAAGTTTATTTTAAATAAGTCCATTGGTTAATGAGGTACAGCATTCGTGCAATTTTACTAACATAAATAACATTTTCTAAAAATGATCGATTCGTGTTCATGGAAATCTGAAAACGTGTAAATTTATCGGAAATAGAAAAAAATCACAAATCCTATGCTATTTTAAATTTGTATATATGCAGAACATAGTAATAAATCCGCACATTTTCAAAAATAAGCTGTCAATTTCAACTAACTGAAATGCATCATGTTTTGCCTAAAAAATGTCTTCAAATTAGAGCTGACGTAAATAACGCACACACAGACACACTAGAAAAAAAAAAAAAATAGACGAAAAAGGAAAAAAAAAAAAAAAAAAAAGGTTAGGAAACTTTCATAAATCAAACCCTTTTTTAATTTGCGAATAAGTTCAATAGTATAAAATTATACTACTCATTATATATACCACTCATCCACTCAATAAGCATTTTTACCTTTCTAATGGCTGTTGCCGCTTAGAATAAAAAATCTGCAGTCGAGAACATAAGGATGCTACAGTGGTGGACATAATTATAAGACACCTATCTAATTTGACAAATAGTGAAAGAAAAGATTCAGAGCTTAAAATTTTTTTTATCAAATACATCAAAAAAATAAATTTATTCTGTTATCACACGTAATTATTTTACAGAAATGATATTTTTATAGAGTTTAATAATAAAAAAAAAAAATTAAAAATACCATGGACAAAATTATAAGACACCCTAACATTTTAATTAAAACACCTGCTTTTTTTTCGAAAATAATGTGCAATATGCAAATTTTATGACGTCAGCAGTATACTAAAGCAGACGATAACCGACTTCACGCATTTACAAACATACCACGAGGTACAGAATTAAAAGAAAGTGAAATTCGCGAAATTTGGAGATTAAATGGAACTGGTGCTTTAATTAATAATTTTTCAAAAGTTATTAAACGCTCTAGATGTGCAATTAGAAATGTTTTGAGAAGAGGAATTAAAGGAGCGGTCTGGACGTACTCCTTGCTTGTCCTCGAGAGACAGACGTAATGTACTTTCGCTCACTACACAGAATAAGATTACCACTACAGGCATTAAAAATGTTTTGAAACTGAATTGTTCAAGGAGAACCATTCGCAGGATATTGCATAATGCTTCCTATGTGAAATATAAAAAATGAAGAAAAAAACCACCGCTTCTAAGCCGGTACCAAATGGAGCGTCTAAACTTCGCTAAACAAACTATGGCCTGGACCTCCAAATGGTACTCTGTGTTATTTTCTGATGAAAAAAAGTTTAACCTGGATGGTCCTGACGGGTTTCAATATTATTGGCATGATTTACGGAAGTCTCCTCATGTACTAATGAGCCGCCAAATGGGTGGAGGCTCAGTAATGGTTTGTGCTGGTTTTTCGGCTCAAGGGAAAACGGATATTGTTTAGTGCATTCATGAATGAATTCCGAAAAGTATAAGAATCTTCTTTAAGAAGATTCTTGTACTTTTCGGAATTCATTTCAGATCAACTTGCCATATACGGTGAACTTCTTTTTGGCGAAAACTACACTTTCCAGCACGATAACGCGCCGATTCATGCATCACACGAAACAAAGAAGTGGCTTTCAGAGCAAAGTATCAATGTTCTCCCGTGGCCTTCTCGCTCCCCAGACTTAAATCCCATCGAAAACTTGTGGTGGATCTTAGCTCGTGCGGTTTACCGAAATGGGAGGCAGTTTATATGTCTCGAAGACCTAAAGAATGCTATAAAATGTGCTTGGGAAGAACTGTCTTGCGATATTTTGTTAGAATTGACAGATTCGATGCCGAATCGCATCTTTCATGTTATAACAAACAATGGCGGATCCACCAAATATTGAATAACCATGTTAGAGGATTTTCTTTTAGACCATTAGTGTCTTCTAATTATGTTGACCGCTGTATTTGGAAAAAACGGTTGGTGTCTTATAATTTTGTCCATTATGTTTTTAAGTTTTTTCATTAAATTGTATGAAAATATCATTATTATAAAATAATTATATATGATAACAGAATAAATTTATGTTTTTGACGTATTCGATAAAACAATTTTAAGCTCTGAATCTCTATTTGTCAAATTAGATAGGTGTCTTATAATTATGTCCACCACTGTATATCTATACAAATTACTATGTCTATGGTTTTGCTGAATTTTAAGAAATTTCTTCTGTAGATTTAACAAATTTCTTCTATAGGAATTTTTGATATAAAATATTACGCGTATGAAAGGAAGAAGGGCATAAAAATAAAGGCATTTTTGAATATCTTCTTGACATCGTAAGAGACTATTTTTTTTTTTTTTTTTTTCCAAACTCATATTAACCATGCCTTTCGAATTCGAAAAAAAAAAACACTTTTAATCTCCTACTCTTAGAATGTTAAAAATGTACGGCAAATTTCATGTTTTCATCATGGATATAGTAATTTATATAGATCTATCATCCCCGTGTTACTGAATATCGTGCAAAGATTTTTGATGCCTGACAAATGTTTTGGCATCAGCCATTAGGGAGTATAAAACTCGGAAATAGTAATAGAATAGAATGTTAATGAATTTTGAAAATGCTGAAATATTGCGCGACTTTTAAGTGTTCTAATAAATATATGAAAAGGAATGCAATAAGTTTTCATAAATAAGTTATAGTCAAGTAATTTATGAAAAATATAATTTTTATAATCAGTTCCTTTGTTATTATTATGAAAAAATTACTGTCTTTATATTTAATGGAATATTTTTCTTTAAATTTTAATATTTTTTTAATATTTTATTTTAGTGAGTAATATGGAATTTTCAAAATTCTTTTAAATTTAGTTAGCAGACGCGGAAGTTTTAATATATAACTAGTATGTTGTGGCCACCACACGACTTTCTTCTATATATTATCCTATACAAATTTACGCAATACAAATTATTTATTAAATTATAATTTATTAAAATTATTTTCCATGATGAATGCAGACGATTTTTATCTCAAAGAAGTATAATAATAAATGCCGAAAGAAAGTCAGTTTTGTGCAGACATGAGTATAGTAAAAAAAAAAAAAAAAAAAAGAAAAGAAAGAAAGAAATTAAAATGGGTATCTGGATTTTTTGATTCTCTTTTAGTACATAAATTATTTATAAATTTTATTTGCTAAATTATCTGTGTGTATTCCCGTGTGTATTCACTCGTTAAAAGATATCCATAAGAGAGTAAAATGGCCGTCTTTTTCCAAATGAAAAGGCATCACCTTTTCTCCCTCAATGATCAATCTGTCTTATTACTACATCTATGGTTTGCATATTGATCATAGGTATAGTAATTTATATAGATCTATCATCCCATTGCTATCTTGCAAAAATTTTTGATGCCGAAAAATTTTTTTGGCATCAGCCATATAGTGGTATTGAAACCATTGAAACTCGGCAATTGTAATACTAGAATAGAATAGAATATTGATGAATTTTCAAAATGTCGAAATATTGCGTCTTTTAGTTCTTCTAATAAGTTTATGAAGAGAAATGGATAAGTTATCATAAAAGTAAATTATATTTGACTAAATTATGAAAAATGTAATTTTTATAATCAGTTGCTTTGTTGTTATTATGAAATAAAAACTGGTTTGATTTTTAATGGAATACGTTTTTTAAAGTTTGATATTTTTTAAGATTTTATATTAGTAAGTAATATAGAATTTTCAGAATTCTTTTAAATATATTTAGCAGCGGCGTAGGTAAAGAACGTTAGTTTTAGTATATAAAAAGAGTGTAATTATTAACTATATAATAAAGAAGAAAATACAAGAAAAATGAGTATTTACAGTTTTTCATTCACCTTTAGTACATAAAATATATTTTATTTGCTAAATTATCCATGTGTATTCACCCCGAAAAAGACGGCCATTAACCGGTAAAAATGGCCGTCTTTCTCCGAGTAATAAGAATTACTTTTTCTCTCTCGATGATCAATCTATGTCTTATTACCAATGTTTTACACATGAACACTGCGATGGCCAAATGTACTTTTTACTATAACACCAGCATAACAAGGTCTCCCAGGAGTTTACTGCAACGTTCCCTTGTCACTGAACACTTAACAAAGTCTTTCGAAGTAACCTTCGCAAAAAAAAAAAAAAAATCCGAATGTAATTTGCCGTAAATCTACACCATACTATGACATTATAGGTAATGTAACTAAAACTTTAAATATTAACTAAATTAATAACTATATAAAAGAAAAAAAGAATAAGGAAAAAGAATTTAAAATTATATCTGCAGTTTTTCATTCACCTTTAGTACACAAATTATTCATAAATTTTATTTTCTAAATTAACTGTGTGTATTCACTCGGAGAAAGACGGCCATATTGTGGACTTTTCTTCGAGTAAAAAAGAATAATTCCCCCCCCCCCCCAAATGATCAATCTATGTCTTATTACAATATGTATGATATTAATATATAGATATAAATAACAATTTTTTGAAATTTCGAATATTGTCTGCACTTTCTTATTTACTTATGTGTCTGTCTAATTTTGGCAACTGTGAATCAAGGTATTTTTAATTGAAAATTTTTAATAAAGGATTCATTTAGGATTTTTATCTTCTATTATTTCTGCACCTTTTTTGCATGTGATTTCTAAAAGTCGATTTCGATGATTCAATTTAAGATGAAAACTTGTGCTTTTTTTTTTTTCTTTTCTTTTTTGCTACGATCATTATTGTACAATAATTTCTATCTTATCTGATCACAAGAATAGTATAAGAAAAATATTTTTCTATGCATATGATGATAGAAAAAAAATTATTCCTGTTATTAATTGGAAAAATGTAATGCTAGATCCTTACTCTCATTTATAATAATAATTATAATAAAAATTGCAGATTTGTAGATAAAATTTTAAATATGATTTTAAGTTTTGGTCAAAAAATTATTCAAAAGTGCTGTTTTGTGTTTCGTATTAAATTAAAAATGAAAAGAATGTTCAGTTGTGTCTAAAAATGTGTTGTTATATCCATTTTTCTCCAAGTGGTGACCAGGAATTACAGAAAAAAATTGCATTAAACTGAAGTTATAATCTGCTAGACCAATATTCAAAAAAGAATAAACTAGTAAACAATATATTTTTTTTAAATTAAAATCACACAATAAACTGTGGAAGAAAATCATATTTATTGAAATTTTATTTTTCCGACTGAGTGAAAATAATGCCTGGACCGGGACTCGAACCCCGGATCTTTGACTTACAAGGTCAAGGCTCTACCAATTGAGCTATCCAGGCCGACACCCCGGTGAGCATTACTCACTCAGACAACTTTTAGGCAGAAACATCTCTGGTCTATCATGTAGATAGCTCGACAGAAATAAGCCGCAGGAGATGGAAAACACCATTAGATAATGGGAGAAAGAAATACATTTTTTTTTTAATTAAAATCACACAATCAACTGTGGAAGAAAATCATATTTATTGAAATTTTATTTTTCCGACTGAGTGAAAATAATGACCCTGGTGTCGGCCTGGATAGCTCAATTGGTAGAGCCTTGACCTTGTAAGTCAAAGATCCGGAGTTCGAGTCCCGGTCCAGGCATTATTTTCAATCAGTCGGAAAAATAAAATTTCAATAAATATGATTTTCTTCCACAGTTGATTGCGTGATTTTAATTAAAAAAAAAAAAAAAAAATGTATTTCTTTCTCCCATTATCTCATGGTGTTTTCCATCGCGTGCGGCTTATTTCTGTCGAGCTATCTACATGATAGACCAGAGATGTTTCTGCCTAAAGGTTGTCTGAGTGAGTAATGCTGACCGGGGTGTCGGCCTGGAGAGCTCAATTGGTAGAGCCTTGACCTTGTAAGTCAAAGATCCGGGGTTCGAGTCCCGGTCCAGGCATTATTCTCACTCAGTCGGAAAAATAAAATTTCAATAAATAGTAAACAATAACTGATTGCTTTTTCATTACGTGGTTTCACTAAGGTCGAACAAGTGAAAGATCAAGCGAATCGCAAAAATGATAAGTTTTCAACTGTACTTACCCATAGGGCCGTTTTCCGTTTATACGAATGATTATACAAAAACTAATAACTAAAAATATTGGTCTCGAAAGCTTTTTAAAATATTTTGAACATTAAAAAATTTTCACCTCTTGCAAAAGGAAAGTACCTATATTTTTCTCTAAAATTTTCTTAGTGTTGAAACTTTCATTTCTTTGTAGCATGCCTTTGCCAGAGTAAATTTTATTTTATGCTTTTTAAGGCTTCACAATAAAAAGCTTCTAACTTTAAAAAATGACTTTTTACTTAAATTTTATTTCATACTTTTTAACTGAATTCTTAATTCCTGAATCACTTTTAATACGTTTAATGAAATCTTTCCTCAATTTTTTCCGTCAGTATGTTTAATGGTCCGTTTCACTCATGTGGACGTAAGTAAGTAATTTAAATTGGTTTTGTCTCTTATTGGATCTAAATATGAATCGCAACATTTCTGTGCTAGTTTTTGTGTGCTGTGTTACAATCAGTTTTATTTTTGTTGTTTTGGTATTAACATGTATCGATTAATTGCTAAAATTTTAAGGATAAATTTTGTTATGATTGATATTATCGTTTTTTACTTTAATGATAGTAATACCAACACCTTCATAGATAATTATCCTCATAGTCTTTTATTAACTAAAAGTGATATGATAAACAAAGAAATAAATTTTCTAGAATTAAAAATATATAATGATAATGGAAACTTAGATTTTGATATTTATGATAAGAGAAAAGAATTTTCTTTTAAAGTTAATCTATTTACTCATTACAAATCTTGTTTGCATAAAACCATACATAAAAATATTCTAATTAACTTCCTCTATAGAATAAAACATCTTTGTTCTAATAAATATAAAAGTAAAAACGTTAAATCTTTCTATTTTCAAGCTAGAGTAAATGGTTAACCAAAATTTCTAGTAAATTCAATTATTAAATCGTATTTCTGATTCAACCATCTTTCTTTGTCTATGGTGTTTACATTAATAATAAAAAAAAATAAAAAAAAGTGCATTTGTGTGTGTTTTACCAAAAAAATTATATAAAAAATAAAAAGACAATAAAAAAGGTGGAGGTTGTGTGGGCAGATGCTCGATTAAGGCGGATGGGTGGTGGTATTTGGCTGGATGGTTAGGAGAGATTGTGATTTTCGCGTATTTATATTTGTGTATGTGTATATATATATATATAAAGTGTTTGCTTTATAGATTCTTAAAAAAAAAAAAAAAAAAAAAAAAAAACTGATAATTCTAAAAAATAAAATTTCTAATAGTTTTTATTATTATATTATTGACTTTCAAATTAGCTAATTTGACAATGGAAACATTAATCAAATCTACATGAAAATAAAATAAAATAAATAAATAAATAAATTAATTAAAAAAATAACTATTGATTTTTAATTAATAACCTCAATTTTAATTATATATTGCATTGTGTTCTTTTATTAAATCTAAATTGGATTTTTAAATGCTAACATTTGATTGAATTTTATTCAGCACACACACACACATACAAAAAAAAAAATTATAATAATAATAATAAAAAATAGGGTCATTACTTTTTTTTTTACACTCCAAAAGATGGCGTTCATTACTCACTAGTTTGATTTTATGTTTCAACAAAATGACACTTAAAACTTTCCTTAGTTTCGTAAATCAAATTAATCTCAATTTTTAATCAAAATTTAATTTTAAATTATCACTTTTAGGTTACTTATTAAAAATCAAACAGTTCACTCAACTTTATCGTTCAGTTGACAAATACGATTCCAAAAATAAATTAATCGTTCAGTTATTTAATACGATTCCAAAATTAACTGTGAATTTAACTGTATACAGCCACATGTTTGTTTAGTGATCAAGCTACTTATGCCAGTTTTTCATGTGTAAGTTAAACACTAGTTTTATTAATTATTACTAGTATTTCATTTAACTATTATTATTAGTATTTCATTTGATAATTTTGAAATTGCTGCTTGAATTTAAATAAGTTTGATTCTCATTTGGTTTTTCACATATTATTCTTTCAGTTTAAACTTTTTCTTTCTTTCTTTTTTTGCTGTTATAGGGTATAGCTTGTTGTAAATGTTCAGCAATTTGCATACAACAAGACAGAAATAACACCTATTTCACATGCAATATTCATTCTATACCCTTGAAAACTTAATGAATTTGCGTGTTTCAATTTAAGGTTGCTTGATATTCGTAATCTTTTTTTGTATTTTTTCTGGTTTCATCTTATTCAATGTTTCTTGGTTTCATCTATATATATATATATATACAGAGAGAGAGAGAGAGAGAGAGAGAGTGTGTGTGTGTGTTCAAATTTTTAAGAGCTCCAAAATATTTTAAAAAGCATTCAAGAACAATATTTTTTGCATTTGTTGGATTTTTCTAGCATGTTCTATGGCTTTTCTTGACGGTTCTTTGACTTCTGGTTAGAGTGTCATGCTGATAACGCGATGGTCGTTGATTCGATCCTCGAAGGCCGATGTGCTATTTTTTCGCAGATAGTTTAAGGAAAACATGTCAGTTGATGAAAGAAAATCTTTAATTGTCTGCACAGTATCTTAAGAAATTTTGATTAGATTTTAAGAAGGTTTTTTTTTTTTTTTTTTTTTCCCTTTTTATAACTAAAAAGCACAAAATAAATATTTAAGTAAAAACCATTTTTTAAAATTAGAAGCTTTTACTGTGAAGCCCTAAAATGCACAAAATAAATATTTATTGCGGCAAAGACATTCTCTAAAGAAATGAAAGTTTTAACACTAAGGAAATTTTAGAGAAAAATATAGATAACTCACTTTTGCAAGAGATGAATATTTTAAATATTTTTAAATATTCAAAATATTTTAAAAAGCTTTCGAGCCTTTTAAAAATTATGGGTTAATGAATAATTATACAAAAAAGTAACAACTATGAATATTAGTCTGGAATGTTTTTAAAAATATTTTGAATATTTAAAAACATTCATCTCTTGCAAAAGTGAGTTATCTATATTTTTCTCTAAAATTTCCTTAGTGTTAAAACTTTCATTTATTTATAGAATGTCTTTGCCACAATAAATTTTTATTTTATGCATTTTAGGGCTTCACAATAAAAATCTTCTAACAAAAAAAAAAAAAAAAAAATGTTTTTTTTTGCTTAAATATTTATTTAATTGATTAAAATAACTATATGGGTGAAACCCTTAATCATTTTGCTTATGTTCTAAGAGCACTTGAAAGTCAACCAATTTTATTGACGAGATCTTTTTGAATTATAATGATATTTTCTTGGGTTTTTTCAGAGTAACTTTGTACATTATAATAAATTACGAAAAAAAAAAAAAATGTAAAGGGGATGGTGGATGTTGAAAATTGTTCTTTGAAATTACTGTCTTAGCGTTGTGAAAGTTAGCATACATACGCATTGAAATGTTTTAATAAAATTATTGATATTAAAATTCAAAATTTTATTTCTTTTGAAAAATTATAAAATGCTCCATTCGACTGAGTTTTTAAAATTTCCGTTCGATTTTACATTTTAATAGTTTCTCAATACACTCTAAATATATTTGTGCATTGATTTGTAGATTGATTGAGTTAACTTTTTGAAAAATTTTGTGTTCAAGAAAATTTATTTGAGCATGCGCGAATGATAAATATTTATTGCATAATTTGTGACTCAAATAAAAGGACCAAATCATGGCTTTTAGTCAAACATGGTGAAATTATAGAAATATATGAGAAAAGTCCCATTTAAAAAAATTTAATAGCTAAAATAGATTTTTTAATAATAAATATTTACAAATTACTATTTTAGTTATAAGTCTATAAATTACACGAAAACCTATTAATTCTTTAAGTACATGATATATAATTCAACAATTATTTATTCGTTTACAAATACATAAATGAAGAGCATATTATATTATTTTACATACTATGTATCAAAACATTTTGACAATTATTACATTAATAATTATCAGTTACTTAATAAAACTCATGAAATAATAATGAAATTATAGATTAATTTTGTATCATTTATAAATTTAAACTGTTTACTAACTATTAATGTACATTTTAAATTTTGCTCTTCTAAAATCTCAGTTTTTCAGAATAAAATAAACTCAATACCCTGTAATGTGTGTGTGTGTGTGTGTGTGTGTGCGTGAAGGGGGTAAATAAAAATATTGATTAAAAAAATGACATTTAAATTTAAATCGAATGATTTAAACACGACTTATTTTTATGGATAACACCTTTCAGAAAAAATTAAGATATTTAATAATTCATGGTTACTGTCAGATTTTATAATATCGGAAAATTTTTTTTGGAGATAATTTCCAAAAGTTTTATAAGAAAATCTTGACTGACGTCCTCTTCAGATAATTATATATTAGTTATTTCTAATTTCTTTAGGTTTTTCGGATTTATTAGTATTATTATTATTTTTCCATTTGCACCATTAAGCCCCAAATATTTTCAAAGATATGATCGGTGAAGTTTCCTGGTTTTCTCTGGTCAAATAGAAAGAACAAATAATGCCTGTTAACTTTAAGAACGCTTTAAGCATAACTTTTTTTTTTATTTTTTAAACATACATAATTTGTAAGTTTTGGCTATTCTTAAAAAAAAAAATAATAATAATTAAAAATTTTAAACTTAACCTTCCTCGCTTTCATGAAGTTTTCGGACAGTATTAGTGTTTTATAGCATAAAATTGTTGCTTGTGCCTGGGGGGACTCATGTCAAAGTTGGGCCTTGGGGGGGGGACTCATGTCAAAGTTGTGCCTTGGGGGGGATTCATGTCAAAGTTGTGCCTTGAGGGGACTCACGTCAAAGTTGTGCCTTGGGGGGGGACTCATGTCAAAGTTGTGCCTTGGGGGGGAATTATGTCAAAGGTGTGCCTTGGGGGACTCATGTCAAAATTGTACCTTGGGGGGGACTCATGTCAAACTTGTGCCTTGGGGAGGGGACTCATGTCAAAGTTGTGCCTTGGGGGGGGGACTCATGTCAAAGTTGTGCCTTGGGGGGGACTCATGTCAAAGTTATGCCTTGGGGGGACTCATGTCAAAGGTGTGCTTTGGGGGGACTCATGTCAAAATTGTACCTTGGGGGACTCATGTCAAAGTTGTGCCTTTTGGGGGACTCATGTCAAAGTTGTGCCTTGAGGGGATTCATGTCAAAGTTGTGCCTTGGGGGGGACTCATCTCAAAGTTGTGCCTTGGGGGAGAATTATGTCAAAGGTGTGCCTTGGGGGACTCATGTCAAAATTGTACCTTGGGGGGACTCATGTCAAAGTTGTGCCTTTTGGGGGACTCATGTCAAAGTTGTGCCTTGAGGTGATTCATGTCAAAGTTGTGCCTTGGGGGGGACTCATGTCAAAGTTGTGCCTTGGGGGGGACTCATGTCAAAGTTGTGCCTTGGGGGGGGACTCATGTCAAAGGTATGCTTTGGGGGACTCATGTCAAAATTGTACCTTGGGGGGACTCATGTCAAAGTTGTGCCTTGGGGAGGGGACTCATGTCAAAGTTGTGCCTTGGGGAGGGGACTCATGTCAAAGTTGTGCCTTGGGGGGGGACTCATGTCAAAGTTGTGCCTTGAGGGGACTCATGTCAAAGTTGTGCCTTGGGGGGAACTCATGTCAAAGTTATGCCTTGGGGGGGACTCATGTCAAAGGTGTGCTTTGGGGGGACTCATGTCAAAATTGTACCTTGGGGGGACTCATGTCAAAGTTGTGCCTTTTGGGGGACTCATGTCAAAGTTGTGCCTTGAGGGGATTCATGTCAAAGTTGTGCCTTCTGGGAACTCATGTCAAAGTTGTGCCTTGGGGGGGACTCATGTCAAAGGTATGCTTTGGGGGGACTCATGTCAAAATTGTACTTTGGGGGGGGACTCATGTCAAAGTTGTGCCTTGGGGAGGGGACTCATGTCAAAGTTGTGCCTTGGGGGGACTCATGTCGAAGTTGTACCTTGGGGGGGAATCCTTTGGAAGTTGTGCCTTGGGGAGGGGACTCATGTCAAAGTTGTGCCTTGGGGGGGACTCATGTCAAAGTTGTGCCTTGGGGGGACTCATGTAAAAGTTGTGCCTTGGGGGGGACTCATGTCAAAGTTGTGCCTTGGGGGGACTCATGTCGAAGTTGTACCTTGGGGGGGAATCCTTTGGAAGTTGTGCCTTGGGGAGGGGACTCATGTCAAAGTTGTGCCTTGGGGGGGACTCATGTCAAAGTTGTGCCTTGGGGGGACTCATGTCAAAGTTGTACCTTGGGGGGGGACTCATGTCAAAGTTGGGCCTGGGGGGTACTCATGTCAAAGTTGTGCCTTGGGGGGCACTCATGTCAAAGTTGTGCCTTGGGGGGGGGCTCATGTCTATGTCAATTTGAAAAGATTTTGATGAAATTCTGGAAAAAGCAGAATTTAGTTTAGGACGGAGGACTATTAGTTTTTTTTTCTTCCCTATTATAACATCGCTTTCAAATTATTCAGTTATATTTTCGATAAATTTTAGATTTCGATAAATGTCCAACTATCGAAAAATGATTTCGACAAATGTCCAACTATCGAAAACGACAACGCAAAAATCGCTGTCTGAGACTAATAGGCCCTCAGTCCTTAAAAAAAAAAAAAAAAAAAAAAAAGGTGTGTTATTTAATAATTTAAAATGCTTATAACAAATCTTGTTATATAAAATTTATGAACACACAGATCATTTATATATTTTTTTTATTAAATACGTTTTTTTTTACTTCGATAATCTTATTAATAATTTTGTATTTAAATACATTAACTTTGTTTCATTTCAAAAAACAGTTTTTAGAAGAGTGAATAGCTGAAAAACACATGCTTTTTTTTTTTTTTTTAAATAAAAATTCAAAATTCTCATAAATATATATATATATATATATATATATTTCATCCACATTTTTTTTTCCATATCAACAAAATTCTGATAAACATTTAATTCATGCTATTTTTTCCCCTTCCCGTTAGAAAGTTTTTTTTTTTTTTACAAATGTTCGGCTGGCCTGGAAAAAAAGAATCCACATCTCTGTCTTGTGGAGAATATTTGGGCATTTCTCATGCAGAAACTAATATATACTAGTAAAGCCTGGAAAATTTGAAAAGTACCATTTTTATTGAACAGATTTTTCGAGATAACATTAATCAAGACTTTCATTAATGAGCTTGTAGAATCTGTGATCAAAAGAATTTCTGCTGTTATAAAAACTAAAGGGATAAAATGTTGACTATTTAAAAATATTTTCTAACAAGAGTACTATATATCTGTGTTTAAATGATTAATAAAAATTATAAATAGTTTTTTTTTTTTCTTTTTTTTTTCTTTTTAAATTTGTTTTTGTATTACAGTGTGTTAATTTTACTTCATACTAAAATACAGAATTTTTCTAAAAAAAGAGTTTTTAGGAGAAACTTTTGCGGTGGAATGTATATGTTATATGGAAATCCGTAGTAAAGTAAAACATGTTATTTCGAGCTCATGCTGTATTTATATGAAAAATAATTACCTTGGTGACTGCTTTGAACTAACTTAAAATATGAAGGCTACATTGTTTCTTCAAAATAAATTCAGCCTGATAGAGATAACAAAAATTTATTTCCTAAGAACGTTCACGTGCATAATAGACTAAAATGATATTTTACAAACGGTATGAGATAGCAGTTACATGTGCCTGGTGTTTCCAAAATTGATACCACTTTGATTTGCTCCTTTGTTTGTTCCATATTGTAAGTTAATGATGGTTTCACCAGCACGAAGTTGTTCTTCAGTGAATTCTCTTTCATTTTTCTCAGCTGGTTTTGGGCCCAAGAATGGTCCTGGGAATTCAGGGTGTAGGTAACACTATAATAACGAAAACACAAATAATTAATTCTTAATAAAAATCAGATTTCAAAGATAGATATAAAATTAGAAATGAAAATCAAACACAGAAATCGGTAAAGCTCATTAAAAGTAGTCTTCATTTAAATATTTCTCTGTACGCGTACAGCTAAATACTTATAGAGTTGCCAAGTTTTATAATTTATTCCGGAGCATTTTTAGCCACGCCTTTTATTCGCCCCAAAAATTTTGTTGGATATTTCTCTCCAATAAGTGACAAAGATTAAATAAGAAAATCATTCTTAAAAATTACTTGTATGAAAAAAGGCGGGCTAACAATGCTCCGGAATAAATTATAAAATTTGGCAACTGTGTTTTTAATGCAACTGCGGGAAATTTGTGGATAGCAAATTACGGAAAGCATTTGAAAAAGATTATGATTTAAGTTTAAGAGTTTTTAAATTTATATTAAGAAAGAGCATAAGCATTTTCGAAAGTTTAAAAAGAAATTCTGAATTATAAAAACTACATTTTTAACTTTCAAATTAATTACATCTTTATCTTAGAGCATATGTATTTAATTAGAGAGCGCATTCTTCATCGAAGAATGTAACCAACATAAAAATTCACATGACGAGTGCTTTTATAGTTTTCACCAATGAAGGTCATTTGTCACGCCCTTCAACCCACTTTCGGACAAGGGGTGCCAATGATTTTTCGATTTGTCCTCCAATTACCTATGGATCTGGCCTTTTCAGGTTTAATACATCACGTGCATCACAAAGTCACATCCAATCTTCGTTAACCCTTGAATAGGAAATTTAGTATTGAATGCTCGCCCTATATATCTGTACTGATAAGTATAAAGGATTTAAGTCCATATTCTTGATTTTTCAGGAGACGAAAAATAAAGTTAAACTAACTAAAAACTAATGAGCAGAATCGATTAGGAAAAAGGGATTACGTTGGTTTATACGCTTTATACCATTCAGTGAATGTCAATCTTAATTTAATAAAGGGAAAAATTGAATTAAATATTTTATACCAAAGATTAATGCTAAATTTCTGACTTGAATCTTTTTTTAGCAATGGAGTTTCTCAAAGACTAAATGACATGGATTTAAATCCTTTATACCAATCGATAGAGAATTTTTTTCTGAGTCTGACTATGTACTTAACTCAAAATTGACATTTTTTAACTTAAATCATTTATACTTATCGGTACAGATATGCTCTAGGGCATTAACATTTGACTTAAATAATACTTTAAATTAAGATTTATTTTAATGTTTTATGCTTAATTATTTCAAAGCTTCATATGGTTCTTAAATATTTAAAACGGTTTCTTCAAAAGTGTTTAATAATCAAAAAAATATTTAAGGAACGGATAAGTGAAAAAACACACTTACTCTGAATTTTAACGTTAAGTCATTTAAAAAGTTATAATTTTCCTGAAATAATCAGAAATAAAGAGAAAGAAAAAAAGAAAATTATTAATATTGAGCGTTTTTTGTTTTTAGCAAAACATAGTGTTTGGAAAAAATTTTAAAAACTCAATAGACTGGATAGACAGCACGGTACAATTTTCGATAAATACACCGAGAACTGAAATTATTTTATAAAACAAACAAACAAAAACAAAGAAAAAAAAATATGCCAGAATAGTTAATGCTCCCGATATTTATTATTATTATTATTATTTTTTATTTTTTGTCAGTAGTTTAAACAGAGGTGCAACATAGTTCATAACACAGTTAGCGTTAATAGCTTGTGACTTACGAGATTAATATTTGGACTGTACTCGATAATCGTCCCAGTATCTGAGAGTATTTCTGTTACGATTTTACTAGAATGGAATGCAAAATGCTTCTTTCAATATACATGGATAACGATACCAATCAATGTCTGTACACATTTGATTTCAAATTGTTCAGTTATTAAAACTGTCAAAGTGTACAGGTTTATCCGTATGTCGCTAGGGCATTACTGAAACAAGCGATTCGCTGTCATCTTACAGGTGTTGTTTACTTACTTTCGTGACTGTGCCCAGAGTTCTACCTTATTTAAAGGTCGTTTTTATAGATGATGAGTCATATTAAACATTTGTAAATATTATTGTATTATATTGTGAAATATTCTAAACATAATCAGAACTTACTAATAGAATATGAGCAACATCTGCCTGTGGTAAATGTAATTATTCTGGCAATAAAATTTCTTATTATCAAAGAAGGAAATCAATTTCTATGCATGACTACAAAAATGCATCACGCTGCTATAAAAAATTTTCATATTGTTGAACTTCCAATTTTTCTGTAATGTTTGCATCCGCTTGTACATTATATTTAAATTTAAACACATTTTACAAAACAAGAACGAAAAATAGCGAGTAGAAAAATATGAAGTTAGAAATTTTACGAATGTTTTTGAAAGTAAAGTTACTTTTTTGTAAAATTTAAGGGGGGAAAAAATGCAAGCTAATAGTTTTTTGTCTTTTTTAACACTTTCCAACAAGGTTGAAAAGTGTTAATGACTTCGGTTTGTCTGTCTGTCCGCGCTCTAACTCTCGTAAATATTCATAGAATTTCTTGAAACTGATATATGTTATTCAAGCTCACTATCGGATGTTCCCTATTGAAAATGGAGTGAATACCATTACTGGTTTGTGTACAAGGACATCCGAAAGTATTTTATAGCATTGTGTTCTATGAGAGATATTTTTATAAACCATATTTTAATACCGTTACTTTACACTAATCGTAATGAAATTGAAATATGTTATTCAAATTTCCCATCAGATGTTCCCCATTGAAAATGAAGTAAATACCATCACTGGTTTGTATACAGGGACACCCGAAAATATTCCAAAACATTGCGTTCTATGACAGGTATTTCTATAAACCAAATTTTAAGAACTTTACTTTGCACAAATCTTAATAAAATTAAAATATATTATTCATATGCATAAAAGAATGCTTTCTATAGAGTACAGTGTGATTAGCATTAGATTTACAGGGTAAACAAAAATATTCAGTTATATTAATGGGTATTATTGGAAAGTTGCTAGAATTGCATTTTCGTTTATGTTAATCGTTTTATCACTTTCTAAATGTTTTTAACACATTTCATTAAGGTTGAAAAGTGTAAAAGATTCCGGTTCGTGCGTCTGTCTGTCTGTCCGTCTGTCTGTCTTTCCGCGCTCTAACTCTCGAAAAAACACACATGGAATTTCTTGAAACTGATACTATATGATATTCAAGTTCACTATCGGATGTTCCCTATTGGAAATGGAGTGAATACCTCTGACCTCTACTGCTTTGTGCACAGGGACACCCAAAAGTATTCCAAAGTATTGTGTTATATGAGAGGTATTTTTATGAACTATATTTTAATTCCTTTATTTTACACAAATTTCAGTGAAATTGAAATGTGCTATTCAAGTTAACTATCGGATGTTTGGTATAGAAAATGGAGTAAATACCATCACTGGTTTGTTTATAGGGACACCCGAAATTATTTCAAAGCATTCGTTCTATGAGAGGTATTTCTATAAAACAAACTTTAATAACTTTACTTTAAACAAATTTTAATAAAATTGAAATATGTTATTCATATGCACAAAAGAATGCTTTCTACAGAATGTAGTATGATTAGCTTTAGATTTACAGGGCCATACAAAAATATTCAGTTACATTGAGGGCTTTTATTGGAAATTTGATGGAATTGCATTTTCGTTTATATTAAGCGATTTAACACATTTTAACATTTTTTAAGCGGGCATATGATTTCAATTTGTGTATCTATCTGTCCGACTGTCTATCTGTTCGTCTGCTCACACCCAGCGTCCGTAAATATTTTCAAAAGTTTTTAAAAATATATATATATTATCCAAATTCACTATGGAATGCTCCCTAGGTTAAATGACATTAATAGGTCCGGTGGAACTGGTTTGTGTACAGGGACACCCCCAAAAATGCCAATGCATTGTATTTTAAAAGAGGCATTTTTAAATATTACATTTAAAGATTTCTATTGTAAAAATCATAAAGAAATTGACATTTATTGTTAATATTCTAAAATCATATTTTGTATAGAATATGATTTTGTTATCCTTCAGATTTACAGGGCTACACTAAAATATTCAGATACATTAAGAGCTGCAACTAGAATATAAGGACTACGTTTTATTTTGTGCTAAGCATTTTTAACACTTTATAACAAAGTTTAAGAATGATTAGGAATTCAATTAGGCTATCTCTATGCCTTTCAGAACTACTGTCGGTCTGTTATGTGATTACGTAGGCAAAGAATATTGAAAGTTGTACGATACAACAATTTTTTACATTTGGAAAGTGTTAATAATGAATGCGTACCGCATGATTTTTCATTCTTGTTATTTTTTTAATGTCGATGATTAAAAGTATATGTTCGGATGTTCCTTGTTTATGATACTTTACATGTCTTAATAGAATAAATGTTCTCCCTCTCTCTCTTTTTGGAGGGGGGGGGATAAATCTATTTTTTTAGAATCCAGACATAAAAGGTATTTATATTATTAGTTAGGAAAGCTATATTTTAGTTCCTTGATCTACATTGCACAAATTTAACGGATAAATTTTAAACGTTAACAATGCACAAGGTAGAAATGAGATTAAGAATACATGCTAAAAAGTAGAAAGGGGGAAATCTTGGAGATATTGATATCCATCACCAAGAATCCTCTTTTGCGGATTTTACTAGAAAGCAATTAAACTAAAATAATGTCTTCGAGTTGTTTACTGCTAATAACTTAGGAATTATAACCGTCAGTCACTGATTCTCCAAAAATACATTTTTGTAGTTTGTATGGATGAATGGGCATATTACTATATTGTTTATTTATATATAGACTAAATCGCTTGTTTCTGCGCACGCACAAAATATGCACTGAACAATTCCTGTTTTTAACCCTTTGCTAGCTCTAACGCTCTAAACAGTGTTGCTAAACTTATGGACTCTTTTATTCAACAATCATCAATAATTTTTGAGAAATGATATTTGATATACATAACGAACGAATAACCTTCAACGGGATTAGGCAACCGTTACAATTAAAATTTTATGGTGGATATTGAATAAAAAAAGTCCCTGAATTTGGCAACACTGACCAGAGGAGTGGATTTAAATTGGACCGTCAAAGGGTTAAATCGATGCAAGAAGAAAAAAAAGTACTGTTCTAATCCACGTAGAAGATTCTGTATAAATGCATATGATTAAATCATAAGAAAATAATTCATCCTATCATAAAGAAACGGAATTTTAATGGAAGCAGCTTTTTTTTTTTTTTTTTTTTTTTTTTTTTTTTGGCATTTATATAGTGTCAAATAAATCTTACCGCTCTGCCGAGTGCCATAATGCATTGTGTGACTTGAGGAATGTTTCGTCTTTCCCAAAGATCGACAGTTTGGAAAACGTCAATCTCTGCTACACCATATTTTTTGGCAGCTTCTTGGAACTTATTGATGTTTTCCATCATCTTGAATTGACCACCATTTGTGTTGATTTTTTTTATGATACCTGGCGACAGCTGATTCATGAGTCTAGTAAAGAAAAATAAATAATAACAATTAAAATTGAATTCACATACAGTTAATAAAACAGTTTATTTTTCTACTGATTTTTATCAGGAATTAACTTTTTTATCATGTCGGACAAGTTCTAAATATATATATATATATATATGCTTAGAAAAATTCTTAGATTTAATCTTTCGCTAATTTATTTTATATAACTTTTATGTGATACATACGTTGTTTCGTACATATGTATACATATATCTTTATTTTAAAATTATTGAACAAGGTGGATACAAAAAGAATTAAAATGACAATTAGGCAGGAAAGAGAAAAAAGAATATATATACTTATGATAATACTGTCAGAGTCTAGGAGTATGAGCTAAATGATCAGTCTAAGCCGGATGGCAAAACTTTATTAGGGCATCATATACGAAAGACGAAAGACATACAATTTCAATGAAACATCACTTCGACTCATTTTCTTCCTGTTCGAAGCTAATAGACTGTTTTCTGTTTGCGATAATTTCCTACATGAAGTCCTTTCTCATAAAATTACTATCTTAGCATTTTTATGCTCAATGTCAGCTTCTTACTCCGTCCATGCGCATTCATTTTTTTTTCTTTACTATTTATTTTTTATTTGTTCCATCCGACAGATTCGTGATCGCTGAATTCACGTTCCTAGTAAAGAACAAGAGAGCACCCAACAAATACACGGCATTCAGGCTCGTTACAGAAGACGTACGGCTTGCCGATTACAGTGCTTATGAGCCAAATACCACCTTCTGTATCGATTACATAGTTTTTGTCCTCTCAGCCACAACGCTGCCAAATGGCATCGGCGCAGATTTGGACGAGTATAGGTGAAATATATGTATATCGGTACTTTACTGTTTAGATGCCGTACGGTTCACGTTAATGACAATGTCGATATTTAATTGGATCACAAACGGTTAGATAACCAATTTTCTGATATTTTTTTTATTTTTTTTACAGATATGGCTCACTAATTTATTGAAATTATATAACTGATTGGTGAAGTTTTTTGTAAAAAAATGAATAGAAATTTCTTGAGGAGATAATGGTCGACATAAATCGTCTTTAAAGACTTATAAAGTTTCATATACGTGCAAGTGCATTGACATATTACAACTTTAAATACCTATATTAAAATTTCTTGCGAATATAAATTTTCTTTCATCTAAATACCATTGCCTTAAGGAGTCTATTATGTTTATAGTTGCTAACTTAGCACCCTTTATTTACCGGAAAATTTAAAAAAAAATTTTAAAAATTTATTTTATCAGTGAAAAACTGATACAGTTCACTGATTTAAATAAAATAAATATTTCTATTAACTTTTTCCGGTAGCCAAAAGGCGCTAAGTTGGCAACTATGGTTATGTTTGGGCCTGAACTAGTGAAACTACATGGCATTGCATGCATATATCTACCAGACATATCGTTCGAATGATGAAATAAAACAGCACCACTTATGACACCTATTTTACTTATATTGCAATTTGTGCAACTAGTTACTAAATCGTCATCATCGGACAACATATGATTACTTCAACCAGAATTGATCCTTATGAATTTTCAGTCTTTACAATGGCCTGTATATTCCAAGACAATTTTGGTTAGGTGGCAATCGGACCAAGTGTTAGATAAGTGTTCTGACCTACAAGCTTATTTATAAGTCTGTTTGTCGACAGTCTTGCAATTAGGGACCGAGTAATTTTTTTCCGAAGAGATCGACAAACCGTAATTGCCAACGCAGGACCGTACGCTTACCGACAATTCTGTGTTTGTTGGGTATACCATGAGTAACCATTCAGTGCTCACCTCTAATCTCCTTCGTGAGATATCTATCTTCAGTACACGGTTATTTCAATCCCGTTCATCTGAAATTCTCACATATACATAATCTTTGCGAATACATTTAAATCACGCAAAAAGATTGAGATAATATTTTTAAAGATGAAATGGTTCATAATACTCGCATAAATCACTCACTTGAAACCGTATTGTTGGATTACATATATAAAGCAAATAGAATCGAAAAGATGATAAATAAAAATAGAAATTAAAAAAAATTATTGAATAGAGTGAGTTAAAATAAACTTCCCCCCCCCCCCCAAAAAAAAACAACCTTTTTTTAAAGGATACTCCCTACCATTCTGATTTAAAACCAGTTTCTAGTGTAATGAAAAATATATATCAAACATTTCATTACAAGACTTCGACCAGATGCGAAAAATAGAAAAATATCCAAGAAAACAAAATTACTAAGTTAAAAATTTATAAAACTTTATCTGAAATGCAGACACGAAGAGCGGTTACAGTTATTTCATAAATTCTGTTTATGCAGGGTGAAGTCGCTTTGAGTAGCTGAAAAGAAATATCTATTTAATTTTTTAGGGGAGTAAAATAATAATTCGTTTATTTATAAATTTAATATTTAAATATTTTATAACATTATAATAGTACAAAATAAATGAATAAAAAAATAAAAAAATGTGGTATTTTATATACTAAAAAATAAAATAAGAAGAATGAGTAATTTATATGGAATAAACAAAGCTAAGACTAACTATGAAAAAAAAAAATGTGCTGTCATCTATATTCATAAAAAGAAATTTTGTTTTCTTTTTAACTATTTATATCTTAAAAAGTGTGATTAATATTAAAATTAAAAACGATGATTAGATATTTTAAATATGACATTTACGCATACACACATATTATAGGAAGGTAAGAAGTTGTGTAAGAATACATTATAGCAAAATTAATAAATTTATATTATGAATAAAACTGGATTTGGGAAATGAAAATGTCTTACTAAAGATTAAAAAAATCATTTTTCTTTCTCATTTATTTCTGTAGATAAAACTTCCGATTCTAAAAATAAAAATAGATAATGTCGAATTAACTTGAAATAATTTTTTATTACTGTTGATGATTAAAGATATACCAGGCGTTCAAATGCCTGGGAACTCCAAAATATCTCGAGAGGAAAGCAATTTCGATGAACATATTGGTATCGAAAACTTCGTGCTTTCCAATAATCTATCAGATGAGCTACTATAAATGGGACTCCATGGTCCCAAAGCTCCCACGATTATCTAAGTTTTTCAAATGAAACCATATCCCCCCCCCCCCAGAATATCAGAAAATCTTATATATTAAAGCACAAAGCTATATTTAAGACCGAAATGGGGGCATTTGAACATTCGGAAAAATCTTTGGACAAATCCTAAACAAACATTATAGCTCTTCCCTCTTATTTGATATATATTATGAGCGATTCAAGTGATTCATTCATAATTTCAATGGAATAATATTAAAAACAAAACAAATCGTAGATATACATGGATTATAGTAGATGTACGCCATTATTATAAGTATTTTCTGTATTAAAATTTCAGTGAGGAAGATTTGTGCCAATGAATAATATTTTCACTTTGAATTCTCTTATCTTTATTTATTTATTTTACTTTTAAGTGTTTGATTGTTTTCAAATTATCATCATTGCATTTTACAAGAATAAGTTTGAGTTGCCAACGCCATTTTCCCGACAGGCATGTTTCCTGACAGTACATCTGCATTACAAACCATTCACCGGAAAACTCTTGTTTTCCTTATTTCATTTGTTTTATTTATTACGTTTTTTTTTTTTTTTTTTTTTTTTTTTCTTAAATAGAGGAAATTTCATAAATAATAATAATAATACTGCATGTGAAATTCTGTTTAATTATTGAAAAAAAAAAAAAAAAGAAATAATTACAATTTAATAATTAAATGTCTGCATAAGGTTTCTTTTCGATTTCACGCTTTTTAAAATAAAATTTGTATTTTTTAACATCTCCTGACACGTAAAAATGTGTTTTTATAATATATGTGAATTGTAAGGATTGATTGATTAGTTGATTTATTTTTAAATAAATCATTATAATTCAATTTCAAATATTTGCAAAAATTTTCTCTTTAATTTCACGTTTAAAAAAATAGAATTTGTATTTTTTAACATGTTGACCTATCAAAATGCGTGTGATTTTAATGTGTGCGAATTGTAATGATTTATTTAAAAATTCCGGTTTTTGACAAGAGTTAAATAGAATTGTGTGTATACTATACAATATCACCTTTTTATTAAAAATGGCAGATCTTTATCTTATTAAGAAAGATCTAAAATAACAAAACGAATAAAAAAAAATGTAGAGTTGTTCGTCAAATGAGTTGGCACACCATATGGTCGAATAAAAATTCGACAACTAATAAGAAAAATCTCGATTTCATTTCACCGAACGCAAGAATTGGAAAGTTTTGTGGTTTCAAATAGTTTTAGATGAGTTATCATACGCAGATCGCAAAGGGTATTCCTACGAGACACAAACTCAATATATTCAGAACAGAAATATTATCTTTTGAAATCAAGCAGGAAATACATTCTTTAAAATATGTATCTTTTTTTTTCCCCTTCCAATAGAAGGGGACCAAAAGCACGTTTTTTTTTTTTTTTTTTTTTTTTTTGTTCGAATAAAAGTTTGTTAATCTTGAACACACTTAATGGGAAAGAAATTTCACTAAACATACTAATTTGAAAATTTTTGTGGATAAAAGTAATCTATCACACAAGCTATCAGATAAAAATACGGGCTTTAGAAACCAGAATGCCAAACTGCAAAAAAAAAGTATCACAAGTCCTAAAGCAAATATTTTCCGTTTAACATGATTCCATGAAAATACACACACATATATATATATATTATTTGGAAAAATTGAGTTTATAAAACATCTGGCACTTGGGGGATCTTGGGACCTCACCTGGGATAGCTTATTACATGTTTTAGAGCAGATTTTTTCTACTCAACACAATTGTTGGGAAAAAATGTTTAGTTTCCGTTTGAAAAAAATTGAGTTTGTGTCACGTTTGACTCCTGGGGTTCCAAGTGCCTTACCTATTATATCTCATCCGATGCATTATTTGAAAGCACAAACTTTCTAGATTAATATATTCAGTGAAGTTACTTTGCCTTAGAGATACTTTGGTAGGGTGGGATAGGGTAAATCGGTGGAAATTTTATTTATTTATTTATTTTTTATCATGCTCATATTCTCAACACTTTTCACATTGTAAAAATTGCTACAGCAGGGGAGTTCATTAATGTATCACGCTGAGATGTTTTTATAAAAAAAAAAAAAAAAAAAAAAAAAAAAAAAAGACTTACCTAAATTAAACAACAACAACAAAAAAAACTAAAATAAAAGTTACCTCCAATTTACCTTACGTGGGGTAATTTGGAGGTATGGCAATAAACCCTATTTAGATTGATGTTAAAAATGTGGGCAAAATAGTGCTCAAACAACAGCTAAAATCTTTACAGAAAGCTTACTTTCATTACAAAAAAAGGAAAAAAAATAAGGGTTCAAAAAAGAGATTAAGAGCAAAATTTACCAATTCTGACCATTTCTGTTTTGTGCAGGCCTCCTCATCAAAAACATAAAGTAAATAATTGATATTGTTATATGTTACTAACTAGTAGAATTGGATTGAACCCCCCCCCCTTTTTATTTTTTATTTTTACAAAATTTGACAAAAATCGATGTTTTTAAACCTGAACAAATTAAGCAAATTTATTACTTTAAAATTAGGAAATGTACTTATGAGCAAAGAATAGCTTAAAAATACAATGATTGGCCATGTTTTAAACCTATATAAGCTCTAAAACGAACATTTCAGTTGTTCACGTTTGTTATACAATAATGCCTGTACTTTACGGTAGTCCGCTTCAATAAGTTCGATGTGCCTAGAACTGACTTGATAAATGTCCGAATTAAGCCAAGGGATCAAAGGAAAGGCATTAAGCAAGTTTTTCATAACACTTTGAAATATTTCTAAATGAAAATAAATTGGGAAAAAATTAAAATAAACAATTTCCCACATAGAGTAATTTGAAAGTGAAATTTTTAACGCACCTCCACCCCCATGTACCCTTTAACATAAAAAATAATAATTGCATATAGATAGATATTCTTTTTCTTGTGATAACATATTTCACCAATTTTTTCAAAATGTGTGTGGTCTACAACATGTTTTGCTTTATAAAAACGAACAGAATTTGAGGTTCGCAATAATAATGAAAAAAAAAAAAGATACAAACTTTTCATTTTTTCTGTTTTTGTATGTAATAGCTATTTGAAGATAGGAATTTTTTTTTTAAATTATTATTATTAAGAAATGTATAAAGCAACATTTTGGCATTATTAAAATTAATTTAATAAATTACAAAAAGGATTGAACATATGTTTCTTTTTTTTTTTTTTTTTTTTTTTTTTTTAAATTTTACCTCCGATTGAACCCATCATACCCTATTTTCAAATATTTGAAATATTCTGTATATATCACTGTAAGGTAAATAGAACGACAGTTAACATAATTTTTGAAACATAAAAAAAAAAAAAAAAAAAAAAAAGCTGCCTTTAATTATGCAGTATATTCTGAAAAACCTTGACTTTAACTTTTTAAATCCATCTTAAGCATATAACATAAACTGCCAATTTGCGTAGGAAAAAAAAAGTAGAATTTTATAAACGAAAAACAATTAAAAATTTCAAAAGCTACAAAATTTAAATTTTTAAGTAGCCCCGGAATAAAAGGAGGTCCATTATGTAAAAATGATTCATATCCTAATAAGGTCATTCAAAAGAATTTCAGGATTGTATGAAAAAAAGTTTCAAAGCTATAAAAAGAGAAAAAAGCTATTTTAAATACACTTTTCTGTGTCTCGATATATGTTCTTCATTGGAGGTGGGGGGGGGGGGCAAAAAAGACTATAATAGATATAATATACAAACTAATAATGGAAAAAAAAAAAAAGAAAAAAAAAAGCGTAAATGAATAGTTGCCTTTTAACTTGTGATTAATTTGTCAACAATTTTATTTAAAGCAGGTATAAGATTTCCGCTCTTTTTTCGACCCTTAATCCATACAGAAATATTTATGACTTTTTACTGCAATTCTTTTTCTGTTTAAGTAGGATAATTATCATATTTTTTTAACACACACACATATATATATTAATTTAATAATCTGGTATAGTCACTCACACGATTTTTTTTTAGCCTCCATTTCAACTATAACGACAGATTGCAAATTAAGGAGTAATATAACAAGTGCTGTATACAAACCTACTTTAAAAATAATTCAAACTAGTAGCATTCTGTGTGTGTGTGTGTGGGGGGGGGCTATCGCCCCCTCAATTTTCTGTTTCAATATAGTACCTACATTTATATAAATTTAAAGTCTGTTTTTAAATTTTAAAGTATTCCAAATTATTCAAGTAACCTTCACCCGTTCCTCTCCTTGAAACTTACAATCCTGATCAAACATTTCAAGTAGCAATTCATATGAACTTCAAAATAAAACATATGAATTGCTTGCAATTATTTGTTTTTAAGTTACATTGATAACCGACATACACAAGAATCATCAGTTAAAAATTTGACTTTAGTATTCAAGGAACCACAAAACACGTAATTATGCAAAAAACAAGCTCTGAAAATTCAACAGAAAAATGTTATTTACCGTATGGGTATGAGGAATTAATTTTCATACCTGAGTAGATTTCCTGGACATGATAAAAAATAGTAAAACACTTCCATCAATTACATTCCATAGAAAAGAATGTTTTACGCTTAATTATTGACAGCCCTGTATATAGCCTGTAAATTATACACACAACACATTGTATATTTAATTATAATTCTAAATTAATAACACATAGCATAACTAGAAATGCACTTCCAGCGATTTCTAAATATAGTCAAACTACATTCTTGTTGTATGGGTAGCCTTGTAAACGAATGGTGAATGACTTTTATACCATATCGTACTTGAAACATGCGTTTATGCGTATAAAATATTTGCTCATTTCATTTGGTTTAGTCAGCCTATAGATGTTAAACTGTACCTACCGTGAATTTCGCCCATAGAAGTAATGTATTTGGACGCCCCTGTACACAAATCATTTGTTTGATCTCAACGAAAAGTTTAGTGTAGCATCTCATTCTGCAAGAAGAGCGGCGAGTGAGCGAAGAGTCTTGCGGGGCTGTGTTTTATAATCCCAATCTGACACAGATTTAGAATACCGAGTTTGGATTTCCTACTATTATTTGTTCTTGAGATATATGCTGATAAGACACACACACAAATCATTATTGTTTCTGAAACATTGGTGGATGAGATCATATATAGTAAATATGATCAAAGAATAACAGAAAAAAAAATAGTAACTGGAAGAAGATGGAACAGAAGCTATCACGACTTAAAACGGGCGCATCGGGTTAAACATGTTTTCCGGGCGCCCAACTTTTCCCAAACCCTCTGCAAGACCATATTTTAACAAAATGTTAAAATGATGATAATAATGTCTGTAAAATGAATATATATTTGTAATTAAATAGGACGTTGTCAGAAAATAGGGACAAGGAAAAAAAGCGTAAATTTCTAACCTATTTAACATATCTCTATTTAACATATTTTCATTACAAAGTCCTGTTATTAAAGTATTTTATGGGACAATTCTAAATAATTGTATATTCTTTTATTATATTATGAAGCGCCATTCACTTATTTAACATTTTTTAGTACTAGTGGATCTGCAGATCAGGAGCCTCAACGCCCTATTTGCGTCACTCATTGCTCAGCAGATCATACTCATTTATTCCTTATTATTTAAAATAATTATACATACATACACATATACAGGGCCCACCAAAAGTTCCACAATCCCTCCTATCTCGAAAATGCGTGAGAATTTTGAAAAATGGCGAAACACGTGTTCAATGAATTCGCGGGGGGTCTCTTTTGGTGAAAAAATTTTGGGCCCGGGGGTACTAGGAAGAATGCTAGGGAGGGAAACTTTAAAATTTCAAATAGGAAGGCATACCTTGTGATACATCCCTGGAAACGACTCTTCAAGAGAAGAAATTTGATATAAATAGTTTTGTCTTGCGATAATTATTAAAGGAGATACATGAGTTTTTAAAGTTTTGAAATGTTGAATTTATACTTATGAATCTCCTTTAATAATCGTTGTAGGACAAAACTATTTATGTAAAATTCATTGTCCTGAAGAGACGTTTCCAGCGATGTATCACATGACATTATTTTTGAAAATCATGGTAATGACAATGATATTTTCTTGTTCAAATGATCTGCAGAATGTTACACATAAAATTAATTTCATTAAAAGTAAAAGATTCCCTTTTATGTTCTAAAAATATCAAGTGTCCTACTTATTTTTCACAGTGTATCGTTATTTCGGGTCGGTTTTCTTTTTAACTGCTACCACAAAATGTTTATAAAAAAACTTGTTTGTATGCTAAGAAATTGCTGACTTGTTTTATTACAAAATCATGTTAAGCAATTATCACTAGGAAAGATAAAGGCCAATCCTTCAATTGAAGGGGTCCCGCATTTTCAAATTATGAGTATCGGAAATCAAATCTAATACGATAACCAAAAGATGTCGCTGAAATCAGTTAACGTCATTTTTATATTGGTTCCATATCTGCGATATCTGAACTCGCACACATTTTTATCGATTATGTATCGGAAGTATCGGGGACGCTCGACATTGTGTCAGGCATTTGACAACGGATCGATGACTATTTTACGTATTGGTGAGGATATTGATTAAGCGGACACTTTCGACGCATAACCCTTTGCGGCGCAAGACAATTCGGATCATTTAAATTATACTGACACCGGAATTCATAAACTAAATTAAACTAAAAGAAATTTTAAATATTAAGGTTAAAAAAACCTGCCTTTTCTGGTATGTTATAAACGTAAATTTTTGCTAAAAAATTTCCGGGATGAATTTTTGTAGCTGGATCTAAAATTTTGCGTCCTCGCAGCGAGGACGCCGCGCGTTAAGGGGATAAAGGTTACGAATTTCTGGCATCGAAATGACATCTTGCATGCCGGACAAATTATTTTGTTACCAATATGTCACGTCTATGTTTGCTGGCTAATGTCACGAAATTCTTTTGTGTGTTCCTGTAAACAAGCCATAAACATTATATACGACAGTAAAAACTCTACAACTTATTCTATGTACTCCAGGAAAATTTGTTCGGAATTTAGCTTAATTTAGATGATTATGTTACATTTTCGAAACTTTTTTGTAAGATTCTGTAAATTAATTATTAAGTCTAAGCAAACATTTTTCTACAGAAAATATACGTTTAAGCATCTCAATAATGTATGTTAACTTCATGTTGTTGATTGAAGTGTAACCATTATAACATGCATTTAAACGATAACCATAATGATAAGAAATACTTTGGTGTGACCCTGTACACGAACCGTAAGCAATATGCTCTCCAAAAGCTGCACAGATATTTCTGTATGGCGCATGACCATGTGTACCAATTTCTATTTCAATTGGATGTTTTTTGCGGCCGCTATCGCGGTACAGATAAATTCTGTCCATAAGCTGTAATGATTAGAAAAAAATTAGTGTGTTTGTACACGAACCACGAGCAAACACCCAAAATTATACAGCTATTTTTATGTGGCTCATGAACATGTGCAGCAATTTGCAAGTCAATTGGGGAATTTTTGTGGGCGCTATCGCAGTATAGAAAATTTCTTTCTATAGGCCGTAGTGACATGAAAAACTGATGTTTCCCTGTACACGAACCACAAACAGAATATACATGAACAGAATATACAGAATATGTATGAACATGTAAACGTAAACCAATTTCCAAGTGAATAGAGACATTTTTGCAGCCGCTATCGCGAAACGTACATACATTTCAGACAGAATCCCAAAACTTCCGAGTCTCCACATGAAGGCCTCCACTTACGTTTCGATAAAAATGTAAAAATTTTAATTCATGAATTCAATGACATTTTTATTTATGAAATTCTCTACCATTTTCTTAACACTTTTATGATTTGTTACGTACGTATAAGATCATTAATTAAGAATTTAAACTCAGGTCAGAGTTTTCAAACTCTTTGTATATATAAACCAAGTAACGGTTTTAAATGATAGAGGCAGTCATATTATTAGTAGGGAAAACATATATTTTTATTTACTGTACACAGAGAGAGATTTTACTTTTGGATAAAATAGTCATTATGATTGGTCGAACATGCTTTAATGTAAGCAGTATTAGTGACAAATAAGTATGAAATGTCATTTACTAATGCAGAATGAAGCTTAAAAATTAGTGTCTATTTCGATATTTTTCCTCTAGCAAAAACAAATATTTATTTTCAGTGAATAATTTTAATACTTACAGTAATGATATCTTAATGCTTCAAAATAATTTCTAAAAGATTTTACAGAAAAAACAAGATAATTACTAAAGATAAATTTATGTTACTGTTAAATGGTTTTTAATTTTTGAAGGATTGGCCAGCTCTAAATGTAGAGCTATGAAGTAAATCAAATCACAAAATGTCGATTTAGCCAATTTTATAGGAAAAGCATATAATGTGATGCCTTTCGTTGAAAAATATAATAATAAATAGGATTTGATAGAAATACATGATTACTTTTTTTTTTTTTTTTTTCAATTTGAATTATTAAAAAATAAATTAATTAATTAATAAATTAATTAATTAATAATAATAGATTAAATGAATTAAAATGAATAATAAATTAACAGTAATTATTGTCACTTATCAGAATAAGTTATTTTTCTTTAAAATTTATTTCTATTTATCAGTTTTTGTTTCAAACTTATTACAGTTTATACATTGTTTTTAAAATATGGACTTAATTTTAATTTTACATTATTCGAATTAACTATCTTTTAAATAGAAGTTAAGATACATTAAAAAATTTTATAAATTTGAAACAAATGTTTTGCGTTATTTCTTTATGTATGCATATATAAAACTGGGCGCAACAAATTGTTTCTATTATTAAGAAATATTTTAATAATATGTATTTTTGGGAAAAATAATTTAGAAAGTTTTTTTTTTTTTTTTTTTTTTTAACCTAAACTATAATAAAAAGGTTAAAAATTCCTTTTAATAATTATTATTATTTTAAATTGAGTCGGATAAAATTTAATTTTCTACCTTTGCTTTAATTTTTTCCAGAAGCATAATTTCGTACCTCTAAGAACAGGTAATTAATGATATCTCAAAAATCATTATAAATAACTTATGCGTCAAATTCTTTGCATATGATTAAGGTAATTGATAAATTTTAATATTTTTTTTGTTATGTACTTCTTTACATTGTGAATTGTATATAAAAAAATATAAACAATGCGGCAACATGTTTATAATATTAACGAGAGAAATATGACAGGAGAAAAAACAAAAATTAATAAAATAAGCAATAGTAAAACTAAATTTACATACTTAATGTGCAAGAAAATGCAGCAAATGAAGATATATAAACTTAAATATAATGTAAAATATTTTTAAGATAACTGTTACCTGAAGGCAACAATGAAAACCAGACGGATAATATAAATTAACCTAAAACATATTGATGCCAACATCAGGAAAGCCCCAAATGCAGGATTGAAAAACAGTAATATATTTCAAAAGACAAAAAACAGCTTGGCCATTTACATATTACCAAGGGGAAAAAAATAACAACTGCAGCCAGTGGCGGAACCAAGGGGGAAGGCTAGGGGCTAATACCCCTAAAAAAAAAAAAAAAAAAAAAAAAAGCATTGACATTCATGAAATTTATAATTAAAGAAAAACTTAAATTCATATTGGAGTGATTGAATATTTTCAGTAAAATAAATTTAAATAATTATCTGTTATAGCTAAGTAAACATCAGAAATTAAAAACCTCTCTAAAAGTCAACTTCTGTTTAAGGGCCACCTCCTATAAGGGTTAATTTTTCTCGCTCCCAAAATTTCCTTTTTGGCTTTAATACCGATTTACCTCGATTCAGTGCCCATGTACAAATGCATATCTCTGTTAAGAAGCACGTTTTGCAAGAGCAGGTAATATTGTTTAACTTTTGATGGGAATTGATCACTTTTCGTATAATAATTCCTTTCAAAAAACCCTCTTATTCAAGGCCGTAGGCAAAAAAAATTTTCGAGGGTGCTTCAAACTTTAGTACATAGTTTTGAGTGTTAAAAATGAAGTTTATTAAAAAAAATTTCAACAAATCTGCAAAATTTCGGGGATTATTTAAACCCCAATCCCCCTTCCCTCCCCCTTGCTACGGCCTTGATCATATTGTACACCAATTTTGAAATTATAGCAGATATTTCTATGAATATGTTGGTAGAGAAAAGAAGTGTTTAAATACGACTTTATAGTTTTTAATGTACGTATTATAGGTGAAATTCAGGCTTGGAAAAGTGAATTTTGTGTCCTTCCAAAATTCAAGTAGTAATTTAAAAAGCTTTTAAGAGAGTGGTGCAGTAATGCTAGACTTTGGGACTTTTTATTCAATAGTCACCAATAATCTTTAGAAGTGATATTTGATATACATAATAGACGATTCTTCAATTCGGTTCTTCTGTTATGTATATCAAATATCACGTCTCAAAATTATTGGTGACTATTGAATAAAAAAAAAAATCTGGCAACACTCGAGTAGTGTTAAATTTAAATAGCAAAATTAAAATATTATACATAGTTTAGATTGAAAATTACAAGCTTAAACCTATTATTTTTACTGATAGTTTTCAGTGGGCTTAACAAAACCCCCTTCTCATTCATTCAGAAATGATATTATGTTGAACAACTTGATCTAGAATATAAAAGAATTACTCGAAACAAAATTGCTGCAAAAGAAAAAAAAAAAAAAAAAAGCATTTGAAATTAAAACTAATATTAATGACGTACTACAAAGCAGGATAGACAAATACTGTAAATTTGAATAACTGAATCCATTTCATTCATAATAATTTTTGCCTGAATTATGATTTTCTAAATGACTTCTTCCAGAAAAGGAGACTTCTTTAAAGGACCATTATTATTTATTTATTTATTTATTTATTTATTATCATCGTGAATGGCTTCCTTACGAATGTTTCATTGTTTCTTTTTTAACACTTTTCAACATATTGAAAAATATTTATAACTTTGGTTTGTCTGTCCGTCTGTTCACGTTCTAACTCCCTGAAACGGATAAATGTTGTTCAAGTTCATTACCTAATGTTCCCTATTGAAAATGGGGTAAATAATGCCAAGGATTTGTCTACAGGGACACCAGAAAGAATTTCAAAGCATGGCGTCCTACGAGAGGTATTTCCATAAACCATATTTTAACACTTTTAATTTTGCGCAAATCATAATGAAATTGACATTAAGAATACATTTGCACTAAAAAAGCTTTTTGTAGAATGTAGAATGATTAGCATTAAGATTTACACGGCGACAAACACAAAAAGTATTCAGTTACATTAATGGTTATAATTGGAAATCACTGGAATTTCATTTTCGTTTGCGTTAATCGTTTTTAACACTTTCTAATGATGTTTAAGAGTGATTATTATATGAATTAGTCTATATGTCTGGTTTACTGTCCGTCTGCCTGTGAGCTCTCTAACTTCCGTAAATATTCAAGGAATTTTTGAAATTGATATACATTATTCAAGTTTATTATAAGATATTCCCAAATTACATTTTAATACTTTTATTTCGTACAAATCATAATGACGTCAATTCATAACTATGTGCAGATTTTGTGGGTAATCATTGTTGCACGTATATATTACATGGGATTGTCTTTTTTTTTTTAGTAACATGATTATTACCTCCTCCCCCATACACACCTTAATTACATTTTATGTAGTTGCAGTTTACATCAATTTATTACAAACACGCATGCGCCCATGTATTAATTTTTTTTTTTTTTTTTTGAAAAATCTTTCAAAATTTCACCATGTAATAATTATAGATACAACGATTTCTTAATGTATCTACGGAATGCACACTAATATTACGACTGTAAAATTTCCGTTAAACTGGAATATCATCTCGAAAAATCTTAGCCCCCCCCCCCTTCTTAAAAAAAAAAAAAGTGAAGCTCCGGATCCGCCACTGACTGCAGCCCTGAATACTAAATAAAAAAATATTTAGATACAAAGGAAAAATTATAAAATTTCACTAATAACAATGAAATTTTATAATTTTACTTTTGGCATTTAGATCTGCAAAGGTTAATTTTTTTCTCTCTCTTGGTAAGATGTGAGGGGCTAAGCTACATTTTTTTTTGCTAGTAATTCTTGAAACATCTTACTGATTATGTAAGTTTAAAAATTTCTTCACACACCATAAAAATATAGGCAAGCACTATCGGTTTAAAAAAAACATGATCTTTCTTCTTCAGTTGGAGGGGGAAAAAAGTGACCTTGGAGGCAAAAGCAAGACTGAAAGCAAGGAAAAACCTAAGGGGAGGAGCAATACAACCAACCAATAGGACAGCAGCATGCAATAACCAATCAGAAGGGAACACACACACACAAATAAATAAATAAAATAAAAAAAGCAATAGACAAGACAAACACGTGCTTATCTTGTCTCCTGTTTTTTGGTTGTGGTTTTATTTGTAGTTTTTGAGAAATCATGTCCACCGCTTTTCTGAAGGGTATCCGGAAACAAGGACCAATGGCTGAATTTTCCAAAATTTTTAATGAAAATTTTATAAAATATTGTTTAAATGTTGCTCTTTTATATGGTCAAAATGTTGAATAATTTTTTTGTTTTTTATATTAAAAATTTTATTATTATTATTACTATTTTTAAGCTTTCGAAACCTATGCAACTTCCTTAACCTGCGGAGGCCCATACACAGCAACGTTTGCTGAACTGTCGTTGAGGAGGCACTCTTGGTAGCCCCTCTATTCATAAAGATGGTTAGCTGGTCAACGGTTGGAAGTCTATTTGTCCGAACGCACAAACGCCACCGTTTTTCGTTTTTGTCATCTATAGCTCGTGGTGCACCATATTTGCCTCGTCGCTGTTTTTGGATAGTGATTTTTTTTTTTGCCATGCATTGTGTATTTTTACCACGGCGACACGCTCGGAAATATTTCGGAAATGCTTCCACTTTGACCAAGAAGCTAATGTTAATGTTCTTTTTGAACATCGAACAAATCGTTTCGTTTCTGCATTACACCAGCGATTGCAATGTTTTTTTCTGTCCCCTGAATTTTTTTATATACCCTCCACTGGCAATGTATCCACTTATCTTTTATGATTGGTTATTTCAGGTTGAAAGTAGGCAGTGATCACATAAATATAACTGAACTGAGTGTAAACAGGAATCGTATAAAACATTTTTGATTTTGTTAAAGAGACCTTTGTATCTCCATGAACATACTTTTTTTTATTATAAAAATGTATATAGATAATTAAATGAGTCATAATAATCATATTCTAGAGTTAAACGCACTTAAATCCTTATTTTATATAGGATGATATTTTCTTTTGTTTTTAGAACCTTTTCTGCTTTCGGGACAAAACTTTCTATGAAATATATGAGGTGTGCACACTTTAAGATCTTTACACTCCAAAAGTTTTTGGATGATTCGTCAGATATTTGTCTAAATATTCGACAAAACATCTTAATTCTAATGTGTTCAGTCATTTATGGCAAGGTAACAATAAAATGTACTGAAAAATTGGTGTTAAAATTAATGATAATAATAATACTAATAAAAACTTTGTATGCGTTCACTCACTGTCAGACTAACAATTTAATCATGAATGAGGAGAACAGGCTTTTAAATACGAAGTCAAGAATTAATTTAAAAAAAAGTATTCATATTTTCGTAAAAAGAAGTTTCACTTTTAAATTAATAAGCTAAGATTATTCTGTTATTGACTACTTGAACCAAATAAGACACCTAAGGGAAAACTAAAAGCACCGAATTACTGGTGCTGAATAATGAATAAGAATTTTGAGAATTTTATGGTATATATTTACAAACACGCAAAAGTAGTTTCTGGTAAAATTTGCTATAATAAATGATAATCATTTATCAGTTAAATGTTGGCATATATAAAACCTGTGTCAGCTCATTCCTGTTTTATTCATGCTTAATTAATTTTATTCGAAATAATTTTGTATCTTTGTACAATCGGGGAAAAATCACCCAATGTTGTTTTGTTACTAATTCACTAAGAAAGATCTAATAGATATCATTCAACAGAAAATTAAGTATACTTTTTGAAAATAACATAAAATTTTGAATTAGGGGTCATCTACATATTAAAATCAACGCCTACTTTGATTTTTATTAATAGCAACACGCAATTTTGACTTTATATTTGAATTTCTGAGAATCTGGTATTAAGGAAAAATATACATTTTGCATACTTTATCTTTAGTATTCATAGAGATACAACCAAAAATGTGTTGGGGGTTATTCGAAAATTTAGAAAAATAAAATTAAGATCATACAAGAGATAGAACAAAATCATATTGTTTCTCACCGGAAATGTTTTATGGAAAAAAAAAGAAGTTAAAATAATATATGATAATCATCTTTACAGCGCCTTGGTTTTGCCTGATTTCTGATTTTAGATATGTATCAATACATAATTAGATAATAATGTAAAATATAATATCTATATAAATATGATACATTTTATATATATTTAAATATATTACACTTAATATTGATCAGACAATGCTGTTTGGAAATTGTGCGATATTTTTTAATTAAAAAATTTCTATTATGACAATACTGATCTGCAATAAAATTTAAGCTAACTTTTCTTTCACTTTAATAAAAATCATTTATTTTATGTTGTAGACGTGACATAATGTGCAAACTGCAATAAATAATATATATATATGCACAAATGTTTAGCAAAATTCATATTAATTAATGGCATTGTATGATGATGAATAAAAACTAAATAATTAAATAGAACAATAAAGCATAAACTACAACTTTTCAGAAAATTATTTTTTGTAAGGTATCAGTTTAACATTTTTTGCTTTCATGAAGTATACATTAGGCGTTTTTAATCGTAACTCAGTTTAACTCCATGAAATTGTACGATATTTTTTATAATTTCAGTGAAAATATATTTTTTATTAAAATACACTCATTGCCATAAAAATTGCGCACCAAGAAAGAGTTGTCAGAATGAAACGAAATCTCATAAGTGCAACGTTGATATAAGTAATTGATTTACAAAAAAAGGCGAAATGATCATTTATTACAGGAAAAAATACGAAAGAATAGAGATTTTAATGCAGTAGAGCACTGATTATCCGTGAGTGCGAGAGCTTCGAAATTTTTTTTAAATTACTAACCTCCAAAAAGCCCAATTTTAATTCAAGCCAACAACAAGGAAAATACAATAGGTTCTACAGGGCGAAGGTCGAAAATTACCGACATGTTTACTGTGCATCGTAATTCTATAGGCCTACTTGGAATTTTTTTGGCGGTTTTAGAAGGAAATCGATTTTTTTTACTTTAGAAATAGGGGTTATACTGTTCTACAGCGCATTTTTTCATGTTTGTACCCCATTTTACTCTGGTTTTCGGGTAACCGCGATTACCACCCAATTTCGCGGATAATCGGTGCTCTACTGTACTCTGTTGGGCCACCTTTAGCGAAAACGCACGAGGCGATACGAGCGGACATTGAGGCATACATGTCCCGTATGATGTCCTACGGCATCTCGTTCCACATTTGTTGTAAACATGTCTCTAATTCGTCCAAACTCGTAGGCCGCCGAATTTGCCGTCCCAAGTGATCCCAGATATGCTTGATTGGTGAAAAATCTGGGGATCGAGCAGGCCAGGGAAGGGTGGTATTGTGGCGGTGGCAGTTCTGTGACACCCTTGCTGTGTGGGACTGAGCATTGTCCTGTTGAAAAAAAAGGTCATGGGAGCTCTGTCATGAGTGGCAACACCTATGGCTGAAAGATGTCACGAACGTACCACTGGGCTGTCACGGTGTAGGGCATTACTATTGAAAAAATCAAAGTTGGTGTGCGTTTTAATATGTAGACGAACCCTTATCCAAAATTTCACTTCATTTTCTAAAATTACTCATAATTCCCTGTTGAATGATACCTATTTCATTTTTACTTTCCGAACACTATAGTGAGGAAAGTATTGTAATCATGTCAAAAATCCGAATTCAAGATTTTGATGTTTCTATACGTTTCGAGGTCCAACGAGTCCGTTTACACTATTTTTACGAGTATGTATGTGTGTGTGTATGTATGTATGTGTGTATGTGTGTGTGTATGTATGTATGTGTGTATGTCTGTGAGTGAACACGCTAGCGTCTAAACGCTTTGTTCGAATAAGCTGAAAGTTGGTACGTATATTGTAAGTCACCATAGTACGAACCCTATAGATTTTGGTGAATCTAGCACTTATAGATTTTTTACAGGGACACAAAGAAAAATTCTTTATCATTATGGCCAAGGGACCAAAATCTTAAAAGTGCGATAGCATCTAAACGCCTTATTCAATTGAACAAAAACTTTATACACATATTATAGATCACAGATACTCGATCTGTATAGATTTTGGAGAATCTAGCACTTATAGTTTTTTTACAGGGACAGAAAGAAAAATTCTTTGGCAAATTTTTAAAAGTGTGATAGCGTCTAAACGCTTTATTAATCTGAACAAAGAATTTGTACACTTGTTATAGGTCACATTTGAACCAACTGTATAGATTTTGGTGAATCTAGCACTTACAGTTTTTTTACAGGGACACAAAGAAAAATTCTTTATCATTATGGCCTATGAGACCAAATTTTTAAAAGTGCAATAGCATCTAAACGCCTTATTCAATTGAGCTGAAAATTTGTATGAATATTATAAATCACTGTTGCACTAACTATAAGCATTTTGGTGAATTGTGGCCACCACGAGACTTTCTTCTATATTTTCCTATACAAATTCACTCAGTAACAATAATTAAAAAAAAAAAAAAAAAAAAAAAAAAAAGTGGGACTTTGACAAAATTGTGGGTAAAATGTGAAAATTTGTTTAAGTTTGTCAGAATTTATAGATTTTTACAGGGACACAACGAAAAATTCTTTATCATTATGATCTAAGGGCTCAAAGTTCAGTAGCGTTAAATAAAACCTCGTGTGATATATGGAGAAAAATACTCAAACACTCTGTTATGGTTTTCTCTCTTTTGTTTGTTTAGCAACTCCTCTTTCTTTATTTTATCTACAAAACTGTTAGTTACTCAATGTTCGGAAAGTCGAGTGGAGTCACTCCAGATTTTTCATCATCGATTTGCAACGAAGTAACGTCGAGTGTTGCTTTTTTCGACTGTACATCTTACAGTACCGAAGACCTGGGGCTACTTTGGCCTATTTTTCGCAATTTTTATGAAATTTAGGCTTGTAAAATAGGAAATATTCCTGATAAGCTTTTCAAATTATTAATTGTCGCAAATGTGTGTTTTTAATAACTGAGTAATACATTTTTAAAAATTCAAATGGACATTAAAAAAAGGAGGGAACGTTTTAAAAATTTGGTCAACGAAACTCCTGCTTGAGGCTGTTTTGATCACCCCCCCCCCACACACACACACGTACACTAAAACTACATTGCGCTTTTTTTCATAGGATTACTGTATCCTCTTATATAAGGTTACTTTAACGAAATAATGAAATAAAAATGAAATATATTAAGTTATCCATAATTTCATGATAGATGAATGCATACAAACTGAACTTAAAAAAAACTAGTATGTTGTGGCCACCACAAGACTTTCTTCTATATTTTCCTATACATATTCAATCAGTAACAATATTTAAAAAAAAAAAAATGATTTTTTTTTTCCTTTCTTTCTTTCTTTTTTTTTTTGTGAAAATTAATACATATTTAATCACTAACAATATAAAAAAAAAAAAATAGATTTTTTTTTTTTTTTTTTTTTGGTTAAAAGTAAAAAAAAAATCGATAACTTTGTTTTAAATTATCACAGATTTATAGTTCAACCATTCGTTTTAAAGGTATTGACGAGACCTTTCGAATGATACCCATCTTCAAAATTTACCCCCCCCCGGGGGGAAGCGATGCCCCCCATGCACAAAATTCTTTCCCTAGTTACGTACTACTATTATCAATAATTCATATTAATTTTACAAACACAAGTGTAAAATAACTCTTATTATGCACATTTATACGAATTTTTGTCCTATGCTGCCATGTTAAAAATTTAGATAAAATGCTATCACAGCGCCACCTGTTAAGCTATTGATCCCCAAATATAATCAGCAACAGTTTATGTCGGGGACCAACTAAATACCAAGTTTGGTAAAATTTCGTTAAAAAAAAAAAAAATTAATCATATTAATTTTACAATCACGAGTTTAAAATAACTCTCATTATGCCCATTTATACGGAATTTTGTCCTATGCTGCCATGTTAAAAATTTGCATAAAATGCGATTACAGCGCCACCTGTTGAGCTATTGATCCCCAAATCTAATGGGCACCAGTTCATGTCAGGGTGCAACTAAATACCAAGTTTGGTTAAATTTCATTCATATGTTCGTGAGATACAGCGTCCACAAAAAAAATGATACAGACAGACAGACAGACAGACAGACATTTTCTAAAAACTATCAATTCGTGTTCAGGACATCCCAAAACGTGTAGATCCGTCAAAAAACGGAGGTCGAAAATTTTCGCGAATCCAATACTTTCTCTATATTACATATAGAAGAAAGTAAAAATATTTTATCAAAAATTTACACTTGCTAAAAAAATTTCATTGAATTAAATGTCATAATACTGAAACATTTGTACAATAAATAAATAACTGTCATTGAGCAACACATGTAAGGTTTAATTTTTGTTTCAAGTCAGCCGACTCTTACATCATTATGTCTTTTTTTGTTTTTTGTTTTTTTATCGGGCCATGTCCATATCTGTGGTTTTAGTCATAAAATCTATTCTTACAAGGAAGGTCTCCATAGACGCATACCCAAAAAATTTTGAAAAAATTACAGGATACTCTCCTAACGAGGTTAAGTATGTTTATAAAAAAAAATCTGGCGGAATCACTATATATCGCTCGTAAAAAAATGTTGAAAATGTCCGATTATTGGCTATTTATCGTTTGTTGGCGACACAATGAAAACTGATGCAAAGCTGTTTTTTGATAAATAATCATCATGGAAAAACGTTTTAAATACTCTTATTGTAAACAAGTTTAAGAAAGTTTACTTTAAATAACTACAATTTTTTCAAAATAATTATAAGTAAACCTTACGTTCAAATTATGTAACTTTTTATTAACGTGAAATACCTAAACTAAGCTTATGGCTTAAATTGTACTAATATTATCTTAAAGTAAAACAGTACGCGCATTTATTTATATTGCGTAATAATTAAAAAAAAACGTAAATATAACGCTTCAGAAATGAAACAATGGTAAACGGCAATCACTTATCAGTGCGCAATTTTGTGTTTTCTAAGAATACCGATTTTAGAACCGGTAATTTAGATGAAAATTTATATTGATAGAAATTATTTCAAATTTAAATTTCAAATTTCAATACAGATTACACATTAATATTGAAAATGTACAACATTTTTTAATTATAATTTACTTTTTATTACACTGTTTAGATAAAATTTAACAAATAACTTAAATAAAGTTTATGTTAAAAAATACATTTGTATAACTGCAATTTTTTTTACCGTGCTGCTTTTATTTATTTATTCAAACTTTAAACCAAATTTTAATGGAAAATTATAATGAATTGAAATTTTAAAGATCTTAATAAGTTTAAATAATAATCATAGATTAGAAGGACTTTGGGATCAGCAAAAATGCACAAAAACAAATTTATTTGTATGAGCCATACCTTTGATATAAAAAACCTTTGAATAAAATACCTTTGAATAAAATAAATCCTTGTCGAATCATGTCTTAGTCAGTCTAAGAACATGATTCGACAAGGATTTATTTAACAAAACAGTATTAACTCTACTTTTTTTGTATAGGAATTTTTGCTAGTGTTCGGATACTTTTGTTACCGACTGTATGAGAAATAGGCAACTCTTTCATCGATTAATTTCTAACTATATTTACTATAACGCTATTCAGAAAGATTTGTCCTGCAAGAAATTCTTAAACGCATTAAAATTACTTGCATTTGACGGAAAAGAAAGTTGCTCGCCAAGTCATTTTTTTACAGACTATCTATTGGGATTCCGCCGATAAATTTGACTGATAATGTGCTACATATGTATAAGTAGTATCTTTGTAATTTTTTTCACAATTTTCTGAGTATGCGCTTTAACGAGACCTTCCTTGTTAGACCTGACTGTTCTTCAGTTGATATTTTCACTATTATTAACCTATAGTCGCCGAAACGTGAGTGGAGGCTACCATGTGGAGACTCAAAAGGATTTTGAGTTCCGTCTGTGTGTCTGTCTCTCTCGCGATAACGGCCGTAAAAAATCACGCTATTGACTTGCAATTTAGTACACATGTTCATGAGCCTGACAGAATTAACTGTGTAGTTTTGGGTGTGTATTCCATTTGTAGTTCGTGTACAGGGACACACCAAAGTTTTTCTTATCATTACGGCTTATGGACAGAATTTGTATGTACCGACATAGCTGCAGCAAAAATCATCCGATTGACTTGCAAATTGGTACACATGTTTAAACTCTGTATAGAAATAGCTATATATATTTTTCTATGTCTTATATTGTTTATGGATTGTGTACAGGGACACGCCAAAGCTTTTCTTATCATTACGGCCTAAGGGCAGAATATGTATGTATTCCAATAGCGGCCGCAAAAAACTTCCATTTGACTTGAAATTTGGTACATATGTTCAGGCGCTATACAGAAATAGCTGTATAAATTTTGGTGTCCATATTGCTCATGGTTCGAATATAGGGACATAACAAAATTTTTCTTATCATTATGGGCGAATGGCAGAATACCATGTAAACGCATTTTAACATGACCAAACTGCATTCAATAAATAGAATTTAACATACATTACTGAGAAGCTTAAATTTATGTTTTCTGCAGCAAATATGTGCGCTTAAGCTTCCTAATTAATATACAGGACCTTACAAAAGTGTTCCGACAGTATCATGTAATCATCAAAATTATGTCAAATTTCAAACAATTATACATGAAAATGTAGAAAATGTTGAATAGTTCTTACTGATGCATACAATATTTATGATTCGTTTGAAGAGACACACAAAAGAATTTCGTGACATCAGAGCCTATGGACAATTTTTTTATTTAAGTGCACTTTAACACGTTTATGCTGCATTCAAAATAATAGAGTTAACATACATCATAAAGATGCTGAAAAGCATGTTTATTCTAAAAAAAGAGTATGTATAGACTAAATAATTTATTTACGGACCACACAAAAGGACAAAAACATGTCATTCTGTAAACATCCAAATGATGTCAAATTGGGTTGAAATAGTCATGATTAATTAGGTGTATTCTATTTTTTTTGTGTGTGTTTATAATAACTGTCGTTACTTTTCCAGGATACATAAAAGAATTTCGTATTATTACTGCCTATAGCCGGTATTTCAAAAGTGTATTTTAACATGGTTACACTACACCCCATTAAACATAATGAAATTCTATTTGAATTTTAAAAGCATGTTTTTCTGTGGAAAATTGTGGACATAGAATTAGTAATTAGTTTACAAGGTTACGCAAAATAATTCCGATATGTTACGCAATTATTTTGCATGAAATTTGGTACAAGTATTTATGAATTACAGGGAATTAACACAAGACTAATCAGTTATTAGGAATACATATACTATATACAGATAGGTATAGAAGGACAGATACAGCGGGTGGGTGAGGGGGGCGGCAGCTCCCCTCAGAAACGTATCGGTTTATGTAGCAATTCAATCGAGTCTATATATATTATATAATAAGGAATAAATAAAAATTATCTGCTGAATAATGTGTGATGCAAATAAAACGCTGAGGCTCCTGATCTGCAGATCCACTAGTAGTGGTTACCTACATAATTAACAATCACATAATTACCACACGATAAAATCTTTTCAGTTTGGTTTGTCAACAGTATCTTCATTATCACTTGAGTCTTTATCAAAAAATAAGAGTAGTAATACTGGTGCAAAATCATAAAAATAATGTTTTTAATATTATAGCACATGGTCAGAGTTTAGAACTATCGGGAGAGCTAATTTACCACAATGTAGGCTTGGGCAAATGTAGCCCCGATATGTTTTATGTTATGTTCTCAATATATATATATATATATATATATATATATATATATACTAAACTAACAGAAGAAAAATTTAATACATTTTTTTTCACGTGTTTACTTATACTGTTTTCACACTTACTTTTACATTTCTAGTACCGATTGCACAGTTAAAAGTTTGCAGAGTTTAAAATCTTGTATTGTTATACAGTGTTTACAATATCTCCTGAGCAGGCACTAAAACAACATTTAAATTCCGAAAAGCCCGAAATCTCGTAATTAAAATCCCTTCTACACTACCTACCAATAAGTATTTGGGCACTTTCGAATTTAGACGTTTTGTCAAATATCTTGAAAAATTACTTAGGAATCATCTTGAAACTTTGGGAGTATCCAGAACATGTTACACCGCATATATAATAATAATAATAATAATAAAAATAGGAGGAGTAAAAGGGGTCCCGTTAAAAAAAAAAGGAAAAGAAAAGAAAGAAAGACGTAAATGTTTTGCATCATCCTTCAAAAAGTAAAACTTGAAATGCGTTTTGGCTGTAGCATGTGATTATAAGGATTCTACTAATTATATGTATTGATTTTTATGATGTTACCACATATATTCATGGAGCTATAACAACTTTTTAAAAATCTGAAAAAAAATGCCAAACTTTTAATTATAACGTATAAGACCCAGTGCAAAGCCAATTTTTAGGAAACTTGGCATACTGCATTAGACCCAGCATACTGCAATCAGAATGGAAAAATATTAAATATCTTAATATTAAATATGAGCACTTTTACTAAATAATTTTTAAGTACGCATGCACAAGCTTTATAGAAATTTCATTTGCATAATTTAATAGCCAAAAGTATTGAGCTACTCATATGAAAACCCCAAACAAATATCGTGTAAAATTCAAATATGTGTAAAATATCGTGTAAAATTCGTCTATGAGTTATAGAATGAACAGAATTTCAGTTTCTCTCATAATAAAAGCTAAGCTATAAAGAGTTTTACTCACATTTTTATTTTGATTCAGTGAATATCTAATGGTAATACAGTTATTCGCTGATTGTAAATAAATATTGATAAAACCCCCTATCATTTTCCTTTTATTTTGAGAGGAACTAAAATTCTGCTCATTCTACAACTCATATCTGTTTGAATTTACACGATATATATATGTATATATACATTGAGTTTTCATATAAATTAAATAGCTCAATATTTTTCGCTGTTAAATTATGCAAATGAAATTTTTATAAAGCTTGCGCATGCGTAGTTAAAAATTTAGTAAAAGTGCTCATATTTCGTATGATATTTAACATTTTTGCATTCTGATTGCAGTATGCTGTGTCTGATGTAGTATGCCAAGTTCCCTGAAAATGGCTTTACACTTGGTCTAATACTGGTGTTATAATTTAAAAAGTGTCCTGCAATTTTTAAACAAATCTTTATCTCCATGAATATATTTGGTAGTCTTATAAAAATGTATGCAGATAATTAGAAGAATCCTTATCATCACATTCTACAGTCAAAACGTATTTCAAGCATTACTTTTTACGGGGTGATGCAAAACATTTTAATTTTACTTTAATTTTTTACTGGTCCCATTTTCCTCTCCAGAAAAACTTTTACTGAAATATATGAGGTATAACAAGTTCTTTATACCACGAAAGTTTCGAGATGATTCCAAAGAATTTTTCGAGATATTTGACGAAACATCTAAATTCGAAAATGTCCAAATACTTATTGGTAGGCAGTGTATTTTTTAAAATAATAAACCCCCCTTTAACATTTTTATTTATTACGGGAGCAAAATAACACATCTTTTTCTGACTCATTGGATTAAAGTAACTCTGGTCTACGATATTTACAAATTTTGCATTCTTCCAGATTTAGCCATTTTCATTTACTTTATATGAAATTTTCTATGTTTATTCAATTTAAACCACAATGAGTATTTTCATATATTTAAAAACACAAATAACAACTTACTTGCATAAGATAATGCCATCTCGCAAAATTTCTTCATATGGACCGTTTGGAAGTTGTTCACCCAGGATTTCTTGTATCCATTCTAATACTTCTGCTTCAAGCTGTTTGTCGCGCTTAGCTGCGATCTGGAAAAAGTAGAAGGTTTTTCTAGCAGTTTATTACCAAAATTACAATAACTGAAAAAAAGTATTTTTTGGTGAAACTGGCCTTTAAAAAAGATTTTATCTGAAAATAGCTTTAAAATAGACAGTTAGTTCATCTCTTAAAGAAACACAGTACCTTAAAATAAATTTCTTTGCAAAATAATTTAGCGTTGAATTAAAAGTAAACTAGTAAAAAGTATATTTAATTAAAACATAATTTTAGTATCAATTTTATAAAAATAGTGTTGTAAAAAGTGTATTTGATTAAAACATGATTTTAGTATCAATTTTATAAAAATAGCTTTTCTTTATAAAATGCTGACATTTTTATTAAATTATATCTGATTAAGTAAGGTACAACGTTAAAAAAGCATAAGATATTTAAAAATTCTTGAAATATTTATTGAATTGTTTCATGAAACACAGATTTACCAAATAGGACAAATAAGAGATACCTTATCTGTCTTGTTTATGACAAATATCGTCAATTTATGTGTAAGTATGAAAGATATTAATACATGTTCACTTATGCAAAACTGGGCCATTAAAAAAGGTAAACTATTCCTTCAGTTTACTTAACATTATAGAAAAATGAATTTGGTCTACACTAGTAATAATAATAAATATATGCTCATATCTAGAAAGGCAGTAGGAATATTTATGAATGTACACGAAAAACTTTGGCTACAATATAGGAAAATGATATAACAACTTCATATGTGCCAATTTGTACTGTTTTCTTTTACACCACTATTTCTATATAAAACAAATTCCTCATGTTTAATCGCAGAAAACTGCTTAAAAATCTTATTAAAAATTTCCGATAACAAAAGGACGTACAAGTTGGCAGCTATGCAACTTTGAATAATAATAATGTATTAAATACTAATAATACTTAGCAATCATAATAATATAAAAGTAAAAACTTAGTAATAAGTATTAGACATTTATTATGGATATTAATATTACTATAATGCTAATATTACTATAATACACTATATACAAATTTAGTTATTTTTTAATTCATTTTGATTCTTGCGGATTGCGGTGGCATTTTATCATCTGTTTTTTTACATTCTACTACTTTGCTTTGATACCATACGTATGTAAACAAGGTAAAGTTTTTACTAAATTATACCTTCGAAATGTAAACGTGTTTATAATTTTTTAAAGATTTAACTTACATGTTAAACGTCCAGTCAGCCATTCTTTATATTATCATTTCGTTTACTGAATGATCTCTCAAATAAGAAATAACTGATGTTTTTGAAGGTTGAAACTTTTTGTATTTTTTAACTTTGAAATTTATTTTCAACCGTTATTTCTTTATATATGAATACATACATACGCACAACGCATATGCATAGCTGCCAACATTAATAATTTTTAAATCATATTTATCCACCAGTATTTCCAAAAAGGAATCTATCACATACATTTTCGACGATTACATGAAATTAAATAAACTGAAAACATTCTGTTGAAAATAACGGAGATTAGACACCTATATATATACATGCTTACACTTGATTGTCTTTACAGGTTTTAACTAGTGATTATTATTACTATTTATTTATTTATTTTTTATCATTTTGAAAAAATTAAGTTACATTTTCTTGTTTAATATATTTATATGCATACATACTCTTTTATACTTGTTTTTTTTAGTGAAATAATTTTCAAATTTGAATTCGATTTAAAAAATATTAAAAATAGAATAATAAACAAAGTTCGTTATCTACGCAATTCTGTTGAAGTAACATTTTCTTTTCTTTTCTTTTCTTTTTTCTTTTTTTACTTTTCAATTTCGAATATCTTTGTGTTATCCTGACAAAATGTGTTATAGACTCGCTTCTATTAATTCTGAATAAATATATTCAATTATTTATTTTTCCACAATATAAAATAATGTAAAATTTTGATTTTTACATGAAAAATAATAATGAATAAAACGGATTGTTTATTTAAATGTTTGATTAGGATCGAAAATGGTACAAATATTTTGCAGTTTTACTATTGAAGTTTATTTCTTTTTAAAAATTTGAAAGATATTTATAAATCTGAAAGACAATACGAAAACATTTTAGATAAATAAATGGTGTATAAATTTTGTGTCCATAATCTCCAGTTGAAATCAAAAGTATATTCAGAAACTGGTAATACTCATAAAACAACCTTCATAAGTATTAAATAACCCAAAGAAAATTACTTTACTTTTCTTAATTTAAGGATACCTATATTGCTCCAGATGGACCATTTATTTATTTCTCTACTTCGAAGGTTTCATTCATTGCTTAAAAATACTTCTTGAAATGTGTTTTAGAAAATATATACCATAAAATACTTATTTAAAATCTTATGGACAATACAGGAGGGGAATGTGTTAAAAAATTCCATAGGGTGTCTTTCAACGGTCATTCTTTGCACATTAAGGCTTATTAGACTGAAACCTACAGTCGGTAACAAAAGTGTCCGAACACTTGCGAAAATTCCTATGTAAAAAAAGTGCACTTAATACTGTTTTGTTACACAAATCCTTATCGAATCATGTTCTTAGACTGACTAGGAACAGGATTCGACAAGGATTTATTTAACAAAACCGTATGAAGTGTAACTTTTTTACATATGAATTTTTGCTAGTGTTCGGACACTTTTGTTACCGACTGTACGTCTTAAAGTGGATTCCGAACCTTTATGAACATACATGTCTGAACGGGATTCGAACCTGATATTTGGCGTCTGAACATCAGAGCGTTAATTATTCAGCTGTTAGATTAGAAATAGAAAAGTAGAAAATTCACAAATACTGTAATTTCCTGTGTATAATGCACAAGCCAGGCATAACGAGAAATTGTATTTAATAATCTATATAAAAAAGGGGAAGTGTCTGTCTGCGCTCTTAAACTCAGGCTATTGATCGCAGTGCTACAAAATTTGGACAGGGGTAGCATGGACACTGAAGGACTGCACCTTATCGAGATTTTTTTCTTTTTTGAATTTTTCGATTTATTTTTTCCGATTTCATTCATGGATTTTTCTGTTTTATTTTCTTAAATTTATTCTTTCATTTCAATCGTCTGCGTTCCTTAGCAGTGACTGTTATACGATTTATTTAATAATTTCCTTTGAAATAGATAATATGTACTATATCATAATTGCCAACATTTCGAATTTTTAAATTATACTTAGTACCAAATTAATTTAAATATATATATATATAAATGTACTATAATATCTTTTGCTGAAACGATTTTAAAAGATTTATCTAAATATTTTTCACTAAAACAATTAATACAAAAATTTGTATTTTCTGCGTCAATTTTCCTAAATAGTATTCCATTTTTATGTTGCGATCTTTTGAATATTATTGTGGTTTTAAATTACTCTTCCTTATTAAAATTTAATTATTGCAATGTAGATTATTTTTCTAAATTATTTGACTTGTACGCACAATTAATCGAAGATTAGGACTTATTCAAGTTTTATCGGGCCATAGTTCTAAAAATAACAACATATAAAAGTTGATTTAAAAAAATATATATAATCTGTAAAGACATGAAGTAACTCAAAAATCTTAGACTCTTTAATTCATGTATAAATTAGGTAAACTTTAAGCGTTTTAGTTTCTATTCATTTGTTTTGTTGAAAAAGGAGTTGCTTTAAAATATGTATACTCATTTGGATGGGTCGGGGGGGGGGGGGGGATGTGTGCTGTCTTATCGGAAATGAGTGCCTAACAATAGTTGTAGCTTGTACCTGTGAACATTTTTGTGCAATACACACGCACACACATATATATTTTGCACAAATTACACCCCAAATATATATATATATATAGTAAAAATTTTTTGAAAACGTAGTAAAAGCCGAGCAACAGACGATTTAATACCTCTGAAACCACAAAGATAAAGAAGAATAAATTTTCATCAAACTAAAATTACTTGTTTTTTATTTATTTATTATTATTATTTTTTTTTTTGGGGGGGGGGGGGAGGGAGGTGGGGGTGAATATCATCTTTAGCCTGCGCAAATTCTGAAAATTTTGCGATTTTTCTTTAATTTATTTTGCAAATTTATACCTACAAAATAACTTTGAGGTAGTATTAATATAATAATTTATTTGAAAAATGACGTACGTTTTTTTTTCTTCTTGTTACTATGTTAATATTTTCAGGTTGCGCACGGGGAGTAAATTTTAAGACTTTACGTCATTTTTAAGTTTTGAGCTTTTTTGATTTTCGAGTGTATTTTTGAGAAAAAAAATCACGATATTTTAAAAATGATTTTTTAACATACAAGCATTACACAAAATTTATTTTGTGAATATAAATTGCGAAAAAAAAAATTGCAAATATTCTAAAATTTAGGCCTTATGTGCAGGCTGAAGAAAAATAATCCTAAAAAGATATTGTGCAAAAATATTCATAGGGTCAAACCACTGTCATTGATAAGTGCTCGTTTTCGATAAAACGAGTTTAAATTTTTTCGATACACCCTAATGCCTATGTATTAGGAGAGAGTGGGGTTGAATGGGACAATAGCTAGATTTTTATGTTTTGCAAGCACCAGAAACTTGACATTTTTTTTGATATATGGTAGTACTGAGGTCATTAAGTGCAGTTTCAGAATTGTGCTATCCATAGAAGGGCAGAAAAAAATTAAAGTGTGTTTTTCAGCTGCCAAAGTAAGTTTTTACTGATTCAATTAGGAACTAGTTAAGACATTAACTATTTGCTTAAGGTTAATAAAACTGTTATGTGGTGAAAAGGCATAATTTTTATTGTGTTTATGATATTCAAGAAGAATATTGACAAATGTTCATTAAGCTTATTTCCTGTTTTATATGATCATATGGGGGTTGGGATGAATGGGACAGTTTGAATGGGGATGAATGGGACATTCCCCACTATGTGCTAATTTAAAATTGTACACAAGAATTATATTAAAACAAATCTTAAATAGATTTTCAATATTTTTATAACCTGTAGTTTAGTATTTATAACATGGAATTATAAAAGTAGCATAGATTTAGTGAAAAATAGATTGAAATTAATTGTTCTGATTTTTGTTTATAATAATTATGATTAATATATATATATATATATATATATATATATATATATATATATGTTAGAATATTCAATGCAATTAAATATATAAAAAAAATTAAATAAACTAATAATGATTTAATTAAAATCACAATTTCAATCAAGCTAATTAAATAAATCCTGGTGATTATTAATGTAATACAGAATAGAATGCTGATTTTTCTCGATCAGTAGGAAACAAAAATTTATCTGGATAATTTATACTCTATTATGATGATTTATCTCTTTCTAGTGTCTTATTCATTTATTTATTTTTAGATTAGATCTTATTAGATTAAATTACCAAAGCCTAGAGCACTAGGAACTGTGCGAACCTAAGCACTTTTGCCTTTTGATGTTAATTTGAGTCAATACATCAGTTTAAGTTAATTTCAGCAAATTCATAGTGTTTAATAAAATCACATAAACCAATTTAACTTTAAAAATTTATTTACTTTCCATTTTGTTTTCATTTCTTTGTTAACTCCAGTCCTGTCCCATTCATCCCCATAGGTGGGGATGAATGGGACAATGCACATGCATGTAAAAAAAAATTATTATTAATTAAAAATGATAACTTTTTATTAAAGTTAGTATGTTTATATGTAACTGATTACTGAAGTGTATTTATGAGCAATGTTACAAAATTCTGAATTAGATACGGTGAAAGTTATCAGTAAAAACATGGAAAATGGCCCATTCACCCCCACTCTCCCCTATACATAATGCAGGATGTGAATTTTAAGAAATGTATAAAATTATATGACTGTTGTAAAACTTGACTATTATTGTCCCATTGCATTGTATTTAACGTTCCTCAACAGATGGCAGCACCATTAAAAATAAAGGAAAGGATTTTTGAAAAAAGATGGTAAAAAACACACTGGAATATTTATATAGTTAAATTTCTTTCATTAGATCAGGCAGAAAATATCACTCATAAAATTTATGAAATAAAATTTATATCTTTTGCTATTTATTAGTTTTTTTTTTTTTTTGTATTGAAAAAAGACATTCTGGACAATGTACATAACGAGGATTTTAATTTTCGTCATTCTAATAAATGAAAGTATTTACATACTTGCCAACCATCTCATTAATAATCGTAACATTGTTACGCCCCTTTAAAACACGCCCCTTTTCCCATGCCACTTTATTTTTAGAGTAAATTTCTCCAAATGTAGTTACGATTAAATAAGAATAAAATTACTGTAAAAAAAGACTGGTGTGAAAAATAAAATGGCAGATACTAAAAATGCTACGATTCATAATGAGATGATTGGCAGGTACGCATTTAAATATAGGTAATAAAAGTTTGTCATCCAATTAATAAATATGGCATATCATTAAATCATGCATATTTGAATTTATTTATTAACAATCAACTTATGTGTACTGAAATCGATCATGTCTTATTTATTCTTAATTTTTGATAGTGTCATTCAGTATCGCAGTTCCATCACCAATAAACATATAAATTATTGAAATTACAGAAAAAAAAGTGATCTATTTAATAACTTGTCAATATTGTCAATTGTTTTCTTCCAGACCTGAGTAAAGAAACACCTGATTAATTAGTCACTTCAATGCATTTTCACTAAATTCTTTCGGCACAAATAAGATACTCTTGTGCATTTTCACATCTGCAACGTAATAAAATATTCTAGGACATAAATAATGCTGCTGAGAAAAGTTGCAATAAATGCTATGGGACATAATTATCAAGTTTCATAATCTTTAAAGGCGTTTATTAATAGTAATCTTAATAGTAATTCCCCTCTTTTACACATACGGATTTCTTAAATCTGCTTTCATATATTCCTATTTTTACTTTCTTCTGTATTCAATAGAAGAGAGTATTGGATTCGTAAAAATTTTCTACCTCGGGTTTTTGATGGATTTACATGCTTTGAGAGCTGTAGAACACGATTTGACCATTTTTTGAAAATGTCTGCTGGGTGTGTGTGTGTGTGACAAAATTTTCTGGAAACTGTATCTCAGGAACTACTACACAGAATTTCATACAAATTGGTATGTAGTTACACCTTGACATAATTAGTGCCTATCAACTTTTGGAAAAAATGTCGTACTGTTTGCGTTGTCATCCCACTTTTTCTAAATTTTTAACATGGTGGTATAGGAGAAAATTTTGTATAAATTTGCATAAAGAGAATTATTTTTTAATAATCATTATGAAAAAAAAAAAAAAAAGATATTTATAATAGAGATAGTCAACTGGGAAATTTTTTTTTGTGTATGTAGTAGTCTCGCCCCCCCCCTCCCCACCCCTCGAGTGTAAATTATCATGATGGATATCTTTCAAAAGAGCTTGCCAATACCTTTAAAACGAATGGTTGAACCATCGATCTGCGATAATTTAAAATAAAGTTATCGATTTTTTTAATTAAAAAAAAAAAAAAAAAATTATTTAGTGTTATACCACTTCTCTAATATGAAAATCTTCTGCATTATCATGGAAGATAATTTTTTTTAATAATAATTTTAATGAATTATTTTCACTGAGTGAATCTGTATAGGAAATTATAAAAGAAAGTCATGTGGTGGCCACAACATACTAGTTTTAAAACGACGGCCTCATCAAACTTGGATAATATGTACGAATCAATTACCGATTAATTGCAAGTGTATAGAAAATAATTTAGAAAATAATCTAGATTGTGATAATAAATTTTAATAAGAAAGAGTTATTTAAAATTATATTTTACTCAATAGGTGACAAAATTCGATTTATGTGTAGTAGTGATAAAAAAAATATGCTTTTGTATGAATTGTTTTGACAAGAAATATTAATATCTAAGAAACACTGTAAATAAATGTAACAACCAAAAAATGAATGACTTGTAAATATATTGTGTGTTAAAATTTCAGCTTTAATTTCTTAAGGGGTCTCGATACCACTGTAGGTTTCATATAAAAGCTTATATTTCTATTTAATATTTATAAATGGAACTATAATAGGTTTGTTCAATAAAATATAGATTCAGGAAACAATTTTTATGATTTATGATACAAATGCTACAGGTTTTAAATCTTTATTGGATATTCTAAAATCCATCCCTAATTCTTTTAAGTTATTCTATTAAAAATCCACGAATATATATATATAGTTGTATTATACATTAAGTCTTTTCTGATATATCTGTAGACGTTTTAGCATTTTGAAGGCTAGGAGTTCATGAAAAAAATGCAAACAGAGAAAATGCAATTTAAAGATTTCAAATATGTTAAAATATATCAAAAACCATAAGAATTGTTGCTGAATATATTCATTATTGAGCAAACCTAATACAGTTCAACTTATAAATATTAAATGGAAATATAAGCTTTTATAGGAAATCTTTTTCATTTATATGGCAGTGTTTTTAACATTAAATACATTTTAATTTTTTAATCAAAATAAATCTGTTCATCAGTCTATCAATTCACTAATCGATCATTTATCTAATCATAGGTCAAACAATCCATACATGTTCGTTCACATACATGTCGAATACACATGTTCACATAGGTAACAACCCACTTTTCTTTTTTCTAGTAAGTTTTCATCCATATTAGAATATGCATGTAAGTTATATACGTATTTGCACAAGAAAATTTTCAGGCGATTCAAGTACTTATTTATTATACACTAATATTTATTTATGCACAATATATTATAACACATGCAATTTATTATTTATAGATGTATACAATAAGTGTATTAACACTGATATTTTAAAAGAAATGGAACTCACTGTTTTGAATTTTGGTATTATTGCTTGCGAAAATAACAGAAAATTTTCTGTTGAAAAGAAACGGTCTGAGAAACGGTCGTTTATTAAGAAAAATTAATTTCGGGTGAAATCTAAAATAAATCACTTCACGTATTAAAAACATAGAAATCACATTTTTTTACAGCAATCCGCACCCCCGCCCCCCTTTATATTTTTCTATCTGTTATTCATATTATACCTTTTGTTATTTTATTCGCTATTGATTTAAGAAAAAAGCGCAACACTAATGTTGCATGTCTACTGTCTTTCCCTCTCCTGTCGCTTCACGCGCATTTCCATATAGCACATCTTCTCTTCAAGGTATCTTGGGGATTTTTCTTGGAGCACAAAACATTCTTGGGACATCTTGAGGCTGTTATACGGAGATCTATGCTATATGGGATACTTAATTAAAGAGCCAGATTTAAAATCGCATAAATGAAAGCCAAGTGTAAATGAGCAGTTTTATATTTGAATTATTTGTACTCAAATGTAAAACAAGACAAGACTAAACTTTTATAAAATGGTTACGTAAAATTTTATTATTTTAAGCATAGCACAAAAAAACTTAATCTATATTTACTTAAGCTCTTAAGATCATGTGTTTTAACCGAGTTTTCCTTGCGGTCTATTGCTTGAATCACTGAGTATTATGTATGACATACTATATATTTTCAAAATACATTGTTTTTCCAAGAGAATGTCTACATATGTATTTTTGTCGCCACTGTTATTATTATTATTTTTTTAATACAACTCTTTATTAATTTTTGCATTTTATCTAAAATGACCCATTTGATGTAAATTGTTTTACTAACTTTTTTGATAAAGTATTTAAATGCAAACTGAAATGTACTTAGTGTATAATATTCATTCAACCGTGACCAACGTACCATTTTCCATTAGTTACGGTACTTATATTCCCACAATAAATTTATATTTATTTTATTTCTTATAATATTAAAGTACTTTTTATGAGTTTGTTTGTCAGTCATCGGCATACCTCAAATTGTATGAAATCTATTAACTTTAATATAAATTGTAAAACCTCATAAAATTTTCAATTTTAATTTATTATTATTTTTTTTGACAACAGATAATCAAATTGTAGAAAAATTTGTGCTCTCGAGGTTATTAGATTATTGGTTATATCCAATTGCTGAAATTTTTTTTATTATACTATTCGTAGAACTATGTTTTAAATTGAGATATTACTTAAGGGGACAAACGATATTAAAATTATTTTTTTTTCTTTTTTACATTCTGTTATTTCTCAGATCAAGTAAGGCCATGAAATTATCATTTTAAAGCATACAGCGTGTTTTAAATGATAAAAAGTAATTTTTGCAATAAAAAGGCTTCTTTTATGAGAATGATAATACAAAATAACACCCAATTTCAAAACACTCCATGCTAATTTTAATTTCTTTTAAAGCTCCAATTTTTTTTTTACTGTGTGTCTTTTGTATGAAACTAATCACATGTGTGCATTGAATTTTTTATATCTCAATTACTGCACCAGTTACAAATAAAAAGTTTAAATCCTCTTGAATATTTGTGATGCGACTGAGTTTAAGAGTTCATAATGTAATAATTTCTTGATTTCAAAATGAATGCCCAGTTTTGTGACAAATACACTGATTAATTTTCACGCACATTTTTAAGAGGACTGGAGGAAAATAAATTAGTAAGGAGCATCATATAAGTAAGTAATTATTCCCAAAATTTGAAACCCAAGAAAAATAAATCTTAAATTTAAAATTTTGTAAAAAAAAAAAAAAAATAATAATAATAATAAAGTTCAAGGATCTGTAGAATGGTATTATTTTAAAACTATTACATAGTACATACTATTCATATTATTCATAGAACTTAGTACATTCTACTATAACTGTCTAGTTATTTTAAATTGCATCGATTTTGATAATTTTCTTCATTCTTTGTCCCCTTAATTGATTATATTAAATCCAGCCAAAATGTTTGACACTCTCTTAAAGGATATTTGAAGTTATTTTGTGGAAATGTTGAATGATATTTGATTCTAGTTTAGAATACTTTCATTACATGATTAAATAATACGTTTAAATTTTTAAATCCTGTAAAAATTCATTTTTTTTTTTCATTCGAAATAGGAAACTTAATTAAGTACCCAAATTAAGTTATTTCTCGTTTATCAAGCACAACCAGTTCAGTACGCAGGCCACGTATTTTTCTATGATTTTAAATAAGCGAAAAATTTATTATTATAGATAGTTTGCTATATTAGAACTGTTTTGGCATGGTGTAACGCATTCAATCTTTCAAAAGTTGGCACTTATAATATTTTCTACAATAATAAAAGACTTGAATGTTTAGTCCTCTTAAAGAAAAAAAAAAAAAAAAAAAAAAAAAAACAGTTCAGCTTTCCTTGTTCCGCTTAATTCATGCAATGTCGAAACTATTCAGATGTCGCTATTGCATGTTATGTGCATTCACCGTTTTTTGTCATTGTAAAAACCACTCATTATAAACAAAATTAAATGAAGTAAAAGGAATACAATTATTTTTTCCTAAAATTATTTATTTTTATAATAGTCTTCTCAGAGTCATTTTAAACATACTCTTTATGTTCATGTTAAAGAGAGCTGTTCCTTGATTTCTATAAACATTTCCCAAATTTCCTCCTAAAGGGTTTTGTAAAAAGCATTATTTCGTTTCTTATATCACAAAAAACTTTTAGTATTTCTAGTAGAGATTAAAATTCTGATCACGATTTTTATTAATTCGAGGGCAAGTAAGTAGATAGTTATTATTTTTGTATGTATTGCACCACATTTGCTAAATCATAATTATGAACATAATTTTTAATTACGAGTAAAATAATTCATTATTTTGTTTGTTATTTTAGGAAAAAACTTTTTGTATTTCTAGTAGAGATTAAAATTTTGAGCACGGTTTTTATCTGCTTTTATGCTTTTTATAATACATAAGTAAATATGTATGTATTTTTGTATGCATTAAAACCGTGTTTGCTAAGTCATCATTACGAACTTTTTCAGCTATGAGAATAATAATTCTTTGCTAATTTTTATTATTAATTATGACAATATTTTTTACTTTGAATTTATGTTCTACGTGAATGTTTTTAAAAGTATCGATTTTTTTTTTTCTTGCTTAATAATTTTTTTTTTCGTTAATAATAATCATAATATATATATATATATATATATTGAGTTGGGTTGGGAAATTGGGTGATATTTCTCTGTAGCAAACAATTGCGTAAGAGCGATTTTAAATTAATACTTTAAACTACTTCTGATATGCTTTATAATACTTGATTATCTAAAGTATCAGATACAGTAGGTTATTTTTAACATTATTTAGTTGTTTTTGAAATAACTTTTACGGAGTTAAAAATATCTTTTTTATGCCTTGTTCTGTCGATTTTATTCCACGCGGAATACCGTATTTTCAACCAAGAAAGCTCTTTTACCGACTGGCTTAAAAAGAAATACATACAATAATTTACATTGTACCTAATTCGTTGCCAAATTTTTAACTGCTGAGTCGCAGCAGAAAAACTACAAAAAAAAAAAAAAACTACAAAAAAAAAAAATACATTTTGAACGCAAAATACAAAAAAAAACATAGTCAAATAACATTAACCGTTAATCATTATTACCAAGGAACTTAACTGTATCGAACGACTTTAATTCTTAAAATGTGACGTCATGTCTCATTTCTAAAATTTTCAAAGAAAAAAAAAAGCAAATTAAATTTCAGCGTTGCTTTTACTTATATTATTACTTAATATTATTACTAGCAGGCTTTACCCGTTTCGCTGGTCGCTATATTTAAACGAATTTTCAAAAATATTAATTCACTACTTTTTTTTACATCATTTTATAAATAAAAACGAAAATAATTCCATTGAAATAATTCTGAACCTTTTTTCGGGTAACAATTGCCTTCAGCAGCGTCTTTCTCGTTTGCGCTGGGGTGGATCCGGGTTTCTACTGCCTGCAACAGTGTCTTTCTCGAGCACTTCAGTTAGGGTATTTATCGGACGGCAGGTGGAGCTGTTATTATTCACGAATTACTAGTTTAAAAACGGCTGTATCTCAGCATTTATTAAATATTTTAGTCTTGGCACCATGTATTAGCGAGACCTAGTAACACCTTTTTTCTATCTGTCGCTCAGCAATAATAAAATTAAAAGTACAATAAATTTGTAATTTTATTATTATTAGTTATAAAAATTATACTTAAAATTAATTGTTACGAACTTTAATAAAATTTAAAATTTAATAAGTTTAATCCTTTTTATTATATTATATTTTGATTCCGATAAATAAAATAAATTCTCTTTCAAAGAAATTGATTAATTAAATACAAAAAATAAATTTTAATTAAATTTAAAATTTAATCAGTTTAATAATTTCTATTATATTTCGAAATTAAAGGGTAAATTTAAGAAAATGAAACAGAAAAAATCAATCGATAAAATTCGGAAAAAAAAAAAAAAAAAATATATATATATATATATATATGTATATATATATATATATATATATATATATATATATATATATATATATATATATATATCGCTGAGGTGTACCCTTGAAGGGTGCAAGCTATTCCTGTGCCAAGTTTTGTAGCTCTGCAATTGGTAGCCTGAGCTCCAGAGCGAAGAGACACTTCTCTTTAATATAAATTACATTTATAGATTTACATCATCATAAATTTACTCGGCATGTGCATATGCATTAATTTACTGACGATAAAAATAGAATGAAATAATAATAGAATATTTGATTGACTAATATTAGCACTGAAGTAAATGAATTAATAATAAAACAAGCGTAGATGAAAATAGCAACCATAGTCACCAAGCCCTTGTTTGAAAAAATTGCAGACATGAACTCCTTTTTAGTATTTTTTTTATAGATTTTCTACAGCGATTCAGCACTTAATATTTCTGGAAAATACTTTTTTAACACTTTCCAAGAAAGTTAAAAAGTTTTTACGATTTTGGTTTGTCTGCACTCTAATTCCCGTAAATATTCACGGAATTGATATAAAGTGAAAGTGATATATGTTATTCAAGTTGACTATGAGATGTCCCTATAGAAAATAGAGTAATTACCATCACTGCGGTTTGTGTGTTGGCCCTACACACTGGAATTGCATTTTCGTTTAAATTGAGCGTTTTTAACACTTTCTAGCAATTTTTAAGAGGGAATATGATTTGAATTAGTGTATCTCCCTGTTTAATTGTCAGTCTGTCTACTTGTTCGTCTGCTCGCCTCCAGCGTCCGTAAATATTTTCAGAATTTCTTAAAAATGATATATGTTGCACAAATCATACTCCCGTAAATACAGGCTAGGACCCCTTAGGACTTAGGATACATAGGACTGCCCACCTAGAGGCCTAGAACGCTTGTGTAGTCAGTAGGCCTTAATCCTCACAACAACAACAACAACACAAATCATAAGGAAATTGATATTTATCATTTATATGAAAAAAAAAATGTTTTCTTGAAAATATAGTATGTTTTGCATTAAAACTTACAGGGATACACAAAAATATTCGGATACATTAAAGGCCGTAATTGGAAATTGCTGCAATTACATTTTCGATTATACTAAGTGTTTTTAACATTTTTTAACAGCGTTTAAGAGTGATTGTAATTTGAATTAGTTTGTCTTTCTGTCCGTCTGTACGCCTCTAACATACGTAAATATTTTCAGAAGTCTTCAAAATTATATATGTTACTTCACTTCACTATGGTAAGTTTCCTATTTAAAATGGTATAAATACCACAACTAATTTGCATACAGGGACACCCAAAATAATCCGAATTCATTTGTAAAAACAAAATTATAGTTCACAGGCTGATTATCACTATTGAGATTTCGTAATTAAAAATAGTTAATTTGACTTCAATCAGCCAAGCTCTTTACTTATATGTACCTATATTTTCCTGCTACTGAATTAAATTATGGTTTAACTGAAGCCACTCTTCTTGTACCTTGCACCAAGCATTTAAATATTTCCCATTGTTTTTAATTTATGCAAAGAAGATTAATTACTAAAGTAAACCTGCATGATCATTTCACTAGGGCTTTTAACATCTTTCATAATAACACGGTTTATCAAATACACTTTTGTACATTCCGTCATTCATTAATTATTCTTTATTTTGAAGGGGAGAGTGATGTTGGTGTTATAATATAAAATATGCACATATTTATTAAAATATATCTTTAAATTTTATGGTACTAAAGTGCTGTGCTTTAAATGATAATATCTTGTACTTCTTTATACTATTAGCTCTTATAAATAGCTAAGATTTAGATTTTATTAACATATTTTTTACACTCAACTAAAAAAATTGCATTGTATTACGGTTTTTATACATTAGCTGTGACATATAGACTTTAGAACTCGTTAAGTTATGGGAAAGCTAGGTCGCAAACTAGAACTTTAGTTTCTAGGTGATAAAGATGATGTACTAAATAAATAATAGGAAATTTAAATACTACTTGACACTTTTAACTAATAATGGATTTATCTAAAGTTTTTTTTTTTTTCGTAAACACCAACTAATCAGAATAGGATAGTATATGTATTAAAAAAAGGCTACAATATTGATTTTTATCTAATGACAAAAACAAAACTATTAAAATTCTAAAAATCATCTAACGACCGTAATTAACTGCTAAGCAGAATTTTATCTTCTGACCAAATAATTCCTTCTGTTACGTATCTAGTATGCATCAACGCCAATGAACTGTTAAACTATATAATTCATTTTAAATACAAATCTATTTTAAACGCTAGTCAGTTACTATTAGGAAAAAGTTATTTTAAACTTTTTGAAAATAAATATGAAATAATTGACAAATCTTTTTGAATTTTAGAATTTAGTTGTAATTACAGTAAGTAAAATGATAATTAACTGAAATGATAGTTATGATTACAGAAAGTCAAATGATTACAAGTTTTTCGAAATTTTTTTAATTTTTATTTATTTTTTAGTACTGAGGTTTCTGGCTATAACTCGAGAACAGCTTTATTACCTCGAATAATCCATACCAAAAGATTTTATCACATTTTATTACAGAAAGATATATAGTATAACTTAAGGACTTGAACCCCTACTGCTCCAGGAATTAGTTTCATACCAATTCGAACAGCGGTCTGGCTACGAAAAACATGGAACATGCAAAATTCTCTTTTGCAACAATTCTAATGGCCTTTTATCAAATACACATGGTTATTACTTCGTTTTATTCAACACGATTTTTTAAAATAAAGTAAAAGAATAACTATACGAAAAGAAATGATGCAAGGTTTAGATAGACTCTTCCCAAATTATTATTAACCTGCAAATATTGGATCAATAAATATATATTCGAACTTAACTAACGAACGCGCCAAAGACGAAAAATCCGCATTTTGAGAATGGTTCATCATTTAACCTGCATTGGAAATTTCCCATTTGTATCGTAACGAAAAGGAAAAAAACAAAACAAAAACAAAACATGGATAATAGAGGAAGATATCAGTTTATTTCAATATGGTGGATTAAAGATGAAATAAAAAGAGATGCGATTTCAGCTATTTGCAGTGTATATGAAATTCGCAAATGAATATGACAACAAATATGACAACTGGCAACAGACATTTTTACGTTATTATTATTATTATTATTATTATTATTATTTTCATTTACAGTTTCTAGAAAATAAAACTCATCAGACTATAAGAGAAAATTCTGTGTTAAATAAAAGATTTAATGTCAATTTTAACGTTGAGGTAATTGCAGTGACTAATTATAACTAGCAAGCAAAAATCACTTGGAGTTACCCATAGACCTTATATACTAGACAACGCATTCCCCTTCGTTATTTGACTGCATCATGAACGAGCTTCCCCAGCAAAATTGTCACGTGATGTTGGTCTAGAGGAAGAGTGGAGAATGATCACTATGTTATTTTTCTGTAGGAACGAATTTTGTGTTTTTTAATATTTTTATTGTGCACGCACTTTTTATTTTAGCATTTAGATTTACACATGGATGGAAAGCTAAACTTTCATAGATTAATTACATAGAAAAAAAAATTATGATAAATCATTTTGCAAGCGAAAAAATTGCGTTTGAATTCTTACTTCAGTCAGAGAAGTATGAGATTATGCTTGCATACGGGAAAAAAGAGAGAGAGAGAGAGGAATCACCCCTAGGCCAAGATCACGTGACTTCCGAGACTCAGAACAAAGGATGGAGGTATCAGATTACACCCTCATGTTGAAGACATTCGCTGTAATGGTCAGCCGTATTGGTAGCGTGGTCTAGTATATAAGGTCTATGGAGTTACCCAAGCGGGGGAGTCATTCCTTTCATAGAGGATCAAAATTATGATGTCATATCTCCGGACCACCCCTAGAGGTGAGTCTTAGATCGTCGCCAATTGCCCAATGCGTAAATGTAGTGCGGCCTAAAAAAACACACTACTGTATTCTGTAACTAGCAAACTTCGCTGATCGTTATATTTAAATGAATTTAAAGTATTGAATCACTAATTTTTTTTAATATCACTTAAAGAAACTGAAATCGCTCAAAATCTCGTTTTGGGTGAGCTGCTGTTGGTTGTATTTTGCCGCCCAACTGCTTCACGCACTTGGCGCTATTGTTGGCTCGCATTTTTGGTTGATTTTTTTAGAAATCGACTTATTGCAATCACTTCGTTTATCTATCTATCTATATAAAATGAAAATATTGTCATCACGATAACTCCCGAAATAATACTCCAAATCAAACCAAATTTGGACAGCGAAATTATCTTATAAATGTTTTTGATGAGTTCGTTAACCAAGGTGCTCCGCCTTTTTGTTTTCAAGTGGCGGCCACTTGAAAAATTCAAATTCACACTGTAAAAAGCGTATGTAAGACCGCATTTGCTTGAATTTTGATGTGTATATAGACTATATAAGGGCCACAACCAAGTTTATTAATGAACTTTATCCGCCATTTTTAGCAAAGTGCGGATGTTATAAACAAAGCGAGGCAACTTGAAAATTTATAAACATAACTTTTTAATTTCTGATTCAATTCGAACCAAAGTTGGACAGTGATCTTATCCTATAATTATCTTGGATGAATTCACTGGGCAACTTGTTCCGATATTTTATTTGAAAATTGCGCTCACTTGAAATCACTCTGCCACTTGAAAATGTGCCATCACGATAACTTTTAAAATTCTAAACTGATTCAAACCAAAGTTGTTACAGTGAACTTAAGGTTCAAATATCTTGGATAAGTTCGCTTGGTAACCTAATCCGAAATTTTATTTCCAAGTGGCTGCCACTTGAAAATTTGTCATTATGATAAATTTTGTAATACTGAATTAATTCGCAACAAATTTGAGTAGTGGATTTATCGTTCAAATATCTCAGAAAAGTTTGCTGGGCATCTCACTTCGCTTTTCCGTTTCCACGTGGTGGCCACATGAAAACACGGTGCCACTTGAAATTTTTTTTATCACGATAACTTTTGAAATACTGAATTAGTTTGAACTAAAATTGGACAGTGAACTTATCATACAAATATCTTGGATGATTTCTCTGGGCAAGTTGCTTCGCCGTTTTGTTACCAAGTTGCAGCTACTTAGACGGCCACTTGAAAATTTGTCATAATAACTTTTGAAACGCTGCACTGATTCGAACCAAAGTAGAACAGTGAACTTATGCTTCAAATATCTTGGATGTGTGCTGGACAAATTGCTCCGTTATATTTTTTCCAAGTGGTGGCCACTTGAAAATTTGTTATCACGATAACTTTTGAAATATTTAATCAATTCAAACCAAAGATAAAAAATGAATTTATCATTCATATATCTATGATTTCGGTGGGCAATTTTCTCCGCAATTTTGTTTCCAAGTTGCGTCCACTTGAACGCTGCCACTTGAGACATTGTTATCGCGATAACTTTTGAAATACTGAATTCATTCGAACCAAAGTTGGACAGTCGACTTATCTTACAAATATCTTGGATTAGTTCACTAAGTAACTTGCACCGTCATTTTTTATCCAAGTGGCGGCCACTTAATTTTTTAACACAATGACTTTTGAGATTCTGAATTAATTCGAACCAATCGCCGCCATTTTGGATCCAAAATGGCAGCTACTTGATGATAAGAAAAAAGAAATCAACCTACCCTTCGGAATGAGACGGAAGGACTTTTTTTTTTTTTTTTTTTTTTAAATACGTTGCCTTGCTTATAATATCTTGTGCTCCTTTTGCGTCTTAAGTTGATATTTTTTAAATAAATTGGAATAATTTAATTTAAATTCTTAACTCGGAATCATTGGATTATTTCGCATCGTTTGGTATTTTTCGCATGTTTATGAATTCAGCCATTCATGAGCAGAATACTCACACATACATGAAATTGGATTTTACTAGACTGATAATTTTATATTATTTTCCCGAGGATATTTAATTATTTTTTTGAGCTATTTATGTATTGTATTAAAGCATAAGCTTGAGTTTATTTAGTGAAATTTTTTTTTAATTTTTGTAAAAAATAAAAGCTATTAAAAAAAAGAAACAAGGTTCAATGTAAAAGAGAACATATTTCACATAGAGATATTTTTAAAAACAAGTATATCATTCTAAATTTATGAAAAAATGACACTTTTAAAACACGTAAAAGTCTAAAAATATATTTAATTAAAAAAGACATAGATATATTTCAAAGCTTTTCGCCGTGATCAACAGAGCATCATCAGGAAAATGTATTATGTAAGACTACATCATGCTGTTTTCCTGATGGTGCCCTGTTGATCAGGGCGAAAAGCTTTGAAATATATCTACGTCTTTTTTAATTAAATATATTTTTAGACTTTTACGTGTTTTAAGTCTCATTTTTTCATAAATTAAGGTTTAATATATATTCTGATTAGTATTTGGTAATTATATCTTATTTTATATAACACATTTTCAAGCAAAAGTGATATACTATCTTTTTCTGTACTGTTGCATGCTATTTTATTATAATGTTGTACAACTATTTCAAAGACGTTGCCTTCTAAATTTTATGTTTAATGAATTTAAACTTTGTTATTCATATATATATATATTTTTTTTTTCAAATTTTATTATTTATTTCTGTATTTCGTTCCATGTGAATTTTATACTAATTTTTATAGGTATCCTGTTTTATTGTGTGTTTTCAGTAAAGGATTATTCTACATTATTCATCCGTTGAAGATTATTATCCCGTAATAAGTCTTTTATGAATAATCACAAAGTATCATATTTAGTATACTATAAGTTCAAGCTGCTTTTACAAGGAGTAAAATTTATAATTTCATTTTCCAAATGGAAAATGCTGTGAATTTTGTTTTTTGCAAATCATGATCTTAGCTTAAAAATCCACAATTTAATCTTATTTCTCTATAATTTATTTTTTATTTCATTTTATTTTGTTTGTTTTATTTAACCCCGAAATCCTGGGATTTAGTTGATATAAGTAATGAAATATACATATTTAAATATGGAATTTAAAATGATGTGTTTAAAACAGGGGCTGCACCTATGGCACAGATTTGAAACCACTACTTATGAATAATAAATATTTTCCTTTGTTTATCTCCAAAACATTTTTCTAAAAGATTATTAAGTAAAAATAATGGTGAAACGACATTTGTTAAGACTCAATCTTTTTATGTTCACTAAAATCTCATTAAAAAAAAAAAAAAATCTTTACTCCTATGTATATAATTATTTTAGAACAAATATGAAATTATTTTACATTGCTAATTTTGTTACAGCCTTATGTACTTTGAAATCTGATAAAAAGGTTTCTTTTTCGTAGCTCATTTTTTAATAACTATTTTCTTTATGAACAGAAAAATGGGGGAAAAAAAATAAATAAGTCTCTTGTTCTATAAGGTTCTGCTCTTAAAAAAATGTGTATGTGTAGACCATTCTTTTTTTTTTTTCTTTTTTTTAATCGATATTTCTATAGATCATTATCTGGTATAAAGAGCAACTTTATCTGTACAAGTCATAAATCTTTCACATGGATGAATGAAAGCAATATTTTTCTGAAAGTACCTATTTGAAAAGTGTTTTTATAAGTCATGTACTTTTAAAAATAAAAAATACGACTGTCTTCAGTTGCCTTCGTTTATTCAATGGCTCGTAATCAGAAAACGTTGAAAACAGGGAGGGATATTCGAATCGATAAGCTCCGGAAGCATCGCCTTATTTGTGGGATTTTATACATTAAAATTATCAGTTTATTTTGCTTTTCAGGAAAAAATATAAGATTATAATATTCCTTGAAATAAGTTTTTGGCAGTGGCATCATATTTTTTACATCGTAGCCTGCTTATTGGTAAGCAGCCACATTTTCTGCATCACCTGTTCTTTCCTTTCATTAAAATCTTTTTCGTATTTCGTGTTATTAAGAGCATTTTCTTATCTTTTACGGGTGCCTTGCCAAATTTCTGAAGAGTAGCTTAAGTGTTCAGCGAAGTAGAAAAAAAAAGAGAAAATAAATAAATAAATAAAAAAGGGATTAAGATTGAACTCTATTTCAAATACTGGTCCACTTTATCATATAATAAAATATTTTTTGATTTGTTGTTTGTTTGTAGGGTTTTAAAGCCAATTAACTGCGCTAGGGTCCTAGGCTTATAGGAAGAATGCCCTCCGTAGTGATCTTTCTAAGGGGTCTTAGCTCGTATTTACGCGAGTTTCAAAAATATTTTTTGTATAATTAAGGTAAAGACATCAAGGTTCGCCACTCCTAAAATTTGCACCTGTGTTCGCTGCCTTCACAAAAGACATGTTAAAATAACTGTTAATTAACAAGTATGAATTTGAATCCGCTCGAGCTAGATTCTCCGGTTCTAGAGAATCTAGAGCGGGCGGATTCAAATCCATAGATACTATTAAACGCTTATTTTAACATGTCTTTTGTGAGGGTGTTTACCTTACTGTATGATCAACATAATTATTTTACTACTTATTGCTACTTTCCTATACTTTATCAATATCTCGATGCTCGATGGAAATATTCCTTAACCTATTTTTAGCCAAACATTTATTTATTTTGCAAAAAACTCTTAAACTTAATGTATTCTTTATTAGGCTCTAGTAAATTATCTAGTAAAACTTTTTTTTAGGATACATTCTGATAGATCTTGGCTCGCTGCCAGCTTGATTTTAATTCAAAATAACAACACTAAAGCTTTTAAAACAGTCGAAAAATTTGATGCTTATTGTGCCCTGCGTACAGGACTGTAGCTAAAAACGGTTCAAGACAGAAAATTTGATAGCATTAAAAAAGCAAATTGAGAATTTTTTTCTCTTTAGTACACCTATCGTAACCGTCCGATATCATGAAGTTTTCTTGATCTTCTTACAAACGTTTTTAGAATTATATATATATATGTATATATATATAAATTTTAACCTATTTGCATCATAAGCGCATATATGTGCGCTTTTTGCCTGGCAATTATCAACAGAGCGCATATGTGCGCGTATTTCACCTAGGTTCTTATCACCAAAGCACATATTATACCCTTTCATATTGAACTCGCAGTCAATGAAAAGTGGGGATCAGAAATAGTTTCATGGTAAAATAACACGAAAAGTGGAAAAATTAACGATCGTGTTTCTGACACCAGTGAAGAGGTAATTAGACCTACAAAACGCAGACGTTTTACTGCGGTTTCTTTTGATGATAGTGATCAAAGTGCGAGTGATTTTGAGTGAGAGGGAAAAAAAAAATGACAAACCTGAAGTGCATAAATTTATATCTGTTGGTGGTATAAATAAAAACATAACAAATTTTACTAGAGAGAGCGTTTACGAACTGTTTTTCACAAAAGAAATTCTTGAACATATTGTAATTGAAACTAATTGATTTGGTGAAAAGGATCCAAGTTTCAAAGAAGTTTCTATAGAGGAATTGCAAGTTTATTTTGTGCTCATTATATTGATATCTATGGTGTAAAAACCTACACTGCAAAGTTATTGGAGTACGGATAAGAGTATTATTGAAACGCCATACTTCAAAACAGTGATGTCCCGAAATAGGTTCATGGCAATTTCAAGAAAATTGTACTTTGCTAATAATGTACGTTTGCAGCGTGAGGATCCCTTACATAAAATTAGTGGCCATGATCAAGAAAAGATTAAAAGAAGTATTCACGCCCACGAAGATTTACCTGTCAACATTTTCCAACACTTATCGAACCGACTTCATCGAAAAAAGCTTGCAAACATTGTGTATTAGAAAAGAAAAGATACGTTTTATCAATGTGATAATTTCCATGTGGCATTATGCATTGACCATTTTAAGTCTTATCATGTTGTGCAAAATAATTAGATTCCATTTCTTTTATTGCTATTAATCTATAATGAAATAATTAAATCTATAATTCTTTATTTATGCAATATTGTTTTTATCTTTCATATTTGGAAACATTTTCATTTAAATACAATAAAAAAATTTTTTCGTGTTCAGAACAAATTTTTCATCTTTCCGTGGGATGCAAATGGGTTAAATGCAAAGCATTTGCTACCTTATTTTATTTTGCTGAGCATCTTTAGTTACAATTCAAACATTATGTGAGGTCTTTTAGGATTGTTCTGTCTCAAAAATAGATTTAAAAAACGAACGTCAATTGCACTTATTGATCTTTTAACTATATGTTCTTTGAATTAGATAACATTTTATCATTTTTCAATTTGAATCTACATAAACAACAAATTAGAGATTTGAATTTAAGCCATTTTGTATTAATAATATCTAAAATATAATTTCAAGGGTTAGAAAAGGAAATACCTAAATTATGCAAATATAGGCATCTTTGCAAATTCTAAATGATTTCAATTTCTAATTGTGATAATTGTGTCTTTGTATCAAAATTCCAACTAATGTGCTTGTAAAAGCATTACAAAATTATCGATTATTAAAAAGTATACATATTTTTTTTATTTTTCACTATTTCACTTTTGCATGGGGGGAAAACCTGAAGGAAAAGTAAAAATTGCAGGAAAAAACGCGCATTTACAAGTGTGAAAAAAAACAAAACAAATGACACTGGTCAGAAAATGCTAGAAAAATATTGAAGAATAAGGCGCTGCAAAGCGGGTAGGGGTGGGCTTTATATCACTTTATCAGTTTGTTTAACCAATACCATAGTTTTTCTCTGTACTAAGGGACCAAAAAAAAAAAAAAAAAAAAAAAAAAAAAAAGCAGCACTTGGATATTTTCCTTTTTCTCTTTCTACAACCGCCAATTTTATCGTTTTAAAAGCAAATTTTCGAGTAGATTTTATTACGTCGTCCTCCATGTACACTTTAGGATTGAACCTAGTGTTAACAACGAAATACAATTGTCAGGAAAATTGTAATTTTAGGAAGTATTTCAAAAATGGCAAGGATAACGATGCCACAAAAAATATTAATTTTAGAATGAAAATAAAAAAAATATTTTAATACGTGAGATAGCAAAATAATTAAATGTTAATGAAATATTGGTGAGATGATTTTTAGCAAGATATAAAATTTTTCAGCTGTTTAAACTGGAAATTTGGCTTTAGGCGGCCACTTTGCTCATCCAAGCAAAATGACCACAAGTTAAAAAACAAGTGTTTAAAAAATTGTTTTTTGTCATGTTAAAAACTTAAAAAAGATTAATATATATATATATATAGCAAAGTACTTTCTTCAAAAACAGGGCAGGAACAATTAAATTAAGTTTGATGCAGATTTTTATTAAGTACTTCGTAGGGCGAATTACTAAATCGAAAATGTACATATGTATCATCTCACCTCTTTGATATTATGCAAACATGACAGTTTTATTTCTTTCAACCATTAGATTTGACGTTATTACAAATAAAAAAATATATTATAAGTGAATTTTTCTGCAGTGCGGCTGTTTTTTTTTCTTTTGTGCCTAACTGTATAAATCACGTTTCTACAAAATCCTAATTGATTTGCAAACATTGTTTTACTATAGTTGTTTTCGTGAACATATTTCTTAAATCAGCTTCAAAATATTATACAAAATTTCATTGAAATCTGATTTGATAACCTCTAATAATCACCGATATTTAGAATGTGATAAAAAAACAGTGGGAAAGTTCTAAAAGTAAAATAAATAAATAAAAAATAAAAACTCACAACTGTAAGTGTGTGGGGAAAAAAAAAAAAAAAAAAAAAAAAAAAAAAACCTTCTGACACCAGTAAGGAAATGCAGGAAATATTGTCAAGAAACGGAAACCGAACAGCGTGAAGGATGGGCATAGAACACTAAAGCTCTCGACAGAGCTTGCTACATCCCGCTTAATATGTGACTTGGATGTGGTGAGGTTGAGCGAAGCGAGCTACCATCACGGTTTAGAATGTGAAAACAAAGGCGGAAGGGGAATATATAAAAAGAGCATACAGAAAAAATAAAACACATTTACAAGTGTGGGGAAAAAGAGAGAAGAAGTACATAAAATTTAATACCAATCAGAATGTGCAGAAGAAATTGTAAAGGAAAAATCTTTTTAATGAGGATAATGACTTCAACTATTTATACTATAGATTTTTGACGGATTGGCCGAATTTTTACAAATTCTGAAAGTGATCTGGTCAATAACTGAACCTGGGACCTGTGGGTTAACATCGTAAAACATTACAAACGATTTCTTTAAGCGCCAGTTGGACGTAAAAGTAATTTCTAAATTTAAGTTGAGATTTTAATTATTGTGCCATTCAACACTGTCTCATTATATATTTTTAAAGATATTCTTATCATTCTCATTTATATCTATTCTTTCTTCGTTAAAAAGACGAGTTAATTGCTTGTAACTTTTATCTTTGATCATCAAGACAACGACTACTTTAAGATGCCTTATAGAAGAGAGAGATGAAAACGGTTTGCTTTCTATTATTAACTGCACATACATTTTCTATTAATAGCCATTCATAAATGCATAAAAGGGATATTAGCAGTAAATATTTAAGGAATTTTCTTTTTTTATATTTTTAGGAATTTTCATATTCTGTATTCCGATATCCAAGAATATTAAAAAACAAAAAATAAATAAATGAAAATGGCTGTATTGAGCTGTTGTATAATGAAAATTTAAAAAGCACTTTAATTAATTTAACAGTGTTTAAAACTTTTCTTTTCTTTTCTTTTTTTTTTTTTTTTTTCTTTTTTAAGACAGTTTAAAACATTTGCTGATACAATCAATGTTGATTAAAGTATTTTTATTTTAAGTCCTAATTCCTTTCCTTTCTTTCGCGCAATTTCAGTATTTTCAAGTAATGTCATAGATGCTTCATGAGTTTTATCCTTGTTATAATCAAATTTTATTATTAAATATTTTTAAACTCGAGTTCTATAAAATGATTTCCGCTTACTTGCCATTAAAGAAGAAAAAAGAAAGAAAGACCTTAGTGTAAGACTATTTTTTTTTAAGAAACTGAGATCTTTAAAACCACCGAGTCTTCTTCATGAAGATTTTGAGGCAATCTAACTTAATCCGATTTTAAGTGATTGTAGAAAAAATAGTAACAAAATGGTAGAGATTTGATAAGGATTTTAACTTTTAAATTCTGCGCCACAACAAAATTTACATCCATGAAATTTCATTATTACGTGAATTCTTTTTCATATTACATTTTAATAGAATATATTGAATATTATATTCTAAGAAGCAGAGAGTATGTATTATCCTTACTATTTACAAGCTTAATATTTTCTGAATTTGATTCGTCCCATCCTAATTATGTGCTTAAGTCTTTTCAACAAAGGTTAGGTGGTTAGGATGAAATCTTGTTGCTTAACACATTCTCGGTAGGAAACCAAAATTGCCGTCCTATACAAGGTGTTTCAAAAATGACATAAATGCGAAACAGTAAGCGACAGAAAAGTTAGACGAGTGGTTAGTTCGACAGACAGGTCGGGAATATTTTATATTAATAAAGTACGAATTGTTTTCTGGTCTGGACCTTTTTTAACATTAAAGTTTTATTGAAAGCTTCGCTTGGTGTTGGCGAGTCCTTTCTGAAGTACCTTGTATATAAAGGATTTCCCTCTTAAGACGCTCCTCTTAAACAATATATTATTAAAAAAATATTGTTTAACCATACTTTCATATTTATTGGGAAAAATTTGGCAGTGACACTGAATAGGACCACCATATTCTCTTTAAAAAATGTTTTAGTGTTACAATATAAGAGTTTTTGATAAAATTTAGAAATAACATTAAACATTGGACTGAATGCAAATTTAGATGTTATTTTTGACTTTATGGATTGTAATGACACAGAAATGTAATAACAACAAGAATGAGTCGTAAATATATTAAATTCATGGAAGAAAATGCGTTGTTTATTATAAGGCATAGAAATGACGACGCGGTAGGAGAGGTTGCGTACATAGAGGATCGGTAGGAAGGAGTAGAGTGGGCGCGCTGCAACTCCAGGTAGTTGTATAACAGCAATAATGGAGTGCCGATATTGAATGTGCATTTTGATTGTTTAAAGTGTCTAAGATAAAACGTGGTTATTTTGTCTTGTTTTCAAAAATAAATGCTTGAATTTTCATAACTTTTCCTTGGAATTTCGATAGAATGGCAGTATTGAAAAATATTTTATAAATTAAACGATTTCTCAGAAGCTACTAATCTAGACTAACGGTACGGACATCAATGGTTCTCTACAAAAGCGAATAATTATTGAATAAAAGTCTGCGTAGTCTTTCCTACCGAAATGGGAGAGTTTGCGCTTTTGCTATTTAGGAGAGATTACGCATATATTTCTATAAATTCTATACTAGGAGAGATTACGCAGCTTATTGGTAATGACAAGACAATGAGGATGAATTTGTTGAATGTCTGGAACTGTACTAGGAGACAACTTAGACAAGTTAATGGAAAAATTTAAATGTATTACTTGTAGCAGATGGTTGCAAGAAAACTTCGTCATTTACAACAATATGTGCAACAATTGGGGACAACGACAGATTAAGTCAGCAAACAAGAAAACGTTCAAATTGAAAAGGAAATGTACTAATTTTAACCCATTCGTGAGGGTGAATTTTTTGGAGACCGTTCCCATAATACGTAATTTGTTTTTTCTTCCTATTGGCCATGTATTACTGTATACATGGTGCATACACACCTGTCTTTTTGTCTCAGAAGCGCATTGCACACACGGTGTGCAGTCCGTCTTGTATGAGTCAAGTTAAACGCATTATCTAGTAACTTAATGTTATTTTGTAATCATATCTGGATTTGTTTTTTCAGATTCTTTAATATTTTTTCTTTAAATAAATTTTTTAAATTCTTTTTAAATTTCTTTTATTTTTCAGATTTTTTTAAGTTGAAATACCCACTCCTAATGCAAAAATATTTGTCTACAAAAATCTTATAACAATGTCAGCTAAGTGCAATTGTTATTGTTAACAATTTAATTGTAGTTATAATTAAGCACAATCTCTTACTCATGGCATGCGCAATCACACCTACCCTGTAAGGGTCGATTGTGCTAAATAGCTCTCTTGGTTTTACTACAGTTGCTTTAAATTAACAAGATAGTAACAAAAATGCATGGAAAATGAATGAATTCAAAATTATTCAGCAATAGTTTAGCGAAAAATTAATATTTTGATTTTGAGTTTTTATATTATTCTGTTGTTGATACGCAGACTCTCCTAGCTTTATATTAATCAATACTTACAGCAAACAATTATTGTTCTAAAGAGTAGTCTGCAAACTTATTTTTGCCTAGTCGTCAAAAGTATTTTTTTTTTTTCATACTTTATATTTTGTCATTTAGTTAGACAGATTTTAACTTAATATCTTGAATGAAATCTCAAGAGAAAAAATAATTAAAAACATACTTTACATCTATTTTTTCATTAGCATTTTCATTTTATTTACTTTTCTAAAAGCTTAAGCATAGCATCTATTTCAATTAAAGAATGGTTTTCTCTTTAGCGCTGATTTCCTTTATCAACATACCAAGGCATGGGAAAAAAATCAAGCATTTCTTATCTCAATTATTTACATGGAAACTTTCGCTTTCAGATCCTTTTGGCAACTGAATAATAAAGAATACTTTTCTTTTTTTTAAATTCTTGTTTGACAAAATTTTGATTTATATACTTTATTATTTTTAAATGCGATAGACATTTGATATTCTGAGAATCTGCGTCCGTGCCATCTCGTTATTTTATTTCTTTTTTCATCATTCATCTTGTTTTAAGTAATTGCTTTGCTCTGTACTTAATCCCTTGTAAAAACAACGCTTTAACAAATCATTGTTTCATATAAAAAATCTCATTAATAAAGTACGTACTTGACAAAGCGGTTCTTACTCTTTCTTTTTTTTCAGTTTTACAAAGTATTAGTTTTAGCATTTAAATATCATTTTTTAAATTTAATACTTTCGATGTTTTACCTAAAAAGTTTCAACTTCACTTTTTATCGTGGTTTAATATTTTGTTTTAAATTAGACGTTTTTGTTTTACTTCACACGTTTAAGTAGTTTATTATTGTTATATTATTATTATTACCTTTGTCATTATTTATATATATATATATATATATATATATATTGGATAAAAAATGTATTCAAATTTCTTCGTTTTTTATTCATTAGTTTAAGCATTGGGATTTATCGAGAAAATCTTTAGGTTATACCACTGTGATGTGTTGCATGTTTGTCATATGTTATTATTGCATGTTTGTCATATGTTAATGAATTAGGAGGCGTTTTACTTCTTAATTAATGTAGGCTACAAGAGGTAATTTATACATGTGCATAAAAATAAGCTCGGATACTAAAGGAATTGTTGTGTAATAACCATTAAATTAAGATTGTAATATAAACTTTCTATGATATATATAAGAAAACTAAAGCAGGCAATTTGGAAGTACATGTATGAATTTGTAAATTTAATATTTAAATATAAGCAGATTAAAAATAATAATAATAATAAATGTTTAACTTTTGTTATTGCATTCAATTATTTAATAAAATTGTAATATATTATTCATTAGTGTTTTTTTTTTTTTTTTTTTTTTTTTTTAAACGCGTGTTAATGACATACACTTTTTACGCAACGAAATTTATCACTTCAAATTTTTAATTAGTTGAGTTTAACATATCACTCTTTAAGTTTTGTCTCCAGCAGCACAATTATATCGGCTAGCATCGGAGTTTGTCGGACCGCCCAAAACATTTTTCCTAATATCTGTTGATATCGGAGTACGTCGTACTCTTAGAAAAATTTCCTCTTTTGGTTTACAGTATTTATAATGTTGCTAAAATTGTCTTCTGTTCTCTACTTTTCAGAACAAAAAAAAAAAATATACTTGTTAAAAACCAAATGTTGTTGAATTTTCAGAAAATTAAAAAATAAAGTACCAACATTTTTCAATACTGGACAAGATTCGTAACATACTTCATTTTCACCGATGATCGCCAGTTTTGAGTGATATTGGTCAGTACTGAGCAGTATTAAGACACTATTGCTGTGCTACTGTGGGTAATAGTTCAAGTTTATGAAAAGTTTTTAAAGCGGTATTTAAACTGTCTGCATAGTATTTTCTATCGATGATTATTGATGTATATATTACTGGACTGATTTAATCCTATTTGATACAGGGTGGCCATAATTAAACAGACAGTGCATACACTGTTCTGTAGTCAGATCTAATTCCAAGAATGCCACCAAAGTTTGTTGGAAGATTAAATAAGACGGGAATGAAGGATTTCACACAAAAAAAAAAAAAAAAAAAAAATTAAAAAATTTAACGCTAGGTGAAATATGTGGTGCGGATTTTTTAAGTAAAGCTTTTGTCGCAATTTATAATTTAAAATTGATGATTGCGCGATATTTTTAAGCTCTGATTTTGTCTCATTTATTATTTTGAAATTGGAGACACCGCGCTAATTTGTCTGCGACAAAAGCTTTACTTAGAAAAACAAGACCACGTATTCCCTTAGCGGTAAATTTTGGATTATTTATTTGCGGAATCCTTCGTCTCCCATCTTGTTTAACCTATCTCGTTATACGTCTGTCGTCTCCCATTTCTACAAAGTTTGGAGTTATCCCTTCAAATAAATCGCGCTGCAGAATGCTGTGAGTACTGTCAGTTTAACCCCTTGAACTGAAATGACGAGTCCAGCTCGTCATGAATTCCCCGACACGAATTATGTTCTTATATGTATATATAACAATAAACATTCATATAAATGTGTGAAACAAATATAATTTTTAATAACAAATTATTTGAGGAACAAAACCGTAAGTTTCTATATCAATCCCTCCTCTTAAAACTAAGAAAATTAAATCGTCTGCATGAGCAGTGCTGACTGAAAATAAATTGCAATTCAAGCTCAAGGGGTTAATTATGGCTACCCTGTATATTGAAAACTGCATGATTGTTTCCCCTATTGAAAATTTTGGGCGTTTTTCAAAAATTCTTTTTATATGTATGTTTTGTGTATTTTGTCAGCTTTCATTATATATACGCTTATAAAGACTATTTTAGATTTTACTTTAACTATGAATGTGTAAATTAAAATAGACTTTTTAGTGAATAATCATTTCTAAAATAACTCGAGAGTTTTTTAATACTGCATTAATAAACTGAAATATATTTTTTATTTTGGTTTAAATTGCGAAATAACGATATAAATTTTCATATTAAAGTGGTTTCTTTAAAAATGTTTACTGTTGATTTCAATGAATGTCGCATACCTGTTTTACATTACGTTATAATTTTAAAATATGAGTTTGAACTTTAATAAAAGCAAAATTTACATTGTTGATTCCATATTTTCTGCTGAGGATTTTGTTATTGATTCCGTATTTTCTGCTGCTCAATTGTACCTTAGTTCTTTAATTCTGATAATATGAATTGCGCCTGCGTTTCAAATTTAGAAATTTAATTCAGAATAACTGGTACTGTATTTTTTTCTTAATAGTAAAATTAAGTGGTAATCACCAAAACTAAGTCTTGCTTTTGCCTCCAAGGCAGTAGCACGTGTTTGCACCTGATGAAGAAAGGCTACGTCCTTTCGAAACCGGTTGTGCTGACTTAAAATTTATGGTGTGTGAAGAAGTTTTAATATCCTTCTATTAAGTGGTAATGTTTATTAAATTTTCAGCTATTTTATCAGTTGGAAGCATAAAAAAGATATTGTGGTTATGATATGTCTAAATTTCGCTTTATTTACTGTCAATTTACTATAAAAGTCATGTGTAATAAATTTTCTTTATATATTCTCTTCTTACTATAAATAAATCATGATACTGCCTGGTTACGCATACGCTGTATTTTTTTAAAATATAATTTTACAATTTACAGCTATGTCAAAGATTTATTATTATTATTTTTTTAAGTATTACATGAAGATTGCTCCAACATAAGCATTTTAAATATTCAATATTACTTTAGAAATAATATCAAATATCTATTCGCAAATATATATTTACGATGCATTATTATAAAAGTATATAAACTAAAATTTTAAATTTAATTTTCTTAAATTATTTCTAGTAATGCAGTAAAATATCTTTGCCTACGAACTTAATCAAAATATATTTTACTGTTGTATTTTACGCATTTTTATGTAGCAAAACATTTGTTTCTGTGTCCATATCCAAATAATACTCATTGGAAAATAATAGTAATAAATATATGCTTTTATTAGCGCGTTTAAATTTAATCAAGCTAAAAACAGCTGCAGTAGATTTTTCAAACTTGTGAAAAGAATAGAATGAATGACTGTAAATCATTCATTAAAAAAACATTGTGCATAGTAAAATTATGAATTAAATCAGTACACACAGATAAAAAAAATAAAGGTATTTATATTTGCCATGACAGAACAAGAAATACCATTCAAGAATATGTTAAAAAAAATATATATATATAGAAGTTAGAAGATAGAATGAAAAAAATAGTTATGTTCCGCAATATTTTGACAGAGTTGATTTAATATTGTCTTCGAGCAACTCTTACTTCTGAAAAATTTATATCGCTACTTAGTAGAAAAGTAACACAGCTTGAAGTATTTAGGAAAATCAAACTTTTTAAATTCATAAACGAAGTTTTTGCTTAATAAAAAAGGAAATAATTTTAGGCCAAGTAGCTTATTTACCTGTATATAGATTGTATTAAATCAGATTATTTGAAAATTTGAAAGTATATATACACAAAAATGTAATTCTTTTGAAATATGGACTTTTTTGTTTGTGATTCAGTCGTATTAATCACACAAAACATTTTTTCTATTACTTTTATTTCTTCTTCTTCTCTTTCTAAGTTGAAACTTTTCAAATAATTATTGTAAATTCTTCCAGAGATTTCAAGAAGTGTAATTATAGCACAAGTCATAAGAATTATCTGCTGTTATTATGTTCCGATTGAATCATTGGTTATATTATGATGGGCTGCTCTTTCTAGTAAAGAGGGCTCTAAAAATATCCGCTTTTTAAAGACACTTCAAATAAAAGATATTACGTGATTAAAGATCAGAGTGTGAATCTTTCATACCGAAAATTGACGGAATTGTTATTTATTTTTGAGTAGTAAAATAAAATTTTATTAATCTGTAAAAAAAAAATGCATATTTTGAAACACTGGAAGAAAAGGTATAAAAATCATTTGAAGATAAATTTATTTTCCAATAATAATCTAAACCCGTATAAAATATTTCTAAATGTTTGTGAAAAATGAAGTTTCATAATGCAAATATAATTCCAAAACGTCGATAATTTAAAGATAGAACTACATAACATAAAATTTCTAAGTCACGAAAAAAATTATTCGGCATGTCGTTTGAAAGTTCGAAATTCAAAACAGCGGGAATATGTTCCCCAGTTTTTAAAAACTGATATTTTCCCACTATTTCGAGGATGCAGAATTATTTCTTCATCCTTTTTACTTTTTCTTTCTTTTCTTCCGCCAAAATGACTCATAAAGCCAGTCGATTCATCTCAAAATTTCTGAAAGATAGAATCACTCAACTCTTGTGTTTTCCTTTCCCTATTTAGATTTTGCAAATGATCAAGCACTGTGCAGCGAAGTTCTTCGAGACAGTTTTTTTTTACCTGTTCGTCCCTCTATTTATCAGAAATTCTTTTTCTCTGATTCAAGGTCCCCACAAAAATAGTTTGTTTTTCTTACATTTTCGCACTTGTCAAGTCTATTTAACTTAAATCAAAATGAACTGAGATAGAACGCCTTCCATTTTCGTTGTATATTTATAATAAATTTGGTGCTTTAGCTTTAGTTTAGACAGTTTACTGAACATACAAGCAAACGCCTTAGGCGGAGGTATCATAAAGTGGCCTATTTTTTCATGTTCCTTTAATGAAAAGAGGAAGAGAGGTCGAGAGCTATATTTAAAAATTTTATGGGTACATAAGTAGCTCCAGATTTTTTCTGGTATATAACTGAAATTGTTTGAAAGCTCAAAATAAACTGGGGAAAAAAAATAATTTTCGGGGAATTTTTGGTTTGAAACATCTGAATGTTAACCTGGCTAAATTAAAAATAATAATATATTTAATTAATAATTTTGTAACACTATAAATTCCAAAAACTCACAACAATTGTTTCTGGTCAAAATAATAGTACGGCCCTTCATCAGGTGAACAAACTAGGCACAAGTGTATGATCGAAGCAGCAAGGTGCACTCGTATCTAACAAGAAATTTAAAGTGACTTCTGCATATGGCTTCTTCTGAAAAATAATTTGTTAAAATTCGGAGTAGTGCTGCTGTCTACAGAATGGAGAAGGAACAAAAGTTTAAAAATTGATTAACACAAGAAAAAAAAATGTTGAAAAACTGCTGCATAAAAATGTTAAATGTCTGGTTTCAGTACGCAAGCAATGAACGTAAACGGGTTAAAACATGTTACAAATCTTCGTAAAACATAGATATGTTACCATGGGAAAACGTGTTGAATATTTAGGGATATGACATGTTTGTATATGTCAAAACATGTTAAGAACTTCTTTTTGAATAAAGGTTGGGGGGGGGGGGATAATCCTTATTTGAATATTAATCCGAAGAAAATCATCCTAAGTTTCTATATTTTTTGAATCCTGCTATACCTAAAGACATTCCAATATATACGAGTCTAAGTTCTTGTGGACTACAGATGGTCATGCAAATTTAGTTGTCAGCCACATCATCTGTAGCATAGTAAAATTTTCCGAGAATTTCTTCTCTGCAATTTGAGTACTGATGTCTTCCTCATCTGCTTCATCAAAGATAGTATAACAATAACGAATCTGCTACATCTCTGTATACAATATTTAACTTGTTCTATCAAATTATAATTACATCAGTGTCTAGAGTTAAAATTGAACTTATTAGATATTCGTTAGGAATTGAAAGAAAAATTTCCTCCTTACAGCAAAATATATTTAGTTTTTCTTAAAAAATTTCAATAACACGAATTATCTGTGAAATGGTATTCGGCTCGCAAATGCGGTGCCACGAGCTGTTAATTGGAACCTTGGTGTTCTCTCAGAAAATCTTTAAAATCGTTATGTTTGTGTAGTTGTGGAAGACACGAGTTGCAACATATCGATCGTGATCATTGATATATCACGAAGGATATTTTTTCTTTTTGGTCGATTACGAATAATGAAAGCTGACACGAAAGTTGGTTATTTCAAAAACAGCATAAGTAAAACGCAACAAGGAAAATATAACTTTCCTTTTTAAGAACAATTTAAATGTAAAATGCATTGATACAAAAAAGTTCGTTTTTTATTTAAAATAATTATTAAAAAAAAATGAAATAATAGTAATAATATTAATTTTTTGATTTGATTAGGTTTGTTAGAAAAATACTGAAATTTAAAGTTTACATCTGATTTAATTTTAGAAGCTGGGAAATATACTTAAAAAAAAAAAAAAAAAAAAAAAAAAAAAAAAAAATGAACTTTAGTATTTTACTTTTTTCATAAGAGATTCCAAATATTACAATATAGAGTGAATACAGTATTTTTTCTTTCTTTGATCCATTGTAATTGTTCGACTTGGCTTTTTTATACAAGAAAATAAAAATATTTTTTACTTACCAGTTTAATCATTTGAACTCAATTTTTTGAACCATTGTGAGCTTCTTTTTTTTTGTATAGAAAAATAAAAAATATTCTGTACTTACCAATTTACACTCTGAAGACGTGTTGAAATTATATATCTGATTTATAAATAATTGATTTAAGATCAGATCGAAACTCAAACTTAAATTTTAACCCCTTGACCGCATTTGACGTACAAGAACGTCGTGCATTTTGTTGGTCAAAGTCGCACATGACGTTCTGGTACGTCATTGAAGTTTAGACCATATTATCATCTTCATTTTTGTTTATTTGAAAATAACTTGTATCAGTTGCAACGGAAAAAATAATTTCAGTATTTTATCATAATGTCAAATATAAGCAACACAGTTTTTGATAGTGATAACGAAAGTTTTATTAAAATAGTGATTGTGGTCAACCTGATGATAAATTTTTCAGTTATTCTTTAAGTAATTACAGTGAATTGCAAGGTGAAGCCGGTGAAGACAGCAGCGCACTAAACAGTGATAATAATAGTGGGATAATACTAAGCAGTAAAAGACGTACAAAATGATTATCAAGCACTTTGTTTCGATTTTTTTTTTTTTGTAATACTAATTACTTAAAGTTATCTCAATATCTTACATGTATTACTTATAAGATAAAATAAATGAATTCTTGTACAAAATCTTCTGCTCTTATAAATTACTCCATGCCCCGAAAAACTAAATGTGCTCCAAATGCAAAACTTCTTTTAAATAATTGTGCACCCAAAGGGTTAAACATGCTTCTCTGTTTAGTTGATAACTATTTTATAGAATTTAATTTTAATTTTCTTTCAATGTTTCTATTAACATCGTTTCAATTAAAATTTAGTTGTTTTGTTGTTATATTTATTGATGTACTCATGGTGCTGATGAAAATTACATTTTAACTATCGAAATGACAGCCAGGACAAAATTCTAAATTGTTTACAGAATAATTTACTCAAGAACTTATGTTTCTGAATACTGATATAATTTTTTCAGTCAATTATAATTTTGATTGATTTCACATCTTATAAATACTTTATATGATAATAATAATTACAATACAAATGCATTTCAATACCATTCTTTAATAGCTGGGAATTTTCCAGAGAAAATTATAAGCAGTCTCTGAAATATTCCACTAACTAATGACTATGGTGTAAGAAAAGTAATTGAACAATATAATAACAATTAAAAATAATAATAATAATAACAATTTTAACGTATAGCTAAACAAATGTTGTTTTGATATTTTGGTTGTAGTTGTGGGGGTGCAACAATAATAATGATGGAAGGTCACTTGGAAATAGAATTATCAAAAATAATTAATAAAAATAAATAAATAAATAAAAGTAATATTATCTTTATATTATGTAAAATCTCTGGCAAGGAATTAAAAACCTTGTACTTTCACAGAGACTCATTGATAAGTTTCCATATTGGATAAAGCTACCAAGTTATATCCTTCTGTTAAATTAGAAATAACGGATGGCACTTATGCCCACAATTTTAACAGGAATCATGCAGTTACTATCAAAATGAAGATTTCAATTAAAGCCTTCAACATTTCTCATATGAAAAAAAAAAAAAAATCTCTATATTAACTGCCATTATTTAGATAGATTTTTTTTTTTAGGTAAATCTTCTCATCAAATAGTCATCAATGACATTTTAAGATTGTTCTGCAACTCCTGGGTAACAAACTTATGAATAGGAATTGGTATTAAAAAACTCTAGTTGTAAATTAAAATGCTTATAATAAAGGTACTGCCCCCCTACTCCTTAATCTAAATGAACCATGAAATTATACACAGCTTAATAGATGGTACATGACGTATGTTCTTATCGTTTTACATTTCTTTACTCTGCAAAGCAATGTTAAACACATAAATGCTTTAATTGACCAATCTTTTTTCCTTTTATTTTCTTACGTGATTAACTTTGATGCACGGCATTCTATTTTTGAAAAGTTTCAACAGCTGCTGACGGGATGGGAAAAAAAGCCCCCTGTCAAAACCGAATGTCATCAAGAATAAATGACTGTGATGCAAGACTTTTGTTGAATCGAATGTTGGAGTTGTCTTCCTATTTATTTCTTGTATTAATAAACTGTTTGTTTGTAAATAAAACACGCTAATTACTTTTTTATTGGGAGTGATGCATCTCCTTGTGTCAAATTTAATTAAATGAAAAGAAACATTTTGTTTTTAAAAATTGTAAATATGTATTTTGTGGTTTTCTTAGAAAACACCAAATGGTGTAAATGTAGATTTATTTTTATTTCTTTATTTATTTTTTATGAAAAAAAAACACACTACTTCATGAAAAAAGGATTTTTTTTTTTTTTTTTTTTTTTTGTAAGGTTTTGTCTATTATTATTATTAAAATAATTCGAATACAACGATAAAACATAATTGGATAAAATAGGTTTTTGCTTCAGGTATGAAATGTTCAGATTATATTTTTTTCTGTGATAATTTGACGCAGTTTTTTTCACACATAAAGCATAATTATTTTTTAGATTAGCTTTGAAAATTTTTTGATGAAACTTATTTTCTAAAGAAATATTTATTTCGAGTTCAAAAATTTAGACCATATTTAACTATGAACTAAATAATTTAATACGAAATGTCGACATTTATATTTTGTATGCATTTAAAAATTATTTTAGTATAAAATTTAATATTTATATTTCCCCATATATAGACTATATTAAATATTTCTCTATTTAAACTATGTGTTTTCATAGAGAATATATATATATATATATATAAACTGCAAAGAAAAGTCGCAAGGAGGCATTTATCTCCGCAACTATTGGTCGCAGAGATATATTTCCAATTACAAATTTTTTTAAAAGTGATATGGCATTTATGATATGGCATGTTTAAATTTAAAAAATCACTTTTTATAAGGATTCTTTAAGCGACTCTTAAATGAAGGCCGAAAAAATGATGGAAAAATTCTAAACTTTGAATCTAAATATCTCGGCCAATTTTGGGCACCCAAAAGTGAAACTTTTTGTGCTGTATTTGTGAAGATGAGTGTCAATTTTTAGTAAACATGACTATAGGGACCGGAGTACTGTATAAAAAGTTACCTTTTGTAAGATTCAAAAAATAGATTTTTTTTTAAATTTAAACATGCTTTATCATAAATGCTTACATTTTAAAAATCATTTAATTGAAAGTATGTCTGCGACCAGTGGTTGCGGAGATAAAGGCTTCCTCGTGACTTTGCTTTGCATTCTACGTATATATATATACATAATTGGTTATTGTATTTGACATATTCGGGAGAAAATATGACTGTGTATAAATATATCACTATGAAATATGTTAAATTCTTTGTCACTTAAAAAAGTTTGTCAATCCAAAATGAGCAACAAGTACAAAAAAAGAATATATACTTTTTTTTTTTTTTTCGCGCTATTCAGAAAAACTATATTTCTTAAATTTTTCTTTTTACTAATAAAAATATATCATGGACTGTGATTTTATTTTCTATTCTTTTTAATGATAAGAACCCCCCTTTCCCCTTTTTAACAATTTTTAATTAATTTTTTAAAATTGATTTTTTAGCAAAATTAAATTTCTCCTTTACTACAATTGCAGATTTTAGTGATTCTGTAATTACCCTGCTTTATAACTTTCTTATAATGATATTGACAGCTCTAGCTTTATCCAAGAGCATTCATTCATTTTCAACCCTGTGTTACTTATGTTTTTGCCCTGTGAATTTAAGTCAGTAAATATTAGAGTAATCCCATAGGCATATGTGCATATCTTGTTTGTCTTACGTATGAGAAATCATCGGGTAAAATCCTTCTTTTAAATCCTCTTTATTATCTTACAAGAGAGTTACGAGCGATTCATCTTCTCTTGCTAACATCTGTCATTCTAGTCAGTGTGGTCCAACTGTAGATCACTTTGCTAGACATGATATCAGTTAATGGCTCCATAAAAAGATTATCCTCTTTTTTCCTTAAAGCTATATTACTTTTCAAAGAAAAATATTTCGAAATTATTTGAATATATCTTAGAGCATTTTTCCCCATATGCATGCTTGTTTTAAGATAGCGCTTTATCTAGAAAATAGATAGTTGAGGACACAGATTTTTGTTTTTGGTGATTTGGCAATGAAGGTAGTTGTATACTTTATCCATTATTGATATTATAAAAAAAATAATAATAAATTTAATATTTTTAATGAAAAGATATGCATTAAAAAATATAATTTAATGCTGAAGTGCATTATTAGAAAATCTATTTTTTATAATTTTTCGAAAGGAATCTTACCTTGTTGGCAATTTGTGCACTGAGGCCGTAAGAAGGTCCGCGATAAGCCATTCTTTCGATTGAAGGGGATAAGATTTCCGAAAGGAGTGGATCTTTTTCCTCTGGTCTGCAGCTAGCAAGAAGTGGAGCCCAAAATATCACTGCACCACCCACGACAAGACTTGAATCTTATGAAGTCTTGGCGAGTCAAAAATGAGTGCATGACGTCACTTTGAAGTAGTAAGGCACGCCTTTAAAACTTCTCTTTTTGGTCGTACTTTGCACGAGTTTGAAAAGCAAGAGAAAGACTTCTTTGTTTGATTGCAATTACAGATTAAAGTTTTTCTTTAATTTTTTTCGTCAAAGATTACATGGAACACGTTGTGGCCACAGAAAAGGTCACCGAGAAGAGAAAAAAATCATCGTTGTTTACATTTAAGAAGTTTTTTTTAAGCTGAATCTATTAAAAAAATATAATTTATACAATTGATTTTTCCATAGGTGATTGGATTTTTCGGAACAACGTACTAGTTGATCAGTACAAATGTTCATATATTTTTATTTGATAAAATTATAATCAGAAGTTTAGAAATATAGGAATCATAATTTAGCATGCCTTTCTTTTCTTTTACAGTAATCTGATATATAGGAAACAACATTTAAAAATTCCTCTTTAAATTGCTTCTGTTTACATCGCTTCAATGTCAAACATGTTTGTTTTTAATAAACACAACACCTATTTTTATTTATTATTTTGAGTATGTTTATTGAGTATCTTGCATACTGAATTTCTTTTTCACTCTTCATTCTTAATTTTGAGATTAAAATAGGCAGTTGCCTAAATTATTTAGATATTAGCATTAAAAAAAAGTCTCTCAATTATGTATCTCATATGTAAATCAATTTTAATGTAAATGTGCATTTAAAAAAATCTTGTATATATATAACCGCACTTCGATATTTTCCTTTTCACCTTCTACAACCGCAAATTTTATCGTTTAAAAAGCAAATTTTCGAACAGATTTTATTATGTTGTCCTCCACATACACTTTAGCATTGAGTCCAGTGTTAAAAACAAAATGCAATTGTCAGAAAAACTGTAATTTTAGAAATTATTTAAAAAATGATAAGAATTAGACAGTTAACGATGCCACAAAAAGTATTAATTTTTGAATGAAAATCAAAAAATATTTTAATACATGAGATGGCAAAGTAATTAAATGTTAACGAAATATTGGTAAAATGGTTTTTAGCAAAATATAAAATTTTTTGGCTGTTTAAACTATAAATCTGGCTTTGGGTGGCCACGTTGCTTATCCAAGCAAGATAACCACAAGCTAAAAAGCAAATGTTTAAAAAATCGATTTTTATCATGTTCATAACTTAAAAAAGATTAAAAAAAGAAGTGTATAGCAAAATACATCCTTCAAAAATAGCCCTGGAGCAATTAAACAAATCAGGTTAAAAACCAGAAGATCTGCAAAAAGCCATTATTAAGCAAAAATATTTAAATAAATATATATATATATATTAGTTGACCAAAAATTTAAAAATAATAGCAGTTAATTATCAGTTTAAACTGAGTTTCTCTGATGAGTCATTTCTAGCTCATCAGAGACAGATATGCTAGAAATAATATATATATATTTCTAGCTGATTAAAAAAAAAAAAAAAAAAAAAAAAAAAAAAAAACTACTAGGACGGTAAACATCGGACTGACTTAATGAAAACTGCTCTCTTAAAACAGTGACACATTCTCCGTACATTGTGGTACGGAGGTGCATACTTTTTCAAAGAATGAGACAAATTTTCATGCTTAAGGGATTAACTAACTTAAAATAAAACACGGTGATTATAAAAGTGGCGCCTGACCGACTATTTTGGAGGTATTTCAGACTTTTCTTCAAACAGCATTTCAAGATGATAATGCACCTAGTTGTACGGCGTTCGTGGTACTTGAATTTGAATCACATTGTTAAATTTACCTATCCATTCCCATGAGCACCTATAATTCTGTATGTAATAATATCTTTTTCCACTCTAGTTTAAATCCCACAAAGAATATCCTAGAATTTCTTCTTTATTAGATTTGGAAACAGTCATAATCTCAATTAGCTCGAAAATGTTTAGTCATAAAAAGGCACGGGGAGAGAAAGGATGATACGAAATTTGCAGCCTACAACTTTGCAAGAACTAGAAAAATTATTTACAATATTTAGCACAGTGAAATTTTTGAGATTTATATGAAAAAACGGTGTAATACTTATGCCACTGTGCATTAAAGCAGTAATTCCATATAAAGGTGGAATTAACCCAATGCAGAATACATATTTTTATAAAAAAAAAATTGCTTAGATCTAACAAATAAATAGTTTTATTTCATATATTAAAATATAATTTGTTTATTTCATATAATAAATCATAATAGACTATAAAGTGTATGGTTATTGCGATATGTTTAAAAATCGAAAATGTACATAGATATCATTTCATCTCTTTGGTATTATGCAAACATAACAGTTTTATTTGTTTTAACGATTAATTCTAAAGTTATTACAAAAAAAAAAAAAAAAAAAAAAAAAGTCATTTTTTCTGCAGTGCGTTTTTTTTTTTTTTTTTTTTTTTTTTTTTTTTTGTCGCTTAGTGTATATACATTTCTGGAGAAATATGTATAAAAAATAACATATCGTATTACGTTAAACGAAGCTTTTACGCTTTTTTTTTTTTTTTTTGTTTTGTTTAAAGTTTTGTAGTTTTCCCATGTACACACCAAAAAAAAAAAAAAAAGAAAAAAAAAAAAAAAAAAAAAGATTAAAAAACTGTCGTTTGTTCAGCGATTATTATAAACGCTATTTTATGTTGTAATTTTCTTTTGTATTAATCTTTTAAATAAAATTTTGCTTTACATTTACATATTTTCAAAGTTTTCTTTTCAATTTATTATAAGTATCTGTTATTATAATTTTTTTTAAGTACATTGTCTTAAATAATTTAAAAAATACTCTTTTTTTTTTTTTTTTTTTTTTTTTTTTTTACTATTACTATTTAAGTATATATATATATATATATATATATAACAGGTCTGGGAAAAAAAAAAAAACAACTGTATGAAATGATTTTGGAAAACTTTGCTTGCAATTTTTGGGTTGGAGACTTGTGTAATTATTATAATTTTAAAATAGTTACTTAACAGTTACAAAACAGTGCATACACACACAAAAGACCAAAAAAAAAAAAAAAAAAAAGACTTCATTGCAGAAAATAATGAATTACTATATAATGTTCAGATTTTACAGTCATAAAATCTATGAGTAATAAATGGAATTGGCACTAAATTCTTCTATTAAATGTTGGTGACAATATATTATCATGCACTGATGATGGTGAGCTCATGAAACAACTGTCTGTATTTTTATTCATGTTTTGATGTTCTTTTATACGTCAAATATTTTCCTTTCGGTTTATTTAATTCATCTGCCAAAGGGTTGTGAACGTGATTATTTTTAAAAATGTTATTTTTACTTTAACCTGCCAATCTTTTTGATTATGAATCCATTCTCATGAAACAAGGAAATAATAGGAAGTCAATATCATCACGCAATATATAAATTTGATTTATAACTTTAAAAATAATCATCATGTACCTAAATGTTATATGGACGTACATAGTTTTTAATTTCTAGATTTTCATATCTATCTGTATATATATAAACGGCACAAGACGGAGAAAAAATTTAGAAAGTAAGAATTCATATATTGAGTAGAAATAACATAAACTGACCTGCCAATACTTTTTAATTTATTCCGGTGCATTGTTAATACCCGCCCTTTTCTAACACCACATTTCATGGAAGATATTTTTCTTTTTCTTTAATCGTAATTATATACTGGAGAAAATTTCACTAAAAATAAAGTGCTGTTGAAGAGGGCGGGTCGGTGTGTTAATCCATTGAACATATAATATATTCGCATGTGAGAGTTGCTTTATAACTGATCGACTCGGCATGCGTTCCAAGGAGTTTTTTTTATTTTTGTGCTTTATCTTGCAAAAACGTGTGGATTTGAGGGTGTGAAGGAGCCTTATGTTTTTAGAAATATTAGAAATGCACAAACCTTGTGTTCGAGGGAATGTTGAGAGTAAAATATAACCAGATAAAAATATGCGTATCAACCCGTATCAAATTTTTGACAAGTATAATGTATTTTGCTTTCTTTAAAAAAAAAAAAAGTTGAAGGTTGCTTTTTAGCCCTCTGTATCTCAACGGGACTTTAGAGTCCCATAAAAAAATCGGGATTTTTAAGTCCCGTCGTCGAGACTTTTAAGTTCCACTATTAAAAAAAAGAAATAATAATAATATAATAAAATAAAAAAAATTGTAACAATTTTCTAAATTTAATATGAGATGTTTCGCATGCATAAAGAAATATAATAAAAAAGTTTCAAACTATTTTTTCCAAAAATAAGGTAATTTGGGATATAAAGGGCTAATAAGCTGTATACATATTATGGTGGTAGTTTCGTAAATGTGGGCTGACTTTTTCTAGCAAACCAAGTTTCATAATTACAGAGCGGACTATATGGACTCAAAAACGCCAAAATATACATGCAATTATACCCTTCAAAATCACTAAATATGCACCTAAAAACAAGAAATATGCATTTAAAATATTCATTAACTTAATATTCATCACTTAAAGAATGTCCCTGAGCTTGGTTGAAGAGTAAAGTCTTGGTACATCTCTTTGTAAAGTTTAATCACCACAAAGGCTTTAATAAAATTTCCTTAATATAAAATATTGTATTTTATTTACAGAAGCATAGGTTTCTCTGATTTCTTCTGCTTCTTTGTGAAAGCCCTGAGCTGAAATATTTCAAGATTTGATACAGATTTTACTATATAAGAACTCACTACCATCCCTAACAAAAATCAGCACATTTCTACTTGGCCTCCAATAATCTCAAAGAATCATTTAGGAATATGTAAATAGTTGAGCGATTAGCATTTTCAAGAACTTTACAAGCCAGAGGATGTAGACGCGTTGGAACAATATCTAATTTTTGTATATTAAATGTACTCTAAAATTTCTACATCTGTCTGTAGTTTCATCAGTACTAATTCATATGGAACCCTGTTTAAAATCCTTGCGAATTTCGTTAAAAACATCACTGTAAAATAGCACCAAGATAATCTTTTCTAAGAGTAGTTTCACCTGGAATGAGTTGACTTAAACAATATTTCTTTAGAAAGCCTCTAATTTTCTGAATATTTAATTTTCCGTTAGGAATATTGCTATCAACTAGAGCTTTACATAAATCAATAGGGAATATCTTTTCTATTCTCTGATGAAGTTGATAATGTGGTTAGTAAAGTTTATACAAATACACGAACTTTATTCTTCTGATTTTCCGAGTGTGAACATTAATTTTCAAGTGTTGGTCAGTTTGATTTCTTTTATCACAAGGAATATTTTTTCACATGCAGCATAGTAAAGAGTTTGTCCGCGTGTAGTTAAATCTTTGCAATGAGAGTATGTCTTTAATCCACGTTTTTATTAAAGATTATTTTTTGACTAGGTCTAAGAATTTTTAACAGATTTTTAAACTTCTGCAAAATGCACATATTTCATTCAATGCACATATTTCATTTTCAATGCACATATTTCATTTCTGGACAATGCACATGTTCCGGCGTCTTTTCCGGAAAAACATTAAATTTAACACAATAAACGACCAAAACGGAATACAGAAAGAATATTAACATTTATTGACTAGTTTCTGATCACCTTGTCATCGAACCACATTAAGTAAAGGTAAGGAAAAAATAACAGTACGCTGTTTGTGAAAAACAAAACAGTTCATTCCAGATTAGGACGAAATTGCGCAAGAGGAGCAATTGTTAATCGTGTCCAGGACGATGTAGGGAAAGGTGCTCCACGTGACCACCCTCAATCACCTGCAAAATTTTTCGTTGATGGACAGTGAAGTAGAATGTAGGGGAACAACAGATCGTAACTGATCAGTTGTGATGCTTCGCACATACAGTGTTATGGAGTTCTTTAAGTCACTCAACGTCGCAACACCTCCACGATACACCATACTTTCTAAGTGGCCTCATAACCAGAAATCGCACGGAATTAGATCCAGCGAACGTGATAGCCATGGATTACGAAAGAAGCGACTAATAACACGTTCGTCTGTGAAGTGTTGGAGTAATATCGCCTTCACTGACGCATGGATATGTGGGGACGCACCATCCTGCATGAAAATGGTCAATGTAAGGACCCGCCTTTGCTGTAGTTGCGGCACAACAAACGTCTGCAGTGTCGTCATGGTACCGACGGCCCGTAACGGAACATGTGAAAGGACCTCGTGCAGTTATTTCCTCAAAGAAGAATGGCTCAAGGATGAATGTTGCCGTGAATCCACACCACACCAGACAGTCACCTTTGGAAAATGTAGGGGTATTTCAGTGTGCATCCGCGGATTTCCCTCAGCCCAAATGCGGCAATTCTGTGTGTTGACTGTCTCATTGAGGTAGAAATGAGCCTCGTCGCTCCACAGAATATTCCAAGGACATGACAGATCAACAGTCATTCTGTTGAGAAAACTGACTGCGAATGAGAGACGTTGTGGCTTGTCCCTATCAAGCATCTCTTGGGTATGGTGGATCTTGTATGGGAAGTAGTGCGTTATGTTTCTGAGCACTTTTCGGACGGTGCTGTAAGAATAGCCTGTCTGTCGAGAAACTGCGCGTTCGCTACTGTCCCCAAACTCTGATGCCTGTGACTGTGCGGCAACAACTGTCTTGAACCTGTAAACAAGTACCGGTGTGACAGGTTTTCGGCCTCTTCCAGGTTAAACTCCTAATTTCCCCGTCCCTTCAAATCTCTTCATCATGGCCAGGATATCTTTAGTAGTCATTGGTCCACGACGTAGGTTCGTTATATGACGAAATTCACGATCTGCAGCAGAAGCATTCCCCTTGTTTTCGTAAAACAGCTTCACCAATAACGCATGTTCAACTGAAGATACCGTCATCATTACAGCTGGAAACATCACATAAAACATGACAATATCTGCAAACGTTTTATATCCTAACCTGTTTTGCATAAAGCTTCCTCTTCTTTGCAAGCATGCAAATCTCGACATTTTTTTTTTCTTAGAACTGACAGCTTTTCCCGGTTTTACATTTTATTACTCATAATTCTTGTTCTGGATTGCTAATATTGTTTCTGTATTCCGTTTTGATCGTTTATTGTGTTAAATTTAACGTTTTCCCGGAAAAGGCGCCCTGTGGTGGACATCTTGGAACTGAATTTTTTTTTTTTTCGAAATTCCGTGAGCGCATCTCGTGTATAGTCTATATACCAAATTTCATTGCATTCGGTTCCCCCATTTGCGCTGTATATAAGTTTAATTATAACCACCCTGTATAGTACAGTCAAATTAGGAAAAATAAGGGAAAAAATTTATAAAGTTTTGAAACTTTGGGATTATACTTATGAAGGGTCTAATAATTCAAAACAGAAAAGTTCCCCACTCTGAGAGGAGAGCTTCCCCCTACCCCCCCCCCCCCCAAAAAAAAAAAAAAAAACCGTATAATTCGTTGCAATGAAGAAAAAAATAGGGAATTAATTTATCGGGTATTAGAATTATGGCATAACATTCCTGAGGGATCTAATAATGCAAATCGAAAAAGTTCCCACCGTAAAAAAATAAAAATAAAAAAATAAGGCTGTATAATTCGTTTAAATAAATATTAAAAAAATAATAAAAATTTATAGAGTATTGAAATTTTGGTACAACATTCCTGAGTAATTTACTAATTGAAAACAAAAAAATTTCCCACCCTGGGGTATGAGCTTCCTTCTCCCGCTCAAAAAAAAAAAAAAAAAAAAAAAAAATATATATATATATATATATATATATATATATAACTTATTGAAAATAAGAAAAATGGTTAAATAAATAAATAAAATAGAATTTTTAAATTTTGGTATAACATATTCTTGAGGTGCTTAATAATGGGATACAAAATTTTAAAATTTCCACCATGCAGTGGGAACTCTCCTCCTTCACTTCAATTTTGCTGAAATTAAGAAAAATACGAAAATAAATTATATAAGAGTTTTTAGTTTTGAGGAAAGTTCTCTTGAAGGGTCTAATAATAGAAAACACAACAGGGTCCCCCCCCCCCCCCAAAAAAAAAAAAAAAAAAAAAAAAAAAAAAAAAAAAAAATTCGTATAATTTGTTGAAATTAAATCAAATGGGGAAATAATTTGTAGAATTTTATAGTTTGTGGACAAAATTGTTGAGTAGTCTAATAATAATAATTCACCCTGTAGCAAGAGCTTGTCCCTTTGCCCCATAATTGTATAATCCATTGAAAGTAAGACAATAGAAATTATTTATATAATTTTGAAATTTTTTAGATAGTATGCTTGAAAAGGTTTCAATGAAAACAAAAAGCATTCCCTAGGAAGGATGATACCCCCCCCCCCCCCAAAAAAAAAAAAAAAAAAAAAAAAAAAAAATACTGCAGTTCCTTCAATTAAAAAAAAAAAAAGTTAGAAAGAAGCATACAGATTTAAAACTGCGGGACATTAATCATATGCGGTATTTCAATGGAAATACCAATATATTCAAACAGAAAAGTCCCCTCTTTGAGAGGGGCTTCCAACTCCCCTTTCCCAAAAACTACTTCAAAAATTTCCGTGAGTTTTCCTTTTTTTTTTTTTTCTTTTTTTATTAACACAAAATTATTTGGGTTTCAAAGACAACTACTATTATAATAATTTATATATATATATATATATGCCTTGAAAAATTCTGCACAAAATGTCCTCTTCATTATGCATAAATGAAAAATTATTTTTCCTTTAAGTTTTTAAAAGCTACTAAATTGTAAAAAATAAAATTAATTGAAATGATAATAAGGAAATTCAGGTAATAACTAGGTAAAATAAATATAGCAATAATTAAGTAAAATGCAGATAAAATAATTTTATTGTAGCTCAATAATTTATTACTTACAAAATCGTCTGAACATCGAATAAAAAGTAATCAAGTTCATCATGAAAGTCATCTTCAAACTCCTCTGTCATGTCAATGGGTTCTTTATTGGTGCAGGTTTTCCCATGACAATTTTTATACGTTCCTGTACACAATAAATTTGCTTTTACACATTTGCACTTCCTTCCACAACCTTGTATACAGCCACATGAAATCAAATTTAGTATTTTTTCTGAAGCAGGCGCTTATCTTAGATATACACGAAACAAGTATGAATTAGATATTTTCCAGCTCCAGGTCTTTGGATCCAAGCGATTCCCCAACCACATCTGTACTTGCGGGTAAACCCGATGAAAATGCAGCATCAGTGGTAGGTGGCAATTACGACAGGATGACAGCATTGCTTGCCTGTCCTACTAATTTATTAAAACATTGAATTCTGAGATCGTTCAATTTTTTCATTCCAAAAGTTATAGATGCGTTTTTTTTTTCTTTTAAACTTTACTGTACATCCCACTAATAAATTTTTCACCAGCTTTTTCAATTGAGTCACGAGTCGATCTTGAATCGTTGAACACTTTGGGTACATCATGGAGATGGTGAGATCGGTTAAACGATTGAACTACTTGCACTTTCCCTTTTCCAAACACGGCCGAAGTGGTGTCGCAACCACTCATTGCGTGAAGAAATAGAATAGAATCCTCGACATTTTTAATAACAGATGAACTTTGCAAATTCTTGGAACTATAAAATCTTGCTTTGACATTTCCCTTTCCTTCTTTCATGAATAGAATGTCCTTATCTTCTGGGGCAAGTGCTATCAGTGAAACTATAAGGTCCACATCTTGTCCAACAATAACGACTTGCTTGTTTAAATCCGATGCATCAATTGCTTTCCTAACTCTCAAAGCATTATCGTCATCTTTTGCTATGCTTGCTTCGATACCAGAAATTTCTAAGCGTTGAGCAAATTCAAAATATTTAAAACCCGTTCTTTGTATCTGACCAAGTTGAAAGAAGAGCGTACATTATTCTCATCTGTTAAAAATATGTAAAACATACCAAAATCAGGAACTCATTTTTTTTCTCCGTTGCCAGTTACTCCGAAAAGATTGATCGTATTTATATATATGATATATATATATCATATATGAGGTCTTAAAAAAGAATTATTTTTTGTAATAGTAAACTTAACGATTTTGTGTAAAAAATGAAAAACTGAAAAGTCACGGTTGAATTTCCTTAGATCGAAAAGAGGAAAATGGGATTTTGAGGACCCCCCCCCCCCCCAAGTAGGGAGACCTATTCTATTTTCCATTGCTAGTCGATTCATAAGTGCTATCCAAAAATTTTGAAACATTGTAAATTATTTTCTCGGTTTTTCTTAATCTGAAAAAGTTGTACAAATTTGGGAGGAAAAGAGGTATCTTCCGCTCGCAGATAAAGAGAGGTGTGGTGTGGAATTTTCGTTTTTTCATTGCTAGAGCTCTCGAGAGCACTATTTCAAAATTTCAGAACATTATAAATATATACCTCTGTAATAAATTCCTTTAATCCTTTAGAGTCTCCTATTTTTCATAATTTAAAGGAACTGTATGTTTTGGGGAGAAAGGGGGGGGGGGGATGGGATGTGCTTATTCAGGGAAGGGGGATGTCTTTTTTAATAATAGTCTGTTCATGAGTGTTATCTCAATGTTTCAAATGTTTATAAATTATTTCCTCTGTTTTTTTTTTTTTTTTGGGGGGGGGGAGAGGGAGGGGGAACCCTCAAGTGTATTAATTCAAAATTTTATAACTTTATAAATATTTATTCCTATAATATAACCCTTTTATAGTCCCTCATTAAAAAAAAAAAAAAAAAAAAAAAAAAAATTGAAGGAGCTAAACAATTTTGGGGGCAAAGGGGGGGGGGGGGGAGGTAGCATACCCACAGGAGGGCGGGATTTTTTTTTCTTGTCCATTACTAGACTTTTCATATAAATGTTATCCTAAAATTTCAAGCGTTTATAAATTATTATATCTGTTTTTCCTAATATGAAAGAGCTATATAGTCTAGAGGGGAAAAGGGGGGAGATGGGGGGAAGCTCCCCTTAAGGAAGGGGGAACTTTTTTGTTTTGAATTACTAGAGCCCCCAGGAATGTTATTCCAAAGTTTCAAAACTTTATAAATTTTTTCCCTTATTTGGTGTTTTTTGGTCTAATTTGACTGTTAATATGTATATATGCATAAATAGTATATACAGCATATATGCATAAATAGTATATACAGCAACTATTACAAAATATAGCCAAAGTGTGTTTAAAAATGTTTAACATAACTTAAAGTATTTCCACGTATAATTATAAGGTAATTCTATTATTTTTGATAGTGTGGTATCATCAACACAGAATATATATTTATTACATAGCATGAAAAATTTCAAACATGCTAAAAAGTACAGTCGGTCAAAAAAAAAAAAAAAAAAACGCCCCCACCTATCTCGTCAGTAAATTGTTACAGAAAGACACCGAAGGTGAAATTCGTCAGGAAATTTTGTCCTCTTTTAAGCTAATTAAAAAAAAAAAAAAAAAAAAAAAAAAAATAGCTTTAGGGGGCCGTCTCCATATTGAAATTGTGTCAAACTTTAATTTTTTCAGTGGTAACATGTAATTTTAATTTCGGATATCGATTCTACAGTCAATTTCATCCCCAGATATAAATTTGGAAGTCATATGGTGCATAAGTTTATGAGTTATATCTCCTGCATTTTTATTTTTATTTCTTGCTTTTTTATTATTTTTATGGTGTTAATAACAGGTTTTCCAAACATATTCATGAGTTTCATTAAGATTTTAATATTTTTTATCTATAAAATAAAATTATTAAATTAGTATTTTAAAAAATTATGTATTGTGACCGGTAATTTTTTTAACAGAAATCGATTTCTAGCACCTTAAAATACGCGTATACATAAATTTGCAGCTCATTGACCCAAATAGTTCTCGAAATATGCCCCCAAAACGATCGGAGATCAAGTTTGGGGGCCATATAACGAATAAAAACTGTATTTACAAGTAGCATTCACAACAATCTATTTTGAATTTTATCGCAGACGATTTTAAGAAAAAAAAAGTTTTAATTCACTTTCATATTTTTACTTTCTCTTACCCATAAGGTAGAGAAAGTATTGTTTTTGGGTCAAATTTTCGAACGCGAGTTTTTGTTATATTTACATGTTCTGAGGTCCCCTGAATACGAAAATCATGTTTTTAGCAAATGGTCTGTGTCTGTCTGTGTGTCTGTCTGTTATCAGCATATCTCAAAAACAAATTATGGCAGAAAGTTCAAACTTGGTATTCTAAATGTGTATCATATAAGGAGGCTACACTAAACTTTTCGTTAAGATCAAGCAAATGGTTCGTGTGCAGGGACACTCAAAAGTATTAAAATACATTACGTCTATGGGGGAAATTGCAGATAAGTAGAGTTTAACATCTATAGACTGCACTAAACCAAATGAAGCGAATATATATTTTTTGTAATAGAGATAGTCAACAGGGAAAAAAAATGTGTATGTAGGAGCCTCGCCTCCTCCCCCCCCCCCCTGTGGGGGAGGTCCCCCCTCGAAGGGAGTAAACTTTCATGATCGGTATCTTTCAAAAGAGCTCGCCAATGCCTTTAAAACGAATGGTTGAACCATCGATCTGCGATAATTTAAAACAAAGTTATCGATTTTTTTTTTTTTTTACTTTTAACGAAAAAAAAAAAAAAACTTAGAAAAAAAAATCGTTTTTTTTTTTTTTTTTTTTTTTTTTTTTTTAATATTGAGAATAAAATGGACTTTTTTTTGGATATTTAGTGTTATACTACTTCTCTAATATGGAAATCGTCTGCATTATCATAAAAGATAATTTTTTTAAATGATAATTTTAATAAATTATTTTTAAAAACAGAATTAATTTTTAATAGCCGAATTAAATTCTATATAAATGTTGGTGCATTAATGAAACGGGGGGTTGAGGGGGGCGGTAGCTCCCTCACACAGAACTAATTATCATATAAAGCTCTTCCGAAGCCTAATTTGAATTGTTTAAGACAGGTTTACATAACAGTGCTCGTTATCTTACCTATTAATCTGCAACCTGTATTTATAGTATTAAATTTCAGGGTAAGAGAAAGTCGTGTAAGTGACACACCAGATTATTTTAATTATTTCAAAGTTTTTTTTTTTTTTTTTTCCCAGCTGAAATAAATTTAATTCTGAAATAAATTGTTTTATATTATTAGACGTGTGTAAATTGAAATACAAGACCACATTGAAGAATTGCATGCATTTTTAAAAATACAGTTTTAAATTTCTTTTTTAATTAATATCTTTTCTTACTATATTATATGTTTTTGTTATTTTTTTTAGGAGAATTGCGATTTCTATGGCTGCTATTATTAATAGTGTTGGAAATGTAAATTAACCTATTAAAATAATGTAACATGATTACAGAATAAATTATATCTTTAAGCTGGACAGAGCTTCACAGTTGAGAGATCAAATTTTCCGAACATACATATGTAAAGGAAGTATTGTAATCGTGTCAAAAATCCGACATTGAGATTTTGGCGTTTCTATACGTTTTGAGATACCATGAGTTCATTTTTACTAGATTTCGATGATGTATGTATGTGTGTGAGTGAACACGATAGCGCCTAAACCCTCTGTTCAAATAAATTGAAATTTAGTAAGTATGTTGTATGGCACCATAGCACGATCTCTATTGATTTTGGTGAATCTAGCTTTATGCTATATGCCATTTCCTTCTGAGCTAAAATATTATACGCATGTTATAAATCACCGTCGCACAAAGTCTATAAAAGTGTATAAATTTTGATGAATCTAGCATTTATAGTTTTTTACAGGGACACAACAAAAAATTCTTTATCATTATTGTCTATGGGTCCAAATAAATTAAAGTGCGATAGCATCTAAACGCCTTATTCGTTTTTCGTTTGAGTTAAACACTTATACGCATGTTATTCCTCACCTTCGCACAAAGTGTATAGATTTTGGTGAATCTAGCATGTATAGTTTTTTTTTTCTTTTTAAAAAGACACAAAGAAAAATTGTCATTATGGTCTATGGGCCAAAACATTTTTAAGCGCGATAGTATCTAAACGCCTTGTTCTGTTGAACTGAAAATTTATGCACATGTTAAAGATTACCGTCGCATGAATTGTATAGATTTTGGTAAATATAGACCTTATAGATTTTTACAGGGACACAACGAAAATTTATATATCATTATGATTTTTGGTTTAAAATCATATGAAGTGCAATAGTGTAAAATTAAGCAATGAGAGAAAATACTCGAACTCCCTGTAATATTGCTTACTTAACTATTTGTCTTACTTTAATTTATTTACGAAACCATTCATTACTTCATGTTCAGAAAATCGAGAGGAGTCACTCCAATTTTTTTTTTTTTTTTTATTATTATAAATAACATCGAAAAATTTATCACAATTTCCGAAACGTCAATTAGGCCTACACGTTGAGACTAAAAATATTATTTTTTTCGTGTTTGGATCGAGAAAAATCATTTGAGTTAAAAATCATTATTTGCCTGACGAAGGATCCTGATTTTCTTTCTAACCAGTATATATATATATATATATATATATTGCGATTAGTTCTTTTACAATTTATGGTATTTTCACAAAGGGTTATTTACTTATTTATTACTTTTTAAACTGAAACTTTGCATAGCAAAAATTCACAATACAGTTTTTGCTATGCATAGTGGGTCACGTAACACGTAAAAGTTTCCGATACCGTCTACGATATTTCTTTTGGCCATGTTACCTTCAGTTAGATATAATGAGTTTGATAATATTAAAATATGTAAGAGCTAAGCTTTTTCAGTGAGATGTGTGATTAAGATTGTTTATTTCTTTGTACGACCACATAAAATAATGAAATGGTTTACTGATTAAATTGGTTAACACCATGAAGTGTATTTTCAACTTTGTTATGCGTTTTCTCTTTCTTGAAACTGCATTTTAATGAATTATAGTGATCTGTATGATTAACAGATCAAATATAGGGCTATAAAAAAAAGATGTGATAAATTAGGAATTTTGAGTATAATCGATGAGATTTTCGCTTTTGGTCTTGCTTTGAACTTTATATATAAATTGTATTTGAAAAAATTTACACTTCGGGTTTTCTATAAATTTATACGTTTTACAGTTTTTTTTTTTTTTTTTAAAACAAGGTTTTACCTTTATTAGAAAATATCATTCTGTCTGATTGGGAGTGAGACAAAAATTTCTTGACAATTGTTTTTCAGGAAATACTGTACAGAATTCCATATAAATTTCCATGTAATTGCATCGTAACATAAGTGCCTAACAAAATTTGTCCAAATATTTCAGCAAAGGTCGCTGTCATAGTGTGATGATTTACCTTTCGGAAAAGTCCATATCTCAGATGCTGTAATGTATTTTCGAATAAAACTTGATATGCAAGTGTGTCATTATGAAATATTTGATTCGATTTCTCTGCATATCGGTCAATGCTACGCTGGAAAATTTCCCCCATGAATGGAAAAATTATAGTTCAGTTTCTAATGTATACAATTGCCCGAAAATTTGTATAGGATAGGGTCATTATGAATCATTATACTGATTCAGTTTGAATGCATATCGGTCAGCATGCGATATAATTAGGTTGCAATTTATTCCATGAACTACAAATCTAAATCTCAACTTCTGTCATTAAGCTTATATTAAACTAATTAAACACATGACGTGTTATATACATATAAATATATATGCGAGAGTGTCATTATGAAATATTTGATTTGATATCAGTGCATATCGGCCAATGCTACGCTGGAAATTTTCCCCCATGAATGGAAAAATATTATAGTTCAGATTCTAATGTATACAATTGCAAAATTTTCTGAAGATGAGAATATGTCCTATTGTTTAAGCACCTAGAAAGGCTTTAACCCCAAACTTTCATCAAAATCCCTATATCCATTTCTAAGTAAACCCAACTTCTGCCATAATTTGCAATTAGCCGATAAAAAGGTAACTGTGAACGTGATTTTTTCTGAAGATAAAGATAAGTTTAATCGTTTTTTCTCATCAAAATTTCGTAACTCCAAACTTTCATAAAAATCGCTTTGCCAATTTCCGAGTAAACCCAATTTCTGCCGTATGTTGTAATGTGCCGATAAAGGGTTAAAACAAACACAATTTTTTCTAAAGATGAGGATATTTCCAATAGCCTTTTCTCATCAAAAAATCCCTGACTCCAAGCTTTCAGGAAAATCACTATGTCCATTTCCGTGTAAATCGTATCTTTGCCATACGTCGCAATTGGCCTTTAAAGGTTTAACAGAGAACACGAAATTTTCAGAAGAATAAAATAATTCCAATCATTTATGCAACCCCAAACTTTCATCAAAATCCCTATACCCATTTCTAAGTAAACCCAACTTCTGCCATAATTTGCAATTAGCCGATAAAAAGGTAACTGTGAACGTGATTTATTCTGAAGATAAAGATAAGTTTAATCGTTTTTTCTCATCAAAATTTCGTAACTCCAAACTTTCATAAAAATCGCTTTGCCAATTTCCGAGTAAACCCAATTTCTGCCGTATGTTGTAATGTGCCGATAAAGGGTTAAAACAAACACAATTTTTTCTAAAGATGAGGATATTTCCAATAGCCTTTTCTCATCAAAAAATCCCTGACTCCAAGCTTTCAGGAAAATCACTATGTCCATTTCCGTGTAAATCGTATCTTTGCCATACGTCGCAATTGGCCTTTAAAGGTTTAACAGAGAACACGAAATTTTCAGAAGAATAAAATAATTCCAATCATTTATGCAACCCCAAACTTTCATCAAAATCCCTATACCCATTTCTAAGTAAACCCAACTTCTGCCATAATTTGCAATTAGCCGATAAAAAGGTAACTGTGAACGTGATTTTTTCTGAAGATAAAGATAAGTTTAATCGTTTTTTCTCATCAAAATTTCGTAACTCCAAACTTTCATAAAAATCGCTTTGCCAATTTCCGAGTAAACCCAATTTCTGCCGTATGTTGTAATGTGCCGATAAAGGGTTAAAACAAACACAATTTTTTCTAAAGATGAGGATATTTCCAATAGCCTTTTCTCATAAAAAAATCCCTGACTCCAAGCTTTCAGGAAAATCACTATGTCCATTTCCGTGTAAATCGTATCTTTGCCATACGTCGCAATTGGCCTTTAAAGGTTTAACAGAGAACACGAAATTTTCAGAAGAATAAAATAATTCCAATCATTTATGCAACCCCAAACTTTCATCAAAATCCCTATACCCATTTACGAGTCGTCCCAGTTTCTGTCATATGTCGCAATTGGCGGATAAAGGGTTAATTGAGAACGCGAATTTTTCTGAAGATGAGGGTAAGTCCAATCATTTTAGCACTCCCCGAAGAAACTTAATTCTAAACTTTCATCAAAATCGTTATATCCATTACCGAGTACACCTAATTTCAGCTATGTGTTTCAATTGTACGATAAAGGGTTAACTGCGAACGCTAATTTGTCTGAAGATGAGATCCAATCGTTTTTTCTCATCAAAAAGCCGTAACTACAAACTTTCATGAAAATCGCTTTATCCATTTCGGAGTAATTTTAATTTTTGCCGCATGTTGCAATGGACCGATAAAGGGTTAACAACAAACGCATTTCTTTCTCAAGATGAGGATATTTCCAATAGCCTTTTCTCATCAAAAAATCCCTAACTCCAAGCTTTCATGAAAATTGTTATGTCCATTTCCGTGTGTTGTAATTAAAATTACTCATTTATATATATAGGTATATAAATAATTTTTCATTTAAGTATATATAGATTTTTATATATATATATATATATATATATATATAGATATATATATTAGAATAATGGAAATTAATCATTGATCTGTATATAAATATTTGGATGAAAAAGTTTTTTTTTTAAATAAGAACAATATCTATTTATTATTACTATAAAATGCAATAAACTCGCAACAATTGTTTCGGGTCGAAAAACACACGACCCTTCATCAGGCGAACAAAGTAAGCACGAGTGCTGCAGTCAGAGCGGCAACGCACGAATGCGTTGCCGCTCTGACTGCAGCACTCGTGCTTACTTTGTTCGCCTGATGAAGGGTCGTGTGTTTTTCGACCCGAAACAATTGTTGCGAGTTTATTGCATTTTATGGTGTTTATTCAAAGTTTGTAAGTAATAATTTTACAACGCCAGTTTTGTGATGCTTCTTTATTAAATATCTATTTATATTTAAAAGTGGATAGCTGCTTGTAAAATTGGAGGAGGAGACGGGGGGGGAAATAGGAGATAGGGATCTCGTAGACTGATTGACGACCCAGTTGACGCTATAGAACAAAAAAGCAAGACGATAGTTTATCTCCTATATTATAGCAATAATAAAATTTGAATGGAGGATCAGAAAAAACTCAACCCCTGCTATCGGAGCTATGAGCCCCACACTCTCCAGCCCTTCTACTTTCGACGAGTATTATTAGAAGTGCAAGAACTGTTTCTTGGTCACCATACTCTTCTACGTCTACGTAGACAGCTATGGAATCCCCCGGTGGTTCTTCCGACATAGGGATCCTGTTTCATCTCGCATCAACTACCTTTGATTGTGTTTAATTACAAATATTAAAGATATGAGAAACCAAACGACACAGCCTTAGCTTGCCAAACAACCATGATTCGTCTCTGGGAATAATTTATCTTATGCAGTCTCTTGTTGTTCTCCCGATTCCTGGATCCAGAAGTGCCTTCAAATTATGGAATCTACTGCTATCGATTGTGTTGATTGTGTTTAATTATAAAGATTAAGGATATGAGAAGTCTTATAATACAGTTTTAGCTTGCCGAACATCTATAATTCGTCTCTGGGTGAGTCAAAATTTTATAGTCTATAAAAAAAGAAAATATTTTATAACTACTCCCTTTTTCTCTCTCCTTCAATTAAGTCTGAGTTCTACAATTAAGAGGTTTTGAATAAAAAGAAACTTGAATTAAATAAAATATTAGTTTTGTAAAAGGAGGTAAAAAATTGAATAAAACAAATAATTAACGAAATTCTTTGTCTGTCCATTAATTTAGGAATAATTTATTTTAGAAAACTTATTTTAAAGTTGAAATTATCTCCTTAATAAAAAATTAATTTTATGACCCATTAAAGATAATTAAGGAACTTGGGTGTAATTTAGAAGTAAAACAACGCAGTATAGGGAACAGTTTGGAGAATGTCCATAAATGACAATTTCGCTCGAACACCGTGTAAACCGTATTTCTGCTATACGTCGCAATTGGCCTTTAAAGGTTTAACAGATAACACGAAATTTTCTGAAGAATAAAATAATTCCAATTATTTATGCAACCCCAAACTTTCATCAAAATCCCTATACCCATTTAAGAGTAACCCGAATTTTTGTCATATGTTGCAATTGGCCGATAAAGGGTTAATTGGAAACGCGATTTCTTTTTCTGAAGATGAGGGTAAGACCATTCGTTTTAGCAGTCCCCGAAGAAACTTAGTCCGAAATTTTCATCAAAATCGCTATATCCATTTCCGAGTAAACCCAATTCTGCTATGTGTTGCAATTGGCCAGTAAAGGGTTAACTGTGAACACTAATTTGTCTGAAGATGAGATCCAATCGTTTCTTCTCATGAAAAAGCCCTAACTTCAAACTTTCATAAAAAAACACTTTGCCCATTTCTGTGTAAAGCCGATTTCTAGCATACGTTGCAATTGGCCTTTAAAGGGTTAACAGCGACAAGGAATATTTATGAAAATGGGGATAATTTCTTCGTTTAAACATCCCCAAAAGCACTTAACGCAAAAGTTTCATCGAAATCATTATATCAATTTCCGAATGAAACCAATTTATTTCATTTGATGCCATTGGTCGATAAAGGGTTAACAGTGAACGCAAATTTTTCTGAAGATGATGGTAAGTCTAATATCCCTAAAACACTTAATCCCAAACTTTCATCAAAATGGCTATATCCATTTTCGAGTAAATCCAATTTCAGCTATGTGTTGCGATTGTATGATAAAGGGTTAACTGTGACCTCTAATTTGTCTGCAGATGAGATCCAACTTTTTTTTCTCATGAAAAAACCGAACTCCAAACTTTCATAAAAATCCCTTTGTCCATTTCAGAGTAACCCTAATTTCTGCCGTATGTTGCAATTGGCCGATAAAGGGTTAATTGAGAACGCGATTTTTTCTGAAGATGAAGGTAAGTTTTAGCACTCCCCGAAGAAACTTAATCTCAAACTTTAATCAAAATCGCTATATCCATTTCCGAATAAACCCAATTTCTGCCATGTGTTGCAATTAGACAGTAAAGGGTTAACTGTGAACGCTAATTTATCTGAAGATGAGATCTAATCGTTTTTTCTCATAAAAAGGCCCTAACTCCAAACTTTCATAAAAATAGCTTTGTCCATTTCCGTGTATAGCCAATTTCTGACATACACTAAGCGACAAAAAAAAAAAAAAAAAAAAAAAAGGGCCGCACTGCAGAAAAAATGACTTATACCGTTTTTATTTGTAATAACTTTAAAATTAATCGTTGAAACAAATAAAACTGTCATGTTTGCATAATACCAAATGGATAAAATGATACTTATGTACATTTTCGATTCAATAATTTGCTTTATTAAACTCTACGAAGTACATTGTAAAAATCTACATAAAACTTTCTTTTTAAACATAATCCAATAACCATACACTATGTAGTCTATTATAATTTATTATATGAAATAAACAAGTTATATTTTAATATATGAAATAAAACTGTTTGTTAGATCTAAGCAATTTTTTAATAAAAATATGTATTCTTCATTAGGTTAACTCCACCTTTATATGGAATTACTGCCTTAATGCACATTGGCATAGTATTATACCGTCTTTTGATATAAATCTTAAAAATTTCACTGTGCTAAATATTGTAAATAATTTTTCTAGTTCTTGCAAAGTTGTAGGCTGCAAATTTCGTATCGTCCTTTCTCTCCCCGTGCCTTTTTATGACTAAACATTTTCGAGCTAATTGAGATTATGACTGTTTCCAAATCTAATAAAGAAGAAATTCTAGGATATTCTTTGTGGGATTTAACCTAGAGTGAAAAGATATTATTACATACAGAATTATAGGTGCTCATGGGAATGGATAGATGAATTTAACAATGTGATTCAAATTCACGTACCATAGATGCCGTACAGCTAGGTGCATTATCATCTTGAAATGCTGTTTGAAGAAGAGTTTGAAATACCTCCAAAATAGTCGGTCAGGCGCCACTTTTATAATCACCGTGTTTTATTTTAAGTTAGTTGATCCCTTAAGCATGAAAATTTGTCTGATTCTTTGAAAAAGTATGCACCTCCGTACCATAATGTACGGATGTGTCACTGTTTTAAGAGAGCAGTTTTCATTAAGCCAATCTCATTTTTACCGTCCTAGTATTTTTTTTTTTTCATCAGCTCGAAATAAATTAAACTTGACTCATCAGACAAACTTAGTTTAAACTGATAATTAACTGCTATTATTTTTAAATTTTTGGTCAACTAATAAAAATATATATTTAAATATTTGTGCTTAATAATGGCTTTTTTGCAGATCTTCTGGTTTATAACCTAATTTGTTTAATTGCTCCAGGGCTATTTTTGAAGAAAGTATTTTGCTATACACTTTTTTAAAAATCTTTTTTAAGTTATGAACATGATACAAATCGATTTTTTAAACATTTGCTTTTTAGCTTGCGGTTATCTTGCTTGGAGGAGCAACGTGGCCGCCTAAAGCCAAATTTATAGTTTAAACAGCCGAAAAATTTTATATTTTGCTAAAAACCATTTTACCAATATTTCGTTAACATTTAATTACATTGCCATCTCATGTATTAAAATATTTTTTTATTTTCATTCAAAAATTAATACTTTTTGTGGCCTCATTAACTGTCTGGTTCTTACCATTTTTGAAATAATTTCTAAAATTACAGTTTTTCTGACAGTTGCATTTCGTTTTTAACACTGGACTCATTGCTAAAGTGTATGTGGAGGACAATATAATAAAATCTATTCAAAAGTTTGCTTTTTAAGCGAAAAAATTGGCGGTTGTAGAAGGTAAAAAGGAAAATAACCAAGTGCGGCTTTTTTTTGTCGCTTAGTGTACGATGCAATTGGCCTTTAAAGGGTTAACAGTGACAACGAATTTTTATGACGATGAGGATAATTCCATTTGTTTAAGCATCCCCAAAAGCACTTAACGCAAAACTTTCATTAAAATCCTTATATAAATTTCCGAATAAACCCAATTTATTCCATTCGTTGCCGTCGGCCGATAATGGTTAGCAGCGAACGCAAATTTTTCTGAAGATGAGGGTAAGTCCAAGCCTTCCGAAAAACACGTAACTCTAAACTTTTTTGAAAATCGCTATTTTGAGTAAAACCAATTTCTGCTATATGACACAGTGGGCCAATAAAGGGTTAACAGCGAACACGAATTTTTCAGAAGATGAAAATATGTCCAATCGTTTTCAAACACTAAAAAACTCCTAACCCCAAATTTGCAATATCGTTAAAGCCGTTTCCAAGATCCCGAAAACAAATATATAAAACAAATCACGTGGTTTACTTGTTTAATATAAGAGGAGGATGAATTTGTCGACTAGAACCTGCTTATGATTTTACGAATTACATTCTACATGCAAATATGTAGACAACTTTCCCAAGAATGTCATTAAGTGTTTCAAATCATTCGGCTGTCTTTAAATTTTACTTTACATTACTTTATTTTTACAGAAATCTTTCATTTTGAATTCAAATAACACTTATTATAGGCATAAATAAATTCTCACTCACACACATGCGCACTCATATTAGTCTGTGATACTCACATACGAGCGCACATACACACACACAGATACATATACACACACGCTTCAATAAAGTAGAAACGCGTTGGTTTTTAGCCTGATGCCTAGACAAAAAAAAGGCATGAAAATCTAATTTCAATAAAAAAAAAGAGTCTGAAAATGTGGTAATAAAACATCAGTTTTGAATCACGGTAACCCCCCCCCCCCCCCCCCCCACACACACACACACCGACACACAAGAGTTATCAGACCCTTTCGAGTTAGCTTTTTCGGACAATATTTTTTATAGCACGAAATTTAATTTCCAAATTAATATGTTCATTGAAAATATATTCCTTTTGAGGTATTTAGAGAGATTTCTAGATGAATGAAACGCATTGAATAATAGAAGAAAGTTATAATAAATTTGTTGAATCTGACCTAAAGGGAAAAAAAAAAAAAACTAGGAGATACCCCCCCCCCCCCCCCAAAAAAAAAAAAAAAAAAAAAAAAAAAGTTAAATATCACTGGAACTAGATTAGGATCTCTATTAGGATCTTAGGGATTAGGAACTCTAAGGATTAGGAATTAGGGGTTTTAATAATATTTTATGTTAATAATTAGGGATTAGGATCTTCTATCCTATCTCTATTCTAACTCTATATCCTAACTCTATTAGGATCTTCGTGCAAATTTGTATCTAGGCTATTTTGATGCTCTAAAATCGTTTTCTGTTGTCAAATTAGTGGGTTAACTTTCGAATTTTTAAAGTTGGACCCATTTTTAATATGTAGACGACCCCTATGTCATTTTTTCCTACATACAATAAAAGTAGACATAAATTCCTGACAATTGGTGCCTACTGCATGTTTCTGTGATAATTAGGTAATGAGATACGTAAGGTGTTTCGTTTTTTTTTTTTTGACCGACTGTATATAAGACTTTGAAAATGCGTGTGAACAAAACTGCTGTTCAAAAATAATATTTTGGAATCGTTGGTTTTGTGTGTTTATATACAGACCACACAGACCATTTATAAGAAAATGTATTTTAATCAGATGAAGCGAACATACACAAATTGAGGCATGTACAATATTGATTCTAAAAGTGCTGATGTATTTATAATACTTTCCTGCTCAAAAGTTTAGCAAGAAGATTTTTTATTTATTTTTTTACTTGATAAAATGTTTTTAATCTTTGGCTAGATAAAGAACAGGATTATCTTGATATTTGTCACAGAAGATTTAGTTCTGAAAATAATTAGGGACCAATAATAAATTGAAAAAAAAAAAAATTGTGCCCACTCTATATAATTAAAAGATTCGATCTGTTACTACCCCAGAAAATGTTAATACAGATCTTGAACAGTTTTCTGATGCATTTGTGTAAAAATAACATATGAAATTAGAAAGTAGTACGCAAAAGAGTAAGCCGCTTTCAATTTATTTGCTAAAATTCATTGTTAATTATTGATTTTAAAAATTGCTGTTCTCATAAACTGATGGATAATTTCCCTTAATTATATTAAAACCTATTAATGCTGTAAATAAACGTACAAATTAATAAATAAAAAGAAATATGACATGCATGTTTAGTAAATTTTATTTTACACGTTACGTCACAAAATTTTTTTGTGAAATTTATTAAATGAATAACCACCAGTTAGTTATTCAGAATAATTATCGACTGATTTTTAAGGTGCCTGCCTACCGTCGGAGGTGATTTTTTTTAATAATTGAAAAATTGCCTATTTATGTGCATTATATGATAGAATATAGTAAAAAACAGTGAATAACCTGAAAAAGAAAATGCAAATTTTAAAATATTTTGAAATTTAGGCTCAAAATATGCATAAAATTTGCGGAAAAAAGAAGCACTTTTACAAAACATCATAAGTCAAATTTAAATAAAGATATTTTTATTCTGTAAATTTTATTTAGATTATTGAAAGGTCCTTAAGGGAGTGAACTACTCTCAAAACTATAACCATGTTATTTAACATTTTAAAGACGATAACATTTTCATATGTTGAAAAAATCATGAATTTACATGATTTTGTCGTAACTTCTATCGACAAAAAATAAATAAATAAAAAATAATTTAGCTAGATTAATTATCGTAGTTCAATCCCTAAAACAATTCCTCTAGAGTGTTTTGTCAAAGTTCCATAACGTTTCAATTATAACTTTTGGAGTTATGATGTTTTGGGATAAAGCAAAATGCTAAAAATCTCATTTTGAGAAAAAGCAGAAAACAGATTTAAAAACAAGATTTTACCTATTAAACAAAAAATAATTTTAATAAGTTCCTGATTTATTTCAAAGCTTTTTATTTTCTTTTTTTAAATTCATTTTATATTCAGTAACAAATTTTGATGCTTATATTGAGTAAAACATTTATGTAAACAAACATTTACGGGTCACTTCCGGTTTCAAAAACTGGCGAGTGACTAATATTAAAATGCCTGTAACTCAAGTTCTAAGCAAGATAGAAACAAAACTCAAACTGATTTAGAAAGCTAAAATGTCAGGCTTTAATACTAACCCAAAAATAGAAAATCGGAGTTTTGACCGAAAATTGCATTTTAAAGGTAGGCAGGCACCTTAATAAAAGCAGCAGTTTGTGATTATCTACTTATTAAAAAATCTATCTTAGTCAATTATTAAAGATACTTTACTTTTTTCTGAATTTCTACGATATTTGTCAGGTTTTGGTATGAATCGGTCTATACATTTGACTTTCAAATTATGCAAATATATCTTTTGTTGTCTGTCATATATGCGCAGTTAAAACACGTTTCGTACGAAAATTCGTATTTTATTAGCGATTATATATATTTTTAGTCCAATTGTAATATGTTACATGTTTTGTGAACTTATCTGAAAGTAGCGCTCAATTTTGTTGAAAACTTTGCATATTACTGAGAGATGAATTGTTTTGAAGTTAAAAAAAAACATACTTACGACATCTTAATTTGACATGCTATTTCTACACAAACGTATCAGAAAATTACACAACTTATATTAAATTTTCTGGAGATACAGATCATTTCCGTTTTTTAATGTTAGAAGGCGATTACAATTACATTTTTTTTTATACTTAATTTTTTGTTTGCTCCCTAAATATTTTTTTGTAGCTAAATTTTCTCTGAAAAATATCAGAAGTATCCTATATTTTATATCTCCAAAGTTTAAAATACTTTATCAAGTGACTTTATAATTGGAAGAAAGAAAAACATTCTTTTGTAAATCTTGCTGAACGTTATACATATTTGCTTAATATTAGAGAATGTCCAGAGGGGCCATTTTCCCCTGAAAGTTACTTAGCTTAGCTTTGAAGTTAAAATGACCTCTTTGGCCATTCTAGTAATCTAATTATTTTCGTCTCTATGGACGAACGGTACAAAGTCCTCCTTAAAAAAAAAAAAAAAAAAAAAAACCTCCCGAACGTGTCTCATTTTGAATACAAGATTGCTTTCTTGCAGTCTGCTCATATTTGCTTAAAAAGGCTTCAAGTTACTTCCTGCGATCTGATTTAAGCATTCGCCGGTGGAGTCGTCTTAGCACAAGCAACAGGGATCTTTGTTTTGCGGAAAAGATTTTATCAACGCACATACTTGCCCCTACACAACGTTATTAAATTCGAAACAAAGTTAAAACCCGAATAAACTACTACGTCAGAAACGCCAAAGAAAAATATTTGGGATGCATACAGCTGTTTCGGTAGCCTTAAGCGTACCCTTTTCAGTGCAAAAAGTATTTGCTGCACTGAAGACGGTACGCTTAAGGCTACCGAAACAGCTGTATGCATCCCAAATATTTTTCTTTGGCGTTTGTAGTAGTTTATTCGGGTTTTAATATTCCCACGCCAAGTCTCCTGTTATTATTCGAAACAAAGTGTTCAACTCCCTGTTTTGCATACCTTGGGCCATAAAAAATTACCCAACCAACTCAGCTATGGAGAAGTGGGATTTATACTCGTACAGTCGGTAACAAAAGTATCCTAACACTAGCAAAAATTCCTATATAAAAAAAAGTGCACTTAATACTGTTTTGTCAAATAAATCCTTGTCGAATCATTTTCTTAGACTAAGACCATGATTCGACAAGGATTTTTTTCACAAAACAGTATTAAGTGTACTTTTTTTACATAGGAATTTTTGCTAATGTTCGGATTCTGTTACCGACTGTAGATCGCGGAGTAACGCGTTACAAATCAAATCCGTCGAACTCAACTAGTGGCTTGTGTCCTGGGGATGCCAAGAGACTTACTTGCTCAGAATGCTCCACTTCATGTGGTTGTGAACCAGAGATTATCCAAATCACGATATGGTTGATGTATCGTTGGACCAACACAATGTTGAATCAATCTAAGTCTAAACAGATAACATACGCAGGCTCACTATTCCGGTATTTAAATACCCAGATTGGCGTTCAATAGCACTTGGCATTAATGTCTCTAAAGAGATCGATTTTGTCTTTGCTCTACTATTCAAAGAGACAATTAAAAGTTAAAGGTTCGAGTCGATATCTTCATTCTGTGCATAGTAACAAGTTATCATAAGCAAGTTTGAGTCGGACACTTCGAATGAATAGTTACCACTAACAAAATATAGTTAAAATGTCTTAACACGTTCAGCACCATGTCAGCCATCGGCGATTGACGCTGAAATTTCCGTTTAGGCCGCGTCAACCACCGGTGGCTAACAGTGTGAAATATAAAACTAAAAAAATTACATAGTTTTAAGTAATTACTGACAATTTATTTAAAATTTACTTAATTTTTATTTATTATAGGATTATATCATTAAGGCATTTTAATGGATTTTACTGAAACACAGTAAACATAACACGCTTCTAAGCAGCGCGCGTGGCCTGAATGGGATTTCCTTAAGAATTCGCGTGGTGCTCAACGGTTTAAAGAAAGCTGTAACACAAAAAAATAAATGAGTCAAAGTTAAAATACTTTTCATTGACAAATTACATAGAATGCTTATTATAGAAATATGTTTATTATTGTTTCTGTGAAAATAATTATTTAAATTATTTTAAATATGAATAGCGTACCAAGGAGGATTAGATTTCTTTCCTCTCTGATATACATATAGTTGTGTGTTTACTGTCTGATTTTGTTTTGTTATTTTATGTTTTTGTAAATTTGAAGGGAGAAGTATGAATATTAATTCTCATGCCACTGCGTTTATTACAGCATACTTACTTTTTTCTCAGTTTTTGAAATTTAAATAAATAATAAAAAAAAATCTTTTAAATTGTGCATTAAAGTTACGGAGAAAATTATTTTGAATTACTGGAGTATTTCAGGAGATACTTCTTCAAGAGAAAGATTTGATGAGTAAAGGGAAGATTTATTGATATTTTTATATATGTGAAATACATTTGAAGCTAATGCTTTAGTGTCTAAAGGTTTTTCATTAGACACTGATAAAAATAATATCGAAATAGATTTGGAAATAGTATCACTTAATGAACGATAAGATATTAGTGTATACTGAAGAAAAATAGTGGGATCGCATATCAAGAACGCCTTTAAGAAAATTGATCTACACGCACACCTATATGTTTTATCGCTTAATGCTTTTTCTTTGTTTATATTTCTTCAGAATTTAGTTTCTCTTTAGATGAGTCTTGAATTGCACAGCCATCACATTTATTTTGTTTAAAAAGAGAAAAGAATGATACTTGTGTCGTTGAAACAAGTATTCATATGTGTACTGGGAAAACGAGGCTGTCAAAAAAGAATTTTTGAAACCTAATTTCAAGGAGAAATCTGTAAATGAAAAAGAAATAGAAAATGAATTTGTTTTACTTGGCAATCACCTCTGATTAAAAATAACTCTTTCTCGTTGAAGTTCGTTTCTGCCAGATATTCAAAAGATTCTTTATCATTATCAAATGCTTAGGTGGTGTGAAACTTATTTAGACCTTAGATAAACGTACTGCCAGCTTTCCCTTCTCATTCGACGCGTCTATCCTTATGTTACGGTATTGGTTACAGTGAATGAACACTTCATCGCTGTCCGGATTTATTAAAGAAAGCTGGATAGAAGTGTTAACTTACGACATAACATAGCGGAAGTGATTTTTTTCGTCTTTCTAAAGGGGCTAGCATTTTTTATTTCTGATTAAGAATAACAATGAAGCTTTATTTTCAGTGTATACACTTATCAGTAAACTGCGGTAGAACAAAGCTTTCTCTTAAGTTATTATTATTACTGCTTTCATTAAGAAATATTTAATAACAGAAGTAAAATCCGGAAAACTTATAAAGACTTCGTGACAAGTTTTTTTCTGAGATGGTAGTTACAAAAATTATCATAATAATTATTTTTTAATGAATGTTTCATTTATTTAGGAATTTATGGTCAGGTGGGGGGTAATTATGACCACTTATTTCATTTTTCAAATTTGTAAAGTTTTTATTTTTTCCTAATGAAAATAATTTTAATTAATACAATTAGGGGGTAACTTTAACCTTTCAAGAACACCCCATTTCATTTTTACTTCATTAGGCTTCTTTATTTAAAATTAATAGGGGTGGGTAAATTACCCCATGAAAAGCACAAAACTACAAAAAGTTGGGGGTAGGTATGGTTACCAATAGGGATATTATAAACCCTTTGTTTTTTCTTTAAATTTTGCTGTGGACGTTGAGACTACTACTGTTGTTTTGGTTTAGTGTTAAGGTATTTCTAATTACATGTAATTCTATAATTTGATATTTAGAAAATTATTCTAGTTATTAAATACAGAATGATACAAAGTGAATAATTTATATTTATTAAATCAAATTGATACAAAACTACTATTTCACAAGAGATTGTTATAAACTATTTTAACAAGTCAAAATAAATGTCTAGGATCGTTCAAAAACAGCAACTGTTTCTGAAAAAACATACATAAATGTACTTATTTTTTCAATCATTTGTAGCTCGTCTCTATATTTTTTCAAAAACCAAAAGAAATCTGATTGATTTCTGAAACCATATAGAGTCAATGAAGATGGGTTATTTCTGAATCTAGATTCATCTGTGTTAAAAACAAAGGCTCTTTTCGTCGGTACCTGAATTTTTTTCCTTTTATACAGATTGCACCTTCTAGTAAAAATCATAAATAATTGCAGAGGTTTATTGGTTTTCTATATTGCTTGAAGATTATATGCTTGATTTAATAATAATAATAAACTTATATGTTGTTACTATGTTATTACAGTGAGATAATAATTACCCCACTTTTGAAAAACAATTGGATATTCTCCTGTTTTCAAAAACCTTAAGTTTTTTAAGTTAAGCAAGAGAACTTACTGTAAATGAAATGCTTAATAGGTAAAGATCCTATTCTTAAACATCTTAAACAAAGAAGATGATCTCTCGGCTTTTTTTCGAAATCAAGAAGGCTTTTAAAAAATGAAGAATGCTCCCCAGAACTACAAATTTGTGATCTCTCGAATGCCATTTAAACTTAAATATTACGAAGGGTCCCCCTTCCTCCAACCACAGGTAACTTTAGAAATTACTAATAATTTAACCATTTAAACTTACATATTACACATTATGCCTTCTAGAACCATGGAAAATTTAATAAATTTATGAATAATTAAAAAAAAAGGTGGTTTATTTGTTATGTGTGTGGTATTTAAAAAAATAATTTGCCGGTTGCTAAGAGAGAGCGGGGGTTCGATGCTTTCTGAAAAATTCATATAGGTTATGTGAAAATTTTTCCTATTTGTCTTTTACATATATATATATATATATATATACACTGATGGAAAAAAAATCCCAACACCAGGAAGGAGCTGTGCTAGATAAACGAAATTTGGTAGGCGTGTTTATACATCTGAAAGATGACGTCGATTCAAATTTCGAGCTACGCGCATAAGTATGGCGCTATAGTAGCCACACTATGAACATGCAAATGAGGTTTGCTTTAAATAAGCGCTGTAAGGTTCGTGACCGTTATTTACAGTTGAGATTTGACGTAGTGGGTTAATGTTAGTCAAGGATGCCTCTAAGAAGACGAAGAAGCCATTATCAACAGCTCACTGAGTTTGAACGAGGTCGTGTAGTAGGGCAACGAGAAGGTGGGTTTTCTTTCCGCGATATTGCAGAAAGACTTGGCAGGAATGTATCCACTGTGCATGAGTGTTGGCAGCAGTGGTCAAGGGAAGGTACTGCCTCAAGAAGGCCGGGTTCCGGGCGGCCACGTGGCACTACTGAGAGGGAAGACCGCCGTGTTCGGCGTATGGCTGTTGCTAATCGTACTGCGTCTGCAGCTGAAATTCGAGCTGCAGTTGGCACCACAGTGACACAACGAACTGTTACAAATCGGTTACTTCAAGGACAGCTCCGAGCCAGACGCCCTGTAGCGTGCATTCCACTGACTCCAAACCACTGCCGTTTGCGACGTGAGTGGTGTCAAGCTAGAGCTCATTGGAGGACGGAGTGGAGATCTGTTGTGTTTTCTGATGAAAGCCGGTTCTGCCTTGGTCGCAGTGATAGTCGTGTGTTGGTTAGAAGGAGGCCAGGTGAACGCCTGCTAGCGACCTGTCTGCGGCCTAGACACACAGGGCCTACTCCTGGAGTTATGGTTTGGGGAGCAATTTCGTATGACAGCAGGAGCACTCTCGTGGTTATCCCACGCACCCTGACTGCAAATTTGTACGTCAGTCTAGTGATACAACCTGTTGTGCTGCCATTCATGAACAGCATTCAAGGGGGTATTTTCCAACAGGATAACGCTCGCCCTCATACCACTGTTCTAACCCAACACGCTCTACAGAGTGTCGACATGTTGCCTTGGCCTGCTAGATCACCAGATCTTTCTCCAATCGAGCACGTATGGGACATCATTGGACGACAACTCCAGTGTCATCCACAACCAGCATTAACCGTCCCTGCATTGACCGCCCAAGTGCAACAGGCATGGAACTCCATCCCACAAACTGATATCCGACACATGTACGACACAATGCATGCATGCTTGCATTCAAAATTCTGGCGGTTACACCGGTTACTAATGTACCAACATTTCACATTTGAAATGGCTCTTCTCGCCAATGGCTCTACCTGTGATCTTGAAACTTTAATCAATTAAATATGTTACCTAGACAAATGTATTGCTGAAATTTCATTACTGTACAATAATTTTTTCTTGGTGTTGGGATTTTTTTTCCATCAGTGTGTATATATATATATATATATATATGTAAAATCTGACTTTATAAAATATTTTTCATATTTTCGGAGCCGTAGTTTAAGGAACATTTATGCATTTTATACTCTTAAAACTGAGTTTCTCAGGAAAAAATCTACTGAATTTCTCTAGATTTATTGTAAGATGATATTTTTGAAAAATTAGTTTATTTTGTCTTAATTCTGTAGAACTGGGCTGTATTCGACTCTACTGATTGGGAGGTTTAATTTTTCTCTCTAAGTTATATTGCAAAGTTAAACACGAATTGAACGTGTCTGAACATTTTGAGATTTTTAAATCAAACGACTAATTAAAAAAGAATGGATGTGATTAGAGTAAAAAAAAAAAAGCGGCTCACTTCACCAGTGGTCCAAAGGTTCTGCTCTGCAAACTAATGGAAGATAGATATTGAGTTCTAGCCAGATTGGCAAGCCTATATGCTAGAGACATGGAACAGTTTATATTGCACTTCAACTACTAACAAACCTCCACGATTTCAAATTGAAATCTAAACAAGAACAAAAAATTATGTGATCCCCATTCACTATTAACGCTTTTTGTGTAACGTAAAATGTATAAGAAAGCAAATATCACCAGTTTGCTGTGAGTTTGCTGTGTTCTGCTAGCAGAGTCTAAACTGTTGTGTAGGGAGTGTTCTTTATAATAATCCTTATGTCTGCATAACAAAATTTCCGTGAAAATAAGTTAGTTGCCATACAAATATATATACATACATATGTACGTATATATTATTCAATAATTTTTTAAAACGGTCCCCAAAGCAGTTGTGTCTAAACTTTTCTCTCAGAGTGTACTTTATAATAATTCTTATGTCTGCATAGCAAAATTTTCGTGAAAATTTAAATAAGTTAGTTGTAGTACGATATATATTTCTTGATAGTGTATTTCGAAATTAAAAATTTAACATAAGCAATAAGCATTGAATTATATGCGCTTTTTCAAAAGCCATCCTTCTGATTATGTTTTGAAATGTATAATTCTCGTACTTTTACAAAAATAAATGGAGATGCATTAACTTCAGTCAATTCTAAAAAAAGGACTGCAATAAAAATGAAACTAATTTACAAAAAATTGTTTAATTTTCTTGTTAAATGATACCCTTTATTTATTTATTTAAACATTCCTGCTTTACGTAAATATCATCCCCATTACATTCATCCCCACCTATGGGGATGAATGGGACAGGACTGGGATTAACAAATAAAATAAAATAGAAAGTAAATAGATTTTTTAAGTTAAATTGGTTTATGTGATTTTATTACACCATATGAATTTACTGAAATTAATATAAACTAATGTATTGACTCAGATTAAAATCAAAAGGCAAAAGTCCTTTGGTTCGCACGGTTCCTTGTGCTCTAGGCTTTGGTAATTTAATCTAATAAGATCTAATCTAAAAATAAATAAATAAGACACTAGAAAGAGATAAATCATTATAATAGAGTACAAATTATCCAGATAAATTTTCGTTTCCGACTGATTGGGAAAAATCAGCATTCTATTCTGTATTACATTAATAATCACCAGGATTTATTTAATTAGCTTGATTGAAATTGTGATTTTAATCAAATTATTATTAGTTTATTTTTTTTTAAATTATTCATTTAAATTTAATTTAATGTTCTAACTTGTAATTTTTTTAAATCATAGTTATTATAAACAAAAATCAGAACAATTAATTTCAATCTATTTTTCTCTAAATCCATGCTACTTTTATAATTCCATGTTATAACTACTGAACCACAGGTTATAAAAATATTGAAAATCAATTTAAAATTTGTTTTAATATAATCCTTGTGTACAATTTTAAATTAGCACATAGTTGGGAATGTCCCATTCATCCCCACCACCACATGATCATATAAAACAGGAAATAAGTTTAATGAACAATTGTCAACATTCTTCTTGAATATCATAAACACAATAAAAGATTATGCCTTTTCACCATATAAGAGTTATATTAACCTTAAGCAAATAGTTAATGTCTTAATTACTACCTAATTGAATCAGTAAAAACTTACTTTGGCTCTTTAGTTTAAGACTCTTTAAGGCTCTTTAGTTTAGGCTCTTTAGTTTAAGGCTCTTTAGTTAAGTTTAGTTTAGTTAAAGACTCTTTAATTCTTTTCTGCTCTTCTATGGAAAGCACAATTCTGAAACTACACTTGATGAATGACCTCAGTACTGCCATATATCAGAAAAATTGTCAAGTTTCTCGTGCTTGCAAAACATAAAAATTTTTCTATTGTCCCATTCATCCTGCGTCCCATTCATCCCCACTCTCCCCTATTGTTTTATATCTATATTATGTTGGTCCATAAAAATATATTTGTAATGATAAAGTACAACTATTGCTAACGCTCGAATAATATTGCAGCCGACTGCACATAATGGGCGAAAAAACTTCGAAGTGATTAGGCAACTGTTACAGTTAAAATTTAGTGGTGGATATTGAATAAAAATGTCCCTAAATTCGGCAACACTGACCAGTGGAGGAAATTAAATACGATCGGCAAAGAGTTAAAAGAAAAAAAAAATGTTTAGCAAAATTCATATACTGGAATTCTCACACGGATAAAATGCTATATATTAGTTATGTTTACAAAATAAAAAATTTTTAAATTAAAAAGCCATCTCTTTTAAGGAAATTATAGCAAAAGAGAAAGAGGCCATTTTTCATCCTGTTTCTTTAAAACCCTCTGATAGTGCTTTTTTACGATAGACGGGCAGGACGATAGGTATATCAAAAAGAACTGTTTTATTTCACCAGAATTCTAAAAGTATTTTCCATCAATTAGACCTGAGATCCATCTTTTTTTAGGGTGTTGCATGGGTTTCGAAATTTAAACAAATTTTTTTCTATTTTTTGTAATATAGTAAATAAAATTTTTCATTCAAAATTTTGTATATTTTAAAGGAGCAACTCTTAAACAATATTTTATAAAATGTTCGTTAAAATATTTGGAAAATTCAGACGGTGGGTCTTGGTTTTTGGAGACGTTTCAGGAAAGCGGTGTAGGCGATTTATCAAAAACTAATTCACGGATCTTATGGAAATTTTGCATACTTCTCCAAAATAGAATTGATTAGTGCTTAAACAAAGGATTAAAAAAAAAAAAATTGAATTTTTGGCAAATTTGTATGCAAAAACAATACAATTTCGGTATATATTGTCCCACGTAAAGGGTTTGTAAAATTACTTGTAATAAAAAAAAAAAAAAACCTCTTTCTTCAAGCATTAGCCATTACTATTTTTAAGAAGTGTGCAAAATTTCAATAAAATCGGTGCATTAATTTTTGAAAAATCGTGTCCACCACTTTTCAGAAGTGTCTCCGGAAACCAGCACCCACTGGCTGAATTTTACAGATTTTTTAATGAAAATTGTATAAAAAGTTTAAATGTTGCTCTTTAATATGCTCAAAATATTGAATAAAAATGTTTGTTTATTATGATAGAGAAAAAAAAAAAAAAAAATAGAGAAAATGTGCTATTTTTAAGCTTTAGAAATCTACATTGTAAGCTTTTATGGAAAGAAGAACGGACCATGGATTCCACTCACTTTTCAACCATACCTTACCTCCTAAACTCACATTAAAATGATTATTAAAAATTAACTACATCTATTTTCATTTGGATGATATAAAATTTTGCATGTAAAAAACTTGTGAATTTAATTATAGTTAAAATTTTCATGGTCATTTAATATTGTAAAATTATGAAAACTAAGTTAATACCCGCCAAAATTTGACGGATCATGTGCAACTTAAATCTTTTCACGTTTTAAACATTCCTGTTTTAATATTTCGCATTGCTCATAACCAGTATGAAACCCTTGCTGTAATTAGTTATTTTTTGGTTGGAGGGGAAGGGGGAATAAATTTCATGAAATTTCAATATACAAAATTTAAGCGTGCTTCATGTAATAAAAATAAAATCCCAAGATTTTTCCTAATTTTACTCTAAATATGACCAAAAGAATGTGAGGAGTAATTAAAAGGAAGGATTTATAAATTTGGTAAGAACGGAGAAAGAAAGCACACATCAATACTTTTCATACATATTTTTTTCATATGATCGCTAATTTTTATCTTCAATACTTTTCTACAAACAGCATAAGACAAAGATCATGACTCGACAAATATTTATTTAACAAAACAAAACGATATTAAGCGCAAATCTTTTAAATACTAATTATTTCTAGCGCTTCAATAATTTTGCTGCCGACTGTTTGCTCAGTATATTTCTTATAATAAATTATACTATGTAAATTTTTACTCGTATAAAATATCAATATTTTAAGGTTATTCTTTTAAAATTATTTTTTTCTATAATATATTATGGAAATGAAATATCAGTAATTACAATAATTAAAAAAAAAAAAAAAAAAAAAAAAAACCTTTTTTCATTTTAAATATCTATTTCCAACTTTTGTAAACGAAATTTTCAAGTGATAAAAGTTAATTTTCAAAGAACGTAAACTCTGAGAATTTGTTAATGTTTTCTTTTAAGGAATGGAAAACAATAATTTTAGGAATATATATGATTTATATGGTAACAAATGGCGCCACTGTATAAAATCCTGCAATACTATCCTGTGTAAGGAAATTTTCGGCGAAAAAACACATGACGGTAACCGATAAGAATTCGCGAATTGGTTTATTTTAATATACTGCCTTAGAAAGTATGAATTAATGAATTAATCGTGTAAATTATTTTTATGATTGAGATTTAATTAGGCGTCTGCCATAGACATATGAAATATTAATGTCGTCTGCTCAATCTCTATCATCAGTATTCGTATTGCACTGTATAAAGAGAAAGAAATATTCCCGTTCCGAATTGGTTCAAAATTTTCTCGCGCATGCTCAGATCGTACGATTATGGTCTTATAGAAAGTGCTTTGTGTTTTAATATTATAGATTACAAATTTCACTTGATTATTTATGTTTTTATGTTGCTTTCTTCCATAAAGTTGCAGTTTTAGAAAATATGGATGGAAAATATGTTTACAAAATGTGATGTAGACACCACATGACTTCCTTATACAACTATAGGAATATACATAATTTTATGAAAACACTGACAGTTTTGTGTGAGGTAACAGATTCGTTAATAAACAGGCAGGTTCCAGTCCATAAACATTCCTTACCAAAAAAAAAAAAAAAAAACTGCTACTCGAACCGAAAAAAATCACGATAATACGTTTATATATGACGCCGAGACAAATATACTAGTTTTTTCAGGAATAGTACTCAACGACTTGTTACAGAATATCTCATTGCCAAATGCACAGCTTAGAGTACAGTGAAAATCAAAATCATTCGAGTATAGAAGGTCCAGTTTTGTTCTCTTTGGCAAAAATTAGTGGCGAGAAATGATAAATTTTACCAAATAATTAACTGAGTTAAATTTGAGAAAAGATTTCTGTCTATCTTGAAACAACATTTGCCGCAAAATTTTATCGTTAATCAAGCCATACCGCAAATTAGTAACCAGTGTAGATTTTTGGTCTTGGCATCGAATTTAGCTACTTGGCGAACGAATTTGACGAAAATTTGTAGTTTAGATTTGCAAAAGTTTGTAAACTCTAATTTCAATCTGGAAAAAATCATTGGTTTATTGCGCATAACTAAATTCTTCGAAAGTTCTATAAATGCCTCACAAGACTATAAAGAAAAGAAGAGTGATTGTTGATGATTGTAGACTAGAACTTGCCTATATGTGTTACTTTCTACCTGGTATTATAGTAAAAGTGGAAACAGATGAAAGTTTTTTCATTTCCACGAAGGTGGGCTTTGACTTAACGTCAAATTAGGCATTCAAATGTGGTGAAAAATGGTAGTAAGGGATTTACAAAATTTGGAAGCTTTACCTCAACAGGAGTTTAGTTCTGGAAATTTTGTAATGACGCATTGGTTTCTTGCGCAGAACTACCTTGAAAATTCCATTAACCACTGGCAATACTTTCGATGAATTCAAATTCTATTAAGACTTCGAATTATTCGCCTGTTCCTGATTTAGCGAAATTTATGCTCTGCAGTGTATTTAACAATGTTTGATTTCTGTAGTAAAAATGCCCATTTCGTTGTATTGTTTCAAGAATATTAATTTTTGTAGCACAAAAAAGAGATTTATTGAACTGTTTACTGAATATTAATTGAGTAAAGTGCATTCGTCGACTAGAACTTGCTTATTTCTTGAAGAATTACTTTCTACACGCTAAAATGTCGACAACATTTTCTATCAATATCTTTACAGGCTCTATCTACGGGCTGAATACTCATTAAATGAAATACATTCGTCGACTAGAACCTAGTTCTGTCTTAAAGAGTCAATTTCTACACGCTAAAATGTCGACAAGTTTCTCAACAATAAAATTACAGGCTAAATATTCCTTAAGTAAAATGCATTCGTCGACAAGAACCTGCTTATGTCTTTAAGCATAACTTTCTAGACGCAAAAATGTTTTAAATTTTCATAACAATATCATTACTAGCTCTATCATAAGCTGCTTTTGAAATCTCTATGATGGTAGGTCATATAAATAATGGTCAAAACCTTTGTATTTTTGGTCCTTATGAATATAATTTTCCTAAATATCTCCAAAACGGAAAATCATAGAAAGTACAAGAAGGGAAGTGCTCAACTAGATGTTATAACAAACCTATATATCAATTTGCAACATTCTGCATCCAACCGTTTTTGAGTTATGCGAGATACCCCCCCCCCCCCCCACACACACATTTCCATACAGACGTCACGAAAATTCGTCTGAAGTCGTTGATATCTCTGAAACAGGACCTCATATTAAATCCAAAGTTGCAGGTGTACAACTAGACATCATAACAGCACTACATATAAATTTGCAATATTCTACGATCATTCATTTTTGAGCTATGCGAAATACAAAATCCATTTCGCAAATCGAGATTAGTATACTTCGTTACACTTTGTATAAGGAAGTAAAAAATTTGAGAAACAAAATTTTGAATAAATTTATTTCCAAAACATTTCTGCCAGACTATTTTAAACTGTGCCTTTATGTTGTTATAGCCAGATATTACAGTCATTTTTTTCACATTTAGGTATTCCATTAAAAGTTTTAAATGTTTTAATTTATGAATATGTAATTGACCTCTAAGTCATTCTATATCATTTGGTACCAATATCTTTTAGCAGAATTTGCATGGGGTGTCCACATTTTTTTCCCAATCTGCACTTCTAAGAACAATTTAGTTTTTCACATTTTATATACTCATTAACTTTTTGACAATAACGATAAGAAATTTGAATGTAATGCTTTTGAAAATTCGCCTACGAGTCCACGGCCTTTAATTTTCGGGAAAAAAAAAGGGGGGGGGAAAACATTTTCTTTTTTTTATGGAAAGTTTTAAATGAAGTATTTGTATGAATATATAAATTTTTCTTCTAATAACTCTTTTAAATAATAATTGCTAATATTTAAGGTTATTAATCCTTAAAAAGATGACTAGCCTTATTTACACACATTACCTTTATCACTACTTAAATGTACTTAGTTTAGAACATCTGTTGTCCGTAAAAACATAACTAATTAATAACTTAAAAAGGTGGAATATTTTAAGCAGTTTTATATCAAAATCAAATGTGAAAACCTAGTCATAAAGGAGATAGGTGGGCCGAAGAAAAATTAAAAATTCTGAATACATTGGTTATGTTGCTATTATATAATGCAGTCTTCCCACCTCTCCATCAGTTACCAGTATTTACCTAAAAATTAAAACACTCTTTCGGATGTAATGAAAGGAGTTGAAAGCTTTTCTTCTTAAAAAGAGTAAATATTTATCTGAGAGTTGAAATGAATGTAGATCGAGTAGATTGATTACATTTCATATCTTTTTATCGCATTAACGACTTTGCTACATTTGAAATGATCATTATAATACTTGTAGTGGTTAAGAAATTTACTGTAATTTTTATTATTCTTATCTGAATGTAAAAAAATATGTGTATATCTTCTATATTCTCGAGTATTTACTTTATTTATTTATTCTCTATATCAGAACATTTTTTTTCTTTAGTATCTCAAATAATTAGACTTTTCTCTGAAACTTTCTAGCTTGCTTACAGGTACATTTGAGCTGTAGACGCGTCTCTTGAAATAATAAAAATGTTTTATATTCTAATGCCATTTTTTAAGTTTTCCTTGCTTCTGCGAACAGAATTTTATTTCATTCTTCTCTGCTAGCTGTTTAGAATAACTGACGCACAATGATAACATTTATGCGTCATAGAAGGAACCAACAACTGTTAGTTATCAACTGTTTCCACTTGCCTATTTCCTATACCTAGTGCATATCTAGTGTTACTAATAGTTTGATTTTTACTACTGATTCTCTTACGTATATTTGTGTTTGCTGAAATTTGCTATCATTAACCCTCGTTTTCCTAAGATGAGGTCATTTTGACCCCATTTGGAAGTTTGAATTTAGTTAAGGGGCCTCATTCTGTTGGCGCGTAATGTGATTGTGAAAGTGTGCTTAATTCGCCAGAGATAGCAAACTCTCAGCGAAGTGCTTTCTACATCGTTTGTGCGCAGAGTTACGGGATTGAGGATATTATGCATTTGGAAATATCATATGAAAATATGCTTTCAAATAAATATATGTTAAACAAAATTTTAGGAAAAGTTTATCAGTTCTTTCATTCACGAATATATTTTTTTTTATCAATCTGTGTATTTTAGTACTATACAAATAATGAGGCGTAGTTAAGGGCATTTTTTTAACTCCATACGTTTAAGAAAGAAGTCTGCATTATCAGGAGCTACTGGTTCACTTTAAATTCCTACCTATTAGAGTCTTTATTGACAGGAGAAAATACTTCTTGCTTGCACAAAAGCTGACAAAAAAACATAAAAAATATCCCAGAATAATGTGTATAGTATGCAAAATGCATTGGGCAAGGAGCGAAATACAGTATGTGAGATATTTATGTGAAATCCCATTACACGAAGGACGATGTTTCACTGACTATACTGCACGCACACATATTATTATATATATATATATATGTTGCTGTATATTCGTTAAACTTTTCTCGGCTTTAATCCTTAGAGCATGGTTTTTTCTGTCTAGAAATTCGACAAGTAAGTCCTGATGTTATGGACTGCCTTTCACCAATAAATTTAAATCATTTTAACATGAATACTTAAAATATTTTCTAAAATACAGTCACGTTTTTAGGGAAGGCCAAAAGGCGGAGCTTATTGTTTAAAATAAAAAAATCTATCGACAGCATAGGACTAATATGCACCCGTTGTTGTGTTATTGATTTTTACGTTATTATGTGCAGTGAGGTTGGGTATCCAGTGACATTCTTACAGGATTATTAAGAGCGAAGCTTATAGCATTTAAACACTGATTGCGTATTTTCATACAATTTTGCGATTATTTTTGTACTGAAATTGGTGTTCTGAGTGATTTTTTTTTTTTTTTTTTTTTTTTATTAATTTTCATTTCACTTCGTCTATTTTGAAGTATAATATTTTGAAAATTATATTTTATTATGATTTTGCACTTTTAAACAGTTTGTTTTCGTACATATTTAGAGTTTTTCTTTATTCCCCGAAAATCTTGCTCTATTACATAAGCAGGGAATGTGGAAACTTCTAAACGATACAAAAAGGCGCCATATTGGCGATTTTTGTCAAGTGCGCCAAGTGGCACCTTTAAGCAATCTACCTCCTGTAACGCCTTGATCTTAGGACGGCGAAGACTGCGCCTTTTATTCTGAGAAAAAATCCCCTGATCAATTTTTTTCTTCCTCTTACTAAGAAACATGCCATCTGACGTACTTTTTGAAACAACAACATTATAAAACGTTGAAAATTCTACGCAAAGGCGAAACAATTTTTTACCCTGATAAAACTGCGCGTCTGACTAGAAATATTTTTTTATTCTCCTATTCAGTGTTGCCAGATCTGGCGGAATTTTTATTTAATAGTCATCAATAATTTTTAATTGTAACATTTGCCTAATCACTTCGAAGACTGTTGGTCTATTACGTATATCAAATATCACAACTCAAAATTATTGGTTATTATTGAATAAAAAATCCATCAGATCTGGCAACATTGCTCCTATTACAATAGTTGCTCTAAAAAAAAAAAAAAAGAAGTCGAACTGAGGTACAAGGTATGAAACTGAGCGCCACAGTTTTGATTACTCATCTTAATTTTCTGATTTTTTTTTTTTCTAAAATTCGCGTGAATATCAGTTATTACCCCATAAAGAATGGTATGCCCCACGAAGGGCATTGGCTCAAGCCTTGGTTATTCGCATAGACAATCAGCCTTAACACACCCCACACGACGTCTGCAAGACTATATAACTTCGCAGGTCGATAAGCCTCCCTCCCCCCTTCCCCGGGAAAAAAAAAAAGTGTCTTAAGTTTCATGTAAATCAAAGTACACTCTTTTAACTAAATATTTTTATTACTTGTGTCTACACTTAAAAAAAATCTGGAGTGACTCCACTCGACTTTCCGAACATTGAGTAACTGACAGTTTTGTAGATAAAATAAAGAAAGAGGAGTTGCTAAACAAACAAAAAAGAGAAAACCATAACAGAGTGTTTGAGTATTTTTCTCCATATATCACACGAGGTTTTATTTAACGCTACTGAACTTTGAGCCCTTAGATCATAATGATAAAGAATTTTTCGTTGTGTCCCTGTAAAAATCTATAAATGCTAGATTCACCAAAATGCTTATAGTTAGTGAAACAGTGATTTATAATATTCATACAAATTTTCAGCTCAATTGAATAAGGCATTTAGATACTATCGCTGGTCTCATAGACCATAAAGATAAAGAATTTTTCTTTGCGTCCCTGTAAAAAAACTGTAAGTGCTAGATTCACCAAAATCTATACAGTTGGTTCAAATGTGACCTATAACATGTGTACAAATTCTTTGCTGAGATTAATAAGGCGTTTAGACGCTATCACACTTTTAAAAATTTGGCAAAGAATTTTTCTTTCTGTCCCTGTAAAAAAACTATAAGTGCTAGATTCTCCAAAATCTATACAGATTGAGTATCTGTGACCTATAATATGTGTATAAAGTTTTTGCTCAATTGAATAAGGCGTTTTGATGCTATCGCACTTTTAAGATTTTGGTCTCTTGGCCATAATGATAAAGAATTTTTCTTTGTGTCCCTGTAAAAAAACTATAAGTGCTAGATTCACCAAAATCTATAGGGTTCGTACTATGGTGACTTACAATATACGTACCAACTTTCAGCTTATTCGAACAAAGCGTTTAGACGCTAGCGTGTTCACTCACAGACATACACACATACATACACACATACATACACACACACATACATACATCATCGTAAAAATAGTGAAAACGGACTCGTTGGACCTCGAAACGTATAGAAACATCAAAATCTCGAATTCGGATTTTTGACATGATTACAATACTTTCCTCACTATAGTGTTCGGAAAGTAAAAATTTGTTAGGGTTTGGTGTTTTACAGGTATTAGCTATTCCTGTAAAAGAAAGAACTCGTCTAAATTTCAAAGCTTTATATATGTATAAACACGCAAACATGAAATTTGTCGTGCACTTTTAACGTATTTTGGGAGTAGAGAATTGATAGTTGTATCATTCGAAAAGTGTCATTAATCTGAGTTTCAGAAAAAAAGAATTATCTTACGATGTCAAGAAGGTATTTAAAAATACTTTTATTTTTTATGCGCCTTTTCATTTTTACACGTATTCTTTCGCATTAAAAATTCCTAAAAAAGAAAGTTGTTGAAACTGACAGTCTCTTAATTTTTTTTTTTTTTTTTTTTTGTGTGTGTGTGTGTGTGACAAACGTCAGCTCCAATTTAAAAACATATTTTTTTGGTAAAACATAACGCATTTCAATTAACTAAAACTGATTAATTATCTTTTAAAAAGTGGACTTACTACTATATCTTCTGCATATATAAGATGAAAGTTCAGAAAAATTTCTATTTCCGGTTTCGATGAATTATTCGTTTTGATATTTACTCAATATAATTTGACCATTTTTAGACAATGTGACTTTTTGAATTAGCAAAATTTTACGAACGCTGTACCTCATGAACCAGTGGACTTAATTTAACCGAACTTAATATTTGATTGAACCTTAACTTGAATTGGTGCTAATTTACTTTTTGGCTAAATCACCCAACAGGTGGCGCTACCACGATGCGATTTCTTCTTATTTCAGGGAAGGCTCAGCATCTACAGTGTACCAAACTTAGTTTATATAATGCCATCACAATCTTACTCTTTAAGAAAACAGAAGAAGCAGATATTAGAAATTATCGTCCAATCATCCTGATCTCAATTTTGTGCAAAATTCTGATGAATGTTCTGACAAATTTCTTACAGAAACAGTTAGATGCAGCGCAACCTAAAGAACAAGCAAGATTTCGAAGTGGTAACCATTTCGAAGTACTATTGACCATATGCATACAATTAGAGAAATTATTGAAAGAAGAAATGAATACGAACTCCCTCTCTGTGTGGCTTTTGTAGACTACGAAAAAGCTTTTGACTCTGTATCATCACTAGCAGTTATGGATGCATGAACCCTTAAATGCATGATTTTTATTTCTTCCAAAAGATTGTATTCAAATGTAAGTTAATTTTATTGTACAGAAAATTCAACGAAAAAAAAAAAATATTTCTTTTTTTATGTAATATGCTAATTTATAAGTTACATATTGATTAACTAACGGAAGCTTCACCAGAAATTACCTAAAATATTTTTTTTACATGATGCAAATATGCATCACTATACATTTAAGGGTTAAGGAATGCTAATATTAATTCCAGATATATTCACCTTATTGGAAACATTTATAAAGAAGCAACTGCCGAATTAAAATTCCACAAACCGAGTAATACATTCAAAATCAGAAAGTGTGTTAGACAAGGGGCGCAATTTCACCTAAACTCAGCAGTACTTCAACGCAGTACTTCAAGAAGTTTTAAAAAAACTAAATTGGGAAGAGAAAGACATAAAAATTGATAGAGAGTTTATAAATCATTTGCGATTTGTTGATGATATTATACTGCTTGTTTCCTCATTTGGGGATTTACAAGAAATGCTTCAGGAATTAAACAAAGAAAGCAAGATCGTTGGATTGAAAATGAACCTCAATAAGACAAAAATTATGCCAAATTCCTTTGTTTCTCCACTGAAGTTGACCACTGTTGATATGGATGATTTAGAAACGGTATGCAGTTATACTTATATGTGATAAATCCTTACGATCAAGGGAACATCATGGAAGAAATTAACAACCGAGTTAAGCTTGCAAGGAGAGCATTCGGAAGAAATAGCGCTAAATTAAAAAACGATCTCCCAATTTATTTGAAAAGAAAAGTTTTTGGTCAGTGCATTTTGCCTGTTTTAACTTATGCTCCAGAAACTTAGACATTAACGTGTAAAACAGTACAAAAACTTAAAACAACCAAGAGAAGCATGGAGAAACAGAAAAGACAGAAAACGGAACACTTGGATTAGGGAGCAAACCAAAGGTACTGATGTTATTTGTAGAGTTAAGAAGTTAAAATGGAGCTGGGCTGGGCACCTTCCGAGAAGAAATAATGATAGATGGACCAACAAAGTCCTATTTCGGATACCAAGATATAAGAAAAGACCGAGAATGAGACCACTGTATCGTTGGAGAGATGAAATTGTAAAAATTGGAAGAGCAAAATGGTGAAGAATTGTAGAAAACAGGGCAGATTGGAATCACCTAGGAGAAGCTTTCATTCTGTAGTGAACTGATAAAGGCTGACATTGATTATATGTATATATAATGTAAAACTGAAGATTCAGTTTGAGTGCATGTCGGCCAACAGTCAGCGCTACTATCTCGCAATTTAATCCCATTTGGGGAAGACAGATAAATGCACAAAACTTGGCATGTGAAATAGATATTAGGTAAAACTATGCTCACTTTGAATGCATATCGGACGACAGGTGGAGTTGCTACTCTGCATTACTTTCCGTTCACACGAAAGCTTTATTTCAGCTTCTATTCTATGTAAAAGCAACAAACTCTGTGTGTGATACACATTATGAAAAATTATTCTTATTGAATTTTGGTATATATAGGCCGAAAAAAAAGTGCTGGTATCAATTTCTGCGGTTTCTTAGATGACAATAACTCAACATCTATTGATGAAAATTGCACAGAACTGCATATGTAAATGGTAATTTTGAGAAGGTATTTTAATTAAATTTTTTTCGTGTTTTTCCGGCAGGTGGCGTTGCTATATAAAATGATCTAGAATAAAGTGTTGAATTCGTGAAAATTTTCAACTTCCGGTTTTCGATGAATTTACACATTTTTAAATGTCCGAAAGGTTATTCGCCCAATTTTAGAGAATGACTATTTGTCTATGTGTGTGTATGATGTATTACCAAAATACTGTGTCTCGTGAAGTGATGAACGGAATTTAAGCACGATTAGTAATTTGCTAGACCTTGATTTAAATTGGTGCAGATTGGCTTCTGGAATATATCACCCAGTAGGTAGCGCTGCTATGTTGTGATTCGCCCCGTTTAATTCCAGGCTATATCTCAACTTTTGTTATGCATAAACGCACCAAATTTGGCATACAAGATGGATATTATTAAAAAAAAATATATGCTGCATTAATTTAAATGTATATCGTCCGACATGCGGCGCTGATCTACTGCAATTTAACCCGCTAGCACTCAGCGTCCTATTTATAGGACAGTTTTATTTTACTTCTGTAGGTAAACAAATTGCTTTGCAATTTTTCTGTTTTGCACTTTCCTGTCAAATGTTGATACATTCCTACACACACACACACACACACACACACACACACACACACAAAAGGTTCTAACTGAGAATACAGCTTTTTATCCACTTATTGGTTCTCCCCTTAAAAATCAAATGATCTCCTGTCCGCTTCTAGCAATGATGCCATATTTAAAACATATGACTTTATTACAGTATGCTCCATGACAAATAGTCATAATGCATTAAAACAGAGAAAATGTACATTTTAGTTTGAAATTTAAAAGAATACAGATAACAGCAAACAAGAAGACAGTAAAAGGATGTTCAAAATAGGGATGTTGTTAATTAAGCGTAGAATTAAAGAAAAGCAGCCAGATCTGCTCATTATCACATATTACATTTCGCTCATTATCACATACTACTTATATGGTTCATATATGTAAAAATCGAGTTGAGGTTAGAATAATAAAATGTGTTCCATGCTTTCGATTACATCCTGATCACAGGAGTCCTCAGGAGAATCAGCATGTTTGAATCTGAATAGGTAATCATCAGTTCTGCCGTGTATGCCGTACAATGCATTAAATATTTTTTCAACTGTATTTTCCATTGTTAAAGACAGTTCGTGATTTTTTAAGGGATTCTGGAGCACAAACACATGTCCGTGTTTTAAATATAATTTTCTATACAGAGTCATAAAAAATAAACTTTTTTGTAGCTGGCTTTGTCGCTTATAGGTTTATATTTTCAGTGGAGAATATGTCCGACATAGTCATTTATACTCTTCGACTGTATTCATTATTATATTGAACTTTAAAGAATGTTTATTATTTCCTCACAACTGTCAATGAAGAAATTCTAGGGAAACTGTATATTTTTCATTTTAAAAATATTTCATTATTTTTGTAATTATTTCATGCTTTCACATTTTTTCTCTAGTTAAATTGAGCAAAGTAAACGAATGAGCTCGCTAAAAGAGTATACTCCAGTGCATTTATAGCATTATACTAAACAAAATACACCATTTTTCTCGTTTCCGAAATATCATCAAAATCGAACGCGTTGTAAGCGGGTTCTACTATATTACCAACCTTGAATGCTAGGAGAAACTTTATCCGACATAAAATGCTTTTTGTGTTTAATTTGGAAATTGTCCACTACTAATACACTTACCATAAATAATAAACAAATAGGTAGGCTTAAATATATATATATATATATATATATATATATATATCCAGCATATAAATAAATCCATTGCTACAAAAAGTTGCAGTTTCATATAGTGTTATTTATCAATGCAAAATCCCATATTAAAATTAACATTCACATTATAATTAAATAAAATATCAATTGAAATTATTCATTAATCGTTAAATTTCAAATTACCCTTTGCGCATTAATTTTTGACTTAGACTTCCAAAAATTTTTTACAGGTAGCTTTAGATGATTTAAAAAAAAGTTAGTTGACTTTTTAAATTTACAATCAAAATTATACGAAAAAAAAAAAAAAAAAATCAGATTTTTTTCGAAAATATATTATTATTATTATTTTTTTTAATTTAAAAATATTAAAGTTCTATTAAAAAATAAAATAAAAAAATAAAATAAAAAATAAAGAAAGAAAGGGGAGGGGGGGGGTCAGGAAATGTAACTAAGTTTTATTCAATACTAGCAGGCTACGCCCGCTTCGCTGGTCACTATTTTTAAAGGAATCACAATAATTAATGAATTCTCAAAATTGTATTAATTTTTTATCATGTTGTTAAAAAGAGAAAAAAAAATTCTGATCGGGAAAAATGTCGCACCGGGACCCCACTGCCTTCGGCAGCGTAGACCCGTACGCTGCGCACCCGTATCCCTTCACCATCCTTATGACTTCTCAAAATTCCATGTTATTACTCATAAACTTTCATTCTTAAAAAAAGGAATTTAAAAAATATATCATTTATCATCGTGTAAAAACTCACACCTGGACCCCGCTGCCTTAGGCAGCGCATATCCATGCGCGCTTGTGAGGATATACGTGCAATGTGCACGTATATTCCTTCTCAACTCAAACTTTTATTATTAAGAAAATAAAATTAAAAAAAAAAAATATCATCAGGTGAAAACTCGCACCGGATCCCAAACGCATGCGCGATGCGCGCGCACGTGTTAAGATAACGTGCGCTGCACGCACATATTCTGAAATGAAACTTTTATTCTTAAGAGAAGAAAATTTTAAAAATAATTTCTCATCAGGTAAAAAGTCGCACCGGGTCCCCACTGCCTTCGGCAGCGCACTCTCGTACTCGCTGCGCGCGACTATCCCTTCCCCACTCTTTCAGCCCCTACTAATTAACCTACATATACCAATTTTTATCGGTCTAACTCGATTAGCTGAGATGCAAAAGTAAACCTAGAAATTATTTTAATTAGTAGCTGAGATACCAAAGATAACCGATTCAGGAAACCTCAAAACGTGTCAATCAGGTGAAATCTCGAATCCCACTTTCGATAATATAAAAGTACTCTAAAATATCTTTCGAATGATGCATTAAAAATAATTTAATCATAATTAGAATTTGAAATATTGAAATCTTAAAATATTACAGCGCCATCTGACGGTAGAAATTTCTGTAATCTGCTGTTCAATTCCAAATCAACAAAGCTTTCTAATGATGTATTACTTATGAAATTATTTTAATTATTAGTTGAGATACAAAAGAAAACTGACTCAGGAGACCTCAAAACGTGTAAATCTGGTGAAAACTTTCGATAATTTAAAAGAACTTTAAAATATCTTTCGAATGACGTATTAAAAATAATTTAATTAGAAATTGAAATATGGAAATTTTAAAATATCTGGCGTTAGAAATTCCTGTAATCTACTGTTCAATTCCAAATCAACAAAGCTTTCAAATGATGTATTACTTATGAAATTATTTTAATTATTAGTTGAGATACAAAAGAAAACCTAATCAGGACACCTCAAAACGTGTAAATTGGGTGAAATCTCGAATTTCACTTTCGATAATATAAAAGTACTTTAAAATATCTTTCGAATGATGTATTAACATTAATTTAATAATAATTAGAATTTGAAATATTGAAATTTTAAAATATTACAACGCCATCTGGCGGTAGAAATTTCTGTAATCTTCTGTTCGATTCCAAATCAACAAATCTTTCAAATGATGTATTACTTATGAAATTATTTTAATTAGTAGCTGAGATACAAAAGAAAACCGATTCAGGAGACCTCAAAACGTGTAAATTAGGTGAAATCTCGAATCCCACTTTCGATAGTATAAAAGTAATTTAAAATATCTTTCGAATGATGTATTAAAAATAATTTAATCATATTCAGAATTCGAAATATTGAAATTTAAAAATATTACAGCGCCATCTGGCGGTAGAAAATTCTGTAATCTACTGTTCAATTCTAAATCAACAAAGCTATCAAATAATGTATTACTTATAAAATTATTTCAATTAGTAGCTGAGATACAAAAGAAAACCTAATCAGGAAACCTTAAAACGTGTAAATCACGTGAAATCTCGAATTCCATTACTTATGATGGTCGGTTACTGGAATGTGACAGAAATTTTTGGCGTCTGCTCTTAAAATTCAATTCAAAAAATTTTCAAAATGACATATTACTTTTGAAATTATGCTAATTAGAAGCTGAGATACAAAAATGATATAAACACTATTATAAAACGATTTACGTCTGACTTTTTCGTGGTTTTCTCCGAAACTTGCGTAATTCCGGGCTGAATACTGTTCAAAATCCATAGTATGAAATATGAAAGGAGTATCAGAATTCGAAATTCTGCAAAATATAAAAGAATAAAGGCGTTCTGGGTTTTCCGTTGTTTTCTCCGAAACAACCGTTCCTTTTCTACGTTTTTGCCCCTCCCCCCCTTTCCGTCCCTTCTAATAATTTTACACTTGAAAATATCCGCAATCGATTTATCTTTCCTTGAAACCTAATAATAACAATTTCAAACGCTGTAACTCTTTTTATTTTTTTATTTTATTTATTTTTTTTTTCTGGCCGTTTGCTTCCCCCCCCCCCCCCTCCCCCTCAAGCCCTTCCTAATAATTCTACACTTTCAAAAATATTCAGAATCGAAATATCGGGCGTTAAAAAGAAATATTACGAAATTTCAACGGCATATCTCAATTAAAAAAAATAATACAAAATTTAATCTAATTTTTTTGTTTATCCACATACTTTCATGAAAATTTAACAGTAGCTTTATAATATGCTGTCTAGGCCGAATATGAATTCAAATGTAACGTGAATTAAAATTTGAAAAAAATTGAAAATTGCAATATTTTTCCCCACTACAAAACACGTGACATCTTGATCGGTTGCAATCATTTCCTTTTTCGAGGCAGACGATGGGTCTTCATGTCTGGCATTTGAAATGATGTTGCCACAGAAAATTCATACTTTAGTTAATTTTAAAAAATCTAATTGTTGTACCGATAAACCACTTGCACACTTAGATTCAGAAAAAATGCCCCTTTCATTTGGTATCGAAATTGTAACGATCGGACAAATATTTCTAATTTATTTTCCACTTTTTCTGCTTTGAGATCGCTTTTAGATTAGACATGAGTGGACATTTTAATTAATATCTCCACAACTAATTAAAATTTTTAAATTCTGTTTCGAGGAAAACATCGGAAAGGCTCCAGAGCATCCGTATGTCAATTTTTGTACTTCTGCGTTCAATAGGGGCTGAACGTATAAAAGAACAGACAGACAGACAGACAGACAGACAGACAGACAGATAGACAGACAGACAGACAGACAGACAAACCTTTCCTTTTATTATTATAGATATAAAAAAAGCATTAAATGAAGTTTTATGAAGATTCAATAAAAAATGTGACGCATTGAACAGTTTAAACTTGACACAACTGCTTAAACATTAGTTTTGAGCAGATGACTTTCAAAGTTTACATTTTACATCATATTCAATATTTGTTTGTAAATATAAACATTGGTAATTGAATTTGAGCATAGAATGGTGGGAATTAAAAATTCTTTTTGCCACAAATTATTACTGTTATGTAGTTTCATATTGTAGTAAAATTGAAATATTGAATTTTTACTCCAGTTTTGCCATTTTGAAAATACACTGTCGCCTTAACTACAATACTGTATTTAAGTATGTCATAATTTTTTTTTTTTTGAAATTGAGATATGAATTATGTATTTGATTTCAGCCATGTTGTAATTTCTGAGAATTTTTACAATATGTTAATATACGACTGTGTTTTACCTTCATTTTTTTTCGTGAAGATCTTTCTTGTTAAACGTACTACATTTTTTGAAATTCATTACTTAATAAGAATTTACATTATTTGATTAGGAAAAATAAAACACTCAATTTTTCAAAAATTTAAACTTGTTCTATTGTGTAAAATGATATAGTTTTCAATGGTGAGTATGTCCGACATTAAGACCATGTACTTTTCGATTGTACTCATTATTGTACTCAACTTTAAAAAAAAGTTTTTTTTTCTTCGTGGCAGCTAAAGGAGAAATTCTAGAAAAACTATGTATTTATAATTTTAAAAAAGTTACATCTCATTATTTCTATTATTAATGCTTCGACATTTACCTCCCTTGTTAAATCTGAGCATAATAATAATAATAATAACGCTAGCTAAAGGAGTATACTCCAGTGGATTTATAAGATTACACCAAACAAAATACTTTATTTTTCTTGTTAAAGCCGAAATCTCGTCAAAGGTGGGGTCGTTATGAGTTTGTCCTATTATTAACCTTGAATGCGAAGAGAAGTTTTACATGACTTTGAAAGCTTAGTTTTAGTGTTTAAATTAGAAAGTGTCCACTACTGGGTACACTTACAGTAACCTGCTACACTAATTACGCTAACTCTATTACTGTATTTAAATATATCACAAGAAAGGTTTTGAAATTGAGTCAGGCATTTGATATCAGCCATGTTGTAATTTCCGAGAATTCTTCAGGTATGCTGATATACGACTGTGTTTTGCCTTCACTTTTAAATAAAGATGTTTCTTGTTAAACGTACTATATTTTTCGATACTTATTACTGAACAGGAATTTACATTATTTGATTAGGGGGAGGGGGAGGGTGGATCCTTTCATTTTTTCGAAAACTCAAACTCGTTCTAGAGTGTAAAATGGTGAAAGCAATTAGTTTTTCTCATACCAGATTTTTTGCAGTGTAATAGACTTTAAGCAGAAATGTTTTTATATGTATCAACTAACTTACTCCATTTATCATGTTATCGAATTTCATTCAGTTCCTTAGCTTTTTCTTTGATAAATTGGGGGAAAAAATGGAAAAGGGGGTTTTAAAAGATACATTCTGCGATTTCTACGTTCAAAAAAAAAGTAAATAAATGTGGAAATGCATATGTTCCTTAGTGATAAATTTCTGCGAGGCAATTAAATAGACGACAAATGATATTTAAGAGTTGTCATATATCTCAAAAGTGTTTATCAGATATACGAACTTTCAACGTTAGTATCGTCTTACCTTCGAAAGAGAATTCAGAACTTGATTTAATGATTTTGGCTTGTAGTCAGAGCTCTTTATTTGTCTTTAAAAAAATTCTCCTGGTTAAAAAATAAATAAATAAATAAATAAAAATAAAACGTATTTTCTTATCAGGGTAAATGTTTTTATCGCGTGTTGTTGTGGTAAGGTCTAGAAAGTATCCATGGACCGGAAAAATTTGCAATAAATTGCAAAAATTTTTGCATTCGATCATGTGGAAATCGTTCTTTGGCATAGATATAAACAATAAATAGGTCGATTTCTAAAGAAATCAACCTAAAACGAGTCAACGGTTCTGAAAACAATTTATTATTAGGTGTAGTAATAAATTTTAAAGCGTGTATCAAAGAAATGAATATGTAATTTAGAGCTGATAATGATGCCTTTATTCATCAAAATAATCTCCATCATTATCTAATACCTTACGCCATCGGTCAGGCAGTTCACTGATGGCAGCAGTATAGAAAGATTCCTCTTTTGACACGATGAAATTATCAATCCATTTTCTTACTTCGTCCACTTTCCGGAAGTGTACAAAAGACAAGGCATTCTGCATCGCCCGAAACAAATAGTAGTCCGAAGGGACTATATTGGGGCTATAAGTCGGGTGTTCCAAAAGTTCCCAGCCAAGCGTTATTAACGTGTCCTTTACCGGTTTCGCAAATGAAGCCTTGCATTGTCGTGGAGCAATTTGACGGACTGCAAACCTTTGCCAGTAAATGGACGTTTTTTTCGATTTCGTGCTTTACTCGCAGCAATTGTTGTTAATAGCGTTCAGCAGTTATACTTACACCGGGCTCCAGCAGTTCGTTACACAGTACTCCCTTCATATCCCACCAGATACATAAGGAGAACTTTTTTTACAGTGAATGTCTCTTTTCTTCGTTGATGTTGATGTTTCGCCGGAATTCACACAATATTTTTTGCGTTTCGGATTGTCATAATATATCCATTTTTCATCTTCTGTCACAATTTTCCACAAGAGAGATTTCCTGTGTTGCCTGTTTAGCAGATTCATACACTTCAAGATACAGTCATAATTGTTTTTCGGGCTCAATGCATGTGGGATCCATTTTCCTGCCTTCTGAATTTTTCTTATTGCATGCAAGCGATTAGAAATCGTTTTTTGTGATACACCTAATTGTGCAGCAAGTTCATTTTGCGTTTGAGATGCATCTTTATCCAGAAGTGTTTGCAAATCATCAGGGCTAGCCTTCAGTGGAGCGCCGCGCCGCTACGTTCTCAGTCGCTAACATCAAAATCGCCATCTTTAAAGCGTCGAAACCAATACACACATGTGCTTTTTTTGAAGCACTTTTTTGCTGGTGAAACTCGTAAAGTAACAGTGACGAATAAATATCTTATCGTATGACATCTTTGACCTTTAAAATTTCGAACTTTACTTTTACTTTTTTCCTAACTCCTGCGTCGGTTTCTATCGCATGACACAAACGCGGTGTACTAATTGGTATACTACTTTGAAATTGACGTTATACAAAACTCGCTTTAAAACTTCTTACTAGACCTAATATAATCCTCTTTTATCATGTCGATTATATTAATCAGCGTAATTTTTCATCTAATGTACTATCATTGGACGAAAAAAAAAAAAAAATCACACCCATCCTGTACGCACATGGTGATGAAACAGGAAATATATACTTTGAAATATGCTCAGCTGAGAAAACATGACAAATTTTCTTTTCAAGCAGATTAAATGTGCTGGAAGTATTTTCTAATTATTTCTTAAGTCAACAGTATAATCTTAATTTCTTTATTGTTAAAACTTCCGCATGTGTTGACTGCTTATTCACATAGAACGTCTATAAAATTTTGGACACATTTTGATGTTTAATAATTCATAAAATAATGACGATATAAACAAATTTATGGCATTTATTCATAGAATAACTCATATATTTTCATTTATAGTGAACGTTGTTATAGAAAATTTCCTTTTCCTATTTGAATATCATTTCTTTTGTAAATATCGTCTGCCCGTGTTATTAATTTTATGTTTTTATCGTTTCTTTTGTAAATATCGTCTACGCGCGTTGTTAATTATATGTTTTTCTCTTTTGTTTTTGACAAAGATTAGAACGCAATATTATGTTTATTTCACAAGGTTAAGGCTCTACAAATTGAGCTATCCAGGCCGACAATCGGTCGGCATTACTCACTCAGACAACCTTTAGGCAGAGACATCTGGGGGGGGGGACTCTGATTATTATTAGCGGTTTCCTGTGCCCCTTTGGACGCCCTGCTCAACTCTTAATTCCTTTTCGCCGTCCAGACCGTCTCGTCAACGCACGTAACAGTTTCACTGTTACACTTAGGTTTTTTCAAGGAGTTATTTATTTATTATTTATTTTATTATTTATTTTATTTTATTTATTTTTTTTTTTTAACTCCTGGTGCTTCACTCTGATTGGTCTCTGCTCACGCGGAGATTTATTCAGAGATCAAAATTCTAAATTCACCCCTTTGGCTTTTAATTATTTTATGGAAAATTATTTTTATGTTTTTCTCATTTTTCGTTGGAGGTAAGCATTGGTTGCGACCTAATGCAGGTACTCCGAAGCACATCGTTGACTTGACTTTATTTCACGTTTTATTCTATATGATATTTTATTCTATCGGAAATTCAGGAGAATGACAACACTACGAGAGAAAGCACAGACGTTATGGTGGTTCATCAAAACGAAATCAATAACACAAACACAGAGAAATTACAGAAGAGTATGCCAGAAATATCCTCCTTCGAGAAACAGTATCTTGCGGTGGAAAAAGAAGTTTGTAGAAACTGGAAGCGTCTTAAATAAGACGAATCCCGGACGTCCTTGCCCAAGCGAAGTTCAGCGTGTCTGAGAGACATCCATCCACTGCCCTAGGAGATCAGTGAGATCGGCGGCAAGAGAATTGAATATGCCAGTTTCGATGGTGCACAAGATTCTTAGGAAAAGATTAAGACAGTATGCTTACAAAGTTCAAATCGTTCAAGCCTAGGAACCGGACTATAGGCCTAGGAGGATGAACTTTACAACAAACATGCTAAGGAGGATAGAGAGTGATGCTGAATTTCTTAATCGCATAATGTTCTCTGACGAAGCTTGCTTTAATCTTTCTGGCATAGTAAATCGCAACAATGTGCGCATATTGGGATCTGAAAACTCCCATGAATACCTTGAAGTACAAAGGGACTCCCAAAAGGTTGATGTGTGGTGTGGACTTATGTACGACCGCGTCATTGGCATTTTTTTTTTTTTTCACTGAAAAGACACATCTGTTATTTACTTACAAGGAAACATTCAAAAGATGTCATCTTCAGAAAATATTGAAACACACACACACATATACATATATATATATATATATATACACACACACACTAAGCGACAAAAAAAAAAAAAAAAAAAAAAAAAAGCCGCACTGCAGAAAAAATGACTTATACCTTTTTCATTTGTAATAACTTTAAAAGTAATGTTTGAAACAAATAAAACTGTTTTGCTTGCATAATACCAAAGGGATGAAATGATACCTATGTACATTTTCGATTTAATAATTCGCTTTATTGCACTGTACGAAGTACTTTTTAAAAATCTGCATGAAACTTTCTTTTTGAACATGATGCAATAACCATACACCTTGTATTCTATTATGATTTATTAAATGTAATAAACAAGTTATATTTTAATATATGAAATAAAACTACTTATTTGTTAGATCTCAGCAATTTTTTATTAAAAATAGGTATTCTGCATTTGGTTAATTCAACCTTTATATGGAGTTACTGCTTTAATGCGCAATGGCATAGTTTTATACAGTGTTTTAATCTAAATCTCAGAAATTTCAATGTGCCAAACATCACAAATAACTTTTCTAGTTCTGGCAGAGTTATAGGCTGCAAATTTCGAATCCTCTCCCCTCTCCCTCGCCTTTTTATAGACGAAACATTTTCGAGCGGATCGCGATTAGGACTATTTCCATGTCTGGTAAAGAAGAAATTCTACTATATCCTTTGTGGGATTTAACTTAAAGTGAAATAAGATATGATTACTTACAGAATTATAGCTTCTCATGGGAATGGATAGGAAATTTTGACAATTTGAAGTGAATAAACTTATCATAGACGCCGTGTAGTAAGGTGCATTATCATCTTAAAATGCTGTTTGCGAAAATGTCCAAGATACCTCCAAAATAGTCGGTCAGGTACCACTTTTATGAAGATTACGTTTTATTTCGAGCTAATTGATCCCTTGAGCATAAAAATTTGGCCGACTGTTTGAAAAGTTATGCACCTCTGTACCATAATATACGGAGAATGTGTCACTGTTTTAAAAGTGCGATTTTCATTAAGTCGGTCATATTTTGGATGTCAGATCTGCTTGTTTTATTTAGCTCGAAAGAAGTTAAACTTGACTCATCAAAGAGAACCAGTTCAGCCTAATAATTAACTAATCATTTTTTAATTTTTTTTTAGCCATCTGAGGTCTTGCTTTCCTAATTCTCTTCACTAAGAATGGAATTTTTTCAAATTTTCTGTCATTTAAACCTGCTTTGTTTAATAGTTACTGTACTGTATTTAAAGAAATTATGCTGCTAAACACTTTTTCTGAATCTTTTTTATGTTCTAAATGCAATACAAACCGATTTTACAAACACAATGGCTTTTTAACTTACGGTCATCTCGCTTGGATGAGCAACATGGCCGCCTAAAACCAAATTTCCAGTATAAACGGCCAAAAAATTTGATAGTTTGCTGAAAACCCTTTTACCAATATTTCGTTAACATTTAATTATTTTGCCATCTCACGTATTAAAATATTTCTTGATTTTCATTCAAAAATTAATACTTTTTGTGGCATCGTTAACTGCCTTATTTTTACCATTTTTGAAATAAACTCAAAAATTACAATTTTCCTGACAATTGCATTTTGTTTTTAACGCTGGACTCAAAGCTAAAGTGTATGTGGAGGACAACATAATGAAATCTGTTCGAAAATTTGCTTTTTAAACGATAAAACTGGCGGTTGTAGAAGGCGAAAAGGAAAATATCGAACTGCGGATTTTTTTTTGTCGCTTCGTGTATATATGTGATTCTACTTTTCATGAAACACCAGAAAGTGAAAAAAATATCGGCTGAAATGAATTACAGTAACTGCAAAAAATTATCAAAATATGGCGATTTAGCTCTGTTAGGCGATAAGTTCCCTAGCACCGAGATTGCCGTGTACGAACAGAACTGTGTTTTGCTTCTCCGCCAAGCACTCAAAATCAATCGCCTAACAGTGTGAAATTGCCAAATATGCTTAATTTTGATATTTTTTGTGGTCGCTGTAATTCATTTCAGCCGATAATTTTTTCACTTTCTGGTTTTTTATGAAGAGTAGAATCGCATAGATTTTTTTTTCAATATTTTTTGAAGACGACACCTTTTGAATTTTTCCTTGTTAGACATGTTAGAAAATTTCGTATTTCCACAACTTGAAGGGCTTCAGCCACATGCATTTTTTACAAAAAGTTGGTGCACCACCTCATTGGGGTACTATCGTTCTTAGTTCTTTGAATGACCATTTTCCAGAAAGATGGACTGCGTGAAGTGGCCCAATTCCTTGGCCACCCAGATCACCTGATATAGCGCCACTGAACTTTTTCCTTTAGGAACTTGTAAAGGACATCGTTTACAGGAGGAAAGTGTCGAATCTTGATTACTTAAAGGCCAGAATTACAGCCACAATAGCGTCTGTGGATGCGACATGCTTGCCCGCAGGCGCGAAATTGACTACCGTCTTGATATTCTCCAAGCGACGAACGGCGCACATGTGGAAGTCCATTGACAAGGGCCATAAAAGTTTTTGAGTCTATCTATCCATTAGTGTTATCAATTTAAATTCATCTTCATTATTTTATGAATTATTAAACATCAAAATGTGTCCAACATTTTATAGGCACGCTGTATAATTAATCTATTTTTTGTTTTTAGAATATATACCAATGCATAATAATTAGAATAAATATTCATAAAATGCTTATTAATATAGATATGTTATTTATTTTTATTTTGAATGTTTATTTACAAGTTAAAACATAGATGGTATTTTATTAAAGGGAAAGCTTTTCGATAAATTTCTTAATATACAAGGGTCGTTCAAGGTTGACTTGGACTTTTATTTCTTCAGAGGAAACAGATAGCACAAGAAGCACCAAACTATGTCAGCTTTTCAAAGTATTCTCCGTGCGCGTCGAGGCACCCTTTCCATCGTTGTGGCAGCTCCCTGATTTCTTTGGCGTAGAAAGAACTTGGTTGTTGTCGTAGCCACTGTAGGACATCGTTCCACAGTGTTTCATCTGTCGTGAATTTCTTCCCTCCCAGATGGCCTTTAAGGGATGCAAACAAATGATAATCTCTGGGGGCTAAATCTGGACTGTGGGGGGGGGGGGTTGAAGCAGAACTTCCCAGCGAATTTCGGCCAGAGTTGTTGTTGTTACATTGGCCGTGTGAGGACGGGCATTGTCATGGAGAAGAATGACATTTCCAGACAACATCCCAGGTCTTTTCTTGCGAATGGACTTTCGTACAGCACCACTCAACAATGTGGAGTAATACTCGGCATTAATTGTGCTCCCTTTGTCCAGAAAATCCACATGGATAACTCCCTTCATGTCCCAGAAAACACTTGCCATGATCTTTCCAGCGGACGGCTGCGTTCACACCATTCGTACACTCTCGTCCGTGACATCGTTTGTTGACCATACTGTGCTTGCAATCTTCTCAAAATCTAAGGTGGTTTAACTTTTTCCTTCACAAGAAATTCGATTACACACCGCTGCTCCACAGACACAGACACACTGCTTGCCGCCATGTTTTTCTGCAACTGCTGTGCATGCACCAAATAGGAGAGAGTGGGGATGAATGGGACATTTTTCATGTTTTTATTGATAACGTTGGCCATATGTAATTCAGAATATTGTAACATGTCTCATGAATACACTTCAGTAATCAGTTACATATAAACATACTAACTTTAATAAAAATTTATCATTTTTAATTAATAATATTTTTTTTTACATTCATCCCCACTTATGGGGATGAATGGGACAGGACTGGGATTAACAAATAAAACAAAATATAAAGTAAATAGATTTTTTAAGTTAAATTGGTTTATGTGATTTTATTACACCCTATGAATTTACTGAAATTAATATAAACTGATGTATTGACACAAATTAACATCAAAAGGCAAAAGTCCTTTGGTTCGCACAGTTCTTAGTGTTCTAGGCTTTGGTAATTTAAGCTAATAAGACCTAATCTAAAAATAAATAAATAAGACACTAGAAAGAGATAAATCATTATAATAGAGTAAACAGTTAAATTTTTGTTTCCGACTGATCGGGAAAATCAGCATTCTATTTTGTATTACATTAATAATCACAAGGATTTATTTAATTATCTTGACTGAAATTGTGATTTTAATTAAATTATTATTAGTTTATTTATTTAGTTTTTTTTTAAATTATTGATTTATGTTGCATTGAATATTCTAACTTATAATTTTTTTAATCATAATTTTTATAAACAAAAATAAGAACAATTAATTTCAAATTTTTTTCTCTAAGTCCACAAAATTAAGAATCCTGATAATCAATATGTCCAATTTACGTTTTTATATAATTCTTGTATAAAATTTTCAATTAGTACATAGTGGGGGAATGCTCCATCCATCCCCATTTAAACTGTCCCATTCATCCCAACCATCACATGATCATATAAAACAGAAAATAGGCTTAAGGGCCCTCTTCACTCACCGCTGTTGGAAGCCAAAGCTAATATTATTCTATGGGAAATTTTTCTTTACAAATAACATATTAACTAATACATATTTTTAAATTCTGTATTCACATTCTGAAAATTCCCAGCTGTTAAATTGACGGACCTTTTTTAAAAAATTATTTTTTTTATTTTTTATATTTTACTTCGAAGCTGCAAAATACGAATTTTCAATATGTGAATTTTTTTCATTTTGCAATTGCAAAATAAAATATTAAAAATTAAAAAATACATTTTTAAAAAAGGTCCGTCAATTTAACAGTTGGGAATTTTCTGAATGTGAAAACAGAATTTAAAAATATGTATTAGTTAATAAGTTATTTGTAAAGAAAATTTCCCCATAGAATAACATTGGCTCGGGCTTCCGGCGACGGTAAGTGAAGAGGGCCGTTAATGAGCAATTTGTCAATATTCTTCTTGAATATCATAAACGCAATAAAAGATTAGGCCTTTTCACCATATAAAAGTTATATTAACTTTAAGCAAATAGTTAATGTCTTAACTACTGCCTAATTGAATCAGAAAAAACTTACTTTGCCAGCTGAAAAAGACACTTTAAGTTTTTTCTGCTTTTATATGGATAGCACAATTCTGAAATTACACTTGATGAATGATCTCAGTTCTGCCATATATCAGGAAAAATGTCAAGTTTCTGATGCTTGCAAAACATGAAAATCTAGCTATTGTCCCATTCATCCTGCGTCCCATTCAACCCCACTCTCCACTACTATATTTTAAAAATTATGTTTTCAGTTTTAATTGGCATTCTTCACTTTATAAATGTAAATCATTTTGTGTTTGTGAGTTAAACAAAAATATGAGAACTAAAGAGTTAGTTACCAGTGACAGTTAATTTTCCTGGAGATAAGGAAAATTCAAATCGAATTTTTTTCTCAAATCTCTACAATTTCTTATTGAAATCGTTGAAGCAATTTCCTAGAAAATTAGATTTATGGTATATTATTTTGCAGGCAAAGCACGGGTCATCAGTGACGGCTTAAAGATGGCTAATTTTCCATCACTTTTTCATCTAAAAAGTCCCTCTAACCATTTTTTTTTTTAAAACAGTTCCAGCGATTTCCAACAAAACAAAGTTTCTGCCGTATTTCTCCAGGGTGGAATGCGGGTTACCAGTGAACTCTAATTATACTGAAGATAAGGTTTTTTCAGATTGAACTGCTTTTTAAAAAACACTCTAACTCTCTAAATTTTTATCAATTTCATTCGAGTACATTCGAAGAAAAAGAGGTTACTGCCTTTTTTCCCGGTTGAAGCATGGGTTACTAGTAAACGTTAACTGTTCTGAAAAAGAGGGCAAATTTTTGAATTTACAACTCACAAGGAGAGGTCACGACATGGAAAATTCAGATCGGGACGAAATTCTGCAGGATTGTAGTATACTATGAAGGTAACAACATATTAAAACAGTAGGACCCACTATCCACAAAATTTCGAGAAAAAAGCATTTAAAGTTTCGGTAATCTTTAAATACAAGTTATTTCGCAAGTGAGGCTGCACCCCAGAGGCGTGAGCGTAAAGCACTAGTCTTCCACCCAGGTGACATGGGTTCGAGGCTACCTACGGGATTTTTTTTCTTCTTCTTTAATTTTTTATGTAATTTAAACTTTTTACATTTTTTTACTTTATTTTATAATTCATTTGAAAATTTTAATAAAAGATTATTTAATTTTCTTGAATATAAAATAAATAAATTTTTCTATTTTTGATATTTATAACTTAAAAATACAATAAATTTCTATAACTTAATAAATTTTAGTTTTGTTTTAACTATAAAATAAGGTAAAACTAACAGGAAGCTCAATAAAACCAAGATTTAAGTACACCGGCTAACTATTTTTTACACTTTGTTTTACAGCTTGTTTATTTTTTAGTTATTTAAATTTTTTTATCTGTTTTTCTTTATATTTGTTATTTAGTGTTTTGTAAAATTAAAATTTATTTTTCAAGGTATAAAAATTTACTGTATTTTTTAATTATAAATATTAATATATATATATATATATATATATATATATTCAAGAAAATTAAATAATCTTTTATAATTTTTTCAAATTTTGAATTCATTTATAAAATAAAATAAAAAAAAAAAATAAAAAAAAATTTAGATTACATAAAAAATTAAAGAAGAAGAAAAAAAAAGTTCCGTAGGTAGTCTCGAACCCATGTTGTCTGGGTGGAAGACCAATGCTTTACATGGGGCGTTACCTCGCTTGCGAAATAACTTGTATTTAAAGATTACTGAAAATTTAAATGCTTTTCTCCCGAAATTCTGTTAATAGTGGGTCTTACTGCTTTAATATGTTGTTACCTTCATAGTATACTACAATCCTACGCAATTTCGTCCCGATCTGAATTTTCCATGTCGTGACCTCTCCTTGTCAGATTGAACAGTAATTGTTGAGTTTGATTAAATTGTTCAGTTTTAAAGTTGTAATTGACTTGTAAAAGTTAAACGCCTTTAATCTAAACATTTATCAAAATCATTCAGTTTCTAAGAAAACCAACTCTCTGTCATACTTTACACGGGTAGAATGAGGGTTAAAAGTGAACGCTAATTTGTCTGAAGATGGGGATAAGTCAGAAGGGTTTCTCATCTTAAAAAACCTTTACGCTATGTTTTTATCAAAATCGTTAGAATCATTTCCCAGAAACCCAAGTTCGATACCAGGTTGAGAGTTCGTTGACCTAGCCTTTCGGATTTTTCTCGCGGTTTTCTCCAAAACTCGTGCGAATATGGGCTAGGACCCTTTAAAAAAACTCCCACGGAAGGCATCCCCCTTAAGTCCAGGTCCCTTGTGTAGACAATTGACCTTAACACCAACACCACGACCAGAAAACCAAGTTGCTGCCATAGTTTACGATAGGCAGAATGTGGGTTAATTTTGAAAGTTAACTTTCCTGAAAATGAGAAAAATTAAGTTTAAATTGTAATCTAAAAAAACTCCAAGCCTTAAATATTTATCAAAAACCCTTGAGCAGTTTCGAGGAAAAACCAAGTTTCTGCGATGTTTTGCTCCAGTGGAGTCAGGGTTAATACAGCAATAATTTTACTGAACATGGGGATATGTCAAATAAGTTTTTTTATTTATTTTTTAAAAAAAGTTTTTCTTAAAATTCTTAGTCCCATTTCCGAGAAAAACAAATTTCTGACAGATTCTGCAGTGGACGGAAAAGGGTTAACAGGAAACGCTAATTTTGTGAATGTGAGGATAAATCAGATGGATTAGCCTTATTTATAAAACACTAAATCTATGTGTTTACAGGTATCGTTAGATCCATTTTTGTTTAACCCTTTCAGGGGCACTAAGTAAAAATGATTGAATTTCCTTTTATATATATATATATATATCATAAAGTAAACATCCCCTACAAGTCATATTTGATGAAGAAAAAAATTCAGCATGTGTTGATTTTTTTGTGGGTGGTGGCTAGACGTTCTAGCCACTGCGCACATGCGTCATGTACCTTAATTTTTGAGTGGAAATAAATATTTATATATTTAAGGAATACAAATTGAAACTATGCCTTGAAAATGTAATTATAATAATACAATGTAACAATAATTAATTATTACTTAAATTATAATGCTTTTTTATCCTTTTTAATGATTTATTATATATATATACACAGATATATGGGCTGTTTAAAATTTGTTTAGAAACCTTTATGCATTAGTAATAAGAAAAAATTATTCACTATTTAAGGAATAAAAGTTATAGTAATTCAATTATATCTATAGCTGGGCAAGCGTTTTATTCCCATAAGAAGATTTATAGCAATAAATCTTAAAACTTCTTCTATATCTATTGGAGTAAAAGATTTTCCTAACTGGGTAGCATACAAGTTTGTTTGAAAAACTAAATCTTCCCAAAATGTCATTGCCGTAAACATAAAAAATATTCCAAGTGGTGTTGGATTATCAATATCAAGGACCTCAGGTGCAGGACCACTTTCTTCCATAAATTCTGGAACAGATTAGCGAACTTGAAAATTTTTGCTCCAATTTACTCGCCCTCTTGAGCTAGAAGGACCTTCTATTTCACTGGATTGATCATCTTCCGAACTTGAAACAATTTCTTCTTCAGGTAAATCTGGAACATATTCCTCATCATCACTTGTTCCTGATCCAGATACTGCAGAATCATCATCTGAGTGTAGCTCTTCAAACAGAGTAATAGCTTCATCCAAAGATAAGCCTTTTCTATGAATTATTGTGATAAAAATTAAGATATATAAATTGAATTTAAGATTATTTAGAGAAATTAACTAAATTTAACAGCTATGGAAATAAAAATTTATTTTTAAAAATCACGATATAAGAGCAATAGAAAAAAGCAGCCTCTCTCTATACTGTAAACAGAAATACTGAATAGCTTTTTTGTAAGAACCCTCCCATGCTTATTTACATCTGTATTTACATTCTGCTATCCCTTACTTATATTTATCACAGTTCACTAACCCCAAAAGACCCTCTTTGTTTATCTCAAAGGAAAAGAAATTGAGATTCTTTTCCCCAGCACAGCCTGTCTTATGGTATCTCCCCTGACATATGTCATATGTGCGCGGTGGCTAGAGGGTCTATCCACCTAAAAGATGCTCCTAAAAATCAAACTAAAATTAATGATCTGAGATAATATGTAAATCTGTTGTATTTAAAAGGTGCATTACAGTATATTTACACTACCAAATACTTTTGAATAAAAAATTATTAATAAAAATATATAATAGAAACTTCAAAAATTTTTCCTGCAACTTGTCCATTTAAAAAAGTCACAGGCACATCCTGCTTAAAGTTACTGTAGAGCTGCCATCTCTATTTCAATTTTAGAAGTACATATTAACTTTTAATAAAAGTGGATAGAAAAAGTAGCCACTGCACACCTAGAGAAAAATTTCTGAAGTAGGTGGATAGACCCTCTAGCCACCGCCCCTGAAAGGGTTAAACCAAATTTCTTCCATATTTTGCAACGGGCGGTAAGGGTTAACAACAAAACCTAATCTTGAGCCATTCTCGAGTAAACCTAGTTTCTATCATATTTTCCAACTGGTGAACTGGGCGTTAATAATGAACGCTAATTTTCTTGAGTATGAGGATATGTCATATGAGTTTGTCTTCTCAAGAAACAATTAACCTTAAGTTTTTAACGAAATCGTTAGATCTAGCTCTAAGAAAATCAGTATTTTGTCCTTTTTCAGCGGGTGGACCGGGGGTTAACAGTGAATGCTAATTTTCCTAACGATAAGTCCGATGGGTTTATCTTCTCAAAAAACATTTAACACTAAGTTTTCATTAAAATTGTGAGATCCATTTCCGAGCAAACCCAATTTCTTCAATATTTCGCAACGGGCGGATAAAGGTTTAACAGCGAGCGAAAACTTTCCTGAAGATGAGGATAAGACCAATTAAATTTTCACCTCAAAATATACTTAATTCCAACCTTTCATTAAAATCGTTATATCCATTTTCTAGTAAACCAAACCTCTGTAATACATATATTGCAACCAGTGGATAAAGGGTTAACAGGAAACGAAAACTTTTCTGAAAATGAAAACAAGACCAATCGAATTTTCACCTCAAAAAATCCTTAAACCAAAATTTTCATCAAAATCGTTATATCTATATCTGAATAAACTCAATTTCTGCCATTTTTTGTAATGATGGATAAAGGGTTAACAGAGAACGCGAATTTTCCAGGAGATGAGAATGCAATTTTCACCCATTTGATTTTTTATCCTAAAAAACCCTTAACCTCAAATTTTCATCAAAATCGTTAAATTCATTACCTTAGTAAACCAAATCTCTGCCATATTTTGTAATAGGCGGATAAAGGATTAAAAGATAATGCAAATTTTCCTGTTAGATGAGAATAATTCTATTCAGTTTTTCATTCTAAAAATCCCTTAGCTGCAAACTTTCATCAGAATCGTTCGGCCGTTTCCGAGAAAACTAAGACAAACATATATACACATTGAAAAGCCAAAAAATCTGATTCGCCTAACTAATATCTTGTAGGTCCCCCCGAGCACGTAGTGCCGCAATACGATATGGCATGGACTCAACTAATGTCTGAAGGTATGTTGGATGTAATTTACACCATGAATCCATGGCAATCGAGAATTCCATACAAGTGCGAGGAGGAGGGAGATCGCTTCTGAATAGCACGTTGCAAGACATCCCAGATGCAGTCATTTGCAAAAGTTTAAGACCAGCCGATTTTCAGTATTTTAACACATTGCACCATTTGCGCAGATTACTGCGTCATTTCATGTGCTGATTGCATCAGACACATTCTACTGCTATAAATAAAGGTGGCCGGCACGTTTATCGCCAGTTGTTTATTGGCTTTTGTCGTAGACAGTGCCGTTGTGTAATTATTGCAATGGGTAAAAAACCTTCACTTACTGTTACAAAAAGGTCAGAAATATTGACCCTGCATAAAATTGGATTTTCTGAACGTCAAATAAGTTCGAGGGTAAATGTAAGCAAAACAGCTGTGCATCAAGCTATTACTAAATTTAAAATTTCGGGAAAATTTGTGGATCTTAAGAGAAGAGGTCGCCCTAGAAAAATGAGTGCACGTGATGATCATGTGATAAGAAGGATGTGGTCGACGAGATCCAAGTACTTCCTGCAATACGATTAGACATTCTCTGGCTGCAAAAGGCACCAATTTCAGTTTGAGTATTATTTCAAGACGTTTGGCCAAATATTTTGGTTTATCATCCCATAAACCTGCAAGGAAACCTCGACTTATTTCAAGTGTGAAAAAGAAACGACTGACTTTCGCCAGACAATATCAGAACTGGACAGTACAGCAGTGGATCAAGGTCTTATTTTCGGATGAGTCAAGTGTGTAGCAATTTTCTGCATGTGTTACAAGTGTTCGCCGCCTAAGGGGAAAAAGATATGATGAGAGATATACGATACAAACTGTGAAACATCCTCCAAGCCAAATGATATGGGGTGCAATGTCTGTGTCCGGTACTGCTAGTCTGTATTTTGTGCCACCTAAAACCACTATGAACGGAAAGCGGTACCTTACTTTGTTACGTGAGAAGTTTAAGCTTCACATGCGTGGTCATAAATGTTCAATTTTCATGCATGATGGGGCTCCGTGTCACAGGGCGAAGATTGTCAAGAAATATCTGAGGGCACAGAAAATCAAAGTGCTTTACTGACCAGGTCACAGCTCAGATTTGAATCGAATAGAGAATCTGTGGTGTATTGTGAAAAATAAAGTTGCAGAAAAACAACCATCCACTGCTACGGCACTTGTTGAAGCAATAAAGCATGTCTGGTGCACAAACATTTTTAAAGCTTACTGCAAGTCTCTTATTTATAGCATGCCTAAGAGGATTGCACAAGTTATTAAAAACACAGGAAGTCCTACAAAGTACTGACTTTAATTACAGCGAATAACCATGTACAGTCTATTTTGTTCTTTTATATGTAAAATATGTATGTAATTTTTGCGGAATTCCATTAAATCTGATTTTTCAATGGGTGGTCTTAAACTTTTGCAAATGGCTGTATGTTGAATAATGTTCGTTTCTGGGGATTCAGACGGTCAATGGACAAGTCTAAAGTCTGAAGAATGTTCCTGGAGCCACACGGTAGCGACTTTCGACGTGCGCGGTGTCGCATTGTTCTGCTGGAAAAGTCCCAGTCCGTCGGAATGCACAATGGACATGAATGGGTACTGGTGATCGGAAATGATGTCATGTCATTGCATCTGTCACTTCTCAGAGTCGTATTTAGATGTTTCAGGAATCCCATATCACGCCAACTGCACACTTTCCATAACATGATAGTCTCCGCCATCTTGAACAGTCCCCTGTTGACATGAAGGATCCGTGGATTCATGAGGCTGTCTTCATACCTGTAGATGTCCATCCGACCGAAACAGTTGGAAACGAGACTCGTCAAACCATACAACGTGTTTCCAGCCATCAAAAGTCCAATAGCGGTGTTAGTAGGCCCAGGCGAGGCGCAAAGCTTTGTGTCAAGCAGTGAACAACGGTACACGAGTCGGCCTTCGGCTCTGAATGCCCATGTAAATGATGGTCCGTTCAATAATTTGCCTGCTGGCACATGTTGATGCCCCAACATTGAAATCTGCTGCAATTTGCAGAAGAATTGCACGTCTGTCACGTTTAATGTTTCTCATAAGTTGTTGTTGGTCTTGTTCTTTCACGATTTTTTTCCGGTCTCAGCGATTCAGTGATTTGATGGTTTACCGGATTGTCGATACTATACACTAGTGAAATGGTTGTACCTAAAAATCCAAATTTCATAGCTACCTTGGAGAAGCCATCAACTTTTTCCTGGTGCATCGATTATAACACCACTTTCAAAGTCACTCAAATTTTTATAACCTGTATTTCTAGCAACAGGAATCGGTCTAACAGCTTTGACAGACACCTGCTGTAGACACTGCCGACCGCATCACGTTACTCTGGTTGATTCCATACGTCTATTATTAGCATACACAAACCTATGCCAGCTTTTTTTGCTCTTATATGTATGTATAACGAGTAACGTGATTAATTCGTTTAATTTAAGAAAAGGATAATTGTATACATTGCATTGGATGAAAATAAAAAAATCATCTTTTTAAGGGTCATAAAATGTTAAGTAGCAATTATCAGGGTAAAAAAAAAAAATCTGGACTTAAAACATTTCGAACGAACACACTTATGTCACTGTATTTCAAATGGAAGATTTAATGATGTACATATGTACGTATTGGTGATTAAGCAGTTCAATGTAATTTAATAAATAAAAATAAGCAGGTTTTGCAATATGAGAAAGCATGAAGGAAGTGTGAGTAATCTATATAAATAAAGTGCCTCTATGTGTGCGTGAGAATGAGAAAGCATGAAGGAAGTGTGAGTAATCTATATTAAATAAAGTGCCTCTATGTGTGCGTGTCTGTCTGACTATGCTCTGAAGTTCAGCCTACTGATCACAGAGAGGTACAAATTTTAGCAGAGAGGTAGCTTGGACCTTGCAGGGGTACACTTCATCGAGATTTTTTCGATTTTTGAATTTGGATTTTTTTAAATAAATTATTTTTACTTTCTTCTACGTGTATACATAGAGAAAGTATTGGATTCGTGAAAATTTTCGAAGTCCAGTTTTCGTTGGATTTACACGTTTTAGGATATCCTGAACACGATTTGACTGTTTTTAGAAAATGTCTGTCTGTCTGTGTGTGTGTATCACAAATTTTGTGGACGCTGTATCTCACGAACCAATGAACGAAATTTAACCAAACTTGGTATTTAGTTGGACCCTGACATAAACTGGAGCTGATTAGATTTGTGGAACAATTGCGCTGTGATCGCATTTTTTTCTAAATTTTTAACATGGCAGTATAGGACAAAATTTTGTAAAAATGTACATAATGAGAGTTATTTTAATCGTGTAATTGTAAAATTTATATGAATTATTGATGATAATAGTAGTAGTTAACTACGAAAAAATTTTGTGCATGTGGGAGCATCGCTTCCCCCCCCCCTGGGGGGGAGTATATTTACAATATAGGTGTCTTTCGAAAGATCTCGTCAATATCTTTAAAACGAATGGTTGAACTATAGATCTGTGATAATTTAAAACAAAGTTATCGTTTTTTTTTAAATCTTTTTAACGAATGAGACAATGACATCTTTCGGCATTTAGTGATAATATAATACTATCAGATTAAAATCGTCGGCATTTATAGTGGAAAATAATTTGATAATTTAATAAATAATTCGTACTGAATAAATTTTGTGTAAAATTATATAGAAGAAAGTTATGTGGTGGCCAGATCATACTAGTTTTAAAATTATTTTTTCTTTTCTTTCATTTTCTTAATTTTGTTCATTTATTTCAATCGTCTGCTTTCTCCAGAAACGGCTATTACACGATTATGTATTCATTTAATTCCTTTGAGGAGGAAATCGTTTTTTATTTTATTGTATTTATTGGAATCAAATGGTAACATAGTAGAAAGGATTAAACATATAAATTTTAATTAAGTTTAAAATTTAATAACAGTTAAATTTATATATATTTTTTTATGATATAACTAATTTTAATAAAATTGTACATTTATTGTACGCATAATTTTTTTTATTATAAAGTGAAGGTAAGAGAAGTCGAGTGACTAGATCTCGCTAATACATGATGCCAAAACTATTATGTTTAATAGATGAGGAGATATAGTTATCTCTAAAATCTTTGTTCTTGAATGATAGCAACTCGACTTGTCGTCCAATAAATAATCAAATTGGAAAGATGCAGCCGAAGGCAGCGGGTACTCGAAGCGAGGTTCAAGGCGATTTTAGTAGAATTTTTTTTTTTTAGTTCTTATCTATAAAATGATATAGAAAAAATGATTCAGTTTTGAAAATTCATTTAAATATAGTGACCAGAGAAGCGGGCAAAGCCTGCTAGAAACAAATAGAGAGAAGGATAAATTATGAAATAAACATCATAAAAAGATCGAAATCAATGAAGAAAAAAATCGACTGCCCACTACTTTTGCCTGTACATTAGAGTATTTAATACAGAATATATTCTTTACGTTTATTTTTCAATATTTTATGCAATAAAAATAAGCCACGTGTTGCAAATAAATGGATATAAAAATATTTTTCATAGTAAAATACTTAAAAAGCTTTAATACAAAAATTGAAAATTGATCTGTACATTCCTTGGCTTCTTCTGAAAAACCTAAAACCTTATTTCGCACTCCTTCCACCCATACGCCTTTTTTTTTCCCTCCCTCCCTACAAACTCACGATATCTGTCTTGAATTTGTCTGATCTGTTATTATAAAGTAAGGAACATCCTCTCTCTGGAGAGAGAGAGTATTAAGAAGAGTGATGAAAAGGTACTAAAAATATCAGGTGATTCATAAGCGGGGGTGGAACTGGGGATTCGCGATGAACAGTTAGCGACAGCCAAGAAACAGTTCCTAGAGTTCTTAGTAGTTGAATCACTTCTAATGCAAGTGATGTGGGTCAAACACTGAGCCAGGTTTTAAATCTCAAGGTTAGTTTTATTTTGTTAACCAAGGTGTAATTTCATGGTTCACGTGATTTTCACAAACAAGAAATACCTATGTACCAACTTTAAACATTAAATTTCGTAGAAAATAGAAAATGGCAAAAAAATAAATAAAATTAAATAAATAAATAAATAGTATTTCAGGGTGCAGAAATTTTCGCAGTTATTTTTGCATTGAATATTTTAATTTTTTTATTTACCTATTTACCTTTATAAACATTTCATAATTTAAAATACAGTTATTCGTACAACATTATATTTTTTTGTATCGCTAAATACTTGCGCCGCCTAGTTGCAAAATCGGCCATCTGATTCTTGCCACACCTAGCCAAAGCTCTTTATTTTTATAGTCATTAGAGCAGTATATTTGAAAACTGGAAATAAGGTGGCAGTAAACACGCGAAGAGAGGGTTTTTTTTTTTTTTTTTTTTTTTTTCTTTTTTAAATTTTAGTTTTCGATTTGGCCGGATTTGCTAATTTCTTTGGAGGTGGCTTGTTTCGCAACAAGTCCGAGCTTAATTTTTAATAAATTTAATGTGGATATTTGATATTTAGGGTTGCAAATATACACAAAATGTTTTGTTCAATTAAATTTTATTTTAAAAAAGTGATTTTTATTATCTCATAAAAAAGTAACTTATAAAAAAAAATCTAATAAAAAAAAATCTAATATAAAATAATTGATATCAATAACAAAAAATAACTCTAGAAAATTATGTATCACAAATGGTCTCAAATTCCTTAATTACGAGTTATTCTTCAATAGAGTTGGAAATAGAGTTGTAAACAAACTTACATAAACACATCGCTATAACCTGCTGAATCACCAAAATTAATAACATATGATTAATTAATATAATATGCTAACTATGATGCTAATATGTTACAATTAATATTATGTTATTACAAAGTGATATCACATTATCTTTGAACTTTGATTTTTGTTCCTTTTCCCCATCGTAGGGTCACTTTCCCTCTGATTAAAGGATACTTCTTCAATAAACGTCTCCATAGTCGAAGGAAACACAAAATTCAATTATTAGAAACTTTGTGTGCACCAAGAAAGAGCAGTCACAGGCGAGAGAAAACATGATAACACTAACAGAATGAACTAGTGAGCTGCTATAGTCGGGTGGAACAGAATCACGATCTCGCGGATATGGAGATGACCGGTTTTGAAACTCGCCAGTCTTTGGTTTTGATCGGTTTTGTAGCACATAATGATTTTCAAACGCAAATAAAACAGGGCTGGATCGACTTTGGCAGGGTTAAAACTTAGTGATAATGTAGAAAATTTAAAACTGATATCTCTCTACAAAGATATTTTGGGCCAATTTCGGTTAAGTGGAAATCCGGCCATACAATAGTTAAAACTAGTTTTACCCACATATGTTGCGTATTTCCGATCGCAAAACAGTCATCGGTTTGTTTATTACTAATATTGGGATTAGGGACCGAGTAATTTTTGTCCGAATAGATAGGGTATGCCATAATCGCCCACACTGGACTGTGCTGTTACCGACAGTACTGTGTTTGTTGAGTTATAAAGTTTGCCGAAGCGCTTTATTAACTGTTAACTTTTATAAACTCAGTCAGAACACAAAATAATTATCTTGCTCTTTTGTCAATAAGAAAAACATTCAGTTCGCTGAACAGCACTCCTATGTTGCGTACCCGGGGTTCGTGAAGTGTCCGTGAATGAATGACAGACCTTGTAGATGCTTAAAAGTTTATTTACAGAATATTTCAGAAAATGACAGTCCTGTCAAGCAAGTATCAACTACAGTTTCATTAGAAAACACAGCTTAAATAACAGCTGACAACATAAAAATTCCAGCATAAATTGTACCATAGCATTAACACACATCAATTGGCCGCATTTAATCAATAACAGAGGCCCAGTCGGGTAGTTCTTAACATCAAACCGCTTGGCGTGAAACTGATCTGAATGGTCGGAATGCGATTACTTCATATAGCCTCTTATAAATCCAAAATAATCCAGCATCTCGCAGAATAATAGAGTTAGATAATCGATATATCGACAATAAAGGTTTTCTCGCCAACGAGTGATGAAGTCGCTAAATTCGTCGCCAAGGCCATTACCTACCCTAGTGAAGCTTTTTAAAGTTTTTTTTTTTTTTTCTTTTTTTTAAAAGAAAAATGAGCTATTATAACGCCAAAACAAGCTAGAAATGCAGAAAATTAACATTTTATAACCTGACTAAGCCTCTTCGAATGAAATTTTATAAAAATAACTACTATTATTTACAAAATCGTAGCGCTTACCTTCTAAATGAAACTGACTATTTTAAATCCATTTTTTCTTTAGATTAACCCCTTGGGTACGGATTTATTTAAGAAAATATTTGCATGTGGAACGGATATAATTTTTGGTTGCTTGGAGTAGTATGTAAAAGCAGTACATTTTACGTAAGAATTTATTTATTTCTAAAATATTGGTGGCATATGTAGTATTAATATGTCTTCAAATAATTAGAATTGTAAAACAAAAATAAAAAACAAAAAAAGTGAATGACGTGTCTCAGACGTCAAATGTACCCAAGGGGTTAAATTCCCAAATCTGATAATTTAAAGCTGTTTAATAAAATGTTATAATTAAATAATTTCAATATTGATTGCACGATTCAATTTGTCATCCTACTTCATAAAAATCACCCTGATTCATTTAAAAGAAACATCTTTATATACAAATATAGGGTCCGCCAAAAGTCCCATACCCCCTCCTATCTCGGAAATTCGTCAGAATTTTGAAAATTACCGATACACTGTTCAATGATTTAAAGAAGGACCTATTTAGGTGAAAAATTTTGGGCTCAGTAAGGGGCGGGGACAAGGGGGCCCGCTTGAGGAGGGAAACTTTAAAATTTCAAATAGGAATATATGTCTTGTGGGATACATCCCTGAAAACGTCTCTTCAAGACAATGAATTGGATATAAAAAGTTTTGTCCTGCGATGATTACACTGCTCTGCATCAAAATTACCCCCAACAACCTTTTTGAAAATTCTAATGTAAAAAGACCTCCTGAATCCGAATATGACGCCCATTTTGCCCTATCACTCACAGTTTTTTAGGAACGGCCCCCTATTTTTATAACTTTTCGGTAATTTATGGCTGTAAATTTGATTTTTAGAGGTGGGGGATTATTTTCACTGTTAAAAACCTTCTGAGGGGCTACAGAGTTGGAAACTTCTAAAACATGAACATTTGCGGCAAGGGGAAAATTTAGGAAGAATTTGCCACTGAAATTATGTATTACTTTTCTTATAATTTTTTAATCTATTATTAATGTTATTTATTAAACACTTTTTTTTTTGTTTTTAAGTGTTAAATTAATTCTTTTTCATTCTCCAAGTCAAATTCATGGCCATAAAATTGCAGACAGTGATGAAAATTGGTGGAGGGGATGGTGTCCCGAGAAAATGGTGGGTGACTGGGCAAAATGGGAGTCATATTCGGATTCAGGAGGTAATTTTAAATAATAATCAGCAAGAATGGTATCTGAGGTCGAATTTATTTTATTATTATTATTATTATTATTATTATTATTATTATTATTATTATTTTTTTTTTTTTTTTTTACAGCGCAGTGTTATTAAAAGAGATACATGTGTATAAAATCCACATTTCAAAACTCGAAAATGTCTCAGAATCTTCCTATCTCAGAAATGAATCGGAATTTGAAAAATGGCGAAATACTTGATCAATGAATTCCAGGGGAACCTCTTTTGGTGAAAAAATGTTTGCCCGGAGGGGGCCGGGGTTGAAGGAGGTGTGGGGTAGGATGACCGCTAGGGAGGGAAAAATTTCATACGAGTAGGCATGTCATGTGGTACATTGCTGGAAACGTTTCATCAAGACAATGAATTTTATATAAATATTTCTGTTCTGCGACGATTATCAAAGAAGCTACAAGAATGTAAACTCCACATTTTAAAACTCGAAAAACTCATGTATCCGCTTTAATAATAATTGCAGGACAAAACTATACATATCAAATTCATTGTCTTAAAGTGACATTTCCAGCGGTGTGTCACCTTCCCATTTGAAACTTTGAGGTTGCCCTCTCCAGCGTCCCCCCTGACCCCCCCCCCCCCCACCCCACCCCCAGGCACAAGATTTTTTCACCAAAAGAGGTCCTTCTCGAATTCATTGAACGCGTGTTCCGTCATTCATCAAAGTTCCGATGCAATTCCGAAATAGGACATGGGTGCAGGACTTTTGGTGGACCCCGTGTACATTATATATATATATATATATATATATATATATATATATATATATATATATATATACATATACAGTGTGTTTCTTAAGTCTGGATACACCAAAATATCTCGAAAGGAAGGCAAATTCGCCGAACACATTTATTTTAAAAGTTTTGTGGATTTGAATGATCTATCACATGAGGTAGGGGAGGGAGACTGGGGTACAACGGACCCTATAATTGTATTTATTTATTTATTTTTCATGGTTAGTATTTTGGTACATCGATAACAGTACTACAGAGATGAAACTTAGCCAGCAATTTCGTGCTACCTGACAATTTAGCCATTTTATTCTGGAAAGTTGGTTTGTAGTAGCCAAAAGTAAATATTTTCTGCTGAAGATTTTTGTCTTGTCTTCATTCAGAAATATTGTTCTGAAAGATATTATATAGTATAAAAGATAGGTAAGGTCATTTATTATTATATTTAATCTGACTAAAATAATTTAAAAAATGATTTGTTATTATTATTTTTTTCCTTACATTTGCTGTCAGAGGTCCACACGGGGTACAATGGGCCACTAAGAACCGAGGTACAATGGACCAGGGTCCATTTAACCCATTTCTCTGCCATAATAAACTGGTTTACGAAATCTAAATTTTTGAAGTGTTAGCTGTAAATTATACTTAAAATTTCATAATTAACCTTCATTAGATTTATTATGTCTTCAAAAATGAATAAGAAAGCAACTTACTTTGAGGTTTCTTTTTAATAAACATTCAGTTACTTTTGTATTCTTATATTTTTACAAATATCATACAGCTATAACGAACTGAAACAAATAATGCAATAATAAAATAATAATACAAATAAATTTGACGAAAAATATGGTTATAGATTTTGTTGGTTTAATCACAGAAATAAAAGATAAAGAATCTGTTTTTGTGAGATTCATGCAACGAAAACCTAATCAAAATCTATACATTTTTTCCTTAGAGTGTTGATATATCTTTTGTAAATTTTAAAGCTATTGTAATGATGATTTTTCCAGACCCTACAATTTCACAAGAAAACAGCAAACTTTCCGTGACACAAAAATCGTCTGGTGTATCATTTTCTAATTTTGATGTTCCTTAATTTACAGTATTTGTATGAATCGGGGACATAAATAAACAAATATAATATATTCTACATTTTTATACTATTAAATAACACACTACATTAGTATATTTTCTAAATTTGACCTGTGGTCCATAGTACCCCGTGTCATGGAGCATTGTACCCCGTGGTCAGGGTACAATGGTCAATTTTGTCAGTTGCTATTAAAAAATTTACATTAAAAAAATAAACATAATTATTGCTTTTGACTGAGTGCAACATAAGACCCAATATATAGGTAATATACACACATATTTGCAATAGCGAGAAATCATTACTTTGTGAGTAAACACTTAAAAATTCCAAAATTGGTCCATTTGTACCTCGGTCTCCACCTCGGGCTCCACGTGACAGAAACTCAAAATTTTCAAAGGGAAATCATACTCTTTCTTCGCAGAATCGTTTGTAGCGGAAAAAATCAGTTTTAAATCATGTATTAGTTTGTATTAAATCATGTATAGCTTTTTTTAATTATTATTTTGACGAGTAGGTGCTCCGGGGCTCCAAATCTTTTATTGCAATAAAAAATCTAGAAATCCCATACTATCTCAATGAAAAAAAAAATTTCACTGAGCACAATGATCACAAAAGTGTTATGCATTTAAGTGATCTATCGGATGAGGTATTAGAGCTAGGTGCTCGGGGCTCCTAGGGTGCCCACGTGACACAAACTCAATTTTTTCAAATAGAAACCATACTTTTAATTCACAGATTCGTGTTAAGAGGGAAAAGTCTGTTTCAATTCATGTATTTCTTTCTTTTTAAATTTTTCGGATTAGGGAGTCCCGGGGACACGAATCTTATGTTGTGAGGAGATAATTGGAAATCCGAAAATTTCTTAATAAAAATACAATTTTGCTGAACACAATAATTACAAAAAGTTCGTGCATTTAAATAATCTATTAAATGAAGTAAAATATGTGGGACACTAAGGGCCCTAGAATCCCACGGGACACAAACTCTATTTTTTCGAATAAAAATTATGCTTTTTTTCCCCGCATTATCGTATTAAGAAATAATATGGTTTCTTGAAAAATTAGGGTTTGTTGTAAAGAAAAAACATGGTTTCCATTTGAAAAAATGGAGTTTTCGGGCCCACCTGTGATACCTTATCTGATAGACTATTTGGATACACGCCACATTTGTTGTCATTGGTTTTGAGCGAAATTGCTTTTTCATTGAGATAGTTTGGGATTTCCGGACCTTTATTATAAAAGAATCGGGACCCTGGGACCCCTACTCTTCATAAGATAAAAAAAAAAAAAATCTTGTTTTAAAACAGATCCTTTCTGCGTAACAAGATCATGTTAAGAAAAAGTATAGTTTCAATTAAAAAAAAATTGAGTTTGCTTCACGAGGGTTTCCTGAGGGGGGGGGGGGGGGGGCAAGGTTTCACAAACGATACCTCATCTGATAGATCATTTAAATGCACAACAATTTTTTAATCGTTGTTCTCGGCAAAATTTCTTTTTTATTGAGATATTTTGGGATTTCCAGATTTTTAATTGCAGCATAGGATTCGGGACCGCGAAACGTCAAAATAATAATAATAATAATAAAGACCATACATGTTTTAATACAGATTTTTCCGCTTAACACGATTCTGTTAAGTAAAGGTGTGTATTTTCCCTTTGAAAAAATTGAGTTTGTGTCACGTGAGGCTTCTGCACACAGAAAAATGGAAAATCGAAACTTGTCAAGAAATGTGTTATCTTTGTCATAGTACACGTTTTCCTAGTATATTGACAAATTTGCACAAAATTACACAACATTTTAAACAATCAAAACACTACCTGACAATCCCATTTAGTCATGAGACACAAAAGTCGTTTTATTTTACCATGTATCTTTAATGTGATTCGTCTGATCATCCGTTTTGACTCTAAAACTTGTCAGATGACTAATTTCCCAGGTACAGTTTTCATTTTCCTCAAATTTGACCGGTTAGTCAGATGAGAGAATAAAAATAAATTGATCCTGTTTTGTCAATTGACTAAGAAAGATTTGTTTGGCTAGTCCAAAAGCTCAGCATTATTATTTTTTTATTTTTTATTTTTTGTTTATTTATTTTTTATTTTTTTTGTCTCCTTCTGACAACTTGAGTTAGTCAACCGAAATCGAATAATTTAACCTATCAAATCTGGCGGGATAATGCAATCGCAGAATTCGAAATTCAAATACTTAGAAATCTGAAATCGTGGATCCGTTGATGTTGTTTCGGTTCCATTTCCATATTTGTGATAATTTTCATTTTAGAAATAGACCGAGAGATTTTAATTATCTGCGAATCGAGTTTACGGTCAAAAGTAAGTGCTAAATACTTCATTTATTGTGTGTATATATATATATTTATTGTAAAGCTTTGTTAGAATAGTAAATTGTAAAATTGTAAAATTTTAAGCTTTAGCAATCTTCTAACAATATCAATGGTATTTAGAATTTGTTTTAATTTATAAAGTTGTTTAAAACGTATAAATTTTAAAATACGTTATTATAAATCTTAGTTTTGCGTATCGTTGTATTATAAAAATAAGTATTTTAATTTGTCTGAACTAAAGTTTTTTACATATATTTTTAACATTAAGCTCATATTTATATTTTTTATACACAGAATAGCTTTATTTTCCTTTAAAGGTGGTTCAGAAGGTATTTAGATTCCAAGAGATAAAAGTTCAAAAAAGATATGGAAAAATGCTATTTATAAGGATTTTGAATAACTCCGAATTCTAAGGTATGTTTTTAAATTATCTTTTGCTGCATTTTATCTATCTTATCTCAGAACAAGAATAATATTCATACTTTTTTATATTTAAAATTTTTAATGAGATGAATTAAAAAAATCTGGAGTGACTCCACTCGACTTTCCGAACATTGAGTAACTAACAGTTTTGTAGATAAAATAAAGAAAGAGGAGTTGCTAAACAAACAAAAGAGAGAAAACCATAATAGAGTGTTTGAGTATTTTTCTCCATATATCACACGAGGTTTTATTTAACGCTACTGAACTTTGAGCCCATAGATCATAATGATAAAGAATTTTTCGTTGTGTCCCTGTAAAAATCTATAAATGCTAGATTCACCAAAATGCTTATAGTTAGTGAAACAGTGATTTATAATATTCATACAAATTTTCAGCTCAATTGAATAAGGCGTTTAGATGCTATCGCACTTTTAAAAATTTGGTCTCATAGGACATAATGATAAAGAATTTTTCTTTGTGTCCCTGTAAAAAAATTGTAAGTGCTAGATTCACCAAAATCTATACAGTTGGTGCAAATGCGACCTATAACATGTGTACAAATTTTTAGCTCAGATTAATATGGCGTTTAGACGCTATCACACTTTTAAAAATTTGGCCCCATAGGCCATAATGATAAAGAATTTTTCTTTGTGTCCCTGTAAAAAAACTATAAGTGCTAGATTCTCCAAAATCTATACAGATTGAGTGTCTGTGACCTATAACATGTGTATAAAGTTTTTGCTCAATTGAATAAGGCGTTTAGATGCTATCGCACTTTTAAGATTTTGGTCCCATAGACCATAATGATAAAGAATTTTTCTTTGTGTCCCTGTAAAAAAACTATAAGTGCTAGATTCACCAAAATCTATAGGGTTCGTACTATGGTGACTTACAATATACGTACCAACTTTCAGCTTATTCGAACAAAGCGTTTAGACGCTAGCGTGTTCACTCACAGACATAGACACATACATACACACATACACACACACATACATACATCATCTCAAAAATAGTGGAAACGGACTCAGGGGACCTCGAAACGTATAGAAACATCAAAATCTCCAATTCGGATTTTTGACATGATTACAATACTTTCCTCACTATAGTGTTCGGAAAGTAAAAATTAAATGGTTCCTCGTTTATCTGTTATTTGTTCTATTTTTTTTTTTTTTTTTTTTTTTTAATTTCCAATTCTAAATAAATAAATATATCTTTATAATTTAAATATTTTTGGGAAATGGTTGATAATTGCATGTAATAAAAAATGTCTTCATTTATTATTAAATGTTTGATAACAATTTTTTCGGAACAAATTTGAGCAAAAATGATATGAATTTAATATCACATACTATATTCTTTTCTCAATTTTTAAATTGTTCTTGTGTACAATATTAATTATTAGCGATAAATAATAGATGTCTTAGTTAAAATATAAATAGATTTAACTTCATGTTACTTGTTTCATTCAAATGATTGATGATTGTTTTTTAAAGGTTGATATTTTTAGTTATTAAAATTTTGATATCATATATATATATTTTTACTTTCCGAACACTATAGTGAGGAAAGTATTGTAATCATGTCAAAAATCCGAATTCGAGATTTTGATGTTTCTATACGTTTCGAGGTCCAACGAGTCCGTTTTCACTATTTTTACAATGATGTATGTATGTGTGTGTGTATGTATGTGTGTATGTGTGTGTGTATGTATGTGTGTATGTATGTGTGTATGTATGTGTGTATGTCTGTGAGTGAACACGATAGCGTCTAAACGCTTTGTTCGAATAAGCTGAAAGTTGGTACGTATATTGTAAGTCACCATAGTACGAACCCTATAGATTTTGGTGAATCTAGCACTTATAGTTTTTTTACAGGGACGCAAAGAAAAATTCTTTATCATTATTTCCAAGGGACCAAAATCTTAAAAGTGCGATAGCATCTAAACGCCTTATTCAATTGAGCAAAAACTTTATACACATATTATAGGTCACAGATACTCAATCTGTATAGATTTTGGAGAATCTAGCACTTATAGTTTTTTTACAGGGACACAAAGAAAAATTCTTTGCCAAATTTTTAAAAGTGTGATAGCGTCTAAACGCCTTATTAATCTGAGCAAAGAATTTGTACACATGTTATAGGTCACATTTGAATAAACTGTATAGATTTTGGTGAATCTAGCACTTACAGTTTTTTTACAGGGACACAAAGAAAAATTCTTTATCATTATGGCCTATGAGACCAAATTTTTAAAAGTGCAATAGCATCTAAACGCCTTATTCAATTGAGCTGAAAATTTGTATGAATATTGTAAATCACTGTTGCACTAACTATAAGCATTTTGGTGAATTGTGGCCACCACGAGACTTTCTTCTATATTTTCCTATACAAATTCACTCATTAACAATAATTTAAAAAAAAAAAAAAAAAAAAAAAAAAAGTGGGACTTTGACAAAATTGTGGGTAAAATGTGAAAATTTGTTTAAGTTTGTCAGAATTTATAGATTTTTACAGGTACACAACGAAAAATTCTTTATCATTATAATCTAAGGGCTCAAAGTTCAGTAGCGTTAAATAAAACCTCGTGTGATATATGGAGAAAAATACTCAAACACTCTGTTATGGTTTTCTCTCTTTTTTTTTTTTTGTTTAGCAACTCCTCTTTCTTTATTTTATCTACAAAACTGTTAGTTACTCAATGTTCGGAAAGTCGAGTGGAGTCACTCCAGATTTTTTACTTTCCGAACACTATAGTGAGGAAAGTATTGTAATCATGTCAAAAATCCGAATTCGAGATTTCGATGTTTCTATACGTTTCGAGGTCCAACGAGTCCGTTTTCACTATTTTTACGATGATGTATGTATGTGTGTGTGTATGTATGTGTGTATGTATGTGTGTATGTATGTGTGTATGTCTGTGAGTGAACACGCTAGCGTCTAAACGCTTTGCTCGAATAAGCTGAAAGTTGGTACGTATATTGTAAGTCACCATAGTACGAACCCTATAGATTTTGGTGAATGTAGCACTTATAGTTTTTTTACAGGGACACAAAGAAAAATTCTTCATCATTATGGCCAAGGGACCAAAATCTTAAAAGTGCGATAGCATCTAAACGCCTTATTCAATTGAGCAAAAACTTTATACACATATTATAGGTCACAGATACTAAATTTGTATAGATTTTGGAGAATCTAGCACTTATAGTTTTTTTACAGGGACACAAAGAAAAATTCTTTGCCAAATTTTTAAAAGTGTGATAACGTCTAAACGCCTTATTAATCTCAGCAAAGAATTTGTACACATGTTATAGGTCACATTTGAACCAACTGTGTGGATTTTGGTGAATCTAGCACTTACAGTTTTTTTACAGGGACACAAAGAAAAATTCTTTATCTTTATGGCCTATGAGACCAGCGATAGCATCTAAACGCCTTATTCAATTGAGCTGAAAATTTGTATGAATATTATAAATCACTGTTGCACTAACTATAAGCATTTTGGTGAATCTAGCATTTATAGATTTTTACAGGGACACAACGAAAAAATCTTTATCCTTATGATCTAAGGGCTCAAAGTTCAGTAGCGTTAAATAAAACCTCGTGTGATATATGGAGAAAAATATTCAAACACTCTGTTATGGTTTTCTCTTTTTTGTTTGTTTAGCAACACCTCTTTCTTTATTTTATCTACAAAACTGTTAGTTACTCAATGTTCGGAAAGTCGAGTGGAGTCACTCCAGATTTTTTTCCTTTAGAATAAATTTAATCAAAATCAAAAATAATATGAGTTTAAATTATTAGATACCATTAAGTATTCGTTATAAACAAAGGTATCTTGTTAAAAATATGTACTTAATTTCATGTTATTTGTTTCACTGAACAAACTGAAAAAATAAAAGTTATATGCTATAAAAATGAAACAAATTACTATAAAGATACAAAATGCACAAAACATGGGCAAATTTTAACATTGGACAAAACGAGTCATACAGTCTGAGAAAATAGTGCTCTAAAGCTGAATGACAGAATCAGCAGCTATCAGACATTTGTTGATATGTATCATTACAATAAAAAAAAAAAAAAAAAAAAAAAAAAAGTATAAGAGTTTCAAGCCTGCCTTTTTTTCTCCCGGGAAGAAAAAAAAAAAAAATGTCATGTTGATGCCACCACAAAACTAACTTTCTTTTACCTTTTCCTATATAAAATCATGCAATGGAAATTATTTTTTATTTTTATTTTTATCTATTATTAATGTAGACGATTTTCATATCAGAGAGGTAGTCTAAAGGTTCAACGGAAGTAAATTTTGACCGTACAGATGATCACGGGGAAAATTGCAGTATAACAGCGCCACATATCGCCTATATACACCCAATTTAATAAACATTATGTCTCTTAATGGGCTTTTTATACATTAAATATTGTTCGATTATACGCATTAGAACCTGAGATATAACCCTTAAATTGTAAAAATAGCTGTATAGCAGCTTCACCTGTTGAGCGATTAGCACTAAAAGTTGACATAAACTAATAATTTATGTTAATGTGCATCTACATATAATTTTATATGCAATTCTGTGCAGTAGTTCCTGAGATAGAGCCTTCCCTGAAATTGCAGAAATCGATGTATAACAGTGCCACCTGTCGTGCAATTGACACCAGAAGTTGGTAGACACTAACTTATGACAAGGCGCATCTGCGTATAAATTAATATGCAATTTCGTGCATTAGTTTCTAAGATATAGCCTTTTCTGAAATTGCTGTAGAGCAGCGTCATCTCTTGAGCGATTGGCACCAAAAGTTAATAGACACTAATTTATGTCAAGGTGCATCCGTATATTAATTTATATGCAATTCTGTGCAGTAGTTCCTAAGATACAGTCGCCACAAACCTTTTTGTCACACACATACATTTTCTATTGTCAAAACATGTTCTGGACCTCTCAAAACGCGTAAATCCATCAAAAACCGAAAATCGAAAATGTTTACGAATCCAATGTTTTCTTCTATTGAATACAAAAAAAAAAAAAAAAAACTAAAGAATAGTATGTGTGTTACTGTAATGCAAAATAATTTTAAATTGAAAAAATAATATAAAAAAGATTAAGCATAAGTTTAGATTAATAACAATTAATATGAAATGATTGGGCTTCTATAAACATCCATAAAAGAACAACAGAAGTTTTAACTTAATGTTAAAATTCTTATGTGAAAACTAAAATTTAAGACACAAAAAGAACCAACTCATTCAAAAATTTATGTTTTATCACTCACAGCTAACTGCTCAAGTGCTTTTTCTTTCTTTCTTCTGTTTTATTTATTATTATTAATATTATTATTATTTTGTGTGTGTGTACGCGCGAAATTTGGTTGCGAGGAAGGGGGGGGCGGGGCAATTGATGATTGCACAATCGAAACTGAATCAGACTCAAAACTATGAAAAAAAAAATATATATATGTTTTTCCTATTTCTATCTCCCCTTCTCCCCCCCCCTTTCTTATCCGCTAAAGTAAACAAATACGTAATTTTTCCCATCCGCGGTCATTAAAGTGTTTGTTTATTTATGTGAACTGGATTATTATTCTTGTAGCATTTTAGTCAATTAAAAAAAAAAAAAGTTGGAGATTTGGTATTTTCTCTAGCTTGAATGAATCACTAAATATATATCACCGAACTTCAAATAATTAACTTTAGGGGTGTGGTGGGGGGCAGGAGATGTAAGTAATAGGTATTTCAAAAAAAAAAAAAAATAATAATAATAATAATAATAATAATACACTTGTAACAGAAGAAAACAGCTGCCAATTTGTTGTTTAATATTAGAAATTTTGTTTTTTCAGTATATTTTTACTCCATTACCCGACTGCCGTAGGTAATGGAAGTATTGTATTCGGTCCAAAAAATCGATATCAAGATTTCACCTGATTTACATGCTTTAAGGTCCCCTGAGTCCAAAAATGTGTTTTTTGGCGATGTCCTCTGACTATGATATCTCCTAAACTAATAAAAATAGAATCACGAAACTTCAGAATTGAGACAGGTCTGGTGAACGTATGAATTTTTTAAGTTTTGGTGAAAATTAGAAAAATAGGAAGTGGGATATCCGAAACCGGAAGTGAGTTCGTAAACCCGTATCTCAAAAACGGCTTCAACGATTTTCTTCAAAGTTACTGTATAAACACTCTATTAGATGTCCTTTCGAATGATATAGTTGGTTAGTTCCGGACAATTGATAGGCGTCCTGTATGAATAGCTCAATTTCAGGTCTCGCAAGTGCGTTCCTTTCGAAACGACTGTATGTATTTTTTTTTTCAAAGTTGCAATATTAACCCTCTTTTAAATATACTTTTGTATGTAATTGTTGTTTTCCGGTCAACAATTGAACATGCCAAGTTTTGGTAAAAGTCGGTATCTCAAAAATGGCTCTAACGATTTTCTTGAAAATTGTTACATAAACCCATTTTAGGTATCCTTTCTCATGCTTTTCGTGGTTATTACAGGACAATTAATAGTCATCCTGATCAGTTAGATCTGTTTTAGATCTTGGAAACTGGTGTTTCAAAAAGTAAAATAATAATTAAATAAAACTACCCCCCCCCCCCCCACCTTTTTTCTTCTTCTTTTTTTTAACTCGCTATGTAAACTCTGTTTTATATGTCTTTATGCTTGTATTAACTTTCTCTTACTGGAAAATTTTTAGTTGTCTATTTCATTAGGTCAATTCTATGTCTTCTGATCACATTAACTCCAAAAAGTGCATATAACACGTGTAATAGTGGATAATGGAAGTCGTGTGGTTGTTTCACACCAGATTTTTTTTTTATTTTCGTTTTCATTTTTATTTTAAGGAAATAAATATTCAAAATTTCCCCCGAACATCGTTCGCGCGTTCGGACATATTCTGCACCCCTGGAAATATGTTAAAAGGCACTTTAAAGAAATTCCTTCCATAGACTGTACTGTATTGGACGTTTAGTATTTGTTTGAACATGCATAAATTATATAGATAGCATTTATAATACGGTTGTCAGCTTCCAAATATGTTTAACAATAGTGTACTAACAGCAATATATTCATTTAAAAAAAATCTATAAAACCAGATCGATTAAAAAAAAAAAAACTTGTGCGTGCGTAATCAAGTAGCAAGTAATCATACGAACACGAATCATACCCAAAGTAATCATACGAATTATAAAGTAAGTGAAATATGACAATATATATATGTATCATCATTATCAATTTCAGCCTTTATCAATCCACTGCAGGATGAAGGCCTCTCCTAGGTGATTCCAAAGTGCCCTGTTTTCCACATATATATTTATAAACGAGTATATAATAATTTATGCATAGATTAAGAAAGGTTTTGATATATGCAACTTCCTAACTAAATGCAACCTATGCAATGAGGTGAAATTTACACCTCATATAACGTACTTCTTAGCGACATCCTAATGACTTTTTTTTTTTTTTTTTTTTTTCATTTTAAGGTTTGCGAGCTCCATTTTAAACCTGGTGAAATTATACAAACAATAACATATTTTAATGAAAAAGAAGAAAAGTTATATCAAGTCCCAAGAAATAAACAATTGTTAAAGATGGTGCTATTCCTACGATTTTCAGTGATTTGCCATCATATCTATCAAAGCCAAGTACATGAAGACAAAGTCCTGTGGAAATATTTCGTTTTTGTTTAAGAGCTATTTTGATTTGTAAATAATTAAGTTGGAAAAAGTTACCAAATAATCACTAAAAAAATTTGAGAAGTATTGCAAAAGCCAAGGCAAAAAATTTACGTTTTATTACCTAATGATATTTGTGCTTTTATATTATTATTATGATTAATTTTTATGCAAATGATAGAAAAATCTTCTTTATGTATATGAAACATATTTATAATTTTCAATAAAACTATTTTTTTTCTTGATTTTTCTCTTTTATGTCTTATTTTAATTACTTAGTTTCTTATTTAAATAAGCAAATAAATCTGTTTAAAATCTTGAGATTTAAAATCTTATTTAAAATGTTGGTCTAAAGAATGTTGAAAGTATGTTATCAGGTAAGTGAGAGTTATTTTGGTTGATCAAATACTTGTAAATTATTGCTATATATTAAAATTTATCCGTGCATAAAATTTACAGAGATGATTAAAGGAAAAAAAAAATTCTTATTATATACGGTAAAAGGTGTTTTTAATTCAAATTTTATGTCCACCCTCACCTTAAAAAAAAAAAAAAAAAAAGGTGTATCATTAATATTTATGATTTTAAAACTTTAAATAACCGGAAATTTGGAGTTTGATGTTATTTATAATTTAGTACATTGTAACTTTTATACCTTATATATCGTTAATATTGTCTATATCAATACATTGTATCGTCGTACCTGTTTATAATTTTAATCCCTCTAGTTTCTATACTTTTTCTATTGTTAAGCAAAAGTTTCAAACTATTTTTCCAAAAATAAGGTGATTTGGTATGTAAAGGGTTAAGTAAATTAAGTGTTTGAAACATTTTTTATTTTATTTTTTAATGTTTATAATTTGTATTTTAACTAATTACAACATGTATGTTTCCCAAAATTTTCATATTTATATTTATTGAAAAGTTGTGATTATTAATGGCATCAATGGTTATATTAAACATAAATAAACACCTCTCAGTTGCTTTGTTAGCTATATTAATTCGTACTCTGCTATTACTCCTATTTAATATATATATATATATATATATATTACCTTTGAAATAAATTTATGACTAAATATAAGATTTATTGTTTTATGGAGGGAAAAAATTGGGAATGAAATGGGTAATATTAAAAAAAGGAACTTAAAAAAAAGGTTTATATTTAATTTTTAACCACAGCGTATAAAACGAAAGCACCGAGGAGAAAAAAAAAATAAATTCTAAAAATAATTCTAAATCCAATATATGAGGATGTGCATAAAAAATGGACTAAATCATGTGGCGCCACAATCCATTTGGAAGGTCTTGATAAGAAGGTGTTGGATAAATGATTGCGTTAATCTATAATAATAATAATAAATAAATGTAGGGAAGAATGTTTAAATTAGCGAATTCTTTGTTTCAGTGGTTTGTTAAATTTCCAGTATTCATAGCTGCTAACTTTTTTAATTGATTCCGGAATGTTGTTAGTAATGCCCTTTTTCAAATCATATTCTTTGAGGAGTAATTTTCTTCATATTTAATTGTAATTACATGCTAAAGAAGATTATTCTAGAAAGAATATGGTATGAAGAAAAGGGCGAATGTTAACAACATTCCGGAATAATTTGAAGAAGTTGGCAGCTATGAGTATTTTTTTTTTTATTGATAGACAAGTAATATTTTCCAGAAAAGTTCATTAAATGTATTTTCAAGGTTGAACACCTTAAAGGGGAGAAAAGATTAAACAATTACAAAAGTAAAGAGGTTAAGACTAATAACAATGCTTTTACAAAAACCCCTGCAAACAAGCACGAATCTCTTATTCTTCATTTCAAGAAACGGGCTGACTTGTGGGACTAAGGAAACCCTCGACCCTTTTTTCTTATCTCAATATGGCGACAAATAAAGGAAATACGAATAATGCGTCTGGCTCGGGCCAAGCTAATCAGATCTCAAATGCTCATTCTTGGGCGGATAGGATGGAGGAGTTTTCTTCATCTTTAAATCAAAAAAACATTTTCGATAGTGATGAGGCACGGTTTTTTGTAGTAAAACGGGATGATGGAGATTTCTCTAAGACTTCTCCATTCTTGATTCAGAAATCTTTGCAATCAATGGTAGGTGAACCTAAGAATATTAAAAAGCTTCGCTCAGGAGAATTATTGATTGAAGTAATGAACAGCAAACAAGGAAGTAATTTGAGAAAATGTAAAAGCTTTGGTAATATACCAATAACTATCACTGCACACAGAACTTTAAATATAAGCCGAGGAGTAATTTCTGAAAGAGACCTGCAATACGTATCTGAAAGTGAAATCTTGGAAAATCTAAAAGACCAAAATGTTGTTGCTGTTCGCCGTATCTCAGTTTTTCGAGAGGGCAAACATTTCCCACCAAGCATTTAATTCTTACGATCGATTCGCCTAGACTTCCACATTCAATAAAAGCTGGATACCTGGCATGCCCCATTAGACCGTATATCCCAAATCCCTTGCGATGCTTTAAATGTCAACGTTTCGGCCACTCGATGACCTCTTGCCGTGGAAACATAACATGTGCTCGCTGCAGTGCAGTGGGCCATGACAGTAAAAATTGTGAAGCTTCTATCTGCTGCATTAACTGTAAAAGAGATCACCCAGCATACTCGAAAGCATGTGAAAAATGGAAAATTGAAAAAGAAATTCAGACTGTGAAAACTAAACAGAATCTCTCGTATCCTGAAGCACGTAAAATAGTAGAAGCCCGGACACCTACCATTGGTAAATCTTATGCAGCCATTACTTCCAGCAAAAAAACTTATCATACAATAGCAACACAGACTGAATGCCTTGAACAAACCAGCCAACCAGTTATTGCATTAAAAAATAACACACTTCAATCTAAGTCTAATCAAACACCTCATTCTTCTCAGCTTAACCCCAAAAAACCAACAGTGCCTAAAAAAAATACACCGAATTTGAGAAAAACCCTGTCTGACAAAAGCCATAATTCTGTATCTTATAAGCATTCAACCTCTACTTCCACTAAAAGTACAATTAAAAAGAAAAAAACTTTACCTAAACCCATCACCAATACTCATAACACTGCCACTGTTAGTAATGTTACACACGAAGACTCACTTAGCCTCCATCCTTCTGATGATGAGGACAGTATGTCCACTGTATCAGAAGACAATAACGCAGATATTTTAATCTAAAAAATAATAAAAACATGACTTATTTCATTTCCTGGAATTGCCGAGGTTTTAATCATAAACGAGACGATATTAAGGAGATTATTTTTAATCATAAACCTGTTTGTTTTGCATTCCAGGAAACTTATCTCAGACAAAACGATAATGTTAATATCCGTGGCTACAATTGCTTCAGGAAAGACTTTTTAAGAACTGACAGAGCTACAGGTGGTGTAGCTCTTTTAATTTCCAGTACTGTTCCACACACTAATATCCCTTTAAATACCAACATCCAGGCAGTTGCAATCCAATTGCATATCCATATGTTACTGACTGTTTGCTCCATATACTTACCACCCAATATGCCTGTCAACCAGAACGACCTCAATAGCCTCATTTCCCAACTTCCTACTCCATTCTTAATCCTTGGTGATTTTAATGGGCATAGCCCTCTTTGGGGAAGTCCCGACACAAATGGTCGCGGGCAACTCATAGAAAACTTCATAAGTGACAATTCTTTATGTCTTTTAAATAACGGCAGCAATACATACTTTCATGAACCATCCAGAACATTTCATGCCATTGACCTTGCAATTTGCTTTCCTACTCTCTTTCCATATTTTAATTTTTTTGTTTGTGACGATCTACATAATAGTGATCATTTTCCTTTGTTTTTATCATTTTATAATTATGACCAGACTCATCCCAAGAAGCCCCATTTCATCTATGACAAGGCTGATTGGGTTACTTTTACTTTAAATTCATTTATCACGAGAAATATGACTGAGGGCGATATCAATAAGGCTGTAACTCTTGTCAGCCAATGTATTATTAATGCTGCTAACAGCTCTATCCCAAAATCCAGTGGACATCACTCTAAACATTCTAAGCCTTGGTGGAACGAAGAATGCAGGCTAGCGAAAAGGAAGCAACAAAAAGCATGGGGGATCTTCCGCAGGTATCCAACAACAAGTAATTATATTTTATTTAAACAAGCTAGGGCACATGCACGGAAAACTCGTAGAAAAGCTCAAAAGGAGTCCTGGATCAACTATGTCTCCAGCATCACTTCTAATATTAGCAGCAAAAAATTATGGCATCGTGTCAAAAAATGTATGGGAATTTATACAAATCAAAGTATTTCCTTCTTAAAAGATAATGGTCAAACTATAACATCCACAAAAAATATTGCTAATACCATCGGGCAAACTCTTTCAGATATCTCTAGCTCTAGTTCCTATAATGAACCCTTTCTATCCTATAAGCAAAACTCCGAACGCTCCACTATAAACTTCAGATCCCGCTCATTAGAAAGTTATAATGCACCTTTTACAGAAAATGAATTAAAAGTTTGTTTAAAATGCTGTCATAATTCTGCTCCTGGACCTGATGGCATTACCTATCTCATGATCAAACATCTCTCAAAGGAATCTCTTAAAAACTTACTTCACTTGTACAATAGGATCTGGTCTGAACATGTATTTCCTGCTGCATGGCACGATGCTATTGTCATTCCTTTTCAAAAACCCGGCAAAGATGCAACTGATCCAAAAAATTACAGACCAATAGCCCTCACTAGTTGTTTGTGTAAAATTCTTGAGAAAATGGTAAATACAAGACTGGTTTTTATCTTGGAAAGTAATAACATTATCTCTCCATGGCAAAGTGGTTTTCGACGTGGCCGCTCAACAATTGACAATATTTTACTGCTGGAGACAAACATCCGAAAAGCTTATGTGAAACGTAATCACTTAGTTTCAGTTTTTTTCGATATTGAAAAAGCGTATGATAAGACTTGGCGATATGGTATATTAAGGGATCTTTTTAATTTAGACTTTCGTGGAAATCTTCCTATTTTTATTGAAAATTTTTTAAAACTCAGACGCTTCCAAGTTCGCATTGGTTCAGAATACTCGGATTTCTACCATCAGGAAGAAGGTGTACCTCAAGGCAGTGTCTTGAGCGTTACACTCTTCTCTTTAAAAATTAACAACATTTTAAAACAATTACCACAAAGCGTTCATGGTAGTTTATATGTGGACGACCTGCAAATCTCATGCCAGGGTAATGACATGCGTTTCATTGAACGCCAATTACAACTTGCTATCAAAAATATTATTAAGTGGACAAATGAAAACGGGTTTAACTTTTCTGTTGACAAAACACAGTGTGTGCATTTTTGTCGTAGACGTGATCTTCACCCTGATCCAGAACTTTTTATTAATAACAGACCTATCTCAGTTGTTGACTCTGCTCGCTTCTTGGGTGTAATTTTTGACAGGAAACTTACTTTCATTCCACATATTTTAAAACTTAGGACGAATTGTGATAAAAAATTAAATATTCTGAAAGTGCTTTCCAATACTTCCTGGGGTGCTGATCGTACTTCCTTGCTTAAGATCTATAGAGCAATCATCCGCTCTAGGCTAGACTATGCTTGTCAGATTTATGGTTCAACTCGCTACACGTACCTTAAGAAACTTGACACAGTGCACCATTCTGCACTTAGAATCTGTTCTGGTGCCTTTCGTACATCTCCCATTCTTAGTCTATATACTGACTGTGTAGAGCCATCTCTCACTATGACCAGGCAAAAACTTTCACCTGAACTATATCTCCGCATTCTATCACATCCTCATCATCCACTCCATCCTCATTTTTGCAACAATGATCACATTTTATTCCAGAATCGCCCCTCTTGCATTCCTCATTTTAGCCTAAGGATGAGGAACATTCTTGTTGGTATGCCTCACATTGACACTAATGTTCGTAGTAGGCCTCTCTTGGCTATTACACCATGGAACTTTAGGGTTATTTCCTGCATTCACCCTTTTAAAGATTTTGACAAATCGAACACAGATGCTTCAATTTTCCGGTCACTATATGCTTCTCATTGCTGCAATTACAAGGACTACATCAAAATTTTTACAGATGGCTCAAAGGCAGGCGATAAAGTTGGCTGTGGTGTTGTCTCTGGTACAACTATTTTTAGCTATCATCTTCCAAGTACATTCTCAGTTTTCTCGGCAGAATTTTTTGCAATTGAGGTTGCACTTAACTTGATCTCTTCTCATCACTATAGAAAATTTATAATTTACACAGACTCAAAGAGTGTGCTTGACTCTCTTTCTTCCATTTCATGTACATCCTCATTTATTTCAGTTTTAAAAACATATAACGACCTGTTAAAAAAGGGATTTGATATTTTATTTTGTTGGGTTCCAGGACATGTTGGGATTAAAGGTAATGAAACTGCTGATAAAGCTGCAAAACAGGCTTTCACAAAACTAAACTGCCCAGTTCCATACGAAGATTTAAAGCATGCCCTCAAACAGTCCCTTAAAAACCTTTGGCAAAGGGAGTGGGAATGTCAAGTGGATAATAAACTACAAAAGATCAAACCACACATATCAGTCTGGCCTACACTCTCACCAAGGAAGTACGATGTCATTCTCACGCGTCTCAGAATAGGGCATTCCAGGCTAACACATAAACACTTACTTCTGGGAGAACAAGAACCTGACTGTCCTAAATGTCATTTTACTTCACTTACCATTTGCCATTTACTTACTGATTGCCCCTGCCTTCGTCATTTGTACAGACATTATTTTAAATCATCATTTCCAAATCTGACAAGCCTTATAGGTATTAATCCTCATCCTTTTCTGACAAACTTTTTAAAAGAGGCTGATTTTAATTACGATATCTGATTTTATTTTTTACACTGTTCATTTTCTTTTTATTATGTACTCTGTTATTTATTTTTTACTTCTGGTTTTATTGTATACACTGCTCATTACTTTTACATCATTTCATCTTATACACTGTTTGCCCTGTTTTTATTTTTTACTTCATTATTTTTTAACTTTTTACAAATATTTGTATTTCAGTGACCATCTGGATGGGTAAACCCATCCAGAAGCTATACTTCATTTTCACATATTTGTTTGGCGCAGTATGTCCCATTGTGGACCTTGCGCCATTAAAAGACAACCAACCAACCAACCTCTTATTCTTCATAAAATATGAAGGATTTTAACCAATTAAAATTTTGATTAATCTGCTTACTTGCCAACTCCACTGTTTTTACCAGTAGACTACCGTTTTTTGTTTAGCTATTTCTACTGGTCTGCTGTTTTTAGGAACTTACAAAAAAAAATTGTAAAATTGAGCAATTTTACTGGAAAATATATAGAGGAAAATATATAGATGAAAATATACAGAGAATACATATAATAATGAAATGGGGCTTATTAAATGTATGTGCAAAAATTACAATATTGATTTTAATTAACTCAAAACAAACTTAAATTTTTGGATTTTTTACTTCCATCACCCTACTACCGTAAGTAATGGAAGTACAGAGTTGACAACCTAATCCGGCAAATTGTTAGTACCGCCCCTTTTTCTACACCAGTCATTTCTTAGAGTTTTTTTCTTCTTAATTCATCGTAAATACATTTGAAGAAAATTGCTTTAAAAATTAAGTGGTGTAGAAAAAGGGGCGGTACTAACAATTTGCCGGATTAGGTTGGCAGCTCTGGAAGTATTGTATTCGGTCCAAAAATTCGATATCGAGATTTCACCTGATTTACACGTTTTAAGGTCCCCTGAGTCCAAAAAAGTGGTTTTGGCAATTGGTAAGTGTGTGTGTGTGTGTGGAATCTCCTGGCTATCATATCTCCGAAACTAATAAAGATAGAACTACAAAACTTCAGAATTAAGACAGGTCTGATGTACAGATGCATTTTCCAAATGTTGATAAAAATTGAAAAACCGGAAGTGGGACATCAGAAACCAGAAGTGGGACCGTAAGTCCGTATCTCAAAACCGGCTCTAACGATTTTCTTCAAATTTGCTATATAAACATTCTATTAGAAGTCCTTTCGAATGATATAGTTGGTTAGTTCAGGAAAATTGATAAGCGCCCTGTATAAATAATTCAATTTCAGGTCTCGCAAGCGCGTTCCTTTAAAAACATCTGTACGGATTTTTTTCAAACTCGCCATTTTAACTCACTTTTCTCAAAAGAAAAAAAAAGTCTGGTGTGAAACAACCACACGGCTTCCATTGCCCACTATTGCACGTATTATATGCATTTTTTAGAAATAATGTGGTCAGCGAACACGTAAAATTGACCTAACGAAGTAGACACCAAACAAATTTCCTATAAGAGAAAGCTAATATATATATGTGTGTGTGTGTATGTGTGTGTGCATGCATGTATGTATATATACATATGTAAACATGTAAAACAGAATTTATATAGCGAGTTAAAAAATAAGGGGGGGGGGGATGAGTTATTTTTTCAAACACCAATTTCCGAGATCTAAAACTGACCTACCTAATCAGGATGACTGTTATTTTTCCTGTAACAACCACTTAATACATGAGAAAGGATATCTAAAATGGATTTATGTAACAATTTTCAAGAAAATCGTTAGAGCCGTTTTTGAGATACCAACTTTTACCAAAACTTGGCGTACTCAATTATTGAACGGAAAACAATAATTACATACAAAAGCATATTTAAAAGTGAGTTACTATAGCGAGTTTGAAAATAATCCGTACAGCCGTTTTTAAAGGTACGCACTTGCGAGACCTGAAATTAAGCTATTTATACAGGGCGCTTGTACACCAGAAATTCATCTGTACACCAGACCTGCCTCAATGCTGAAGTGTCGTAGTTTTATCTTTATTAGTTTAGGAGATATCATAACCAGAAGATTTCGTTCGTACATACATACATACATACACACACATACACACTATTGCCAAAAACTACTGATTTGGACTCAGGAGACCTTAAAACGTGTAAATCAAGCGAAAACTCGACATTGAATTTTTGGACCGAATACAATACTTCCATTACCTACGGAAGTCGGGTAATGAAAGTAAAAATGCATATAATTCGTGAAATAGTGGGTAATGGAAGTCGTGTGGTTCTTCACACCAGATTTGTAAATAATGCTTTGTAATTAAATAGTATATTTACATTGTCATTGTGAGTGTATTTTCAGTCAGATAACATAATTAAAAACTGAATTTTGATCCTCATTATCTTATAAAAATCTGGAGAACATTTTAATTTCTAAATGCAGTGAAAATTTAGTTTAACGATTCTATGAATAACAATTTAATTGTTATTTTCTTAATGAAGCAAAATCTGCTATAAATGTAAAAATTTGTGTTTAAGTAAATATCATTGGCAATATTTTTTTTCTCCTAATTTTTGGGATTTGAAATTAATTCTTTAATACACATAATCTCAATATTTTATTTGTTTTCGTTTGAAAGATGAGTGATTTTTTATTTAAAGAAAATTTTTATTTATGGAAAATATTTTGTAAATATTCATATATTTTTCTTTTTGTCTACTATATATTTATATAAATTCAGTCTCTATCGTTAAAAATGTCAATTTACAAAATCTCTACTGTTTTTTTTTTTTTTTTTTTTTTTTCTTTCCCGATAAAATCTACTGATTTTTAAAACTGATATGTTGGCAAGTATGAATCTATCTCAAATATTATGAGACAGGCTAGTCATTGTTTTTTTTTTTTTTTTTCCCTAACTAATCTTCCTCCACAAATATTATGAGGCAGCTTAATCAAATAGAGACTCGTTTTCCTCTTCAGATATTACCAGACAGGTTAGTCAGGCAAATAATCTTGACTATCCTGCCTCTTCAAATATTCTTTGAAAATTGACTAGCTTTCTTAGTCAGATACCTGACAAGTAAACCTTCTCTCCTTTGATACCGGTTTTCCGGAAACCCATATATTTTCTGAAAGCTTATATCACAAGTAAAAAAACCTTGAAATCTTAGGGGCAGAGGGACAAGCGTTTAGGAGCTGTAGGACCCACAAAAAATTAGTAAAGTGTGTATAGATGGACATATTCCTGCAATGACGTCTCTATTTCTTGTATGTTCCCGTATGCTGCTGTCAAGTACTAACGTATTGTATGTCTTTTTCTTACATTTTCGATGGATCCTAAAGTCGTGGCTGCCTTGGTCTCCCGATTCAGAACAAGCAACCGGTCTCCGAATATCCAGCAATCGGAGATGATAAAACACATAAATACTTTCCTGGAAAATGATATGAAAATTGTGGAAGATATACGGATATTAGGATTTGCTGGAGGCATGGAGAAGAAAGAGAGGAGAAAATGAACTTCGAAGATGATGGTGTCGATAAGGAACAGCAAGGCTCGTCGCAACAGTCGCCGTCCTACACTTCTATCGTGGCGTATTTTGGCCAAGTATGCCTGATGACAGGAAGAAAATTCTGATTTTAGTGGATTCATGGTGTTCTAACAAAGATCGTGCATCATCTGCTTGGTACCTGATGGTAAAGTCCTACAAAAAGAACTGGCACCTGAAGGATGTACGGGAAAGGTCCAGCATCTGGACATTCATTTTTTCAGACACTACAAGTCTTTTGTACGTTACATAACGTACACAATCATTATCGAAACACAGGAGACTGGCATCGCGATAGTTTTCTGGCCCAGCAGTCCTTTTTCCCTATATAAGTTCAACACTCCTCGTTTCAAGAACTTGATTAAGTATGCTTTTTATAGGGGCGGATATTTGGACAGCGAACCTGGAATGTGGATTGCGCCAATGGATTCCTTGACAAATAATGAGTGTGCAAAGTGTTCGTCAATCACTTTTGTAAAATTTGCCCACTGTGTACCGTCTTTCTGCCCGTCTCACTGTTTATTTGGTGAATTGCACATTGCTTGTCTCTTGTAATAGATTTCGTTTGAAGTCAATAACAAATCACATTTTCAACATCCCAACGCATATTGTTTCTTTTCAACGAGTTGTTTCTTCCTTTAAACTGAGGTCTCCACCTTCTTATCATATTATTAGTTCATATAAATACGTGAAACCAGCAGTTTAGCGACTTTTGATGTGATGTTTCCAACACTTTACTCATACTTTGTATATCCTATAGCTCCTAAACGCGTATCCCTCTGCCCCTAAGATTTCACAGTTTTTCTATTTGTAACATAAGCTTTCAGAAAATATATGGGTTTCCGGAAAACCGGTATCAAAGGAGAGAAGGTTTACTTGTGAGATCTGTTGACTAACTTTCTTAATCAAGTGTAGATTCTAACTAATATGCCTTGTCTTTGAAACTGCGGTTGTTGACTAACCTTCCTGGTCAGATAATTATGATTGTCGACTAGCCTTCTTTGTCTGATAATATTAACCTTCTTAGTCTGGAGTAGTGTTTTGGTGACTAGTTCAGCAAGTACACTTTTTAGTTTTGGAGACTAGTTCAGCAAGTACACTTTTCAGTTTTGGTGACTAGTTCAGCAAGTACACTTTTTAGTTTTGGAGACTAGTTCAGCAAGTACACTTTTCAGTTTTGGTGACTAGTTCAGCAAGTACACTTTTTAGTTTTGAAGACTAGTTCAGCAAGTACACTTTTCAGTTTTGGAGACTAGTTCAGCAAGTACACTTTTTGGCTAGTCAGCTATTTTGGTTAGTCAATTCTGTATTGTCAGTTGAGCATTTTGCCAGGTCACTGTGACCAATTTATTTTTCTGTGTGTGGGGCCCATTTATGGTACTTCGTATGACAGATCATTTGAATACACGAAACTTTTGAAATGAATGTGTCCAGCGGACCTGCTTTTTTATTAAAATATTTTGGGATACCTGGACTTTTCATTAAAACTTAAGAATCAGGGCCCGAAACCTACTCTGAAAAAAAAAAATCATGATTAAAAAAAAAAAAAAAAAAAAAAAATCCGCTTAAGGTAAAATACCCAGTAGATGACACCTTATTGATCTATTAGTATGTTTATTGACATAATTTGGTACGAAATCATCTTAGAGGGAACTTCTAATTGGTAATAGTTGCGCAAATTATTCCCCTTCCAGAATGTGACAAGAATTGTAGCAATAAAACTAATGTGTATTTTTATGTTATTTTTTAATAAAATAAAGGTACTATGCTAGTAGTTGACACCTAGTGAAAACAAATATATTTAGTAGTTGACACTTTTTATTTTCAGTAGTTGGCATAGGTATGCTTAGATTAAGATGTACACAAAAAAGAAATGTAATGAAAGTAAATACACAAATCACTGGAATAAGTACAGCAAAGAGTACTTCACCACTCTTCCCTGTGCCTAATCCAGCATTTTGTATCAGGACTTCATTTAATACTAAATTGATTTGAAGTCTTGAGTTTGTTAACCGACTTTTGTATATATTTTGTATACTAGATGTCTATACTATATCTCAGACACCATCTCGATCTTTGGCTTCCTTTTTTTTTCTTAATATTTAATTTTCTTCGTCAAAGTGTCAACTATTGGTGCAGTGTCAATTACTGGTGGTTTTACCTTAACACGTTTTTGCGCTATAAAAAAGTATGGTTTTTATTTGAAAACATTGAGTTTTTGTGTCACGTGGGGCCCCTACTTATGACACCTCATGTGATAGATCATTTGAATTCACGAAACTTTTGAAATCAATGTGTTTAGCGAATTTGCCTTCCTTTAGAGATGTTTTGGTGTATCTAGACTTATGAAACATCCTGTATATGATGTTGTTTTATACATTTTTAAATATATAGTTGCTCACGTGGAAAGCGGGTAAATGTTTCATTTTACATTAAAATTTTTAGTTTTTTACAGATATTGTTGTTCTGATTTTTAACGCGCTTATTTTTACTGTGAGAACAAGTGGTATTATTATCTGGTCGACTGCTTTTGTTAAATCAAAATCATGTCCAAATTCCATGATATGCAGCCGATTATGTAATTTAAATGACATTTAATTATTTGAGTTTCATATGTTATTAGCAACACGGTTAATTTTAAATAAAATATATATTTACATTAGTTAGCAGATGGATAAAATAAAGAAAAACAATATACTAGAAATTAATTAAAATTTATTAATTGTAAATAATATTTAAATAAATAAATGAAAGTAAAGTATTTAAAATACGATATATATATATATATATATACACACACATATTTTGCCACTTGCATGTATGTTTAATAATTTTTAAGCTATTATGACGTCTGTCTTACCAAAAAAATTTCGTCCGTACAAATTTAATGCTTCATAAAGTTTATATTATTATTCACATATAAGTAAACGTTTCTTTTTATGTAATATATATATATTTCCATTGGTATAAGCTTGAAATCAAATATTTAATAATTCTAAGGCAATTATTATGATGTGTTTTCGCATCTTTTTGGTACCTCCCGCGCCTTTCTTCATTTAGCGGTACCTGAGAAGATAGTCAGACTACAAACATGTAATCGGATTTTAATAGTAGTAAAGATTTTCTTCTGTACGAAACTGCTACGAAGCTGGGGGAAAAAAAAAAGAAAAAGCGAAAAGTGATCTTATTTATTTCTGGAGAGTGTGAAAACAGAGATTTAAAAAGAAGTTAAAGAAGTAGCAAATAAATATTTTGGAAAGGCTCTATTTTCAAAGGAAGGAAAATAAAGATGGATTTTTGGCCACATTAAAGAACTGCTAACCGTATTAATGGCTCTGAGAGGCAGTAGGAAACAGATACGCTCGTATTTCCAAGGAAATACCAAAAAAAAAAAAAAAAAAAAAAAAAGATTTAATACTTTAATTTTCGCAGAATGCTTCTAACTGAAAGCCGTCACCAAACTTTCAATATGCCGTGATTAAAAATCTCTTCAAATATTTCGATGCTTACTTTTTTAACGAAATTAATGAGAAGGTTCAGTGTTTCCACTATAGTGAATCCTTCATAAACATTTTCTTTTTTGAAGTTTTTTAGAATTTTAGTAAAGTTTTTAATTTTAGTGAAATATTGTAATACTAAAAGCACATAATATAAATTCAGTCATTTTAATGATGCAGTTTAACATTTATACAATTTATTTAATAGAGCGTAGTGTATGGTTCAAGGTTAATTGTCTATCCAAGAAACCCAGGCCTGAAGAGAATTGCCCTCCACAAGTGTCTTTTTAAGGGATCCTAACCCATATTTACACCAGTTTTGCAGAAAAACAGAAAACTCATAATGGCTAGGCCGACGAGTGCGCCCCAGTTTTTAAACGCGGCATATCCCATCTTTCAGCTTCGGCAGCAAAACCTCTGGGCCACTGGTGGGGCATAATTTAATGAAAATTCACTTCACATCTTCATTTTCTTCTGCTTCATTGAAAATATACATTTCTGTTCTGCAATATTCCTTATTTATTAAAAATGGCGTGGTTTTGTAAGAATTGCTTAAAAGAATAAATGAATGTCTTTTTAAAAATGCTTTTTAATTAATAATATATTATCTATTCGTGTTTAAATTATTTGTATATCAGTTCTTTAGTAATCTATAATGGAACTGAATTCAGTTGATTGCAAGCACATTAAGAGTTCATTTTAGTTTGCTCTTTAGTTTAACATAACAATGTTTTATTTTCGCCTGTCAGGCGTCTGCTATTTCTAACTCTGAGTTAAACGTAATATGTTACGCGTTTTTATAAATAATTGCTATACTTTTCACTATTTCTACGGATGATATTTAACTACGGAAATGCGATCAGACATGATGTATTTACACTTTAAGATTTAAGACATTTCCGTTGAGAAAGCAGTTCCATATTCTTTTGATTTTTATTCTCTTCTTTTTACATCTAAAATTAAGACATTTTCTTTTTATGAAGACTTTTATACTTATAAAAATCATTTCGATTTAAAATACAGCTTTGTGTTTTATTTATTATCTTTACATTATAGTATCTTCATTTGGAAAAGCTGAAAACCATCTTTTAATAGGCACATAATTAATTTGGCTAAGTTTACCGGTATTTTATATTAGTTGTGTATTGTTTGCTATCAGAGCAATATTTTTTATAAAGAGTGATATTCTTAATTTTTAATTTTTTAGGTTTAGATGTAAATATATATATATATATATATATATATATATATAATAAGTCATAGGACGTAAGCATTAATATATTTAAGCCAAGAAATGAAAAAATCAGTTAATATTCTAATTTTAATTTTTTACTACGATGCTAAAATTTGGCACAATATTAATAATTTTTATAAAGCCTTTGTGGGGGAGATAATGGATCTCTGATCTGTAATAACAATTAAATAATTAATATGAAAAACCAATAACTATTAATCAACTAAGTCAATTAAATTAATTAAAGGTAAAAAAAATAATAATTAGCATATGTTTAACCTTTAATTGGATATAAAAAAAAAAAATAGTTTTACTTTGTTGTTAAAAATTTAAAATGTTTAGAAACATAACTCAATTTCTGGCATAACTCAATTAATATTAATTACATAAGATCTTTTCATAAGTATTTATTTACTCTTTTTGGCATTGTGCGATATTTTAATTCAATCACAACATAACTTTCAACCCTATAAGAACGGAAATTTCAAGAATTCTCGTACAACTTAGCCTATAGGCTTAAGACCCTAGTGTAGTCAATCGGCCTTAACCAGCACACAATCTTGTCCAACTTAAAAAAAAAAAAAAAAAAAAAAAAAAGCAGTAATTCATAAATTTTTGAAAACTTTCATGTATGGCTGATTTCTGATTTCAAAAACTTAAAGTAATCATTTGAACAAAAAATAAAATTAAAATAAAGTACTTAGAAAACTTTCCATGATACCCCTGAGCCTGAATCGGAATATCTACATATTTCATATTTTTACGACTAAAATTTTATTTCAAATTAAGTTATAATGTATTCCGTGGGGGTATTTTTAAAGGGTCCTAGCCCGTATTCCCGCGAGTTTTGGAAAAAATTATAGAAAATTCTGAAAGCTAGGCCGACGAGCAAGACCGGGGTTCGAAACCGGCGCATCTTGTCTACCAGCTTTGATAAAACTCCATTGAAAAACAGTAGTATGATTTAGTAGAAACTGAGTAGTGTAAAAAGGGGAGTTCACCGCCACGGTGGTGGGCCATGTGAGTTATTAATGAGGGTCAGGGTGGAGGCGCGGTGCTAGCGGTGTCACGACTCCGCACCGCGCCTCCGCCCTGACCCTCACATACCATCAGCTCCTCCACCCCGTCGGTGAACATCCTTTTTTTTTGCACTACTTAGTCATCATTTTTCATGAGGGTTCTGTTGCCATTCGGAGATTGTAAATTTTTTGCGCGTTTGAAAATGAATTTCAAGGACTTAGCATTTTTAGGGATTGAAAATGAATTTCATGGAATTTGAAGTTTTAACTAAATAAAACAAAGGGTTGATGAGTGTTATATAATTAAATACTTAATAATGAATGTTATAGACTTTGATCTTAAAATTTTAGGCGTTGCCATCGGGAGAGTATAAACTTTTGGAGCACTGACATCGAAGATTATAAATAATTTCCGGTGGGACTTAGTATTTTTGACTGAATGAAACAATGGATGACTGAAGTTAATTAATATAAGAGTAACAATTAATGAATAGTTTAGACTTTGATCTTAAAGTTTTAGTGTTGGCATTCGGAGATTGTAAATTGATACAGAATTATTGAAAATTTCGTATGTATTTCGAATGAATTTTTTAAATAAGGGTTCAGACTTTTAGTGATGTCATTGGAAGATTGTAAATTTATATTAGGAAATTTTTACAGAATTTATAGAAACAAGGTAATGATAATGCTGTATTCTGATCGGTTGAATCGTGATAAAATACTGCATTCAAGTAACTTTTTATAATTATGCAGAACCTTTAATAAAAATTTGTGAATATTTTAGGAACTTAGCATTTTTGGAGATGGAAAATATATTTCGGGGACTTAGAAGTTTTGATAAAATTAAAAATCAGAGGATTATATAGGATTTAAAGTTATATAAATTATAAATTTAATGAAAGTTATATTAATTAAACTTTATGTACTGTTACTATTTAAATATTATTTATGCCTTTTCTTTTAAATAAATTTAACATGAAAATATTAAATCAGGCAATAAATTTTATAGGCAATAAAGTTATAATACATTATAAGATATAATAAAAGTTGTATAAACTAAACTTTATATATTGTTACTATTAAATAAATTTATCATATCATGAAAGTTTTAAATAAAAACTAAACTTTATATTATCACTATGCTATAAATAAATTTCACACTTATCTTTTATTTAAGCTCCAACTTACATATACTTTTACATTCGTTAAAAAATTTAACACTCATGTTAAATATTAATTTTAAAAGAATTACTATCATATAATAATATTAATTTAAAAAAATGCAAACAAAGTTTTAAATCAACAATTAAATTTTATATGGAGTAAAGTTATATACATTATAAATAACTAAACTTTATATATTGTTACTATTAAATAAATTTAGCATAACACGAAAATTTTAAAACTCTAAATAAATTTTATAAGCAAAATGTTGTAAGTACACGAGTATGTTACTTAAATTAAACATTTTATATTGATACTATACAAGTATTATTTAACATTTATTCGAGTAAAACAGAGTAATATAATTTATAGTATTTAAGTTTATTTTCATCAAACAGGTAAAAAATTTTATTAACTACTTTTTTGTTTCATTTTTATAATTTAAAAAAAAATTAAGTTGATTATTTTAAAGTTTATAATTTCATAAAATCAAATTAGTGTTTTAAATTATTTTTATAAAAAAATATATAAACATCAATAAGAAAAGAATTTGTTATACTTGTTGCGCCTGCGCACTCTGTAACGGTAGAAAAGATCGCTCTCTCGGAACGGAGGGCAGTTCAGTTTTGTAACTCCACATATGGGAGGCTAGCATGTTTCTCTACTCCCATTTTTAAAAATTTTAAAATAATTTTTTGTGATGTAAAATCACCACTAGTGTCAAGTTATTTTCTACAGTTCAGTGTTTTCATTTAGTTAAAATGAGTTCGCATATATAGATTTAATTCTCTGAGCTAACATTTTTTGGTCCGTACGACCACAGCGTAATCATCACCGCTTTCGGTTTAAATACAGAAGAAGTACGCTTTAAATAGAAAAAATGGAATATTAAATCCCAAGTTACAAAGTTATTTAACACTCCTAATGAAGATTTGAGTAATTCGAAAGCAGAGAGTGCATCTAGAACTGCGATTTTGGAAAAAATTCAAAATAAATTTGAAGATTTGAAAGCAGAATATTACCAAACAGTAAAAGATGAAGAATTTCCTGCAATAGAAGAAGATTTAAGTGAGTTAGATTCTCAATTTCAAGAATTAGAGGTAAGATTCAATACCTTATTAATTAACTGTAGTGACAATGTTAACAACTTAAATTCAAATAATAGGTCGTTAGGAGTTGAAAGAAATATAATTGCAAATCATTATGCATTTACCCCAGATACCTTTACCAATGTTTTCAGGAAAATTTGAATAATGGAACGCATTTAAAACGCAGTTTTAAAATCTAATAAATGATAATCCATTATTAACTCCAAATCAAAAATTGTATTATTTACGCGCTGCGTTGAAAGGCGAAGGAAGAACAGTAGAAACCAGTGACGATACGTATGACAATCTTCTAAAAACATTGGAACAACGTTTTGAGAACAAGCGAGCTATAATAGATGCTCATATCAAAAACATTATCAATTATGAGAAAATAACTCACGAATCTGAAAAATAATTGCGTAAATTGTTGAATTGTATATTAAAGAATTTAAGAGCGTTAAAAGTATTGAAATATGAACGCGATAATCTTTCAAATATTATGTTACTAAACATCATTTTGCAAAAGTTGGATCGGGAAACTCGCAAGAACTATGAACTTACGTTAAAAAGCAACGAAGTCCCTAACTTTAATGAGTTTCTATAATTTCTTGAAAACAATGCTTAGTATTAAGCAGCGTACATCGAAATTTACCGCTTAAGTTCTCAAAATATACTACTGATTACTCACTCTGGTAATCCCAGAAGTTTAGTTGTAAAAACTCAAGGAAATAATTATAACTTCTGTATTTTATGCAAAAATAGTTCACACACGTTATTTAAATGCGATACATTCCTAAATTTCACAACTGACAAAAGGTACGAATTTATTCGAAAACATAATCTTTGATTAAAATGCTTGAGATATCATAAAATAGCAAAATGTAATTTTAAGTATGCATGCAGTAAGTGTGGCGCCATGCATCATTCTCTACTACACAGACAAAGATTCATCAATTCCTGTTTCAAAAGAGAATGCAACCCCCCATTAAACTCTGACATCTAGCGATCGTCTGCTCGGAGCAGGTGTTTCAAGTGAAAATATTCAATCGTCGCCTATGACTTCTTGTTTCATTTCTGAAAATAAGAGAGTTATTCTATCGACACGACAGCGACAGTTTTCGTGTTAGATGAAAACGGGTTTTATCATCCAGCTAAAACAATTCTTGATAGCGGCTCACAGACTAATATTGCAACAGTAAAATTTGTAAATAAATTAGGATTGAAAAAAGAAATATTCCTCTTTCGGAGTTGTCAGGAATTCCGGTAAATATAAAAACGAAAACACAAGCACTAATAACAAATGAGAAAAATTCTTTTTTGGCTAATCTGGAATTTTGATTGTACCTGGAATTTTGATTGACGAATTACCAATAAACTATTATGATATGTTAAAATTAAATATTCCAAAGGGAATTAAACTTGCTGATCAGACACTCTTCAAAAATAATAAAAATGTTAATTTACTAATTGGTGCAGAGATATTTATTTTTTGAATTATTGCTAAAAAAATAAAATTAAAATTCCCGAAACGGGTGCCATTTTACAAGAAACAGTTTTGGTTACGTGCTTAGTGGAGCTGTTCAAAGCGCTCGAAACCCAATGTATTGTGCTGTTATTTCCCAGTCAGATAACTGCATTTTACAAAATACTATGAAAAAGTTCTGGGAAATTGAAAATATACTAGATTCACCTAGTTTAAGAAATAAGAAAGAGATAGTGTGAAAAACAGTTTGTAGAGACATACCGCAGAGATGAAAATGGGAAGTACATAGTGAACTTAGCGATGAAAAATAATTCAGAATTAGGGGAATTCTTTCCGTTCGTCCAAACAGAAGATAAATAATTTATACAGACAATGAGGTAGAAACCCAAACATCTCAGAGTTATATGTAAACTTTTTGAATGAATATGAACAGTTAGGCCACATGCAAGAATTAAATGATAATGAAATAAGCACAGTTAAATATTTTATGCCGCATTACGCTGTGCTTAAACCAGATAGCAGCGCTACAAAATTAAGAGTTGTATTTACCCAAGTTAAAATTCTTGCTGGTATTTGTTTGCTAGTCTAGCATTAAATGCTGTATCCCAGCATGTAAAATAGCATAAAATACCAAAAATATTTGCTGGTTCCACCAAAATTACCAGCAAGTCATGGTGTGTATTGGCACAGTTTATTGCTTGTCCAGCATACATAATCCAGCTTCTGTTGCTTGAACAGTATGTTGCTGGTCCAGCAGTAATTATGACTACTATTTGCTTGAAATTTCTGCTATACTAGCAGTAATTCACAACCAACAGATGCTTTTTTGTTGCTATTTTCTCACTTCTCACTGGCATCTAGCATGCCATGCTATTTCTACTTAAGCTGCCGACATAACATATTACGCTGGCAAGCATAGAAAAGAACATAATAGCTTGTTAAGGTACATACCTCTCCAGGCTTTGGAAAAGCTTAAACAACAAATAAGCATAAAATGCTTGTATATAGCTTGTCGTGCTATTGCTGTGTAAGCTAGCTAATATAGCATTTTATGCTGGCTAGCATTATAAAGCATATAACAGCATGAAAATCTAGCAGACAAAGCAAAACATAGCAATAACTAGCTTATTTTCTTTGCTGGTACTAGCATGGATTTTAACTTGGGTAATGCGAGTTCACCCACTACCAATGGGTTATCATTAAATGATTGTTTGTTAAATGGTGGTGTAGTACCAGAAGATTTGTGTGCCATCTTATTACGATTTAATGTAAAAAAAAAAAAAAAAAAAATGTACAGGCAGATTTGGGTTAATCCCCAACATTGTAACTGGTAATGTATTCTTTGGAATAAATCCTCTAAGGAAAAGTATAAAATGTATAAATTATTAACTGTAACTTACGGTACAAAATGTGCGCCTTATTTGGCCACTCGTGCATTAAAACAAATAGCTAGTGATGAAGGGGGATAAATCTACGTTAGCTTCTCCGCGACACTTAAGGATTTTTATGTAGATGACATTTTATCGAGAACTGATGAAGTATCGTCTGCTCTGGCACTTCAAAAACAGTTGATGTTAATGCTAAAGGCTGGTGGACTAGAGTTGCATAAATGGGTTTCAAATGCAAGAGAATTATTAGAACAGGTCCTTTATAGGGAGCAAGACTATCACTTCGAAAAAAATGACAAACCTTCGGTGAAACCACTGGGGCTAAAATGTAATCCTAAAGACGATAATTTCAGTTTCACGGCATCATCAGATTATTAAAGTTCAATCACAAAACGTGGAGTTTTGAAAGAAATTGCTAAACTTTTTGATCCACTGGGTGTAGTAGGACTAGTGATAGTACAGGCTAAAATATTCTTACAGAAATTATGGCTTTTGAAAATAGAATGGGATCAGGAACTTCCAACACAAGAGAAAAACACATGGATAAAATTCCGAAATGCTCTAAAAGAACTTAAGATGTTTCGATCCCACGCTTCGTTTTCTCAGATTCTAATTGAACTGCAGCTCCACGGCTTTTCGGATGCTTCAAAAGAGGCATATGGCGCAGTGGTTTAATTACGTGTGACCACTAGTTCAAACGACGTGCGAGTAAGTTTACTTTGTAGTAAGTTCCGAGTTTCTCTACTTAAAGTATTGACTATACCTCGCCTAGAACTTTGTGCTGCTGAATTGCTATCTAAACTGGTATCAAAAGCAATAACACCACTAAATATACATAGTTGTGTGTATTTATATACAGACTCAACAATTGTTTTGTCATGGCTCAACTCATCACCCCACGTACTGAAAGTATTTGTTTCCAATCGAATATCTCGAATCCAGGAGCTCACGAAGAATTTTTGTTGGAGGCATATTAAGTCAAACGAAAATCCAGCTGATCTCGTTTCTCGGAAGCCATCCTCATCAACTTTCTGAGATCTGGTTCAGTGGTCCAAATTTTCTTCATCGGGAGCCTATAGAACTAATAACTATATTACTGACTCTAGTGATGATTATTTAGCTGAAATCAAACCAACTCAACTGTCGTTAGTCACCTTGAAAGAAACTTTTTTTGATAATCTTCTTTGCATTACTAATGATTTTTGTAAATTAATTCGGATTGTGAGTTTTATTTTTAGGTTTTTTAACAGTGCTAGGAATCCATCGTCTAAGACTCTCGGACCTATCACTCTTCAGGAACTAAATAAAAGTAAGTTAATTTTAGCTAGATGTATTCAAGAAGAAAAATTTAAAGATGATATTCAAAATCTGAAAAAGGGTATTCCAGCAACAAGTAAAATTCGAAATTAAAATCCATTTTTAGATGAGTTCAATGTAGTTAGAGTGGGAGGTCGATTGAGTAATTCTAGTGTTAGTCATGATAGAAAATTTCTTATAGTACAGTCTGCTAAACAAAAATTTACGGATATGATACTTGAACACTTTCATAAAAAGTATTTAACAATGAGTTTCAATACAACTGCATGATTCTAGTATGACTCATTGACCATGAGTTATTTTCACTTAGACAGCTTTCTGTAGAGGTGAGATTTAAAAAAAAATTGGTTTTCTTCAACACCTAAGTTATTTATTTTGTATTCATATGAACATTATTAAATTTAAGAAATATAACCTGTTGTTTCAAGGATTTTCTAAGGCCAAATGATTCTATGTTTAAAGCTGGGAAGTGTCTGGTTAGATTCCAAATCATTAACCTAGTCGTTTGGTGTTTTTATTGATTTTCTGTAAAACTCGCTTAGATATAGAAAGACTTCCATGTAGGACATTCTCCTTATATAGGAGCATCATTTAATTAATCGGTCTTAACCCTTATGAAAATTTATTGCGATTTTTTATTGTATCATTGAAAACATTGGTAAAATTTAAAATATAGTATTGTTTTATATAAGGTGTGAATCTGTTTCTGTATAAATGACTCATCGATTATGAAATAAATTTATAAGTTAGTTGTATATCAAACTTATCATTGAGAAATCCTCTTTTTTACTTATGAAATTTAGCGGTTATGCAAACGAAGATTTATTGTATATATCCCTATAACTGAATTAAAATTTTTACTCTGGGAAGTAATGCATATATTTAAATAATATCTAATTATTATATAAAAATCTTTCTTGCTATCCGATTATTATAGATAGTTTATTACTTAGTTTATAACTAGCTAAAATAATCACTAAAAACAATAAGATTCTTATTTCTGTTTCTAATTTTATCCCATTAAGTGATTTTAAAACCATTTTTTTAATTTTATCCTATAAGTTTTAAGCAATTTTAAAACTTTTCATTAGAAATTACACTTATATTTTATTAAAACTTTGTTTATTAATGATATAAAGGTGGCTTATCATAAAATAATCTACCAATCCTGTTTTGAAAAGATTTATGCAAATGAGTAAGTTACATTACTTATAGTTCAATGCGTATCAATAATAAGGGAAGTATGAATCAGTAAAAATGCTATTGAAATCAAACCATGCTTAAATTAAAGAGCATGGTCGAAAACATAGGGTACAGTACAATTTTGCTGCAACAACCCCCATGGGGGTAAGATATGACCCCCTAATCGTTTTAGTTATTTCTATAAGAATCAACAAAACAGGCACCGCAGTAAGAACGGATGTGCAGTGATAGCGTGCTTGACTTCTGATTCGGTGGTCCTGGGACCGAGTCACCGCAAGGGCGTTTTGTAATTTGTTTATTTTTTCATTTTTTTTCTTTACATTTTAATTAAATTAAATTATTAATTTAAGAAAAAATATTTATTACATTAAGAATTTTTTTTTTTCTTTGAGTATTCCAATTAATAAAGTATTGACCATGAATTTAAGCAATATATATATATATATATATTTATTTATAAAAAAGAAAATCATGTTTCGAATATAGTTTCTAATCTATAACAATTTTGATTAAAAATAGAAAAATCATGAAATCATAGTTTTTTTTCACAATTAGTACAAGAAATATAAAAAGATTGATCAGAATTATTTGAATTACAATTTTATTCCCCCGTCAATTATTGTTCATTACGAATATTTTGTTAAATATTTGGCTTTCGTCGACATTATTAGATTTGTAAAATTCATATTTACCCAGGTTTTAAATTTTTTGAGATGTAAACTATTTATAAATTAGTAAAATCATTTTGAGAGAATTTATCATTGTGTTCAATAATATTATCAGTTTTTCCGACACCACCAAATTTGACAGTTGTTTAATGAAATATTTGAAATAAAACTTAAATGCGACGTCGAATAGTTAAGCAACAGCTGTTGTTCATTCAGGATTTTTCATGCAAAAAATTGCATGAATAAATAATACAATTGAGAGCAGACGATTAATTCTTGCTATTAATGTCATTGTTAAAAAATAGTAATTAAAAATTTACATTAAACATAATCATTTACAAAATTTTATCTGAAAGTAATCATTAACAAAATCTTATCTAAATGTAATATAAAAGTATTTCCCGTTAAATTATTAATTTCTTAAAATTTAATGAATAAATAAATTGGTTAAAAATTAAAAAAAATTTTTTGAGATGTAAACTATTTATAAATTAGTAAAATCATTTTGAGAGAATTTATCATTGTGTTCAATAATATTATCAGTTTTTCCGACACCACCAAATTTGACAGTTGTTTAATGAAATATTTGAAATAAAACTTAAATGCGACGTCGAATAGTTAAGCAACAGCTGTTGTTCATTCAGGATTTTTCATGCAAAAAATTGCATGAATAAATAATACAATTGAGAGCAGACGATTAATTCTTGCTATTAATGTCATTGTTAAAAAATAGTAATTAAAAATTTACATTAAACATAATCATTTACAAAATTTTATCTGAAAGTAATCATTAACAAAATCTTGTCTAAATGTAATATAAAAGTATTTCCCGTTAAATTATTAATTTCTTAAAATTTAATGAATAAATAAATTGGTTAAAAATTAAAAAAAAATATTAAAATGTCCGCGCTGGACCAAAAAAAAAAAAAAAAAAAGAATTGTTTTAATATAATTAATATTTTATCTTAAAATAATGATTTAACTTAATTGAAAATGTAAAAATAAATATTTCAGTTGAAATAAGAAAAATACAAAACTCCCTTGCTGGGACTCGATCCCAGGACCTCCGTATCAGAATTCAAGCACGCCACCACTGCACCATCCGTTCTTACGACAATGCGTGTTTTGTTGGCATTTATAGAAATAACTAAAACTATTAGGGGTCATATCTCGCCCCCATGGGATTGTTGCAGCAAATTTGTACTGTACCCAATATTTTCGACCATGCTCTTTCATTTAAGCATGGTTTGGTTTCAATAGCAATTTTACTGATTCATACTTCCCTTGTAAGTTGAAATTTTTACTCTGGGAAGTATTGCATGCATATATTTAAATATATATAGTTATTATATAAAAATCTCTTTTGCTATCCGATTATTATTGATAGTTTATTACTCAGTTTATAACGAGATACAATATTTACTAAAAACAATAAGATCTTTAATTTCAGAAATTACACTTATATTTTATTAAAACTTTGTTTATTAAAGAGGTTTTTAAAGTGACTTATCGTAAAAAAATCCTGTTTTGATCTCATTAGCCTAATTATTTTCTTAGCATAATTTTTAATTGATAAAATATTTAACTCTTATTGCATTATTTAAATGTAATTTATATGTATCATTTATTTAATATCAAGTTTAACTATTTTATATTATTGTAAAAACACTTGTAAGTTTAACGGAAAAAGTCTTATTTTGTCATCACATTAATCAAGACTCTAATCTGTGCGTGACTCATCGTCTAGCGATAAAGACTTCCCCACATTTGAGTTTATTTTCATTTAAAATAATTTGACACATTGAATTTTTTATGAAATTTAGTATTTACCTCGAAATTTTAAGAAAAAATGTTTAACACAAAATATTTTTTAGTAACTGATAGTTTTTAAATATAACCAATTCTTTTTTTTTATTGATGTTTATATAATTTTTTATAAAAATAATTTAAAACACTAATTTCTTTTTATAAAATTAAAAACTTTAAAATAATCATTTTATTATTATTATTATTATTATTATTATTATAAAGAAAAAAAAAAAGTAGTTAATAAATTTCTTTACCTGTTTGATGAAAATAAACTTAAATACTATAAATTATGTTACTGTGTTAAATTTGAATAAATGTTAAATAATATTTGTATAGTATCAATATAAAATGTTTAATTTAAGTAACATACTCGTGTACTTACAACATTTTTCTTATAAAATTTATTTAGAGTTTTAAAATTTTCCTGTTATGCTAAATTTATTTAATAGTAACAATATATAAAGTTTAGATGTTTAAAATGTGTATAATTTTATTGCATATAAAATTTAATTGTTGTATTAAAACTTAGTATGCATTTTTTAAAAATTAATATTATTATATGATAGTAATTTTTTTTAAGTTAATATTTAACATGCGTGTTAATTTTTTAAACGAATGCAAAGGTATTTGCAAGTTAGAGCTTAAATAAATGATAAGTGTGAAATTTATTTATTGCTAAATAATATAAAGTTTAGTTTATATTTAAAACTTTCATGATATGATAAATTTATTTAATAGTAACACTATATAAAGTTTAGTTTATACAACTTTTATTATATCTTATAATGTATTATAACTTTATTGCCTATAAAACTTATTGACTGATTTAAAACTTTCATGTTAAATTTATTTTAAAGTAAAGGCATAAATAATATCTACATAGTAACAATATATAAAGTTTAATTTATGTAACTTCATTAAATTTATAATTTATGTAACTTCATTTACTGGTTTAATCTTTTGTTAAATTTATTTAATAGTAACAATATATAAAGTTTAATAAATTAATTAAAAACACTTTAAAAACACGTTAAAAATACATTTATTAAAAACATAAAAAACTTCCAAAGCTTTTCGCCTACATAACAGAAGGCATCATCAGGGAATTTCGCCTTCTGTTATGTAGGCGAAAAGCTTTGGAAGATTTTTTTATGTTTTTAATAAATGTATTTTTAACGTGTTTTTAAAGTGTTTTTAATTAATTTATTACAATATGACACGTGTTTTTGATTCAACTCTTAACTGGAGTTTATATATAAAGTTTAGTTTATATAATTTTTGTTATATTTATATAACTTTATAGCCTATAAAATTTATTGATTAATTAAAAATTTATTATTATTATTTTTTTTTAAATGATAGTCATTTTTTAAATTAATATTACATAGTAACAATATATAAAGTTTAGATTTAAAAATTTCATTAAAATTTATATTGTATATAACTTCATTTACTGGTTTAAACTTTTAAATTTATTTAATAGTTAACAATATATAAATTTACTTTTATTATATTTGTATGACTTTATTGCTTATAAAATTTATTGGTTGATTTTATTTTATTTATTTATTTACTTATTTTTAATGATAGTCATTTTTTAAATTAATATTACATGGTAACAATATATAAAGTTCACATTTAAAACTTTCATGATATGACAAATTTATTTAATAGTAACAATATATAAAGTTTAGTTTATATAACTTTTATTATATTTATCACTTTATTGCTTATAAAATTTATTGATTGATTTAAACTTTTTAAACTTCTTTTTAAAATGATAGTCATTTTTTAAAGTGCATGCGTGTTCAATTTTTAACGAGTATTTGTAAGTTAGAGCTTAAATAAATGTTAAAAGTGAAACTTATTTAGTAATAATATAAAGTTTAATTTCTAATGTACATCTATGTATATTGAGTATAAATCTTATTGACTAAAGTGAGAATTTTTAAGCGTCTTACATTTTTAATGAATGTTAAATTATTTATAAGTTGGAAGGGGGGGGGGGGGCTGTAATAAGGGTTAAACAATCCAATCTTTGTTTCATTCTGAAAAATTTTCAAAATAAAGTTTAAGTTATAAAATGAGTGGCTCTATCTGATAAAAGGAGATTGTTATTCGAAACGACCTTTCCAATCCTGATGAAGGAATTTCGAAACACATAACGAGATATCGTTTACCCTATAATTAAAATCTACAAACCCTTTGTTTAAGTGTTCATTGCACAGCTCTTATTATATTTTTGTTTTAAATGAATTACACGATACTCATCCACTAACCTTAATGTATGTTAAAAAATAACTGCTCATTAAAGGTATGTTATTGTTTTAAATCCTATGTAACCCCCCCCACACACACACACACACCCAATTTTAAATTCTGTTAAAACTTCTAAAACCCAAAATATAATTTCCATCTCCAAAAATGCTAACTTTTAATCTTATGTAATCCTCTAATTTTTAATTCTATCAAAACTTCTATGTCACCGAAATATATTTTCCATCTCCAAAAATGCTAAGTTCCTAAAATATTCATAAATTTTTATTAAAGGTTCTGCATAATTCTAAAAAGTTACTTGAATGCAGTATTTTATCACGATTCAACCAATCAGAATACAGCATTAGAATCACCTTGTTTCTATAAATTCTGTAAAAATTTCCTAATGTAAATTTACAATCTTAAAATGACATCACTAAACGTTTGAACCCTTATTTAAATTCATTCAAAAATACTAAGCCCCACCGGAAATTATTTATAATCTTCAATGTCAGTGCTCTAAAAGTTTATACTCTCCCGATTGCAACGCCTAAAATTTTAAGATTAAAGTCTATACCATTCCTTAATAAGTATTTAATTATATAACACTCATCAATTCTTTGTTTTATTTAGTTAAAACTTCAAATTCCATGAAATTCATTTTCAATCTCTAAAAATGCTAAGTCCTTGAGATTTATTTTCAAACGCGCAAAAAGTTTACAATCTCCGAATGGCAACAGGGACCACATGAAAGATGATGACTAAGTAGTGCAAAAAAGGGGATGTTCACCGACAGGGTGGAGAGCTGAGGGTTAATGAGGGTCAGGGCGGAGGCGCGGTGCGGAGTCGTGACACCGCTAGCACCGCGCCTTCATCCTGACCCTCATTGACCCACATGGCCCACCACCGTGGCGGTGAACTCCCCTTTTTACACTACTGAACTGCATTGCGAAACAGTATTAGTAACGAAACACAGTTGCATGTGCAATGTCGAAATGTAATATCGTTTCTGTCACTGTGTAAAAGCGGTATAATCTTGCTAAATGCGAAAACAAATAATATTCACTTTAAAAGAATTCAAAGATTAGCGCAACTTCAGTTACAATTTATATCTATAAATTAAAAAGCTTAAGTAAAAATCGATCATTTTTTATTTTTAGAAATAGTCAACTCTTTGTAGTGTTTTTTAGTAGCTTTGCTTCTATAGCTAGCTACTTTTTTTACACTGTTAAAAAATAAAATTATACTTTTCACCAGAAAAATTGTTCAGTTTGCTAAAACCAATAGTATGATGCAATGTTTTACCACTATAAAAATGTATAATGTTTATAACCAAAGTATTCAGTAGTACGCATCACTGAAATGATGTATCTTAGCACCAGAATTTTGGTTGCAGCTAAAAATGTCTATTTTACACCATTCTTTTGTGAAACTTTGAACTATTATTTTTAACAGTGTACATATCTTAATCAAAATTGAAAAAGAAATTTGTGTCCCTCTCCCAAGAATAGGAAGGGAACAAGAGGCTCTGTTCTCAAAGCTGATATACGGGGCGTGTCAGATTTAAATCCAGGTTGTGCTCGTCAGTCATTCTAAATTTTTCTGGGATTTTCTCTAAAACTCACCTGAAAAAGAGATGAAACATCCCCACCTAGGACTAGGTCCTAAGAGTAAATAATTGGTCTCATTCCAAATATACATGCCACCTAAAGATAGGATTTTACTTTTAGAGTCACAGGAGACTTTCTGAAAGGCCTGTTCAGTATAATTGATTTCTTTCTTCAAGCGCCTTATGTATTGTAATGATAGTTGTTTGATAGAAACTATCAGAAGTAAATTACATTTTGGAGATACATAAAAATAGAAAGTTGTTAAGTAAGAAAAGTTTAAATATCTTTTTTGTATATCTATAAGTTTTCCAGAAAAAATGTTTTTTGTCGTCATCTTCTGTGTAATCACTGGAAAGGAATAAGTATGTCTATGCTTTTAAATGCACAAATATAAATAATGAAAGGTAATTTATTAATATTTTATCACATATTTTTTGGAAACCAATTCATTTTCTGTGTCTGTAAACAAAAGAATTTTTTCCATATTGAAAGTCTAGCTTAGCATATAACCACCTATCATGTCTTATTTGGCACAATATGAAAATCCCATGCTGTGGGTGGAAGGAATAACAGAAATGTCAGATATGCATTACGAATTAACGAGATGAATCTTGCGATGGTTGAAACATTGGCGGGGGAGAGAGTTGCCCTGCCAAGGTTATTTTTGAATTGGCAGGAAAAAACTGAATACATTAAAGAACCTTGTGGTACTCAGAAATGCAGCTATGTGTTCAGCTATTAATAGGGAACAGATGAGGAAGGATTGTAAAAAAATAATCGTGCCAGGTTTTGATTTGATTTGGGGAAAAGAAGGTTGATGTTTTCTGTCACGTTCTTACTCTTTTGGTTAATTTTTACGACTGTACCAATTGGAAGCATTATCGCATGATGCCAAAGCAGATGCCCCTGATTCACTGGACACATATACACCCCTTTTATTATTGTTTATGTTTAATTGTACAACTATTGAAAAAAAAAATAATAAACATATTTAAACAGACAATAAAATAAATTATAAGTTTTACTAAAATTCTTTCGTTATTGTAACAGATATTGTCACTCAGAAATTAGAGTTGCATAGATCTGCAAATTTTTATGCCACTAAATATGATCGAAGGAAAAAAAAAGTTATATGGAATTAGAATAAAATTCTTTAACGCTAATTTTATAGTTTTATATATATATACACATATATTCAATATGCTTTTCTTTTTTTGTTAGGTTTTTTTTAATATATATTCTGAAAGAAAATACTGAAAATATGAAAATTTTTGACATTTGGGTTTTAGTAGATTTATCCCAATTTTTTTCCGTGGAGAGGGAAGTTTAATGATTATTTTAGGTTATTTTACACACATTAAGACTCAGATCGTAAGGATACAAAGAACACTGACTCTCTTACAGCTTAAAGGGGATTCATGACCACTGCGAACTAGCGGCGGCTCCTGAACCGAAAATAGGTGAAGCTCTGAAAAACATCATTTAAGTAGTTTTAATGTATAATTTTTATTAAGCATAATTTAAACTAAAAATTAACTAAAAATACTCTTTTTATTTAAATGTAAATTTGTACTCTATGAATGAATGCAGTATAAAATATTAGGTGAAGTACCTTTTCACCTATTTTCGGTCCACGAGCCGCTGCTGCTGCGAACATCGAAACCTGAGCAGAGAGTCCAACCATTTTGGAACTGAAGGCCAAAGCGCTAACTATTCGGCCAACAAACGTGTTATATGTTTTGAGATATTCTGAATGTAATTTAACTAGTTTTTGACAATGCATTTTTATCCGTTAGACTAAATATGCTTTATAGAAATTTTATGTGTACTGTAACGAAAGAACTGAAACTCATAGTTCTCTTTTAAATTTAATGAAACTCTGATTCGAATTGCTGCTGATTTAATTTTTACGTATATGTTCGACGAGTTGATACTATTGTTCTACACGTTTGACAATTTCCAAGATAGCATTTTCGAGTAAATGACATGGAATAACTTAAAAATTAATTTACAAACTGATTAAATTTCGGTTTCATTAATGAGGAATTTGCACACATGGGAAATTTGAACAAAATACTATTTTTCTAGTAGTTTTAGACCCATGAATTTCAAAAAGTTTGTTAAAAATGCAAAAAAAAAAAAAAAAAAAAAAAAAAAAAAGTTCTCATTAATTTAAAAACTAACTTTAAAATTAACCAAAAAATCGTATGACTTCAAAATGCTGCTTGACATCACACTTTATGATGCTTCAATGTTTACATTTTGTTAGCCTAGTTAGCAAGCAGCAATTCGTTTTAACTTTCGTAATTATCAATCGTTTATGTGATTTCTGAGCATTTCTTTTTCATCTTATAATTATTTAATATCATTATCACCATTTTCAATTGTTTTCATGACGGTTGTCCAGTGTTTTTGTTTAATAGGATCCTGTGAAACGCTAAAGAATAGCTTTTGAAAAGTATTAACCATTGTATTAGTGCAGAGTGGTACAATACAATATTTATACTACGATTTTTTAATATCCGTCATTGTTATAAAATAAAAAACCTATTTCACTGATTCAAGAAAGAAACATTTGACATTTCATTGACAGCTTTGAGAGCTATAGTTACAATGACTTTCGTCTCGATTAATTCATATTACAGAAATTTACAGAAACAAGTGCACACAATATTTTGTAGACAGAAGACATCACAAACATCCATGCCCGCACCAGGATTCGAACCTGGGACATGCAGATTCAGAAGGCAGTGACCGAACCACCAGGCCAGCTCAAGAAGCAAAGCAAAGCATGAAATCGAATGCAAACACCGATTACTCCCGTTTGTTGTTATAAAGAGTGACATCACGATATATTATACTGCGTTTTATCGATAGAGTTCGATGGTAAAATTGCTGTAAATCAGTAATTAGATTTCAAATAAAGAAAATGTATATATTAATTTTCTTACTTTTTCTCTTTCTACTATAAAAGAATAAAATCAGAAAATGTGCAAATTCCTCATTCATTAGGTGATTTGCTGTTTTTTGCTTTTTGCAGTAAACATTAGAGCTGCTTTCTAAATTCTTTTTTATAGATATGGACCAAAGAAAATAGTAAGATTATCTATAGGGAATGATCTGTTGGAGGATAAGCACCGCCTTATGGTGGATAAAACTAAACTTTAAATTGAGTAATACATTCCATTTTTCATAAGATAAGGGGAACATGGATAAAATTGGGTCTAATTGTTCAATAAAAACATATGTACTGATGATGTTTTAATCAATACTGGTTGAAGATAAGTTACGATGTTATAAATCAGTGATAGCTTTAAAAAGACCTTTCAATACACCCCTTCTCATATTTATAAGGACACGTGATATTTTGAAAAAAAAAAAAAAAAAAAAATGTAAAAGTAATTGTGAACAAGATTATGCCAAAATACTTAATGTATCTAGTATTCAAAAAACCAAAACTTTATAATTTTTGTAATATAAAATAAAATTAATAAAAATAATGCAAAGTATTTTTTCCTGCACGTTTTTATATGTTCATAATTATCGGCACAATCAAGAATTTTCCTTTTTATTTAACTTACAAGCGATAAATTATAGTTGATATGCTAATTCGTTAACTACGGTACTAGACTGATTGGTATATAAGCTTTAAATTTTCCTCGAACGGACATTACTGATAATTCTTCGAAAAAATGACCGTTAATGAAGTGAAGTGTGATAAACTTTTTTTAAGTGGAAGGATAATTTCAATTCGCGTATATATAATAAAATTTGAAGATCTAAAACCGCTAAAGAAAATTTGATGAGACGTAGGTTGGTAGTATGACGTAGTATGAAACTGCTGGTTCGGTAGGGTAGAGATCTGGTGCAAAATCAGAGTTGTTTTACTGAAAATGAAGACACATAATGCATCTTACTGCTCTACTAAAAATGTGTGCGGCTGAATTTTCTCGTAATTTTGATGGAAAGGTTTAGGGTTCACATTTTATACGTGTTCAAAATACTTAATATGTTAAAAGGAATAAAAATCTCAATAACTAATAAGCATAAAATGGGGGAGGGGAGACTGTCGTTGTTTGAGTGTTGCATTTTCGGATGAAAAACGTTTTGTTCTTGATTGACCAAATGTTTTTTAACAATTATTGGTACGATCTCAGAATAGTGAAAGACAGAGAATGTTTTTTTTAAAGGTAGTTATGTATTGGGCATTTCAAATATGGATCTATGGTGCTCTGGGGAGCAGTTTGAACTAAAGGCAGAATGGATTTAGTAAATTTGCTTATTACTCTAAACATCAACAGCATATACACAAATTTTAAACTTGGAATTCTTACATTGTTTTTAGCTTTTAGGAAGGAGAGGTGGGGTTTGGGGTTATATATATATATTAATATATATATTACAAGAAGACTGAGATTTTTGCTCTACTTCTAGAACAGTAAAAAAAATGGTTTGAAGAAGGAAACTTCAAAGTTTTTACCTTTCCCGTGACCTAAGAATTTAAAAACGTTAAACATATCTTACTAAAAAGGGCAAGCAATTGGAAGGCAGTTTTAATTCGTTTGAAAGTATTTAGAATATCATCTATGCTGTATGAAAAGGCATTGAAACTGAATATTAAAAAAAGAAAAGAAAAAGAAAAAAAAAAAAACTGCCGAACGGAAAGTCTGACTGTTTCGCCATAAAATGAAGTCACACAAAATAATAATTCAAAGAATAACTGAAAAAAAATTGATGAATATCCGAGCTGTCTTTATAATTGTGAACGCATTGAAAAATAATGTAACTCAAATTAATAAAAAACATTTGTTTTAATAATAGTTTTCAGTGTTCCATTAAAGTAGAAAAACTGTAGTCCTTATAATTAGGAGAACCAGTGTATTCTTTCATGGGGCATAAGTCAGTCTGCAAGGAAACGGTTATTTGCGATGCAAACGGTATGTAAAATGTAGGGGTGTTGCGTGTATCCCTGCACATGCTACCACTCCATAAAACTCTCGCTTGTGTTCCACCTTTAGTATTTGCAAGATAATAAGTTGCTTATGCCTGATCGCCATCATCGTCATCATCTAACTCAGCAGCAGAAGGTAGTAACCCATTCTCCCCGAAGAATGGATGAGTCGTCAGCCGAAATATAGACTCGGCTCGAGGTTGCTCAACTACAAATTTTGCTTCCCTGAGATTTCTAATGCGTAAGGAACAATGTACTTTTAGATTGTAGAATTTCAGTGACATATTAAAAAGTGACACTATTCACACTACTCCTACTTAACACCCTCTCCTTGAGAAATACGTGTCAGATGCATAATTTAATTTAAAGTTAATCGTAAACATTAACCAGTCATTCTGTTGAATTTTTCTAATTTTTTTGTTTAATTTAGAGAATAAAATAATAAAACGTGTATGTGTACCACTCAAAGAAATGTTACATATATATGGCGCAAAAATTTAAAGTTAATTTAAAAAAATTAAATAATAAAATATTTGCTGTTACATTAGAATATAACGGAGAACGTTAAGGTATTATACTAAAGCAATAACAAAATAATGCTGTAATTTAATTTTCTAGAGTTGATTTTTAAAATTTTGTAATTGGTTGATAAAATAATATTTATTCGAGTGATTTCACATTGAAAATTATTTGTTCACTCCCTATGGGGGAAATCTGTCATAAAAATAGAAAATAATTATAATAGTAAAACTTCAAGAAAAGGTAAAACTAGCATAGTTGAAAGTAAGCAAGGAATTATTAAACATAATATTATAAGCTAGGTAAAATTATATATAGAGTATAAAATGATATTTACATAATTTTATACAGAAGTTTGAATGTTTGGTTAAAATTATTTTCGTAAATGATGCTAAGTATCGTAACTATCAATAAGCACAAAAATGCCAAAATATTAAGGGGTCAACGAAGTGCTACATCAGCAACATTCTCAACACTTCAAGTCAGTGATGTATGTGACGTTGATTTAAATAATAGCGTGGTAAGATTTTTAATTTAGGCCAGTTTAGACCAAACTACAGTTCGAGGGAATTTTCCTTGTGGAAGAATATAAAATTTGTAAAGAAACCAAAGCTGTAAAGACATCTCGTTCAAACTGCAGTGGAGTTGAACTTGTAAACGTCGACTCGAGTGTTATTCATTTTACAATCAACATCCAAACCATCCAAAAGAGTAAAGTATAACCCCGTTTAAATGCATTTTTAAATTTTTTGATAACGGCAAGCATTTTAACAGGGTATGAAAAAGACCGGTCACATTATTATATATAATTATATGAAGTTCACATATTTTCATCTGCGAAAGTCCCAAAGCAAAATATTTAAAGAAATTTTCTGGGGGCAAGCATTGTTTTAAATTTGCCTATTTCATTTTTTTTTCTGCCACAATATCTGATTCATTTGTGTCATTTTGCAGTGTGAAGGTATATGCGTCTCCCTTTGATTCAATATCTTCAATGATACACATATTTTTTTCTTACTGTGACGTGTGTTCTAAATATATTCCAATTTACTTTCTAAAAATTCCTTTATCCTATCACTTTCATTTTTAGAATCTGCATTAACGCGACTATTTTTTGTATTAAAATCCAATTTCTTCTGCAATTAATCATAATGGCTGGAGAAAAAAAAAAAAAAAAAAGTTTTATCAAATATATTTTAAAAGAAGCACTGTTTTAAAATTTTTATTTAATAATCCTGACATTCATAATTATGTTCAACTGTCTCTTTTAATATATCTCTTCGTAATGTCGTAACTAAAATTTTTTCTCACTGTATCTTTTACATATGACTGTATTATCACCTCTGCACGCGCACACTCAAATGCGCAGAATATGTTACTAATCCTAACAAATATAGTAACTAGATTTAATACATCGGTCTTGTGATAATGTAATTTAAATATGATCTAATCATTATTTCCAAATAATTAATTTTTTTTTAATTGAAAGTACACGAAATATAAATAAATAATAAAATATTTTGTCATAATTTGAATTTAATATTAAAATGTGAAATGAAAATTACCGTATTGTACTGATTCAACTGTAATTGCGGATAAGATAGATTTTTTTTTTTAATAAATACTACAAATAAATAAATAAATAAATAAATAAATAAGTGAAATTTCGTTTATTGTATAAAAAAAATAGTTTTTTTGTGACTAGATTTTGAGTTGAAATTTGGATATTCGAACGGGAAAAACAAAGCTTTTATACTGAAACCGAAATTGCTTGCTTCAAACACATCTTAATTAATTGACGTAAAATAATGAAAATTGCTAGGATTTTTAAGATTTTTAAAAGCATATCATTGATCATTTCCTGGAAATGATCGAATCTCAAAAAAATTCAAGTTTTGAAATAAGTCGTTTATGATATTATCTCGGGGTTCTGAATAGCGACGAATAGCATATCTTTTTATTGCCGTTTAGGAACTGTTAAAAAAAAAAAAAAAAAAAAAAAAAGTCACGTGTTTCACTTGGACGTGTTTCAGTATGATCCTTGGACTCGTAAAATAATGGAAAAGCTCGCGATGGAATAATAACTATCTAGTAAATTATTGAATTGATCGCTTTGGAGAATAATCGAAAATAAGATACGATCATTCCTGAGATAGTCGACAATATAAATACTAATGTTCACTAACCTCATGCTGAGTATAAAATACCATTTATAGATTTAACAATATTGAATATACTGTAATAAAAATTTCAACAGTTTTACTTTGTGTCTCATGAAAAAGCATGACATTACGAGAATTTCTGGCAATGTGTAAACCTTTCCTTAGTTAGTACAGCATATATACTATCAATTACACCGCTCGACATGAAAATTGCCTCTGACACCATTTCAGCATATTCTTATATAAAATGACCTTCTGAATCCGAATATGACGCCCATTTTGCCATATCACCCACCGTGTTTTTAGGAATGGCCCCTATTTTTAAAATTAGCGATGATTTTATGGCTATAAATTTGATTTTTAGGAGGGGGCAGGATTATTTAACCGTTAAAAATCTTCTGAGGGACTACAGAGTTGGAAAATTCTAAAACATGGACATTTGCGAGAAGGGAAAAATTTTGAGGGGGGGATTTGCCACTGAAATTATGCATTACATATCTTATATTTTTTTAATCTGTTATTAATGTTATTTTTTAAACTTTATAATTTTTGTTTTTAGGTATTAAAATATTTTTCATTCTTCAAATCAAATTCATGGTCATAAAATTATGGAACAGGGAAAGAAATTGAGGGAGTTGGTGGTGTTTCTAGAGAACGGTGGGTGACTGGGCAAAATGGGAGTCATATTCGGATTCAGGAGGTCGTTTTACATAAGAATAAGCAAAAATGGTATCAGACCTCGACCCCCTTTTTTTTTTTTTTTTTTTTTTTTTTTTAAGAGAATCTCGAATCTTTTCTGTATTTTTTAAACATGCTCTGCATTATCTTGCACACGTATTGTGTCATAAGATATTACATTTTGCGTAAATTATATTGTCTGAAAACGAGTTTATTAAAAAGTCAGTTACAATATATTTATTATTATTATTAAGGTTATAAAGGAGTTCTCTGTTTATGAGAAGTACCCTGCACTTTAAACTGAATAAATGGATTGTATTGTGACATGTTTTAAGAAAAGTATCGCTCGTCTTCCTATGTATTCTTATCTATAATAATAAAAGAAAAGGTCTGTCTGTCTGTCTGTTCTTCTATACGTTCAGCCCCTTTTGAACGCAGAAGTACAAAAATTGACATACGGATGCTCAGGACCCTTCCCGAGAGGCTCCTGAAAACAGAATTTAAAATTTTTAATTAGTTTCGAAGATATTAATTAAAACGTCGACCCATGTCGATCGAAAAATGACCAAAAATCCACGGCTAATTGCTTAAAAAGAGGCATTCTATCTGCAGATGATTTTCTCCGCTATCTGGAACGGAAACAAAACATCTGGAAATCATTAATGTCACATGATCTTGAACTGGGATTAAAAATTGCAAATTTCAAAATTCTTCAAATTTTCTTTTTCGCACACAACACTTAATATACAACCTATGCAGCACAAAACCACTCTGCAGTTCAACTTTCATCAATTTCAGTTAATAAAGAAAGAAGTTACATTTTAATTGCAAATTAAATTTTATTCTAACACGTAATCTATCTTTCAAAAGACGATAGGAGTTTCCATAGCAACGAAAATACATTTGAAGGTACTAAAAAAATACTTTTTCTTTTTACTTCTATTACCTGACTACCGTGGTATATATAGGTTTTGGGGACCTAAAAAATATTTATTTTTCTTTTTACTTCCATTAACAGACTACCGTAGCTAATGGAATTAGAGATTTCACGTGATTTACATGTTTTAGAATGTCCTGATTAGGTTTTCTTTTGTATCTCAGCTACTAATTAAAATAATTTAATAAGTAATACATCATTTGAAAGCTTTGTTGATTTGGAATAGAACAGTAGATTACAGAAATTTCTACCGCCAGATGGCGCTGTCATATTTTAAAGTTTCAATATTTCAAATTCTAATTATGATTTAAATTATTTTTAATACATCATTCGAAAGATATTTTAAAGTACTTTTGTATTATCGAAAGGGGAATTAGAGATTTCACCCGATTTACAAGTTTTGAGGTCTCCTGATTAGGTTTTATTTTGTATCTCAACTACTAATTAAAATAATTTCATAAGTAATACATCATTTGAAGACTTTGTTGATCTGGAATGGAACAGTAGATTACAGAAATTTCTATCGTCAGATAACGCTGTAATATTTTAAAATTTCAATATTCCGAATTCTAATTATGATTAAATTATTTTAATACATCATTTGAAAGATATTTTAAAGTTCTTTTATATTATCGAAAGTGGAATTCTAGATTTCACCTGATTTACACGTTTTAAGGTGTCCTGATTAGGTTTTCTTTTGCATCTCAGCTAATTGAGTTAGACCGTTCAAAATTGGTATATGTAGGTTAATTAGGAGGGGCTGGAAGGGTGGGGAAGGAATAGGCGAGCGCAGCGTTCACGGGACTGCGCTGCCCAAGGCAGTGGGGACCCGGTCCGACTTTTTACCCGATGAGAAATGATTTTTTAAATTTTCTTTTCTTAAGAATAAAAGTTTGATTTCAGAAGGAATATGTGCGCGCACCGCACGTATATCTTCACTCGTGCGCGCGCAGCGCGCATGGGTTTGAGACCCGGTGCGAGTTTTTACGCGATGATAAATGATTTTTTTTAAATTTTATTTTCTTAATAATAAAAGTTTGAGTTGAGAATGAATATGCGTGCACAGCGCACGTATATCTTCACACGTGCGCGCGCAGCGCGCGTGGGTCTGCACTGCCGAAGGCAGAGGGGACACGGTGTGAGTTTTTACCGGATGCTAAATGATATTTTTTGTAATTCCTTTCCTTAAGAATGAAAGTTTATGAGTAATAACATGGAATTTTGAGAAATCATAAGGATGGTGAAGGAATACGCGCACGCAGCCACGCTACTGAAGGCAGTGGGGACCCGGTGTGAGTTTTTACCTGATCACAATTTTTTTTTAAATTTCTTAAGAGAAATGTTAATGAGTGATTTTGAGAATTCATTCATTATAGTGATTCATTTAAAAATACTGACCCGCTAGCGGACGAAAGCAGAGGGAAGCCGGTGTGAGTTTTTACGTGATCAGAAAAGATTTTTTTTTTTTAATTCCTTTTCTTAAGAATAAAAATTAATGAGTAATAACATGGAATTTTGACAAATCATAAGGTTGATGAAGGAATAGAGGCGCGCAGCGCTCATATATAAGCATTTGTTCGCGAGCATCGCGCACTGGTCTGCCGAAGGCAGTGGGGACCCGGTGCGACATTTTTCCCGATCAGAATTCTTCTTTTTCGTTTTTTTTAATCACATGATAAAATCTAATGCAATTTTGATAATTCATTAATTATTGTGATTCATTTAAAAATAGTGACCAGCAAAGCGGGCGTAGCCTGCTAGTTCCTTAATATATTGACAGAATTTTATGACTTTCTGTATATATATATATATTTTACAAAGAATTTCCAATTTTTTTAGGAGAAAAGTATTTTTAATAGCATGCATCATTTTATAAATAAAAGTCAAGGAAAATTACAACATAAAAAGTAGTTACTTCTTTTTGTCTTCAAAATGTTCCAAAATGGCGAGGTCTATAAATTAGTTGTATGTTCATGCATTTATATAATGAATAAAAAAAAAAGTTAATTTAGAATGCCGAAGAATATGACAATTTTTTAGAAAATAATATTCTTTATAACATTGAAAGAAACTTTTACTATTTAAAAATATTTACTGACATTAAAAGCCGTAAAACCTGTATTGTAAAACTAAAACTGTAAAATTTTGGAGAAATTAGTCAGTAAAAAAAAAAAAAAAAAAGTTGTTCTATAGGGCAGTGAGTGAGTAATACTCCTGTGAATAGTGAGTAATATTACCTGTAATTCTTGCTCATAATTTGTACAATTTATTCTTGAATAAAATATATAATAGTGCTACTTTATCCATTTCAAATTCATTTTGTGATAAATAATCATCTAGGGATTTTCATAATAAATATTAATAAATGTAAATAATTGTCATAAAATGATTTTAAGACTCTCTGTTTTACATTTGTGTTTTATTATTATTTACAAATGATCAAGAGATATTGTGTAAACATAAGGACTTGAGATATAGCATTTTGCGTCTCAGTGAATTCTGGATGCTGATTGTTTATTTAATCGAAAACAAGTTAAGAAATATACATCTTATCTTTTCGTGTACCTTTGTAGAAATTTCGATGTATAACCTTCATGTAGTTTTTCTTAAGAACTTCTTTTCAATTTACTTATATCATTTACTAAATACATCTATTTTCAGTTTTTCAGTCTTGATAAGATATTTTATTATCTATTTTGAGATTTTATGCTCGATGTATTTTTCCTTTATGCAACTGATAATGTGATGTATTTTCTTTAAAACGACAAAACTCTGAATTTTAGTGGATATTTTTATAAATTATTTAAGGAGATGGCAAACGTTAAAAAATCGTTTTTTGAAATTACTTCTTAGAGTTATAAAGTTTATATACATATGAATCGAAATGTATCAATATTAAATATATTAACATTTCTCTAAAGCTGCACTGTATTTATATTAAAAAAAAAATAAATAAATAAATAAATAAAATTTTTAAATACTCTATGTTACTTAGTTTTTTAATTTTCCCCACTGACATTATTACATTTTATCATTATATTCTACATTTAGATATAAATTTGTGGGTTGATTCGTAAGTTAATTAAAAAAAAAAAAAAAAAAAAATGTTTGAGTATCAAAAATTTAAAATATTTAAAAATCATTACGTCTCATAATTAAATTAAATTTTAATCACACTAAAAACTGAGACAGATAATATACACTAAAAATATACATTTTAAAATATTAAAAACACAAAAACATAAATTTAAACGTTTCGAGCCTTTTACAGGCTCCTCATCAGTAAAAAACATCAAGTGCAAATGATGAGATGAACAACAGACTTCATTATGTGAGTACTACGTATTCAACAGGAACTGCGCATGCCTCATTAAGTGGCGAAAAATGTTGATTTGTGTACCAGCCCTCCAGGAAAATTCTTGAGTGATAATTTAAACAATTAGATATGATTATTTTAGTACTGTTAAAATCAGGTAAATGGTCAGTTTCTATGGCATGCTGAACTATTTTTGAACGTATATCACGGTTTTTGAAATTTGTTTTATGTTCCTTAATTCGAGTATGAAGAGAACGGCCAGTTTGACCAATATAAACTGAACTACAAGATTTAGAAGGGATATTATAAATAACACCTGTACGGGAAAAAGGGGGGATAACAGTTTTAAAATTAGAAAGGAAATTACGAATTAGAAATTGAGGTTTATAGGAAACAGATAAATTAACAGTGCGTAAAACTCTGGCAATAGATTCAGAAATATTTTTATAGTAAGGAATAGTAACAAACGATTTAGGTGAATTAGATGAATTAGTTTTACGATTATCCTTACTAAAATCATACTCCTTTAATTTTCTTTTAAGCCAGCGAGAGGGATAATTATTACGCTTTAAGTCCGAAAAAATCTTTTTCAATTCCAACTGGAAAAGGTCATCGGTACTGCAATATAATTTTGCGCGGTGAAGTAACGCATGGAAAACAGCAGATTTATGTGAAGAAGGGATAGCTAAATTAAAATTTAAATATTGGCCTGAAAATGTAGGTTTCCTATAAACAGAAGTAACAAATTTAGAATAAGTATCAGAGGGTGAATGCTCAATTAAAATATCTAAGAAAGGGAGTTTATTATCTTTTTCTTGTTCTAAGGTAAACTGAATTGAAGGATTAACGGAATTAGCATAATTAAGAATATCAGAAACATAATGATTATCAGTGATTGAAAATCAAATTAATTCTCATTTACATAAAAATTTTTATTTTTGGCGTAGATTTGTGGACGATGTTTTTATAATCAAAAATTTGTGTGAAACTTTTATATTCAGTTATAAAAATATTTTTGAAAATTAGAATTATATTCTAATAATGATAAATTCTAATAATATAAAATAGAGGGGAAAATAAGAACAAACTTGTATAAAGCATTTTAAAAATTAAAAAAAAAAAAAAAAACTAAAATTTTCAAATTTATGTTTCAGTAGTTTTCGAGAAATTTTATTATACTTAATATTGATGCGTTTCAGTGTTGTGTACACTATCTTTCAAAACTCTAAGATAGTATAATTTTAAAGAACGATTTTCAACATGCTCAAAATCTACGTAAAAGATAAATGTATTTAATCTGTTTTATATTACTTATATAGTTAATATAATTAATTGTTTTATATGTTACACTCGATATATTTAACACCCTTTGCATTTAAACTGGTTTTTCAGAATGCTTTCAATTTATTGCAACCATCTTATTATTTCACATGTTTATTTTGTTGTATTGGTTAATACTAGCAGATTTTTGTTTAACATTATAATTATATATATATATATATATATATATATATATATTACAAATAAAATAGCTTTTATTGTTTATTTATATTATTTTATTCCCATCTTTATCGATGTGACTTGAGATTGTATGGCTTTGCAATGCCACAGTGGAACACAACACAGTTACTGACTTGTTAAATTTGATTGTTTTTCTGTGATTTACTTCTCTTTCTCTTTTCTTTTCTTTCCTTTTTTTTTTTTTCCTTTAAAGGTTTATTATTTTTGCAAATGTGCAAATCGAAATGAATCGTTTATTCCTTTTTAAAATTCCAAAGTTTGACAATATTGTCAATATATCTTAATTTTTAATAACGATGATGATACTTTGCGAAAAACTAAACCATGAAGTAAAACTATTTAAATTAAATTTTTAAAACATACAACCTTTATTCTTCATATTGATTTGCCGGACTAGTTTCGCATGAGGCGCCCCAGCTTTTTCACCGGCGAAACGGCGTTCGAAGTTTGACGAAACTGACGTTTCTCTTTAGTTTCTCCACTTTTAAAAGACTCGGCGCCACTGACTATAGAGTAGTGCCCCATCGTTGCCATTGCAGTTATTAAGATGAGATAAAATTTCAATAGACTCATAACCGCGGCATAATTGTGGTTTTGATGATTTACTATTTTTCTTACATGTTCAAATTTAATATTTATATTTTCGTCTTTATTTACTTGCATTAAAGCAGTGGTTATTTTTCCGGTTGCAATTTCATGACTATGTTCTTTTATGCGTGTTTTCATTTTTCTTTTAGTTTTGCCAATATAACACATTTCTTTACCGTGGCTGTCATTATAAGGGATTAAACAAGATTAAAAAAGTTGCCGCTAAACATAATATAAATATACCCATCAAGCCACATCCGAACATTTTCCAGTTGATTAGAAGTGATAAGGACCATATTAACCCATTGGAAACGGCCGGTATATATAAAATCCCCCATTAGATTTTTTCCCCTCCCTCATGCTTTTTGGTTACGGATGATCCTATACTTATTTCAAATATTTTTATAGTATTTTATGATTAATATCTGTCGTCATTAAGTAGAGCTGTACTGAATGGATAATATTTTAAATTATAATAAATTTTGACTTAGTTTAAATAAAATTGAGTTATAAATATCAATAATTAATTTAAATCATAATACACGCGATTTAGTTAATACAAAGTTGGTTTATAACTATCAATAATTATAAAATATTTTGTCTTCACCTAATAATAATAATAATAATTCATCTTGACTATTTTTATTTATTATATGACCTTGCAGAGGTTTTGGGGAAAGTCGGGTGCCCGTAAAACTTCTTTACCAGCTCCACCCTTCTTAAGCCGTGGTGGTCTCTGCTCCTTCTTATTGCTATTTCAGATTCATTTGTTTGGATATTGCTCCTGTTTCACATAGTTTTCAGTTTTTATATTAAATATGTGTATTAATTTCTTATATCGTATATGTGCATGATATATACACATAATTTATGAAACTTAATTAAAATGCTAATATAAATAGTATACCTTTTTTTTTTTTTTTTTTTTTTTTTTCCCTTCTTTTTTTCTTTTTTTTTTTATATATAATGTAGCTGTTAAAATTCATAGACGAGGTATATATCCTTAAAAGTTTTCATGATGCAATAAACAATGTGTTATGTAAAAAAAAAATTATAATTTCTTTTAAGCATATTTTGATAATATATATTATTTTATTAAAAGGTTTTCTTAACAAAAAAAAAAAAAAAAAAAAAAGAGAGAGAGAGAGAGAGAGAGAGAGAGAGAGAAGTGACAGAGTATTGTAATAATTTTTCCTTAAAACTCAAAAAATGTGAATCATTACTGTTAGATATTTGTATATAGCTAAACAATGTATAAATAAAAGCACTATGTTCAACCGTTTATTAAAAATATACCTAGTTTTATTAACTACCTAATTTTCGGTATTCCTGAAAAATGTAAAAATTTTTAATAGTCAAGGAAAAATTGTTTATTTGTGACTTTATTGGCATTTCTAGAGTTTACGGTTCTTATATATATTTTACATTTTGGTGTGTGATTTTTCAGAAACAGATTATTAAACCCTAGCTAACATTCGTCTAATAAATTACCTACTCTGTCAGTTTTGCGAATTCATGATGTTCCTCTTTCAGTCACTTCATTTGCCAAGAATGCAATTGCTAATTTTTATCATCTTTCTATTTTTTATTGTAATATTATAATACTTCTCTTAAGGTACACTGATTTGTTTGAAATAAATAATAAAAATATATTCGTTTTTTTAATTCTTAGTCTACGAATTGGATGATTAGTTACAAAGTACAATGATTTAGTTTAGTTATCTAGGGTTAAATAAAAAATGATCAAGTCCTTTGTTTTCTACATACATTTTACAACGAACTCTGTCATAACTGCCAGATTACCTGTTAAATTTTATTCTGTCTATTATAGAAAAGTGTGTCACTAATATGAATCTTAATTTATCTCTCAATCCTATCAATGTCAACGTATTACTGATAAATGAAAGAAAAGTCATGATAAAACGAATTCAAAAAATGTATCAACCGGTTCGTATGCTGAAGAATTAAATCTATTAAATACACTGAATTGTGAACGATGATAATAATCAATATCTCTCGCATGTAGAAAAGAATTTAAAAGATTTTAAAAAATGAAATGAATTTCGTTTGCAATAAATTTATTATAATTTTGATGAAGTTAAACGTCATATAAATTACATTTTATATGCATTTAGTATCTTTATTTTGTGTAAATACTGAAGAATTTTAAGATATTTTGAATACTTCTTCAAAATGCTTTGTTGGTAAGTTCAAAAACTTTTTGTTAATATTTCATTGAATATATATTGTGAAACTCTTTAATGCATTTAAAATCATTCCACATGCTTCCAAATAATTAAAAAAGAATAAAAAATAAAAATTTGCAGTGAAAATCTACAACTAATATTTTTAGTTTTTCAGGCTTATATTACTACTTTGATGCTCCTAGTGTAATGTTATTTCCATAATATAATTTTGTTAGTTAATGAACCTTTAAAAAAATTATCTTGTTTCTTAACAATTTGTTAAAATTAATCAATTTGTCACCTATTATTTAACATTGTTAAAAATGATTTAAAATCAATCAGTTTGTTAAAATAAATCAAAGAATTTTCTGAGCTATTTGTTCAAGTTTATTATATAAAAATCTTTATTCAATTCATACATTTCCAGGAAATTATATGTTAAATGTAACACATTCGTTTTAATAAAGGAGAAAAAACATTCAACTTTATTTTAGAAAAAAAAAAGTATAAAAAAAAAAAAAAAAAAAAATACAATTAAAAGATAAAATGGTGAAATTCGGTATAGCTAGTACTTACTGAATTGACTTTACTGACTTTTCAAAAATTAATATCTTAGTTATTAACTGTTATTTAGTTCTATTGCATTAATGCAATAGAAAAGGCTGAAGTCAGTACGTAAATCGATAATATGACACGACAGTAAATATTCTAGCACCATTAAAAAAAAAAAAAAAAAAAAAAAAAAAAAAAAAACTAATTCTTGTTTAGTTTTGTAGTCTGTAAATGTTTTTTGCATACTTTAGAAAAAAAGAAAAAAAACCCCTTCAATGTCCAATCATGATGTTTACGTACTGACTGAATTCGTAAACAAAATTGATGCTCAGTGAAAAGAGGCACATACAAAAGTCTTCTTTTGCGAAATCCCATATCTAAGAGAATCCAATAAACGGTGAGTTCATTAATGTTTGTAGTTTAATCGGCATAATATAATATATGCAGAATGAATAGCACCAAGTAACTTCTTTCTGAAATCATCACTGCATAATTATTAGACTATATCTCGAGAATATGATTGCGGTCCAGCAGTAATTTTTGCATAGGAGGCGCTTAAACACATCTTATTCATTTTGGATAAATTTGTATATTTACAGTGTGCTTTAAAAACATTTCATCTCTTTTCAAGTCTTTAAATATTGACCTTAGTATATAATTGTAAAGTGCAAAGTTTTTTTTTTTTTTTTTTATAAAGGTACAGAATGAAAATAAATAAATAAAATAAGAATAAATAAGTGGATTTAATTTGAAGAATAAAAAAATTTAATTTTTTACATGGCTCCTATATAATAAAAGCGCCAAAAAAGTAATAATAAACTTTAAAAGGTAGTAATACAGGTAAGTTGTTTTTTCTGGTAGATGGGAAGTGCCAGGTTCGATCCCTGGTCGCGCTCATCGAGCTAGCCGTTAGGAGTTTTATGTGGTTTCTCCGAAACTCGCGTAAATACGGGCTAGGATTCCTCATCAAGACCCCCACTAAGGGTATTCCACCTATAGGCCTAAGACCCTAGTGTAGTCAATCGATCATAAGCCACACAACCAACCAATGTTTAACGAAATAAGATTAGAATAAACATTTGATGTTCAGAATAATCATTTCGTTCTTAATTATATTAAGATGTGTCATCTTTAACAACGTTTCTCTTCGAAATTGAAACATATCAGTATTATTTGTGTTTTCATTATCAGACTTAAATATTAGATTGGTCTTTATGATATACGAAATACATTGCCGACTAATAAAATAAGTGAAAATGAAATGCATTCTTCTCATCCTCCACCAAGGTTTTGAATGGAAAAAAGAGCGGGAAGTAAAAAATAGAGAAAAACCCATTAAAAAAAAAACATGAATATCAAATGACACCGATCAAAAGTGAGAAAAAAGTTTTTAAGTTACACATCAAGGAGAGGGAGAGGTTGGGAGTTAATATGAAACACCTACACCACGTAGGGCTTGAACCTTTCAGTCAAATATATGTCGTCTAACGTGGAATTCTTGAAAAGTTTTATACAGATATCAACATTAGATGAATAGATTTATGAAATTTTAAAATTTATTAAAGAAAAAACTGCCATTTATTTATATTTACTATTATTTTAATTAAAAGTAAAAATAAACTTACGTTTTTTACTTTAGAGTATTATGTTACCTTTTTTTTTTTTTTTCACTTCCTTTTTTTTTTTTCCAATTTGATTTGTATCCCGATCACGTTCGCCGGCCTTAGCATTAGGCGTATTTTGTGATTTTCTCCGAAACTCTCAAGAACTGAGGCTAGTACCCCTAAAAAAGACCCCCATGGAGGCATTCCATATAAGCCTGGGACTTTCATGTAGCCAATTGGCCTTAACCCTTGCACACAAATACTAATTTTTCAGTTTGTTAACAATATTTTACAATTTTCAATTCGACCCCAGGTCGTTTGAAGTTTTCCATGAATTTTTACGAAAGTTGTGGGACTACAGCACCGAAACTTGGATTCTTAGAATAGACAGTCAGCATTAATACCTACACCAACACCACCACAATAATTTCCAGGTAATTCCTTTGCCAAATAAATAAATAATCAATAAAAATAAATACATAAATTAATTAGAAATTTTCTTACGTGATTTTATTTCTAAACGATACCGATATATATATATATGTATATATTAATTTTTTTTTTCGGTGTAGGTTGTAGAAATTAAAGCCAATTGTCTACGCTAGACACCTAAGCCTGTGTGAAATACTCTCCATGGAGGTCTGTTTGAGGGATCGTAGCCTGTAATCACGCGCAGTTTTTTTTTCCGGATAAATGCTATAAAAATACTACTTCTCTGGCTATGATTTTCTGTAAAGCCATGTTTTGGCCCTGGCAGAGTAATGATGCGTTATTGACTTTTGGTGCTGCCATCTGTGTATAAAAAATAAAACTATGAAAAATATTTTAATTTTTTATTTAAATAAAGAAAACTAATTTTATTCTATTATTATTACTTTTAAAAAATGATTGGGTAAAGAGACTCGGCTGTTAAGACTTCTATTAATACCATGCTAAAAAGTTTCATTGGTGAGAGATGATTGAGAATTGTAAATCCGTAGTTTTTTATTAGAAAGTAATTGTATAAGTAGTGTGCGATCAGTTATCGGCATCAGAAGCTAATTTTTCATAAACATTTCCTTTAGAGATCTCAATTATTACTGCAGGTCCTCTGGTAACAGGAAAAAAAAAAATCTATAAAATTTTTTTGTGCCAGATATCAAATAGAAATTCTGCAAAGGTATGAAATTTCATCTGTGAATGATTAGTGAAAGATGAGTATCACACTTTAACCAAGGGCCCGAAATTTCAGCTCAGAACTCGCCGAAAAAAAAGTTTAAAGACCGGTTTCCATTGCAGTTGGAACTTCGAGGTTCAAAAAACCATTAATCACGCTCCCGACACAAAGAGCCAAATGTCTTGTCATCAGTTGTAACCTTTTTTTTATCAGATTGCGCAATTACTTCAAAGGAAAGCATGCAAAATTGACAAAGATATCTGCCTCTGGCCCCTCAATTATCTCAGCTGGGGGTTAGAGCCAGGGACTTTCTTCCTTCGAACCAACCGGTTGAACCTCTTCCAACCGCTTGGCCACATCAAAGGATTCTGAATAGCGCCTCTTGAAATGACTTCCAACCAGACTCAGCCATAAAATAGGGTCATCATTTTTTTTTTCTTTTTTACGCATTTTGGGTTTTTTATTTTTTCTAACTATTTGAAATGTTTTTACAAATATACCTAAAATTATATATATTAACCGTTTGAGTCCCAGGGAGTATTGAAAAAACACTGTCGAAGAATCTCAAACAGCGCAACCGCGCTTTCTCGAAATGAGTACGAAAAGACCCAAGCACCGCGATAGCGCTTTGTTCATTTTACATCGATGAATTCCAATCGGAGCAATAGCGCTTCTTGTATTTGTTAGGTAACGTGATTCTCGTCTTTTTCTCATCGCTGCGTCACATTGGAGTTTGCAAAGCGATCGGATGTATTCGTGCGTGTTTCTCATTGTTAATAATTGTGTGTTTCAAAATGATTAGACACTTGCTTCATATGCACGCTTCAGTAAATCTGAGCGCGCGACTTCAACAATCGGTAACGCACCGTCAGTTGTTTACAATGTTCGAAATGTACTGGGTTTTCTCGACATAAAATCTCAACAGCGTGATCGCGCTGCTTGGGAATTAAACGGTTAAAAGTGTGTCGTATATCATCATGTCTCATAATCATCTGTAATCAAAAATCATTATAATGCATTGTATTTGAGATTTGAAAAAGATTAAAATATTTATAAATGAAAAGAGACATTAAAGAAAAAAAAAAAAAAAAAAAAAAAAAAAAAAAAACTTTGTCAAACAATATCCTGTGAAAACCTTTTTATTATGAAAGATTAAGCTTCCTTATTTATTTAACTTTTTACATCAGAAATGTCTTTTTTGTCCCTTTTATTTTTATAATCAGACGGAATGTCGATGTGTGTAACTTGTTCGTTGTTCTAATTTGAAATAGCCATTTCGGAATTACTTTTACGATAAAATCGTTGCTTAGAAATCATAACATGCGCAAATTCTTGGCGTTTCAGCAAAAAAACTGGAAAATGTTAACTTTTTTTTGATAATTATTCAACAAAATAAACATAGGCGGTATCTTTAAAAGGGCTCGGGCTGATTTTCATGCGCCAATATCGCATAGGCAAATTTTCGCATTTTTCTTCTCTCAGATAGTGGGCGACGGGCAAAGAGGCTCTCTGCTCGTCTATTCTCACTCTGCTTGAAGAAATCAGAGTGGGAGAAACGAAACTGCTGAAGAGATTAAAACTTTTATACATGTATATATCTTTTATACATTTTTCCTTTTCCAGGCTGGGGGCTGGGGCGATAGTCGAGCAGCACGCACACAGACTCGGCACTCCGAGAAGAGAAAAATCAGAGGTTAAATATGAAGTTATAAGATGGCAGGATTTTGCCATATTTAAATCTAAAAAAAAAAAAAAAAAATTGCTTTCTGTCACCGTATCATGTAAGAATTCCATCTATAACTAGACCAAATTTTTACTCGCCACAGTAAAAATTCCACTCGCCAATGGCGAGCTGGTGAGCGGAAATTTTGCGCCCTGAACCTCTAAAAGGGTTACATAAGTTGCGTCCTTTCTCTCTTCGATCTTTTTATACCAAATTCCTACAGAGAATTCGCAAAATCGCCCAATAGGAAAAGTTAGTTGGTATGACCCCATTCCCATGTTTTTTCCCATGACGCGTTTTCAGATAGTTTAAAAATTTTAGCTAATTTTGAGAAAAAAATTGCTGAAATAAACATTAGCTTTAAATATTCTTTAGCAATAAGTACTAAAATTAGTCTTGATTTTATAGATTTTCTAAATGTTGCACTGAATAACTTACAAACAGCTGTTTATTTTTACTTTAATTTATACTATCTGATAAATGATTAAAAAATATGCATTTTTATAAATCGTTACAGGCCACTGATCGACTGGGCCATGAAAGAAGATGCAAAGCCGCCCAATCCAAATGAAAAAAGTGTTTTGTGTGTAAAGAAAGCAACTGTCGTCCATGAAAGAATTTCTGAGCCATTGGATGTCACAGACATTGTAGGTAGAAGTGGTTTATGGCAGATTAAAATTCTTATACTGACGATGTTAACCGGCATTACCACGGCATGGAATCATTTAGGCATGAGTTTTCTTGCATACCCAGTGGATCATTGGTGTGCTAGACCTCCTGATTCAAATATATCAGTAGAATTTTGGCTGTCAGACTTTCTTCCTAAAACAACACTAAAAGGTAAAACACACCATAGTCAATGTGATATGTATGTTTACAACAGAACAGCAAATAGTGCAATAAAAAATAGAACGTTACTTTGTGATACTTACGAATACTCTGCAGATTTTCGTTCTATTCTAATTGAAGTAAGTTACAATTTATGGAATTAAATTTTGTTACTTATTAATTTTTTATTTTTATTTTTTTTTAATTTTGGTTAAACTAATAAAATAAAATGTGCATTTGATTTTTTTTTCTTTTAATTCATTATGCTTTATGCATATTAAGTGGAATGTAGTTTGCAGTGAAGATTGGCTTCTGTCTTCAAGTCAGACAGTGTATATGATTGGATTTTTGATGGCCGTTCTGGTGTCTGGGCATTTTGCAGACAAGTAAGAATTTTTAGAGATTGAAATGTTGAACTTTATTTAATGTAAAGAAATTATTTTTGAGTTAACATTTCTTCTGATAGGTTTAGCTGTGACGTAAAAACGAAATTATATTATGAAAATGCGAAAAAAAAAAGTTCCTTAAAATATTAAAATCATTAAATACTATAATCTTTTTAAAAATGTCACTGCTAAAGAATAATTGAAAAATTTTGTAAATTATTAGCAAATAACTCTCCCCTTCTTCCCATGAAACAAAGTAGTACAGTTTTAGAAAAATTTACTCAGTTAAACCAAATCAATTATTTCCCCGTTATTGCTAGAAATGAGAAATTTTGTTATCCGTAAAAAAATTTTGACTTCGGTTTTTTGACGTTATTAAATGTTTTGAGGTTCTAAAAGGAATCCGAATAGTATGAGGTTCATGTTGTGTCTCTGAAGGTTAATCATTTTTTTTTTGTTAGTCTAGACCTGCTAACTATGCTAGTTATCCGTAATGGTATTAGGCCCCGCCTTTTTCTCACACCAGAATAGTTGTAGAGTAATATTCAGCAGTATGTTCTCATGATTAAATAAGAAGACAATTGCTCTACAACTATTCTGGTGTGAAAAAAAGACGGGGCTTAATACCATTACGGATAAACTAGCATAGTTAGCAGGCCTATTAGTCTATGTCAATCTTATCTCAAGAAAGAATGGTGCTAAAAATCGAGCAGATTTAAAATAACTTTTTATGATATTGGCCAGTGCCCTATCGAATTTCAGCATTTAGTTTTGAAAAGTTCATAGATTATGAAAATTTTAGATTTTTCGTAACATACCAGATTATGACAAAATATCGAACGACTGGGCTTTATGAGGATTATTTTGAACCTTTAAAGAAATTGGCCTCGTTTTAAGATATCATTCATGATATATCATAAACATTATTGAGTATCAACATTTCATTTAAAGAACGTGGTAAGTTATTCGAAATTAAAAATTTTATTAACATTGTAAAAATTAAAAAAAAAAAAAAAAAGATTTATAAATAAGGTAAAATTTTGGCATAACTGTACATTTTGAGGATTATTATCAGCTTTTAAATAAGTCGGACTAGTTTTAAGTATTATTTATGATAACGACATAAAGATTATTCAATATCAAAATTCCATTTAAAGAAAGTTGTAAGTTATTCGAAATTAAACAGTCTCTTAACGTGGTAAAAATTCATTAATTGATTTATAAATAAGGCAAAATTTCTCATAAATGGGCAATATGAGGATTATTTTCTTTGTAAAGAAATCGGATTACTTTGAAAATATTTTTTAATCATTTAATATCATTCGATTTCAGGTCACGCTTTCAACTTTACAGTTTGTTGTTTATAAACACATAAAAATTTAAAAAAGAATTAAAGTTATGACTTCCAAACAATTATATATATATATATATATTACACATAAAAACATAAAAATACTCACAAGGGAACATTCAAAAGGTGTCATCTTCAAAAAGTATTGGAAAAAATATATGTGATTCTACTCTTCATAAAACACCAGAAAATGAAAAACTTATCGGCTGAAATTAATTACAGCGACCACAAAAAATTATCAAAATTAAGCATATTTGGCGATTTAGCGCTGTTAGCTAGCGCTGTTAGTTAGCGCTCGTTTGCTAGCAACGAGATTGCCGTGTACGAACAGAACCGTGTTTTGCTTTTCCGCCAAGTACTGAAAATCAATCGCCTAGCAGTGTGAAATCGCCAAATATGCTTAATTGTGTTAATTTTTTGTGGTCGCTGTAATTCATTTCAGCCGATAATTTTTTCATTTTCTGGTGTTTTATGAAGAGTAGAATCACATATATTTTTTTCAATACTTTTTGAAGATGACACCTTTTGAATGTTTCCTTGTCAGTAGTGGGTGCAAAGAATAAAATTAGAAAATTTTTTACTTTTCTACAAGCGTTAAATATGAAAGCTTGTAAAAGTCTAATAAGATATTCGACTTTAAGGTACACAGATAACTGCCTATGTTCTCCTAAAATTTCCAATTTCAAGTAAGAAGGATATATTACCGAGGCTTTCTATGTACCCTATCAAAACACTTTGTTTTATTAAGATAAAGAATTGCTAAGCATTTTAATTATGTTATGTTTACCAACTATATTAGACGGGAAATGTGAAATTCAATCCCAAGTAACGCTCGTCGACCTAGTCGTTCGGCGTTTTCCGTTTTTTTCTCCGAAACTTGCGTAAATACGGGTTAGAATCAGTAGACCTCCTTGCGTAAATTCCTCGAACCCACCTACAGTCGTCAATCGGTCTTAATCCTAAAACACCAAACACTGATACCTACGACATAAAAATTTTACTATTTTAAAAATTTTTAAATGAAATTTACTGTGAGGTGATTTTTTTTTATACATCATTTTTTATGTATTTAATTGCCGAAACGTCAGTGGAGGCCTCCCTGTTGTGACTCAAAAAGATTTTGTGTTCCGTCTGTCTGTCGATCTGCCTGTTTGTTTGTCTCGCGCAGTGTTGTCAGATCTCGCGGATTTTTTATTTAATAACCACCAATAATTTTTCTTTGTAACGTTTGAGTAATAACCTTCGAAGATTAATCGTCTATCGTGTATATCAAATATTACTTTTTAAAATTATATTGGTAATTATTGAATAAAAAATCCGCTAGATCTGGCAACACTGGTCGCGCGATAGCGGCCGCAAAAATCACGCCATGGACTTGAGATTTGGTACACATATTCATGAACCCCACGGAATTAACTGTATAGTTATAGGTGTGTATTCCATTGTAGTTCGTGTACAGGGACAGGCGAAAGTTTTTCTTATCCTTACGGCCTATGGGAAGAATTTGTATGTACCGCGATAGTGACCGCAAAAATCCCGCTATTCACATGCAATTTGGTACACATGTTTATGAGCCATATGGAATTAGCTGTATAGTTTTCAGTGTGTATTCCATTTGTAGTTCGCGTACAGGGACACACCAAAATTTCTTACAAATTCTGCCCATAGGCTGTAATGATATGTACCGCAATAGCGGCCGCAAAAATCGTCCTATTGACTTTCAAATTGGCACACACGTTCAGGCTCTGTATAGAAATAGCTGTATAATTTTTTATGCCTATACTGTTTATGGACAGTGTGAAGGAACACGCCAAAATTCTTACCATTACGGCATATGGGATGAATTACGTTCAAACGCATTTTAACATCATTACTTTGCAAACAAAATGAAATTAGTGTACATTACTGGGATGCTTAAACTAATGTTATTCAGAAAATATGTGCTCTTAGGCTTCCTAATTAATATACAGGACTTCACAAAAGTGCTCCTACAGTATTACGTGATCATCCAAATTATCTCAAAGTTCGAACAATTATTCATGCAAAACGTAGAATAAGTTGAATAGTTTTTACTAATGTATACAATATTTATGGTTCGTTTACAGAGAGACACAAAAGAATTTCATGACATTATTACCTATAGACAAATTTATATTTAAGCGCATTTTAATGCGTTTATGCTGTTTTCAACATAATGGAATTATCATGCATTATAAAGATGTATAAAAGAATGTTTACTCTAAAAAAAGGGATTTGTATAGACTAAAGGATTTATTTACAGGACCACACAAAAGAATTCGGATGACATGCTGTAATTATTCAATTGATGTCAAATTACGTTGAAGTACTGCTGAGTTTTAATTAATTAAATAGGCGTATTCTTTTTTAGTGTATGTAATTACTGTGTCTCATTTTGCAGGATACATAAAAGAATTTCGTAGACCAAATTATTCCAACCATTTAAAGGGTGAAGAAACATTAATATTTTAATTAAATTCTTAACAGATATGTTTGAAAAAAGTGATATAGTCATTATAAAAATCATTTAAATGCTTTTCATTGCAGATTTGGCCGCTATCTTGCAATCATGATCAACATTGTAATTCTCATCGTAGCAGGGTTTGCTGTTGCATTCTCTAATACTTTTATGATGTTTATTATAAGCAGATTCTTTGTAGCTTTTGGTCATGGAGGTGTGGGATTGGTCACCTACATTTTACGTAAGTTTTCCTGATTTTAATATAAAGTTAAATATGTTAAACATTTCTATTCTTGCTTTAAATCATAACAATTATGTGCTTAAAAACATAAATATGTTACTTTATAACATAACGCGTGCAGAAATAAGTTAATACATAATGTACGTTACGCACATAACATAAGTAATATCTGAAAGATTTTTTTCATTTTTGTTTCTTTTGTTTCTTTTTCTTTTGTTAAAAATATCATTTTTTATAATCGCATTTTAAATATGTTAATTTAATGAAAATATACTTTGCTACATCTTCTGGTTAGTTACTTTCAACTTTGATTTCTTGATTCTTTCTAATTTGTGTAAATAGAAATATTTCTGTTGGTATCCTGATCAGAACAAGAAGTATACCAGTTTTTGGAAGATTCAGCTAAATTAAATTCTTTAAGAATAAAAAGAGAAAATTTGACTTGTGTTTAATAAGTATTATTAATTATAGTTCCTGTTTATTTTTATAAAGTTTAATTTCTTGTATTAAGCATTGTAAATAGATTGAATTTATTGTATTATGTAATAATAAGGTAATGAAAGCGAAGCAATGTTTAGAACTTATTTACTAAAAAAAATTTAAATATTCAAATGTAAGTCAAGAAAAATGATTTTATTAAAAGTTTAGTTTACATTCTGGTAAAGATGAAGAATTGCAGAAGAAATATATCTCACTATTTACATTTAGACTTTTTCTCGCATAATTTCAAAATTTTTGATAAACATGACATTTATATTTTGCTAGAATATTGGACCTTTAAGCATTTCGTAACTTATAAATTTTAAGTTCCTATGAATTTTGTCATTAATGAATAGTTTAAATTACTTTATTATTTTTTAAATTTGTTAAATGTTAAATAGTTTGAACCAAAACATTCACCAGCACAAGTTCCACATAAACAAAAAGAGACAAATTTATCGATTACATAAACTTTATTATAGTTTTAATTTATTAAATGTTAAATAGTTTGAACTAATGCATTCACCAGAGGAAACGTAGCAAACGTATCCACGTAAGCCAATTGAGACAAAACTATCGATTACACAATTTTATAAAATTTTTAAGAAAAATGTGTATTTTACAAAATGTAAACAAAATCTTTTGCCAAAAGAAATATTTAAATCTAGTTTCTATATGTTATGCCAATTAATATTTTAAAGTTACATACATAAATCGAAGCTCAGTTACATTTTATTATTAAGATAATTGAAATTTACTTCTAAATTACAATAGTGAGCATTGAAATATATAATACTATTTATCCCAAAGAAAAACACTGAGCAGTTATTTGTACAATTAACTTGCTAAAAGTTTTAAAGCGGATTCTGCTATTTACAACTAAAGCTGTATATACGATTGATTTTAAATACGGGTGCTTTTTTATTCAAAAAAGTTTTACATTTTAAAGGTTTGAAACTTTTTTCTATAGGAAAAGTTATTTTATCCACAATATGCACACTAAAAAAAGAAGATCAATATCAAAATAACATTTTATTTTACTTTTGATACTTTATATCAAAGTCGTATTATAATTGTCCTGTACAGTAAAATATCAAAATATTATCATGCAGTGCTATCAACAGCATGAAACTTCCTTACTTACTCGTCAGTCAGGATCTCTTAGAAAGACCCACATGAGATCATTTCCCCGAAGCCCAAGTCTCTTGGGTTGCTACCACGTTTTTCTATTAATTTATATCTTATTTTGAAAATATTTAAAAATATTACTCATATTTTATTTGCTTAAGTTGGGTTTATCTTAACGTATTTATTAAAGTATTGATCTTATATATATATATGTATATATATATATAATTTTGAATAGAAGGAAATAAATAGGCGTGATAATTTGAAATGAGTGTGCCTGATAAGTAAAACTGAATTTAAAAGTGTTAATAAAAAAAAAAAAAAAAAAGAATAAATTAGTATAGCAAAAACATTTGTAAACAACACTTCATGTGCAAACACCTCTCTGCTTCCTCTTCAGTGGGTGGGAGCAGCAGAAAACCCTTATTATTGTAAAATAAGAAAAATCTAACTGGATTAGGAAACATGGCGAAACCAGCATACTCCCAAAAATGAGAAAAATTAATTAAAAACTTTAACAAAATTATAACAAGAACGAAAAATCATGCGGTACGCATTGATTATTAGCACTTTCCAAATGTACGTAATTGTTGTATCGTATGACTTTCAATGCTTTTTGCCTACGTAATCACACGACGGACAGACAGTAGTTCTGAAAGGCATACAGATCAACTAATTGAATTCCTAATCATTCTTAAACATTGTTAGAAAGTGTTAAAAAGGCTTAACACAAAAGAAAACGTAGCCCTTATATTCTAATTGCAGCCCTTAATGTATATGAATATTTTAGTGTAGCCCTGTAAATCTAAAGGTTAGCAAAATCATATACTATACAAAATATTATTTTAGCATATTAACAATAAATGCCAATTTCTTTATGATTGTTACAATAGAAAGTTCTTTAATTGTAATTTATAAAAATGTCTGTCCCAAAATGGAATGCACTGGCATTTTTTTGGGTGTCTCTGTACACAAACCAGTTGCACAGGACCTATTAATTCCAGTTAAAATAGAGAACATTCCATAGTGAATTTGAATATAACACACACACACATCTCTCTCTGTGTGTATATATATATATATATATATAGAGAGAGAGAGAGAGAGATATTTATTTAACTCTGGCGGCAGACAGACAGATAGACAGATGGACAGTCTGACAGATAGATACACAAATTGAAATCATATTCGCACTTAAAAAATGTAAAAAAGTGTTAAATCGCTTAATGTAAACGAAAATGCAATTCCAGGAAATTTCCAATAAAAGCCCTCAATGCAACTAAATATTTCTGCGTGGCTCTGTAAATCTAATGCTAATAATATCTTTTGTGCATATGAATAACATATTTCAATTTTATTAAAATTTGTTCAAAGTAAAGTTATTAAAAGTTGGTTTATAGATATACCTCTCATAGAACGAATGCTTTGGAATACTTTCGAGCGTCGCTGTACACAAACCAATGGTGGTATTTACTCAATTTTCTATAGCGAACATCCGATAGTGAATTTGAATGATATTTTTCAATTTCATTGAAATTTGTGTAAAATAAAGGAAGTAGTTCATAAAAATACCTCTCATAGAACACAATGCTTTGGAACACTTTTGGGTGTCCCTGTACACAAGCCATTAGAGGTACCCCCTCCCCCTCCCATTTTCAATAGGGAACATCCGATAATGAACTTGAATATCATATAGCAGTTTCAAGAAATTCCATGAATATTTACGGGAGTTAGAGCGCGGATAGATAGACAAACTGAAGTCATTAACACTTTGCAACCTTATTGGAAAGTGTTAAAAACATTTAGAAAGTGATAAAAACGATTAACCTACTAACGCCCAGTGTTCTCATTTGAGGACAGTTAATAAAATGGCGCGTATATTTTTTGTGGTTCCTTGGAATGATTTCTGCTTTTTAATGACAGTTTATAGCATCACTCTTTAAATGATCCCTGAAAGATTTATGTGCCTGCTATTAATTATAATTACATGATTTGGATAGTAATTTTTATGATTTTTAATTCATTGCATATCAATTTGTTTTTCGCGCAGATATACCATCTTAAGCCAATTTGAATAATAATATATATTACATTACTTTAATTTCGAGGTCTTTGTCAACAAGTAATAGGAAATTAATCTGTTATCTCGAAGTTTTTCTGACTAGAAGTGTTTTCGTTAACACACAAAACGTTATCAAATGAGGATAAGTTTTTAACTTAAAACTGTCAGAAGAATTTTTTTTAATTTAATATATTTTACTGTCAGTTGTCTACATTAATTTAGAATAGAAATATTCATCAAAATATATTTTTCAAAATTAATTACGGCGTTAACGGATTAATATAAACGAAAATGCAATTCCAGCAAATTTCCAGTAATACCCATTAATGTAACTGAATATTTTTGTGTAGCCCTGTAAATTTAATGCTAATCATACTGTATTATATGGAGAGCATTCTTTTGTGCATATGAAAAGTATATTTTTACTAGTTAGTTGTAGGGCAACTAAGGTGCCCGTTGAAAAATGATCATTTTATTTTATTTATTTCTCACTTCAAATAATTCATTTGCTAGCAAGCCCGTGCGAAAATTTCGCACTTTATTTATCTCTTCGTTACCTTTAAAATTTAAAATTATTATTATTATTTTATAGACGTCATTTTTGTCAATTTTTTATAGACGTCATTTTTATAGACGTCATTATGCATGAGCAAATGTAACATATATATATATATATATATATATATATATATATATATATTTTTTTTTTTTTTTTTTTTTTCACGTGAAAGCATATTTTATTTTATGCTGGGAAAAAAAATGCCAACAATTAAAAATTAAATGTCTATTTTAAAGCTGTTATTTTCATATTTTAATTAATAAAAAAAAATCTAATAAAAAATTAGTTACAAGTAAGGTACCAAATGAAAGAGGCGATTTTTCTGAATCCGTCGGATTAAACAGCTTATCGTTCGGACAATTAGATTTTTTAAAATTAACTAAACTATGAAAAAGGATTAAAATTAACTAAAGTATGAAGTAGTGCAACTTGCGTTCACACACAGACAGTATCCAAGGAAATCTCTTAGCATTTTTAAGCGTGACTCAGTCAGTGAGTGATGAGCGTAACTATATATGCTGATTTGATTAAGATTTGTGCAAAGTAAGTTCTTAAATTTTTTTTTTTATAAAAATACCTCTCATAGAACGCAATGCTTTGGAATACTTTCGGGTGTCCCTGTAGACAAACCAGAGATTGTATTTACTCCAATTTTAATGGGGAATATCCGATAGTAGGCTTGAATAACATATTTCAATTTCATTAAGATTTGTATAAAGTAACGGTATTAAAATATGGTTTACAGAAATACCTCTCGTAGAACACAATGCTTTGGAAAAATTTCGGATGTCCCTGTACACAAAACAGTAGAGGTATCATATAAACTCCATTTTTAATAGGTAACATCCGATAGTGAACTTGAATAACATATATCAGTTTCAAGAAATTCCATTAATATTTATGGGAGTTAGAGCGCGGACAAACAGACAGACAAATCGAAGTTATTAACATTTTTCAACCTTGTTGGAAAGTATTAAAAACAGAACTAAATTAATAAACAAATAAATAAAAACATAACAAATATACCTGATAAAAATAACTTAATAAAGGGTATCTCAACATATTCCCATCCAGATCTGAAAGGCAAAAAGAAAGAGTATTATTTTATTAATTGGCTAGACTTACTGCATAGATGGATTATATGTATCAAGTTAACGTAGAAATTTAACACGGGTCTTTCGAGCAGATAAGATGCAGACACAGTTAGCAGCCTCTAAACTGGCACTGTGTTTTCCAGCATTTTTTACTCATAGTCCATCCTGTCCGAATCGCTCAAATCCTCGTAGCTGCATATCTCACAAGAAGCGTTCCGTATATTGGACTTGAGCTTGGAAGATTCATCAGCGAACACTAGAAGTCACCAAGCACCATGAAGAAACTACTAAAATTACCTCATTCGTAGATTTTTATTAAAAATAGTGGTGTAAACTTCATAAAGTTTAAAGGATAATTATTATTAAAAGAAAAAAGATTAGAAGAAAATTTACTAACTTGTTTGCTATAAATGGAATAACTATTACAGATTTTATAAAATCTGTTTAGCTGACTGATTAAAATATTGATATATATATATTTTTTTAATGCAAATTGCTGTTCCAATGAGGTATGCTATAAGTAGTAAACGGAAAATAATTTTATAAAATCTGTAATCGTAATTACAATTATAGCAGATTGGTTTTTAAATTTTCTGCTAAACTTTTTATAACGATTATCCATTAAATTTTATAAAGTTTTACACCACTATTTTTAAGAAAGTCTACGAATGAGGTAATTTGAGTAGATTCTTCCTTCACTTCACGATGTTTGGTGATTTGTTGCTGATGAAGAATCCAGGCTCAAGTCTAATACGTGGAACGTCTCTTATGGAATATGCAGCTACAGGGAATCGAAGACTACGACAGGATGGATTATATGAGTAAAGAATGCCGGAAAAGACGGTGCTAGTTTAAAGTCCGCTAACAGTGTCTTGCATCTTATCTTTCTTATATATATATAAAAGAGTACTTCTACTCACTCACTCACTGACTCATCAACGCACAGCAAAATATACTGGAGCCACTAACTCAAGACTGGGTCAAATTATAGAACATATAGTGTAAGCACCCCCTAAGAAGCGATTTTGCGAAATTCGCCCCCCAAGGGGGTGTAGGGGGCAAAATGTGATTTCACAAAAACCTTCCTATCTCAATGAAAAAAACAGATATCCGTAAAATATTTGCTTTAAAATATAGCTAATTTAATTATCTAAAAACCAATTTCTGGAATTTTAGAAGTTCGGTCCCCAAGGGGGGAAAGGGGGAAAAACGTGATTTCACATGCGCAAAACGTGGTTTCACATACTCCTATATATCTCAAACAGAAAAACAGATATATGTGAAATTTTTGCTCTAATATATAGCTAATACAAATACCTAAAAACTTATTTCTGGAATTTTCGAAATTCAGCCCCCAAGAGGGGAGAAGAGAGGGCAAAACGTGATTTGAAATAATCCTTTATATTGCAAAAAGAAAAATATATATGTGTGAGATATTTTTGCTCTAAAATATAGCTCCCATAAATACATAAACATTTCTTTAATTTTAGAAATTCGTCCCAGGTGGGGCGAGAAAGGGGGCTATGGGGTAAAAAAAAATAGAAATATAGTTAGACCGTTCAAAATTGGTACAGATAGGTTTTAGAGATCTGCAAGTCAAATGAGGATATTTTTGAAAGTGTAAAGTTATTAGGAGGGTCAGAAAGGTGTGCGTGTGGGGGGGGGGGGGGAGCAAAAAATAAAAATAGTGTTAGACCGTTCAAAATTGGTAGACAAAGGTTTTTGATACCTACAAATCGATTGCGGATATTTTCGAATTTGTAAAGTTATTAGGAGGGGCGGGAGGAGGGGACGGAAGGGCAAAAATAAAAATAGAGTTAGTTCGTTCAAAATTGGTACATAGAGGTTTTTGATACTCAAAGATCGATTACGGATATTTTCGAATTTGTAAAGTTATTAAATTGGTACATGAAGGTTTTTGATATCTACAAATCGATTGCGTATATTTTCGAATATGTAAAATTATTAGGGTAGACGGGAAGGGGAGGAGAAAGGGCAAAAATAAGAGTTAGAGCGCTGAAAATTAGTGTTGTTAGGTTTTGAGGCGTGATAAATCGATTGCGGATATTTTCGAAAGTACAGAATTATTACGAAGGTCGGGAAGGGAACGGGCGCAGGGGGAAAAATAAAGAAATTCAGATAAAATGTTGGAAATTAATATTATTAGGTTTAAAAGCCCGAGAGAACGACTGCGAGTATTTTTTAAAGTCTAAAATAATTAGGAGAGACGGGAACGGTAGGTGAAGGAGCATGCGAGCCTTGCGCGCTTGTACGCGCTGCCGCAGGCAGTGGTGGCCCGAACCGATTATTCCACTGATGGGAGAATATTTTTTATTTATTTATTTATTTATTTATGTTTTTCCCTTACGACAATATAGTGATTCATTAAGAGTGCTGAACATAAATGCGCGCGCGCAGCGCACAATTGCCTGCGCTGCCAAGGGCAGTGGGGACCCGTTGCGATATTTTTTCCAGTCACATTTTTTTTTCGCAGGATAAAAATTGATGCAATTTTGAGAATTCATTAACTATAGTGATTCATTTAAAAATAGTGACCAGCGAAGCGGGCGTAGCCTGCTAGTCTCCTCTAAACACTGTGTTAAATTTCTACGTTAGCTTGATACCTATAAACCATCTAAGCAGTAAATCTAGCTTTTCAACAGAATAATGCCCTTTTTTGCCTTTCTGGTCTGGATAGGAATATGGTGAGCTAGCATTTCCTTTATTAAGTTATTTTAATCAAGTACACTTGTTATGTTCATATTTATTTGTTTATTAATTTAATTTTGTTTTTAAATTTTATTACACAGTTTTAAATTTGTTTTTTCATTTTTGGGAGTATGTTGGTTTCACCATATTTCCTAATTTTACTATAAAAAGGCTTTTTTGCAGCTCCTATCTACTGAAGATCGATCCCAGGTCACGCTCGTCGGCCTAGCTGTTCGGTGTTTTCCGTGGTTTTCTCAGAAAGTTGCGTAAATACGGTTTAGGACCCCTTAGAAAGACCTCACGGAGGGCACTCCCCCCCCCCTCACTCCTCAGGCCTAGTACCCTAGTGCAGTCAATCGGCCTCAATCCCCACAACCCAACCCATCTACTGAAGAGGAAGCAGGTAGGTGTTTGCACATGAAGTTTTGTTTAAAAATGTTTTTGCTGAAGTAATTTGTTCTTTTTATACTTAAAATTTTTGAATTCAGTTTTGTTTATCACGCACGCCCATTTCAAATTATCCCGCCTATTTATTACTTTCTATTCAAAATTATGTACATTTTTGTATAAATTTTTAGTATTGTTTTTTAACACCTAATGTATACAAATATATTTTTATTATTATTTAAAGAATATATATATATATTTCCTTATATTATCATAATGTTAAATCACTCAATGCGTTCACAAAGCCGTACGCTATAAAAAAAACTTTTCTACCTGCTTTCTGATGTTATTGTCGCAGTTCAATCCCATTCCCCAATTGACATAATTTATTTCAATATGTTCATTTGTACAAAAAAATGTATATATTTAAGTAATAAAATCATTTAAAATATTTAAAACAAATTACTTATACTTGTTCTGGAGCAGAGGGTGGGCCGCAGTTCATATAGTTAAACAGAATTGTAACTAGCGCAATAGATATAATTACCAATTATTGAAACAAACTTTGCTACGTTTATTATAGTTTTATTTAAAATCTTTGAAATGAATATGCCTTTAAAACATAGAAATTATAATTCTGAAAACATTAAAATACATATCAACATTATTAAACTTAGATTAATATAACATAACATTAGCGGTTATAAGTGTCTCAAACATTCATATCATCTTCAATAATTTCTTACCCTAAAACCACAACTATAGCTTCATATCGCATATATATGCTGCAGTTCAAACTTCGTAACTCCACACATTTACATAGCAGCATTTACGTTAAAAAAAAAAAAAAAAAAAAAAAAAAGTGGTCAAATTCTAAAAGAATATCTCATTCATAGAGTAAATTCTCCTCACAGAGTGGAACTTAAAAGTAAAATGAAACTTTGCATCAGATTTCGAAACCTGCAATTTTTTCTAGTACGAACGAAAACTAGCGAGTCGGTGAAGTGTAGAGGTACAATAATGTGATGTTATTCATGTACTCTTTTATACAAAGAATGCCTCTAATTAAATTTTAGATAACAAATGTAATATTTCATATATGAACATTTAATATTTGCACAAAAGACGGAATTTTCGTACAACGGTAAGTGCTCCAGTGATTGGCACATTTAGAGCAATTTCTGATGTTTTTAATGCTTTAGTCATCAGAAACTATTTTTGGAAACTATTTTGGTTAATATATATGACATGAAAGACTTTCAGAAACACATAATAAAATATATACATTTGATAATAATTATTTTTTTAAATAATTATTTTTTTTAACTTCCGCTAAATGTTCCAGTAATTGACACTGCCAGTTTTTCATTTTACCTGTAATTAGTATCCTATGTTCCAGTGTATGACACTGCTAGTTTTTCATTTTACCAGTTATTGGCACCCTGTGCTTCAGTGTTTGACATACAATGTTAAAATTCTTATATGTAAAATATGTGCTTTTACTTTTTACTTATTTATTAATTATTTTGGGAAAGATGTCAATTACTGGAGCACCTACCCTATGTATCATGGTTGTCAACATTTAAATTTATTCCGGAGCATTTTTAGCCCCTCCTTTATTTTCACACCTGTTTATAGAGTAATTTTTTCCCATATGTAACTACGATAAAATAAGGAAAAATTACTCTTTGAAAAAAGTGATATGAAATAAAGGCGGAATAAAAATGTTTCAGAAAAATTAAAATGTTGGCAACACTACTATATACTGCATATTTTTTTTACAGTTGTTGAGTGTGTAGGATCCGAGTACCGTGTAATCTACGCGATTTTTCAAGGTGTTGGATGGCATGCTGGCTACATGTTGCTTCCTTTAATTGCCTGGTTGGTACCGGATTGGTTTCTTCTACAAATCATTATCACAGCTCCATCAATAGCTTTTTTATCATATTTCTGGTAAGTTATGTATCTCACTTTTTAAAACTTTATTTTTCTATTTATTGTGTATTATCAGTGACCAGTAATGTCTAGAAACGCTCTTTAATAAAGGAAAATCCCATTTATATAAAAATGAGAACTGAATTAAAAATACTGAAATTTTATTTAATTTATTTATTTTGTTTAGTTAAATTTCAGTAATGGTTTGTCTAAATTTAGAATAAATGTGTCGTCTAGTTGCAAAACTTGTGAACTCCTTAAAATCAGAAAAGGCATTTTTTGCAGCTCTTTAAGTTCTAAGTAAACGTTTCCACCATCTGGAAACAAGAAAACATATCAAGCCGGGCAATTTCCTGCGTTATATGCGTTTGAAAATCATGATGTGCTACAAAATAGGTAAAATTCTAAAGCCGGCTTTCTCCATATCCGCTAGATCGCGCTTCTGCTCGGGGCCGCCGCGAATAAGAGATTAGTATAGTATAGTTTTCAACGGGCCTAGACACTTTATCGTCTTCCGCCATTAATACGTGACCGCAAGCGATAGGCGCGAAACAGAAACGAAAACCAAATAGAATATATACGAAAGCTGTGTTGTCGTTTGAAATTCTTTTAAGGTTTTTTGCTGTTAACATTTAGAATTCTTAAATAATACAAGGTAAGTTAAAAACCCCATTTTCTTCATATATATTCATCGAAAGATTAAAACAGCGTTTTAAATTACATAATAATTTTAATTTAAGCAACAAACTATAACTTCTCGAGCCTGTTCATTCGCATGTTGACTAATGAATCTAAGTAATACGATTATCGGAAATAGAATAGCTTAGCTGTCAACTTGTAAATTTTTTTGCTACCGAAAATATTTTGTTTGAATTTTTAACAATCTTTTTAGCAGTTCTTTTTTTTTTTTTTTTTTTTTTTTTGATTAATCATAATGATTTTTTTTTTTCCAAAGAAATACCGGTGTTAAAAAACCGTACAAATTGGCACCTGTGGAATAGTAATTTTGATCTTCAAAGAATATTATATTCTTAAATATGAAATGATAAATATATATCACGCTTATCCCTTAAAATTATGTGTATATTTTTTACTAAATGTAATGCTTTTTCATTCGAAGATGATATTTTTTAGCTACAAATAATCTAGTATAACAATTATTTTTTCTAGATTAAATTTTGTAATGGGAAAAATATAATTACAAAACAATTATTAGAAAGTATATTTATGATAATGCACATCATACTGTTTTTATTTTGTTTTTTCTTTAGAAAATAACATGCCTAAAAATTACATATAATATTCGCTTTTATATGTTGTGCGGAAAATATTGCTCGTTATATATTTTTTAAAACTCTAATAAAAGCCAAACGACGTGCTAAGTTATGGGGCATTTAAAAAAAAAATTATAAACTTGAATATTGTTGAGAAATTAGTATTTTATACCTATTACAATTTCACTTAAAACATTTTTTTAAAACATTATTATAAATGTAATAATTATAAAATTTTTACATTTTATTCGTATCTTATTCTTTGATACTTTATATATATTACAGTGGTTGCTCCAGGTTTTCATATTTGGGGCACATTTTTGTGGAAAATAGAATATTTTTTATAAAACTTTTTATTTATTTTTGTGCAAACAAAAAATTATTGTGTAGACTGTAGAACCTTCCATTTTAAAAGTCACTCTATATAAGATTTAATGTCAAGTTACCAGTTTAATTCTTTAATTGAACATAACGTAAACAGTCAGCTGAAATAATACTGAAAACATGGGCATTTTTTATAAATGGCTTATCTCTGTAAAACAAAATCTAGTGTAATAGCCATTTTTATGAATTGTAAATTTGAGAAAAGAGCCCAATTTATTGATTTGAATTTTGTAAAGGGGCAGCTAGAGGCCCAAAATTTTTGCCTGAATTGACCCCTGTATTAATAATTGTCTTTTTAATCAGTATTTAAAATTATTTTCTTCAAAATGGTAAGCTTTTATATAAAATTATCAAATGAATATTAAATGATATTTAATTATTAGAATTTTAGTACATATTTCTACTAATCATGTCATTAATAATTATAATTGTACGTTTATTTTGAAATTATTTACCTAGACAAACGAATAAATTATTTTAAAAAAGTAAATAAATAAATGAATAAAGCTTAGTAGGGTAGGTGCTCCAGTGATTGGTATGCTCCAGTTATTGACATCTATCCCGAAATAATTAATGAATAAGAAAAATAATAAAATCATATATTTTACATATAAGAATGTTAACATTTTATGTCAAACACTGGAGCATAGGGTGCTAATAACTGGTAAAATGAATAACTAGCAGTGTCAAACACTGGAACATAGGTGGCCAATCACTGATAAAATGAAAAACTGGCAGTGTCAATTACTGGAACATTGAGTGGGTGTCAAATAAAAATTCATAAAAAAAATATATATATAATTGTTATCAAATGTATATATTTTAATATATATGTGGTTCTGAATGTTTTTCATGCCATACTTACTAACTTAAGATTTCTAAAAATGATTTTCTGATGACTACAACATTAAAAACATCAAAAGTGTCAATCACTGGTGCACTGACCCTATTATAGCTCCAAGAAAAAGAATTTGCATGGATATTAGTTTGTTTATTAAACTTTGTAATATATTATATTTATAAAAATGTTTTTGATATGCACTTAACCCTCTGTAACTCATGACCTTTAATATTTTTGTGTTTATTTGTTTCGTAATAATTGGAAAAAAATAAAATACACGTGTTTCAGGTTTTTTTTTTATTTCTCATAAATTTCGAAAAAACAAACAAAAACACCTACAGGCAACAAACACTTTTTAGCATAAAATCCTATAAAATACGTGAAATTGGGTCAAAATCAATATTATACAATGAATTTGAAACACTTACCTCTTCACTGTTTCAATATAAAACACAAAACACACGAAAAACTATTTTTTATTATTTTTTGAATCAGAGCCGGTCCGCACTTGTCGTTAGTTACCCACTGTCGAGTAATGAACTTCAACTTACGACATACGGCGCCATCCAGTTGTGTTTCTAGATACTAGATTCTCTAACTGTGAGTGTATACGACAGGCTACAGTGCGTGATTACGTTGTAGAACCGATTCTTTGAATTTGAACCACGATCGAACGGTATGTTGCCTACAGTCTACAGTATGGTACAGAGGGTTAATATTTTAATTACTTTATTCTTTAACATTAATATTTTCTTAGATAGAAATTAGTACGTTATGGCTACACAAAACGTTCTTATGTATCATACTGTATAACAACGCTACATTCTGTTTAATATAAACAAAAATTTAATCACAGGTTCTCTCAAAAAAAAATTTAAGTATGGAATTTGGCACAATTTTAATTATCAGATGCTGAGAGTAGCCAAGTGAAAAATCGCAGAAGTTGAATAATAACAGCGCCACATTTTGGCCACTATACACTCAAATTCAGTCTGCATTCGTTTTCAGTATGATTATTTCACATATCAAGTTTAGTGTATTTATGTATTAGAAATGAGATTTAGATTTCTTATTCACCTTGTAAATTGCAACATAGCAGCTCCACCTGTAAGTCGATATGCACCCAAACTGAATCAACACAATTCTTCATAATGGTTCACTCACATATTAAGTTCTTTCATTTATACACAACAGAAGATAAGATATAACCATCCCTTAAATTGGCGAAATTACAGTATAGTAGCACCATCTGTTGGACGATTTGCTACAAAAGTTAACAAGTACTAATTTACGTGAATGTGTAACTACACATAAATTTATAGGAAATTCTGTACATTAGTTATTGAATGAGAGCTGCCACAAAATCTTTGTCACATACACAAACGAAACCCTAAAAATTGGAAAACCGGCAAGCTCTAAATTGTGTTGCAAAGGTGGCCAAATTCAAACCACCCCTTCTTTTCACGTGGTCCTGCCATCTTATTTCGAGTTTTCAAACATACTGCCCCAACGATTACAAAACTAAAGAGTTTTGGTTTCTACCTTATTTTGGCTATAAGTGAAGCAAAAACTCAGCTTTTCCCAAAAATTTTATTTTTTAGAGATGGCCGATTTTGCAACTAGTCGACAAAAACATTCATAAATCAAACTTTTTTTGTCTGATAATATTTATCATAAAAATTTTTACACACGTTTTTAAATGGGAAAGTTTTTAAAGGAATTTATTTATTTCATTTTTCACATCTGTTTTTCAGCTAAATGTTCAGAAATTAGAGAGTATTTATGCGAGAAAACGCTTTAAATGAATAGTTTTCAAATCTATGTGTAGCTAAATGCATTTTATTATTATATGGTATTAAACTTGACAATTATTCATTGTGAAATTAATTATCTAGAATATCATTTCTGTAAACGATTTAATATCTTGATAAAAATTATATATACCATATTGTTTAAAGAACGCATGATGGTATTGTAATTACATGACCAGATAAAACGTGTTCAAGAAAATAACAATGAAGAAGAATGAAAATAAACCTCACCATCATAGAATGTTATCGCCAAAATTAAATAAATAATAATAATAATAATAAAATGAAGAGTGGAGGTTCTATTTGAAAAATATATGTTGTAAATCTAGATATATCTTTAGATACCAACTAATATAGAGTAAGACAGAAACATACACTATATAATGAAGATTAAATTAATTAGGAAACATAATTCAAAATTTCGAAGACTATTCTAATTTACCATGATAAAATTGACGGTCGAGTTTTCATGCATCGATGTGTTTACGAATATAAAGTTTTCACTTTAAGAAATGAAGAAAGGAAATTTTGAAACCAAAGCACGAGTATTTCAATAATTTTTAAAACCTTTATTAGAATTACTCCTATGTAAATTTTATTTAGATCTCAAATTCATTACAGCTCATTAAATTTTCTATCATCAAAGAAAATTGGATGATTTGATGTTAATAAAATAAACGATCATTGAAAAGTTTTTCCTTTATGAATCTTTAGTTTTACTAACTAGTTTTTGAAATATCTGTTTTTTTTTTTTTTGTTTTTTTTTTTTTTTTTTTATGTACAGTCGTTTGCAAAAGTTTAAGACCAGTGGCCGATTTTCAGTATTTTAACACATTGCATCATTTGCACAGATTATTGCGACATCTCATGTGCTGATTGCATCAGACGCATTCTACTGGTATAAATAAAGGTACCCGGCACGTTTATCGCCAGTTGTTTATTGGATTTTGTCGTAGACAGTGTTGTTGTGTAATTATTGTAATGGGTAAAAAGCCTTCACTTACTATTACAGAAAGTTCAGAAATATTGACTCTGCATAAAATTGGATTTTCTGAACATCAAAGAAGTTCGAGGGTAAATGGGAGCAAGACAGCTGTGCATGAAGCTATTAGTAAATTTAAAATTTCGGGAAAATTTGTGGACCTTAAGAGAAGCGTTCGCCCTAGAAAAATGAGTGCACGTGATGATCATGAGATAAGACGGATGGTCTTACGAGATCCAAGAACCTCCTGCAATACAATTAGACATTTTCTGACAGCAAAAGGCACCAACATCAGTTTGAGTACTATTTCAAGACGTTTGGCCAAAGATTGGTTTATCATTCAATAAACCTGCAAGGAAACCTCGACTTACTCCAGAAAAAAAAACGACTCTTAGGTCCACAAATTTTCCCGAAATTTTAAATTTACTAATAGCTCATGCACAGCTGTCTTGATCACATTTACCCTCGAACTTAACATTGCACCCCATATCATTTGGCTTGGAGGATGTTTCACAGTTTGTATCGTATATCTCTCATCATATCTTTTTCCCCTTAGGCGGCGAACACTTGTAACACATGCAGAAAATCGCTACACACTTGACTCATCCGAAAATAAGACCCTGCTCCACTGCTGTACTGTCCAGTTCTGATATTGTCTGGCGAAAGTCAGTCGTTTCTTTTTCACACTTGAAATAAGTCGAGGTTTCCTTGCAGGTTTATGGGATGATAAACCAAAATATTTAGCCAAACGTCTTGAAATAATACTCAAACTGAAATTGGTGCCTTTTGCAGCCAGAGAATGTCTAATCGTATTGCAGGAGGTTCTTGGATCTCGTCGACCACATCCTTCTTATCACATGATTATCACGTGCACTCGTTTTTCTAGGGCGACCTCTTCTCTTAAGATCCACAAATTTTCCCGAAATTTTAAATTTAGTAATAGCTTGATGCACAGCTGTTTTGCTTACATTTACCCTCGAACTTATTTGACGTTCAGAAAATCCAATTTTATGCCGGGTCAATATTTCTGACCTTTTTGTAGCAGTAAGTGAAGGTTTTTTACCCATTACAATAATTACACAACAGCACTGTCGACAAAATCCAATAAACAACTGGCAATAAACGTGCCAGGCACCTTTATTTATAGCAGCAGAATGCGTCTGATGCAATCAGCACATGAGATGACGTAATAATCTGCGCAAATGATGCAATATGTTAAAATACTGAAAGTCGGCTACTGGTTTTAAACTTTTGCAAATGACTGTAGATATTAAAATTGAACTGATTCTAAGAAACAAAACTTGAATTCTATGTTTTTCTCTTTCTCCATATTTACGCCATATAAAAACCGTGTATTATCATAAATACGCCACATGACAATTATACGTTATTATAAAGTAAAAAATCAATTGTAAAAATCCGTATGAATAAAAATCACAGAATGATTTGATGCCCTTTATCTCAAAAAATATATTTGTTGATATTATTCTTTTAATAATTAAGTTTCTTTCTTTCTTTCTTTTTCCTTTATTTCTCTCTCCTAAAAAAAAAAAAAAAAAAAAAAGTAACATGAAATTAATAACACAAGATATAAAATTGTAAGAAAGTGTAGTAAATGTGAACAGTTCTGGAAAAAAGTGAATATCTCCCCTCCTTTTAAAAAACAGCAGTAGTAAAATAAATCCAGTGCCAGGCGGCTTGGGAAAATTTCTATTATTACTGCTGTGGGGGGGGGGGGGGGTTGCATAAATAAAAGAGCTAAAACATGTAAGAATATATGAGAAATATTTTTTATAAATTCTAATTCACAATTTTTCAAATATTAATTTCATTATTCGCATCTAATGTTGAAAAATTACAAAAATTACAAAAGTAAGATTCTTATCCTATTGAACGTCAATGTTTTCTATCAAATATATTTAAGATATGCACACATATTAAACATTTAAAAAAAAAAATCTTTAAACATTCCGAGTTTAATTTATTTTCTTCAAAATAATCTAAAAATTGAAGCCTGAACAAGAGTCTATTCATAGATTTTTTCAAAATTGTGTGTTGGTGTTGCAAATTTTAAAGTCAGTGTGAATGTATTACATAAAGAGACAATGTTCTTATGCTTGTCCGTTATAGACTAATAAGTAAATAAATAAAAATAGAAAAAAAAAAATCTGGATTAATTTATTCGCGTTTTTTTTTTTTAAATTCCAAAATGATCCACGTTGCCCATAAAAGACTTAAAGCTACTAAAGTCGTCGATTTGACCAGAAGAAAAGAAAAAAAATGTCTATATGTTTTACTATACGAATTCTTTCAAGCCGCCATTTTGTTTCTTTCATTCTTCCCCCCCCCCCCCGTCTTAAACTTTCATACTGCTAACTCTTTTACTTTGGAATTGTGACCAGTTTCTCCCTGCCCCCCCCCCCCATTAGAGTCTTGCATCGGGTCGGGTTGACAATTTTTTTCTCTTGCGGTTCGGGGTCGGGTCGGGTCAGGTTTAGTTTTCTGCGAGTCGGGTCGACTTGAGAACATCTTTCAAAAAAAAAAAAAAAAAAAATCACAATTGAATGTTAACGAAATTTTGAATTTTCTTCCATTTACACTTGTATATACAGAAAATACAGAGGAAATACTTGTTGTGATTTAATTAAAACTAGAATGTTGCGGTCACCACATGACTTTCCGCTATATTTTCCTATGCAAATTCACTCGGTAAAAATAATTTATTAAAATCATTATTTAATAAAATTATCTTCCATGATAATACAGTACGATATTCATATTAGAGAAGTAGTATAACACTAAATATCCAAAATAGTTCAATTTATTCTCGATATTACATAACATTTTTTTTTAATAACTATTTATTTTTTTGTTAAAAATGAAAAAAAAAAAATCGATAACTTTATTTTAAATTATCGCAGATCGATAGTTCAACCATTCATTTTAAAGGTATTGACGAGTTCTTTTGAAAGATACTCATCATGAAAATTTATTCCCCTTGAGGGGTGACTTCCTCCCCCCTGGGGGGGAGGTGATGCTCCTAACAAAACCTGTTGGACAATTTTGACCAAGAGTTGATAGGCACTAATTTACGTCAATGTGTAACTGCATACGAATTTGTATGGAATTCTGTGCTGTAGTTCCTGAGTTACAGTTGCCAAAAAATTTTGTCACACAAAGACAGACAGACAGACATTTTCTAAAATTGGTCAAATCGTGTTCTACAGCTCTCAAAATGCTTAAATCCATCAAAAACCCAGGGTCGAAAATTTTTACGAATCCAATACTTTCTTCTATTGAATATAAAATAAAGTAAAAAGTAATGTAAAATAAACACATAAAGGAAACGAATTCCGTCAAGGCAGATTATATTCTTTATCGTCTTCTCTATAACAATGAATGCACCAAAACTGAAACCGGAGGAAGCTAATTTGCTGATCATGTGAATTTAAAGTGATCGTAAAAAAGTAGATATTTAACTGCGAATCACATACATGCTACACAAATTATTAAAGTAAAGTAAACATTCACATCGGCCCAAAACAATAAAGAATAATACATCTTTTTTTTTTTTTTTTTCCAGACTATAAGTATTATTATTAAACAATAAATTGCGAACGCTTAATTTGAAATGCATTTTTTACTTTCTTCTATATTCAATAGAAGAATATATTGCATTTGTAAATATTTTCGACTTCCGGTTTTCGACGGATTTACACGTTTTGAGAGGTCTAGAACACGATTTTACCATTTATAGAAAATATCTGTCTGTCTGACTGTCTGTGTGTACGTGACAAAAATTTTGTGGCGGCTGTATCTCCGGAATTACTGCTCGAATTTATATGCAGAGGCACCTTTACCTAAATTAGTGTCTATGAACTTTTGGTGTCGAACGATCAACATGGGCGTTGCTATACAGCGATTTCCGCAATTTAAAGGGAGGCTAAATTTCAGATTCTATTGTGTATAATCAAACAAAACTTGATATGTGAGAAGGCCATTATGAGACATTATGCTAATTCAGTTTGAATTCTTGTTGGCCAACAGGTGGCACTGCTATACACCGATTTGCGCAGTTTATGGGAAGGCTATATCTCAGGAACTACTGCATAAAATTGCAGATAAATTTATGTGTAGATGCACCTTGGCCTAAATTAGTGTCTGTCAACTTTTGGTGTCAATCGCTCAACAGGCGGCGCTGCTGTACAGCGATTTTTACAATTTAAGGGGAGGCTATATCTCAGGTTCTATTGCGTATAATTAAACAAAACTTGTTATCTGAGAAAGTCATTATGAGACATTATACTGTCTGGATGCTAATCGGTCAATAGGTGGAGCTGCTATACTGCAATTTCCCTCGATAATGGGGAGACTATATCTCAACTTCTATGGCATATAACTGTATGAAACCTGATATGTGAGATAACCATTATAAAAACGTTTTTTTTAAAATGCTATTTATAGACAATAAAACTGTCTTACTTTGGATATTTAGTGTTACTTTTCTCTAAGATGAAAATCGTTTGCATTCATCCTGTTAGATAATTTTGAAAAATAATATTTTTAATAAATTATTTGCACCAGTAAAATATAGGAAAATATAGAATAAAGTCTTTTGGTGGCCACAACATACTAGTTTACTCTTGAATTTCACAACTCACATAAATGGTTAAAATTTATTATTGATCTATTTTTCAGATTTTTAAATTTTTAACTTAAACATTTAGTAACTACATTTAAAATTCTTTTTAAAATAATTTACCAACTGTGTGACAATGAAAATTTACCTTATTTTTTAATTTAGAAAAGTTTTGTATGATTTTTAGATGAATAAGTAATTTTCATGTGGTTTTCGGGTTTGGTGTCGGGTGCGGGTTGTAAAAATTTCCCTACTGCGGGTTCGGGTCGGTTTTCGGGTTGATGAAATTTTTTTTTGTCGGGTTTTACCCGACCCGTGCAGTCCTCTACCCCCCATTCATCGCAGTAAGGTCATTTTTAAAACCGCCATTTTGTTTCTTTCTCCCATTGTGCCTATGTTTCATCCTATTGAACCTAAATCTTCGAAATTTTATTCTATGTATCCTCTGTCCCTTTATCATAGTAACGTCTTATTTCAAGTCACCATTTTGTTTCACCAACTTAGGTTCGTGTGCGAAATCGTTTCTTCCTGCAAGCGCGCAGCGCACCCGGGTAAAAAGGCGCTGCAGAAGACAATGGTGACCCGTCATTTTACGGACGGGTTCATACAGATGTTTTGCCCGATTTCAATAGAATTTCGTTTCATTGTTTATGTTTTTTGGGATTTTTTATTCTGAAATTTTATATTTACTCTGGGGAAAAAAAAAAAAAAAAAAAAAATTCTGAGGCTGTATCAGCAAAAAAAATTTGGTTGATTAAACAAAATATTTTTCTTGTTTTAACAAGGCTATTCTGGTGACAAATCTAAGTGTTTTTAAAGAATTAATTTTTTATATAATTTTTAAATTTGCAAAATACTACAGCTTCAGCCATAAACATGATTCTTGAACGACTACTTATTGTTATTACATGTTCATAATAAAAGAGCATTTCTATGATATTTGTACAGACAACACTGGATTATATATTTTAACGTTATTTACACATTTTATGTTGTATTTTCATTGTTCTTAATTTTATAACAAACTATTCTTCCATCAAAAACTGCACTTTAAACAAAGAATCATTTACAAATAATAAAATGTCAAAAACAGCGAAAATGTACTAGACAACTTTTAATAAATTTTTTTGAAACATAAATCATATATATTTCAAATGAGACTTTTTTTTCTGTTATTATAACTGCCTATTTTTGTCTGTTGAAACAATTATTATCAAATAGGTTACTGCCAGAGTCTCCTAGGTGGCTTTTAGCTAATGGAAACATCGACGATGCTATTCCTATATTAAAAAATGCTGCTAAAATGAATGGAAAAGATATTACAGATTTGGAAAGCCAAGCAAGGTTGATAGCAAAAATAAATTTTAAGGTAATGTTTATTATGTATGTTATAAGTTGCCATTTTTGACAGATTATAAAACTGTTATATTTGACGTGTCTTTTCAAGGCAATGTTTCTCGATCTTTATGGTCTCTTGATACATTAATGTAGATTCAAATTTCCGTGGCATGTAGATATAAAAAGAGAAACACGAACATAACGTACTTATTTGAATTATTTATTAGGATTATAAAATATGCAGGAGAAGAACCGAAGTTAGTCAGACGGTTTTGGTGAGAAATTGATGTGCATAGTATATTCCTTGATCTACTACCTACAAAGAGGCTACCATCTTGCTTTTAGGTCTGATCTTGCTCAAAACCATCTATCTGTTATACCACTTAAAAACGTTCCTGGCGGTAGTATTTCCAGAGTGAGAATGATTTGCCGAAAGCTGTCATACGCTGGTTTTGCATTCAAGCGGCAGCTTTCTTCGCCACTGATATACCAGAAATACTAGTCTCACGGTATGACAAGTGCTTTATTACTGTCGTTCTAACATTCAGAGGTAGCTAATCAAACAGCGTTGTACCTGTTTCAATAAATGTTTCCAGGTAATTATGTTTTCTGTCTCTACGGTTGCAGAAAATCTTACTTTTTGGATCAACCAAATGTATAAGTATTTTTCCAAGGATTTAATTTCCCCCCCTCTATGTTGAATATGTAAAATATCACATTTTAATACAAATGAAAAAAAAGGAAAATGGTACAAATAATTTTTATTTCTTATATTTACTGATTTATTTGATTTCCTGTACCTCGATATTTGCTTTTTACAAATAACGAAAAATTAATCTCTGCATATAATGAAAGAAGATGTGTGTGCGTATCTTTCGCTTTGTAGGCAAACGGCTGATCGCAGAGCTACACAGTTTTGCATGGAGGTCCGTTTTTTATCGCTCTTGATGCACTTAGAAGACCAATTTCCAAATTTTTGATTAATATTCTTTTAATTAAAATTTTTGCAGCTGTGGAGATGAATTTAGTGCTGCCACCTGTTATCATAGAGTGATAATCTGTCCGAGAAATTTCAGTGCGAAAAACGTAATTCTTGAATAATAATAGACATACTTATCGTCCAGTTAGCACCTAAATTGAAATATTCGAGTAAGCGTAAATGGGACCCAAAACTGATACAGTATGAGCAAGGAGGACGGTGCCGAAGGCATCGGGGGCCCTAACCGGGGTTTTAAGCGATTTGAATGGGTATTTTTTGTTTTTATTTATAAAACTAGGGGGCTCTGTCCCCTGCTCGCTCCGCTCACCGACCCTTCCCCCCCCCTCGATTCACTTTACTTTCTAACACATGCAGAGCTCTACCCGCCTATTCGCTGCTTTCTTTTACTGAAAAGGAATATTAATAGTGCATATTACAAGACAAAAGCAGAAAATTATTATGGAAATCCTCATATTCAATGTCAAATTGAAATATATAATATTTATATATATACATATATATTTAATAGAACGAAATTCATAATATCTAGACCATTTTGCATTACAGCATTAGTATATGACCCTTTTTATTTCTTTTACAACCTTAGATCCGGACCGCGGTACCCCAATCGGTAGAACGGGGTACCGATTGAAGATTGCGGGTTCGGCTCTCGAGCCGGCCACAGACCGTTGTGTTCACTGATGGTGGCTGGTGCACGTAAAATATGTCGTGGCCGCAATATCCTCCATGTTCCCATCAAAATTATACCTCTGGGGGCCACCGAAGCGGGGAAGACATCCCCCTTCGTGTATAACCAAAACTGTGTGCCATGTCTCCGGAACAACATTCGTAGTTGTGCGTCCCAGACCGTCGCCAATTATCCATGGCGCAATAATGGTGCGACGTCAAACACAACCTAATTATCTACCTACCTACAACCATGGATCATATTTTAATTTTCCCGTGTAAGAAAATTAATTTTCTAAAAGTAGAGAAAAAAAGTTGATATTTATTTTCTTTCTTTTTTACATCCATGGTTTCGGTCATGGTACCCTAGTCGGTGAAGCACCGAGCACGTAATTGGTGGCTGGTGCACAGATGATGGCTGGTGCACATAAAATCTGTCGTGGCCGCAAAGTCCTCCATGTTCCCATCCACATGTTCCTGTACCTCTGGGGATCACCAAAGCGGGGGGCGAAGGAGGATCACAATTGTAATAGCATGTCTCCGGAACATCTCTAAGTGTGCGTCCTAGACCGTCGCCAGTTACTCATAGCGCAGTACTTGTGCGATGTTAAATCCAACCTACCTACCCACCTACCTACCTACCTACCTACCTACCTACGTACCTACCTACAACCATGGATCTTATTGGAGAAACTTTTTTCAAAATGGCAAACAGCGTACCTTCATAAACTTGTCGTTTTTAGTTAATAACTTCTTTAATTACAATGATAGAAATTTCTAAGTAGCTGAAAGGTCTTCCTTGGAATATTCGGAACACATTGATACCTCCTATGACGCGAAGAATCCTGCCCTCCGCTAGAAAATGCTGTCGCAGACAAAAAAATGTGACGCCAGTGGCAGTAACTTTTTTTTTAATATATAGAGATCATTTCAACTGTAGTGATTTTTTTTTCCTTTCTTTCCTTTCTTTTCTCTTTTAATTCTTTTAAATATAGTGATTAGTGAAGCAGGCAAAGCCTGCTAGTAATTTAATAAATACTCTTAAAGATTTTTTGCGATAAAATTAAAATCTTCTCACTCACACTTAGTGTATAAATATGCACTTCGATTGAGAAATTCTATTCCAAGACATTAACCTGGCACATTTTAAATAACTGTGAAAATACAAGAAGTCCTATCACCTAGGTTGCCAAACATTTAGGGGATTTAGGGGGGGGGGGAATAGAGGATGTGTCTTAAACATGTCGGAAAATTTTCTAACCATCGTGCATCTTTCTGTCAGCGTGTCAGCTGATCCGTTGACTGCCATAAGTAAATGTTGCAGGTCGTAGGTGCAATAAAATAATTTCCTTAAAATGCATTAATATTTTCAAACAAATTTTTAAGTTCTAGGTTGTTTTATTGCGCATGACCAATTTCTCTGTAATAAATGAGCTTGGAATGGTCATATCTCTTATTTCAAAGAGTGCACGTGTCACATTAAAATCTGATCCTATTATGTGATATCAGTATTGGTGTATTAAGAGAAAAAGTTTGATTTTTCTTTTTTCTAAATGAATTGGAACATTTATCCGATTTCTGTATGAAAGTGTGTCTTATTGCTTATGATTTGTATACAATGAAAGTTTTCTTATTTTGAGTAAAAGTCAGAAACTTTTGATAGAATTCTTTACTGTAAACTCTTTTGCTTGCGCCCTTTTTCTTAAGAAGGAAATGTGTGAGGCTCTGACATTGATCTATTATCTTAGATAGTGCTTTCCTTAATGCCAAAATCGGATACATTACTTTAAAAAAATAATTTGAAATCTGACTTTTAGACCTCATGTGTTACTGCACTTGCAATAACTTGATTCAGTTCATAGGTTTTTCTACTTTACTTAACATTCAAGCTTCCTTTTTTATCGCTTTATTGTGAACTTAAACGTACTTAATGGTGAGGTACACTTCAGAAAAAATACTGGGTAGGAGAGGAAAAAAAGTATACATCCCGATGAATGTATAAAGAAGTGGAACAATCGATTTTCAAAATAATACTTTTACAATTATCAAGTTTAAGCATGTATTTTATGACATCTGACCGCAACAGCTTTATTTTAACGACCCCCTTGGCTGCTAAATTTCACTACAGAATTAAAAAATAATCAAAATTAATGTCCCGTTTGCTTTTAAATTAAAAAGTGAAATCTGTGCTATTTAGATTGAAATAATAGGTAAATTTATATTTTATCCAAAAAAAATGTCTATTCTTTTATAAGAGTAAACATGTAATCGATTTACAGAATTCATTTTTACTACGAAATGATAGATTGACCTGAATAATCAGTTTTTTTTTGTTGTTGTTTGGATGGGGGGGGGGGTAGTTTTTTTTTTAAATATTCGTTATAATAGAAAGGTTAATTAAAAATCACGAAAATCAACTAAAAATATGATGGCTCAAAAATTTATATTAACTTTTTAAGTCAAACATTTACAAAAATACTTTTTCTAGTAGTGCTTTTACTAATGAACTATTATTATCTATGTGTTAGATAGCAATAAAATATTGCATTAACATTCGCATAGGATTTCATACTGTTAAAAATAAAATACTACGTTTCAAAAGAAAATTTGTTTCAATTCAGCTACAACCAATATTTCGTGGCGGTGTGTTTCACGATTTTATCACCATTTGCCATTTTTATAGTAAGCGCCAAAATATCGGCTGGATCTAAATTTGCTTAATTCAATATTTCTTTCTTGTGTGTGTGAAGCGTTGAACCACAATTTTTAACAGCACACTATGTAAATATGAAAAAATTACTCTAAAATCAATGACACTTGTTTTTTCACCTTGTATGTAAAAAAAAAAAAAAAAAAAAAAGAGTAAAAAAAAATTAAGCATATAATTATGATAATATAATTCGCATAATTATATGCTTTTTTTTTTTGCTTTATGATATGTTGTCACTTCTTAAATCCTTCCCCGGTTTCGTATGAGTCATTGAATATATTTCTGACAAGTGTGATTGTATACTGACTGCATTTGCAGATTATTTATTTCACGAGAAAAGTTTAGCATTTTTTTTTTCTTTTTGAACCCCAAATATAGAAAATGCAAGGAATTATTCAAAAGGAAATCATTATATATATATATATATATATATATATATATATATATATATATAACTAGTTGGGATAGGTGGACTCTGCTCAGTTCCCCATCATATTTATGTTCTCATAAATTTCTAGTGCGAGACATATTATAATCATGTTAAAAGAAATGAATTTGACCAAAGCTTGATATTATGACAGAATGAAATCCCCGCCTAATAGGCTATCCACCGTTCACTTCGATATATATATCTTATTCTAATCTATTAATTTATTTTATCAGGGTCAATTCCGTTGTTTAGTTTTCATCCTACTATTTCCAATGCAATAATCCTCAAAATTCATTGTTATATGAAAAATTTACAATTTCGCTATGTTGATAAAATCGTAAATTACGAATGATTTACGAAATTTTCCTATTAGAATATTTGTAGTCAATCATGTTCAAACAAATATCATAAATGTAATTTTGAAGTTGTCTAATGTATTTACGATCCTCAAAATGGAAATTTATGCTCAATTTTGCCTTATTCTGACATGTTAAGTAAATCGTAAATTCCAAATAACTTACGAATTTTTTAAATTGGAAAAATCGTAGTCTATGATATTCATGCCAGTATCCTAAATAATATTTAATAATTATTGATCACAATTAACTAGTACTTTTTTACATAGGAAGGCGAACAATCAATGACTACATTTCTTGATCTTCTTCGAACTCCCAACTTAAGAATGAAAACTCTTTGTTTGTATTTTATATGGTAAGTGGAATATATCCGAATATCAGAATTTCTTTAGAAAATGTCATTTAAAAACATTTATTATTAAATATTTTGTGTGTGCAAAAAGGCAATATCCTTTTCTCCCCTGACTCCGTTAAGTTATAGTCTCTTACTCTTAGCATCAAATTTTTTAACGCTGTTTTGATATACAATTCTAAACAATATTTTAAAAAAAATCCTTTTTTCTAGAAATAAATAACTTTAATGTTAGGTGGAAATAGATTAACGAATGAATTGATCCGTGTTCAAATACCTACTACTATTAAGTTAATTATTGGGTTTTTCGAAAAATAATTTCGTTTTTTTCCTTTGAAAGTGAAAGACGATTTTCTTATATTGTATAAATATTTTATTGAATTATATATTCTCCACTTTGGTCGGTTTCTTAGCGATCTCACGAGTTGTTATTTGGTAGTTTTCATAAATCAATACTATACTTTGTCTCATTAGCATAAACTGTCTCATTTTGTCTCATTAGCATCCTCTTAAGATATTTATTAAGTATAGAAAAGTTTTAGAAAGGAAAAATTATTTGTAGCGATTGAGTTGGGAATTGTTAATGATTAAATTGTCTTTTATTAAATTGTTTGACCCCTCAGTTAAAGTCAATCACTAACTCTTTGGCTGTTGACATTTTTTTCCTTTAGGGTACGATTTTTTTTTTTTTTTTTTTTCAATGATTTCTGTATTAATTCCATTAAAAATTCGTATTTTGAACGCTGAAAATATTGGTTGACAACATTAATTACTAATAATTTAAATAATCAATACCACGTTAAAGTATTTAATGAAAGCAATCTGAAAAATTTTCTTAAAACTTCAGCTTCTTTCCAAATCAGATTTTTGATATCATAGAGTAAAAAAATAATGATATTAAAAATTTCTCTTGAAAGATGTTTCTGTGTAGAATAATCCCAGAGTTTTAACTTTCAAAAAGAATTATTCCTTAATTTTTTGTTATACAGGTTTTTTTGAATATGCTTCAATAATAAATTTAAAAGATGCATCAATTATATCAATTCAATAGATTTATAATTTTATCTCTTTAAATTTTGCATGCATGATAGTTGATTTTTAAGTTCTTCTCTCTCATACTGTATTTAATTGTTAGATTTTGCTTACATTTCAGGGCTGTTATTGCTTTTACTTATTATGGATTATCTCTCAATACGAACGATTTGGATGGAAACTTGTATCTGAACTTTTTTATAAGTGGATTTATGGAAGTCCCTTCTTCAATATTACTTCTTTTAACTCTGAATAGATTTGGAAGGAAGAAACCATTTTTTATTTCGCTTCTGTTTGGTGGATTGGCATGTTTCGCATGCATATTCATTCCTATTAGTAAGTTCAGTATTTTTGAAATATCATTCTATATGTATACGAAACTATGAGAAAGAAAATGATAATGAAAAAATACCAGCATAAAAGTTCAAACTATTCGAAATTTAATATAACTTCATAATGTAAAAAAAAAAAAAAAAAAAAAAAAACCATAGAATGACAATCCCAAACCAAACACATATAATGTGATGATGGTGTCAAAAACAATAGTATATAATTAGCAGCTGCATTCGATGTATAGTCAGATTGAGAGCAGCTCTTAGTTTGGGAGGTCTTGTCAATAAAAATTTACATATTTGTAAATCGGTTGATTTCTTGAGAGGAAAAGCAATCCAACATAGATATGTATATATATTATGGTCATCCTGTTACAGTTTGGGGCTTCGTCTGTAACGTCACAATGAAAATCCGTAAATTTTCGTATTGATTGGAGATTTTGTATGGAGATAAATTACTTAATTAAACATGGATATATCCTTATCATAATATTATAATCTGTTATTTTGGGAACACAGAAATTTAGATGTTTGTTTCCAAGAGCATATATATATATATCAGGTCTTGCTTAACTAATTAGAGAACCTTAGAGTACTCTTCAAAGCTGCGGGTGAAATTTCCCTAATTTTATGAAGTTAGTAGGAAGAAGTTGATGACTAAGCATATTTGCTCTACTCGTATGCTTTTCTTTAGCTGTGTGCATTTGTTGCAATAAAATTAATCCCCTTTTTTAAACAGGTCCCAATGATTAAAAGAAAAATGGTTGAAAGAAAAACTATTAAGGTTCTTATATTTTTAAATAGTTAGTGCAATTTAAATAATTGTAGTAAGAAATACTTCTCAAAAGTTACTTTTGTTTATATTCGCCTGTAAAATCACCGTGGATCGGCAAAATATTCAATTTTTTTCAAAATTCAAAACCTATGGTATGTTGAGGCAGGCATAAATGTTAAAATTTATATATTATCTTGATTAGAATTTATTAAATATTCCTTTTAAACATGTAATATAGCATATAATCTACAATATACTACCACTTAAAATCTGTAATTAAAAACTGTATAAAATTATAAGGTAAACATATTTATATCATGTAATAGTTTTTTGAATGTTAACTATCTCTAAACATATGAAAATATTATTTTTCAATACTATATTTTCGTTCATCTGTCTTACTATTGATTTTTTTCTGGCCATCAACTGTATTTTATTTTTATTTATTTATTTATTTTTGTTTTATTTTTAGAATTTCCAATGGTGAAAACAAGTCTTGCAATGGTTGGAAAAATGTTTGTATCTGGTAGCTTTGGTATCGCATATATATACTCTGCTGAAATATTTCCAACGGTGGCCAGAAATGTTGGCGTGGGATCGAGCTCTACTGTGGCTCGAATCGGATCTTCCATTGCACCTTTTATGAGAGATTTGGTGAGATTTCAGTCTTACATTTTCGAAGAATTATTTAAATTGATAATCTGGCTCATACACAACATGATTTAATATAGTATATTTTAAATATAATTGAGGAAATGTAATAAAAGAAATCGTACAATGATATTATAAATAAATATGACCTTTAAAGTGAGTATTGAAACTATTTGAATTATTTATTTTATCTTAAAATGATTACGTTATAAAATGATTTGGCAGTTTATTACTTAATATGAGGCTACGAAAAGTAAAAGTTTCAAAATATTGTTTTTGAAATTTTACATTAAAAGCATGTCTAAATGATCATATCGAAAGAATCTAAATTACATTATTATTCATTATTGTAGTTCGTAAGCATTTGAAAAATATAAGAATATTGGATTATCAAAGGAAATGTTGATTATTATAGTACTTGGAATTATCTTTATGAAGTTCAGGCATAACTTTAACAGGAACAAATAGTCATGTAATATAAATGATGGATTCAAAAGCACATGTTATAAAATTCTTTATGTAAGTAATGCGAATCTTACACTTTCAAATGGCTTCTTATAAAATCCTCATTAATTCTATGTAAAACTTTCTGGAAAAGTCATGGAAGTAAGTCTTGCTGACAACGAATTAATCTAAAATAATTTAAATTATTTATTTTCGTCTATATTCAATAGAAGAAAGTGTTTAATTCGTAATAATTTTCAACTTCCGGTTTTCGATGGATATACACATTTTAAGACATCTAGAACACAATTTGATCATTAAAAAAAAAAAAAAGTCTGTGTGGGAGACAAAAGATTTGTGGCGACTCTATCTCGATAATTGATGCATATAACTTCAAAGAATTTTATGTTGAGTTTCACCTTGGTATGAATTGGTGATCAACTTTTGGTGTGGATCACCCAACTGGAGGCACTGCTATGATTCGATTTTTCCCATTAACCAAAAAGCTATATTTCAGCTTTTATTGTGCTTAATTATGCAAAACTTTTATGTTAGAAGACCATTATGAAATACTATCCTAATTTAATTTGGGTACACATTGACCGACACAGATGTCGTTGCTGTGGTGTAATTTGCTCCGTGTATGAGAAAGCTATATATCTGCTTCTTTGGCATATAAATGCACCAAACTTGATGCGTGAAATAACTATTACGGAAACAATTCATTGGTGTCTTCGACATAGGCCGCGGTCAAACTCGAGCTTCTGAGGAAGCGGAGGGAGAGAGTGGTGATCGAGTTAAGCCTTGCATAGGCATATCTGCCCTCGTGGAAATTCAGTTTAATTCTGATTTATATAATCATATTGTGTGTGTATACACACACGACACACAATATGATATATATATATACATACACACACGCACACTGATAACTATTGGAACATCAGAGGGTACTTATTTTAATTAGCCCTTAAATATATATATATATATTTTCATATATTTTCATATCCATGTTATCAAACATTGGAGTTTCTATTTGCAAAATGGATTATATTTCATCAGAAAAATTATAATATTAGCTTAAAATATAGATACAGTTTTATATATATATATATATATATAGTAAATGTTAAGCTAACGAATTTTTTTTTTTTTTTCGTTTTTGAAATATCGTTTACTTACTTTTCTCTATATTAAACAGAATAAGATATTGGATTAGTAAACATTTTCGACTTCTGGTCTTGACAGTTTGTTTTAAAAAGTTTCGAACATGTTTTGACCATTTTTGGAATGTCTGTGTATGTGGAATAAAAAAAATTGTGGCAGCTCTAGATCAAGAACTGATGTGCAAAATTTCATAAAACTTTAGATTTATGAATTTATTTATTTTAGTATTTATTGGTGACTCTTAATTTTGATGCATTTCAGAATAGGCGATATTCTGCTTCAATGTTCCCCTTTCATGGAAGCCTTATATAAGCTTTTATCGTGTGTATGGAACAAAACTTAATATTTGAGGGTTATATTACGTAAAAATATGCTTATTCAATTTTTGTACATATCAACCAACAATTGGCGATGTTATGCTGCAATGTTCCACGTTCACGAGAAGCTACAACTCACCTTCTATAGTGTATCGATGCAGCAGAATTGATATGAAAGACAGTTAATATTCGTCTGATTGAATATTCGTTGAATTTGAAAAAGAATGCCGATTTAATTAGGGTGCATATCGGCTAAAAGCGGCGCTTCTCTTACAGGGTTTTTGCAATTAACTGTAAAATATCTGAGCTTCTGTTGATTAAAATTAAACCAAACTGCGTACGTAAAACAATTATTGTGAGAAACTATATTTGTTAAATTTTTGGAAAATTTAAGCGGTAGATGGCGCTGTTATGAAGAATGAAATTCTTCGATAGTCACAACATACTAGTTTTTAATTAATTATTCTTATCTTGTACGAATTTATAAAAGCAAATTCAACTTTGAGCTTTTATCTTAGCTAATTTATTATTATAATTTTTTATTTAAATCAAAATGATAAAATAATAATAATAATAATAAAGCATTGTTTCGTATTTTTAATAATGTCATGCGATTTTTTATTGGAAAGTAATTTATTGTTTGTGTTTCAGGGAAATGCAACAAATCCATCTGTGCCACTGGTTATATTTGGAGTTCTTTCAATAATTAGTGCTCTCATAGTTCTTAAAATGCCCGAAACTAATAATCTACCAATTCCAGAAACAATGGACCAAGCTGAAAGTTTTGGACAGTAAGAAACCCTTATTATACCTATTTTCTGTTAGATATGTTAGATCCTCGAAAAACCTTTGATTGTGCAGTTACATTTTAATGTTATACGTAGCTTTTAAGTAAAAATCGCAAAAAAAAAAAAAAAAAAAAAAAATATTTTTATTAAACTTATCTGCATTTTATATGCTCATATGTGTTTTTGAATGATTTATAGACATGACTAACATCTTGGTATTTTTGTTATCTAAACTATTTTAAAAAGTCATGTAAATGATGGCCGGTTTAAAAATAACATTTGTTCTTAAAATGCAATAATACTTCTTTTTCAGCTTATGTTACAAGACACAGGAATGTGCTGTGAGAATGCCTAGACTAAGATACCGTATGACCTGAAAAATTAATTTTTTTTTTCTCTATATGTTAAATAAAAGTTACTGCCGCTGGCGTCTTTTTTTTTTTTTTTTTTTTTTTCTTTGTCTGCGACCGCATTTTCTCCCGGAGGACAAGGTTCTTCACGTCATGAGAGGTATCAATGTGTTCTGAATACTCCAAGGAAGACATTTCAGCTGCTTAGAAATTTCTATCAATTTAATTAAAGAATTTATTAACTAAACACGACGCGTTTATGAAGGTACTCTATTTGCCACATTGAAAAAAGTTTCTCTTGTGATATTGTTCTTCTGTCATGAAGTTCTTTTACACGGCAAAATTAAAATATGATTCATGGTTGTAGTATGTAAGTTGGTAGGCTGGGTTTAATGTCGTACCAGTACTACGGTATGAGTAATTGGCGACGGCCTAGGACGCATATCTAGGGATGTTCCGGAGACGTGCCATCACCATTTTGATCCTCCAAGGAGGTGATGGCTCCCCCGTTTCGGTGATACCCAGAGGTGTAATTTTGATGGGAACTTTGCGACTACTATGAATTTTATGTGCACCAGCCACCATTCGTGTACACGAAGGTCTTTGGCCGTTTCAAGTATCGAACCTGCAGTCTTCCAAATACGAGCTCGACGCTCTATCGACTGGGGTAAGAAATAAAAAGGATCATATACAAAAGCTGTAACGGAAAATGTTCTAGATATTACTAATTTCTTTCTATTAAAAAAAAAAAAAAAATCTGATTTTTAGCATAATTTTCATAAAAATAAATAAAAATAAATAATGTGGTATTAAATATTACGTATTTCAACTTGACATTGAATATGGGGATTTTTATAATATTTTTCTGCTTTTGTCTTGTGTTATGCACTATTAATATTCCTATACAGTGAAAGGCAAAACAGCGAATAGGCGGGCAGAGCTTTGCATGCGTTAATAAGTAAAGTGAGTCTGGGGGAGGTGAAGTCTCCCTCGGGGGTTGGTGAGCGGAGCGAGCAGGGGGTAAAGCTCCATTGTCTCTAAAAATAAATAAATAAATAAATAAATAAATAAATACATAAAAAAATTTAAAAAATCTTAATGTTTATATACATATATATATATTCAGCATTTTTATGTTAATTAGCTTTTTAAAGCTAACTTCAAGTATTAAAATTAAGACAAATATTTCAATTAATACATTAATTGGAATTTCAATTATATAATTAGTTTATTTCGAAAATCTAAATCAGAAAAAGTAAATTTAATTTTTGTTGATTAATTATTTTTTCTTTTATTAATCGTTATTTATTTTGAAATTTTTATCGCTTTCTTCAAAATTCAGGTTGAAGTTCTAGATTCTAAGGTTATAATTATATGTAAAATCAAAATTTCTAGAATAACATAGGAAATAATCAGATGATCTTTTTCGTTATAAATACATTATTATGTGATAAACTTAATTATTTATTCTTTGCAAATATTTCTTTATATTACGTTCTTTTAAAATATCATTTAGGATATTAGCATGAATATCATTAACTATGAAAATTCTACTTTGAAAACTTCGTCAGTTATTCGAAATTTATAATTTTCTTAACATGGCAGATTAAAGTAAGATTTCGCATAAACATTCACTGACAGGAAACTCTTTCATTGTAAAGATGCCAGATCACTTTTAAAACGCCATTTATGATACTGGCTTGAAAACCATTGACTTTGAATATTTTAAGCACTAAAAACTTCGTATGGTAAATGCACCAGTGATTAACACTTTTAGAGCAATCTCTGATGTTTTTAATGTTCCAGTCATCAGAAAATATTTTTAGAAATCTTAAGTTAGTACATATAGTATAAAGAGATTCAGAACCACATATATGTTAAAATATATGCATTTGATAACAATTATTATCTTTTATGAATTTTTATTTGACACCCACTCAATGTTCCAGTAATTGACACTGCCAGTTTTTCATTTTATCAGTAATTGGCACCCTATGTTCCAGTGTTTGACACTGCTAGTTATTCATTTTGCCAGTTATTAGCACCCTATGCTCCAGTGTTTGACATAAAATGTTAAAATTCAAAAACATAAAATCTATGATTTTATTATTTTTCTTATTTATTAATTATTTCGGGGTAGATGTCAAGTACTGGACCATGCCAATCACTGGAGTTAGTTCACCCTAAGTTATTTGAAATTTATGATTTTCTTAACATGGCAAAATAGAGCAATATTTCACAAAAACTTATATTATGGAATTGCATAAAAACTAAAATGCGAAGCTGTCCTAATAAAATTAATGAACAAATTAGGATAAGGTAAATCTATAGATTTGAACGGTGAATATTATAGAACACTAGAGTGTATTATAGAACACTTAATAGGCAAATCTATAGATTTGCCTATTAAGTGAGGCATTTTATTCTGCCATCGTGTTGAACTAATTTCTCTTAGCATGAATGTAGTAGCAGTAGAAATTTATGAGAACAAGTATATGATGGGGAACTGAACAAAGTCACCTATGCCAATTAGTTTTTTTTCCCTTTTTTAAATTTACAACTAGACAAAACTTTTGTTTATTTCTTTATTTGCTTAATAAAAGAAAGTGATTTCCGTCTCATATTTTTGGAAATTTGGTGCGCTATGTTTCCCTGTTTTAGTAGTAAGCCTTTCTAAAATGTTTAAACTTACTTATTTGTTTGCAGATAAATTTGCAATTGGTACCATTATTTATTTATTTCCTATCATATTATTGGTATGAGGAACTTAGGTATATGTGAAAATTTTTGGTCTGGGTTATTTGACGTTTTTACACGTTTGGACGTGTGAGGAATCCGAATTACAAAATCGATGTGGTGTCTGTCTGTAAGATGTTAGTTTGTCAGTGCGTTCGTGTGTTAGTTATTTGTGTAAAAGATAACTCAAACACAAATAATAGGATAAGAGTTCAAGCCAATTTAAATTATCATTTGTAACACTTGCAAGAAACCCTACATTCGAGTTTGGAAACTTCGTATATTATTTGATAATTTACGATTTTTTTTAATATATGAGAATAGGAAAAAATATCACATAAGCGTGTATTATGCGGATTATTTTCATTGTAAAAATATTGGACTAGTTTTAAAATGTCATTTAAGATATTAATATGAACATCACACACACTGAAAGAGAGAGAGAGAGAGACTAGAACAATTTATTTCGAAAACTTCGTAAGTTATTCGAAATTTGCGATTTCCTTAACATGACAGAATAGGATAATATTTCATATAAACTTTTACTTTAGAGATTATTCGATTGAAATTGTTATGGATTTGCATATAAACTGAAATATGAAACAGACGCCTATAAAGTTAAACCAAAAATTAGTATAAGGTAAATTTATGGAAAAGGAGGAAAGGTAGCCTATTGGTGAGCCCTTTCTGTGACCTTGCCGAGTGATCGTTAGATTTATTTTCTTTTAATATGAATATAACATGAGCCTTAATAGAAATTTACGAGAACAAGTACATGATGAGAAACTGAGCTGAGTCCTCCTGTACCAACTATTTTTACTTTCTTCTATATTAAATAGAAGAAAGTATTAGATTCGTAAAAATTTTTGACTTCCAGTTTTCACTGGATTAACACGTTTTAAGAGGTCCAGAACACTATTTGATCATTTTTAGAAAAGGTCTGTCTGTCAGTGTGTGTAAATGATAAAAATTTTGTGGCGACTGTATCTCAGAAACTACTGCACAGAATTGCATATAAATTTATATGTAAATACACATTGACATAAATTAGTGCCTATGAAATTTTAGTGTCAATCGCTCAAGAGGTGACGCTGTTATACAGCGATTTAAGGGAAAGCTATATCTCTGGTTCTATTGCGTATAATCGAGCAAAACTTGTTGTATGAAAAGGCCAGCATGAGATATTATGCTGATTCAATTTTGAGTGTATATCAGCCGATAGGTGGCGCTGCTATACTGCAGTTTCTCACCGAAACAACTACTTTGCCATCTCCATAGTGAAAATTCCCTTCTGTTGGATATGTAGTGCAATACCTCTTTGAGGAGAAAATTGTCTGCGTTCATAATGGAAAAGTAAATAATTTGTATTGCGGGAATTTGTACAGAAAAATATGGAAGAAAGTTTTGTGATAGCACAACATGTTTGTTTTAATGAGACGTTGAATTATTGTTTTAAACACTGTACAGGATCAAAAAGAATTACGAAGATTAATCTACAGAGTATATATATTTGAGGATTGAAGTAAATTTGAAAATATGTTATTTTTAGAAATCAGGATTTTTCTTTTTTTTAAATTTGTTTTATTTATCTATTTACTAGTATATAGCCCCGTCAAAAATGACGGAATGTGAACGATAAATCTTGAAAACAATGTTTAGATCATGAAGATTACCACGTGATCATTCAAATGTATTTTCAGTTTTTGTTTATAAATCAAATGTGTTTCGATATTTTCTAATTTTCGTTCTGAAATTAAAAAAATTCTACCCGATCAATAAATATGAATGAAAATAAAAAAACTGCTGGTTGACAAAAAATATAGGCCCGAAAACACAACAGCAATAACACATCCCAGTGTTCCGTTAAGTGCTCTATTTAAAGTCCTCATAATAAGAATAATCTAGTGTGTCACTCACACGACTTTCTCTTACCCTGAAATTTAATGCTATAAGTACAAGTTGGAGATTAAGAGGTAAGATAACGTGTACTGTTATGCAAACCTATGTTAAACAATTCAAATTAGGGTTCGGAAGAGTTTTATATGATAATTAGTTCTGGCCCCCCTCAACCCTCCATTTCATTAATGCACCTACATTTATATAGAACTTAATTCGGTTATTAAAAAATAATTTAGTTTAAAAAAAATAATTTGTTAAAATTATTATTTTAAAAAGTTATCTTGTATGATAATACATACGATTTCCATATTAGAGAAATAGTATAACACTAAATATCTAAAAAAAAGTTGAATTTATTCTCAATATTAAAGTAAAAAAAAAAAAAAATGTTAAAAATGAAAGAAATCAATAACTTTATTTTAAATTATCGTAGATCGATGGTTCAACCATTCGTTTTAACGGTATTGGCGAGATCTTTTAAAAGATACCCATCATGAAAATTTACTCCACTCGAGGGAGGACATCTACCCCAGGGGGGGGGGGGGCGAGGCTCCTACATACACAAAAAAAATTTTCCCAGTTGACTATCTCTATTACAAAAAATATGTATTCGTTTCATTTGGTTTAGTGCAGTCTATAGATGTTAAATTCTACTTACCTGCAATTTCCCCCATAGACCGCCGTAATGTATTTGAATACTTTTGAATGTTCCTGTACACGAACCATTTGCTTCATCTTAACGAAAAGCTTACTGTAGCATCCCTATATGATACACATTTAGAATACTGAGTTTGGAATTTCTGCTACTATTTGTTCTTGAGATATGCTGATAACAGACACACAGACACACAGATAGACACAGAGACCATTCGCTAAAAACGTGATTTTCGTATTCAGGGGACCTCAGAACATGTAAGTATAACAAAAACTCACGTTCGAAAATTTGACCCTAAAACAATACTTTCTCGACCCTATGGGTAAGAGGAAGTAAATAACGATTCACTTCATTTTACCAAAATACTTTTTTTAAGACTATCGAAGATCCTGTTTCCAAATACGTAAGCGAAATGTGACGTCACTGACCGTCCGTGGATGCAAGAAATGATTCCCTATTTTAATCGTCCATTGTATATTTTGTAAAAAATTATTAAAAATCGAAGAAAATTATTTTCCGATTTTAATACCCGTATTTGGGTATAGGTATGATATCGTATCCATGTGTTAGACTGAGTTATTTTGCTGTCAAATTGACAAAATTTTAAATTTCAAAACTGTGTCATCTTTGGCGTTTTTTGTATTTGGCGATTAAAAACATACTACGAAAATATACATGCCAGATGTTTATTTTCGTAATACGTATTGTACGATATATTGTTTCATATAATTCAGTTAAAATAACCATGATTTTTGAAAGGAATGAAATATGTTCGCCAAATAATTTGGCGATATATTTTTTCCGCCAAGGATGACAGATATATTAAATCTATTCCGCTGCAACATATGAGTATCTTATATCAGACACTTTATTTAAACATTTGAAAAGAAATTTGACTTCAAATTATGATAGAATATTTATCATTTTCCTTTTAATTAGTATATTAGTTGGATATTTATTGTGTAAATATCATCCTTTGAAATGAAATGTTTATGTTTTCAATCAAATATGGAAGTTTGCTATTTTATTTTTCTAAAGTTTTGAAATTTAAAATTTAAATTTTATCAATTTTACAGCAAAAACAACTTAATCTAACGCATGCACACGATAACTAATACATATCTATACCGAAATATGGGAATTAAAATCGGGAAATAATTTTCCTCAATTTTTAATAATTTTTTACAAAAAATCCAATGGGCGATTAACATAGGAAATCTTTTTCTTGCATCCACTGACGCCCAGTGACGTCATCACTTTGCTTGCGTATTTTCTAATTAACTATCCAATAATTACAGACACTCCATGCTAACCCAAATTCACCTCTACTCTATACTCCCAACCAGCTATCTCACCCACAACATCGCCAAAATATCCAGGATCCAGCTAGGGACTTTCTCATTCTCAACCGAACATTTTACCTTGACTCGACATTATCACATTAGACTACCCTACTTTCAATACTCATTTCAACTGGTGACCTTTACTTGCCCAACCAAACATTCTATCCCAACTATAACTTTACACTAATTTCAAAACTAAAATCAACTGGCGACATTTACGTACTGAACTCGACGCCAATCATACCTTACCTTAAAAGTTTCGCTACACTGTTAAAAATAGCAGTTACAGCTAAATTTGAACCATTTTCTGGTGAAACATAGAATTTCTCTCTCTCTCTTTTTTTTAACTGTGTATGTAAAGAAACTATTTGATATTTTGCAGACCAACCAATTTAAACCAAAATCTATAAAGCAAATTTTATCTATTCCTACTAAACGTGAACCTAATCAATGCTATGAGAGAAAGTTGTGTTTTCCTGATAATTAGAAATTTATCTGATGAGATAATTCAACTAAGGCTTCGCAGAATTCAACAATTATTTTTCCTCAAATTGAAGAAAAAATAAAATAAAATAACGTACACTAGCTCAAGGTGCATTTTTTATGTCAGAGGGCGGCTTTTTCTTTCTTTTTTCTTTTCTTTCTTTTTACGAAGTATAGTAATCCCGATTTGCAAAATTGATTTTGTATTTCGCAAAAACGAATGATCGTAGAATGTTGCAAATTTATATGTGTGACTGTCATAATGTCTAGTGCTACACCTGCAACTTTGGTTTTAATACAAGGTCCCATTTCAGAGATATCAACGTTTTCACACGAATTTTCGTGACGTCTGTATGTAAGTATGTATGTGTGTGTATCTCGCATAACACAAAAAAAGTTGGACGTACAACGTTTGCAAATTGGTATATAGGTTTGTTATAACATCTAGTTGTGCACCTCCCTTTATGAACTTTCTGTGATTTTCCGCTTTGGAGAAATTTAGGGAAATTATATTCATAATGACCAAAAATACAAAAATTTTGGCCATTATGACCTACCATACTAGAGATTTAAAAAGAAGCTAATGATAGAGCCAGTAATGATATTGTTATGAAAGTTGAAGACATTTTTGCGTGTAGAAAGTTATGCTTAAAGACAAACACGGGTTCTAGTCGACGAATGTATTTTATTTAATGAATATTCAGCCCGTAGATAGAGGCCGTAATGATAGTATTATGAAAGTTGTCAGCATTTTTACGTATAGAAAGCAATTTCTTAAAGACATAAGCAAGTTCTTGTCGACGAGTGCATTTTATTTAATGAATATTCAGCCCGTAGGTAGAATCCGTAATGTTATTTTTATGAAAATTGTCGACATTTTAGCGTGTAGAAATTGATTTTTTAAGACAGAAGTAGGTTCTAGTCGACGAATGCACCTTATTTAATGAATATTCTGCGCTTAGATAGAACTCGTAATGATATTGTTATGAAAGTTGGTGACGTTTTTGTGTGCAGAAAATAATTCTTAAAGACATAAGCAGGCTCTAGTCGACGAATGCACTTCATTTAATGAATATTCAGCCCATAGATAGAGCCTGTATTGATATTGATAAAAAACTTTGTCGACATTTTAGCGTGTAGAAAGAAACTCTTAAAGAAATAAGCAGGTTCTAGTCGACGAATGCACTTTATTTCATTAATATTCACTAAACAGTTGAATAAACCTCTTTTTTGTGCTACAAAAATCAATATTCTTGCAACAATCCAATGAATTGGTCATTTTTACAACAGAAATCAAATAAAAATTGTTAAATACACTACAGAGCATAAATTTCGCTAAATCAAGAACAACCAAGTATTTCGAAGTCTCAATGGAATTTGAATTCATCGAGAGTACTGTCAGTGGTTTATGGATTTTTTAAGGTAGTTCTGGGCGAAAAACCAATGTATCATTGCAAAATTTCCAGAACTAGACTCTTATTGAGGTTAGAGTTTCGAAATTTTGTGAATCCCTTATTACCATTTTTCGCCATTTTTGAATGCCTAATTCGACGCTAAGTCAAAGCCCTCCTTTGTGGAAATGAAAATCTTTCCTCTGTTTCCACTTTCACTGTAATACCGTATTGAAAGTAGCACATAAAGATATAAACAAGTTCTAGTCTACAATCATCAAGAAATCACTCTTCTTCTTCTTTTTTTTTTTTTTTTTTTAATAGTCTTGTGATTATAGACCTTTCGAAGAATTTAGTTCTATGCTATAAACCAATGAATTTTTCCAAAATATTCCAGGACTCTGTTCTTATTGAAGTTAGAGCTTCCAAACTTTAGTGACATAAACTACAAATTTTCACCAAATTCGGTCGCCAAGTCGCCGAATCGCCAAATTCGATGCCAAGACCAAGAATCTACGCTGGCTACTAATTTACGGTTTATCGAGATTAACGATAAAATTTTGCAGCAAATATTGTTTCATGATAGCCAGAAACCCTTTCTCAATTTTTAACTGAGTTAATTATTTTGGTAAAATGTATCGTTTCTCGCCACTAATTTTTGTCAAAGAGAACAAAACTGGGCCTTCTATACTCGAATGATTTTCACCGTACTCTAAGCTGTGCGTTTGCCAATGAGAGATTCTGTAATAAGCCGTGGAGATTCCTGAAAAAAAAAAAAAAAATACTGTATTTGTCTCGGTGGTATGTATAATCGTATTATCGATACTTCTTTGGTTCGAGTAGCAGTTTCTTTTTTCTTGTTTTGTTTTTGTTTTAAGGAATGTTCATGGACTGGAACCTGGCTGTTTATTTACAAATTGGTTACCTCACACAAAACTGTCAATGTTTTCATAACCATATGCATATTCTTATGGTTGTATAAGGAAGTCTTGTGGTATCTACATCAGATTGTTTTTTTCTTTTTACGTTTTTAGATAGTGAGCATATAAAAATGGTTTACCAAATACATTACTTAAAAAAAAAAAAAAATTTCAGATAAAAGTTATCTTTTAATATATTTTTGTTTTCAAACACTTGTCTAATATTTTTAGGATAAATGATTTAGGATCTGACACAACCAAGACATGATCTTTATATTGCTTTTAAAGTAACAGGTAATACAAATTTCTTTACTCTTTATTTTCATTTGTTTCTTTCGTTTTATTTACTTTTTTTTATTTCTTGTACAAAAATAGTTCACAAAATTTAAGTTTTGAGACAGATATCCAGAAACTGTAATTTGAAGTTTTTAAACATTTACAGACAAAGAACGTGATGACAAAATAACGTGAATACATTCGAATTTAAACATGTTATCGAATGTCTAAGGAAATATTCGATGAATTCTCTTGGAACTTTATAAGTGCAAGGAACATGTTGGGCCAAATATCTGTCAACGAAGATTTTGTCTCAAAGACAAAAAGGGAACCGTTAACAAACTAAACAATTAAACAAGCAAAATAATAATATTTGGAAGCACCCTATAAATATGGGGGATCCAAAAGTCACAGAAAAATTAAAAAATATATTATTCAAAAAGTACTGACTGTAAATCTATGCTGTGTCCACCGAAATGTACAGAAAAACATGGAATTTTTAAAAATATATATGGTAAAAATATTAGTTGCATTTTTCATTAACTTATCGCGCTGTTTTCCCAGCATCCTCTCATACTTTAAACAGATTCGCCTGATCGAATAACGACATATTGCGAATACTAGAGCTCTTTTTTGGAGAATTTCCAATGCACAACGTCTGACGGTCATTCTAATGAATGGCGGCCATCACACTGAGCATTTATAGTCCTAGTTACGTTGTTGAATGTTCTGCGCCGCTGTAAAAGATAATAATAATAATAATTTTACAATTAAAGCGCCACTTGATTAAAGAAATTTAAACTAATTTGCTAATAAATCTTTTGTCAATTAAAAAAAATTCGATGTCTTTCTATGAATTTCAGTGAAAATAACTTAATTTTACGGTCAATACTTTCCGAATAATAATCTTTTTACTTTTTCTGTGACTTTTGGATCACCCTGTATATTCTTAAAATGCACTATAACTGTAATTATGATTTTTTTTAGGAATAATAGGTGTTCATTTGTATGGCAATAGCATGCATATTCATGAATCTATAAGTGTTTCTTTTTTTCTTTTTTTTAAATGTCACTTTTCAATTTAACATTTGGAGTATATTAAACTCAATACAACGCCATTTTTATAAAGCTTAACATATTGCATTAGTATTAGACATAACATACTGTAAAACGAAAAGTAAAAATACAAAATAGCTAATGAAATATAAGCTTTTTTGCTAAGTAATTTTAACACGTTCAGGGCCATGTCAGCCATCGGTGGCTGACACTGAACTTTTCGTTTAGGCCCAGTGGCTGACAGTGTGAAATATAATATAAAACTAAAAAAATTACATAGTTTTAAGTAATTACTGACAATTTATTTAAAATTTACTTAATTTTTATTTATTATAGGATTATATTATTAAGGCATTTTAATGGATTTTATTGAAACGCGGTAAACATAACACGCTTCTAAGCAGCGCGCGGGGCCTGAATGGGATTTCCTTAAGAATTCGCGTGGCGCTCAACGTGTTAACTGCGCAAGCATTAACAAAATTTATTTTCATAACTTATTAGCCAAATGTATATAGTTACTCTAAAGCAAGCAAATATTCTGATAATTTAAAAGATATCGTCGATAAAATTAGTTAAATTTAAAGTATTCTGAAATATAAACAAAATAATAAGAGATTTCACCTATATTTGTATTTTAAATATAAGTACACTATATTGACGAAAGTTATCAGTGTATGTATATACATATATACACTGAGTTGTGTAAAAAATTAGAGACACAAATTATTTGAGAGTAAATTATCCTGACAGTATCGTAGAGTGACGAAACAACGCAGAGTTACTTATGCAAGACATACTCAGCTCAGAAAGATAAAATTATAACAGAAGTTAATGTCAAAACAGGTAAGCTGAAAATTTTAAATAACTTTGAAAGAAATATGTTCACCGGTGTAAGAAGAGCGAGTACTAGCGTCTCTAAAATGACGAATCTTTTAGAATTTTCTCGTCCAATGATATGTCGGGTGTTTAGAGTGTAGTAGTTGAGGAAAGAAAAAAAAAAAAAAAACTTCCAACGATAAGAATAATTCTGGTCAGAAAAGGCTGTTGAACGATAGATGTGAAAGGTGAGTAATACGTATAACCCGCAGCAACAGAAAAAGACACCACGACTTCCCAGAAAGCATATGATTATCATCAGAAGTATATCCAAATGCAAAGCTTTTAAAGATAGGCTTTAGCAATTGGAGACCACTAAGAGTGCCTTTGGTATTGCAGAAAAGTAGAAAAGGGCACAGGAACGACGAATTTGGTCGCTTGAGGACGGGAAATCTGGTCCAATGAATCTCCTTTTTCTGCTTCATCATGCAGGTAGCACCATATGAGGCTGTAATATACCTCATTTGAAGCTGTAATGTTCCTTTGTAGAAATAGTTCATTTCAGCAGACAAATGCATCTTGCTACAACGCTCTATCAGTCTCAGATAAGTCTGAGGAACATCAGTCAGTGTTAGCCTGATTTCATAATCAGCTCAATCTCCTGATCTGAGTATTTAAGGGACGAAGTTGAAAGATCACTCCAAAGCTTGGAAACGCCACTATCCAGTCTGACTCAACTTAGACCTGCCATTATGTCAGCATGGTTCGGCAATTCTCAGTAACAATACTAGAAACTTCTTAAATCCATGCCAAGTAGGCTGTCATAAGAGCAAAAAGTAAGACAACTCGTTATTAGAGGTCTGTCTAAATTTTGGCCATTTAGTATACATATAGATATGGACCTCTATTTAACGTACTTTTAGCGAATTTTGCCATTTTATGAAGTTTATCTTTGAAGTAAGATAATTTCCTTGTAAAAATAATCTCAAATAGCGAAGTATGTTCTCTATTTAACTTTTTTCTTGTAGCCAAAAATTTTTCACTCTGTTTTTTAAAATATTTTTTTTTTTTTCCAAATAATTTTGAAAGTCAATAAAGTATAACTAGATTTTTCATGAACCATTCGGAAATTGAGACCTCTAAAATACTAATAGAATTGAATAGTTTGGACAGGGTAAAAAGGGAAGTTTACTGTAAAAAATTGCAATAAATATGAAATCTGAAACGATCATGATATCGAAATTAAACCTTCGCATGATATGTTTAAATCATTTGAAACAGTTCGACGTCTTACAGTTTGATGACACATTCTTGAAAAAGTTGTTAAAGAGCTGCGAAGATGAGAGACATATTATAGAATTACTTTTTTAATCCTTAAATGCATGGATTTTCATTTTTAATAAATAACATTTCAAATCAACTGGTAAATGGGTGTAGTTAATGGGGGAAAAAAATATCCACATAAGATATTTATTATTTTATTTTATTTATTTATTTTTATTTATTTATTTATTTATTTATTTATTTATTTATTTCAAAAAAAAAAAAAAAAACGTATTTTTGCATCCAAAAAAATAAAAAAAAAGAAGCTAAATTTTTCTTGCATACATTTATCAGTATATGCAACAATATAAATATTCGTTACACTCACCTTGTTTCTATCCGAATGCAATTTTTCCTGTACGTTTTTAATACTTTTTATATATAAATATTCATAACAAAATGAAATTGTCACAGATAAAGAAATAAACTGTCAAATATTCTAATTGTGTTCGGAAACGATAAAATAGTTTTGGTTAAAAAAAAAAAAAAAAAGCACTATACAAAGGTTGATACATAAAGAGATATGAGGTTTTAAACATGCGATGCAGATCTACATCGTATGCATTTAAAGGTTAAATAGGACTCGGACAAAATTAACTTATTTTTTGGTAGTCCTATAAAATTTTCAATTATTTATTTATTTATTTTTTAAATAGAATATTGCTAATAAATGTACATAATTTATATATATATATATATTGAAAACCTTTTCCAACATTTCAGTAGGTGAAACCAAGTATCACATGAAGAACTAGATAAAAGATGAATAAAGATTTCTGAAAAAAAAAATAAGCATCCTTTATTTAAAACATACAACATCAGTACTTTTTCAAGGGCACAGATTAATTGTTGCATGCAAATTTGGGGATATTTTTGTCTTACTGTATGCAATTTGCTAAACCTTTACAGTAAGCTATGCCCAATATCACACAGAGGACATGTAAATAATGTCAAACTCAAAGAGAAAATGAGTAAAAATAAAATTTAGATTAAAATGCATCTGCTAATTATATTAACTACTAAACCATAAAAATTAAAATTATATTTCATTAAATTTTAATTTAAAGCATACAAAAATATGATATACGTAAATTAGCTATTCATAAGTAACGTGCGAATATGGAGGGTTTTTCGTTGGATTCAAATGAACGGTAGATGTACGAATGATAGCGCTCTCTGTTAAAGTGAAAGAAAAGTAATTACTTACATTTCTAATGTATTGCTTAATTTAACTTAAACAAATGGTAGCTTTTTAAAAATCCTTTTAGAAAATCGGACACTTAATAAAAAAAACACCATACAGAAAGTAATCAAAAGTGATTAAATAAAAAAAACACTTAAGCTGAGAAAATTTCTATATAAAGCCTGACTAATTTAAATCCACTATACTAAAAGTAATTTGAGATTTTTTTAAATTTTTTATTAATATAAATAAAGGAAAAAAGATTGATAGGAATTTGATAATAATAAAATATTTAAAATTAATAGAAGTTAGAATTTGTTAAGATTTAACTTTTAAAATTTAAACTTAGAAAGCAATAACATTTCTTTTTTTTTTTTCTTGTGTGTGTGTGTAATATGCAAACACCATAACAAGCATTAGAAGAAATTAAAAATAAGATTTAATTATTGAATTAACTAGATATTTAGGATATCCATAAAGTCTAGCCTGAAAATAGATTTAACGTTTTTACTTCTTTATTTGTCAGAACAAAAATGTTTTATTCTATATAAGAAGTTAATGAGAATATTTTTATAAATATTTTTATATAAACATGATTTGAAATGAGTAAATAAATGAACTTTAAAAGAAAATTCTTTTCTCTTATCAAAAATATCAAAATCTAAGTTTCCATTGTCATTATATATAAAAGTTTATTTCTTTATTCATCATATCATTTTTAGTTAATGAAAGACTATTAGGATAATTATCTATTAAAGTATTTCTATCATTTAGGTAAAAAACGATATCATCAATATATCTGTAAAACATTGTGTAATTACATAAAGAGAAGTTTCTTTCGTAATAATAAAGATAAAAATCAGATAATAAGCTACTAGAACAACCTTGTGGCATACCTTTAATACTTTGGTAAATATTAGGATTGTAAAGAATAAAATCTTTATGTAATATGAAATTTGGTAAAGTTTTGAAGTACGATATTTTTTCTTTAATATTATGTTTATGTTCATTAAAAAGAATTAACATAGTGTTATGCAAGTCATGAATATCAATATTATTGAATAAATCTTTAAAATCAAATATACTAATGTTTGTAATATGTTTGAAATTTTTGATTCTATGAAAAAGTTGAAAACTATTTTTAATTTAACTATTTTACTATTTACTATTTTTAACTTATTGTCATTGTTTGAACTATAAATATCTTTTAAAATTTTTAATAGAAGATTACAAGCAACATTATTATGATCATTACATCCAACTGTTACAGTGCGAAATTTTGCAGAAATTTTATGAAATTTGGGAATAATGGATATATAGGAATATATGAATAGTTTAAATTTTTACATTTGAGTTTTAACAATTTACGAAAGCTTAAAATCTTTTTATTATTAATTTAAATTTTTAAGATGATTTACTTGAAAATATTACTATTTAAAATAGAGTTGTCTAAGATCTGTTTATATAACTATTTACAAATGATGGCATAATTATTAAGTGATTTATCTACATAATTAATAATAATTTTATTTTGTAAAATACTGATAGATTTATTTAAAGTTTTATATTTTTCATATTTAATAAATCTCGATTGAATAACAAGCTGATTTTTTAGAATTTTTAAAGCATTATTCATTCAAGCATTGAAATATTCTAATGGTTTGTTATAATCAATTGTAATTTTATAAATAAATAAATCTAAATCTAAAGAAAATCTGACTTAAAATTTGATTTACATTAATTTTTATAGGAAGTATAAATTTAGTGGCATAATTCAGAAGTTTACATAAATGAAGATCATTAACTATACTAAGATCACCAGCAATAATATGTCCATGCGTGGTGTCAACGTATTTTTTGTAATTAGGATCATTACAGTAGCAAACAATGTTGGAAGAAGGTGTATTTTTAGAAAAAAAATTATAATTAAAGATACACCGACCTAAAGTAAGGGGATACTTAGAAGATTTGTAAATGAAAAACTTTTAATTGGGAAGACATTACATTCATTATTAATAATAGACTGAAAATTTACATAATTAAAAACAGGTTTAGTAAAATTGATAATTAATTGTGTATTGTGAGATTTATAAGAAGGCTTAGTGAAAATTTTTATCCATACATATAAAAGAGTACTTCCACTCACTCACTCACTCACTCACTGACTCATCAACGCACTGCAAAATCAACTGGAGCTACTGACACGAAACTGGGTCAGATTATAGAACATATAGTGTAAGCACCCCCTAAGAAGCGATTTTGCGAAATTCGCCCCCTAAAGGGGAGTAGGGGGCAAAATGTGATTTCACAAAAACCTTCATATCTCAAAGGAAAAAACAGATATCCGTAAAATTTTTGCTTTAAAATATAACTAACACAAATATCTACAAACCAATTTCTGGAATTTTAGAAATTCGGTCCCCAAAGGGGGAAAGGGGGCAGGCAACAAGTGATTTCACGTGCGCAAAACGTGGTTTTTACATACTCCTGTATATCTCAAACAAAAAAAAAAAAAAACACATATACGTGAAATTTTTGCTCTAATATATAGCTAATACAAATACTTAAAAACCAATTTCTGGAATTTTAGAAATTCAGCCCCCAAGAGGGGGAGAGGGGGCTTGAAATAATCCTTAATATCGCAAACAGAAAAAAAGATGCATGTGAGATTTTTGCTCTAAAATATAGCTCCCAGAAATACATAAAAACTAATTTAATTAATTTTAGAAATTCGTCACAGGTGGAGCGGGAAAGGGGGGGGGGCTATGGGGCAAAAAAAATAGAAATACAGTTCGACCGTTCAAAATTAGTACAGATAGGTTTTAGAAGCCTGCAAGTCGAATGAGGATATTTTCGAAAATGTAAAGTTATCAGGAGGGTCAGAAAAGGGGGGGGGGGCGGAGGGGCAAAAAAATAAAAAATAAAAATAGAGTTAGGTCGTTCAAAATTGGTTTTTTTTGGTACTTTTTAATTGGTTTTTTATACTTAGAAATCGATTGCGGATATTTTCAAATTTGTAAAGTTAATAGGAGGGGTAGGAAGGGGGGGATGGAGGGGCAAAAACATATAAATAAGTGTTAGAGCGCTCAAAATTAGTGTTGTTAGGTTTTGAGGATAAATCGATTGCAAATATTTTCGAAAGTACAGAATTATTACGAGGAGCGGGAAGGGGGGCAGGTGCAGGGGTAAAAATAAAGATATTCAGATAGAATGTTGGAAATTAGTATTATTTGGTTTAAAAGCCCGAGAGAACGATTGCGAGTATTTTTTAAAGTCTAAAATAATTAGGATGGGCGGGAACAGTAGGTGAAGGAACATGCTCGCCGCGTGCGCCTATATACGCTGCCACAGGCAGTGGGGACCCGGACCGATTATTTCACAAATGGGAGAAGATTTCTTTTTCTATTTTCTATTTGTGTTTTTCCCTTACGATAATAGAGTGATTCATTAAGAGTGTCGAATATAAATGACTGCGCGCAGCGTACAATGACCTGCGCTGTCGAAAGCAGTGGGGACTCGGTGCGACATTTTTTCCAATCAAAACTTTCTCTCTCACTCTCTCTCTCTCTCTTTTTTTTTTTTTTTTTTTTTTTTTTTTTTTTTTCGCATGATAAAAATTAATGCAATTTTGAGAATTCATTAATTATAGTGATTCATTTAAAAATAGTGACCAGCGAAGCGGGCGTAGCCTGCTAGTATTTAATAAAGAAGCACGATAATGCAAAATATCAAAAAATGTGTGAGAGAATTGTCTTGAATTAGAATTGTCTTGTATTTATGAAAAGTAAACGTTAATAAATTGTTTTTTAATTTTAAAGATAAATTTACTAATTTCAAACCAATTATAATTTAGATTGTAAGGCACAGCAAGCTGACCAATTAAATTTTTAATCATATCACAGTCTGGAGATTTAAATTTGTTTTTCCTAAAACCACGTTTATATCTAGAAGTTTTTTGAAATTGCATAAAATTTAAACAAGAATAAATATTATTATAATTATCAAACTTAGATAAGACAGTACAGACCAAATTAGACTTCTAATGTACTTGTTGGTTCAGATCACACGGGTAAGTGGTATTGAAATATGAGATAAATTTAGAATCCATTAGTAATCGAAGATTCACATTCTTAATTATATCTAGAATTTTAACGGTTACTTCCTGAAAATCATGCAATTTAAAGTGTGAATATTCTACATTATGTAACAAGTTAGAATGAGAATGTTGACATTTAATTTTAGACCTATAGTCATTAATGGGTTACTAGTTTGATCAATATATTCTATGTGACAATCATTACATTTCAATGAATACATCACATTAAAAGACTTGCAGAAAATTACCAAATTAGAAGTTTTTTTCTTTTGTCTTTTTCCTGGGGGGGGGGGGGGGATTTATCAGCATTAGGACAAGTAAGTGTATATATGTAAAGGTATAATTTATTACCTTATTGGATGACACTTAGTACTTATGCATTTTAAAATTGGTCTTTAGCTGAAAGTATTATAAAAAAAGGAAATCTTATTTTTCATATAACGAATTTCCTTGCTCGATTTAGCGAATTATTCGTTAAATGGATATCCAATTGTATTTCTTAAAAATAGCAAGCTGACACTTGTTGAACAATAAGCAGTTAAATGTGAAAATAATCTCACAGCGTGCAAACAAATTGGCACAAGTCGGGCAATAATTAAACTGGCAGAATAAAGACAAATTATAACAATAATATAAAATTAATCTTCTGCTCATGTTTTCAAATAATCTAAAAAATGAGGCTAGAATGTTTTTAAAAGCACGCATATATTATGAAAACTGAATAGGTATTTAGAATATAGGAAGGACACAGTAATACCGTTTATTTAAAAAACAAATTTATATTACTGAACGGAAAGGGGAAAAAAAGGAAAATGTTAGACAAATTACAAAAATTAAAAGCATTTGAAAATTTCATTTATCTGAATATTCAGCTGATATACCAGTTGTCCAAATATATTTTTTAAATAAATAAACAAATAAATATAATTTACTAATACTAGTCGCTGTAACAGATAAATGTAATTTATGTTAAATTTTATTATTTTATAGAATAAATAAATCAAATAATTAAATTTTATTTTTAAACACTATAGTAAATGAATATATTTGCTGATACATATCTTTATTCATTTCAGATATAGAATGTGAAAAAATTGGCGGTATGGAAAACAACAATAAAGAAATACAAGAGTTCTATACCTAACATTACTATGTGATAAATATTAAGTCACTTTGTTAATAAACTTTAGATTAGAGAAAAAATATTCTGATGTAACTAAAATTTGTACCTCTATTTTTTATTTTAGAACGATTTTAAGTAATGCTGATATTTTAACAATAAAAAAAAAAAAAAAAAAAAAAAAAATTACGGAACATTTTATCTTGTATTAATACATTGTGAGAATAACTGAAGAAATAATTTATTGTATGTACCATTCAATATGTTGTGTATAGATATATAGATCGATAGTTACTCGTAATTTATTAAAAAAGAAGAATTACATATTTAAATAAAATATATTTTACCCTCAACTGCATTTTTTTTTTTCCCTTCATTCATTCATTCTTTTTTTTTTTTTTTTACAAAATTGGGTTGTGCAAACTCACGGAAAATAATATAATAATAATTATTATAAAATTAGTTAGTTTAAGATTATAAATGCACTCAATTAAAAGTTATTTTGAAGCGTAAAGCTCTTTAGATGAACTGCCCCGCCCCCACACCCCCACGTGGTCAAGAGTTTCTGTTTTTGAAACTGGTAGACGTGAGGTGTAGAGTTCGATACAAGGTCACTTTCAGCTGCTCGGAGTTCTCCATGTTTTTCTTCAAAACATGTGCAAGTACAGGCTTAGGACTTATTAGAAAGACTTCCATGGAAAAAAGTCTTCCAAGCCTTATGACCCTAGTGCAGTCAATTAACTGTAATCCAACACCAATACACTCACTTTTAGACGCACTGCAATTAGTTTTTAATTCAGAGCTAATTCATGCCATTCTTTGCTAAAACAATTTTACGTTTAGCGTCACGTTGGATTATGAAACAAAGACTATAAACAAACTTTTAAAAATATTAATATACATATTTTACATAATAATCTTATCTATTTACAAAAAGTGGGAATCCCGGAATGTGTATGCAGCTCCAATATGTTGGTTAATCTTTATTATTATGAGAGCAAATATGAAAAAAATGAAACATTGCATTATTAGCTCAATGTGGGGGTGGTGACTGCTGACGGATTACCTCAACATTCTGAGCAATTTATTTTAATTTATATATTATTCAGTACTTGTATCCTGTTCCATAAATTTAGCTTTCTCATATTTTGTTTTTGGTTCATTTTGTTATTATCAGTTCAAATAGAAAACTTTTGATTACAATCATTCAAAAGCTCCTTCTTTTTATGTTTCTATATGTTTTGTATTTCATTGTAAATATTTTAAAATAAAATTTTTTTTTTTTTTTTTTTTCAAATAAAATTTTAAAAATTACTGGTCAAATTATTTAAATAATTTAATTAAGTAACACGTTACCAAATTGGCTTTTGTGGGTTGTTGTGGCAAATTATTCATGTGTTCGTTTTTCGTTCTCATTCTTATTATTATATAAAAATATATAGCTGCACGCGAATAGTTAATAATATTGAAATAAAATTTCATAAAAATTTAAAATTGCACATCCAAAAACGTCTGATATTTCCACTTGAAGAAGGGAAAAAAAAAAAATAAAAACAGGGTGTATTTTAAACAGTTAATAGTTTACACAAGTAGTGACAATTATACCAACTTCACTGATTATACAACATGTCTAAAAGAGTAATGCAATTGTAAAAATTAAATTTTTATTGTAATGAAAATGAAGTGAAAAATGCATTGCACATATTTTTTCCTTCAGAGTAAATTCACATGATTTTATGTTAAGTAATTTTATTTTGCACTTATTTATACAATAAAATACATGAACCGGCACTTTTCCAAACAAACAAATATTTGAGGTTTAAAGAAAAGGTTTCCTAAATATATTTAAAAAATAATAATATTTTGTGTACAGGATCACACAAAAGAATCTAGATATGTTACAGACTATCAGAAGAAATACTTAAAAATGCGTTTTCATTTATGTTAGGCCATTTTTTAGTTCAACAAATTTTGGGGCATTGTATGATATATATACTATATATAGACAGTGTACTGGGCTGTATATATTGTTAAGGAATTTTCCTTAACAGTGTTTTTAGTTTTTGCTAGTTAAATAAAATAGAAGTGGAATAAATAAATAATGTCTTAGCTGATTTTTTTTATTTTTTCTTTTATCAAAACTGAAATTAATTTGCCTCTGGAAAAATAAATCCTAAGATTAGAGTGAAATAAAAATTCTGGCATGCGAGAAGAAAAATCTGTCTTAGATACTCCTTCTTTGAAAAGACATTTTCTATCACCCTTATGGCTGTACCAGATTTCTGATCTAAAACTTATTCTTCTTACTGACCCGATACAGCATATTTCAAATCTTAACTCTTTTCTTACAGTTACTACTTAAATTTTCTAATAAAATATTTATTCTTCTAAATAATAAAATATGGATGGGTCTCACCTGAAAACTTCTAATCCAAAGGTCCGGATGTGGATGGGGCAACTATCATCCATTAAAGAAACTAAACTCGATGAATGTAGCACTTCTTAGATGAAAACAGAATTTTTAATGCTTTGTTAGCATACATGTAAAAACGAAAACAGAACAAAAACTATTTACAGTTAAATATTAAAGTTTTTCTTAACATTAAAATTGTATATCCTAATAGTTTAAAATATTAATTCTACTTCTTTAAAAGTCTTAATTGTTCTGTTAAATTTAATAATTCTGTTTTAGGACCGGGGCGTCTGTAAACACAACGATCTTAAGGTAGCCCCATCTCAGTTCGAAGTCCTTTCTGTTCTGCTTCTGATTCTAAAAAGCACCTTTTTCGAAAAAGAGGCGCCCGTCTGTCTGGAAAGGCATTTGTTCTGAAAGCAGAAGAATGAACGGGGGATTCCCGACATCCTCCCACCTTGAGTTGCGACTAATCGGAGGAACTCAACAATCCAAGTTGAAGTCGTTGAGGGGGTTTCACCACACGGCCAGTTCGGGAGACCACCGGGGGATTGGAAGTAGGATCATCGGTTCTGGAACTGGTAGGTTCTTGAGGGTCTTTCACAGGTTCCTTTTCTTTGGGGTTGAGTATCAGTTTCTGTGAGAGGTTCTTGTTTTCGGAAGTCGAAGGACTTAAATTTTCTTAAACATATTTATGTAAAGTGGGGTGATTCTTAAGTTCGGTAATTTCAATTTCTAAAGGGAACAATCTTTGCAATGGACGGAGAAAAAGTCCATTTTCGGTCTTCACCTTAGCTAGGCGTATCACATTATCTTTGCCTGGGTAAATTTCTATCACTCTTGCCAAAGGCCAGTGAATACGTTTCTTATTGAAATCTTCTAATAGGACAACATCGCCGACTTTCAATTGTTTGAATCTTTTGGTCTTGGATGCATGTTGACGTAATTGTCCTAAATATTCAGCTCTGAATCTGTTTCTTAGGTTTTCTCTGATTATTTGCCTATATCTGGCTCTGCGGTTAAGATCTTTAGAATCTAAAGCATCTAGGTCAGGTACTCCTGATGTTTGCATTTCTCTTAGGAACATCATTGGGGTTAAAGGTAAAGGATCTGTGTTATCTTCGGAAACATAGGTTATAGGCCGTGAATTAATCACTTGTTCACAGTCACATAGCATGGTGTAAAGTTCTTCGTAATTCAAAGATGCACGACCTAAGTTTCTTTTCAGGATTCCTTTAACCATTCCAACAAGCCTCTCCCACCAACCTTCCCACCACGGTGCTGCAGGAGGGTTGAATTTCCATCTGATCTTCTGGGTGGAAGCGACCTTGCAGATGGTTTCCCAATCTACACTCGAGAGAGCATTGCTGGTTCCTAGGAAGTTCTCCCTGTTGTCTGAATAGATGATGTAGGGTCTGCCTCGCTTTGCTATGAACCTTCTCAGAGACTGGATAAAACTTTCTGTAGACAGAGACGTAATGGCTTCAAGATGTATGGCTCGGTAGACAGCGCAAGTAAATAAGGCTATCCACGCTTTTGATCCATCAGAAAGTTGAAGAGGACCGGCTAGATCTACGCCTACCACTTCAAAGATGGCTGCTTCTCGTACTCTGTCTTCGGGTGGTACTCCAGGTTCAACATCTATTTTGGAAGTCTGAAGTTTTCTGCAAATCACGCATTTTCTTATTGAATTTCTAATGCATTTTCTAGACTTCAGTATTCAAAAATTTTCTCTAAGTAGTGTCATTAGAGTACTGACTCCAGCGTGCTGATTTTCTAAATGCTTCTCGAATATCAATCTTTGGACGACGGGATGCTTGTAAGGTAAGATCACAGGATATCTGAAGTTTTCATTGTCGTTTCTTTGAATTATATTGGTCTTTACTCTTAAGAGACCAGGTTTATCTTCGACAGGCCTTAAATTTCTTAATTTTGGATCTGTTCTCCCTGAAAAAGATTCTTGTTGTACTAATCGTAGAAGTACATTTTCTGCTTTCAAAAATTCTTCAACTGAAATTTCTAATTCGGATATTTTCTCTGCAGTCTTCGAATTATGATAAAATCTATATATCCAGGCAATGGTTCTAACTGTTTTCTTGTAAGAAGAAAAATACTGATAAAATCGATTGAAATTATCTTCTTTTTTATCTAAAAGATTTAGGATTGTCTTCCTTTTTTCGCTGTTTATGAGTTCTTCGTTTGGGTCTTCTTCTATTTGAGGCGATTCATTTTCATGTAAATAAAGCCAACTCGGACCCTCCCACCATCTCGATTTCTGTAGTTGTTCAAAGGAACATTCTCTAGACGGGAGGTCCGCAGGATTCAAATGTCCGGGTACATGTCTCCAATTGCAAACTTCGGTCAGATTTCGGATTTCTAGTACTCTGTTGTGTACAAATGTACCCCATTCTTGTTTTCTTCTTACCCAACCTAAAGCAGTGGTTGAATCTGACCAAAATATGGTATTTACATGTAAATTTAAATCGTTTTGCACATTTTTGGCCAACCTAGCGCCAATAAGATAAGATAACAGTTCAAGGCGGGGTATGGTCAATTCCTTAATAGGTGCAACTCGACTCTTAGCATTGATTAACTAGATCTTGATTCCTTCTGAGGTCTCTACTCTTATGAATACGCAAGTGGCATATGCTCGCTTGCTTGCATCAGAAAAAACATGTAACGATGTTTTCTTTTCTTTCTCTGGACAAATGTTAAGCCACCGAGGTATTTTAATTTGGGATAAAAAATTTATTCCTTTCAGCCAATTAGAAGATTGTTGTCTTAAAGTTTCAGGGAGCTCTTCGTCCCACTTCACCTTCTGAATCCACATTTCTTGAAGGATTTGTCTGGTAACTATACTGACAGGTGCTGTGAATCCTACAAGATCAAAAAGTGTTTGGGTAACTGATAAAAGTTTTCTTTTTGTAAGGGGTTCACTTATCTTTAGGGGTTCTTCAATTTTACAAATTAAATTGTCATTTCCCAAATCCCAGAGTAATCCTAACACGGGAGCAAGCCTAGGTTCATCTTCAGTTTTGTCGATCATAGCCTGGGGCCAATTCGATCGCCAGCATCTCAAATTGAAATGTGCCGAAGCCAAAATTCCTTGAGATTCTGATATGAATTTTTCTGTTTCTTGAATTGAATTCAGGCTGATGAGGGAGTTATCGAAATAGAAGGAATCTCTTAAGAGCCTAGCTGTCTCTCGCCATTGTTCGGGAACATTTTCTAAAAGGTGATTTAACGTTGCCATAAGCAAAAAAGGGCTTGAAGTTAGGCCGAAAACCACACGACAATGTCTATAAATTTTTAATTTATTTTCGCTATTAGACCAAAAAAATCTCAAAAAGTCGCGATCTTTCTCGGTTATTTTAATTTGCAGGAATGCTTTCTCTATATCGGACGAAATTCCTATCTTGTATCTGCGAAATCTATTCAAAATGCTAGGTATAATTTCTACAAGATTTGGTCCTTTTGTTAAACAATCATTAAGGGAGGGACTGTTTCTAGTGTGTGCTGAGGCATTAAATACTGGACGAATTTTAGTGGTTTCACTAGATTCTTTAACCACCGGTCTGTGTGCTAAATAATGTACCTTGTCCCTTTTCTGGTCCAATACCTCTTCTATAATCTGATTGTTTTCCCAGAAATCAAAAATTTCCCCATATTCTTTTTTCCTATCAGATTTGATTAATTTATTTTCCGTCTTGTACAGGCACTTTTCTGCCAACGAGTAATTATCTGATAAAATAGAATGGTCGACTGTCCATGGTAAATTGACTTCATATCGACCGCTTTTATCTCGTTTAACAGTTTCTAGAAAATGATTCTTGGTTTCTTGTTCTAAATCCTGTTTCGATTTATTATCTTCATTAGTAATTCCTAGAGTGTCTAGGCGCCATAAATCTGATAAACTTGCGTTTGACACGTGTAATGACAACGATAGACCCGCCAAAGAATTGTCCTGCTCACTCTTGTGACCCTCTGTCTTGCCCAAAATGGTCCAACCCAATTTAGTTCTAAATGTAGTTAATCCCAATTTTGGAAAATATTTTATGTCATTTGTGAACAGTTTAGCGGACATATCAGCTCCCAAAAGTGTATGTACTTCGTCTGGATTTTTCTGGTATAAACAAGATTTATTATTTCTAGGGACATCTGATAAATATACACCTTCCTTTTCTAAGAGTTTTACTAATTTATCATCGCGATATAAATTCACGCCTGTGCATATTTTTTCTTGATCTAGTGCTTGTATTTTACACTTAAACTTATTATCTAAACTCCCGATCGTAAATTCATAACGATTATGTTCAGCTGACATTTCCATGCCCCCAAAAAGACCATGTCTGATTGTTTCTTTATTCATTCTTTTTAATTTTAACTTATCAGCTGCAAACTTACTGATGTAACTATTATGAGATCCGGAGTCAATAATTAACCGATTATATGATGATTTACTATCATCTCTGTTAGAAATTGCTACTATTAACGTTTGCAAATAAACATTCGCTTGTAAATTATGATTCGATAACGCCAATTTAGATTGATCATTTCTTTCGTAATTACTTATTTCCTGTTTCAAATCTTTATTTCCATTACACATTATGTCTGAATGTCTACGATTACATAACTTGCATAAATTTTTGAGACACAGTGTCTAGCTAAATGCGAAGGTTGGATACATAAATAACACAATCCTTTCTTACGCAATAGATTAACTCTTTCATCAAAGGGTAAATTACGAGTTTTGACACATTTGTTACTTAAATGCGATTCTGAGCAAAAATTACACCTATCACTTTTATTCTCATTTAATAAATCACAAGCTGTAGGCAATTTCCGGTTCTGAGTATCAAATTTATTAACGCGGGGGGGGGGGAAACATCTCTACGATTTTGATTATCTAATCTTTGAGCTCGGGGGGAGAAATGACAGGCACCGCTATCCTCTTGTCTGGTAGTTATTAAGCATTCGCGCGATACGAGTTGTTTATTTAAGAAAAATAATATATCTTTCACGCCATAATTAACACCGTGAAATTCCATATTAAATTGTAATGCTAAATCTTTCGGTAATATTTTTAGTAATATCGGTGACAATAAACTGCCGTTACTATCTAAAGAAACATCTAATGACTCTAAACTTCTAATGTTAGTTTGGATTTCATCGTAAATTTTCCTGAGCGATTTAATGTCACTTGAATGTTTTAGTGGGGCAATATTTAATAATTTATTCAAATGTACATTCACTAAGAGGTCTTGTTTGCCATATCTTTCTTTTAAAATATCTTCTACTTTTATGTAATTACTCGCGGTGACAGAGAATCCTTCTATACATTTTAAGGGACCAGGTGCTAAAAATGATTTCAAATAATTAAATTTATCTACAGGATCTAAACTTTCATTGTTATGAATAGCCGTTTCGAATGACGACCAAAAAGTCAGCCATTCAGCTGCATTCCCGTTAAATTTAAATGGATCTAGCTGTGGTAATTTGATGTGAATTGCTTCTTTTGAAGTATTTCTTCTTTCAATTTCGGTTGATGAAATACTTGTTTCACTTTTCTTTAGTTCTTTTAATTTTCTGTTGGCTCGAAATCGCCAAGTAATTATTTTTTCACGATATTCATTTGCCGTTTCTAATTCGGCTTCTAATTGGAGTTCTTGAGTTAAATTTTTAATCTCTGCATCTTTATTCTTTAAACCTATAGTAGTTTCATTCAATAATTCAATAGTTTCTTCGAAATCTACAGCATCTGGATCTATATCATCACATAAAGTTTTTAATTTCTCTATAAATTTATTAATACTGTCTCTTATGACAGCTCTCTCTTTTTTAGCTATAACTAAATTAGCCATGATAAATACAAAATTTAAAATTTTATAATATTATCTATCTTTTCAATTGTAAATAATGGATATATATATATATATATATAGCTGCCCACATCCCGTGTATGGGATGCCACAAAATATGGCTGTACCAGATTTCTGATCTAAAACTTATTCTTCTTACTGACCCGATACAGCATATTTCAAATCTTAACTCTTTTCTTACAGTTACTACTTAAATTTTCTAATAAAATATTTATTCTTCTAAATAATAAAATATGGATGGGTCTCACCTGAAAACTTCTAATCCAAAGGTCCGGATGTGGATGGGGCAACTATCATCCATTAAAGAAACTAAACTCAATGAATGTAGCACTTCTTAGATGAAAACAGAATTTTTAATGCTTTGTTAGCATACATGTAAAATCGAAAACAGAACAAAAACTATTTACAGTTAAATATTAAAGTTTTTCTTAACATTAAAATTGTATGTCCTAATAGTTCAAAATATTAATTCTACTTCTTTAAAAGTCTTAATTGTTCTGTTAAATTTAACAGTTCTGTTTTAGGACCGGGGCGTCTGTAAACACAACGATCTTAAGGTAGCCCCATCTCAGTTCGAGGTCCTTTCTGTTCTGCTTCTGGTTCTAAAAAGCACCTTTTTCGAAAAAGAGGCGCCCGTCTGTCTGGAAAGGCATTTGTTCTGAAAGCAGAAGAATGAACGGGGGATTCCCGACAACCCTCTTTTACCGGGAATCTACATGAATAGAGAGGAGAATTGACTATCATTCAAGGTCAGTGTCATGGGGTCGAAAATTCGTTTATGGCACGGAAAAGAATATTTCAGTGAGCTGCGAAGTATGTAGGGGTTTTTCTTGAATACGATAGTATTCTCTGACAAAGTTTTGCTTTGGAATTTTGGCAGCTGTAAAAGGAACGCTAAATTTTTACGCGCGCTTTTAGGCAGAGACATAGAGGCTATGGGATGTAAAAAGCAGCAAAGATTATTACGTGCGGGGCCCAGCCCCCGCTTTGGCCTCTTGCAACTGGATTTTTGACCATGGAACCTCCTAAGCGTGCAAGAAAAGGACCGTCGAGGAATAGTTAAATAAATTTTACGTGTAGGATATCCCCTGTATACCTGCTTTGTGGACTATGGCGTCAAGAATTGTTTACGTAATCTACTTCTTTTTCTGCTACCTAAGCAACTCAATGCTACAAGTTCATATGAAACTGAAAAAGAGAAGTGCTGCAATGGTGAGAAATACGTTAATCGAGTTTTGAAGTTTCATATATGTCCAAAAGATTAAAAAAAAAAAAAAAAAACTGGAAAAAGAAACGTCCTTATTTTTGGTCTTGGTGGTGGAACCTTTGACGTATCAATCAATCCTAACTATAGAAGAAGGTATTTTGAAGTCAAATCTACAGCTGGTGATATTCATTTAGGTGGTGAAAATTTTGATAATCAAGTAGTTAATCACTTTGTCCTAGAATTCAAGAGAAAACTTAACCCCTTGGGTACATTTGACGTCTGAGACACGTCATTCACTTTTTTTGTTTTTTACTTTTGTTTTGCAATTCTAATTACTTGAAGACATCTTAATATTACATATGTCACCAATATTTTAGAAATAAATAAATTCTTACGCAAAATGTACTGCTTTTACATACTACTCCAAGCAACCAAAAATTATATCCGTTCCGCATGCAAATATTTTCTCAAATAAATCCGTACCCAAGGGGTTAAGAAAGATGGGGCGGCTAACAAAAGAGCTCGTAGAAGACTGCGAACAGCTTGTGAGAGGGCAAAGACAACCCTTTCTTCCGGTACTCAAGCTAGTTTTAAAATCGATTCATTGTTTCAAGGAATTGACTTCTATGCCACTATTACAAGAGTTCTTTTTGAAGAATTAATTATTAACCCCTTGAACTGAAATGACGAGTCCAGCTCGTCATGAATTTCCCGACACTAATTATGTTATTATATGTATATATAACAATAAACATTCATATAAATGTGTGAAACAAATATTATTTTTAATAATAACAAATTATTTGAGCAACAAAACCGTAAGTTTCTATATCAATCCCTCTTCTTAAAACTTAGAAAATTAAATTGTCTGCATGAGCAGTGCTGACTAAAAATAAATTGCAGTTCAAGGGGTTAATATATGCTTGTGTTTAAAGGAAAAAGTACAGAGGTGTTGTTAAAGACCTAATTTTTGCATAGAATGTTGGACCATCAGTTCATCGACTGGCAACTTCCCTTTAAAAAGTATAAAGATGTGGAAAAAAATTTTTGTTTTCTCTCTTTATTTTTTTATTATTGTGAACTCGAAGCTATGATAAAGTGCTAAGTTGACTGTAGTTCATAAGAGCTTGATTAATAGATTGGCTTAACACTACTAATTATTATTTTATCAAATGTATTATTTTTACATAAGTTTGAATGATACAGAAAAATATAAGGTGTGTAGTAGTTAAAAATGTTGTGGTCTTTACAAAACTAAATTACTGAGAGAGAAACTGTAGCCAGATTGAATAAAAACTTTTAGAAATATTAGTTAGACTCTGTTTGCTTGCAGCTACTTATAAAGAACATTGAAATAAAGTTTAAGTTGGTTTAGTTTCTGGACTATATACATATATATATATATATATTCCTCTCAAGTTAAGAGAAATGCTTTACAGAGGATTTGTTTATAATGCAAATTTAATTGAGTATTATGTTATACATTATGCTAGGATGTGAGCTGCTGTTTGTGAGAAAATTTTGATTTTTATAACTGTGTTTAGTAGAGAATAAATAATTAAAGTGAAGTGGGTTTAAAGTACCCATTATTTAGAAAAGTTTATTAACAGACAGCATCTCACAGCATAAATGGTTTAATTTATTTGAAAAAAGATAATATATATGTTTTCATTTTTACTGTGGGCAATTTAATAGTCTGTGATAAAGGGGTGTGTATGTCCAAAAAAAAAAAAAAAAAAAAAAAAAAACAGAGGCTTAAGAAAAACTTAAATTATGAGTAACATAATTTTTTTAAGTTAGAATGTTTGTGAAAAGTTATTGTTGAAAAGGTTTAATTTCTTATTACTCATCACAGGCTACATATGTTATTATTATTATTATTATTGTTGTTATTTTGTTTCATTTTGGGGGGAGATAATTGCACTTACTTATTTATTTATCATGTTTGTATGTTTTCTTATGAGAGTCTCTGTCCAGGGATAATGAATTGATAAAAGTTTAAAAATGGGTAAATAGCAGACAGACTGCCATAGACCATAATGCTTGCAAATTTATTTTCATAGCATTTGAGATAATAATTTAAAAGGGAACAGCTGCACAGACTTCTAGATTGCTGTATAGCACAAGATTTAGAATCTGGGTAAATTGCATTACACAACGCGCTTTAAAGAAATTTGGTAGTAGAGAAATTTTAAAATTTAAATTAAGATGATGGTAAGATAACATCAAATCACATCGTCAGAATATATATATATATATGTGTGTGCGTGTGTGTGTATATGTAACTGTTTTATATTTGATGTAGTTAATTAGAATGCTTTTCAAATTATATGATGTGTATCCCTACAGAAATTTTTATAGATAAATCATATTTTTGTGAATCTTTTCTCTCTCTTTTTTATTTATTTTTTTATTTATTTTTTTTTTTTTCAATTAACAAATGATTATTGGTAATTTAATCTGTGAAAAAAGTTTTGAGTTAATTTAACGTTGCATGAGAGTATAGTACAGTAAAATTCATTGTACATTGTTGAAAATTTTACAGGATTGTGTTTTTATCAGGGCTTTAAATTTCCCAACACTGTTTTGAGAATTTACAGAATGGTGTTTTTTACAATTCTGTAAATTCCACAGAACATTGCTGTGAGTTTTGCCAAACCAGTAATCAGTACTGTAAAATTCATAGCATTTTGTTGGAAAAGAAAACGACTTTGTGCATTTTAAGGCCAGCTTTGCAGATCAGTTTTTGTGAAAAGCGATGTTAAGCTACAAGAAAAATACAACTGAAAACATAGACTAATAATTTTAGCTACTTTTGATTTGCGATAGAATGAATTGAATTTCAATTCTTCTTAACAATAAGGGAAATGATAAAGGGATTTTATCAATATTTATTTACAGTCAACAAACACTGTATTACCACTGATTTTATCAAAATAAAAATGTGAGTAAAATCCCTTACAGTTTAGCGTTTTTTGATAAGAACTGAATAGTAGTTCATTCTATCACTCACAACTTTATTTATTTATACGATGCTTGTATGAAGTTTTCATATAAGTAGCTCAATACATTTGGTTGTTAAATTACGAAAGTAAAATTCCGCTAAAGCTTGCGCATGCGCAATTAAAAATTTGGTAAAAATGCTCATATTTCATTAGATATTCAATATTTTTGCATTTTGATTGCAGTATGCTGTGTCTAAATGTTGTATGTCAAGTTTCCTGAAAATGGCTTTAATACCTTGCGTGTTATAGTTAAAAAAGTGACAATTTTTTTAAGAAATCGGTATATCTACATGAATATATGTCGTAGCTTCATACAAAATTATACAGATAATAAGAAAGAGCCTCATAATCACAAGCTACAGCTAAATTGCATTTAAAGCACTCTTTTATACAGACAGTTTCCAAATATTTTCATTTTTATTTAATTTTTTTATTGGTCCCTCTTCTATTTTAGGGGAAATCTTCACACTAAAATATATGAGGTATATTATGTTCTTTACACGCCTGAAGTTTCAAAATGATTCTTCTTGTCCTTTTTGTGGTGTTTGAAAAAACGTTTGAAATCGAAGTTTTCCTGTCATTTATGGAAAGGTAGTGTGATACAAATGGTGGACAAAGTAATGCAATAGATATGTTTAAATTTTTGAAACAAAATTTTACTTCATGTTTATTGCTTTAGTTTTGAATCTTAACAATTAATTTTAATAAATTTTATACTGCTTCCAATGCTTTATTGTTGGTTGAACTTTTTACATGTTTCTTCACTGTATCCATTTGTAATTAATTGTTTGTTCTATGAGAAAATGCATTTATTTTTTATGCAGATGTCGGCGCGATTACCTATATGAATGCTATTTTTTTTTAAATAGTAAAACTGTGTAATCGTTTGTAGTAGTTATTTCTTATTGAATACTAGCCACCTTCCGCGAGCAGCCGGTTCGCGATCCTTGAAAAATCTGACCGTATTAAATTCCTGCTCAGTGGAGCCTACGGTGCCCTCTCCCTGTTTCAGAACCTACAACATCCTGTCAGTAATTTTAAAAGAAGCAGAATATTTTATCAGTCAGAAACAATAAAAATTCATTTAAAAAAATCTTTAATGATCAGGGAAAAACTCGTTCCGAGTCCCCACTACTTTCGACAGCACATCCCCGTTAACGCTGAACCCTCTTAACGAGTCACTAAGACAAAGAAAATCGAATTTTTTTTTCTTATCGGTGAAATCATCAGTCCGGATCCCCACTGTCTGCGGCAGCGCATACCCACGCGAGCCCCCGACGCCCCCTAATAACTTTAAAATTTCAAAAGTATTCACAGTCGATTTTTCACACCCAAAGACATAATACCAATTTTGAACGCCTTATCTCTATTTTAAAATTTTCACCCTCCCCTGCTCCCTCTAATAATTTTACACATTCGAAAATATCTGCAATTGATTGCTCGCCCCCAAAACCTAATAATACCAATTTTGAACGCACTAATTCTATTTCTATATTTTTGCCGCTATTATTCCTTTTCTGCCTCCTAATAATTTCACTCTTTCGAAGGTATCCGCAATCGATTCCTTACACTTAAAAACATGTACCAATTTTCGAACTCTATCTTTATTTTAAAATGTTTCCCTCCTCACCCCCCCCCCCCAAGAAATCCCCCTAATAATTTTACACATTTGAAATTATTTTCAAGCGATTCCTTACACCCCAAAACATATAAATAACAATTTTTGCGGCTCTATCTCTATTTCAAAATGTTTACCTCCCAACTACCCCCCCCCCTCCAAGAAATGCTCCCTAGTAATTTTACCCTTTTGAAAGTATTCCCAATCGATTCCTTTCACCCAATAACCACTTTTCAAGGCTCTATCTCTATTTTAAAATTTTTACTCCCCACCCCCATTTGCTCTCCCACGTAATGCTCTACCCTAAGTATTCTGCACATTCGAAAATTTCTTTAACCGATTCATTACAACCCAAAATATATTTATTCCAATTTTTGATACTCTATATCTATTTAAAAAAAAAAATTTACCCCCCCCCCCCATTAAATGCATCTCTAATAATTTTACACTTTCGAAAGTATTCGCAATATATTCCTCCTACCCAAAAACCTAATAATACCAATTTTTAAGGCTCTATCTATAGTTTAAATTTTTTGCCCCCGTTTCCCAGTCTGCCCCCTTTTTAATTTTACACATTCGAAAAGATCTGCAATCGATTCATGGACCCTAATATACTAATAATACCAATTTGGAATGATCTAAGACTATTTCTACATCTTTTAGTGTTCGCCCCCGTTTGCCTTCAACACTTTCGAAAGTATTAACAGTGGATTCCTCATTCTTAAACGCATTTTAGTGCGAAATTTCAATGGCGTATCTCAATTTAAAATACTGCAAATTAAAAAAGAAAAAATAATCGTATTTCATCTTTTAGTCACGTGATCACCACAAGATAAAATCGATTTTAATTCGCGATAAAAGTATAAATCCCTTGTTTATGGTCCGATTTTCACAAAAATTGAACTGTAGTCTAAACATATGTCATCCTGATCTGTTATTAATTTCTGCGTAAATAACTTAAAAATTGAAAAGTTTGAAAATTGCAACTTTTTATGCCACTTCAGAATCAGATGTTTCTTAATGAGAGAAAAGCATTTCCTGTTCCCTCTGCGGCAGAAGTCTAGACAGCCTGCATTGAAGTGAAGTGTTGCCCATAAAATTTCATACTTTAGTTAATTAAAAAATTCTAATAGTCGCATCGATTAGGGTTGCTCCTCTCGATTCAGAAAAATCGCCCTTTTCATTTGGTACCGAATTTGAATAAATCAGAACAATTTATTTCACCACTTAACGCTCTGTAAATGCTTCTTAAGCTCCGAATTGACTCGTTTCTTAATTTACATAAGTTAATCTAACTCAACTAATAAAAATTTTTAGGTTCTATTTTCACTCTCTCCTCCGAAAGGCTCCTGGGCACCAGTATGTCAGTTTTTGTGCTATATGTTCCAGGGTTGTAGTGATTTAAATCAATTGATTTAAATCGCTGATTTAAATCATGATTTAAATCAATTGATTTTATTGAAAAAAATCACTGATTTAAATCCCTTATTTTAAATATCAAACTTATTGGCTTTAATGTAATGTAATTGATTATCTAACTTTAAAAAATGAGATATTTAATTATTTCTTATGTAAATTTAAAAATACAATTCGTAAAATATGACAAAATATTTCATTAGACGAGCTAATATTTCTCATATCTTGACATCGCTACATCTACTTGATTGATCTCTACAAAGCAACATTAATAAACACAAAAATAAGTTATATCTTAACCTTCTTAATTATTTATAAATATTATTATATATTTTAATAATTTATTATATTTTAACCTGTTAATGCCTGAATTAATTTTGAAAAATATATATTGATGAATATTTCAATTTTAAACTAATATGGACAACTGAGAATGAAATATTTTAAATTTAAAAAACTCTTCTAATAGTTTTAAATATTTAAATTAGCAATCTATCCTCATTTGAGGACATTTAGTGTTCTAGCGAAAAATCTTCCAGATAAAAAAAACTTTGAGATAACAGATTAATTTTCTATTATATGCTAACAAAGACCTCGAAAGTATTATAATATATATTATTATTTAACTTCATTTAAGTTAGTATATCTGCGCAAAAAGCAAATATATGTGCGACGAATGAAAAATCATAAAATAACTATCCGAATTACGAAATAGTAATTAATAGTAGACACATAAAATTCTCTGGGATCATTCAGAGTGATGCTATAAACTGTCACTAAAAAGAAATCATTCCAACAAACCCCCAAAAATATGCATGCCATTTTATTAGCAAGCTGTCCTCAAATGAGGACGCTGGGCGTTAATGGGTTAATTATTTATACAAGTACAGCCTTATGACTAGCGTATGAATTGTAAATATTTAATTAGTGTATAATTCATTGATTAATATTATATATATATCGCCTTTGCCCACCTAGTGGTTGATATTTCAAAAAGAAAATATTTCCTTGTTTATTTAGCTCTCATACCAGTTTATGTCGTTTAACATTGGCTCATATGATATTTAAAAATAATAGCATAGTTTACATTGTACTGTCTGAAAAGCCCTGAAGGTTCCAAAAAGTTTTTAAAAAATAATAACCTTTTAATTTAACTACATATGATCAGTTAAATACAATTTGAGGCTGTTGTCACTGCTTGTTTTAATGAATTGTACCCACTAAATATAGAAAAAAGATTAATAATAATAATAATAATAATAATAAGTGAAAGTATTAAAATGGTAAAAAAAAAAAAAAAAAAAAAAAAGAATTCTGTTAAAGGGTAAAGTGTGAAAAAACTTTCTTGATTAAAATGATATTTGTTAAACCTAAGTAAGAATTTTTTAGGATATAATAATTTTTTTTTTTTTTTTAATCTTCCCTAATTCTTTATTTTTTTAAAATTATTATTATTAGAAACTATGAGTAAAGTTTTCTTTCTCTTAATACATTGCTTCACTTATATGTCATATTTCCTATTAAATTACCCTTTTCCAAAATTATTTTATGTGTTCAATACCGTGGGTAAGATTTTGCTTTATTTCAATACTTTATTGTAGCTACAAAGTCAAAGTCTGAAGTTGAGTGGCTCATACTACTGCATTTATGATTGTTATAAAATTACTTCTTATTATGAAGATACTATATTGAATAAAAATGTTGGTAATAAATGCCTACATGGATTTCTTCTATAGAAATAGAATATTATTTATATTTTTATAATTTAAGTAAAATGATTGATAGTGTGGATATTATGCATATATATACGCACACATACACGTACTAAAATATAAATGTTGTACAATAATGTATGAATACATAATAAAAATCATTACAATCAAATAAATCTTGATTTAAATAAATAAAAAAATCGATTAAAAAAAAAAAAAAAAAAAAAAAATCAACAAATCAACAACCCTGATATGTTGATACGGCATCTGAGCATTTTCCAATTATCCAACCCTCCCCCACTGGAAGAGGAGAGCATGACGTTTGGGCTCCAGACCCCAACCATAATTTCATAGGCGTGCCATCAAGAATTGAAAGATGTTAAAAGAAGAAAAAAGTGATTGTTTGTTTATTAAAAGGAGATTTGGTGCGGGATTATTAAAACAAGGGAAAGCTTCAACATCTAAAACGCCAAAGAGGAAAAAAAAATCGAAAGCAAACTTCTGTTTCGGTAGCATTCAGCGAACCGTCTTCAGTACATACAGAAATGAGGGAGAAATGCTTTTATATATATGAAAGGAATCGAATTCTGATCGACCAGTAGAATTTACAGAATGTGGGGGATTGACCAATAGGAATTTATGAAACACTAGTTGTGAAAAGCTAATACTACCGAAACAACTGTCTGCTTTAAAATTTGTTCTCTTTGGCGTTCTAGACGTTGAAGTTTTCCTTGGTTTTAATGATTGTTATTTTCTCCAAAGAAAGCACGCTGCTGCAAGAAGCAATGCACGTTATGTTTCTATTAGTGCATTGGGTACATGGTTAAAAAAGCCAAAAAGCTTCATTTTATTGATTGGAACATGCCGCTTTCTGTGGTCATAGTTGATGTCAAAATATAAATTTCCAGATAGGGAGCGACTTGAAAATTCGTGCAGAACATCCCGATAGCGGCCATTACAGATGGCCGCCGTCAACTGCCATATAAGCGAACTATTTTTTTTTTTTTTAATCTGAACTCCTAATGATTCGATTTTTTTTTTTTTTTTTCTTTTAAATATCTTGATAAGATACTTTTTAACTTTTATACATTTATCTATGTATATCATATGGTGCGGCACTCACACTACTGATGAATACCACCTTTTTAAATCATCTATTTGGTCGTGAAACTTGCTCTGATAAGCAACATACTATTCATGGTGCAAAGGCCTCTCAGTACTGTTAAGTATGTTTGTAGACTTAAACTCATCAATAATAACTAGGCGAGACGTATTAATCCTCGACGATATATTTAATGCCCCAGCCCGCCCGTTCCTGCTCTTCGATGTCTTTTTCTATTTAAAAAAAAAGTGAATTTTGTCCTTTTATCACTTCCGGTGTGAGCTGTTTTTTTTTTTTTTTTTTTTTTTAAACACACTTGACATTGTGAGTTTTTTTGGTTTTCTTTCCATGCTATTTCTATGGAGTTTTTAGCATTTTCCCTCCTCTTTTTTTACATTCTAAAGTGCTGTGGTTCCCGCCCACCCCTCCCCCACCACCGCACTTTAGAATGTAGAAAAAGAGGGGGGGAAAAGCTAAAAACCCATAGAAATAGCATGGGACGAAAAACAAAAAAACTAACAATGTCAAGTGTGTTAAAAAAAGAAAAAAAAAAGCTCACACCGGGAGTAATAAAAAGACAAAATTGACTAGAAAAAGACATCGAAGAGCGGGAACGGGCGGGTTGGGGCGTTAAATATATCGTCCAGAGTTAATACGACTCAAAATTTGAGCAAATTTTTTCCTTTGATAACACTATCACTTAGCAGACATTTTCACTTAGTTTGGATATTATGACACAAAGTAGCATTTACATAAACTTTACTTACAGTTTTGGATAGCGTGACGCAAAAGACAAATCAATTTATTGAAATAAGCAATTTAAATTTACAATGTAAACTTAGTGAAAATGTGATTATTTGACATTATATTTGAAAATTTAAAGCATAGTTTCAATGTGTAAATATACTTTATAGGACAAAATAAAAATAATTGTAATAGAATTTAAAATAAAATCTTTTAAAGTAACACTGAGGCGTCACTGGAATTTTGATATCATTCCTTTTAAAACCCTTATTTTGAATTTGAGATGTGAATAAAAAAGCATCAGTGAGTAAATTTCATAAATTTGTTTATGTTGAAAATATGTTTGCCCTGTAAATATAAATACAAAAAAAAAAAAAAAAAAAAAAGCAAATGACAAAATAAGAAAATTTGTGTATATTTTAATTAGTACCAAAACGTCAAACAGAATTTGATATCATTATTTTTAAGACCTATATTTGAATTTCTTATAGTCATAAAGTAGCTGCGTCACAAACTTTTAACCCGTTAAGGGTTCTTTTGTATTGATATGTTATACACTAAGGATTCATTTGATGCAAAAAGGGGAAAAAAAAATCTTTAAATTAAATTATATTATATTTGATATACCCAAGTGTAGCACTGAGATAGCAAAGGTTTCATACGGTCCTAAAATTTCCCTGATTTTTCTCTGTCATTAATTTTGTATGTCATTTTCGTTAAAAAAAAAAAAACCCTATAAATTTAAGAAAAAAATTTATTGTTTAAAAATACTGGTGGGACAATCCTACAGAAAAGGTAGGTTCTTATGAACCTTCTAGCAATATAAACTGCTGTTTGTAAAAAATGCAACACCAGGAAGGAATGCAAATACCATAATGATATTTATTGGGCTCATACATTATAGTAAGAAGAACAATTGATTGAAATTTCAGGAAATTTGGAGTAATATGTACTGAGAAAACAGTACATAAAGCAGCGACCTCTGTGAACAATAACTGCACTTATCTGCCTAGGCATTGAATCAAGCAGCGATTGGATGACATGTGCAAGTAAAGCATTTCATGAAGCTTCAACACGATGCCATAATTCATCGATCGTAGTTACTGGTGAGTGATGGGGGCCAGTCGCTTTTCAACGATTAAACAGTCATTTTCATTGGTGCAAGATCAGGAGAACGCATCGGCCAGAGCAACAGTCGAACATATCCTGTATCAGGGATGATCCGGACAATACTTATAACTTGCGGTCGTGCATTGTCTTGCTTAAGTATTGTGTTTTGTAGGCCTTGAATTTAGGGCAGAGCGAAGGGCCTTAACTCGTCAGAAATGTAATGGCTGGTATTCAGAGTGGCGGGAATCAAAACAAGAGGTGATCGAGACGTGTATCCAATGGTACCACATACCATCACTCCAGGTGGTGACCCAGTATGCGGCTGCCAAAATTTTGATTACCCTCAAAACTGCATCACTGATACGGGCGCCTTTAATGTGTGATTAATGATGAATCTGGACGCAGAGATGACGTGAAGTCGCCTTTCAGATAAATCACAATCCTGTTTACAGCATCAAGATTGCTTTATCCGTATTTAACGGCATTGTCAATAATGCACAATGCCAGCTGGGATTCGGCATCGTCACACTCTCCCTCACTTGCAGTGTTGGTATGGGGTCCCATTGAATACACGTCTCGATTACTTCTTGTTCGCATTCCCGGCATTCTGAAATGCGGCCATTAAATTTCTGGTGAGTTAAGGCCCGCACCTCCTCTCTATATTCAAGGCCTCCGCTGCGCCACATTTAAGCAGGATAATGCACGACCGCAAGTTGTCTGTATAGTCCGGACCTTCCTTAATACAGAATGTGTTCAACCGTTGCTCTGGTCAGCGCATTCTCCTGATATCGCACCAATGAAAATGACTGTTTAATCGTTGAAAAGCGACTGGCCCCTCACTACTCTCCAGTAACTACGATCGATGAATTGTGGCATCGTGTTAAAGCTTCATGAAGTGCTTTACCCGTACATGTCATCCAATCGCTGTTTGATTCAATGCCTAGACAGATAAGTGCAGTGATTGTTCACAGAGGTCGCTGCTTATGTACTGTTTTCTCAGTACATGTTGCTCCAAATTTTCTGAAATTTTAATCAATTGTTCTTCTTACTATAATGTATGTGTCCAATAAATATCAGTATGATATTCTCATTCCTTCTTGGTGTTGCATTTTTTACAAACAGCAGTGTATAATACATTATTTGAAACAAGAAAACATGGATATTCATAAAATTACCCCAGAAGAAGGGTTCACAAGCCTTCAGACAAATTTCCATCAATAAATTTTAGCAGGATTTCTCTTATTTAAATGCTTAAACATCCAAAATTCATGTCAGAAATAAGGGGAAATTTCTTTTCTCAAATTTTTTTGTGGACGTTTACATAATGGCCTGTACGTCTTTATTCTGGGGTAATTTTTCATCACAGTGACTTGCATTTTGTCTATTTAGTAATCCGAAAAACTGTGTGCGACAGTGGATAGCAATTGGATAACAAAGTAAACGTGTGAGGAGGTACTGTGATAATAATCTATCTTCTAGAAAATTAAATCAACCAATGAATTCTTGTAAGAAACTGTTTTTCTATACTAAAGAGACTATTGTATAGTTAAAAAAAAAACTATCTGATTAATTGTTTTAAAGCAAAAGTACACAAACAAAGATAAACAAAGCATCAGAATCCAATAGGAAAATAAATATTTAAGTAAAAAACATTTTTTTTTAATTAGAAGGTTTCTATTGCGAAGCCCTAAAATGCATAAAATAAAAATTTATAAAGAAACGAAAGTTTTAACACTAAGGAAATTTTAGAGAAAAATATAGATAATTCACTTTTGCAAGAGATGAAAATTTTCAAATTTTCAAAATATTTTTTTAAATCATTCAAGATTAATATTCTTAGTTGTTAGTTTTTTGTATAATTATTCACTAAACCATAAATTTCAAAGGGGGTCTCAAAACTTTTTGAAATATTTTGAATATTTAAAAATATTCATTTCTTGCAAAAGTGAATTATGTATATTTTTCTCTAAAGTTTCCTTAGTGTTGAAACTTTCATTTCTTTATAGAATGACTTTGCCACGATAAATTTTTATTTTCTGCATTTTAGGACTTCACAATAAAAAGCTTTTCATAAAAAAAAAAAAAAAAAAAAAAAAAGTCTTTTTTTTTTTTTTTTTTTTTTACTTAAATATTTATTTTGTGCTTTTCAGTTATAAAAATACCTTCTTAAAAGCTAATTAAATTTTCTTAGAATATTGTGTAGACAACTAAAGATTTTTCTTTCCTCAACTGACATCTTTTCTTTTAACTATCTGCGAAAAAATAGCACATCGGTCTTCGAGGATCGAATCCGCGACCATCGCGTTATCACCATGACGCTCTAACCAGAAGTCAAAGAACAGTCAAGAAAAGCCATAGAACATGCTAGAAAAATCTAACAAATGCAAAAAAAATATTGTTCTTGAATGCTTTTTAAAATATTTTGAATACTTCAAAATTTTCAGCGTTTAAAAATGTGAAATATCTACCTATCTATCTATCTACATATATATATATACATATTTTCTTATTGTTGAAACTTTTATATTTTTATAGCATGTCTGAGCAAAAATAAAATTTTATTTTATGCTGCTTAGAGCTCCACAATAAAAAGCTTCCAGCAATTTTTCCTTTTTTTTTTTTTTTCCCTTTTACTTAAATTTATTTTTTGTTCTTTTTAGTAACTAAAAAAAGCTTCTTAAAAAAACTAATCAAAATTTCTTAGGATATTGTGCAGACCATGAAAGCTTTCCTTTTAACAAATTACATCTCTTCTATTAATTATCGGCGAAAAAGCAACTACTCGGCGTTCAAGGAACGAACCCACCATCATCGTGCTACCAATATGACGCTCTAATCAATTGGGCCAACGAGCGACACAAAATTATGTTTACATTTGCTTTAAAGTGGAACTTGCTTTTTAACGTGACACGAAGACGCGATGACAAAATTCAATTTCAATGAAAAGCTTCTAATAAAAATCTCTTAAAAATGTATTTATTTATTTATTTTTACTTAAATTTTTATTTATTTATTTATTTATTATTTTTTGTAACCAGATAAAAAGCTTTTTAAAAAACTCTTTAAAAATTCTTAGGATACTGTGTAGTCAACGAAAAATTTTATTTTATCTATTGACAATTTTTCTACTAATTGTCTGCAAAAATTAACACGCCTGACCTTCGGAGATAGAACTCTCGACTATCGTGTTATTAACGTGACGCTCTAATAATCAACTAAGCCAACGAGCGACAAACAGAGATGCTTATATTTACTTTAAAATGGAGGCGCCTTATTTATTAGCGTGACATGAAGACGCAATGACAAAACTCAATTTCATATAAATGTTTCTAAAAAATTTATTTATTTATACTTAAATTTGTATTTTGTGCTTTTTAGTAACTAGATAAAAAACTGTTTAACAAACTCTTCAAAAATTATTAGGATACTGTGTACACAACGAAATATTTTCTTTTATCAATTGTCAACTTTTCTATTAACTATTTGCAAATATTAACACCTCGGCCTGGCGAGGATCGAACACACGACTCTCGCGTTATGAACATAACGCTCTAACCATTTTTTTCCCCCTTAAGTGGAAGCGTCTTGTTTTTTAGCGTGACAGAAAACGCGATGAAAAATCCAATTTCATATAATGTATATATATATGTATATAAAGCTTCTAAAAATATTTATTTATGTATTCTTTACTGAAAACTTTTTAATTTGTGCTTTTTTAATATCTAAAATATTTTGCTTTTTCTAATATCTAAAAAGAAAAAAAAATTCTTAAAAAAACTCTTCAAAAATTCTTAGGATACTGTGTAGTCAACGAAAGATTTTCTTTTATCAATTGACACCTATTCTACAAATTATCAGCAAACTCAACACGCCGGACCTTTGTCGTTTGAACTCTCGATCACCGCGTTATTAACGTGACGCTCTAACCACCTAAGCCATGGAGCGACAAACTGAACAGCTTATATTTACTTTAAAATGGAGGCGCCTTGTTTATTAGCGTGACATGAAGATATGAAGACACGATGACAAAGTCAATTTCATATAAAACGCTTCTAATAAGATTTTTTTCGTTTTCTTATACCAAACACGCCTAAAAGAGTTTATTAAAAACTAACCGCTTTCGGCGACCAGTTGGTTTGTGATCCTTGAAAAATCTGACTGGACGAAACTTCCGTTCGGTGGCGCCTGCGGCGCATTTTTCCTGTTTTAGGATCTACAACAGTTTATTGACATATAGTGCAAATAGCTTAGTTGAAAATTTTAATTGTAGTAAATTCCCGCCCGGTAGCGCCTGCGGCGCCCTCATTCCTTTTCAGTATCTGAAATAACCTGTTTGTTCACCGTGTAAATGATCTTTGGAAATTCTCACCGTAGCAAAGTTCCTCTCAGTGGCGTCTGTGGTGCCTTCTACCCTTTTTAGAACCTACAACTTACCCGCTCCTAGTGCAAATACAAATAGCTTTGAAAATTCTAGCTGTAGCAAAGTTTCGCTCAGTGGCGTCTACGTCGCCCCCTTGATTCCTGATTTGTAGCAGCCTGCTTGCTCACCGTGTAAAGGACCTTTGAAAATTCTGATCGTGGCAAATCTCTAAACCGGTGGCGCTTACGGTCTCCTAATCTACCCCCTATAAGTAATTTAATCATAATTAAAATTGGAGATATTGAAATTTTAAAATATCAAAGCGCCATCTGGGGATCTTTGCAACACATACTTTTCAATTACAATTCAAAGAACTTTAAAAATGATATATTACCTATGAAATTATGCTAATTAGAAGCTGAGATACAAAAGTAATATAAACATTGGTATAAAAAGATTTGTGTGTCTTTTCCGTGGTTCTTTCCGAAACTTGCGTAATTTCGTGAGAAATTTCACAGATGCTATATTTTTGAGTAGAGCTCTGTCAAAAATGGTACAAAGATGTTGAAAACAGCCATGCGTCTTCTTTATGATATTTCCAAAAAACCTTTTAGCGTTAAATTTGTCCTGGGAAATCTATGGGAGCTGCGGTCACGAATTTTGGTGCATATGTAACCGACATCTATAGTAACGGGATTTTACGAAATTCCCCTCCTTTCCCCCTGGGGAGGAGCAAGAAGCAAAAAACATTTGTAAGCATAACTCGGCTCTAAATTACTTCACGCTGAAGAAATTGCACATGGGGAGACTAGACTTGAGTAAAAAAAAAAAAAAAAACAGTTTGAGATCTTGGAATTTTCGACTTTTAAGCGGGGGGGGGGGGGGAGAGAATTTCAGATTTTTGAGTAGTGCTCTACTAAAAATGGTACAAAGATATCGAAAACAGCTTTTAGGCTCCATAGCAGAAAATGCGAGATGTGAGACGTACGTCGCAGATTTTTTTTTAGTCTGCAGATTATTTTTCAAACAGTACTGTACAAAGATTCCAAGTCTCCCGATTTTGGCAGGAAAGACAGCGATTTTCAGTCTACAGCATAAATGTCTATATTACTTTTAAACACGCTTTATTACACTCATGTCCATAAATTAAGGATAATGAGCTGCGGCAAATAAAGGTTCAGAAGCAAAACAAACATGGTTTATTCATAAAGCCCATTTATTAAACAAAAGATCAAGGACAAAAAAGATGGTTTATGTAAGATACCACTCATAAAAAATACGATTTTTGCTCCCTGGAGCAATTACAATAACTATTCGGTTGTGTCACTGAGTGGCTTACAGAATGTTTGTGAACAATTTTCCTTCTTTCCTACCATTCCTTATCTACCCTAAGGCTTCTATATATACGAGCTGGCGCATCAGGCATTTTGTTGCCTTAGTGTTGTCACATGTACCCAGTCCATTTCTCTGATAAACAAACCACAAACATTTTTTTTTTATCGTCTTACGTTACTTTAGAGTAACTTATTTTATTATATTTCATAATTTTAGCTAAGTAAACTATGATATGGAAGTTTGTTTAGCGATAAACTGCTATAATCATTCAAGAAGTGAATATAAAGTGTTCACAGACCTTCTATTACTGTGTATTTGAGTTTTGGCGACATTTTGTAAAAGAAACAGAAACCGCCCTAACAACACATCGTACATCCATAGGATATCCTTGGAATAAAATGACATCCTGAGAATGTATTGTGAAAAAAATGTGTTTTTAGGAATATTATTCTTGCTTATTGCTCTTATCTTGACCGGATTAGCTTCCGATTAAGATTTCTTGAAATCATTAGGGAAGCGATAAGGACGCCAAGCGGGAATGCTGTCCTCTTCGGAGGCAAAAAAAATGGCGGTAATGCGCCGGCCTATTATTTTATTTAGGGGCTCTAATCTACTCCTTTCTTACGCTTTCGTCATTGTGACATCATATCGGCGTCATCTGATGGCTTCCTTTAATCTGTATGTTATTCTTGAAGATGTGTGTGGTAATTCTACAGGTGAAATTTTTGCATTAAAGTTCGATTTCCGTGTGATTCTGAATTATCCTTAATTTATGGACATGAGTGTAGATTCTAGATGCTATATAGAGGTAGAATTGTTCAATATCTCTCACTTGTGTAATTTTATGTGATAACCCCCCCCCCCCTCCCACCGCTAATGACACTGCTCGGCCTGAAAATTGCCTCTGACACCATTTTAGCATATTCTTATTTAAAAAGACCTCCTGAATCCGAATATGACCACCATTTTGCCCAATCACCCACTGTTTTCTAGATACACCCCCTCCCTCATTTTTATCATTGTTTGGTAATTTTATACCCATCAGTTTGATTTGGAGAGGAGGGATGATTATTTTAACCGTTAAATGTCTTCTGACCTGAGGAGCTACAGAGGTAGAAAGTTCTAAAACACGAACATTTATAGTAAGAAGGAAATTTGAGGGGATTTGTACCCAGAAAACTAAAGAAAATCAATAAAAGCAACCAGTTTCTGTTTTTTTTTTTTTTTCCCGCAATATTGATCCGCCATGTTTGTTCACGATATATGATACCATTACGTTATGAAAATGTCTTGAATGATTCTGTGCATGGTTCTCTAAAGATAAACCAAATCATTTCCCGTGATTTTAATTAAAAGAAAAGTGTCAGACTCTTGTATTTTAAGTTCTATGGCGAACGAGTGGTCATTGAACGAGCTTCCGCCATCTTTGTTCAATGTCCAGTCTCTTGCATTTTCACTTTACTATACTAACATATTACTTTTATTTGTGTAGCTGCAGTCGTTCAGCAGTTAAAAGAATGAAAACGGACTTTTGTGAGCGCACTGTAATTTGTTAAGAGCTTAATGAAATCAAGATAGGAGCTATTTCAGGCCAAGATCTTTACACTAAACTAAAAAGTATTAAAATAGCAGCATCTCTTACGAAGTTATAAGCTAACAAACAACAACAACAACGACGATGACAAAAACATATGGTTTGTATTGAGAACTCCCCTCTTTTGTAAAGGCAGTTAAAAATGACTGCGCAATCGATGTGATCGCTTACAGTGACCGTACTTTGAACTACATAGCATACATGTCACCCACTACAAAATGTGGAACGTAGTACATACGTGCACAGTATAAGAAATTGAGAACAGACACGTTTCAAGCGTTCTATTTTTGCTACAAATTATCTATTGTCTACAAATTATCTTTTCATACTAAATCGATTATGTTTTACAGCTTTGTAATTCCCCTTTTTCCCCTATCTTGAACCGTTTTCTAGATAAGAACGTTAACTCCGCTATTTTTCACCAGGTGGCGCTATAAGCAGTTGAAGTTCGTAGCACATGGCAAATTTTCTATAACTAAATACCACTTTTATCACTATAGTTGCAGCCGTTCAGCAGTTAAAAGAGTTGGAACTGACTCTTTTGGGCACCCTGTATTTTCTTCAGATCAAAGAGATATTACAATGGGACCTATTTCAGACCAAGACCTTTACAACAAAACAAAAAACATCAAAATCGGAGCATCCATTCAGAAGTTATGAGCTAACAAAAAACAAAACAAAACAAAACAAAATAATAATAATAAAAAGCATACGATTTGAATTAAGAACCTCCTCCTTTTTGAAGTCTGTTAATAAATAAATAAATAAATAAAGAGAGAACTTTTCTGGGATTCTAAAAACCCATTATCTCCTATACTACTTTCCTACTCAATAAAATTTCCAGCTGCATCATTAGATTTTACTTCCTTGACATTTTTTACCTTCTCATAATTCATCCCTTCTTTATAGTCCTGCAGTAGTTCTGCGCTCAAAGGTGGTAGACTGGGAGTGCCGGGTTCAACTCCAGGTTGAGTTCGTCGACCGAGCTATTCGGATTTTTTTCGGGTTTTTTTCTCCGAAATTCGCGTATATACGAGCTAAGACACCTTAGAAAGACCCCCCACAAAAGACACACCACTCTAGGCCTAGGACTCTCGTGTAATCAATCGGTCTTATTCCCAAAACATCAAACCGCGCCAAGTTTTGCCCAAACCTGCCGCGTACAAGTTTTTGGGAATGATGCATCGAGCAGTGCTTAACAAAATGGTCAGTAGATGTTGGGATACAGCCATTTGTAAAATCATAGTTATTGATTAATATCAACTCTGTCTGTCTGCCTATATACTCACAAATTAAAACTGGAGTAGTTCAAAGACTTTAAAGACGGAAGGAGGCCGCTCACCACTATGCAGCTGTTTTGAGAAATTTTAACTTTTAGAGAGGGGCTCTGATGGTACTGTGGAGATTCAAAAGAGCCCTTCTCTAAAGGTTAAGCCTTCCCCGTTGTTTATTGCATAAACAAACAAACAAAAAAAAAAAATACAAAGATCGCCAAAGCAAAGCTCTCACGGGACAGAGGGCGACATAGTGATATATGAAAATGATGAGCGCCAGAGCTTGGCTCCCTTGCGTGAAAAGCTGATTAAAAAGAGAGTGCATTGATATTAACAGAATGGGGCGAATGTTGATTGGATGATGTTAGAATTCTTTACCACCTCGAGGAGAAAAGTTGGTGACCGCCTTGGAAGACTGAAGAGTTAGTTGGTATGATTGGAAAGATACATTAAGAAGTTATAGATACTGGATAGTTTCTGGCGTAGGGAAGGCCGGGTAACGATATTAAAAAGCCAGTCGATAGGTTTGTTTGGAGGATTAAGGACACGCCAGTGTTGGGTTAGTGGACGTGAGAAAAATTAGTGATTTGCATTACCCTCAGCCTCGCATTCACAATGTGAGGTGCGTGAGCAATGAAGCTTGTAGAGACGTGATCTGAACGGGCCATGACCCGTTAAGAAAGCTGTTATGACTGGGGAAAGGTCAAAGTTATATATCTGAGACTTTTTAGAGGAGGTTAAAAGTAAATCTACCTTTGGGAGAAGTATCCCAATATAGTTGCCATTCTTACCTTAGCCAAGCTTTAAGACATTTTTTGATGTAAGAGTGGGAAAGGGCAGAAAGTATTCCACCACTTCCTTTCTAGTGGCAGTTTTTGCTAAATTATCCGCCATTTCATTGCCCGCGACGCCCCTGTGAGCTGAGACATGAGCTAAGGGAAAGTATTGGGCTTAGACAGGAGATCTAATTTGATTTTCTGAATAATGGTATGGTTACTCTTGTGGCGAGACAGAGCCTGAAGACCTGAGAGACTGTCACTGTAGATATGAATTTCTGAATGGGTTAAGGAAGAGTTTGACCATGAGATAGCTTGGTTGATAGAGTACAGCTCAGCCTGGAAAACAGTGTTACATTCTCCAAGTTTAGAGGATCATTGGTGAACCAAGACCCCATCAGCAAAGGCGCAAAATACAGTACACACACCATGAACTGTCGTAGATCCATCTGTATAGATCGCCACAGGGGCTATAGGAGAGAAGGAGTTAATGTCAGTATTGATTAATGCATGCGTAGAGTCCTCTGCTGGGTGGATGAACCAACTGCCCAATTTGTATTGAATTTGTATAGTCACAATTTTCAAAGGTTGTTTGCACGGTGAACGAATAGGCTGCTTTAGGTTGTGAAACGAGAAGAGGGCGCCGTTGGCGTCTACGAGCTGGAGTTTGCTACGTTCAGATTTTTCAAATGTGTTATGTAATAAGCAAACAGACTGTTCTATTTTTTGAATCAGGGAGAGGTTGCCGAAGACACCACCGAGCGGAAGTTATAACACGGTCGAACCAATTTCGCATTGAGCAGGACTTAAGAAAATGGTCAGTGGATGCTTATATTAGGCATGTGTAAAAACATAGTTATTGTCTAATAGCATTGCTACTTGTCTGGTGATATATACATAAATTAACACTTGAATATTTGTCTGGTCAGAATTTTCTAAGGTCATTTGCATGGTGAGCGAACAGACTGCTTCATTTTATGAAACGGGGAGTGTTTGTTATGGGTAGAACACATAATGCACACACACTTGAGAAATTATGTATATATATATATATAATTCATCATTATAAAGATCAAACACCAAGAAGGAAGACTTGAATTAATAAATAATTGCATATGTAAGTAAAGCATTATTCAAAGCAATAAAAGATATTTAAAAGCTAATACATGTAGAAAAATAATTAACTTAAAAATTTCTCAAAAATGAAAATTTTTGTTATGCCTTTATTAAGGACAATTATACACTGGTTCTCATAATTATAAGGACACCTGTTTTTCTATATTAACTAAACACTGAACACTATTATTTAAACAAATATATTTTTTATTAATGTGAATTTCATTAATAGACGATATTTAAAAAGTTTTATCGTTTTTCTATCTTAAAAAAACTTTAAATACTGTCAAAAAAATGATTTTTCAGGAGTTCACAATTATAAGGACAGCTCGAATCTCAGTAATTTTTTTTTCAGTTATTCTTTAAATTAATATATTATGGGGTCTCTTTTTAGGGTGAAACAGTTAGACATTCTTTCTGGTATATTTATGTATATATATATATATTAATAATCAGTTTCAATACCATTTCATACCGCATAGATGATATTCTGAATACATTTAAACTATTTAAAATTGCTTTCCACTTGCATACACTTTTCTAATATGATAAGTTAAGGTTTTTTACAACTTTTAGGTCACGGGAAAGGCAATAATGCGGAAGTTACTTTCTTCAAACTATTTTCTATTGCTCTAGAAGTAGAGCAAAAATGTAAGTCTTGTTGAAAAAAAATTATTAACCCCTCCCCCCCCCCCTCCCCTCTCTAAAATCTAACAAAAATCTGAGAATTCCCCGTTTAAAATTTGCGGATATTCTCTTGATGTTTATAATAATAGAAAAGATTACTAAATTCTTCCTTCTGCCTTCAGTAGAAACAGCTCCTCAGAGCAGCATAGATCCACCTTTAAAATGTCCGATTCATATCTGCCTTTAAAAAATCTACTCTGTCTTTCGCTATCTTCAGATCGTGCCAGTAACTGTTAAAATTATTTGGTTAATCAAGAATAAAATGCTTTTCATCCGAAAATGCAACATTTTACCACTTCATATTGTCTTTATTCAACTTTAACACAGACGTTCTTTCCTCCATTAAATGTTCATTGATTATTTCAGGTTTTTTTAATTCATTTTAACATATTATTAATTATTTTAAACATGCATAAATTTGGACCCCCAACCTTTTGTTAAAAATTACGAGGAAATTCAGCAGCAGTCATTTTGAGTACAACAGTAAGAGTAATTATGAGTTTTCGATCTCTGTAAAACAACTGTAATTTTGCATCAGATCTCTCTGCTATCGAACCAGCAGTTCAACGTTTGATCAAATTTCCTTCAGCAATTTTAGATCTTCGAATTTCATTACAGATACGGCGAATTGAAATCACCCTTCCACTTAAAAAACACATTTAACATACTTCACTACATGAACGTTCTTTTTTTTCAAGGAATTATCAGTAATGTCCGTCCAAGAAAAATTGAAGGCTTATATATGAATTAATCTAGCACAGTAGTTAACAAATTCGCATGTCAATTGCTATTTATCCGCTAGTAAGTTAAATAAAATGAAAAAATCTTGAAAGTATAATCTTGTTCACAATTATTTTTACATTAGTTATTTCAAAACATAAAGTGTCCTTATAAATATAAGAAGGAGCGTATAGCAGCAGAGTAATAAAAAAATGAGTTGTTTTTGGAGATCATATAAAATCACTATTTCAAAACCACTCAAAGACTTCAACAATGAATTAAGACATTTGGGATTAATATATATATATATATATATATATATTAATTTGCATGAAGCAAGAATGACACTGCTCGGCATGAAAATTGCCTCAGACAACCATTTCAGCATATTATTATGTAAAATGACCTCCTGAACCCGAATATGATACCCATTTTGCCCTATCACCCACCGTTTTTTAGGAATGGACCCTTATTTTTATCATTTTTCGATGATTTTATGGCTATAAATTTGATTTTTAGGAGGGGGGAGGATTATTTTAACTGCTAAATATCTTCTGAGGGGCTACAGAGTTGGAAAATTCTAAAACATGGACATTTGTGACAAGGGATTTTTTTTTTTTTTTTTTTTTTTTTTTTGGGGGGGGGGGGAGAGGGATTTGCCACTGAAATTATGCATTACATATGTTATATTTTTTTAGTCTGTTATTAATTTTTTTTTTTTTTTAATTTTATATATTTTTGTTTTTAGGTGTTAAATTAATTATTTTTCTTTTCAAATCAAATTCATGGTCATAAAATTATCGAACAGGGAAAGAAATTGAGGGAGGGGGTGGTGTATCTAGATAACGATGGGTGACTGAGCAAAATGGGAGTCATATTCGGATTCAGGAGGTCATTTTACATAAGAATAAGCAAGAATGGTATCAGATCTCGATTTTTTTTTTTTTTTTTTTTTTTTTTTTTTTTTTTCAGAGCAGTGTAATTTAAGAGCATTGGACACGATACAATACATTTAAAGCTGTTATTAAATTTTAAAATTTGTTTAAAGTTGTTCCGAAAATTACCGTCCCCACCACACTTTTAAACTTATTCGGTTGATTTTGGTAGCCCTGTATATTATCATACATTATATATGAGCCAAACAGTGTACTTAGATTTAGTACATTAAAAAAAGAAAAAAAAAAAAAAAAAAAAAAAAAAACTTAGTATGCTGTGATTATTATGAAACTTTCTTCTACATCATTCTAAATATTAATTGTTCGGAAAACTAAGTAAAACCAAGAAAGGGTTGCATGATAGCATTATCTATTGGCTAATAAGCACCAAAATTATCTTCGCAAGTCAATTCCCATATGAAAGTTGATGCACTTATACAGAACAGAAGCAAAAATGCAACCTTCTCGTAAACTCAAAACATTGTATCATAACAGCGCCCTCTTTCGGCCGATTTAAACCTAAATTACGTGACTAGAATTTTTCATAAAAGAATCTCATTTAACAAGTTTGGTGCACTTACATATTATTGAAGCTGAGATAAAGCTTTTTCGGAAATAGGGAAAATCGCAACATTGCGGTGACCTATGTGCGCCTAATTTGAGTCAGCATAGAATTTTACATAATAGCCATCTTACGTACTAAGTTTTGTGCGTTTATGCATTGCTAAAAAAGCTAAGATATAGCCTTCTAATGAATGAAGAAATTTCAGCATAACAGCGCAAATTAAATGGCCTATATGCACCAAACGTTGATACACATCATTTTATGTCAAGGTGCAAATAAATATAAAGTTTTCTAAAATTCTGTGCATTAATTCGTAATCTAGAGTTGCCCAAAATTATTGTCCCGCATGCACAGACGTACAGACAGACATTTTCTAAAAATGGCTAAATGGTATTCATTAATTCTATCGTAAACCTGTTTTTTTTTTTAATTTAACGATTATAAATTATTTTTTTCTCATGAATATATAAGAAGGTAAAAATGCATGATACAACTTGAATTTTTTTGCGTTGTCATGTAAACGAAGAAAAATTGCTTTTAACACGATATTCTAAATGAAATTTGCGTTTGTCCATATAAAAAATAGTACGTCAATATTATCTTTTTCGAGAAATCCAAAGATGTTAAGCGCTGCCAAAAAGAACTTTCGCTTACAGACGCAATATAATGTAATCCTTTTATTTGTCCTTGTTTAGAATCTGTTTCATTTCTTTCTTTCTTTCTAAAGAATGAAATCGAAATATTCTTTTGCATTTTGTATTGTAAAATCCAATATTCTTCGAAAATATATATGAATAATGAAATTGAAAATTCGCTTTAAAACATTTAGAAATATCACTTTTCAAATCCAGTGAATAGAATTTATTGCCTAAATGATTAACGCGAATTTTATTTTCTTGGAGTACAAATTATATACTTCACACACAAAATAAACACATAAGATAAAATAGATAGAGAGAGGAATTAAGCTCAGATCATCGAAAATTTATTTTATTTTAATTAATGTTGGAAATTTTGATTCTTTGGATTCCACGAATAATCGAATAACAGTGATGATATGTTGTTTTGTTGTTATAGATAAAAGCGATATTATTATATATTTTTAATAATGCTCGCAGACAAAGTTAAACATGTATTTGAAGAAAAACTAACATAAAACTTTTTTTTTTCATCTATCCGTGTTGCTAAACATACGTTGAAAAAATTAAAAGAAAGAAGAGAGAGAGAGAGAGAGAAAACACCGTTATTTTGCGTATGGAACATTTCTTGCAAAATAAAAAAATAATAATAATAAAAGTTGAAAATAGTACTTCCTTAATTTCGCAAAAGATAATGAGTCCCATTGTAAAGTAATTTGTGAATATCACTCTCCTTTTCAACATGAATCAGAAGCTCATTTCTTCTGTGCAAGCTAGTTCCTGAATCATCTTTAGTGAATGGAAAAAGAAAGGTCAAATGTCATGGTGTGAATTCTACCCCTTTCTACCCTCATCGTCAATACTATACTGACTGACACGCCAGAGAAAGCATGTGCTTGTTTCACGGGCGTGGCTTGTTAGTAAACAAATGATATCACGTGCAAAATCTTTTCAGAAGGACCAGATAAGTCAAAATTTGCAAACTTAACTTGGGAGACCATAGCGCAGTGGTTAAAGGCAAGCACTATTTCATTAGACAGACCTCTGTGGTTGATGGTTCTGGCCTCTTCGTTCGTTTCTTGAAACTTCAACGGATGTTAATCTAGTGGTATGTTTCCTTGATCATATCACAGCTTAACTTCTGTCAAAGTGGAAAGAATATTCGGCGTGGACTTTGGATGCTGAGAGGGGAATGTGAACTAAATCATCTAGATGAAGGAAGATATTTTAAATGAAATATTATGCCATGTAAACAAATATTTCAATTTCCTCTCATGAATGAAAGAGAGAATTCTGATGTAACATAAAAAAGCTGAATAGAAGGCTACCTAAATTATAATTCGTGAAATAATAAAAAAAAAAAAAATCTTGCTTTTCAAATAGCGCTATTTAATTCTTTAAATTTTTTATTTTTAAATAATAATAATTAAAAAAAAAATCATGAAAGGAAAAAATAAAATTAAGTGCGCTTAAATGTAAAATAATAATAAGAAGAAAAAGAAAGTTAAATAAATAAATTAAATTAAATTAAATTAAATTAAAAATGTATATTAAATGAATACAGATATATAAAAAAACATAAAAAAAAAAAAAATCATTTTTTTTTTCTTTATTTCTTTTCTATCTCTCCCCCTCTTTTTAATTCTTTTTCTAGAAAGAAACTAGGCACAATTTGCTTCTTGTTGAGTAAGCGGTTTGCCAGCAGCTTTCAAATTGTATAATTATTGAATGTGTGATAAATACGTACGCAATATTTAAATGCGTACTTGCAGAAGTATAGCATAAGAAAATAAAATTATAAAATTTAGTTTAATGTTAAAAGAGTTTTTCCTTAAGGTATTGGGGTTCGGGTTAAGACCAATTGTCTACACTAGAAACCTGGGCCAATGGATTCTTTCTTTCTTTTTCTTTCTTTTTTTTTTTTTTTAATAAAACACAAAAAAAATTATTTAAAATTTTGGACGTGTAAAGGAGAACACTCAAACAATATTTTATAAAGTTACCATTAAAAAAGTTGAAAAATTCAGTAAGTGGGTGCTGGTTTTCGAAGACTCTTTAGAAAAGCGATGAACACGATTTCTCAAAAACTAATGCAGTGATCTTATGTAAATTTTGCACATTCCTTCAAAATAGAATTGGTTATTGTTTGAATGAAGGATTAAAAAAAAAAAAAAAATTAATTTTTGGCAGAGTTGTCTACAAACACAGTACAATTTTCGATGCATTTTTCACCACATATAGCCTTGAAAAATTGTAATTGAAATAAAGAAAAAGAAAAAAGTAAAGTAAAGAAAAAAAAAAAAAAAACCCTTCGTTCAACCCATTATTTAATTCTATTTCAAAGAAGTGTGCAACGTTGCAGTAAGATCGGTGCATTAGCTTTTGCGAAATCGTGGCCACCGCTTTTCTGAAGGATCTTCGAAAACCAGGTCCCATGGGAGGAATATTCCAAAAATTTTTAATGAAAATTTAATAAAATACTGTTTAAATGTTGTTTTATTATATGCTCAGAATTTTGTAGAAATTTTTTTATTTATTAAATAGAAAAGCTTTTTATCAACTTTTGAAAGCCATGTAACTCTTTAAATCATACAATCTTAAGAAACAGTTTAGAAAGACCCTCCTACCCCGCACTGAGGGCATCCCCCAGTTCGCTCAGATCCCTAGTGTAGATAGTTGGCCTTAACCCTTTCACTGTTGATCTCCATGATCAAGGACATGCTTTTTAGAATTTTTTTAAGACGTTTTAAAACTAATTTCAAAATTTTGTTTGCATTTTTAGTAATTTTCGTACCAAAAGCACTGATATTTTAAAGTAACACTAATAGATGGCAGCACCAAAGCGTTATATAGATGGAATATTTAATTATGGATGACACCACGTGCTCACGTCCAGGTAGCGAAAGGGTTAACTCTTTATCTTAAGGAAAAAGTCTTTTAACATTAAATTGACTTTGTAATTTTATTTTATTCTGCAGGTAAGTATGCGCATGAAATATACTATAGTTAATGCATGAATTATAACTAGTTTACCATTACAAAATATATTGAACACTAATTTTAATTGAAAAAAAAAAAAAGAATAATAATAAAAGAAAAAAAAAAAAGGATATCGAAGTACTAAAGCTGATTTTGCTTTTAATGCTCCTTGATTGGATGTACAGATCAGATCTAGAAACTTCAATAAGTAAAATAAACTTCAATAACATTATTATAAGTTTTTTGCACAGAATTTTTTTTTGCCGCCTTCTTGTTCGTTTTTCAATCTACCAACATTTAACTTAGGATTAAATAAAAAAAATCCAAAGTGTATTTTTTTAATCAAATTTTCGTTCCATCCAACATTGTTTGCAAAGATTGCTTTTATTTATTCATATTTTGAAGCTGCATTTTCTATAAGGAATTTTAATTATTTCACTGCAACAGGAAGATATACTTTTCGTTTTAATAAAAAATGAATGTATGTGTTCAAAGACAAAAGAAGGATTTTCCAAGTGGCGATAGAATATCACTCAATAGAGAGATTTTGGTGAAAAGGCGGGTTTTTCATTCTTCAACATGAATGGTTATGGTGTTCGAGCGAAAATATATGTAATATATGCCATTTTTAACCACTAAACACTAAATGAATCGCCTGTTTTTGAGAGCAAAATCAAGAATTTAAGGAAAGCATGTTGTTTTTAAATGGCCAATATTTTGACATGAAATTCAGAAAAGCCTTGGGATTCTTTTCTTTTATACCTCTCTGTCAATTTTTAAATAAATTTTAATATCCTTTTGATAGAATAAATGAATGTTAATCCATTTGACACTCATTTTAATCTTCTTATAATTACTCATCGATTATTTTATATTAAATCTTAAAGTAGATTACAGATGGCAGCACTTTTAAATGCTAACTTTTCTTGCTCTAATTACCGTCTCACCTTATTCAGCGATTCAACGGATATCGGGAGAGGTGTAAAAGTTTTTAGCAGGAAAACAAACTTTGGACTCTTTTCTTGACTTACCTGGATTACAATTATTACAGGAGAAAAATTTGCGCGAAGAATTGTAGTTAAATCATTAAAAATATTTTAAACACTAGATTTAAATTTACAAATTCTGAGTGTTTTTTTCTTTTCTTTTCTTTTTCTTTCCTTTTTCTCTGTTTCTGTACTTCTCTTTCTTTCCCTTTTCTTTCTTTTTCCCTTTTTTTTTTTTTTTTTTAAGGTGAACTTCTATAATTTTAACTTTCGACACCTAGACATCTTTTTAATACTTTCCAAGAAAACTGAAACGTGATTATGACTTTCGTTTGTTTGTCTGCCCATATGTCTGGCTTTCCGCGCGTCCGCCAGATGTCTAACATCTGTAAATATTTTCAGAAAGACTTGAAACTGATATATGTTATTCAAATTCCCTACATCACGTTTTCTCGTGAAAAGCCCTCTGGTGGTCGAAAGGGGTTCTGGGTTGTCAAACCCAGATCACGCGTATCGGTCTAGCCGTCTGAAGTTTTCCGTGATTTTCTCCAAAACGCGCGTGAATACGGGCTAGGATTATCTTAGGAAAATTCCCAAGTTGGGCGCTCTCTTCAGGCCTAGAGTCCTCCTCAGCCGGTTGTTGCAGCAACTCAGAATCACAAAACTCCCGCATGCGCACTTAAGATGGGTACAATTTTTAATTTCAGACGATTTTGTAAGAAATAGCTGGTGCTGCCATCTAACAGAATTATTTGAAACCATACATTTTCTAAAACTTATAAAATTCCGAGAAACTACCCAAAGTTGAAAAATGAAATTTCTGGTGTTATACGCGCTGATTATTATTATCATTATTATTCTTTTTTTTTTTTTTTTAAGATTATCTTTGTTTTTTATAAATCCAAATATAATAATACATTAGAATAACTTTTAGAGAAACCATGCAGAATTGAAAAATTAAATTCTTGTATTATACTGACTAAATAAAAAATATATTTAGGTTTTTTTTTTTTTTTTTTTTTTTTTTTTTTTTTTAATCCAAATATAATAACATTAGAAAATTCTTTGGAAAAACCATGCAAAACAGAAAAATTAAATTTCTTTTATCACACTGCTTGACTTTATTAGATTTAGATTATTATTATTATTATTAATATATTTAGGTTTTTAAAATCCAAATATAATAATGTATTTGAATAATGTTTGGAGAAAATACGCAAAACTGAAAAATTTCTTGTACAATGCTGATTAAATTAAATTTTTAAAAATCCAAATGCAATTCCAATTTCAAATATTATCCAAATACATTAGGGAAATCTATGAAGAAACCATGCAATGTTGAAAAATTAAATTTCTTTTACCATACTGATTAAATTAAAATTTATATTAAAACTTTTAAAATATATTTAGTTTTTAAAAATCCAAATAGAGTAACACATTAAAATAATGTTTGAAGAAACCCTGCAAAGTTAAAAAATTAAATTTCTTGTATCATACTGATTAAATTAAAATTTGGATTCATTTTTTAAAAATATATTTAAATTTTAAAAATCCAAATATAATAATATATTAGAATAATCTTTGGAGAAATTATGCAAAATTCCAAAATTAAATTTCTTGTACAATATTGATTAATTTTTTTAAAAGTATATTCAGTTTTTTAAAAATCCATATGTAATTCAAATATAACCCAAATACATTAGAATAATCTTTGAAAAAACTATGCAAAATTGAAAAATTAAATTTCTTTTACCATACTGATTAAATTAAAATTTATATATATATATATATATATATATATATATATAGTAAGTTTCTTAAAATCATTAGAATCATTTAAAAAAAAAAAAAAAAAAAAAAAAAAAAAAAAAAAAAAACACCCAAAGTCGAAAAATTAAATTTCTTGTGCCATATTGTGCAAAATTAAATTTCTAGTACAATACTGATTATATTAAAAAAATAAAGTATACATATTCAGTTTTTAAAAATCCAAATATAATCACATTATGAAGAATCTTTAGAGAAACCGTGCAATTTTCACAAATTAAATTTCTTGTATCATACTAAATAAATCAATATGTACATTAAAAGTGTTTAAAATGTATTTTTCTATATATTAAAAAAAAGTTACTGTCATTGACGTCATTTTTTTTCTTTTTGTCTGCGACAGCATCTTCTAGCGGAGGGCAGGGTCCTTCGCGTCATGAGAGGTATCAATGTGTACCGAATACTCCAAGGGAGACATTTCAACTGCTTAGAAATTTCTATCATTTCAATTAAAGAAGTTATTAACTAAAAACGACAGGTTTATGAAGGTACTCTATTTACCATTTTGAAAAAGGTTTCTCCCAGTGACGTTGTTCTTCTGTCATGAAGTCATTTTACACGGGAAAATTGAAAGGTTGGATTTAACGTTGCATCAATACTGCGCTATGGGTAATTGACGACGGTCTGGGACATACCCCTAGAGATGTTCCGGAAACATGCCATCACAATTTTGATCATTCACGGAGGGGATCTCCCCCCCCCCCCCACTTTCCGCTTTGGTGATCCCCAGAGGTATAGTGTGGATGCGAACATGAAGGACTTTGCAACCACGACAGATTTTATATGCACCAGCCACCATTAGTGTACACGACGGTCTTTGGCCAACTCAAGTATCGAATTGGCAATCTTCCAATTACATGCTCGGCGCTTTACCGACTAGGGTACCGCAGCCCAAAACCATGGATGTAAAAAAGAAAGAAAATAAATATCAACTTTTTTTCTCTACTTTTAGAAAATTAATTTTCTTACACGGGAAAATTAAAATATGATCCATGGTGGTAGGTAGGTAGATAATTAGGTAGGTTGTGTTTGACGTCGCACCATTACTGCGCTATGGATAATTGGCGGCAGTTAGGGACGCACCTCCACGAATATTCCGGAGACATGTCACCACAGTTTTGGTCCTACACGAAGGAGATGGCTCCTCCGTTTCGGTGGCCCCCAGAGGTATAATTTTGATGGGAACATGGAGTATATTGAGGCTACGACATAATTTACATGCACCAGCCACTATCAGTGTACACGGCGGCCTTTGGCCGGCTCGAGAACCGAACTCGCAATCTTCTAATTACGAGCTGGGTGCTCTACCGACTGAGGTAGCGCGGTCCGGATCTAAGGTTGAAAAAAAGAAGAAAAAAAAGGTCACATACTAAAGCTGTTATGCAAAATGGTCTAGATATTATTAATTTCTTTCTATTAAATATATATATATATATATATATATATAAATATTGTATATTTCAATTTGACATTGAATATGAGGATTTCCATGCTAATTTTCTGCTTTTGTCTTGTAATATGCACTATTAATATTCTTTTTCAGTGAAAGAAAGCAGCTAATAGGCGGGCAGAGCTCTGCATGTGTTAATAAGTAAAGTGAGTCGAAGGGGAGGCGAAGCCTCCTTCGGGGGTTGGTGAGTCCCCTAGTAGTTTTTAAAAATAGAAATATATAATATTAAAACTCGAATAAACGACTACGTCAGAAACGCCAAAGAAAAATATTGGAAATGCATACAGCTGTTTCGGCAGCTTTAAGCGTGCCGTCTTCAGTGCAATCCTTTTTGCACTGAAAACGGCACGCTTAAAGCTGCCGAAACAGCTGTATGCATTTCCAATATTTTTCTTTGGCGTTTCTGACGTAGTCGTTTATTCGAGTTTTAATATTCCAACGCCAAGTCTCCTGTTATTATTAAAAATATATAATGCTTTAGAATAACCTTTGGAGACCACTAAACGTGGAAATTTCAATAAATTTAACAAACTTTTACTCAAATCCTTCTTATCACTAACAGAAGAACTCAACGCCATTAACAACACCACACAATTAGAAAATTTTACAGTTAATCTAATAGCCTCCATCCAGACAGCCGCGGCCGCAGCATTCAGGCTCAAGAAATCGGGACGGCAGTACGCCTATTCCTTCTGGTCTCCCCAGCTCCGTTCCATGCGTAATCACCTAACCGCCCTAAGAAGACAAGTAAAATACCTTGATCCGTCACTTCTACAACAACACAGACAGAAAATAAAACACCATTCGGCAATATTTAAAAAACACATCAATGAAGCCAAACATAACGCATGGAAGAAATTCTGCACATCACAAACACAAATATTCGGCACAGCTCAAAAGTTTTACAGTCAAAAATTCTTCACCCCGCCCCAGCTGAAACTGGAACGTCCTCCAGCTCTCTTCTCAAAACGTAACAATCTAGAGTACCTCACAAACATCCTTTTCCCAAGAACCGTCTACCCACAACACCAAGCACCACTCTACTCGGCTCCCTCGGATGTTCCCTTCACGGAGTCTGAGGTTAAAGCCACTCTTCACAGATTCAACATCAAAAAGGCTCCAGGTCCGGACAACATAGATTTTAAAATCTTACGAAACGTACACTGCACAATGCCGCACATCCTTCAGAAATGGACCAATCTATGTCTCAAACACCAATACTTCCCCGAAACACTCAGAAGAGGTGAAGTGGTGTACTTTTTGAAGCAAGGGAAACTTACCTCTGAACCCTCATCCTACAGACCGATCTGCCTCCTCCCCACTTTAGGCAAATTATTAGAAAAATTAATTGTAACAAGATTAAACTTTTACCTCAAAACAAATAATATACTACATCCTAACCAATTTGGGTTCAGAGAGGGAAGATCTTGCGACCAAGTGCTACAAGCCATAAAAAATTCCTGCGCCGTCAGCTGTAATGCATCAAATTACACCACTATCATCTCTCTAGACATTCAAGGAGCCTTCGACAATGTGGAGTGGCCACACATTCTACGCGCCCTACAAGACCTTAACTGCCCGAGTAATCTGGCCGGAATGATCCGCTCATACCTCTCCCATAGGAAAATTATTGTCAACTGGAGTGACGGGAATACCGAACATCCCCAAACTAAAGGCTGCCCACAGGGTTCGTGCCTAGGTCTTATCCTGTGGAATCTGATAGCTGACAAAATACTCAAAAGTATGAACTCTGCGGGCTTCACAACATTTGCTTATGCGGATGATTTCTCACTGATTGTCTCGGGTCGAACTAGAAAAAACCTGGAGGACCAGGCCCTGGAAGCCCTTTCCCACTTCAGTAAACTTTTGAAAGAATTCGACTTAAAATTATCCCCATCTAAAACCAAAGCATTAACTCTCGCCTTCCCTAAAGCCCTTAAAAGAACTAGGAATCCCAAGATGCGGATAGACGGCATGAGTGTCAATCATGTCGAAAACATGAAACTCCTTGGCATCACCTTTGACAGGCACCTCAACTGGCTGGCTCATGTTAAAGAAATTAAGCTAAAGACTCAAAGCATATACCACAGCTCAGCAAAAATGGTGGGAAAAAGGTGGGATATCTCCACCTCTCTCTTAAAAACATGGTATAAAACAATCATCGAGAAAATAATAACCTACGGAGCCGCCATTTGGGGCGGTCACCTGAGGACTGATGTCATTACCTCTCTTAACTCAGCCCAAAGACCCTTCCTCTTGCAAATTGCAAGAGGATATAAAACAATATCCACTGATGCCCTCACCGTAATCACTGGGATTCCTCATGCCCACCTGCAGGTCTCGCAGACATATATAAAAACTCAAATCCTACAGCTTAAAGACCCCGAATTAACAAACATCATCTTCCCACAAACCCCATACAAACTTTTACCTGCAGCTGGGATATTCACCCAGGCAAGGATGTTGCCCCATTCATCACCAATTGCACTAAAAATAGTTTCTCTCCCTCTGCTCCAGTGGCGATCTACACTGACGGTTCCAAAACGGACGCCAGGGTTGCAGCAGCGTTTTGCGTGCTGGACCGTGGCCCATCGGTGGGCCTGCAGGCTCGAGGACTATAATACAGTCTTCCAAGCGGAAATCTATGCCATAGAAAAAGCAATACGCTGTATTGGCGACTCGAACACGAATGATTTCTTTAACATCTTCAGCGATAGTCTCTCGGGCCTTCAGGCAATAGCTCGGCATCGGAGCAGACACCCACAAATTCAGCAGATCAAAAAACACTTAACGAATCTTAACTTAACTTGCTCCCTGGCACACGTTTCTGCCCACAGGGGTGTGATCGGCAATGAACTCGCTGACTCCCTTGCAAAAGAAGCAACTGATTTCCTCAACAAGTGTTCCACAATCCCTGCCCCACCCTCCTATGTCAAAAATAGAATCAAAGAAATTATTAATCTCAAATGGCAAAACCTGTGGGATAGTTCAGAGAAGGGTAGGCACACCTTTTCGCTGATTCCACAGGCTCGTATTAATTCCTGGACCCTAACTCCACCTATCACGGCATTTTTAACAGGTCATGGCCCCTTCCCATCTTACCTTTACAAATTTCATTGCCGACGCTCTCCCATGTGTTCTTGCTGCGAGGAGGGAACTCCGCAACACTATTATTTCCATTGCCCCTTAACAGCACAATATCATATTAGAAATCCCTCTCCCAGACCAATCAATTGGCTGGACAACATTTTAACAAGGAAACCCTTAATTAATAAATTAAATAAAATTTTCTCATTCCTAATGGATTTATGTACCCTAACAAACTAACCTAAAATCACAACTAAAGAAAAATTCTTTCTCCTAAACACATTAATCTTCTATCTCCTTGTTATCTTCCTGTATGCCCGTGATGCTACAGTAGCCCTCATGAATGCAAGGGTCTAAACTGGTAGCGTGCCGCTTGTCGCGGAAGGCCACACAGCCTGGCACCCTCTCTCCTATAATCAAGCGGCGCCCCGTGTCACGGGTAGCCTTGTGTCTGGCGCCGCTCTCGTAAATACCCATGCCCATTTGCATCGCCTCTTGTCGCGGGTTGGCTAAGCCAGGCGATGCATGATGTAATTTATTTATTTATTTATTTATTTCTCAATAAATGTCGGAGCAGCTCACGTGGATTTTCCTAGAAGTGCTCAACACCGCTCTTCGAGCGGTGAGCGGGGGCTGCTCCCTGTTCAACCTTTGGAGAAACCATGCAAAGTTGAGGAATTAAAATTTTGGTACAAAACTGAATAAAAATAAAAATAAATGTATTTTGTTTTTAAAAATCAAAATATAATAATGCATCAGAATGTGATGCTTCTTTATGTAATTTCATGAACTCCACCCCCCCCCCTTTTTTTATATACATATATATTTCAATCACTTACGTGCATTACCAGTTTTCTTAAATTTTTAATTTTAATTTTCATTGCCGAGTGATATAAGATTTCAGAAATGCCCATAACAATTCGAGATTTATTTATTGACCTGCCAAAACAAAAATTTACAGATTCTTTGTTCTTACTTGAGAGCTTGAGGCAGATTCTTAATTCTTATTTCGAGCTGTCTGTTTAAAGTTCGAGAAGCAGACGAAAAGAGAGAGCTCATAGATGCGCATGCGCAAATTTTGTGATTCTGAGTTGCTGCAACAACCGGCTACCTTTGAAACCATTGGACGGCCCCTGCCTGCCTGGGCTGGGCCAAGCTTAACGAGTTGGATGCCGTCCGCCGGAGCGAATAAATCGCTAGATCACCGCGTGGAATCTGCTGGGCAGCAATGCAACTAGAACGTCAAAGCTCAGGAATTGCAGGGTATCGACTTCTGCTTTGGAGACACAGCTCGATTTGTACACCACACCCTCCAAGATAGGTACGGTGGAAACGCACAGACACGTTCCAGGATGTTAAGGAATTTGGAATAAGTTCACTTACTAGCTGAGAGTCGAAATAACCGGAATTATACAAAATTAAAACAATTTTGAATTTAGGCAGGGAGGGAGGAAAAAAAAAAAAAAAAAAAAAAAACGCTAGGGGAGCCGCTAAAGTTAGTTGTGCACAGAATAATTAAAGCCAAAAGAGGAAGCCATTTGAACAGGGGAAGGGAACAGCACTTAAGAATTGAGAAAGACAAGCTGAACGAGGAAGGAACAATGAGATTATTAAAAAAAAAACAATAATAATAATTACGTGAAGCCATTGGGGGATGGAAGATAGTTTTAGGCGCATAGCAAAAATTTTGAAGTTTTTGTAGTGGCAAGGCCTAAATAATCCTAATTGGGAGGGAAATTACTATGCGCAGGGAGGGCGATTGGAGAAGAGAAAGAGGGACCATCGCAGTTTTGATCCACCACGGGTGGATAACAACCGGCTACCTTATCACCTACACTAGCGTCTAGCCGGCGACGAGCATCTCCCGCACTTTCCTGCAGATTTCACGCATGCGTCATGCGCCGGCGCTAAATTCTGTTTCTAATTGTTTTCAAGATTCGATGTTGTTTTGTTGCCTCACTTCAATTTCTGTTTATGTTTTCTACTATGAATGCAGCAAAACGGCCCTTAATCAATTATCCGATTGAACTAAAAAATCCAGCATTAGTTATATTTTGTCATTATTAATAGGTGTAGCAGTTTTGATAAAATCTAATAATCTGGACAGTTACAATAACAAACTTTCAGGTTTGTATGTTTTAAATAAAAATGAAAATGTTTGCACATTCATTCAGTAATGCAATAAATGATAACAAAGCAAAATCGCTATCTGAAAGAAATAGTGTGACCTATCGCAGGCCTATCCAACCCAAAATAGTGGGCCGCATTGGAAATCTATTTTATTCATTCGGGCCGCACCGTACGTACAGTCATAAAAAAAAGCCCCCCTCCCCCCCTCCTTTCCCGACTAATTTTACCGTAAATTAGTGTAGAGACTTGCGGCTGGTGCCAATCAATTAGTTATAATGCCTAGTTTAGAACGGTTCAGTTAGATTTTGCTTAAAGGGTGTCTACATATTAAAACTCACATCAACTTAATTATTATTATTATTTTTTTTTTCAAGGGCAACCCCTAATTTCGACAAGCTTTTTGGATTATTTGGTCCAAATAAGCCCAGAAAAATGGCATAGTTTATATATTTCTATCAATTTTTCTCAGAATTATAATTTGTTAAAATATGGAGATGCTAATATTAAATGAATGTAATAAACATTAATTCATGTCTTCCCAAAAAATTAATATATAAAAATTCCTTTTTTTTTTTTTTTTTTTCTTAAACGTTAGTATGAATTAACCCAAATATATTTCATGCATATTTTTGATTAAAAAACATTTTTTTAATTATGAAAATAATTAATAAATTCATATTTCAAAAAATTATAAGTTATGACCTGCATTAATAGCATTTACACGAATAGAATGGGCATCATTAAAAATATGGGTTTCTAAATTTACAGTTCATTCCTATCATTATTTTTCGAATTATAGTGATATTTTTATTTTTATTGCTCTTAGGGGGCTGTCACTTGTTATCTTTTGTGTCATATATTACTTTGCTTGCGCATGATTAAAATAGTTATTGAAGTAAGTTTAGAAGTACACATGATTTCTTAATTAGCATTACTTTGCATTATTTCATATTTAAAATTGTTATATTTATTTTCCGATTATTATCTGAATGGATATAATACTTTTCTGTGTGATATCTGAATTTAATTTTTTTTTAATATAGAGATTTACCCCTGATCAATTTTTGCTTGTAACTCTATGAAGACTTGGTGTAAAGAATATAAAATATACCTTTCTCCGAACCGCCTTAACCTCAGAAATTCGAATATGTAGTCAAAAATGATGTTACAATTCAGAAAAATAAATAAATAAATAAATAAAAAGAAGAAGAAGAAGAAGTTTGTACAAGTTTTAATATGTGCATGACACCCTAAACAAAATTTAGTAATTGAATTAAAAACTAGATGTGATTACCAATCGTTAGGCATCAGCTGCTGATTTCTACGATAACTTACGGCGAAATTAGTCGGGGAAGGAAATTATTATTATTATTTTATGACTGTACATATGCATATGTGCATCTATGTTTGTGAGTATATGATTCATATATGTATATACTTCTTTCGAGGGAGGTTAGGGTGAAAATTCGGAGCAGAATACATTAAAATTTAAGTTATTTTCATGCATAAATTAACAATAGAATCGTAGAAAATTTATGACTGTACATTAAAACTATAATAAAAAGAAGGAATAATGGATCTAGTAATATTTGATTATAACAGTTCTTTAGTTACCATAATCTTTGAAAGGTATTTTCACTTTGAAAAGTCAGTAGGTATTTATTAGTTTTTTGTCCGTTAACCAAAGTTGTCAAACTTTAAATATCATTAGTCTTCTTGCGGGCCGCAAGAAACTACGCGGTGGGCCGCGGGTTGGCCACCCCTGATCTATCGTACTAACAGTGACAGTGAAAAATATTTATATGAAGAGACATTTATACTTTATACTTTATAATATGAAGAGAAATTTATACTTTAGGATTATGTAATGGAATATTACAAAGAGTATAATTTTTAATTAAGTATAATTAATTACAGAATTTATATTTAATATTTTAAATAACATTACAAGCTTTATAGTTTTTTCCAAACTAAATTTATTACGCAATTTTAATCCTACAACCCCATAAGAAGAAAACATACTTTCACTATTATAATTATTTCAACATTTTTCAGTATTTAGACATTAAAATTTTTAATGTCTTCTTGATTTTATCCACATTCTAGCACTTTTACACTTTAATAAATTAATTCACAACACTTCAATGGAGAACATTTTGCATGACATTTCAAAATCAAAAATAATAAATTGTTAAAAAAAAAAACAAAAAAAAAAAAAAAAAAAACTACCTGGATATATTCTAATGCTGCTTCTTTTTTTTTTTGTTAATTCAAAATCAGGATATCTAGCTTTTGGATTTAGTATGTAGATAAGAAGATGGACTGTTATAAATATTAATTACCATGTTATAGCACATATCCAGTTTTTAAAGACCACTTAATTCAGTTTTGAAAAAAACTAAAAAATGAGAGCAGTTATACAGTGTTTACCTTACATTAATTTGTCTGAAATAAATTGTCTTCCCATTATTCTTATTATTATTATTTCAAACTTTTTCACTTATTGCATAAGAAATAGTTCTTCTATTCTAATTTAACCCCCACCCCCTCATTAAATAATTGTAAGGCAAGTTTTAAAATTTCTACTTTTAATATTTTCTCTTTGTCAGAAAATATTAGCTTTCATTTTTTAATTTTTTCCAGGGAGGAGTACTAAACAAACTAATGCCATCAACAACACAAAAAATGAGAAAAATAACCCCCTCCTTTTGATTTTAAATGCCCCAGTTAAAATCATACGTAAAAAGTTTTGAATAAGATATTTATTCTGTCACAAAATACCTGCTATTCTACTGTATATAAATTATTTAATTGACGTGTAATTTAATATATAAATAATAAAATATATTTTCCCTGTGGCTAATATTCTGTATGCTGCATGTTTTCTATAGATTGTGTATCATGGTGGTAGGAGTGTTAATTAGACAATCAATTTTCAAACTGAACTAGGTGATTCAGTGGTGTGGACCACATAAAAATTATATATATATATATATATATATATATATATATATATACACTGCATAAAAAAAGTAGACGGACACTCCTTTACAATTTTTTGAAACCCCCGTCTTTGTTTAATAGGAAATGTCAATTAAAATTCTTTAACATGTTTATACTTATCAATCTTCATATTTTTGTCAGACAAATAAAAATATTCAATTATTTATAATTTTAATGTAGGGAAATGCAGAAAAGAGAAAAGATATACATTTGCACAATATATTTTTTTTTTAAAAAGTAGACGGACACTGGTCAAAAACGGCAATTATCTAAGTGGGTGTTTTTTGTGGAATACCAGTTTTGCATGGACATGTACATTTGGCATTTTGCCAATTGCTAACGCGCTTGACAAGATGGTTTTACATAGTTAAATTTCTTGGAGATGAATGCGCTATGCCACGAGGAATTCCTCTAACTGATTACCAGAAAGGGCAGATTATAGCGCTGAAAAATGTTAATACAGGAGTCAGAGAAATTAATAGGTTACTTCTAATAAGCAAAAGTAGCATCAGCGATTTTCTACGCGTTCCTGAAGCCCATAGCGTAAAGAAAAAGAGTGGCCGGCCAAAGAAACTTTCGCTTAGAGACCAAAGAAAAATTTTTACTGAGCTGAAAAAAACTGGAGCATCAATTCCCAGAGTTCGAATAAGCACAGGATTTACTAACGTAACTTCTCAGAGAATTTATAACTACATTAAGCACTCAGAGCTCTTTCAATATAAGAAAAGAAAACATCATTCATGCTGGAAGGATCACGACGTGACAGAACGCCTACAGCGGGGTCAGAACCATATGTCTTGGACTACAGAATGGATATCTGTAGTTTTTTCAGTGAGAAAAAATTTAATTTAGACGGTCCAGATTTATATCAATATTATTGGCACAGTTTGGAGAAAGAAAACGAAGTACACTCTACTCGGCAAGTTGGTGGTGGTGGCGTGATTGTGTGGCCAGCTGTTGGCTATGGTGGAAGGACAAATTTAGTGCTCCTAAGTAAGAAGCAAACTCACAAATATTATATTCAAACACTAAGCAGTGAGCTTTTGCCATTTGCGTGTGATCTTGGAGGAGAAAACTGGATGTTCCAACAAGATGGAGCACCAATACACACCGCTAACAACGTTAAAAAATTGTTTCATGAGAACAACTTCATTGTTTTACCCTGGCCAGCCAAGAGTCCGGATATGAATCCTGTAGAAAACATTTGGGCTATACTTGTTCAAAAAATTTATGAGGGTGGTCGCCAGTATGAATTAATTCACCAGCTCAAAGAAGCTCTTACAAACATTTGGGAAATTTTCTATCAAAAAAAGATTCAGAATCTCATTGATTCGATGCCTAACAAAGTATATGAACATATTAAAGCAAATGGGAAACGAAACTCTTACTAAAAACGTTTTATTTTAGAGATACAAGATGTGTCCGTCTACTTTTTTTAAGAAAACGTACAGTGCAAATATGCACCATTTTTGTTTCCTGAATTTTTCCACTACATAATTCAAAAGGATTGAATCTATATCCAAATAATAATAATATATGATGTCTCAAGACTATAATTAAATTAGAGAAATAAACCTCATATCTCTAATTAAAGAAATAAACGGCTTTAAAGTATTACAAGTAAGTGTCCGTCTACTTTTTTTATGCAGTGCATATAAGATTTTTCAAGATTAAAAAAAAATATTACCTGAAACCTCAAACAGATATATATATATAACAACGTTTTTATAATTATTTTTTATTGTTAAGGAGAATAAATACTGTAATTCTTGTTGAAATCTAAAATGTTCGGGATGAAGGATTAGTTTATTTGATATCGAGTGACCCAAAGATCATTCCATTAAAAAAAAAAAAAAAAAAAAAAAAAAGTTGATGTTTTGAAATTATTATTATTTTTTTTAAGTATTCATTATTTTAATTATAAATATATTAATAAGTAAATATAATTAATACAATCAATATATTAACAAATATATTAATTCAAAATATATTAATAACTTTTACATATTTTTTATAATATCACAACTTTTATAATACCATTACAATACTCCCTTATACTTAGTATAAGAAAGTAAAAAGGATAACAATGAGATCAGGAGTTATAGTAAAAAGCTTATTGTAACTATTAAAAAATAATGGAATTTTTGCCATAATCCATTTTATTCCACTCTACAAATTTTAAGATTTGTAGCTAATGGTATAATAAAAGACTTTTTTGAAACTTTTTAAAAAACACCAACTTATTATTACATAAGTTTAAAAATAAAAGAATTTGGAAGTATACGTAAGCTGCGTATAATTTAAAATAAACCTCATGAAGTTCTTTTTGAAATGAGGTCTCAAACAGCTCTCTATGTCTGATAGAAATTGGGAAATTTAAGTTTGCACAAACCAAACAATAATGTTAGTCCTTCTTTCCTTCTTTCTTTCTTTTTTTTTCTTTTTAAATTTAAAAATAATTATACAAAAATCTAACGAGATATAAAAATTAGAAAATGTACCATCTTTTATAACGTAATAAGAATAATTTCCAGAATTTCTGTTGAAATCTTAAAGATTGAAAATTGAAAATTTTGTTTGATTTGACATGGAAAGCAATTCAAATATTTATATTGACCATCAGATCGCAGCACTACCAAAGAAGGCCTTGGATGAAAATGGGAAATAAAACCATCGTCGAATAAACCATAAACACAAAATTCAGCGCCGACATACGACGCATGCGCAAAATCTGCAGAAAAGCGTACGAGTTGCTTGTTACCGGTTAGACGCTAGTAACACCTACAACACAATACAACTCTTACTTAGTTGAAAATAGAGCAGTTGCACGAACTGCTCGTGTGCACGGACACCCAAAAGAATTCCATTACATTACGTTCGATGAGAAGCTATTTAATTTTGATAAAGTATGTTTTAATAACTTTATACGGCCCGTAAAAACAATTACAGTGCGTTTCATGAATATAAACGCACCTTAGCTTTAAGAATTAGAATGTTTTAGAAGTGTAATAAAAAAATATGAATAGGCGACACTTGATGCAAACTGTATGTGTATGATTCAAGAAATGAAAATACGAGTCAAAATAATGAAGGACCAATATGATTTTTTAGAAAATAATTTTTATGAATTTATCACAAAAATACATGTTACATGAATTTAAACGCACGTATGAAAAACAAATAACTGAGTAACAAATACTGTATCTAATACATTGTAAAGCCACCATAGGCTTATAGAACAGCCAGTAAACGCCTTGGCATTGACTGATATAGTGGCATGAGGTCAACCAAGCTGATTGTCTTCCAAGCCGATTTTAGTTCATCTTTCTTGTTAAACTGCCTTCCGTTTACGTAAACACAGCGAACCAGAATACCTCATACATTCTCTATTATATTTAAATCGGGGCTTTTTGAGGGCCAATCCAGAACTTTAATGTTATTGCCACGGAACCATTTTTTCACGATATGTGCTGTATGTACAGATGCACAATCTTGCTGAAAAACATAATTTCTTCCAGCTTTCTTGACTGCTTGACGGAGGAGGTTCCTTGTGAGCATCTGGACATAATCTACAGAGTTCATAGTGTTCTCCATGAACTCTAATTCGAAAGTCCGTTTAAAACCTATGGCTGCCCACACCATGACAGACCCACCTCCAGATTGACGTTTTGAACAGTACATTTCTTCGGTTCTCAAATCATGCCAGTAGCTATGAAATCCGTCCGGGCCATCGAGATTAAACTTTTTTTCATCTGAGAAGATAACTTTTTCCCAATTTAGTCGATCTAGAATCCATTTTCTTGCCCATTTCAACCGCATATCTTTGTGCTTTTGAGTGAGGGGTGTTTTTGCCTTCATTTTCTTAAATTTAATGAATGTTGCAGCTATGATAGTTCTCAATATGGTTGTCCGATGAACACTTAAGTTTGTATTGAGCCTTAATCTTAGCACAGGAAATATTCTTATTCTTTGCAGCGTTGCATATTCGACGTTTGTCGTAAATGGTGAGCTTTCCTATTCGCTTCTTATACGCTTTTTCCCCATAATTTGCTCCTTTCTTTATATAATTTCGCACAACACTCTCACTTCTTCCGAGTCGGCGCCCAATTTCACGATTGCTAAAGCCTTTACCACGCATAAAGTCGATTTTTAACCTCTCGTCTACTTTCAAAGTTTTCCTTCTTGCCACCCTGAACAAACTCCGTAAATTTTGCACTCAAGCATTAAAACTGTTTTTTGCGAACTTTAGCAACACGACTATCTGTGTTTTAATTTATTTCCGGTAGCTCTGTTAAATTTTAAACGCAAAATACAGAGTGCGTTTAATTTCGCGCAACAAACGAAAAACAGTGAAAAATAAGAAAACGCTTAAACCCTCATTTACATAAGCTTGCATGAGCCTAAACATACATTCTCAAAGTACCTTATTCAGCTGTTGGTCATATGCAATAACTCTAAGTCACATTCCTTCTTTTAAAATTTTAAAAATTCTAATTCTGGTTATTGGGAAAGGTGCGTTTATATTCATGCAACGCACTGTATATTAAAATAAATTTTCCATATGTCTTTAAGCGTATTTTCAATAGAAAAGAGTATGAATAGCATTAAAATTTAAAAATGCCGCAAATATATTCAGATACAATAAAGCACATAATTGAAAATTGCTAAGCGCATATTCTTCCCTATAATGTTCAAAGGTGATTATGACTTCGATTCGGTTATCTCGCTATCTGCCCGTCTCTCTGTTCACGTTCTAATTTCCGTAAATATTTATAAAAGGACTTGAAAGGGGTATAGACTATTCAAATTCACTATGTTATGTTTCACTGTCCAAAAGAAAAAAAAAAAAAAGAATACAAATATTTATGTACTATTTGTACTATATTTATACTCCGAATACAAATATTTATGTACTATACACTGTCGAAAAAAAGTCCTGTTTGCTGCCAGAAATTTTCTGTAATTCAGAAAAATACGTTCTATCAACGTAATTTTTCCGTTGATAGAACGTATTTTTTTTAATTACAGAAAATTTCTGGCAGCAAACAGGACTTTTTTTCGACAGTGTATAGTACATAAATATTTGAATTCGGAGGCAAACGGAAAACAAAAACGGAATTCAGTGCGTATTTAGTTTCAAAATGAATGTGCTTTAAAAATAAAAGTTATTTACTTGCATAAGTAATTGGCATTCTACTTAAGGGGAGTTAGCACCTTTAACTTACACTAAAGCAGGTTTCATATAAAAGCTTACATTTCTGATTAATATTTAAAAATTATTTAAAAATTGAACTATATCAGGTTTTTTTTTGAATAAAATATATATTCAGGCAGCATTTCTTATAGTTTTTGATATACTTTTACAGATTTAATATCATTAAATATGAGTTTGCATTTTTTCATGAATTCATGATCTTCAAAAAGCTATGATTTCTACATTTATTTAAGAAAAGACAATAATTTTTTGTGATGTTTAATAGAACATGCTTAAAAGTATTAGAGATGAGTTTTGAAATTTAATAATAAGTTTTTGTGAAAAATAAATAAATAAATAAAATAAAAAATAAATAAATAAATAAATAAAAATAAATAAATAAAAAGTGCCTATGTAAAAATTTTCAAGATATGTATATATATATATATATATATATATATATATATATATATATATATATATATATAACATGATTTTTGTTATATTTTAATTTTAAATATTTTTTCTTTTAAAAATATTGCAAAATCCATCCCTGATTCTTTTAAATAGGTTCTATTAAACGTATATATATATATATATATATATATAGGAATACAATATTATCAGTGCAAAAATTTGAAATTTAAAGATGATTTAACTTCAGTAGTATTAAAACAATTATTCGGATCATAAGCGAAGACTACCCAAATCAGACCAAAAAAGAATTAAAGATAAATCGAAATGAATTATTGGAAATTGGAATGAGAAAAAAGCATTATTTGCATTCTAACGTTTTCAAGGGTCTGATAGAATGCAAATATGCTAAAAAAATGGATGTTTTTCTGTCACAAAGAAAGCAAAAGATAAGAATTTCTTTGTTCACAGGCCCGAAACACCCATAGTAAAACCAGAAAAAACCAAGATCAAAATAAAACTATTACCTAAAAATGATAATCCAAAACCATTTAAAATCGTAGATCAAAATAAACTCACCACTACAAATAATAATTCAATATTATCTAAAAAATTATTATCGAAACGGATGCAACTCAAAGTTAGAATAAATGAGACACATGTAAAAATTATTGTAGTTAAATATTTTTCTGCCTAAAAAAGTATTTAAAAGTTTTTTAAATGACGAAGTTTTTGATGGGAAAATGATTGGATGGATCATTAAGGATATTGTGAATATGAAGTTTATTAAAAACAGGATGAGAAAAATTTATCACCAAGAGAGAGTTATTATTATTATTATTATTATTTTTTTTTTTTTTGACCAGATTTTAAGTCAAGTTTAATATTAAAACACTCAGCCCTATAGTGTAAAATATCAAAAAATACATCACTGAAATGTGAATCAAAAGAATGAGAATGGAATACTTTAAAATATTTAAGAAAAGACTTCTTTTTTATTCCAAATATAAAATTACGTGTATCTTTCCAATTATAAGACTGAAGAAAAATACTTTCTAAGGATTTGAAATTTTGTAATATAGATGAAATGTCCAGAAGTTGGGAAGACGATCTAGAAGAACCCCTAGAAGTTCTAGTAGTCTTTTAAATAAAGAGTGATTTAATGTAGCATAAATATTACTGTAAAAATCAATTTTTGAAACCTTGGAATAAACAATATGTTGTTTATTATAAATATTAGAATTTAAACCAAAAGGATAAATTGTATTCATTGATTTAATATATTGTGATTCAAGTAAGAGACGTTCATTCAAATTCTTCTTAAAATTAAGAATTTTCTCAGTAATATTATTAAAGTCATGTTGATGGAAGTGCATATATTGAAAATTTGTAGTAAATTGACGTGATTTTTCAATATCAGATCGATGTAAGTTAATACGTTTGTGTAGTGGATTACTACTTTGTCCAATATATATCATATTGCATAAATTGCACTTGATAGAGTAAATAATATTAAAAGCCTTACAAAATGTAACATGAGAAGAGCTATCTCTAAAATGAGAAGCATCAGCAAGAGGGCATAGACACCTTGAAGAATTAAATTTTTGAAAAATAAATTGCGAAGAAGAGGATGATATAGGTAGCAGGATGACGATCCAGAGTAATGCCTATACATTACTCTGTACCGAGCACAAGACAAACCATAAGATTTGCCTTTTTTGCCAGGCGCTAAGAATTTATTAAGAACTACCATGTAATGAATAAAGAAGATAAATATTAGAAATATAATAAATTTAGACAATAATTATAAAAAGTATACAAATTTAACTAAGCTTGCATAAATTTATAACTAAAGCTTGATAAATTCTAAAAAATAAATAAATATTTGTTCCTATAAATAAATAAATTTTTTGAAAATCTTGAGTAAAATTGCTAACACAATAGAAAGACAGATTTATAAATTCAGTAAATCCTGATTAAAAAATATACAAAAATTGAAATTCTGGATTAATAATGGAGCACAATTTAAAATTGGATGAAATTTGCATAGTATAATTACAAAAACAAACCATTGAGTAGAAAAGTTTGAAAAAAGCATTAATATTTACAATAAGTATTCATAGCCATGATGAAAATTCATCAATGATATATACAAAAATATATACAAAAATATGTTATTTAAATTAGACCCCCCCAAAAAATGAAAGACTAACAAATAATAATGTAGTAAAACAAACAATATTACTAGTAAAAATATTAGATCGAATATTCAAAAGGAAAATGAATATACAACATAACAGAATATCAAAATTTAATGAAAGGATGAAAATTAAAAAATAATACCTAGAAACTTGCTAATTAAGTGATAAAAGTAGTTCAAAATGATCATTAAATTGCAAAACACTGAATGAGAATTGTAATACACTGAATGAGAATTGAATTAGTGTATAAATAATTAGTACACTGAATGAGAATTGAAATAGCATTATAAATAATAATAATAATAATAATACAACATAAAATGCGCAGATAGCAGCTATAAAATGATGTATTTCAAAATTTTTTGAAAATTAAAAAACTGCTTAAGTAATAGCAAACATTGTGCATACACATAATGAAAAAAAATAAAATAAAAATATTAATAAAAAGCTTCATTTCCAAATAAAGCGCTATATGCAGCATTAGGTAGCAGGATGACGATCCAGAGTAATCCCTATACATTACTCTGTACCGAGCACAGGACAAAGCATTGTGAAGTTAGTATAGCTGTGGCGTTTTGGAATTTCGGGCGAGGGTTCTGGTAGCGAAGAAGAAAATCCCGTCACAGCAGAAGTTGATAAGAAAATTAATTTAATTAAAATTTAAACAAGATTCTATGTACAACCTTTAGTTATAATATTGATGTTGGAGGATTATATACAATGTCCAGAAGCTACAGTATGGATCGATAGTTGATTTGATGCTTTTAACAAGCAGTTTCAGTGGATCTCCGTGATCCTAAATTCGGTTTACTAAAACAATCCTTGCACCGTTCCAGGTACAGAAAAGATATAGCTCAGTCCTAGGATAATTTTAAGTACAAAGTCTCTTATGAGCTGACCTGCACCTTCGCCGGTGACAGAAAATACGCTGACCTGTGTTCTCTGCTCCTAGATGAACACAAAAATCATTAAATGTCTCGTTACCTCTCCTGGTAAACGGGACAAGAAAAAACCCTCCGACCTTCACTGGCCGAAGACAAGATACGAATCCCCGACTCTCTGCTTCCAGCTCTGTTCCTGGGAAAACTCGTCCTCTCGATGGCAACCCGCGCTCCTCTCTCATTCGCGGAGCGGGCGGGCGCCTTTCTGTCGGGCCGAAGAAATTCCTCGGAAACTCCAATGTTCTCACGACCATCAGGGCGTACCATCAGGGCAGCTTCTTTGTACTTTAGTGTCACAGTTCGAGACAGTCTGGAGCCAAACTATTGTAAGTATCAGCACACCTGCTCTGTGTAGAGATTAAGGTCTGGCCAACTTTAATTAATTGGAAGGGGGGCTGTATGCCACAACTTCCCCCCCCTTAAGATGGTTTTCTGGGGTTGAAACTCCAGAAAATCTCTGCAATCAAATTAGGTTAGGGTGCATCAAAGCAATTCTAGAGAGGCTAATCTTCCTGACTAAACAATACTTAAATTTACACTAAAGTTACAAGTTTCAAATTACAAATTAATTAACATAATAAAACAATACTAATAATAATAAACTATATACAAAATTTCTTACAGATAACTTTTAATCCACCCGACTCAAACAGTCCACATGAGGAATGTCTTTTCCTGGTCTGTGTCGGATTTCATAGTTAAAGGGCTGCAAGGTTAACGCCCACCGCATTAATCTGGGATTGTTTCCCGCATTTCTCTTTAACCATATTAATGGGTTGTGATCAGTTTCTATGGTAAATTTTTGACCATCCAGGTAATGTTTTAACTTTTTCACTGCGAAAATGATCCCAGCACATTCCTTTTCGGTTGTGCTATAGTTTTTCTCTGCCTTAGTAAATTTTCGACTTAAGTACAGAATTGGATGTTCTTCATCTCCTTGCCTTTGAGCCATGATAATACCTATCCCCTTATCTGAGGCGTCACTTTGAATAATAAACTCCTTAGTATAATCAGGAGCGTACAGTACTGGGTCACGGGTGAGTTTATCTTTTAACTCCCTAAAAGCCTTCTCCATTTCGGGACTCCAGTCTACTTTTTCCTTTTTCGTTTTCCCTTTTAAAGCTCGGGTCAGCGGTTCTACTATAATTGCATAGTTTTTTATGTATCGGGAGTAATACCCGCACATCCCTAAAAACCTTCTAATTTCCGTTTTTGATTTTGGAGCTGGGAAATCAGTAATGGCCTTAATTTTAATCTCGGACGGTTTCCTACGTCCTTTCCCTACAACATGCCCTAAATATTTGACCGTCTCCTGGGCAAATTTACACTTGGCTAATTTAATGGTTAATTTTGCCTTGGTTACCCGCTTTAGAACTATATCTAAATGTTCTAAATGCTCTTCCCATGAATTAGAAAAGATAGCCATATCGTCAAGGTAAGGCAAACAAAAACTTTCTAGTCCCTTTAATAGAATACTCATGAATTTTGAAAACCTATACGGGGCGGAGACAAGTCCAAATGGCATTACCAAAATGAACCGAAACTAGTTACAAATGTCGCTAAACGTTGTGCGTTAGGGGTTAAAGGTATTTGCCAATAGCCTTTAGTTAAGTCAATCACGGTAATAAATTTTGATGCTGCCACTTGCTCTACCCTCTCTTCTATGTTAGGCAAAGGGAAAAATTCGGCACGAGTTATCTCATTTAACTGGCGATAATCAACGCACGGGCGGGGTTCTCTGCCAAGGGCCTCTACTAATATCATAGGCGAGGTATAATCTGACTCCCCTTCCTTAATTATGCCCAATTCTAACATACGCTGGATTTCGGATTTCAGGATGTCGGTTTGTCGAGGTGACGTCCTATATGGCTTCATTCTAACGGGTTTATCACTAGTCAATTCAATATCATGCTCAATTAAATTCGTTCGGCCTGGAATATTGGAAAACACTTTCTTGTGTTTAATTAGTAATGCTCCTAATTGCTCCTGTTGGGCTTTTGTGCAACGACTTCCTAAATTACTGTCCCTAATTACCATATTGAGGTCAAATTCTTCCGGGTCAGTTATAGGATAAGGTATTTCTAAGTCTGCCTCCGTCGTTTTATTATCCCGATTTTCCTCTATTAATACATTTACGATTTCTGCTCTCTGCACGTAAGGTTTTAGTAAATTGACATGATAAATTTGCGACTTTTCGCGCCTGTCCGGTACATTTACAATATAATTAGTCTCTGACATTTGACTCTCAATAGTGCCTGGCCCTATCCATGATACGGATAATTTATTGGGTTTACTTGTGGCTAAAACCAGCACTTTGTCCCCGGGATTAAATTTCCGATTTACCGCATTTCTGTCATACCAGATTTTGCGTTTGTCCCTTTTTTCCTCCATCTGCTCCCCTGCGAGCTCTTGACACCTTTGGAGTCTGTTTATCAGTTCGAAAACATACTCCGTCACTGGGTTTTGCTCCTCTTCCTGCTCTGTCCATTTCTCAAATAGCAGGGTTTCCGGGGTTCGCAGATTTCTCCCATGAACCAACTCGGCTGGGCTGAATCCCGTTGATTCATGTGTTACCGTCCGCAAAGCTAACAAAGCATAGGGTAAACTCCTCTCCCAACTTTCTCCACTTTCTAAACAGATTACCTTCAGTAACCGTTTAACTGAACGATGCCAACGCTCAATGCAATTTGTCTGTGGGTGGTGCACACTACTGTGAGTTATCTTAATTCCAAATTTTTCTAAGAAAGTTGAGGTTAAGTTACTCATAAAACAAGCCCCTAAGTCTGTTTGGATTACTTTCGGAAATCCCATTCTACTAAATACTATCATTAACGCGTCGATCACTGTTTCCGACCTTGAATCGGGTATCGGGATAGCCTCTGGATACCTCGATGCTAAACACATAGCCGTGAGCATATATTTATTTTGATTTTCCGAAGGTGGGAGTGGTCCCACAATATCACAGTTTATATGCGTAAAAATTGCAGTAATAATGGGAACAAGTTTAAGAGGGGCTTTTTTTTGCTCTCCTGCCTTCCCAATTTTCTGACAAGGATCACACGATTTTACATAGGCTTCAGCCTCTTTAATGATATTTGGCCAGAAAAAATATCGCAGCAATTTATCCTTAGTTTTAGTCATGGCCACATGACCGGATATTAAACTGTGACAAAGATTCAAAATTTCATTCCTATATTTCCGCGGAATAATTAGCTGACGCCTTTTTTCTCCTCTGTGATCTGTAGCAATTCTGTACAGCAAACCTTGATCTATTGTTAAATTCGATTTCTCCTCTTTCGCGCGCGCCCACAACTCTGTCAAGCTTTCATCTTTTTCCTGCTCTTGGCGAAACTCGTTTTTCCCAACGTGCGCCAGAGCGGTGATCCTATCCTCCTCTAACTCGGGGAGGAAAATTGATTCTTCCGTACCCTGATTTTCCGTAGGCTCGCTCTCTGCCTCTCCCTGATCATTCCCAGCGCTTTCACTCGCCAGACTGGTTTTTGGCGCAGTTTCGTTTTTACGCCTTTTCGCCCGCGTTTCGACTGCATGGATTAATTCGGGTTTTTGTTTTTTTCTCTCGATTAATTTCTGCGTCTCATTTCCCAGTAAATAATAATCCATGAGAACTTCCTTATCCGCTACCGCGGCTTTCGTATTAATTAACCCTATTCCCTCAATTTCTAATTCAATATTGGCTATGGGTAGACATCTCACTTCGTTGGCTAAAGCTGCTTTAACCCACACAGTTTCCCCGTTTAATTGCTCATTAGAAATTATTTTATGAGGGGCAATATCGAGGCACGTCCCAGAATCACGTAAAATGGTAAACTTTTCCCCATTTATCTTGGCTTCACTTAAATAAGGTTCAAAAGCCGGGTTTAAATTCTCAGCGTCTCCTACGTGATTTACTTTTTCAGCCTTCTCTTGTCTGCTTTTCCAGACTGGGCAATTTGGCTTAATGTGATCGGGGGAAGAGCACACATAGCAAACAATAGGTTTTCGGGCCTCAAATAATTTAGATCTTTCCGTCAGATCAGACTTATCCCTCCAATTTTTTTGTTCTGGGGCCTTTTTCTCAACCCTATTTTTATCAAAGTTGCGAGGTTTATCTAATTTCTTTTCTAGTGGGGGTTTCGGGGTCCAACTTTTCTTATTATTTCTGCGAACTGACTCGTATGCGTCAAACTTCTTAGCTAACTCTCGCGGTTCATTGAGAGAGCTCCACGAATCTATGAAATGATCTTTCATTTCGAAATTAGCCCGTTTCTTTAACTGGTCGGCCACCATTAATTTCTTTAGATCCTCAAAATTTGTCACTTCTACTCCCTCTAACCACCCATTTAAATATGTATCTAAATCATAAGCTAGATCATGCCAAAGAGTTCCCGGTTGTTTTTGGTGTTGCATAAATTTAATTCTAAAATTTTCCGGACTTAATTTAAATCGATCTAATAGCATTTGTTTGACTTTCTCAAAATCGTCACTAATTTCTTGGGGTTCTTTTAAAATTAATTCCGCGATTTCTACGGGCAATAAAGCTAATAAATTAGTCACTAGATCCTCGTCATCTATTTCTAACTTCCTAGCTTGTCTTTGGAATAACGCAAGAAATAATGCCATGTCCGATTTCTCCGGTTCAAATTTTTGCATAACCGATTTTAGTGATTGTCGGCTGGAGCGTTCGCTACGAGTCGAAGCTAGACTTACTGTTTCTGAATTTTGGGCTATTTTAAGTTTTTCTAACTCTAATTCATGTTTCCTTTCCGCTTCTCTTTCAGCGATTTTTTTCTCTTCAGCCTCCCTTTCCGCAATCTTTTCCGCCTTCCTTTTCTCTTCCGCCTTTCTTTCTAAGAGATCCTCCCGTATTAACTTAATTTGAGCTAGGGCTAGGTCTTTATCGTAATCTGGAGACTTTTGAATTTTCCCTATGATATCACTTATCCTATCCGAAGTTTCAACAATCACTCCGAATTCGACTGCGAGCTCTTGCAGTTCCGCTTTCCTATACTGCCCTAAATCTGACATGTTTACCTAATTCTAAATTCACAATTTAATCTTACACAATTCCCAAAAAAAAATTTCTACATAATACCTAACACTTTTACACAATTCCTAACAATTTTACACAATTCTTACAATTTTACCCAATTCCCAAAAAATACATATACAAAATTACACTAATAAACCTATAATTCAATTTTGCAAATTTTTGGGGTGTATAAAATTCCAATACAACACGATTCCAATAATTAAAACTTAATATTCAATTCTACACATTAAATTTGAAATATTTGAAATCACAACACTTTCCAGGAAAGAAACCTCTTTCCGTAACTTATTTGATTCACTTTTAATTTTCATAAATTACACAAAACAATATGAAATTACTGTGTTATCTTTCTCAAGATATTTTAACACACTTTTTGTTTTCTCAAATAATATCTGTTTTCAAATATAATCTTTCTCATTTAAAACAAGATAATCAAATATGTGCAAATCAATTAATATTTTTCCAAACTAAACAAATATGAGTTATATTTAAATTAAATTTACCTATAATTTAAATTCCTCCCTGTTTTTACTTAGAGTTTCTAATATTTGTGATATGCCACATTTTTAATTTTTCCAAAAACAATGTTAATTTAAGGTTTACTCTCCCTTAATAAATTTCTAAATAACTTTTAACTTTATACATTTATCATCTAATACCTTAAATAACAAAAAATTTTACAGCCTCACTAGAAAAGTTTGACTCACCCCTGTTTTGTTGTCGTTTGCTCGAGTTCCGTCCTTCCTTCTGGCACTTATGATGGCTCTCGGATCGGCACTCCGTATGGAATTCGGGATGGGTTCCGGCTGAGGGCTCTCCTCTCTGTCTTAGAGATTCTCGTCGATGCGACGTAGATGTATCCTCCGTTGATTTGATGATTCGACGTACTCCGCTGCGTTTATCCTTCCCTTGAGTCTATCACTTTTCTATCGTCCGTAGTCCGTACTTCTTCAGGCAGTGTAGTATTCTCCAACAATCATCCCTCTAGCGCTGCCACCAAGTTAGTATAGCTGTGGCGTTTTGGAATTTCGGGCGAGGGTTCTGGTAGCGAAGAAGAAAATCCCGTCACAGCAGAAGTTGATAAGAAAATTAATTTAATTAAAATTTAAACAAGATTCTATGTACAACCTTTAGTTATAATATTGATGTTGGAGGATTATATACAATGTCCAGAAGCTACAGTATGGATCGATAGTTGATTTGATGCTTTTAACAAGCAGTTTCAGTGGATCTCCGTGATCCTAAATTCGGTTTACTAAAACAATCCTTGCACCGTTCCAGGTACAGAAAAGATATAGCTCAGTCCTAGGATAATTTTAAGTACAAAGTCTCTTATGAGCTGACCTGCACCTTCGCCGGTGACAGAAAATACGCTGACCTGTGTTCTCTGCTCCTAGATGAACACAAAAAATCATTAAATGTCTCGTTACCTCTCCTGGTAAACGGGACAAGAAAAAACCCTCCGACCTTCACTGGCCGAAGACAAGATACGAATCCCCGACTCTCTGCTTCCAGCTCTGTTCCTGGGAAAACTCGTCCTCTCGATGGCAACCCGCGCTCCTCTCTCATTCGCGGAGCGGGCGGGCGCCTTTCTGTCGGGCCGAAGAAATTCCTCGGAAACTCCAATGTTCTCACGACCATCAGGGCGTACCATCAGGGCAGCTTCTTTGTACTTTAGTGTCACAGTTCGAGACAGTCTGGAGCCAAACTATTGTAAGTATCAGCACACCTGCTCTGTGTAGAGATTAAGGTCTGGCCAACTTTAATTAATTGGAAGGGGGGCTGTATGCCACAGCATAAGATTTGCCTTTTTTGCCAGGCGCTAAGAATTTACTAAGAACTACCATGTAATGAATAAAGAAGATAAATATTAGAAATATAATAAACTTAGACAATAATTATAAAAAGTATAAAAAATTAACTAAGCTTGCATAAATTTATAACTAAAGCTTGATAAATTCTAAAATATATATATATATTAAGTCTCTTTCTAAATATCTGTAAAAATTTAAACATTTTGAAGATCATGTATTTTTGAAAAAATACAAACTGTGAAAACGCAATTTAAAGAATTCAAATCTCTATGAAAAGTATGTACAATACCATAATAAATGTTTCTTGAATATGTATTTTACTGATCAAACCTAATGTAGTTCAAATTTACAAATGCTAAATGAAAATATAAGCTTTTATATAAATCCTATTTCAGCAGTGTCGTCAAAGGAGCCAAGTACTTTTGAAATACATATCACTTTCATTGAAAAAAAAAAATATTTTTCCTATTTTTTTCATTTTACAGATAGTTTTTAAACGTTTTTATTCATTTTCAATAGAAAAAAAAAATTAATATAATGTAAAATTTTAAATATAAAATTTGAAAGCAAACAGTTTTTATGAAACTATTGCACTATGCATTTTTTTGCTTGTAAAAAAATTACGTGCAATTATTTTTTGGGAAACATTGTATTTTTCTACTCTACTTGCATCTACCTTTCACAAAAATAAGCAATTTCTTTGTTACCAGACATGGCAAACGAAACTCATTTTCTAAGCATAATTTTGTCTGTCGCCCCACGGACTATTAGTAATTTTGATTCAAAACAATTTTTCGTGTTTGTTAAAACGTTTTATTTTTCTTTATGATTAAATAATGGTTTGAAATAGAAATTTAAAACAAGCCTTTGCTACAAGATGGAATATATCCATTTATTTTAAGAAAAAATATATTTATGATAGTTGGAGTAAAATCCATCAGTTTTACTAGGAAAAAAGGACAAAGTCAAATAATATTAGTGATATGTAGTTTAAATAAGAAATTATTTTGTCATATATTTATTCAAAAATATTTTACAATATATTTATGTATAAATTTTCCTTAGTTTTTTCTTCCAAAAATTGTCTCTATAATAGTGGATTGTGTTACAGCGATAAAATCTGTAGCCACGGATTTCGCTTAGATGTTCCTTTAATGTACTTAGATGAGCTTTTAGATTTAGATTTTGCGCAATACTTTGATAAGATGTCGGAAAACCGCTCCTCTTCATTCACTTGCAGTGATGTAAACTTTATTGAGATGCTATATTTAAACAGCTGCTACAAAACGCCTATTTTGACAAATGCATCAAAAAATAATTGTAATTCAGTGGGATAAACATTGTGCTGATTAATAATGGGTAAGCTACTTTCTAAATATTTGTTTGTCAATTTATCTTTAATTATGTCTTCTTTATATCAAGTATTTACCGATAATCTTTTTATCTCCCGCTAAAATAGATTAAAAATATTTTAGCGATCAAAATTAATTGCCTTTACGTTTTTCAAGTGAAATTTTACCAGTTAAGGAAGTTATATATAAGATAACTTTACTTTTATATTATAATATAAAATTTTTGTTGGAATCTCTTAATCCACTTTAAAAATAATTTTATCATTCATATTTTTGTCATAAACAACATACATGTGTGAAGAAAGTGTTTTAAGAGTATAATTAATATAAGATAAGAGTTCTTTGCACCAGTGTTGGTTGTTATATAATGTATTTTTAATAGATACTATGTCTGCTGTGTTAACTACTTTTCCTAACTTCAGAAATTTATCTTTCTCTTTATTTAAGTGCCATTTGGTAGAGTTATTATTGACAAAGTGCTATGTATATACAAATTATCTAAATATAAGTCTAAATATGTGATAAATATAAAGCTACAATTGTTAATTTTTATAAAGCATAGAATTTATTAATTAAAAATATATAAATATGCGATTGTCTGCTGCATATTCTGTAATAGATAAATGTATTTTTAATAGATACTTTGTCTGCTGTGTTAACTACTTTTTCTAACTTCAGAAATTTCTCTTTCTCTTTATTTAAGTGCCATTTGATAGAGTTATTATTGACAAAGTTCTATGTATATACAAATTATCTAAATATAAGTCTAAATATGTGATAAATATAAAGCTACAATTGTTAATTTTTATCAAGCATAGAATTCATTAAATAAAAATATATAAATATGCGATTGTCTGCTGCATATTTTATAATACATTGTTTGTTATATTGTTTAAAGCGGAAGAAAATAGATTTTTCAATTTACACTTAAAATACGGATAGTGAAAATTGGCGATTTCACACGTTTGCTCATCGACAATCAAGTGTTCGAATGAACTTAAAATTTATTTTGGGGTTTTTACTCTCGTTAATTCTAATATAATTAAATAACAATATGTTGAATTTAAAAATGTTTAATAATCGCATTAATAATTAGCAAGGAACACATAGAATATTTTTTGAACAATGTTTGTATAGAAAATTTTCTTTTTAACAATAACTGATTTATCATAAATTAATTCGTCATTTCAATCTAAAATGTTGTATGTCACAATAAAATTATTTAGTTGTTATTAACTGTTTTTTAAAACTAGGTTTAGTTTTAATTCGTAAATTGCGCCCTATTTCAAAATATGCTACAAAGTTTTAAAATGAATCTTTTACGAATTGTGGTGTTACTTACTTTATTTATTTATGTGAAATAAAATTAAAAGCAATACCAACATTCGAATTATTATTATTATTATTATTATTATTATCATTTTACTTTGCACATAATACGTTTACAGATATCAATCTTAGGAATAATTTCAAATACTGGTTACACTGCTCGGCATGGAAATTGCCTCTGACACCATTTCAGCATATTCTTATGTAAAATGACCTCCTAATCCGAATATGATGCCCATTTTGCCCTATCACCCACCGTTTTTTAGGAATGGACCCCTATTTTTATAATTTTTCGGTGATTTTATGGCTATAAATTTCATTTTTAGGAGAGGGGAGGATTATTTTAACCGTTAAATATCTTCTGATGGGCTACAAAGTTGGAAAATTCTAAAACATGGACATTTGCGACAAGGGAAAAAATTTAGGTGGAGGGATTTGCCACTGAATTTATGCATTACATATCCTATTTTCTTTTAATTTGTTATTAATGTTATTTTTTAAATTATATATATATATATATATATATATATATATATATATATATAAGATATTAAATTAATTATTCTTCCTTCTTCAAATCAAATTCATGGTCATAAAATTATCGAACAGGAAAGAAATTGAGGGAGGGGGTGGTGTATCTAAAAAACGGTGGATGACTGGTCAAAATGGGAGTCATATTCGGATTCAGGAGGTCATTTTAAATAAGAATAAGAAATAATGGCATCAGATCTCGAAAAAAATTTTTTTTTTTTTGCAGAGTAGTGTTATGTAGTGTTATTAGAATTCGTCAACTATCTGTCTGGTTTATATATCAAAGTGTCATAAAAAATATGAGTCCCCTATAAAATTATCAACGGAAAGGGTATACTTACATTATTTAAACGATAAATTATTTCTTAGTGTACATTTTACACTTAAAAACTTTACTATATATAAAAAATAAATATGATTCAAAAAAATAATCCAGTATTAAAAAAACCTTTGCACATAGTACGTTCACATACATAAATTTTATGGATAATTTCAAATAATAGTTAATAAGAATTTTTAAATGATCTCTCTGGTTTATATCTCAAAATTTCAATGCCTAGACAGATAAGTGCTGCTATTGCTTCCAGATATCGCTGTTTTGTATACTGATTTCTCAGGATATATTACTTCAAATTTCCTGAATCTCCTTCAAATCTCGTTCAAACTGTAATTGTTCTTCCTACTATAATGTATGGTCCCAATAAATATCATTCTGATATTTGCATCTCTTCTTAGTGTTGCATTTTGAATGGACAGCAATATATAAATAAAAGTCACTGTATATGTATGTGGTTAAGTCTTACATCTCCTTCGAAACCACTGAACTGATTTGAACCAAACTTGGCACAGTTATTTCTTACTATTAAGGTTGAAGTACTGTGTGTGTTTGACATTCCTAGCGGATGCGCAATAGGAGAGAGGTCAGGAAAAACCCTCTTCAAAATCAAATTTTTTTATGATTTCTACAGTAATAATGCAGTTAGAAACTTTAAATTCATATATAGAGTCTACTTTTAATGTATATATTCTTCCTAAGTAGAGTTTTTAAAAATTTCAAATTAAAAAGCGGTGGAATGATAAAAAAAAAGAAAATTACTAAAATTATGCTTTCGTCAAAATTTCATGCATACGATTTCAACATTTTACTGTTACATCAAAATGGCATACTTTCTTAACATAATAAAACTGAAAATATTTTTATAACATGTTAGAATGACGCCACTTTCAGTAAATCTCCCAAATGAAGTACTATTTGTCTTTGAAAATAAGGTCATGTCTCAGGAATCATTTGAGGAAAAACGTGCATTTTCATAGTGAAAAACGCTACGCTTTACTATAACTGTGTGGGGATTTTATTTACTAGTGACGGAATAAGTAGTAAGAAGTAGTAATCTTTACTCCAAATTATTATACAACTATCAGTTCTACCCGTTCTTTTCACAATAAAAAAGAAAAAGGAAAATTTGGAAGCAAAATCAATTAATTTAACCTGTTGGCAAGAGATTGTTCATTCTGAGTTCTGATGGAAACCAAGCTTTGTGCAAATCTATTAAAAAATTCTGTTGGAAATAACTTCGATTTTCCACGGGCTAAGAATGGTTAGGATTGCTAGACATCCCCTTTCATCCCTTTTAAGGATTAAATTTCGGGAGATCCTCATCTTTTAATTAAAATGAAGAGTCATTTTTCTAAATTTTTAGCTTCTATTACAAACCACAGCAGAGATACGGTAAAAACGTTACAAAACTTCTACACCACACTTTTAAACCCGTAAGGGTTAAATTACACTCCTCAAAACTGAAATTGCAACACCATGAAGTAATGATGTTATGGATTCACGTTGTATCCCACATTTTGTAAGTGTTGGTTGCTAAGTTGTGATCAGTTACAAATTAGATGACGAAGATCGTTGATTTTTCTATTATTATTATTAAATCACAATTTACACTAAGCGGATAAAATTATCCGATAAAAATCAAGTAGAGATTACATGAGAAGAGCTAAAATGCAATGCACAATCAGAAATCGCAGCAACATGCTGCATAACCGCGACATTACCAACTGGCTTTTTTATTAGTGTTGCCAGAAAATGAAAAAGTAAAAGAATGTTCAAAATTAAAGTTCGATTGAAATTAAAGTTAGATTGAAAATTCGATTTGTCATGAGTCCATGGTTCACCACAGTACTCCCCTCCCTAGTGCTGAGCACCATGTTAGAGGTATCGTGGGTTAAATCTAACTGTTCGACCCGAGCGGGTCACTGTGGGTGGTTTGAGTATGTCCGTTTGGTGTTCAGGAATTGGAATAAGAGTTGAATTGGGCATTTCGGGTATGTCAGTTTGCTGTTCAGCAATTGGAGCCACAGGTGTCGGAGTGGAAATTCTGTCAAGGAAAGCAGGCTTCAACCTATCTATGTTGATGGACACATGTTTTCCTTTTATCTCAAGGGTAAATATTTTTTGTGTGCGAGACACTACTCTATAAGGCCCATCATATGGTGCTTGCAGTGGTTTCCTCACACCGTCATGTCTCACGAAGACATGTGTGCAACTCTCAAGAGCAGGGTGCACAAATATAGATGTTTTGCAGTGTGCGGTTGCAGGGGTAGGCCTTAGGTTGTTCATGGTAAACCGGAGTCGTTGGAGGAATGAGTGAGGGTCAACCTGAGAAGAGGGTGGATCCAAGAAGTCTGCAGGCAACCGTAAAGGTGAGCCATATACTAATTCAGCTGCTGTGCACTGGAGATCAGCTTTAAAGGCAGAACGAAGGCCTAGCAGCACTAGAGGCAAAGATTCTGTCCATTTTGCACTGTCATAACATTTTAGACTCTGTTTGAGAGAACGGTGGAATCGCTCGACAATACCATTGCTAGATGGGTGGTAAGGTGTTGTACGAATCTTTTTTATACCAAAAGTATCTGTCAGTGCTGCAAAAAGGTTACTTTGGAACTGCCGACCTTGGTCTGTGGTGATTTTGGAAGGGCTACCGAAACGTGACACCCAGTGTGATATAAAAGCTCGTGCCACAGTTTCTGCTGTGATGTCTGGAATAGGTATGGCTTCTGGCCACCTGGAAAATCTATCAATACAGGTGAGGATGTACTCGCAGCCTTCTGAAGGTGGTAGAGGTCCTACTATATCAATATGCACATGGTCAAATCTTTGTGATGTAAGTGCAAATGGTTGTGGAGTGCTCCAAGTGTGCCGTATTACTTTGGACTGTTGGCACTTAAGACAGGAACGAGTCCATGAGGTAATGTCTTTGGCAATAGAAGGCCAAACGAAGCGAGTTTGCACTAGTTTTTTGGATGCTCGTACACCAGGGTGTGCTAGGCTATGTAAAGTTTCGAAGATCTGTTTACGGAAATCTTTTGGAACGTATGGTCTGATTGATGTGTTGGTGACATCACAATAGAGTTGTACATTGGAGTCTACAGTCCATGGTCGCAATTTTAATGAGTGGTGAGAGTCTACAAGCAGATCTGCTAGCTCTTTGTCACACTTTTGAGCTTCTGCAATGGCTTTGAGGTCAATGGGTGGTGAATGAATGGCATTGATTCTAGACAAGGTGTCCGCCACAACATTTTTTGACCCTGATATGTGTCGTATATCAGTACAGAATTGTGCAATAAAATCTAGATGTCGAAGCTGCCGTGGTGAACAAGATTCAGAATTTTTGCTAAAAGCAAAAGTTAAAGGACGGTGGTCTGTAAAAATTATAAATGCTTGACCTTCTAAGTTATGGCGAAAATGTTTAACCGCCGAATATATTGCCAGTAGTTCCCTGTCATAAGCACTATATTTACGCTCAGCTGGGGATAGCTTTTTTGAAAAAAATGAAATGGGTTTAAAACCATCGGGTGTTAAATCATTCAGAGCAGCACCTATAGCTACTTCTGATGCATCAACCATTAAACAGAGTTTTTGATTAGGTGCTTGAAAGTGGAGTGTGGCTGCATTAGATAAATCCTGTTTGCATTTTTCGAAGGCAGCAAAAGCAGAGTCAGTCCAAGGGACTTTACGCTTGTCATTCTTTTTTGAATTTTTGAGAAATTCATGCAAAGGGGCTTGAGAGTTAGCGGCATTTGGGAGAAAACGACGGTAGAAATTAACCATAGCAAGAAAACGCTTTAGTTCAGCCATGGTTTCAGGTTTAGGAAACTCTACGATAGTCTGCACTTTTTGAGGTAGCGGCCTTACACCATCAGGTGTAATAAGGCATCCAAGGAAACTAACAGAGGGTTTTCCAAGAACGCACTTTAAAGGATTAAGCTTTAGGCCATGTTGTGATAAACGAGTGAAAACTTCCTTAAGATGTTGTTTGTGTTCTTCAGCATTAGCAGAAGCAATAAAAATGTCATCAAAATAGGGTATGCAATAATCAAGACCAGATAAGACGGTATGTATGTATCGCTGAAATGTTTGACCAGCATTTCTTAAGCCGAATGGCATGAAAAGATACTCATAAAGACCGAAAGGAGTTGTAACGGCAGTTTTAGGTATATCTGGAGGGTTTACCGGAATTTGGTGATAGGCTCTTGTCAAATCAAGAGTTGAAAATATAGATTTACCATGGGAAAGTTGTGTACAGTCCTGAATATGTGGAACTGGATATCTGTCAGGTACTGTTATTGAATTTAGCCGACGGTAATCCCCACATGGTCTCCATTCCCCATTAGATTTTTTAACCATATGCAATGGGCTTGCCCAAGGGCTATTAGATGGGCGAATTATGCCTTGAGTCATCAAGAACTCAAACTCTTGACGGGCTGCTGTTAACATGGCAGAAGCTAAACGTCGAGGTTTTGAGAAAACAGGAGGTCCAGTAGTTTCTATATGATGATACACTGTGGTATGTTTATGTTGTTTAGTCGGTTGGGATGGGTTAGTGAGCTCTGGAAAGCAAGCGAGTATTTTGTCAAATTCAGAGTCACCAAGCATAATTGAAATGTTAGATTTTAAAGAATTTAAGTTTGAAAATTTCCCGCGAGAAGTCAATTTAGTTTTGGCATCAATCAGAGAACCATGTTTAGCATCAACAAGGAGGTTGAAATGTTTTAAAAAATCTATTCCAATTATTGGCTGACTCACATCCGCAATGACGAAAGACCATGTGAAGACTCGACGCAAGTTTAAATCGAGACTGAGAAGTTTGGTGCCAAAAGTTTTTATTTTCGTCCCGTTGGCAGCAAAAAGAAGTAAATCTGTAGATGGGTTTGCAAGAGGGGCAAAGCTCTTAGGCAGAACAGATATATCTGCTCCCGTGTCAATTAAAAATTTTTTATTTAATTTTTTATCGGCCAACATGAGTCGACTGATCTGGCGGTCACTATCATGGCCAGTGAGTGAGCGCCAATTTAGTTTTCCGGATTGTGGAAACAGCAAGGTGGGTTGCACTTGTTTGCTTTTTTTCCAAAGTTAGTGTGATAAAAACAAAACCCATTGGCCGGCTCTTTATATTTTCTAGGACGTTCATGGGACTGATTACGCCTGAAGCTATTTGATCTTTGTCGAGTACGGGATGAACGTTTTTCTATTCGGAGCTCATTAACTAAGGTTGTTAGGTGAGAAATTTGTTGTTCGAGCTGAGTGATTTTTTGATCGGAGAATGATGTAGCTGAAGTGCTAGGATTTGAAATGGCATTAATGCTAGAATTACTTGTGAGATCATTAACTTTGTCAGCTACAGCTGCTAAATTAGAAAGGTCCTCATTAAGTACAGCTAAAATTGTTTGGGTAGAGTGAGGTAGTCTGCCAAGCCACAAAGATTTTAAAAGAGGTTCACCTACAGTATCACCAGCTAATGCACGCATCCGTGTAAGCAATTGAGAAGGCCGCTGGTCTCCTAATTCTAAACCTTGTAGTAAGGTACGTATTTTAGATGCTTCGCTTTCGGAGTGAACTTCAATAAGCCTATCTTTCAAAGCTTTGTAGCGATTTCCGTCAGGAGGGCGTAAAATGAGATCGCTTACTGAATTAAGTACATCTGCGTCGAGGGCAGAAACTACATAATTAAATTTAGTAACATCAGCAGTTATGTCCGATAAAGAAAAGTTCGATTCCATTTGGACAAACCACAGTGCAGGATTATTTTTCCAAAATGGGGGTGGTTTAATAGCGACGCGGGCTACTGCATTGCCCTCACTGCCATTATCGTTTTCGTCTGGCATTTTGGATGAAGGGAATAAAATATGGTCTTAAAATGTATAATAATTACAAAATGCAAGGTCAAAAATTCAAATATGGCGTTAGGGTTAATCGTAAATACAAGTGTGCATGCAAAACAAAAAAAATATGTATATATATTCATACAAGTAAAAATAAACAAGTTATCCTATCAAAGAAAAAAATATATATACAGAAAATAAAGGTAATTCGGGACCTTTTCAAGCTATTAAAAAAGTACTGGCAATATATCGGAAGAAGGATCAAATAAAATCTTACCGTTCACCACGTGCTAGTAATAACTCGCCATTTGCAAGCGCAATATTTTTATCATGACTGTTATGAGCTTTGTTAAAAAAACACATGTTGACATCAGTGAAGATTGTTGAGAATTTATAGCGAAGGTGCGTTTTCAGATGAAATACAAAAGGGTCACCAATATGGATTCACGTTGTATCCCACATTTTGTAAGTGTTGGTTGCTAAGTTGTGATCAGTTACAAATTAGATGACGAAGATCGTTGATTTTTCTATTATTATTATTAAATCACAATTTACACTAAGCGGATAAAATTATCCGATAAAAATCAAGTAGAGATTACATGAGAAGAGCTAAAATGCAATGCACAATCAGAAATCGCAGCAACATGCTGCATAACCGCGACATTACCAACTGGCTTTTTTATTAGTGTTGCCAGAAAATGAAAAAGTAAAAGAATGTTCAAAATTAAAGTTCGATTGAAATTAAAGTTCGATTGAAAATTCGATTTGTCATGAGTCCATGGTTCACCACAATGTGATTAAGTTGAAATTTTCAGCAAATGCAAATTATACTGTGTAAAGCAAATGATTAAAATTTCAAAGCCACCACACGTGCGTGGGCTCAGCAGCGCCCTCTGGACTGCTGCTGAAACCGTATAAATAAAGGGCTGTAGCGGCATGTTTAAAATAGTCTATGTTTATCTCTCTGTGGTAAACGTGAGATGAGATGTAATTACGCCTCGTCGACGACAGAGGACGAAATTTGAACAACTTCTGAAGTTTGAACGAGGGAGAATTATCGGTCTTCGTGAAGGAGGATTTTCCTATCGCGTAAAAGCAGCTCGTGTACAGCGTAACAGCAGCACAGTCATGCGAGTTTGTAAGTAGTGGACAGGAACCCCCAAACACCTACCAACCACTGGGGTTTTTGGCGAGCATAAAGCCCAAGGGTGACCGGAAAAACTTTTTCCTCTACCATCCAGCTACACCACAGCCGCAGAAAACAAACCCAGAGATCAGCGCGCATTTAATTAAGATAAAGCAGCAAAATACAAATATAATCAAACCAATAACATTACATTAATGAGGTACATGAAAGCCAAATAGGCACATAGAAGAAAAGAAAGTCCGATTAGTTATTATTAAAAGTTTAAACATAACTTCGAACAATAAAAATTTTAAATATAGATTTCTGTACAATTTTCCTCGACAGATGCTGAGGTATAGCCGTGGGGAAAATCACAAAGGGTGAGTAATAACAGCGCTACCTTTTGACTAACATATACATAAATTAAGTCAGCATTTGTTTTTATAATGGTTACCTCATATATCAAGTTTGGTGCTTTATGTGTCATAGAAGTTAATATTTTAGCTTTCCTATTCACGGGGTAAATTGCAACACAGCCGCACCACCTGTCAGTCGCTATGCACCCAATATAAATCAGCATAAAGTTTTATAATGGCCCTCTCCCATATCAAGTACTATTCGATTATACACAATAGAACTTGAAATATAGCCTTCCCTTAAGGGCCCTCTTTACTCACCCGGAAGCCGAAGCTAATGTTATTCTATGGGAAATTTTTCTTTACAAATAACTTATTAACTAATACATATTTTTAAAATCTGTTTTCACATTCGGAATATTCCCAGGTGTTAAATTGACGGACCTTTTTTAAAAAATTATTATTTTTTTTTTTTTAAATTCTTTACATTTTATTTTGAAGCTGCAAAATACGAATTTTCAATATGTGAAATTTTTTTCATTTTGCAGTTTCAAAATAAAATATTAAAAATAAAAAAAAAATACATTTTTAAGAAAGTTCCGTCAATTTAACTGTTGGGAATTTTCTGAATGTGAAAACAGAATTTAGAAATATGTATCAGTTAATAAGTTATTTGTAAAGAAAATTTCCCCATAGAATAACATTGGCTCGGGCTTCCGGCAACAGCAAGTGAAAAGGGCCGTTAAAGGGGAGTTGAGCTATTTGTCCTAAAAATTAACAGGCAAGGCATTAATGTATATCAAGGTGCAAACATATAAATTTATATGAAATTGTGTGCAATACTTCCTGAAATACAGTCGCCACAAAATTTTTGTCACGCACAAACATACAGAGAGACTGTCATTTTCTAAAAATTGTCAAATCGTGTTTTGGATCACTCAAACCGTGTAAATTCATCGAAAACTGGAAATCGAAAAATTTTATTGATTTAATTGTTTTATCTATTGAACAAAGAGGAAAGTAAAAATTAACTTAGCAATCAATTTACAAAGTAATACCCAAATTTGTTTAGAAAATATTTTAAAACTATAATGATGTAAAATTTAGGGAGAAAATTAAAAACTAGTTAAGCAGGGATCATTTAAATTTTTTTCAAACTATTAAAAATTTTATGCTTTTTACTCAAACTTTTCTTGAAAAAATTTAATATACTTAATATTGATGGATTTCAATGTACATGTATGCAAACTTTCATAACACTGAGATAGTAATTAAAAAAAAAAAAAAAAAAAAAAAAAAAAAAAAAAAAAAATGAATTTCAACGTCCATCATCTGTTTAAAGATGTTATCGTTGGCAAAATGCATCTTTAAAAAAGAAAAAAAAAGCTCTATTTTACTTCTTTTCGTGTCTCGGCTCCACTAAAAATAATAATAATTAGGATAAAAAAAAAAAAAAAAAAAAAAAAAAATACGCCAAGTTCTAATTATTGAACGTAAATTTACAAATGTTAGTAGAAAGAATAATGATAAAGGAAAAAAATGAATTAAGATAGTATTAATATTCTTATTCTAAAGTATTAATGTATGATTCCTTTCCCTCGAAATTTTTGTCAATGAAATATTACTCGTATTCTTATTTATTCTGAAGTATTTTCACTCACAAGAAATGCAACGTAACGTAACATACCATGAAATCGCATACACGTAAAAGATTTTTTATTTATTTTAAAATTATCATTGACCACCTTTTTTTTTTCACTTTTAACTTGCAAATTTTCTTTTGAACCACTTCTTTAATCTTCTGATAGGCAATTGGAACGCTGCCAACATTTCATTGGGAAAAGATTTCGTTAAACTTTAAATTTAAAGAAAATTTTAACGACGACGGTTAAATATATGGGAATAAAGTGCTTATTCACGATTCAAAAACGAGAAAGATTTCAGTTATGGCAATGTAATAAGAAACTGAAAACCAGTAAAACTTTTTTTAAACAATTTTTAACAAAACTTAAAATTTATAAATCTTTTAACCCTTTGCGGCGCAATACAGTTAGTTTTCATTTAAATTATACTGCCACCGGAATTCATGAAATAAATTAAACTAAAAGAAATTTTAAATTTTAAGGTTAAAAAACCCGGCCTTTTCTGCTATATTATAAACGTAAATTTTTGCTAAAAAATTTCCGGGATGAATTTTTGCAGCTGGATCCTAAACTTTGCGTCCTCGTAGCGAGGACAGCGCGCGTTAAGGGGTTAACAGAAAAAAAAAAAAAAAAAAAAAAAACCACTAAATGACGCCAACGTACGTTTGAGTGAAAAGAACTTTTTATAACGAACTTTCGCTAATTTTACAAGTTTCCTGTGATTCATAAACTCACGGGTACCATAATTTTTTCTAAAATAGTGCAGTGTCGCTAAGAAAATGAGATAATTATCGTAGCCAAAAGATGTGTAAAAAAGAATCATCACGAGAAAAAGTCGCTTAAAAAATATCACCCAGGGAAAAAGTAAATAACTAAATATTCGTCTCAGGTAAAAAGCCCCGACGAAAAAAGTGCCCGGGCTTCAGTTTCAGGTTATTTTCTAAAATATTAATGACATTTTAGAAGAGAAAATGTGATCACCATGTTAACAGAGAATCACAATAAAATCTAACTAATATTTTTTATTAAAAAATATTCGAGAAAATTTGTTATTTAATTGCTTCAAAATTTTTTGTGCATTTAATTTAAATATTGCTATACAACAATCAGTAATGTTCTAATGTATTATTAATGTATAACAACTTTAATATAATTAATGTATTAACATATGTATAAAATTTTTGTAAAAAACATCAGATTTAAATTTATTAAACATTTTAAATATAGTTTAAATAGTAATGTTGCCACTTCTATATTTATAAACTGTTTACCTTCAGACGACTGTAATTTTAGCTTTACACTTTCAAGTTTTCCATAGGTACAATGAATACCAGAAATGCAAGAGTAGAAAAATTTCCATGCTCATGCGTAATATAAGCCAGTTGAGTGGACATGAATGGTTCCACTAAGAACAGGGATATAAAAATAAATTAATATTTTGCAAGTGTTAAAATAATGGAATAGTTACAATGAATAAACATGAATTGATAGACACATTTTTGTACACATGATGATATTTATAATAAAAGTTGCAAATAAAGTTTCACTACAATCGATTTTTTAAAAGCTTGATTGGTTGGGTTTTACGTCGCACTAGTGCTGCGCAAAGGGCAATTGGCTACGGTCTGGGACTCACCCCTAGAGGTGGTCCGGAGACATGCCATCACAATTTCGATCCTCCATGGAATTGATGGCTCTCCCGCTTCGGTGGCCCCCCGGAGGTATAATTTTGATGGGAACATGGGGGATATTGCGGCCACGACAGATTTTACGTGCACCAGTCACCATTAGTGTACACGACGGTCTTTAGTCGGCTCGAGTACCGAATCCGCGGTCTTCCAGTTACGAGCCCGGCGCTCTCCTGACTGGGCTACCGCGGCCTGATATTTTACTATGAAAAGTATGTACTTTTTGATCTTCAAGAGTAGAGGAAGCCTTCTTAGCCAATCCATTGATCAAAACGTGTACTATAATAAGCTAGCCGTACCTTAGCGAATATGATGTGCTGAGATGTCACCACACAGCTGAATAACTCCCGCTTCAGTATGGTGTTTCTTTTTTAAACATATTTAGATATTTAGTTTTAAATAATAATAGTAAATAAACACTTAACTGGTTAAAAATTGCAAAAATATATTGAGATTTATAATATCGGCGCAGTTGATGATAATGGCTATAGAATTTTACTTTCAAATAGTCTAAGTAATTTCAAAAGATTTGCTTTTTTAGTTCTTTCACTCTTTTCTTTATTTCTTTTTTACAGAACACAACATCCAGTTACAGAATGTAGTCGAAAAAAATGGAACACTTTCATCGGAAGATGTTTTATCTGAACGAAAAGTAACTAAAGAGACATTAGATGTCACAGATATTATAGGGGAGGATGGTAAATGGCAAAGAAAAGTATTTTATATGACTTTAGTGTGTAGCATAACTACGGCATGGAATCACTTGGGAATAAGCTTTTTAGCTTTTCCAGTAGAATACTTGTGTGCAAGGCCTAAAGGTATGAACATTTCTCTCGAGACGTGGAAAACTCAGTTTTTACCCAATATGACAATTAAGGGCGAAACCAGCTACAGCCAATGTGAAATGTTTATAAATAATGTGACGAAGAATAATGAGATTTATTTTCAGAATGTGAAAGAAAAATGTAGTGCTTGGGAATATTCTTCAGAGTATTATTCTATTGTTGAACAAGTAAGTGAACAAATACTATTACTTTTATACTTATTTAACTAATATTTTTTTAGAATAATTGAATTTTTTGTAGTTTAATAATACATGAAAACGGATTTTTAGGAATGTAATTATTTTTTAAATTGGCCCTTAACAACTTCGTCCTCAGCGTGGACAAATTTATAAATCCTGAAATTGCAGTTACGAGTGATCATATCCCCTATTAAAGACGGATTTAATTTCTGTATTAATTTCTGTATTCAGGATTAATATATATATATTTATATATATATATATATATATTTCACTCAGCTAGTGTACTAAAACTGTTAAATGCATATAAGCAAATCACAAATTGGATGCCAAAAAGTAATTACATTTTCAAAATCAAGCAGATGTAGGCTGCGATGTAGACGCCCCAGCTCTTCTAAGCCTTGCCACAAACATACGGATGAAACATAAAGAGGGAAAAAAACTGAATTGAGATCCTTCTGACAATGTTCTGTTTCACAATAAACATCATGTATTTTATTAATAATTTAGTAAATGACATGATTGATTTTTATTATAATTCTCTGAAAAAATTAAGTTAATCGAACCATTATAAGCGAATATATTAAATACTATTATTATTTATATATATTATACTTTTATACTATTATATTATAATATACTATATACTATTTTTTATGTATTATACTATTATTAAATTAGGTTTTTACTTTCCGAACACTATAGTGAGGAAAGTATTGTAATCATGTCAAAAATACGAATTCGAGATTTTGATGTTTCTATACGTTTCGAGGTCCAACGAGTCCGTTTTCACTATTTTTACGATGATGTATGTATGTGTGTGTGTATGTATGTGTGTATGTATGTGTGTATGTATGTGTGTATGTATGTGTGTATGTCTGTGAGTGAACACGCTAGCGTCTAAACGCTTTGTTCGAATAAGCTGAAAGTTGGTACGTATATTGTAAGTCACCATAGTACGAACCCTATAGATTTTGGTGAATCTAGCACTTATAGTTTTTTTACAGGGACACAAAGAAAAATTCTTTATCATTATGGCCAAGGGACCAAAATCTTAAAAGTGCGATAGCATCTAAACGCCTTATTCAATTGAGCAAAAACTTTATACACGTATTATAGGTCACAGATACTCAATCTGTATAGATTTTGGAGAATCTAGCACTTATAGGTTTTTTACAGGGACACAAAGAAAAATTCTTTGCCAAATTTTTAAAAGTGTGATAGCGTCTAAACGCCTTATTAATCTCAGCAAAGAATTTGTACACATATTATAGGTCACATTTGAACCAACTGTATAGATTTTGGTGAATCTAGCACTTACAGTTTTTTTACAGGGACACAAAGAAAAATTCTTTATCTTTATGGCCTATGAGACCAGCGATAGCATCTAAACGCCTTATTCAATTGAGCTGAAAATTTGTATGAATATTATAAATCACTGTTGCACTAACTATAAGCATTTTGGTGAATCTAGCATTTATAGATTTTTACAGGGACACAACGAAAAATTCTTTATCCTTATGATCTAAGGGCTCAAAGTTCAGTAGCGTTAAATAAAACCTCGTGTGATATATGGAGAAAAATACTCAAACACTCTGTTATGGTTTTCTCTTTTTTGTTTGTTTAGCAACACCTCTTTCTTTATTTTATCTACAAAACTATTAGTTACTCAATGTTCGGAAAGTCGAGTGGAGTCACTACATATTTTTTTTTTCCTTCTTTACTTTACTTTTTTTTTTTTTTCGGTATATTACTGTAAAACATAAAGAGACTGTGAATGACTTTTGTGAGACAGTGGTTGAATAGGCAGAATAAGCAAACAAACAATTACGATATAAATTCTTTTTTCAAATATGAAATTATTTTCTTAATTTAAAAAGCAAACAAGACACGTTTTGATTTTATTTCTAAACTAATTTTTCTTCCAAAATTTTATAAATGTCAAAGTGAATTTAAGTCGATATTTTTTATAATATAAATAGAAAAAAAAAGTATATAGATATTTTGTGCGATAACTTTGTCTTCCATGTTCGAGAATTTGGCGACATTTACTGATGGCTGGGCGACAATTGCCGTTATGTCACCTTATGTATATATAAATATTGTTTTTTAATTTAACTTTTTGACTGTCATAATAACTAACTGCACTGTTAAAACTGAAGGTGACAAATCGGTGACGTTTGGGACCCCGGGGTGAAAAAACGGTATCATTTGGAAACTTAGGGTGCCATAGACGCTTGGAAATGTGATCCGGGTGCCAAATGAGCTAACAGCCAATTTTGTGGACCTGCGCTGGCTCTCAGAGTCGAAATATGGCACCCTATAGGTGACTAGCATTTCGCGCATGCGCACTGTGACGTGTTTTTCCATTTCCAACACCGACTCGGAGCGGATGGACAGGACATAAACATAGCGCCATTTTTTAGGTGTTCTTCTTGCAAAGCCTGAAATTAAGGTAAGTTCACTAAAAGTTATTCTTTATTTTACTTTTATGTCGTTATATGGCTGAATATCACATAAGTGTGCATTTTGGATTTTTTTAAACTTTTTTTTCAAACTTTGTATTTTAATTTGAATTTTTGAAAATAAGTCCGTAAGTGCATCTTAAATAAATTCTGAGTTTGACAGAGATCGAACATAATTTTTTAAAATTTTATTGAAATTTTTCAATAAAAATGTATAATTTTATTTATCTTATAAAATCAAAATTACCATTTAAATTTTTTTTTTTTGTGGTTCAGATTCATTAAAAAATACAAGACTTAGGCTTTTCTAAAAAGTTCTTCCCATTTTAAAAAATAAAATAAAATAAAAAACCCAAAAATTTTAAATTTAAAAAAATAAATAAATAAATAAATAAATTTAAATTTATTTTTTTATAAACATAAATTATATCAATGGGAAATATCATAGACTGCATACCTCTTGACTATAAACTTGAAATAATTAGTTTACTTGCATTAAATTTTTAATTATAGCATTTAAAGATGTCAAAAAATGATGTCACTGAAATGACAATGTTTGTCACTGAAACGACTGTTTGTCACTGAAATGACAATATTTGTCAAAATGACTATTTTTCACTGAAATAACATTGTTTGTCAATGCAATAGGACCATATAATATTAAAAATGGAACATATTAGAACAATAGAGAAAAGATTGTGAAGGGAAAAGAAAGAGCAATAATGAGAATATCAAGCAATTTTATTACATTAAAATCCTTATAGTTACAAGTTTAATGATTAACTGAATTAAATTCAGAAAAAGCATTTTGAACATTATTAAAATCTTCATCCTGAAGTTTAAAATATCTATTTGAAGCAGGTTCAGGAGAATTCCTAATTTTGCACAGAATATGTGGCACTTGAATTTCATGGACATCCTCTTTGTCAAGCCATGCAAATTATTTTTTCTGCATCTTGCCATAAATAACACAAGTAAAATATTTTGAGTAACATTCTCAATGACACCTTAAAGGGGGCAAAAAAAAAAATAAATAAATAAATAAATAAATAAAAAAAATAAATAAATAAAATTAAATAAATAAATAAAAGTTTGCTTTTTTAATTGTATCTTAATATTAATGTCGTATGTAATTTTTTTATATTTACCTGGATACCGGAAAGTACTTTAAATATTTAAATATAAAGCTTATCCTACACCAACAAATCTTTTAATTCAAAATAAAAAATTATTTAAATCCAGGGCTTACAAAATAGTAAATCTCCAACAAATGTCATTTTCGTGACGTCACAAAAATGACCGTCACGAAAATGACAAATCGTCAATAATTCGTTCTGTACTGAAAAACATGCTTTCACTAAGCCGATATCGTCACATTTTCTTCTTCTGGTCGTCATTCTATATTAAAATAAAACTTTGTTCTAAATTTTATAATAATATTTTTTAATTTTTTATGCATCTCGAAAATGACAAGCAATAAAAGTACGCACAGCATGTAAACAATAAAAATAATGTTAACTCTTACCTGTTTTCAATTTACTTGAGATTTTTTTTCCCCACATATCGTCAATGTTGATTTCTGATCTTAAACTTTAAAAAAAGTGAATGGTGGCACCATCCCTTGATGATATATGAAGTTATTTTCATGTGTCACGAAAATGACGTGAAGACTTGCATACAAGCATTTTAATTACACATGCATGAAAATTAACGTAATTAAAAAGAAAAAAAAATTTCCTTTGAAAACAAATAGTTTTTTTTACAAGAATTAACAATTATTATAATTATCATTTTATTTTTTTTAGTAAAAAACATACTTTGTATGTAAACATTTGGTCTTGGAGACAGTCACGAAAATGACGGTTATAAGGTTTAAAATTTTCTAAAAAATACTGAAATTGCTATAAACTCACATTTTATAATTTGATGCTTTTTTAAAAAGGTACTTCTAAATAATAATAATAAAATTTTACAATTTATTTGCTTAAAATTAATAATAAAGACCTGAAACACTAAAATGCACATTTATGTGATATTCAGCCATATCCATTGTAATTTTAATCTTATGATGTTTCTCTCGTACAAAAATATTTAGGTATGAATATTTATGGATGTATTCCCCAAATCTAGATTTTTTAGTTCCGATTCTCAAATTATGCTTTGTATTGCTTAAAAAATAACTTACTATTTTAAAAGTATTAATATCAATAATGTATTTAATAACTTAAATATAATAACTTAATTCGTTTCAAACATTTATAAAAAGAAATTACGTTTCAATTTTTATTATAATATGTTTTTGTTTGTACTTTTTTTTATTAATATACGATTTAGTCTTAGACAGAGATGGCAAGTTTTTAGCAAGACAGTTTTAGGCAAAACCGCCTTTAACCTTGGTTTAAAATGTCTTGACGCTTTTAAACCATAGTTTACACTGTTACTTCAAAAATCTTATATCTTTTTAATTTTTTGTAAATATATGAACATTATTATTGACATTTTAAACATTATATTTGGCAATGATTAATTAACAACCACAAAGCAGTTCTGTTATTAAACTGTTTGTATGAAGTTTTTTAAATATATATATATTAATTTGTTTATAAGATAGACTTTTACACTATATTTATAAATTTTTTCATAGCTAATTGATTATTAGTAAGTGTGTACGATGTGCAAAAAGAGTGTACACTGTTAAAACTACAGGTGACACATGGCACCTTTTAGGGGTGAAAAGCTTGTCTCACTGGTGACACCCCTAAGGGAGCCAAAATGGCACCCTTAACTAAGGTGCCCCTGGGGCACCTTAGATTAAGGGTGCCGTCCTTTCACCTTAGTTAAGGGTGCCATTTTGGCTCCCTTAGGGGTGTCACCAGTGAGACAAGCTTTTCACCCCTAAAAGGTGCCATGTGTCACCTGTAGTTTTAACAGTGTGAGAATACTAAAAATTAAAATAAATTATTGTATTACACTTATTTCTTATATAATGCGAAATTTAAGAGCAAAATATGCAAAGGGATTTTAGACGCGAGTAGGATAGACCGGGGCTAGTTGGCCATAGGGGTACGTTGGTTGAGTCGCATTATTTTTTTTTAACTTTCCGTCAGATGACGTTTTATTTCCAGTCAAATATGTGTTGTCCCGTCATTTTTCTCCCACACAATGTCATTGAATGTGGAGCGTCCATTGAACTAGTAAGAATTTTCAAAATTTTGGAATGGCGAGTAAATTTCCTCGCTCACAAGTAATCGTTTTTTGTTTGGTTCTAAATTACATCTTAATTTGGGGGACAACCAACTGCACTCGCTTATTTTCCCCCCACTTTAAAAAAGTACCAACTGCACTCGGACATGCAAACGTCTCCTGCTACCTGAAACCCCAGTTATGAATTTAGATCCTTCCACTGAAAGTAATGAAATAGAAAACGAAAGATGTAATGAGAAACCAAAAAAACATCACTGGACACCCCTACCTCGCTGTGCATGTATCTAAAAACGCCCGGAACTCGGTTCCGCGGCAATGACTACCACGCACGTAAAAAAAAAAAAAAAAAAACATCACTGGACATCCCTACGCCGCTGTGCATGAATCTGAGAATGTACGTAACTCGGTTAAATTATAAATAAAATTATAAACTTCCAGCTAGAGCAGGTGGTATAATTCCACCGACAAACTTTTGGGTTCATCCTATTCAGAGCGAAGGGGTGGTGAGATAGAAACTTGTAGGAGAGTAAGCATAGACCTTATATACTATAGACCACGCCACCAATACGGCTGACCATTACAGCGAATGTCTTCAACATGAGGGTGTAATCTGATACCTCCATCCTTTGTTCTGAGTCTCGGAAGTCACGTGATCTTGGCCTAGGGGTGATTCCTCTCTCTCTCTCTCTTTTTTCCCGTATGCAAGCATAATCTCATACTTCTCTGACTGAAGTAAGAATTCAAACGCAATTTTTTCGCTTGCAAAATGATTTATCATAATTTTCTTTTCTATGTAATTAATCTATGAAAGTTTAGCTTTCCATCCATGTGTAAATCTAAATGCTAAAATAAAAAGTGCGTGCACAATAAAAATATTAAAAAACACAAAATTCGTTCCTACAGAAAAATAACATAGTGATGATTCTCCACTCTTCCTCTAGACCAACATCACGTGACAATTTTGCTGGGGAAGCTCGTTCATGATGCAGTCAAATAACGAGGGGAAATGCGTTGTCTAGTATATAAGGTCTATGAGAGTAAGTGAAAGGGGGGTCAAGACTAGCGAGTGCAGTTGGTATATTTCAAGTGCAGTTGGATAACACCCCTTAATTTTTTATAAACAGTCTTGAGAAAAATAATTGTTCGTAGTTATTGTTAGATGCGCCCGGCAGTCCAGCATGCCCAGTAGAATCTCAAAATCCTAACTAAAATGCAGGTCTCCAAAAACTTATATACACATTGAAAAAACCAGAATTTGGCTCCTGGAGAGGGCGGAAGAAATTTTGATAACTATATAATTGATGCAGCCTTATTTGAAGTTTTCGTTGTTTGAGTCAGCCGTTTTAAAAATGAAGTTATAATCTTGTTTACCGTCTCCCCACATTAAGTCAGCTGCTCTGTTGCACGAAAAAAAAAAGTATTTTTGAGGATTTAGATTTTATGCTATTGTAATAGATTGACATAACTCAGATTCCTCATCGGAAACCCCTATAGTTACCATTTCAAGTTTGCCACCGATTTCGAAGCGTCCTCTTCCAGAGCAATCTGGTACCAATAAATTTTCAAATGTAAAAGCTTTGATAGTTATGATTTTTCTTCTTCAGTCGACGTGAGGTTTTTTTTTCTGTTTGACAGCCCAGAAAAAATTCCAGTGAAAGAGAACACGGAATTCTGTAGTACTGACTGACACATTAGTCAAAAAAGTATTGCAGGATAACTGTTTAAACTGATTAAGAAAATTAACAAAATCAATTTTTTCAATATGAGTGAGGGCACTTTTCTCAAGATTAATAATTAACTCTGTCGGCTCGACAGGTGTAGAATTTAACTTAGAATCATCAATATATAGAGATTTACTGGCAAAATTTATTTCAACGTTATTTGCTTTCATAAAATCTAACCGTATAATACAGGGATGCTGAAGATTTTCTATGACGTAAAAAGGCCAATTAACACTTAAATTATGAATTTTAACATTCAGGCGGACTTCGAATCTATTAATACAGGACTGGCCTTGAGCCGTTGTAATATTTAAATTTGTCCGCTTTAAAGATTTAAAGGCAAAATATCTATTATAAGTTTCATATGCTAGAAATGAACGTTCAGCACCAGTGTCCGAATAAGTAGGTATTAAAACATCATGCAGTATTGCATTTAAATTAGGGAGGTCCACCGGACTGATACAAATTATGTCTAAACATATGGAGGTGGTTGAGTCATTCAGTGGCTGTTGACCCTCCTCACAAGAGCCACTTACTCGTTTAACTGACGACTCTGGTTATTACGAGAGTTGTGAAAATTTCTGTTATTTCTATCAGCTCGAGAAAAGTTTTGAGACTGATTTTGATTAGAACGATCGTTCCGAGAATTTTGAAAGTTATTACGCCTTGGTTGCGGCGATTGACGTTCTTGTTGATAGCGATTGAAATTTTGAGGGGGGGGGGGGGTAAAATTTTCACGCCTAGAATTTTGCATATTTCCATTAACCCGCTGGCGATGAAAGTTATTTTCCGTCCTTGGAGGGTGACGTTCTTGGTACTTAGATAAGGTTTGAAACAGGCTGCCGTAAGAATTGACAGGTTTCAGATCAAGATAATCTTGAATAGGAATGGTCAATAGCGGGGTTATAATTTCCATTGCAGCGGCAAAAGATACAACTAAATCCAGCTGCTTTCTAATGTCTAATTTAGGTAACAAAAATGTTGTAGGTTTATCATAAAATGACATTTTAGTCGTATAAAGTTCTTGACGAAGTCTGGTTTTTATCGACAATAGAAGAGAATGAACTCTTAATTTTAAGTTTCAAATCCTCATACGTAGGATTTTGGCCTAGAGCTCAAGAGGCAACAGTATCATACCAGATTTTAGCATCTCCTTTTAAGGAGTATTTTAATAAATTAAATTTATCAGCTTCATCAATTTTAGATAATACGAAGTACTCCTCGATTTCAGTAAAGAATTGAGTAACATTATTTGAGCCTGTAAAGTATACCCGAGAGGGGGGGGGGTGTCGAGCGTTTGCGGCCGCCACTGTGATGTTTGCGTTGATGCAAACTCCATCTTAAGTAATTACTTAAATAACTAAATGGATAAGTAAAGAAAGCACAAGACTTGAATTAAACAATAATTAAGAGTTTTATTTGAACAGATTAATGGGAGGGCGGTCTGGCAATCAAACTAGCTCAGTCAGCGTATTTAATTACTTTATCAAAATATATGTATCAGAACTTAAATTAGATAATTCTAAATATCTCACCCCAGCAACAGTCGAATGTGTAGCGACGGATGCACTCTTTAACTCCGCTACTGTGACTCCACTGTGGATCAGAGGATTCCCTGCTGAACCAACTTTACTTTTACGAATGCTAGTAGATACGCGTACCAACACTCATCCCACCTTAATCTTCACACAACTAAATCTCCACTACTGCACACCTCAATACTCGCCAAAATAAGATTCTTCAAAATTTACTTCACAATCTCCTACAATATACACCACCATCCACACCAATCTACTAAAACCATCTCCATCTTATATTTCTTCCTACTAACCTCCTTTCCCTTCATTTCAATCAATACTTTTAAAATCACTTCTAATTCATCTAACTCTCCGAACCTAATTCGTTCGTTGCAGCACCATGTCGACACGAAACTAATCCGACCAAGACTTTCGCCGAGTCACTGGCGTCGAAGTGATTTAGCCGTCCCACATTTGTACTTTGCTGGATCCAGCTTAATTTCAAACAACTGTGGAGACGTTCTGTAGTCTCAACCTCACAACATGTTTTAATTGCTAATTTTAATAAAAATGCTAGATTAATAATGCTTTATTTAGCTTAATATGAAAAATGTCGCCGAACCTCGTCAAAGATAAATTCTTAATCCCTGAAATGGCGGAAAAGTAATGCCTTTGAAAAGGGGGGGGGGGGAAGGAAGACACTCGGCGGAAACGATATGTAGGGATAACTACTGATAACCTCTTGGGGGGGGGGGTGTTCGTAATGCTCTGTGGTGGAATCGATGTTCGCCCGTTGGCCCAAGCCACTTGGTGTAAGTTAGATCTTGTACTAAATACTCGTAGTGAATATTTTCAAGTTTTATCATGGAGACTTCATTCTAAACGTTCACTGTTACTGTAATCGTAAAAATAAATTTAAAGTGATGAGTTATTATTATTATTATTAAAAAAAAAAAAAAAAAGAAAAGAAAAAGGCTGGCCAACTACCCCCGGCCTACCCTGTTCGATGAGGAACATTTAAAATTTAAATAAATAAAAAACAATTCATTTTCAAAATATTTATTCTGATTTTAATTCGGTTTAAACTTAACCGATTTAATTTTTACTTATTTAAATACCTTTTGCTATTAGAAAGGATAAATTCGATATAATTTTAATGTAATGCAATAATTTTAGTGGGACTTAGTTTGTGAGAAGTCGTGGATGCTTTCTATGAGTCAATCAATGTACATGCTTGCTTACTTAATTGCCGTCTCATTCACTGGACAATTAGCTGACTTGTAAGTATATATTTTTATATTTATTTTAAAATTGATAATATAGATTATTTTTGGTGTCACTGTAACGAAATACTTTTAAGTAAAAATAAATTTTATGTATTCAATTTGCTGATTAAAATTCCGTCTACTTAGAAACTCATTAAATTCTGTTTAAAACATATAAAAATACTAATTTTAATTATAAAAACTTCTAATTAATGATGATGAGATTAATTATTTCACGTACCTGTTCCTTTACACGCAGATAACAGGTTTTAAAGTATTATGAATTTATTTTAAAAGAGAAAAGATGTAAAGATATTTTAGCATTTTTAAGTTTACACATTTATAAAGACCTCAAGATAATGATTCAAATCTCTTAATATATTATCAAAACATAAAAATGCAGGTTTATTGGAGACATTAACATATGTTGTTTTATATATATATAAAAAAAAAAGTGATACGTAAATAAATATCATTAGAACAAAATATGAATACTGAAAGCAGCTTTTATCTGTAATATAAAGAAACCACTGTTCTGATGCCTAACATATATTATAAATGTGATCTGAAATAGGCATTTAAATTACAATTCTTTTATTTTTTTAGATTTGGTCGCAGACCAGTAATCATTGCAAATGTGATCATTCTTGTAATAGCTAGTACTGCTACGGCGTTTTCCCCATCATTTACCATGTTCGTAATCTTCAGGTGTTTTGTTGCACTTGGTCAAGCAGGAATGGAACTCACCGCATACGTTCTTCGTAAGTTATCATGTGTCAAAATTAATTATACAATTTGTAAATTTAAAATTAACTTTTCATATACACACATTGCTGTCGTACCATAAATATGTATAATTATCTTAAGCTTATCAAGTCATATTACACTCTCATTATGATGAAAAAATTTCTCTGTAAGAGTTAAATAAAGATAGATAATTGTAAAATACAAAGAAAGAGTTCTCCCTTAATATTTATTACATACTGAATTTAAATATTCAAGTTTTTTAAATTACCATTTGCAAAGGAAATGCCTATTTTTTCTACAAATGATTAAAAATTTATTAAATGTTAAATATTTTAATTCACATTTTATAATATTGTTTCAAATAAAGTGTACAGAATACTATTAACCTAATGAATCATTAAGTTCATTAACCTAGTTATTAGGTTTTGAGATACTACACCATCCGACATAACAATGTAACAACATTCAGTCTAAACATAATGACAAACTTCTGTAATGCTCTCACTAGTAGAGAAAACTGATCAATAAATTATTTAATTCAATTATGTATGGGACATTATTCGTTTTAAAACTTCGTACCATTATTGATGAGATGAGACATTGCAGATGCGTTAGAAACGACAAGAAGCGATAATTTTACTTTCAGTTGAACGAAGGAACTTTATTTTCTTGAAATGGTAAATAAACGATGTATCGTTCAAAATCATCTATCCTATAGATTGTAACAAAATAATTTCTACAATAGTTTTACATTTTCGAAAGGTTTGATGTAATTGGACTAAATTTACCACTAATTACTAGTAAGGTAAAATTGTTAAATGTTAAAACTTTAAAAACATTAAAATCCTACTTATTATTAACCACTTCACCGGCTATCCCGAGATAACTCGAGGAAGACCTAGCCTTCCACATATTATGGTGGCCTTCAACATCAACTGAAGAGCTTGTTTCCAAAAGGCGTTAAGTCAAAAATTTCAAAAATTGACTTTTCGATGCAAAAGGTCGCAGCACACGTCTAACAATATATTTTCAATAAATAGAAGTTCCAAACAAAGTTTAGTCATAATGAAAACAGAAAGTGAAATCCGTGTTTTTTTTCAAAAAGAATTAAGTCACAAGTAAGTTTTGTGCCAAAAGGGATTAAGTCAAGTTTAACCAATTGTAGCGTGCCTTGAGATCACGTGGTTTGTCTGGCCGTGGGTGGAAAGATAAAAATAAGGAAAAGAATGTTGTTGCAGATTGTCACACTGAGACAGTTTTTTTTTTTTCCCCATAGAAAAATATAATGAGAGATTACTTATAACCTTTATTATAATGTGTTTGTAAAAGATTTTATTCTTGGTTTTGGAACCCCGAAAAAAAACACATTTGTTCCTTCTGCATTAGGAAAAAAATACAAATGAATTCAGAAAAATGCACAGAAAAAGGAAAAGACTCTGTTAACCGAACTTTTGATTCATAAACACGGGAGCAAAAAATTTTATTCACTTTTAGGGGAAAAGCTTATAGGAGAAGATGAAATTACAATATGTTTTGACCTGATGCAAAATCAGAAATTACCACACAAATAAAAATTATACCATGTTAGGAATGCTTTCAGCAAGGGCTGTTCAAAAGGACGTCACCTACTATTTACCAGTGCATGGTCACTCCTACTTACCAGCACATAGAACATTCGGCCGAATGGAGACTAGTTTAAAGAAAGTGTATTCAATTTTACTCTCTAATGATTACTTGAACATTTATCTAAGGTTGGAAATCTTTTCAAGTATAAGAAGCAGTGGAATATTTTAGATTGGAAAAATTTTGCATATAGTCGTCTGAAAAGCAAACAAGGTTTCGTGTTTTTAGAGGCAAAAGTACTGGAAATTACGAAGCGAGATGAAGTGGGGGGGGGGGGGTAGAGAACGTACTGGGGTTCGTTTTGCCGTGAAAAGATCCTGAAAAAAACGGGAAAAAAAAATTCTCCGATGAGCCTCTTCTGAAATAAAACCAAAACCAATATAAAACAAGGGGAAAAAAATCAGATGTTTTGAAATTGCTTGAATCTTTGGGAATTAACAGTGCTTTTATTTTTATGAACAATCTTGCAACGATTCACCTAGGGCTAACATAAGTAAAAATAATGATAGCGATGAAGAAATAGAGTATGTAAATGAAGATTTGTGGTAACTAACCAAGCTTCCAAAAATTGTGCATCTAAAATTTATGTGGTAATTACATGGAAAACAAACACGGATTATTTTCAAATGGAAGTAATTCATTTCCCTTTGTAATTTGTTTGTGCCAAAAGTGCATAAATCATAGTTTTGTTCCAAAAGGGGTTAAGTCATTTTTTCTTTTTTTTCATTTCTCAATAACTATACTGTCAGGATTTTTTTAACCATATAATTTAGTGTTACTATCATCCATAGATCACTGGAAAAAATTATTTTTTCCTTAAATTCAATAATAAATCTTACATAACAAAATCGTGTTTTTTCAAGAATGGAAAAAAATGACTTAACGCCATTTGGAAACGAGCTCTTCAACTATCTTAAGATAGGTTAAGTGAAATTATGACTGTCGCCGGCTTCTACTCTCCGCCCCTCAACTGGGGATCACACATCCATCAGTTCACCTAAGATATCTGAGGATTTCTGCGTGGACGGTCAAAATCATTAATAATAAGCAGGATTTTAATGTATTTTTAAAGTTTTAACATTTTAATAAATTTAACATTTTTATCAATGCAAATAAAAAGGCCTTAAAGTAAGACATAAAAACAACTGAAACGGCATTTAAGACACGTGTCTTAAAATATAGATTAGACGTTATAGTTATCTTAATTTAAGACAGAAATATGTCTGAAATACCAATTTAGACACAAAAATGTTTGAAACACATAAATACGCGAATTTTCAGACAGCAAAACGCGTTTGAATTTTCAGACACTTTAGAAATGCAGACACTTGCATTACTTAGAAAATTTTTCATATGGAATCTATTTTAAGAAAATATGCTTATCCAACTTCTTTCCACATTCAATAAATATATTATTATTTTATATAATAAGCAGTTAAACTACTTAAACTATAGTACCTTTATGAAATTAAATTTTAATGGAATAATACTCTAGGGATGTAAATGATAATTGCATGCTATTATCTTTAACATAATTCATAAACAGCATATTTAGACACAAAGCTTATTTCCTTCGAAAAAAAAAAATAAGGCTTTAAAGCTTTCTTATATTAAAAGAAAAAGTGTGAAGACGGACGTAGCAAATAATTTTTAGAGAAGAAAGCGAATTTATAAATGAATAATCATGAATAATTTTTGCATAGCTTTTTTCTTTCATTCTTCTTCTTATTATTCGCTTAAAAACTTTTTATCACAAATTTACCTACATCTAAATGTAAAACAACAAATTTTCCTGTATTCATGATCATGGTTTGTTTTTATTTAAATATCACTTTAAGGAAAGACATCGTTATCATCGAGGGATGCAACCTTCACATACTCGTTATGCATTATTAAAAAATTCTAGTCCTCTAAATATGAAATTTAAGATAATAATATTTATTAAGTTTAAGTTACCATACTATAAATAGTTTTATGGCAAAAAATTAGAAATAAAACATAACACTGCAGTACATTATATGATTATATCATAAAAACACATATTTATGTATTCGACGGTGACGTGACTGGTAAATGCTTTACTTTGACAAGGCTTGGCTTGAGGTTTCGGTTTCCTTGGACAGCGTGAGTTCGAATCTCAACGCCGGATATATATATATATATATTTCAATATATAAATGTTTCATTAATGCTGTAAACAATTCTAAAATCTATTTTTAACAGAAAAACATAATCGTACTCCATATTCATTTATTTATTTATTTATTTATTAAAAAGCCTTAAAAAGGGTAGTATTTTTAAGCCTAACATGTCGGCGTTTTTAAGCCTAAAACATGGCGGCGTTTTAAGATACTTGCAATGTCTTATTTTCAGATGCAAAAAGGTGTCTTAAAATGTAAAACTTTTTTTTTTCGCTTAAAAATGACCATCCATTTAAGACACTTTTTAAACTGAATTTAAGACATACGTTTATAGTGTAACTGGATTACATTTTTTTGTATTGCTCATTTGAGATATTTTGATTACTTTCCCCGCACAGTTCGAATATGTTGTTCATTACTTGAAACACTTAAATAAATAAATAAATATATATATATATATTAATGGGACACTTTCTATGCAAAGTTAGACATGCATAAAAACAAATGTAATTTAAAATAAATATTACACAAATTCTCGTATTAACACACAAATTAAAATATATGTAGCGCATGAAAATCTTTGCATAACAAGCTTTATATTAAATTGGTTTTATTTGAGGAGCAAACATTTAAACCATGTTTTGTCCTTCGGATACAATTTTTCAGCAAACTAAAAAACTAATTAAATAAATAAATATATATATATTAAGTAAAAATCATTTTTTAAGATTAGAAGCTTTTTATTGTGAAGCTCTAAAAAACATAAAAAAAAAAAAAAAAAAAAAAAAAAAAAAAAATTATTGAAGTAAAGACATGCTATAAAGAAATGAAAGTTTTAACACAAATGATTTTTTTTTTTTTTAAATATAGATATTTCCCTTTTGCAAGAGATGAAAATTTTTAAATATTCAAAATATTTTAAAAAGCATTCAAGACCAGTATTTTTACTTATTAGCTTTTTGTATAATTATTCGTTAAGCCACAAACTGCAAAGGTCTCGAAAGCTTTTTAAAATATTTTGAATATTTAAAAATTTTTCATCTCTTGCAAAAGGAAAATATCTATATTTTTCTTTAAAATTTCATTAGTGTTAAAACTTTCATTTCTTTATAGCATGTCTTTACCTCAATAATTTTTTTTATTTTATGCTTTTTACAGCTTCACAATAAAAAGCTTCCAATCTTAAAAAATGATTTTTTACTTAAATTTTTATTTTGTGCTTTTTAGTTATAAATAAAGCTTCTCAAAAATCTAATCAAAATGTCATAGGATACTGTGTAGAAATTTCAGATACTGGCATATTTTTAATTATCTGAAAAAAAAAAAAAATCACGTCGGCCTTCGGCAATCGAACGCACGACCAACGCATTATCAGCATGACATTCTAACCAAAAGTCAAAGAACAGTAAAAAAAAAAAAAAAAAAAGTCATAGAATATGCTATCAAAATCTAAGTGATGCAAAAAAAAAAATTGTTTTTGAATGCTTTTCGAAATACTTTGAATATTTAAGAATTTTCATGTCGTGTAAAAGTGAAATATCTACATTCTTCTTTAAAATTTTCTTATTGTTGGAACCTTTATTTTTATTGTATGTTTCTGCAAGAATAAAATTTTATTTTATGCTTTTTAAGGCTCCGCAACAAAATGTTTCCAACTAAAAAAAAAAAAAAGCTTCTTAAAAAAAGTAATCAAAATTTCTTAGGATACTAAGTGGTCACTATGTAATCCATGAAAGGTTTTGTTTTTAACAAATGACATCTTTTTTATGAATTATCTACAAAAAAGTAACACATCAGACGTTGAAGACCAAACACACCCACCAACATCGCGTTATCAGCATGACGCTTTAACGAATTGAGCATTGAACAATGTAAAATTTCCTTACATTTACTTTAAAGTGGAAGCGTTTTTTTTTTTTTTTAGCAGGACACGAAGACGCGATGACAAAATCCAATTTCAAAAATAAGAAGTTTCTAAAAAAATATTTATTTATGTATATTTTACTTAAAACTTTTTATTTAGTGCTTTTTTTTTTTTTTTTTTTACTATCAAAAATATTTTGTGATTTTTAATACCTAAAAAAAAAAATGTTTCTTAAAAAAACTCCTCAAAAAATTCGTAGGATACTGAGTAATCAACGAAAAGTTTTCTTGTATCAATTGACACATTTTCTACTAATTATCTGCAAAAAATTAACACGCCGGACCTTCCGGGGATCGAACTCTCGACCACCGCGTTTTTAACGTGACGCTCTAACCAACTGAAACAATGAGATACAAACGGAATGGCTTATATTTACTTTAAAATGGAGGCACCTTGTTTACTAGCGTGACACGAAGACACGATGACAAAGTCAATTTCATATATATATATAAGTAAAAAATAATTTTTAAGATTAGAAGCTTTTTGTTGTGAAGCCCTAAAAAGCATAAAATAAACCAATTTTTTAACCAATATTCTTAGTTAGTTTTTTGTATAATTATTCGTTAAGCCGTAAATTTCAAAGGTCTAGAAAGCTTTTAAAAATTTTCATCTCTTGCAAAAGGGAAATATCTATATTTTCCCCTAAAATTTCATTAGTGTTAAAACTTTCATTTCTTTATAGCACGTTTTTACCCCAATAATTTTTTATTCTTTGCTTTTTAGGGCTTCACAATAAAAAGCTTCTAATCTTAAAAAAATGATTTTTTACTTAAATTTTTATTTTGTGGTTTTTAGTTATAAATAAAGCTTCTTAAAAACCTAATCAAAATTTATTAGGATACTGTGCAGACAACTGAAGATTTTCTTTTAGATACTGACATATTTTTTTTAATTATCTAAAAAAAAAATCACGTTGGTTTTCGAGGATTGAACCCACGACCAACGCGCTTTCAGCACGACATTCTAACCAAAAGTCAAAGAATAGTGAAAAAAAAAAAAAAAGTCATAGAACATGCTAGACAAATCTAAGTAATGCAAAAAAATATTGTTCTTGAATGCTTTTCGAAATACTTTGAATATTTAAGAATTTTCATCTCGTGTAAAACTGAAATATCTACATTCTTCTTTAAAATTTTCTTATTGTTGGAACTTTTATTTTTTATAGCATGTCTCTGCAAGAATAAAATTTTATTTTATGCTTTTTAAGGCTCCACAATAGAAAGATTTCAGCGTTTTTTTTTTTTTTTATTTTATTTTCTTTGTTGTTGTTGTTTTTGTCTTTTTTAGTTTCTAAAAAAAAAGCTTCTTGAAAAAACTAATAAAAATTTCTTAGGATACTGTGTAGGCCAAGAAAGGTTTTGTTTTTAACAAATAACATATTTTTTATTAATTATCTACAAAAAAGTAACACGTCAGCTTTCGAAGACCGAACCCACCCACCACCATCGCGTTATCAACATGATGATTTAACCAACTGAGTCATTGAACGATGTAAAACTTCCTTACATTTACTTTAAAGTGGAAACGCTTTGTTTTTTTAGCATGACACGAAGACGCTATGACAAAATCCAATTTCAAAAATAAGAAGTTTCTAAAAAAATATTTATTTATTTATATTTTTTACTTAAAACATTTTATTTGGTGCTTTTTTTTACTATCAAAAATATTTTGTGATTTTTAATATCTAAAAAAAAGTTTCTTAAAAATCTCCTCAAAAAATTCTTAGGATACTGCGTAAGCAACGAAAAATTTTCTTTTATCAATTGACACCTTTTCTACTAAATATCTGCAAAAATTAGCACGCTGGACTTTCCGGGGACAGAACCCTCGACCACCGCGTTATTACCGTGGCTCTCTAACCAACTGAACCAAGGCACAACCGGAATGGCTTATATTTACTTTAAAATGAAGGCCTTATTTACTCGCGTGACACGAAGACACGATGACACAGTCAATTTCATATAAAAAGCTTCTAAACACGATGACAAAGTCAATTTCATATAAAAAGCTTCTAATAATAACTAAGCATAAATTCTAATTATTAATAGTTACTAAATGTATTACTAGTTACTAGGGTGACAAGTAGGCATATATAGGAAGATATGTAGACAACACTATGTTATGTTAAGTTAAAAAAAAAATCACTAACACTTTTTTTTTTTTTTTTTTTTTTTGAGAAAACATGATTTGAATGTTTGCTCCTCATTTATGTTTTTATTAGAACTGATAAGGAACTAATTTGTTTATTTGCTGAATATTAGTTTCAACTTTAGGTTTTATATTTTATATTTTATTTAATTAATCTAATACAATAGATCTCTACTACAAAAAATGTGATAAATCATTTAAAGAAGGAATCTCCATGGATGTTTGTAATGATTCAAAAGTTTTCCGCATATTTTTATCTAATTTTTTCTGAATAATATTAATTTAGACAACGTTATAATTGTTAGATTTGAAATTAAGCACTTTGAAAGCTCTCAAATTTTTATTTAAAATGTAATATTTTTTAAATCAACCAAAGATTCAAAATACATTTTTTGTTTCCTTTTATATGGATTGAATATAAATATCTGTGTTTCAACTCTATTGTTTGCAAATCGCTTTTCGAGAGCAAATTGCAACCATTAAAAAATGTTATCCGTAATGTCTATTAGCTTTGCTTTACTGAATAACGAAACTTTTAAATAAAAGAACTTTTCGTCATTTTTTAAATTTGCGTTTTTACAAATTAAATAACTGAGAAATGAAAGTAAATGTTCTTTGACTTTGCCATTGAAGGTGGGCAAATGAATGTCTGGCAGCTTTGATGCAATTTCTAATGAATTATTTGTTTATTTGTTACGATTTAATTTCTCAGCTTCTTTATTAATAATTAATTTAGAAAATGAGAATTTTAGACTTAACTGTAAAGGATCTCTTTGGTCTTCTATTTTACATATGGCATTGTTGATATTCGACGTGGCTTTGCCCTTTCCCTCATTATTTTATTTTGAGGTATTCCCCGAATAAACCGTTTATCTTTTATTTATGTTAATTCATTGATTTTAGTCGTTCCTTAATATTTATATTGTCAGAATTTGCCTCTTCAGATGCTGCATTGTCTTCAAAGTATTTACTGTTCTTTGTCTGTTTCAATTTCATTCGAGTTTAGTTTACGTATTCATTTTATCGACGTATCCATTTCTTGATCAAAATTTTGGCTCTGCCTTGACATAGTTGCCAATTTAGCGAGCACTTTTTGGCTCCCGGAAAAATTTAATAGAAATATTTATTTTATTTAATCAGTAAACTGTAACAGTTTTCATTGATTAAATAAAATTAAAATTTTTATTAAAATCTTCCGGTAGCCAAAAGGGACTAAGTTGGGAACTATGGACCTTGACCATTAATGGAATGAATTTTTTAAATGAAGAGGGGCCATACATAACTGAATTTAAGAATTTATTGCATATTTTGCTCCGCTGATTGGAAATAAGATTAATGAAGCTTTCAGTGTTCATGCATAGACTGAATGTTGTTATAATATGATGGTTTTCAATAGAGCCAGAAGCCGTAATATGCGTAATACTCTTTATAAAACAGATGGGCTTGATATGACTACTGTACGTGTCTATGTCTACCTTTCTGCATGGCTTCGTCAAAATATACTGTATTAAAGGTTTGATTTATATTTTTTAAAGATCCATTTTATATATCAACTCGTGACAGTATTTCAATATAATAAGAGGATTCTGAATATGGCCTAATATATGACAGAATCAAAAAGTAAATGCGATAAAATGCAATATTAAGCATTATCTAAAAAATTTAATTTTTTAAATTTCCAGATCGTAAGCAAATATACGGCTACACACTAATTTACAAATGTTAAGCATTGTTGTTTATGTAAAAGATTCAGGAAATCTATATAATAGATGAAATAACGAAATATGAGGGTAGATCACTGAACTGTAAGCAACCCCCCCCCCCCTTCACTGTAAAAAAAATTGTGTAAGAATACACAACATTATTAGTCCGGTCATAAAACTGAAGTCCGTGCGTTTTTCGAGGGGACCTTTTTTTATGTTTGTAAATCATTTTTGACATGTTAAGAATGAAATTTAGCATGGGTGCTATTTTTGTAATTTGGGCGTTTGGCCGCCATTTTGAAAAATGGCGGCTAACGTTAACGGTAAGAAAATATACAGAAATTTTGACATTTACTTGGCGAACTTCTACATTTAAGATGTTGTTGGACTGATAATTAATTTTTCTATACATTTAACTATGTTAAGGCTTTTAATCTGAAAATCTGATAGTAATTACACATAAAAGTATGATAATATAAATTTGGTTAACCATAGTTCTATCACTTTGTTGTTGGGATATGTTAGACCTCGCAGCATAGGCATTGCTATAGGCATTTTTTTTTAAAGGGTACAATATTTATTTTATGCCCTAACCATATATGAAAGCACATGATCATCTTTATACATCTCATATCGTAAAAAAATTAAGCTCTGAACTCTTCATCTGTATTGGTATCTTCCATAGTTGAGTTATACACCGTGAGGCGTACTTTTTCTTCGTCTGTTTCCCCATCTAATTTCTTTTCAAGTTTTTCTTTGGCCTGATGCAACTTTACTCCAACTCGGAGAGGGTTATTGTGTGTGTGACAGACTGAAGCGCACCTTGGCCTTGCTCCCACCCAAATCTATTTGAAAGCAGACAATTTGCTAGCTTAGCATTCTTGTATTCATATGTTTGCAAGTATCTTCGAAAACAATGTTGTCTAAATGAATCAACAGGAAGCAGCCTAACTCTATCAGACTGATCCATCTGATGCCATTTTCGTGACTCACTCGGCCCTTATAGTTATTCTAATGATTAACAATTTCAATAGAACGAACTGTTCATCAGATAATTCTTATTCAACTCTAAGAAGTTACATTGTTTGCAGGAGTATCTCATTATTTTCCTGAAGAAGACATTTCATAGCTGTGATCTTCTCCAAGCCAAAAAGGCCGTACTACACTCCAAATGCAGCGCTTGCTATCTTGTTTTCCGAGAACAATGATCGACACTGATGGAATTTTACATCTGTTTCCGATTTCTTCCAGTACATGTACAAGTCTGGTTCAGTCAGGTGACTGACGTATGAAGCAATTATTATTGTGTTCATATGATTGCCCCTTGTTCAAAAGAAAATATTGCACCCACATTTTGTTCACAGTCTTCTATAGAAATGAACGCCTTTCATTCCCATTCCCTGTAAGCAATTGTTGATGAGCAAAGAGGTTAACTTTTGGAACGAATCCATATGATTTTTTACGACATTTTCGTTCATGTTATTTAGTACTTTAAATCAATGCTTTCTCTTTATAAATATCATTGATTAAGTGAAACTCTATTGCTTGAGGATAACGACTCAGTATATAGTACTTGTAGAGACAAGAGGAATAACAGCTCCAGATCATGTGCGGCTGCACTTTATTCCATAACATTCCTATATCTATGATGTCATGATAAAGGGTTGATAACTTTACGGGGGTTAAAGTCATCAGTGTCATAAATTTTTATTTGACAGGTTTGTAGAAAAAGCCATCGGTTATAAAAAGGGACAGACTAACTATTATTATTCTGTACTGCATGCCCTTCCGTAGAGGATCAAAATTGTGATGGCATGTCTCCGGACCACCTCTAGGAGTGTGTCCCAGACCGTCGCCAATTGCCAATCTGCGCAGCACTAGTGCGACGTAAAACCCAACCATCCATCTATCCATCCATCTGTACTGCATGATGCCCAGTAAATTAGTTTCTGTACTAGTTAAGAAATCTATAACTTCCTTCGTTTAGGCGTGGTTTACCAATTTCCTTAATTGTTGCTTTCACTTTTGCACAGGAGTGTTCATCACGAATGTTTTTATTTTTCTTTTGCTGATGGGATCATGTAAAGGTCGAGATCCTGAGACAACACAGTCCAATATTTCTTCTGCCATGGATGCCCTCTCATCATGAGCTGTGAACACACTCTTAACTACTTTTTCAGTCACTGGCTACCCACTGCAAAGCGAGCAAAGATTTAGCTTACTTAAATTGAACGTACCACCCCCTCCCCTTCCCCCATCCGATTGCTTCAGAGCAAATTTCTCTTCCTGAATTATCTTCACATCTTATTTCATTCTTGAGGGACACAGTTCTGGATTAGTATAAAACAGCTTCTTCAGAATTATGGATTTTTGCAGGTGCTCCCTTAAATACAAAACTGTAGATCTTCTTAGCATATTAATAGCATTATTACTAAGCTAAGCAAATTATCTGAGAACATTAATAGGAATATTTGAAGTGTTTGTGCTCCAACTATTCAGAGCATTTTCCACATACTCTCCCCCATGCTTGGAGATGACTCGTTTCATCTAAATCGCAATTAAAATCCAATATCCTCCCCAAAGTGTGTTTCAAGCTTTGTCCAAGTAATCTAAAGGTGTGCTTACCATCGCAAGTGACTCTGATTTCTCCGTTTGTTATCATCATATATCTCTGGATATGCTCATATTCACACAGCCACTCCTTCTGAGCGTATAAACTTCTTCACGAATATCCAAGAACTCGGTAATATATTCATACAATTTATTGAATGCCTCAGATTGTTTTTCAGCTATCCGATTCAGTCGCTGTCGTCGTAGTTCTTCTTTGACATCACTAGCGGCCTCGTTGTATACTGGTTATCCAGCAGTCTTTGTGGTATTGAATGTCCAACGCAGATGTTTTCAGAATCCCTCCGTCACTTTCGCAGAGTGTAATTAGAGCTTGCAGTCTATTCATTGCTTGACAACTTCAACGTAGTTAACAACCTTCGAAAATGTTTTCCAAGCATCCAAAGTTACTAATCTATGAAATTTCACAGTTGTTCTTCCCCTAAGCTTATTTCTAACCTTTTTTTTCTTGCAACGTTTCATTACAAATAATGCAGAACGACTGGCTCTGACATATACGGCTACTACGTATGAGTGACTCATTTGTCTAGGAATTAGAATATTCATTTCAATTTTCCTCCTTAATTCCAAGAACAGATTCCGGCCAAAAATTTCAGACTTGCAAAGTTTGTTAGCTTTCCTAGGAACAGTGCCTTCTTTTAATTTCTCATGGGTGGTATACTTTGTGCCCAAATCTTTACATTTTTGCGCTTTCTCTGCAATGTTATTCCTTGTTATTCAGATTTGGTTCTGTAAAGAGTCCTTTTTGTACATATCTGATTGTTCACATATCACCCATTCATTTTCTGTGCAACATTTTTTATTCGAATCTGAGGACAAAGCAACCAAAAAAGCTTATCTTTTTTTTTTGTTTGTTTTTGACTGAACAGGAGTGCCCATTTTCTGTTAACGAGTTAATTAATTATCTGAAAAAAAAAGAGAGAATAATACAATTGAGATAATACTAATAAATGTTATCTTAATATTAAATTGCATAAAATGTGCTATATCGTTGAAAATTTGTTTCGTTTTATTTTTATTCTTTTCTTTTAATCACACCAAATAAGACATATTTTCTGTTGTAAATATTTGTTTTTTACAGTTATAAAGGTAATTGCTTAATAAAGAAGCAGAATAATTTTTTATCTTTCGAGGGACACCATACACATTAAAATCGCTCCCCCCCCCCCCAAAAAAAAAGAAAAAAGAAAAAAAAAGTGGAGATTTCGGGGTTTTTCTTTACCGTTAACAATGATCGTCATTTTTCAAAGTGGTGGCCAAACGCCCAAATTACAAAAATGGCACCCTCTCTATATTTCAACCGTAACATGTCAAAAATGGATTTCATGCATCAAAAAAAAAAAAAAAAAAAAAAAAAGTCCCCTCCAAAAAGCACTCGGGCTCCGGTTTTTTAACCGGACTAAATTGAGGGAATTTACTTTCCTCAACCATGTTGAAAAATGTTATCAGCTATAGCTGTGTAACAGAGACATACAGTGGAATGTTACGAAATTACAACTGGTAACATTACTCTACATGGTTGTGGCAATTAAACTACTTCAATATTGAGGCAGTTTACTTGCGTTATATATACGTTTTTCGAAAGTACGATCCTTTGTATTTTACTGCTACCAGTGAAACTACTAACACGGTTTGACAATGTAATAAAATAACATTCAAAGTGATTTTGACAGTGCTTTTGAAAGATTTACTCATTTCCGAGTTGAGAGAGAACGGTGGCACTCAGAAGCGAATCTCGTAAATCTTCCTCGGCAGTTAAGGGGTTAACGTTCTAATGTACGAAAAATTAACTATGTGCTCTTTTGCATTTTATACCCTCAAAACGGAACATTTAAAAATATTTAAACTTTAATTTTCGGAAAACGAGAGTCAATTTAACGACTGTGAATTTCCAGAATGCAAAAACGGAATTTAAAAATATGCATCAGATAATGTGTAATTTTTAAGACAAATTTCTTCACGGAATAACACGAGATTTGTCTGCCCTTCTACGTTAGGTAATGTATCCCCTTAAAGAAAAGATACAGATTCATTATCATTACACGCTCTTTTTACTAAATTTATTGTGTTTTAAAGAGATTTTACAGGTTTATATATGTGTTTTTTAACTTATATTTTTTGTCATTTTGCGAAAGTCCAGGAATCATCAATTCTCATACCGAAAACAATCGCTTCCTGTATTGTCCTTTTCTAATAAAAGGATCACTTACTGTGCATATTAAAACTACTGATTGTAGTAGCAAACATTGAAGTGCAGTTTTCCGATGGAAATTCGACATTTATTTCGAAAAAAAATTAAACAAATACTGCAAAATTAAAATAAATCACGCTGTAGCATTATGGAAATGAAACAGAAATCAAGATATTTTAAGATTGTATTTTGAAAGTGGATTGGAAATATACATTATTTTATTTGTACTAAACTTTTTCTACATTGTATGTTTTTTAATTACAGTTACAGAAGCATTTGGTCCTTCTTGTAGAGCAACGTATGTAATGTTACAACTCTTCAGTTTTACCCTTGGTTATATTCTTTTGCCGATAATTGCATGGCTACTCTCTGACTGGTTTTATCTACAGCTAATTTTTGTGTTGTTTTCCCTTTGCTATGTCCATTATTTCTGGTAAGTTATTACTAGTTTTTATTGTTAACTAAAAATCAAAGAGGTTTCTGTATGATGTTTAATATTTTTCAGTGTAAGAATGTACCTCATTTTTTTCCCTTTTAAATGATTTTTATTATTAACGTGTAGGACTGTTAAAAAAAGTTTTGATTTGAAATAACTATTACGAGTTCTTATCGATCTACAAACATTTTGTATTTTTATCGTTTTAAAAAAGCGTATTATTTTCTCGCTCTTCTTAATTGAATGTAAATGTCAATACATATTTTAAAGTCAGAAATGCAGCATATAATAATTAAGATGTATGATGAAAGCGCAAAGGTAAGCCGAAGATTTTCTTAAAGGCTTTTGCAATCTATCTTACAGTATTCGTTTATGTATTAATCGTATAATAGAGCAGAATGCCATTACTGCCGTTTAGGATATCTCTAAATGTCACTTTTTTAATAGTAAGTTATCCCGTTTCTTTATGTGTCTTTGTTATTCGAAGAACATCTAGTTTGCCTTCTTAACTTCATATAACTTATATTAATATATTAAATATCTGTGCTTTAGAATTAAATGACCCATATGATTATGGTGGTGTTCTGGCGCCAAATGTAAGTGATCACCTGAAGCTAGCTGGCAAATTATAGAATAATTATAACCTAAAATCAATCGGCTAAAATAAACTTGATGAAAATATAAGACTTTTACCAATGAAGCTTTTGATCATTAATAATAACATAATAATCAGATGCTTTCTGTTTTTATGTCTTTGATGATTTTCCTATCAATCATCATAAGATTTTTTCCATTATACGTAATAAAAACTTATTATAATGTGCTTGTTGAAAATTGTTTACACATAATTTTTAAAGCGAATTCAAACATCTTTAAAAAAAGAGAATTTTCATGTTTTGAAGTTTTCTAGAATGTTACGATGTTAATGTTATTTCATTGATTCTGTGGCTTAGAGAAATTATCACAAAAAAGTTTGAAAGTGTTACCGCATAAACATTTTTAATATTTTCAAATCAATTTTTATCACTTTTTTTTTTTTTTTTTAATAATTCGCGAATTTTGGAAAATAGTTCTGTGATCATAAATCATTCTACATATCTATTCGAACAAAAAGTATTAGGTCGCAAAAGTTCGTGCGGTTTTTTATTGCTCCATTTCATAAAAATACATCAAATCAAATGGCAATTTTTAATCAAAATACTCTCCATTACTTTCTTCAACCTTTGCCCATTTTTCGGGTAACAAATGTATACCACGGCGATAGAAGCTCTCGTCTTTGGAGGCAATAAAATGATCCGCGTCCGCACGAACTTTTGCAATGACCTAATATATACAAAACAAGGCATTTGATATTCAAGACTTTAAATTTATTCTCAATATTTGCAAAAGGAAAAGAGTATTGTTACAACAATGAACACTATATTTTAAAATTATTTTCTGTTATAAAACAACACACAAACGATTGATATATGCATGTTATTATTTTTTAGCTTAAAAAAATTCTCGACAGTTTACTTAATGCTTTAAATACAAAAGTTTCATTCTTAATACAATCTACCACATTGAAAATAAAATTTTAAGTAAATAAAAATATTAAAAAATTCTACCTTGTTTTGATTATTTATTTTATTTTTTGGCCAAATTTTCATTTTATGGAAGTATTATTTAATACATAATTCGAACTACTTTTTATAGGTTTCTTCCGGAATCACTTCGGTGGTTATTATCAAAAGGTCATGTTAAAAAAGCAGTGCATTTAATGAAGTCAGTAGTAGAAGAAAATGGAATTACTATTGATAATATAGAGGAGAAGATTGAAAAGTTATGCAGTTCTGAAAAATGGGTAAGACATTTTAATCGTTTTCTTTATTGTCTTAAAATTACATGACTAAACTTTGGGAAATTTTCAGAAAGGTTAGTTGTTTGCACCTGTTAATTTTATTATTTTATGCATCAATGCAAGAGCATCAAGTAAAAATGAAGCCCAGAAACTCAAGCCTTTTCTCATAATAAAAATTCACATAATTGTAGAACATATATTGTATATATGATATTGCACTTTCAAAAAATGCAGAAATATTATAGTAAATTATTTTTAGCTACTACTATTTGCAGAACTTTCTTTTGAAAAGTGATTTTTAATTTTGATTTTAATTAATTCTCAGAAACAAAATACATATATTGTAAAAGTTTTATTAACTGAAGTAGTGTAGTTAATTATTTCTATACAAATGTATTTAATTTATCTACACATACTTCTAGTTTAAAAAATTATATTTAAAAAAAATTGAGCTTTAATTTGATGTAGTATAATCCGCTAATATAACGTTTAAACTGATAGCGAACAAATATTTTGTATCTTCCTATGCGTACTATATTTATTTTTTATTCTGCCAATAATTAACGCTGCAAAGGTTTTACATACCTTTTCTCTCATTTAAAAATACTAATTGATAAAAATAAAGAATTAATTTCTCTTATAAGAAGTCACCCTGTAAAGCAACAAATTATTAATTTCAGTTTTTAATATTTATAGAAAGATGAGCAGAGCATCTAATTAAACCATTTATTTATAATTTTAATATTCCATATTAAATTTAAAATAATTTGAATATGAAATCTTGATAACTATAAATTTATATGCAGAAATTTATTTCACTTGACAGGCCAAAAGTTAGCTCTGGTAAATTTTTTATTAAATCGTTCACATGTTGTTTATTTTCTTGTTTACACAACGCTGAACAAAAATTCATTATAATTTCTAGTTTAGAAAGTTAATTAAATTGTTGAAAATTTAGATATTCAATGTTTTTCATTCATTTATATTTAATTTAGAAATATGATTTGTTATGGCCCGGCATTTGTTTTAATTACATAATTAAACATTCATTAAAATTTAATGCATTAAAACTTAAATTAGAGAGTTTAGCTAATTTCTACTAGCAATATACTGTTAAAAAAATGCAGAAAAAATACAGAAATTCTCTGTAATTTAAAAAAAAAGGCGTAAATTACGGAAAAATTACGTAGACAAAACGTATTTTACGACTTTTTCTCTGAAATTACAGAGAATTTCTGTATTTTTTCTGCATTTTTTTAACAGTGATTCACATTTTCTACATATATATGATGATAATAATAAAAATAGTAAAATTGAAATCCATCTCTTACAGATTTAGTTTAATTTCGCCCGACACAACTGTGTGTACAAAGTGTTTCATAATTCATGTGCGATGCATGATTTTCTTTTTTTGTATTCATTTATTCACTCTGTTTTAATATCATCTTTATTGTAATTATTTCTTTCCCTAAAAATAGGAAAAATTGTTTCATAATTTATAAGTGATGCTAGATTTTACTTTGTCTTTAAAAAAAAAAAAAAAAAAAAAAAAAAAAAAAAATTCAAACAGATTTATTTAAATCATTTACAGCTTCATTCTCCTTTTTTATTAAAATTATATTTTTAACATTAAAAGGCTTTTCATTATCTATAGAAGATCTCAATTTCATTTTTATATTATTATTATAAATAAATAAATATTTTTTTAGACTCTCTCTATTTTTTTACTCTACAGTTATATCTTAAAGCATGAGAGAGAATTTCCAAATTTATGAGTGATGTATAATTTTACTTTTTTATTTTTTAAATAATTTTCAGTCAATCACTCTTTTATCTGCTCTTAATTTTACTACAATTACGTCTCATAATTGGGGAAAATGATTTATTTTTGAGTAATGCATGGTTTTACGTATTTTTCAAACATTTATTTAATCACTCTGATTCCATCTCGTTTTTATTGAAAATATTTCTTTCCTTAAAAATATGGATCATACTTTGGGAAATAACTATAGTACAAGAGACAGAGAAGGTCTAAAAAAATATTTATTTATATTTTTATTTATTAATAATAATCTAACAAATTTTGATCCTGCATATTTAGCGAAAGACTTTTAACAATACAAAATGATGTATATGTATATATAAATCATTTTAATAATTATAATAATAATAATAAGATAATAAACCTGTAATTTATTTCATCAAACGTGTTTACAGTTATATATATATATAAAGGCAACAAAGTAAAATCAGCATCACCTATCAATTATGAAACAATTTTCTATATTTTTAGGGAAAGAAATAATTACAATAAAAATAAGAATGAAACAGTAAATAAATATTTGAAAAATAAGTAAAATGATGTATCACTCATAAAATATGAAGCCCATTCCACACATTGTTGAGATGGGAGAAATTTCAATTTTATTATTTTTATTATTAACATATATATGTAGAAAATTTCAATCTTTCTAATAGAAATCAACAAAACACTCTAATTTAAGTTTTAAGGAATTAAATTTTAATGAATGCTCAATTATAAAATTTAAACAAATGTTGGGCCTATTACAAGTCACATTTCTAAATTAAATAATTGTGAAAAGTTAAATAACATCTAAATTTTGAATAATTTAATTAACTTTCTAAACTAGGAATCATAATGAATTTTTATTCAGTGTCGTGTAAACAAGAAAATAAATAAAAATATAAACAAAATAAAAACTCCACCAGAGTTAAGTTTTAGCCTATCAAGGGGAATATACTTCTGTTTATAATTTATTATTCACACTTATCGAGATTTTACATTCAGATTATTCTCAATCAGATATGGATTACTGAAATTATAAATAAAACAGTTTAATTAAATGCTCTGCTTATCTTTCAATAAATACTGGGATGGAACACGGGCGCAGAATTCATACCGGAATCTGCTTAAGAAATTTCTCTACCTATAATATCGTTGATTTAAGAAGAAGATAATTTTCTTACATTGATAGTGGTATGAATTCTGCGCCCGTGTTCCATCCCTGTAAATATTAAAAACTGAAATAAATAATTTGTGACTTTACAATGCAAGATGACATCATATACGAGAAATAAGTTCTTTATTTTTATCAATTAGTATTTTTAAATGAGAGAAAAGAAATGTAAAGCCTTTACAGCATTTAATTATCGGGTGAATAAAAATTAAATACATAATATTTAATCTTTATCAGTTTAAAGATTATATTAGCATATTTACACTACATCAAATTAAAGTCTAGTTCTTTTAAGTGCCATTTTCGAAACTAAAAATGTGTGGCAATAAATGTAACAGATTTGCTATGGATGCAGATTTGCTATAAATGTAACAGATTTGCAAAAATTGTCCACACTACTTTGGTTAATGACACTATTATATTATATGTATTTGATTATTGGGAATTAATCAAAACCAGAATTGATAAACTCTTTTCAAAAGAAAATACTGTAAATATATATATATATAAAGTGTAATGCTGTAAATTAAGTTTTCTACTTATTTGAACATAACTAAGCACATAAAATTACATTATCTTAATTATAAATCAAATAATAATAAAAATAATAATAATAAATTTGATAGATTCAATACTTGAGCACACGACCCTTCGTCAGGCAAACAAAGT